>JAYKKI010000064.1:5962500-8362500 GCA_039881145.1 Druceiella hillmani | reverse complement strand
ACCACTCTTATAATCTTTATACAATCCTCTCTTAGGTTACAGTAAAATAATTGTATTATAATTTTACACACATAAAAGCATTCTATTTTTTTTTTAAAACTTCCATAATTGTTCTACAGAAGATCAAGTCTTCTGCATGTCATAATCCTATGCCCTTTACATTATAATCAAGACACAACCAGTTATGTTATACACCACCAGTTATGTTATACCATACCAGTTATGTTAACACATATTATTTGAAGCACGGAGCACTCGACCTGACAACATGGTAGAAAAATACATCCACTAATAAAAATTCTCTAAAGGTTAAGATTAAATCGGACAAATTATTCTAAAAGTTATTTTACACAAATAAACAAAAGAATAAGCAAAATCATGAATGTGTGCTGCAGGTGAAGTGCAAGTAAGTATCCCTGGAATATTGTCATTGAATGAGATAAGAATGTTGATTATCAATTAAGAACTTTCATCACAACGAAACAAACACAAATACGAAAAATTTATCTTCATATCCTGTGATGATTATGTAATCAATACGTTTCGTTTTACAGCTTAGCAGGTCACTGCGTGCCAGCTGCTCTGGGCGTCCCAAGATTCAACGCGTACTATGGATCCAAACACGCCGTAATAGCCACCAGCGAGGCCATGAGACTTGAGTTTTCACATTCGAAGGCCAATATTAAAATCACCGTGAGTATAGTGTAACTTTAAGGTTAAATCGTTTTACTTATATATAAATTATAGGCCATTGCACCCTGTAACCCAAAAGTTAAAATAATATGTAAATAACAGGACAAAATACTATATAAAGTAAAAGACAAACGTTCAACAATATGGAAGACGACTTTAAAGTCATGGATGCTTCGAAATTAGAATAGGACATAATTAAAATGCCAGAGTTTTCTGACTTAAATATCAAAGTAACATTTAATTAAAATGATAAAGTGCTATATAACTTGGGCGGTAAACGCATCGTCCAATAAATCACGAGACCAACTCAGAGATGGCGTCTGTAGTGAAAAATCTTTTTTAGGAAGAAAAATTTTTAGGAAGTACTAACCTTCAAAAGATATGTGTCAAAATGTCATGACAATCAAATCATAACATACTGAGTTATAGTGATTTTGTAGAGAAAAGGTCCTTGCGGAGGAAAGGTCAGGAACGTAAAGATATAATCTGACTTAAAATCTCAAGACATTTAAAAGTCCTAATAGGTCTTATGTCCAGTTTAGGGAAAAATGTTAAAGTCAGTTTACTATCGATTTAAAACTGTTATATATTAGTGACAAAGTTAAAACAAAAACCGAGGCTAAATCCACATTATCATCGAAATCATAAAAGATTTGGACAAAATAAAGTAGCCTGGAATGTGGTATAGAATTCAGATTCTTTACAAACTATAATTATTTAGACTTGTTATTTGTTAAAATATTATTTAAAATATACAACGAAATAGTAAGACGATATTCGGTCTTCAGCTTCTCTATCCAGTCTTATCCAGCCATTTTTATAATTCCGTCTGTCTATCTTTCTAGCGGACTTCCTGTTTCCTTTTGCATCTTAGACCATTCTACACTATCACTCTTTTGCTCATTGTTGCCACGTGTCTAGCCCATTCCATTTCGTTCTATCAATGATTTGAAGCGTCTATAGTTTTGGTTTTTCCTCTAATTTCTATGTTCTTTCTTTAGCCTAATCATTTTAATTGTAGCATACAACGCTCCATTACTCAACGGGACGTTTAGATTTTTTTATTAGTATAATCATTACATATCCATGTTGTGATGCATAAGAAAGACAAAATAACAGGCATCAGTCATGAATTTTTATTACTGATTAATATTTGAATGTTGCTTTGGATTTCCAGTTTTTTTTCTTGTTATATTGATGTGTCTATTTAATTCTTCAAGATGCCTAGATTTTCTGAAATATATTTCTTTGCCTAGATATACACAATCTTCCATGTACTCTAACTGGATATTGTTAACAAGTATATGTTTAATGACACTATATTCATTACTTTGGTTTTTTGAATATTAAGTTCTAGATAATTGTTTAATTAATATGTTTAGGTCGTCGATTGCTGTTTTAGGACACTTTTGGTTGTATTTCTCTTAAAAAAAAAAGTATTGCGTATTCAATGAATCTCAGGTTATTTAAATTTTGTCCATTGGTTTTAATTCCTTTTTTAAGTCAATCCAAGTTTTTCATTAATTGCTCAAGAACAGTAATAAATAATCTAGGAGATAGTGGATCGCCTTCCTACTTTCGAAATACTAAAGCTCCCAAAATGCTATATGCTAATACAGGGTCAAAAACTTAAGTTATTCAATGAAACTCAGATACAAGAGTCGTCTCCATTTTATATATTTTGGTCTTTTGGTGGAGTTTAGTCTTTTGTTGAAAAGTATAATCTAAATCTGGCTCGCCTTATAGAGACAACGGCAGTTAATAACTGCTGCTTTCTCTATAAGTTTTAAGTCAATATTCAAGACCTAAATAATTTTGGAGAGATTTGGTTGTAAACTGATTGGACAATTGCTATAATTGGTTAGATCTCCTTTTCTACATATCAAAATTAAATTATATTTTTCCCATTATTTCTGTGAACAAAGTTATCGCTGAATTTATCAGCAAGAATTTTTCTGTTTTGCTTTATTTGTTTGATTTTTTTCATTTTACAATTCATTTACAGATGGTTTAAAAATTTTCCAATTTTGTTATTCTATTTCGTTGCAAATGTTCTATTTGTTTTTCTTCAGTAACCTGCCGGAAGCACGTTATTTTATAAAATTCAGTTGCTGAGTTTATATTTAACCCAGAATTTGTCTCTTTGATGTTAGAGTTGGAATTTAAATTTGTGATCGTAATTTTTAGCATTATTCAATTCATTGTAACCTTTTTTCACACTTCTGTGTTTTTTATATGTCGCTCTATAATTTTGGTCTATAGTCCTTAAATTTGTTTTTATTGTTACGAATTATCTTAAAGATAGTTTTTAACTCTAGTTTCTCATCGTATGTTACAAACCTTCTTACATTTCATTTCAGTTTTTCTTTTTATCGCGTTAAGTGTTTTATTTTTTTACAGAGTTTAGACTATTTTTATGCTGTCAAATGACCCTACATTATCTGTTTCTTGTAGACAAACGACGTAATTTTTTCATACTTCTAGGTAAATATTGTCTTTTTCCGCACTTTTTAGTTATGTGACTCTATATTCATATTTGATTCGACTTTTTTTATGTTTGTTACTAATATGGTAAGTTCTAAAATTTTGTGACTACTGGAGAATGACAATTGGCTTATTGCTTCTATGTTTGTGAAGTTTTTCTTCATATTTGATAAAGTATAATTTATTTGGTGCACGAATTACTTAGGTGAATGCCAGAACCCTAGATTTTCCATTTTCTCTTCAAAAATGCCATTCAGTTTTATTAAGTTTTTTTGTAAGATATGTTGAATGTGTTCAGTATAGGTTCTGGAAAGGTTCTGCACTTATTAGTACTGGAAAGAGTCATAAATTTTGTATTAATTTTCTTCAAAAACGCCACTATGCTCAATATAGATACTTCAAACAAATGCTTGATAAAAAGTAGACTCAAAGTAAAACGAGCGATCTAAAATAAATCTAGAAATAACTTACATCAAAATGATATTTAGCAATGTTTTAAATTTAAATTGGATGTAAATTCTATTTTTGAGTAAAGAAGAAAATTAAGCCTAATTTTCTTTTTTTTTTGACAACGAGTGATTCTAGTTGATAAACTGAAACTAAAGAACTTTTGTCTTTACCTCCGGAAAAACTTATTTAATGGTAATTTATAACAATACGAATAATCCGTTATTTGTTTTGTTTCGTCGCAATAGGTCTTCCTTTAGTTTTTGTTAGACTTAGATTTTATGTAACTAAAATATATAAAATATTTTAGTTACATAACTCAAGAGCGAGACATATTTCCGTGTTAGGAAATTAATAATTCTGTTCATTCCTCTAAGCACTCTTAAATAAAAAAGCGCGTGTTCAATCATTGTGGAAACAACCATACGTACTTACATGCATTCGTTCACACACACTGACTTCGATACGATTCGATGTACTCATCCATTAATATCTCCTATCAAAACACCATTCTTCCCTTCCGTTCCTTACCTAGAACGCCTACTGATTGTTAACGCACTTCTTTCATTGTTTGAATGAATATGCAAATATTAGATAAACAATAATGATTTACACATTTTTGTATTACACAGGCACTAATTTTATTACTTGAGCCCTAATTTTATTGCTAAGAATTTCAAAAATAATATAAAGCTTAGCAATAATTTTATCACATAAACATTAATTTTATTGCTAGAAGTTAAAAAAATACAACATTTACACTAATTTAATTTCATGAGCACTATTCGCTAAAAATTACCAGCAAAAATAAATGGCTTATTTTATTACGTTATCACTCATTTTATTGTTAAAAATTACAAAAAAATTATAACATTTAGCACTAATTTTATTACATAACCACTAACTCTATTGGTAATGAAGAAAAATTATGCAAAGCACTAATTTTATTGCATGACCAGTAATTTCATTGTTATAGATTTCCAAGAAATGTTGACCCTCAGCAGTAATTTTATTACATTGTTATTAATTGTATTGTCAGAAATTTAAAAAAAAATTATAACACAAAGTAAGTCATGTAGAACCGGTTTAAATAAAAAAATACGTAAACTGATAACAGTCGCTTTACCTATTTCTGTTGAAACAAAACGTCATGAAAAATTCAAGTAATTTCTCGTGGGACACGTATTAATTTCGTCAATAGTCCTGTCTTTATAAATAATATGTAATCAGTTGTTAACTTTCATTTAAATTTTTTACCAAAAAAGCAATCTCTTCCAGTCAACCGTAAAAATAAGTTTGTGAAATATTTATGTTATAAATCGTAAAAGATGTTACTTGTTAATATATAATAATAATAGTACACTAAAAAATAAAGATTATAATACCAACATTACATCGAATTAAAATGGACGAAAGAAAGGACAAGAGTGAGAAGCTCCAGGGTTCAGGAGAGGTACAAAACATCTATCGAGGATATTTTCCTGGTGTTACGACTAAGTTGATCTCGAAGTTTTTTTGTCTGGACAGTAAATAATTTTTGGTAAGAGGTGGAGGTATGTTTGGGAATAGGTAAGCGTCTTTAAATCTTCCAATAAGATAACTTGAAATCTAAGGATAAGCGATGGTGTGTTTTTGCCACAAAGCTTAAGAAACGTGAAATGAATTGGTTTCCTATATATCTCTAATATATTAATACGAATTAAGATTATTAGACCTTTTATTAAAATATTTAATTAGCCATTTTCTGATGTTTTCTTGCTGGTTACTTTTTCATGACGAAACGCAAAAAATAAATTCGGAAAATGTTATTCGATATTTTCCAATGAATTTTAGGACACCTCTTCTAAATCACCACATTAGATCACGTAAGACATCAACATCATGAACTTACTCCATGATATCTAATATAAGACAAAATTGATTCAAAATTTCCGGACTTCAAAAAAGTTTTAAAATTTAAGATAATTATGTAAATCAATTACGAGTTCCTGTGGAATTTCATAGAACTTGGTCTTAAACTGAAAAATTTATGACGTCATTACATACGGATGGATGAATATAGCGACATTCGAGTGATTTTGATTTCTCTTTCATTCGGCTGCTGACGTCTAAAAACGTTTATTAAGTGAGGTTTTATTTAATAAAAATAAAACATACCATTATTTTTGTGAAATTGCAAGTTTTTTACAAAATTTCAATATCGTTATAACTTTAGTTTCCACGTCTAACTTGCACAAGTTTTCTTTCCTGTTTTGTTTATTATTTTGGACAATGTTTTATCATCAGGACAGACTTTGAAAGAACTGCAGGTCGTTTTATGCTTTTCCTTAGTTTTCAAATCATTATTTTTTGAAGTTGATAGTACAGGCTCATCAATAATAACAGCTAGTAAATCTGGTTCCTGTTCATATTCTACATCGAGATCCTGCAAATGAGGTAGGTGATGAATTTTACACTCAAATAGTTTATCTGTAGAAGAAACTGGAAGATTATTAGGTATAGTAAGCTTAATTTCAATTCTATCTGCTACTAAAAAATCAGCCTCTGTAAAAATATCACTTGAAATGCACTGAAACTTATTAGCATTTTAATGTTTTTAAAAAAAACCTGCTACAACCTGGAAATGAGTTATGACTGCAATTACAAGTTTGTCAGCCAGTTTTAAACTTCTTTTTAATAGATAGATTTATTTCATCAAGAGCTAAAAATTGTATGTACATTTTAGGTGAAAGACGGCAAGGGTATACTCCTTGTTCAAAATCTGAATGAAATAATATCCAAATTTTTCAGATAACTAGTATAATAAGACGAGCAAAACCGAATAATTTATTAAAGCTTATATAAACTACTAAACGTGTTAAATCAAGAAGTAATTTTTTTCAGTAAATGATACACCAAGGACAGTGCTTTTTTAGCAAATGATACACGAGGTGAATCGGGCTGCTATTTTAGAGTAAAACGTGGCTCACGTTTATTGTATGCCCTTAATTACGAAATTTATTGCAATATATAATTATATGAAGTATGTGCTAATTTAAAATAGTTTATCAAACAATACAAAAAATATATACATTATCTAACTAGTACAGCAATACCATGAACCAAAAATGAGAAAGAAGCATGATATTCAATGAACCTACTCACAACGAGGGGGTACTAACTATGAATAACTGATGAAAGTGGTTCGTTACATATCCAGGCACCGTTTTGCCTACAGTACTGCTACCAAAATTGTGATAGTATAACAAAACTTCGACTTCCTGTTTTTATATAAATTATAAATTAAATCATTTTTAATACTGACAACAAACTGATGAAAGTATAGAAACCCAATCAGCTCGTTAATACATAAGTATTGGTGTTGCACTGAATTCCAGTTTTCATGTAATTTATAAATTAAATCATTTTTAATATTGACAAATAACTGATCAAAATATAGAAACTAAATCAGCTCGTCGATGCATGAGTATTAGTTTAGCCGTTAATTAATTTTTTTCATTTTCTTTCAAGAATTCACCAATTTTTTTTTCTTTTCGGAAGTGCGTGAGTCCGGCTGGTGTGCGGACGGATATGGCTGTGGTTGCGAAAGAAGGAGGTACAACAGCGGAGAACTCCCCACATGAAGCATTTCCACCCATTGGCCTTCTGGAGCCAAGCGACATTGCTGACGCTGTTATAAGTGTCATTGCCACACCACCACGTGTCAATGTAAGTTAACCCACTATTTTAGACAGTAAGGTCTACTGAGATTTCCGTACATGCTACTATCATCAAAGAAAATTTTCTGTTATAAAAACATTGAAAAACTAAGTATATATCTTTGTTTATTATTATTTATATTACATTCTTGAGTCAACATCCCACATTTTTGCAAGGAATCAAAATGTGATAAATATCCTTTGACATTCCTGTAATACTTACATTCACTTCTGCATTCCAAAACAATTTTTTATTTTAAAAATACGACGATAAACCTACACTGAATTTCCAGCACTTAAGTTTTTCCGACTTACTTAAATCCAATAGAATTAACATTAAAAAAGGCGTATGGTTGATTTTAATCTGATCTCTTCTTGGTCGCCTTGTCTAGTTTTTTTTCTTCCCCTTTGCCCAGCACAAAAAACTTTTGGAAGTTATCTGGTTGCTCGCGGGCAACCAGGTAACCAAAGAAGCTAAGAATACTTTAGTAACAGATCATTGAAAGTCTACTTTTTTGTTTAGCTACTCGCGAATAGACTTATTCAGTCTTTTGGCCGTTCATGGTATGCCGAGCATCCTTTTCTAGCACCACATCTCAAAGGCCTTAATCTGCTTTCGTTTCACTGACTGAATTATCCACAATACCAAGCCATAAAAAATATCTAGAAAACCAAAGATCGATTTAGTCTCACTTTGGGGATATTAGACTTTCTTGTTGTTGACTTTCCTGTCCTGCCACTAATGTATTAGTTGACCCATTGTAGACTTGGCTATCTAGGCAAGTCTCTTTATTTTTTGCTCGATTCCTACCTGTTGATTCGACGTCTCGGTGCAGATTTGCATAAGAGTTATGAGGTGCAAGAATGTGACCTTTTCCTGTAATGTGGTCTACAGACAGACCCATCTCAGGCAAATAAATATCCTCAAATAATCTAATATTTATATGATATCTGTAAGTCTGAAGCTGAAATCTTTCGTTTGTTACTTAATCCTAACGCCCATATTAATACTGGTAAATCTTATATATCTTTTCAAACTATTGCGAGGTAATTACATTTTGAAACACAAAGCAAATGTTTATTTATTTTTCTTATTATGCATGATTAAACTTTCTTAAATACAATGCACGTATAAATAACTACCTTTAATAATTTTTCATTCCAGATATCACAAGTGATTATTCGCCCTATAGGAGACACTTTTTGAAAAAGGAGTAGCGTTAGGAAATGATTTTATATACTTTAACAATATATTTATTTAACCAGGGCCAATAAAATGCAATTTAATATTACTGAATTCTTATGTAAAAATAAAGTTATATTTGTATTAATTATATAATAACTTAATTTATTTAAACATAAAAAGTTATATTTGTATTTATTAACAATCGATGATGACGTGATTTGTCTCCAGATCGATATGAAGATAGACAATTCATGGTTTTGTATTCGAAGTTTCATAGCCGAATAATAAAAAAGGAGCAACTTCGTCGTGTTCTTCTGCAGGTTTATAAATTCACTTGTACGTTCATAGATTCATCTTTCTATTTATAGTTTTATCAGTTTGTTCATAGATTCGTAATAAAGAAAAACATATTTTCATTAATTTCTTTCAAGGACCTTTTCTAATGTCATCGAACTTGGGAATGTATTATTTTTTTCTATAAAGATATCTTTCAAAATGCAATTAAAAAGGCTTGATATCATATTTTACAAGCCCTATTCTTCACGTGACTTGATCTCCAAAGCGGTGGTAATCTAATTATTTAACAAGAATGGCAAAATTTAAAAAAAATATATGGGTAACAACGTTTAATGAGTACTTCAATGCAAAATTTCTTAAGCCTGTGAGATGTATAATAGACAATATATTCAAGTCAAAAAAATTAATATTAATTTTTGTAAATAATTTAATAAAAATATTTTGTGCCCTTAAGTATATTTTTACTTTGTTTTATATTTTATATAACTATGAATGTACCTCAGTATATAAAGAATGCCCATGGTGTGAATTCCGCTGGTACTTAACAGATTGTGTTATGATTACCTAGTTAAACTAAAAAACGCTTGGTTACATCTTAGAAATTTTTATTTCAATTTAATATTTTTGTCTTATTGGACATATTTATAATTTTTCAGTATCATTGCAATAATAAGTGAACTATGGAAATAATATGAGAATAAAATAATATTAGTATCGTACGTAGGTCATAACATATTTTGGAAATAATTATGAGACATAAATCAGTAAAAAAGTGAGTACAGTATTTTAAAAATTCCAATATATTCAAAAGCAATCATTTCATCTTATTAGCATGATTATTATAAATTAATTATATGTTCAACAAACAATATTCATATTCGATATAGATATTAAAAACACTTTGCGGATTATTTATTCATTACTTTTTTATAATTAAAGTTTAAACAGGAGCAATATTAGAATAGGTACTTTTTATTAACTCTTAATGATTTTTGGTGACTTTATTTTTGTGTCAGTAAAAAGGTTTCAAACACCTGGTAGTGTGAATAAAGATGGCAGTGTGAAAAAGAAGACTAACAGGTAAAACTTTTTAGTCAATAGAATTTTTATATTGGAGATTATCGCATATTATAGATTTGTCCGCATATTTGGGGATTATCTTTTTGGATGGGAATATAATTAACAAAGAATAAAGCTATTTTAAAATGAAACTCGTTTTAACTTTTGACGGTTCCTTTAATTTTATTCGTTGAAAAATAATCTTTAAAATAGATACAGAAGTTTATGTTATTTATTTCGTAAAACCATTTTCAATCAAACTTTTTAGGGATTTACGGTTATCGTTAGGTTATCACCCAGTAGATTAGGTGAACATCTAGGATTAGATGAATACCTCATAGTTCCCACGATTGTAAACCTATCAGGGTGAATACTTCATACAAAAGCCTCAAATAAAATGTATCAAAACTTAAGATATCTGCATAATTTACTCATATAAAGAAAATTTACTCATATTTCAATACTCTAAAATTAGTTCATGTATAGTATATATGAACCAGTTTTCAAGCATCCTTTTGTGTCATTGGGTAGGTGTATTTTTTGGATTCCGTACCTAAAAAAGAAAATAATACTGGAAACCCCATAAAACCATAAAGGTTTCGGTCTACATCTCCATCGCCTCCGGTTTTCTCAGAAATCTTTCAACCTAAAAAGAATAATATAACCCATATCTCTAAATCTCACTGGCGAATACTCAAAATTATTGATGTGAAGATAATTGAGGGCATAAATGAAGATAATTGAGGCTAGATAATTGAGGGTACAAATAAAGATAATTGAGGGTACAAATAAAGATAATTGAGGGTACAAATTAAGAATATTGATGTGAAGATAATTGAGGGTACAAATGAAGAATAACTTTTTTAATATTTTGTGTCATGTCAAGCGGAAGTGCGAGATATAAGAATACTAAAACTGTTTTTTGAATGTTTCGTATAAAATAGTTATTGCTGGAAATATTACCTAACCAGAAATTTACCTAAATTGTATCGAAAAACTAAAGCCATGATTTTAAATCTTGTAATTTCTGAAAAGTTCACAGTATTTTTGCGCCGGTGAAAAATGTAATTGGCAGTATATTCACACGGGGAAATAATTAATATTCCTAAATGATTTGTGGAAATACTAGGTGCCCTTAAATGTTTATATATGTGTAAGTCATAGATGATTTTGAGATCGCAGAAAATACTTTTTCACAAAAATCATGCAAAAAAATTAAATGTTCGAAATTGTTTATTTTGTTTTTGTTAACTTGCTTAATAGAATTAAACAGCAACTTGAAATTGACGCAAAACTGTGAATTGGGAATATTTTTAATAAGAAAATAAATCAAACTCTTTTTCAAAAGTAAACGCAAAACTCCTTATCCAATTTCAACTTAATAACTACAAATAACGATGAGAGGTCACCGTCAGACGTTTGTACACTTTTAGATTTTTCATCTTCTAATAAATGTTGTTAAGTTTACTTCTTTATTCTCACAAATTTTATGGCTTTAAACTATTGAAAACATTAAGTCAAAAAAACAACACACATTTGAAAGCGTAATTAGTTCATTCAATCTGTGAAAACATTAACTAAATTATTTATAAATATATTTCTAATTATTCGGTAATCACATGAGACTCTAAAGACCACCTTTAGAAATGATTTTTCCGTTTTTTATTCAGAATTGACATTAAACAGTATACGCAACTTTATTCTAATTCGTTTTTTCTAATATTCTTTTCTTTTAAATAATTCTACTTTTACTTTAAGATTATCCCTCATCTTACTTTATCCTCCCCTGCTTACTGCTTAATGATAATTTTTTTTTAAATTATAATCCAGTTATAGATGGAAAATCATAATCAAAAGAAAATTTTGTCTCTTTTCCTGGTATAGAAACATAAACCTTAACTGTAATTATCTAAGAATAGACAGTAAAAGATAATAAATGGAACGTAAGCTGCAGCCTTAATTACAGATCTAGACTAAGATAAGAAGAGGAGTCCAAACTTATAATCTTTTTATTTTCAAACTAAAAATTTTATCATGTATGTTGAGAAAATGTGAAACTCCAGAAATAGCACGTCAGCAGCTGTCACCTTCTATCGAAATTAGAGTAATAACATGGTATCATATTGTTTAAAAGTGCTAATACAATACCATCTCCTTAAAAAAGCCCCGTTTTTTTAAACAACTAAGAAAGTCGTTTTTCTTTTCTAGGTTACTGAAATACAAATAATAGTTATGTTCTATGTCCCACTGAATTACAGGAAATTGCAATTTGTGGTAGATATAGATTTCCTTTTATGCAATTTTGTTTTTAAACTGCATTTTGTCAAGTGAAAACTGTTATTCAGTTTTTTATGCTACAAATGTTTATGTAAATATATACATAATGTAATTTCTAATTTATCATTTATGTCACAAATTTTTGACTAATTTTTATTTATTTTAGAATGATAAATTTTTGAAAACAACAAATCGCCTGACAATGTGGCGAATAGAGAATATTTTTTTGCCTTTTTATTTGTTCATTGCCATTCAACCAATGTGGTGTCATGAAAAGGTATTTGGAAAAGCAATAATAAACGTCTAACAATATTTAATATTAAACTTTTTAAATTTCTTTGAAAAACCTCCATACATTGAACTTGGAAACAAAATAACAAGCCACTTTTTCCTCCCTTTTTCGTCCCGATAAAATTGACTGTCATTGGGCAGGTATCTTAAAATAAAATCCATCGGCACTCAAGAAAATTTTAGTAACTTTCCATTTTTTTTAATTTTTAATCCATACAACCTTCCAACATCTTCCATTTAATCCATACAACTTTACAACCTTCCATAATCCACCAACCTTTGCCAAATATGAGCCCCCAAAGCGTTTTTCAGTTTTCACGTCCCCTCTCTACATGCCTCTCTCCCTCCACTCGTCTTCCTAATTTTTATCCATGTATATCAAAAATAAAACAAAATCACGATAACAGCATTTAGTAAATACTGTTCAATACAAAATTATTTCGATCAATTTGAATTGGAAAAGCAGAGAAAAACTAAAACGACTACGGAAAAAACTAACTAAAAAGCATTAAACTGAATATCTTGTAACGTTATATACCCTAAAACACTTTGGATCAAAACAAATCTAAGGACACCTCATTTGTTGAAATCACTTTAATTTTTAGTCAGCGAGGGAATAGACTTACTGACGTATATACATACAAGGCCTGTGAAATTCATAACATTGTATACCCTAGGACACTCTCTGGATCGAGACAAATCCAAAGACACCTTATTTGTTGAAATCGTTTTAGTAGTTTAGTCTGTACGAACAAATTACTCACTTACATACATAGCACTAAATTTTATGTAAGTTTATTTATCCTAGGATCTCTGGATAAAAAGAAGTAAACGCACATAGCACTGAATTTCATGTAACTTTATTTATCCTAGGATCTCTGGATAAAAACAAGTAAACATACATAGCACTGAATTTCATGTAACTTTATTTATCCTAGGATCTCTGGATAAAAACAAGTAAACACACATAACACTGAATTTCATGTAACTTTATTTATCCTAGGATCTCTGGATAAAAACAAGTAAACACACATAGCACTGAATTTCATGTAACTTTATTTATCTTAGGATCTCTGGATAAAAACAAGTAAAGACACATAGCACTGAATTTCATGTAACTTTATTTATCCTAGGATCTCTGGATAAAAACAAGTAAACACACATAGCACTGAATTTTATGTAAGTTTATTTATCCTAGGATCTCTGGATAAAAACAAGTAAACGCACATAGCACTGAATTTCATGTAACTTTATTTATCCTAGGATCTCTGGATAAAAACAAGTAAACACACATAGCACTGAATTTCATGTAACTTTATTTATCCTAGGATCTCTGGATAAAAACAAGTAAACACACATAGCACTGAATTTCATGTAACTTTATTTATCCTAGGATCTCTGGATAAAAACAAGTAAACACACATAGCACTGAATTTCATGTAACTTTATTTATCCTAGGATCTCTGGATAAAAACAAGTAAACACACATAGCACTGAATTTCATGTAACTTTATTTATCCTAGGATCTCTGGATAAAAACAAGTAAACACACATAGCACTGAATTTCATGTAACTTTATTTATCCTAGGATCTCTGGATAAAAACAAGTAAACGCACATAGCACTGAATTTCATGTAACTTTATTTATCCTAGGATCTCTGGATAAAAACAAGTAAACACATAGCACTGAATTTCATGTAACTTTATTTATCTTAGGATCTCTGGATAAAAACAAGTAAACACATAGCACTGAATTTCATGTAACTTTATTTATCTTAGGATCTCTGGATAAAATCGAGTATAAAGAGGTCTCATTTGTTGAAATCACTTTAGTTGTTAGTGTATACGAGGAAACAAACTGACTCGCATATATCTACACACATAACCCGTGAAATTCACAACCCTTCCTCTGTCGTAGTCAGGTAATTAAACAAATATTGTCTATCGAAGTATTTGTTTTTGTAAAAGATACTAGGCAATATGTTTACATAGTGAAAAATACTATAAACAATCATAGTGTAATTGATGTATTACGAACCTTTAAATATTTTAATTTTGTACTTTAGGTTAAACGAAACCCTCGTCATGAAAATTTTACTAATTTTTTTTGTGTTCAATATTATCATTTATCATATACATACAATTATTACCTTGTAGTATATTTTTTCTAATAATTCACGATGACCAAGAAGAAGATTTCAAAGTAATTTAAGTCAATGCACTGAAAAACCAGCTAACTTGATGTTTAAATATGTCTCGTATTCGAATTAAATATGAGTTACTTATTGACCGCGAAAAGTAATTCATCATTAGACGTTCCTCTCATTTATATCAATAGCTCATCACGGTATGTTTTGCAGTATTGAATTCAGGGATTTTTTTATGTTTATAACATTTTGACAGCTTTTAATTTGTTTATATAATTTTGACAGCTTTGTAAATTCATTTGACCTATTATTTATTTTTTTACAAGCTACCGTTCACTTTAAAGTTTTTAAGTGTTTGCTTCATTTTTAAGTTTTTCTTTACATTTTTGGCTTATGGTTGACGTTATGTACACCTACAAAAAATTTCAAGCATTTTCAAGATTTTTCGCTTAATTCAAAATAAGCAAACAGTTTTCTATTTTAAAAACAGAGTTCCATGTGCAACCTCTGGTGACTATGATTATTAACACCCTTCTACGTCGGTTTAGACTTGCGTGTGGCATTATCTACGAAACGTTTCACATATTTTTAAACTTTCTTTTCGGGTACTTTATTCAAGTGTTACTTTTAAGATCACGTTTCTTTAAGATTTGGTCTGCCGTAAATGGAAGCAAAACACCAAAATGTGTTAGCAATCATGATAACATCCCTAAAAAACCTACACAATATAGACATTGATGGTTTAGTTAATCGAATATTAAATTTATTCAAAAATCTTCAAATTTATTGGAAAATTGTGTCTGAAACCAATTCCAAATTGTTGTTTAACTCTTCTGATTGATTAGATGAAATTGAACACGTCAAATTAAAAATATGAACAGTGCATTCAGGGCAACGTAAACCAGCCCGGGCTAACTCAAGAGTGCCCCTAAAAAGATTTCTCATGGCTGAGTAAGCGATCTAAATGTCTACAATTGACAAAATTATTTCAAGGAAACGAATATACTGTTAATACACAACCCAGTACATCTGATGCCTTATACTAGCTTAGGAATAAATATTAAAGTGATAGTTTTGGCATTTTTATTGATCTGCGCTCGTCTATTAGTGTTACAAAAATGACAATATATAATTCAGATTTTTTGCAATATCTTTTTTCATTACTTTTTTTATTGAGATACAAAATTATGTCCACCAGTTTGTCTTCTAACTAAAATAAAAAAAAATATATATATATACATATATATATATATATATATATGTGTGTGTGTGTGTATATATATATATATATATATATGTGTGTGTGTGTGTGTGTGGTAGGGAAGCTTAAGCAGTATCAGAAAATAAAAACAAAGAAGAGGACGATGTCTAGGTTTATGTGACGATCTGCGCTCTAGGTTTTAAATCTAACGGAGATTGGTTGAAATGCATAATTTGTTCACATTGCGCTTAAACACCTTACGTTGGCTCTCACAAAATAAAAAAAAAATTATTTGTCAGTTTTGTATCCTTTTGTAATCAAAGTTGTCATGTCATATAATATATAAATTAAATGTTCTTTCTTGACCCTTGTTATTTCAAAAGTTTCTTCATAAAAATTACTATTAATTTCATATTTTATGTGGTACCTGATTACAATTTGACACGAAAAATTATTGTTACAGAATAATAAATAAAAAAATTTGACTAATATTGAATAGAGTAAATCGTTTTATACGCACCTTCCCTAGTGATCTAGTAACTTTACGAAATCTATTAAAGAATAAAAGTTACAAGAATTCAAATAATTATTATTTTCTATAACGTTTCGCTATAAACTTTTTATCATATTCAATAGACTTAACGCATCAGCAAAGAAAGCCTAAAAGTTTATTATTACTTCAACCCTTATTAAGCTCTTATCGAAATAAAAACATACATATTTACAGAGAACCTCCATTTACAAGTACTCCTCCTGAGAACCTCCATTTGAAATTTAGCAACATTTAGTTTTTATTTTTTATTTGTCTTATTTACAATAATTTTAAAATGTTTTGAAATGATAATACTTTTGTAAACATATATGAAAAGTTGAGAAATAATTTCGTTCCGTTTCCTCCACATATGACGCTATCGAAACGCCGTCTATCAATCAATTTATTTGAATATTAACGACATTTCGCGCTTGATTTCATTATCGCGCGTGAAAATATCATTATCGCGCATAAAAAAGATCGACTTCGCGCATGATTACATTATCGCGCATGAATATATTTCGACTTGATTATATAATGCATTAACATCTTAAATTAAAATTATACTTTCTACTATTTTTATGAAATATCGTATAAAAAATAAGTGTGCACGATTAATAAAAAATAATATTTCAATTAATTTAATAGTATAATTATTTATGCCAATTAGCTCAACGATATGACTATAAAGAAGGCAATTATGTAAAAGTGTAGCCATTATCGCTATTGGGGCTAACAAAACAAAATAAAACCATGTTAATCTAATATCATTACATATATGATAATAAACTCGACTATTAAGACGGCTATTAAGATGACATCGCATTGATATTTACATAAAACGGGACCAACTTATTTTATACTTTTGCAACGTATTTTATTACTCTGTCTAGTTTCCTTAGCATTAATAAAAGTTACTTTTAGGAAGCAAAATTAAAATGTCTAAATTTTAATCTAATTTCATTACAGTATTTCTAAGTATGCTAATAAACTTGTGGATGTGGCTGTAAAGATATTATTATAAGGACAGTTATGTAAAAGCGTGATGCATTTTTATTAGGCACTCATAATTTATTTTATTACTCTGCCTAGTGCTTTTACTAAAGTTGAGAAATCAAAATGAAACTATCTTAAATGTTACTCTAATTTCATTTCAGCTTAATTATTTATGCTAATAAACCCTAAGGTACGCCTATAAAGTTGATACTCTATTAACAATTACGTAAAAGCGTAACCAACTTATTTTATGCATGGGCAAATTATTTTATTACTCTGTCTAGCACTTTTAAAACAGCTAATATTTTAGTCTAATATTATTAAAATTACATTTCTTATAAACTCGACGAAACTGCTGCTGAAAAGATTGTACTATCGGCTTGGCTAATAATTAATGAGCGGTCATTAATGTTATAATTTTTTATTATATTTCCAATTTAAAATTAATTAATCGTCGACATAATAATCACCATCATTTTGAACTACGTGTCTTCAATGCATAGCATCTGTGCATAATTATAGACCCAAGATACAATGAAAAAATTGGCCTATGAACTGTCGTAGGTGGCCTTCATCATCAAAGTTTTTTTCGCGTAAGCGATTTAAATAAACAATAATCAGTGGATACAAGGTCTGGGAAATATGGTGTATAGGCGATCTGTGTCCAATCCAAGTCCAACCAAAACTTTGGCTACGTCTGGTCCGGGCTAAGTACGCACCGTATTTTAAGCTTTTTCCTAAGCGGTGTAAATGATTCTTTATAGTTTCATGGGAGCACTTGAGCTCAGTTGCTAGCCGCTGTGTCGTTAACTATCTTTTTCAATTATCTATTCAAATCAGTGAAAGCGTGTTCAAGGAAGCATTTAGAGTGTTCCCATATTTTCTAGATAATTTTCGAAAAACGGTCATTACTTTTTAGCTAACCCAATCTAATGAAAGTTACGGAAAAGCAGAATGCACTAACTTTATGCATGTATGACTTATTTTATTACTCTGTTTAATAATACTGATGGCGCACAATGCAACCTTACCTTAGAAATTTTACATTTTCCGTTTTATCTGTGGAGTATGCATTGTTATGTCAATTTATTTTACGTGCAAACCTAGATTTACACCATCCCTGAAGAGTTGAATCTGAACAGCGTACTGTAGGTAATACTGAATGAGCACAATCTTGTGGTGCGTTGAGATAAGATCTTGAATCTTAATTTCTGTGCACCGCTTTGCCCTGCAACATTTTTTGTGAATAATACTTAGGATTAAGATTTGCCTGTGGAAGCAATTTTGTACCCAAAAACTTGTCAAGTGCGTGTAAAACTCGCTCCACGGCGATTCGGTATACATTTAAGTACTTGTAAACATTTACGGGCACGTATGACTCCTGTTAAACTATGTACAAATATTAATTTCTCACCATATGAATATATTGCCTACTATTCTGATATAGGCTTAATAAACATATATTTTATTAAACAAGTTTATTTTTAAAGTTGGTTTGAGTTACTTGTGTGGAAATTTTATGAACTATGTACAGACCCAAATACATATAATAAGTTGGTCGACAATAACTCGTAAACAAGTAAAGCCCACTTAACTGTAATAGTTTATCTTTCAATTTCATCGTACACCCCATTATTGTGAATATTTTCCGAATATTCCATAATTTTGGTTTAGCTGGTAGAGGATGGCGCAAACAAAAATTACCCCTTTAAAGCTTAATATTTCGTAAACGGATCCCCGTATTGAAAAAATATTCATGATCTATATTGTTCAATAATATAGAAGGTAACTCAATATTTTTGACATATTCAACGATACTCTACGCAATGGGGTGTGCAAAAAAGATCCACACCCACTTTACATGTACAAGGGATACCGTTACGTATCTGTAGGCGTTACAAAAACGTGTAACCACATCAAATTTCAGTTCTATAGCTCTGATATTCTACGAGTAAAACGGTTGTGATATACAGATAGAAATGACAAAACTATAATTGTTCCCAGTTTGACTGCAGTACCCTAAAAACCATCTAATATGCTTAGTTCTGCATTAATAATACTATAAGAACTTTATAACTTGGTCCATATGTTGGAGTAATTTTATCACCCATATTAACATTCTTATCAGTTATGAACTTGCTGTTTGTTTCATTTCTCATTAATAAACATTATTCCATCTCTGATTACGCCACCGAGTTATGAAATACATCGCATCCCAACATCAGAGGCGCTCCACCCGAACATATTTTCTAAATCGTCTAAAAATATCGCACTTTACCTGAATTCATTAATTTTAAGTGCAACACACGCAACCGACTTTAATTGGTTAGCCAATATTTGGAAAAGATAGAGCATTTGCAGTAGATAGAATATTTAATATTTACACGCACACCACCTACAAAAATCGGTCTACAAAAATATAAGGGTCTCGCTATCTCTCACTAATTAAAACGCTTTGAGTTAAAACGCGCTAACAAAGAAAAAGATAGAAGATACAATTAAACGTACACTGACGGAGACAGGAACAGTTGCCGGCTGGTGATGGACTGATGGATCGACATGTGAGCGATATTAAAATGGTCCCACTTTTAAGTTTGAATTACGGAACCCTGAAAGTGTAAAGGAAAGCATTCACAAATGTAAAATTATTTAAAAGCAATACATTTACTGATTGATTTTGATATTAAAATAATAGTTAAGTTGATAGTTCTAACTTTTAATTGAAATTGAAAAATGAAATTTATAAGAAACGGGTAGAACAAATTTGATCCCGGGCTACCTTCTCAAGTCTGAATTGTCAGATCTGAAATGAAGTTTGCTGCAAATGGTTACATACGTTTTATTTCAATGAAACTTGTCGAATTTCGTTTATTACTTTTTATGGTCTAAACGGTTACGATAAAAATAAAACACACTTATCATGTAAGATTACATTCGATTGAATGACATGAAGAAAACTCGTACACTATTGTAAACTCATAAACTGAGATATCAAGTTTTGATGTCGTCACTGGAGCATATTTTTATACCAATAATAAAATAAAAAAATGTCCTATCTTCAATTAAATGAAACAAATATATGATCGACTTTCTCATAATCATAATGACAGACAGCCATTGAACTTATATTATTCTCCTGCTACGGAGAGAATATAAAAATGATAGTCCTCATAATATTTAAGAATTACTTCGTTTAATGTTAATAAATAAGTTAATAATAATTATTATAATAATTAATAAATAAGTTAATAATAATAATAAGTTAATAATAATAATTTGATAAATGAGCGGTGATTTGATATTGAGAAAAAACCTTTTATATTGCTATTTTTATCATAATCATGCCAACATCTGTAAAATATATTCTTTCTCTTCTTAGGATATTATATCACTCACGTGTATCTTCGTCTGTCTGTCCATTTTTTTATAAACCCTTTATTGTAGACACTTTGAATTTGTATATGACTGAGTGATAAAGAATATTAACCTATATATGTCTCAGTTGTCAGCATGCAAAAGTGTTAGTGGGAATCTTTTGGAGGGACACTTAAGGTATACGATTATTTTATTCCATATATTGAGTACGGTGTCAATTAAAAGAGTGAGTTGTAAAGATTATGAAACTGCATGAAATAATAAATGAAATAATAATTATAATGAAACAATCATTATAATGAAACAATAATTATAATGAAACGATAATTATAATGAAACAATAATTATAATGAAACAATAATTATAATGAAACAATAGTTATAATGAAACAATAATTATAATGAAACAATAATTATAATGAAACAATAATTATAATGAAACAATAATTATAATGAAACAATAATTATAATGAAACAATAATTATAATGAAACAATGATTATAATGAAACAATAATTATAATGAAACAATAATTATAATGAAACGACAATTATAATGAAACGATAATTATAATGAAACGATAATTATAATGAAACGATAATTATAATGAAACGATAATTATAATGAAACGATAATTATAACAAAACAATAATTATAATGAAACAATAATTATAATGAAACAATCATTATAATGAAACAATAATTATAATGAAACGATAATTATAATGAAACAATAATTATAATGAAACAATAATTATAATGAAACAATAGTTATAATGAAACAATAATTATAATGAAACAATAATTATAATGAAACAATAATTATAATGAAACAATAATTATAATGAAACAATAATTATAATGAAACAATAATTATAATGAAACAATAATTATAATGAAACAATAATTATAATGAAACAATAATTATAATGAAACGACAATTATAATGAAACGATAATTATAATGAAACGATAATTATAATGAAACGATAATTATAATGAAACGATAATTATAATGAAACGATAATTATAACAAAACAATAATTATAATGAAACAATAATTATAATGAAACAATAATTATAATGAAACGATAATTATAATGAAACGATAATTATAATGAAACGACAATTATAATGAAACGATAATTATAATGAAACAATAATTATAATGAAACAATAATAAAAAACACAAAAACGTTTATAACTCAGAAATTATCAAAAATCGCTAAACATACATAGGGATATTTCAAATAAGTCTTAATATTGTCTATTGTCGTTGCCGTGGTGTGTTGGGTTGATCACAAGGCATACGGCCTTTGACGATGCGATGCACCGCGGCGACCCGGGTTCGATTCCCGGCCGTTCGTCGAACGGGGCTGGACTGGTGGTTGGCTGAAAGAGATAGCTCTTCTAGCAATAAGTCCGCCATATGTATCAATTAGATACATTAAAATAGATAAATAAAACAAATAATAAATATTCTCTATATCTGTGCTTTCAATTGACAGTATTTTTGGAATCATTTATACAAACACATGCCATATGTGTATATATATATATATATATATATATATATAATGGGTTTAGTATATATATATATATATATATATATATAATGGGTTTCATATTGATGAGTGACCAAATTTCAAGGAGCGATTAAGAAACAACAATTAAATTATATAATAAAAAAAGCATTGAATTCTTTTAAACTTTTTCAAACATTACCGCTTAATCAAACGCTGGAAAGAAAATATTTTACAGGCGTTGACATAATTGGTATAAAAAACCAATATGACAATAAAGGACCTATCTTAATATTGCTTACTCATTAGACCTCATTCATTTATTTATTTAAAACTTCAAGAAATATCAACATTAGACGAAGTCATTACCAAAAAATTATGAGGACTATCATTCTGACATTTACTGCCTAGCAATAGAATGACATAAGATCTATGGCTGTCTGTCATTAGAATTATGATAAAGTCAGTCATATATTTGTTTCATTTATTGGAAGATTAAGACATTTTGTACTTTTATGATTGGTATATTAACATGCTCCAGTAACAACATCAAAACTTGAGATCCCAGTTTATGAGTTTGCAACGCTGTACGAGTTTTCATCATGTTATTCTATTGAATATTATAAATAATCTTACAGAATATACGCGCATTGTTTTTTTCTTTAGACTATAAAAAGTAATAAACAAAACTCTTGAAATAAACTTACAACTCAATGAGAAACCATTTGTAGCAAACTTCATGTCAGATCTGACAATTCAAACTTGAGATGTTAGCCCCGGATGAGGTTCGTTTTACACGACATTTTTTACTAAACTCCATACTTCTTTTTCAGTTAAAAATTTGAACAGTCAACTTAATAGTAATTTAAATATCTAAGTAATTAATTTTACTAAGTAATTTTACATTTGTTTTGCTTCTTTTTGCCATTTTTAGGGTTCCGTAGTTCAAACCCAATGGTAGAACCATTATTAGATTGCTCACATGTCGATCTATGAGTCCGTCTGTTGCAGCCGATTTTCTCAAACGTAGTGACGTAGAAAGTCGAAATATGGCACAATAACACATTTTATTAATTCAAATATTTTGCACTAGCTAACTTTTTTAAAAAATATTCATATTAACATTAAAAAACAAAACACCCAAATTTTCTTTCAAATTGTATACACCAAATGGGGAAACAACTTGTTATGAGGAATATAAAGATATTTCATAATTTTAAATGGTATTTCCAAAAGGCATTCTAAAAAACATGCAAAATTAGAGCAGACCCCCTCTACTTTGGAAACTACTTTATTAAAGATCATAAAAAAGCAGGGTTGATAAAATCTGGCTAGAATATTACAGAAAAATTATAGCGATGGTCCTAGATCTTATAATTTAAAATACACGTCGTTTTTTACGCCTGTAAAATACATGATAGGCAATATATCTGCGTTGTGAAAAATTATTGTTTTAAAAATAGCCTTACTTTAGTTAAACAAAAATACAGTAGATAATCTGAGGAGAAACACTTTTTGAAGATAATTCTAAACCTTCAATGTTATTCCTTTTGTACTAGAGTTTGTTGTTTTAGAATATTTACATTGAATTTCAGAATAACTGTAAAGTTTTCATATTTCTCCGATCTCAAGATTCAACGGAGCTACCTTCTTGCGTTAAAATTTACAGAAATTCTCGTTAATGTAAAAACAAATGAATTAATCAAAAAATGTTACATCGATATACATATATATATATATATATATATATATATATATATATGTATATAGAAGAAAGGCAATATGAAGGAGAATAGAAAAGATAAAATACTGGTAGGGAATTGTCCGATAAATACTGTTTTCCGAAATTATTATAATTCATTGAAATGTTATCTATTAACAATTGAAAAAAGCGCTGATCTTTCAAGATATGCTCCAAGAATAAAAGCTTGCCAAGATTGCATCAATTTTCAATTAATGATTACCTTCCATTTTATGATGAACATTCACTGATAAATCGTGATTGCAGAATAAGACAAAAGCTTAAGTAATATGAATATCGCGATAAATAGAAACCGTAAGTTATAAACAAAGATAAGCAAGGTGCTTTGTAATTGTATCTTTAGACACCGTGCAGTACAGTGGAGTGGTGGTTAGTTGTCACACAGGCAAGTGGCGCTATGGATCGTTGGGTTGGTAAGATTGCGGTGGTGACAGGTGCGAGCGCAGGAATCGGAGCCGCCATTGCTGTATCGCTTGCGGATGCTGGCCTCATTGTTGTAGGTCTGGCGCGCAGATCTCATCTCGTCGAGGTATGGCATGAAGTTAAAATATTAAATGTAATACTGTCATGTCTGTCCACATGAACGTTCTAAAATTGAGGAATACTCAACCTATTTTGATGTAACTTGGCCATTCTAATGAAATATTTAAATGCATCGAAATCGCTATTGATGTAACAAGAGGCAAGTATATTCCGTCGTTACAGTGAAACTGGTCTTTGTACCAAAATTATACATAAATAAAAATACTAAGCTTTGAAATGGGACCTTATTATCAATTCAATCAATTCACGTCGTCTCAAAAAAAATTCCTTCCGTAACACCCCATCATCTCCTCCCTGGTTTTTCCTTCTAAACCCTGTTTATTTCCTTTTTTCTTGTCAAAATATTTTCATTTGTTACTTGCTTTTGTTACGTTTTTCTTATCGTGCTATTTTATCTACTATTGTTTTGTCTTTTTTGATGTAATTGTATCCTCATTTTATATTATTATTTTTAATTTAGAAAATTAATATTAAATAATTTGGTTTTGGTAAGGCATTTAAAAAATGTATTTTTTGTAAATAATTCGAACAAAAAAACCTGTTTCCATCCCATACCCATCGCTTAAATTGAATATTTTGAGAAAAAGCACTACAATACTTACATCTTCCGTAGAGGCTAAATTAAGAACAACAATCAAAATAATTGAATCATAAGAGGAATTATATAAAAATAAGATTACTATGTTGCGAATGCACCTTTACCTAATCTTTTCCTTTATTTTGGTCGGTTTCATAATTTTAATACAAAAAATCGTGAATATGCTCGGAATTATAGAAATCCAAATCAGAGCAAAGCTCGCATTATAAGTCTGAAAAACCTGAAAAGTTGGAAGTCGAGCAAATGGGACAACATAAAAAATGGGACAACGCAAAACGATATCATAACTGGTCCAAAAGTTCCAACCTCCACTGATCACGCGCAGGAGTCGTTGGAAGTCAATACAAAACAAATGGTAATTAATATAATGATCGATGACAACGTGACAGTGCCTGACGAGTATGTATTGCAATCACCAAATATCGTCGTGTTGTCATCGTTGGGCATCATTGCGCGTGCGTCAATGGAGGGTGCTACGATGGACTATGATGTAATAAAACACGAAACCGTAGGTGTAATCAAGGCTCGATGTGCTACAGCTCTGCTGGACTTCCACTAAAAGACGCACTGCAAACGTATCTATCAGACGTGGCAAACCCAGGTGTAAGCGGAAACAGTTTCCAGAGCGATTGCCAAACATTTGTTATGATTTTATCCCGACATTTTCACGAAAAATCTAGGGTTTTTCGATTTCCCTAACATTTTTACCATGCCGGACTTGGCATTTTTCGATTTCCATTAAAATTTTTACATTAATCTCGGATAATGAAATCATTTTTCACAAAAATTGACATAAAAATATTTGTTAATTAATTTTTATATCAACAGAAAGTATTAATTTAATTTCTATGTAGTTTTAACAATATTAACGGAAAACTGGCACTAAAAAGTATTTTTTGCATTATCCGAATCTGGAACCGGATTATATCGAAACTCTGCACTTTTCCAAGGTCTGCTCAACTATTTGATCGCGGTTGCACCAAAGTATACATATCGCATATTTATGATGAGTAAAAATAAGCTTATTGAAGTATGTCATCGTTATGTGTTGTATCGAATTCATTTAATTATCTCATCGTTTTCGTAGCGCTAAAAATATTAGCCGTAATAATCCCATAATCATACGTATATAAATAAATAAATCAACAAACTCGTTGCCTGCTTTAGTCGGCGGAAGATAATAAAGCAAAGCAAGTCAGCAGTCTCTGTAAAAGAGCATGACTCATGAGATTTTATAGTTTTTATTCATCCAAAAAATAAATTAAAATTTATTTTTTATGAACTTCTGTGCAAAATAATGGCATTTTACTGAGATCTAATAATCATTAAACAAATAAACACGAATCATTAGTTTCTGAGATATATCAATTCAAATTATGAAGATAACAAGGGTAAAAATAAAATGAAAATGACCCACATGATCCCTACCTACGCTACATCAGTGATAACTAACTTTAAAATATGATGTAATGTAGATTTTACAATTTATCAACAAGCCAACAATTAATGTTTATCTAAAGATAAGTCAATAAATCTCGAATATTTTGAATATATGACAATGACGTCCATTTTAAATTGACCTCTTACAAAGATTAGTTACAATTTTTTATATAGACAATAAAACAAGGCACTGATAAGAACTTAAAAACAGATAAAAAATAGTCAAGGCCAAGTTTAAATTGCACGACCGGTATTATGTGACACTATGTGTGCACGTTAATATTCTGCACACAAACATATATCGAAGGATAACCCAGAACCTCTGGTTTTAGAGCATAGGTAGGGATTGTGTCACGTAGAAATCATAATAATTCGATAGCCAAAGAAGACATGAAAAAAAATTATAATATATTTCTTCAAGACATGAAAAAATATCATAATACATATCGGTCGTTACTTTTCGCTTTCCAGCTGGTTCCAAAAAAGAAAAAGATTTTCAATGCGGCTGTATTTCCTTCTGTTCACGTTATTTCATATTTTCTTCACGTTATTTCATATCAACTGATTTGGACGATTCTTGTTTATTTTTAAAAGTGTACTCACAGTGGCATACTATGAAATTTTTATTAGAATCTGATCATGTAAATTTAAGGTAAACAATAGAATTTCTCAATATGGAAAAAAACAGGTGCCTTGATTGAGTTTGGCTGATATAGTTCTAATGATAATCTGATAAGACACACCTAAAGGAGATATAAATCTGCTCTTCCAAATCAGGATATAATGATGAAGTCGAAAAGTGAGGGCAGGTGATGACAGTTTGTTCTCATTTGGTCTGTATCGACGTAAGCCATAAAGTAACTAAGTAAATAACTATGTAAGTATATACATGTACAATAAATTTGATTTTAAGTCTCCAATTGATTGAATTTTTTTATTATTTACCTCATATGTCCGGCATTTATCGTTTTTCCAATTTTGTTACGGAAATTTAAATTGTCGAAAAGAACTTTTATGAGGGCGATAAAAAAACAATGACGTGTATTCGGTCAGTACTTTATTCTAAATGTACATAAACATATTACTTCTCAAATTATTCCTCGAAGAGTGCAACACGGTTTTGCCAGAACTCGACCTACTTTTGGAATAAGAAATTCAGGCCATCTTTGGAAAAAACACTTCAATTACAATTACTTCCATCGCTTTAACAAAGTCAAAATTTAGATTAAAGAAGAATGCCAGATTTTGGCTCACCATTTATCGCAATGGAAAGAAAACATAAATATTGGAAAGTTTACTCCAATAATTTTGATTCTTTTTATATCAATTTGTATTTTCTAGAATATTCAGTTAATAAAAATTAAAATAAAAATATTTGTTATATTTGCCGTCCAACATTAAACAAAAGAAAATCAAGTTATGAAACTGTAATATATTTTTAATTAAACACTTGAAATAAATGCAATTTTTTCCATGTTTTACATTATACGAAACTTATTTGAATTAGAGATATCTGTAATACTTCTGTTTGATTTTATTTCATATCCCACTTCAATTGTCACCGATGTATTATACGTGCACCATCTACTTTCTATATACCGGAATCTAGTCTGTGAATTAGATTGTCAAATAGCATTAACTAAATTGTGATGCACTAGACGACTCTAATTAAGTTAGCGCCTAAATGACGCAATCATAATTTAACCACTTTCAAAAAGGGTTTTGGATAATTTAAAAGCAAAATATTTCTCCCGCCAAACTGTTTCTTTACGGTATAAACAGTACAGGTTATCAAAATGGCTACAAAAATGTTGACTGCCAATAGAAGGCAATAGCCGAAAATGTGAATTTTATTGTATATTATAAAAACCCTACCTCAAGTTTTTGTAGCAAATAACATCCTATTCTATGATCTTCACGAAATAAAGTATGGCTGGGATTTTCCTTTGTGCCTTTAAGCTGCTTCTTCACCTATGGAAACAATCTGTACAAAAATTGCTTATCAAGTTGTACAGCAAGCGCACTCGCATTTTAATAAAGCTAAAGTAGTTTATTTCTGAAATTAGTTAACCTTATCTTCAGTACACAGATCAATTCTGGAAACTTCCACCATTCCTCTGTCCCTAATATTATACCTCACTCTACGATTATAATTTTACAGCATACGTTTGGTTATAAACAAAACCTGGGTTTTCTATTAAACTATTCACAGCAAGTATTAAATTTTCTGTTATATTTTATTTCTTTTGCAGTTTTTTTTCATTCCGTGTATATTCTGCTATGCAATTTGGGACATTTCTTTATTTTTATGGCGGTTCTCAATTATTCATACTTCATTCATTCCGATATCAACATTTTAAGTAGAAATTGGCTCTGTTCTATCCTTATTTTTTTTAAGATCAGGTATTTTAAAGACTCTTTCTTTCTCTTTCAGGAACTCAACAAGCAAGTGAAATCTGGAAATGGCAAAATATTTGGAAAGAAGTGCGATGTATCTTCCACAGAAGACATAATAAAAGTTTTCGCTTCAATCAACGAGCAGTTTGGAGGAATAAACATTGTTGTAAACAATGCTGCATATTTACGAAATGGGACATTTACTGGTGCGTTAATTTCCTCTACAACTGTCAAAGTGACAATTGTTACATTCATGTTACAGGAGTCTGAAAGAAGTAATTAATATTAATAATATTTGCATCTCTCTGAAAGAAGTAATAATATTAATAATATTTGCAGAAAATCCCATGGCACATAACACGATTTCTCCAAGTTGCTATATTTAACACATGGGATGCCTTCCACATGGAATCGTAAATTATACCACCTGGTATTATAATATAATTGAGTAGAAAAGAAAGTTTATAATCCAAGACATATATATAATCAGCTAATTTTTCATATTCCACCAAAAACTTTAAGCAGAAATTTGGGTCTACACTCATTTAGGCGTCATTTCCATGGTCATTTGGAAAGTACAACCACACCACAGCCTTATTTACGTACATAAGCTAATGTTTATCCTTAACTTCCATGATTAAATGAAATTTATGATTAAATAAATTTGTTTTTCAGGGAAAAAGTGCTGAGGAACTATTATGATGTATAAAGTGTTTCATTATGTGGGTTTTGTTCTGATATTTTTCCAAAAAAAGACGTTTGTTCCACATCAGTTTGCAGTAATTGTTATATTAGCTTTCAAAAAAATATCCTTCAAAAAATGTTTCAAGTTAATCTTTTTCAAAGTTTTTTGTGATTTTTGCTTTAATTTTATCATCACTATTGCCGAATGAAAACATCCACACTAAAGACTGCATTAAATATTCAAAACAGTAAATTTGTCATTATAACATATTACAACATCGAGTACTAATTTTTATATCATTGGTTTTAGTCTAAAGACGACGATTTCGGATTTTGCTTAACATATGGGATGTCCTTCTAACATAAGGAGTCCTAACGTATATATTTCCGTCCAGGATTTTTGATACTTTACTTATATAAATCCTTAAAGTGACTCAATGATAACAGATTTATCTGATTTTAAATTTACCCAAATGCTATCGATATCATTCGATATATCTATCGATATCATATTCAATTGTTACCATCGCAGAAAATACTTCCCAAATAATATCATTGAAGTGAATTGGGCAGTGCTTCAATTCATTACAACAATTGGGTATTGGACTAATTTGTTTTATTTCATTAATCATAATTTCATATTTCTGATGAAGAGCGAAAATGTTTCTTAATAATCTTAAAAATTGACCGAGTTATAATAATTTTAATTTAACCTTTATAGAAGGACGGCAATACTGTGTTGTGAGGTCATTTTTAATATTGCACATTATATTCTACGAGAAGAAAAGAGACAGGGACATACTCAACTCTATCCGTATCTTCAAATTTAGAAGCCTACAACTGGCTTAGTTTTTAATCAATTTTTGAATTTTTTGAAGACTGGTTTTTAATTAACTTATATTTCACAATATTGTACGAAAAATATCAAAATTCAGAATGAGTCAACTACCGTATTGTAAATAGTGGCCTCAAATATGAATTCGTTGTCATATGCTAGTTGAAGTCTATCATAACTTTCATGTAACCGAAACGACAGTGAAAGTCATGACATATCATTGCTCGAAATTTGCTATGAATTAATTTCATTGAAAAGAAACAATTCAAATTGTCTCCGATAATAAGCAACAAGTAACAGACCGATAAATCAAAAGCAAGGTTTTCACAAAAGGCTTTCATTTTCAAAATTATATTATACATTTTTTAATGTAGTAAAGGTGAGGATGGGGCCCTTGGTTTCCAATAATGTTTTGATACCGGTATAAACTCTGCCACTTGAACTTTAGTACAATCATAGACACTTTTCTAATCTGATCTTCCAGATATCACATGCTTCTGTTTCCAAAAACGCTTCTATGAAATGGTAATGAAAACGCTTCTGTAAAATGAATGCTAGAAGGAAATGACTGAAAATGGTTACCTAAATATGTCAGTATAAGTCTAATATTCAAAGATGATGCAAATTGAAAAAAAAATTAAAACGAATGCTAGAATTAAAGTTTAGTTTTTTTTCGCTCAAACTGTAAATAATAAACTAATAAGTGCAAATCAGATTTGCAATTAATCAGCGTATTACAGTAAATTTCCGACATTATTTTTAAATCTGGCAAAATTGAAAAAAGGATTAAAACGAATGCTAGAATTAAAGTTAAAATTTTGTTTTCGCTCAAACTGTAAATAATAAACCAATAAGTGCAAATCGGATTTGCAAATTAATATTTGCTACTTTAATTTATCTGCAACGAAATCAGAAAATAACGTCTTTCAGCGTATTACAGTAAATTTCCGACATTATTTTTAAATCTGGCAAAATTGAAAAAAGGATTAAAACGAATGCTAGAATTAAAGTTAAAAATTTTTTTTTCGCTCAAACTGTAAATAATAAACCAATAAGTGCAAATCAGATTTGCAAATTAATATTTGCTACTTTAATTTATCTGCAACGAAATCAGAAAATAACGTCTATCAGCATATTACAGTAAATTTCCGACATTATTTTTAAATCTGGCAAAATTTGAAAAGGATTAAAACGAATGCTAGAATTAAAGTTAAAATTTTGTTTTCGCTCAAACTGTAAATAATAAACCAATAAGTGCAAATAGGATTTGCAAATTAATATTTGCTACTTTAATTTATCTGCAACGAAATCAGAAAATAACGTCTATCAGCGTATTACAGTAAATTTCCGGCATTATTTTTAAATCTAGTCTAACCTGCTGCTAAAATCCATTTTTAAGTTATGTTTTGTTTGCTGGTGTTAGGCTGCACGACAAACAGTGTAATGGAGATATAACTCTAAAATGTATGCATAACTTTATAGCACTAACACACATTTTTCCATAATTGTTGTACTTAGAAATATCAAACATTATCATTTTCTTAAACTTATTAGTAATTATTCAACTTAGAAAAATCAAAATAACTTTTAACATAATTACTTCATATTTGAGGAGCCTCTTAAAAAAAACTCATACATAGATGCATAAATAAACTAAAGCCCAATAAACTTCCAAAATTTATAACTTTTCATACGCAATTCAGTAAATTGAAAGGATACTTTCATCGTGTTACCAAATAAATTGAATAAGTTGAAAAATTTGCTCCCATAGATGTGGGAGAAGAAGTAATCTCTGACGAGGATATAGATAAGGTGCTGAAGACAAACACCCTTGGTCTGATCACCTGCAGCAGAGAGGCTGTCAAGTACATGAAGAAGACTGGAGAACAGGGACACATCGTCAACATTGTCGGGTGAAATAAGATTGAATTTAATTTTTTAAGCACATTTTAGCCCATCGTTCAACATGATTGATTTATCTTCTTCGCCAAAATCTAGATTTACGTGTCAACTGATTTATCTTCTACACCGAATTCTGGATTTAATTTAATCTTATCATACGAGTATATCCTGCGTACTTTTTGTATCCTGCGCCCTTTGTTTCCTCCTGCATCCTTAACGGCTTAGCTGATTTTTACCTGAAAGCGACGTTGATTTGGTGTTGCATTCACGAGTTTTAGTTAATTTATAACGTTACTTTGAATTTCATATGGTGAACACTACTGACCCCTGAGTGCAATCCACCAAAGCTTGGGCTCTTGCTGTATAGAATGCTATACGTGTATAAATAGCTTATTAATTTAGTTTTAGATTTTGTATACCTTACGAATTAAATTTAAAAAAACTTAATTCTGAAAACATTAAAAATTGGAGTACAGCTGCAAAAAATATGAATTCATAGTTAATACCCTAAGTACAGATGAAGTCTAAAAGACTCAAAACTGCATGAACTATGGAAACTGAGAGGGTGAGATTGTAATAGGTATTAGGTACATCTAAGTATTTAGGTGCGAGTAAAAGAAATATTTTAACAAAACGCTTAGATTTTTCATATTAGCAAATGAAAAACATCTAGAAAAACGGTACAGATGAACTTCGTGGCGTTATTCCTTGGATGCATTCTCCTTTACAGATTTGGACACTACTTTAACTAGTCCTATCGAATTTATTTATTTAAACACACACATTTACTAATACATTACAGGTAACCTATTCGTTACTATAAGAAATTAATGGTTTAACAAACTTTAAATCTTTAGATCAATCATAAATACAAAAGTTCAAGAAAACTATAAAAGATAACGACGACACATTTCGACAAATTTACTTTCACTCAACAAAAACAAATCACACTCTGGTACGATCGTATTCAGCTTAAGCAATTGAATACCGTGGGAAACTGGAGAACTCTGATATAATTCGGTTCTAGAGTCTGATCTAGCAAAAAAATGATAATTCCTATCTGGTTAATTGATGACACAGATTGGAAATCATTCGAATTATGTAACAAGAATCCAAATTTTCGAAACTATTTTTGTGCTACATTCTCCATATGCCCACGAAATGTCAATCGCGTATCAAAATCTGGCTCCCAAATCAACGTCCTGGTTCAAACAATGCAGTGGGATATGATTGACCGTCAAGGAACTAATCCAGTTTAAAATTGAGTATAAAATTATATATTGTGTTCAAGGATTTATTATTATGGAATCGTAAGAGGCAATATTTTTTTTGCTCTGATATAACAAATCTCCATATTGAAAGAAAACTTACCTTGTTTTTGTAGATCTTGTAGATTTTTGTAGATTTGATCTTGAATCCATTAGATGGCGGAAGTTGTTTTGGATTTTCAAATATTTCTTTCAAAATTATGGTATGGTTTTAGGTTATAATCCAGATTATACTTTAATTATGTCACCTGATTTAAAGCGTAAATTAATTATTTAAAAAAGACTTTAGATTGATTGAAAAAAAACTAGAAGGAATTTTAATAAGCCACTTCTCTTTTATATGTTTTATTCGACGGGAATACAAAAGATCATTATCTCAGATTTATATGTTAATCATATTTTTGATCATTTCACTTCAGACAACCACGCCTTAATACTTTCTACTTAGTTTTCTTTTGAAGTGAAACTTCTTTTTTCCCAGTTTACAGTTAAGAAATTACGCCCTAACGGCAAGTGAAATAAATAATTATGTATAATTCGTGTCAAAAAAGCTTTCCTTTTTAATATAAATAGTGTCAGGACTGCAATTAGTAATCTTAATCAGATAATTATATCATTCGTTACTTAAAGGTAAATATATGTTTGAGGACAATTGCATTTGTTTAAAAATTCTTTCAATTTGTGATCTACTGATAATATATCAAAATACAGATAACAAGTAGCGCCATGTACTGGCAACTATGAACTTGTGAAAGTCACAAAATTAAAGTCAGTGTATTGCAACCACACACGGTGTTTTATAATATACTTTGGTAAAGAATAAAATTCAGCATCATGTTCTCGGTTCTACATGGCACTCACATATAAAGGTATACGACATTCCAATAAGAAGCTCATAGAACTCAGGTGTGATATTTGTTCCCATCCATTTATTTTTGTTTTTATTTTATTTTATATTTCATGTTTCTTTTTTATTTTTTTTATAAATAATAAAGGAATCTATGTCCTTCGTTGTTAAGTTATAATCAAATTGTTATGTATTGTTATTTTATTGGAATATTTCTCACAAATCGCCAAAGTAGTGTATTTTCCATATTTTCCAACGCGCTCGACACAGTCGGTCGAGTGAGAGATGCGTACCTGAACTAAAGAATCGAGAAATCATAGATCTTCTTTCTCTTTTCTTCCTTCAAAATAATAATGTATCAAAAAGACATGAGGTGTAGTGTCACCTGATAGAAGCGAAGCTTCTTACACATCGCATATAAAATTTGATTTTTAATGATTAAATAATGTAATACAATATGGATACAATTCTCGTCTTTTCCACCCGGGTTGTTGTAACATCACCCCTCATACAGAAGAAGGAACCTTCGAAGCTCCCCTAATCTTGTAACGTTACTATTATCCAACGCTTCTATTCCTTAATACTGTACCGTTACTACCGTCCAAGGCTTCCTTTTTTGCGAACGCTCTGAATGACTCAAATATTGGCTTATTCTCAACCAAGTCACTGTGACTAAAATCATCACGTTCTAAAAAGCCGCGTGAATCTATTCTATTATTTTAACGCATAACCTGCAACAAATCATTACGCGCATCGTCACGCTCACGTCATCGTCATTAAAGTGCTCGCAAAAATATTAGGTAGGCATAAAATACTGAAAGTATTTGCTAGTTACAACCAATCATTGGCCGAAGGAAATCCCGGCCACTACGCAGAATTTGTTCGATAAGTGTTCCAAAAATAGCACTCCCACCCCTTTAGAGTCCAGGACTATAGCAGCCTTGGGACTGGGCCCCCTCTCCAGAACGAGAAAGGGTTCCAGCCACAGCTGCCCCTACACCCCCCTCCTCTGGGACATACTATTCCTGCACACACGCGATACAAAAGCTACATTCTTGCGGTCCTTGCTGTTATGACCCTTCTGCGTGCTTCTGTTGCGACACCGCTCATCACTCGCTCACTATTATGGGCAACAAAAACCCAGCCAGTAAGGAGCGTTTCATGGTCGCGTTCGTGACGTTTCACTTTTTTTCATTTAGCCGCCCATCCCAAACGTCGGCTAAGAGGCAAAAATTTTTACTATCAACTCAGTCATGCATACACTAACTAGCACGTTTGTTAAAAAAAAGTTATTTTATATTTTCTCATAACTATGATTATATTCTATAGTAGATTTGATTATCTGCATAGCATAATATTACGCCATCAATAGGTTGAGCTTCTCCATCGAGATATGAGGGGAAACAATCAGTATTAATGTGAAATTACGTTTGGTAAAAATAACTATTTACGTTCCCTGAACGCCATTTGACAACAATGCTCGTTCTAATGCCCCGATAAGTATACTCAACCTATTGACAATATAACATAAAAAATAATGCAATTATAACAATTATAACATAAAATAAATATTCAGTTTCACTAAACGAAATTTCACATTAATACCGATTGTTCGCTCTCACGTCTCGATAGGAATACTCAACCTATTGACGACGTACTATTAAATGCGCAGAAAATTAGATCTATCATAGAATACAATTATAACATTAATAGTAACTTTCACTAAACGAAATTTCACATTAATACTGATTGTTCGCTCTCACGTCTCCATAGAAATACTCAACCTATTGACGACATACTATTAAATGCGCAGAAAATTAGATCTATCATAGAATACAATTATAACATTATTAGTAACTTTCACTAAACGAAATTTCACATTAATACTGATTGTTCGCTCTCACGTCTCCATAGAAATACTCAACCTATTGACGACATACTATTAAATGCGCAGAAAATTAGATCTATCATAGAATACAATTATAACATTAATAGTAACTTTCACTAAACGAAATTTCACATTAATACTGATTGTTCGCTCTCACGTCTCCATAGAAATACTCAACCTATTGACGACATACTATTAAATGCGCAGAAAATTAGATCTACCATAGAATACAATTATAACATTAATAGTAACTTTCACTAAACGAAATTTCACATTAATACTTATTGTTTCATATCACGATAGGAATACTTTGGAATACTTACTTGTTCATATCACGATAGGAATACTCAATGTATTGAGGACATAATATTATAATACGCAGAAGATTATATCTACAATATAACAAAATTATAACATAGTCGTTTTGACTGAACGAAATTTCAAATTTATGCTCATAGCTCGCCCTCATGTCACGAAAGAAATACTCAACAATCAATGTTTCCAAAAAATTAATGAGTACATCGCTTTAGTTTAAGTTAAAATCAGATGAATTATTACTAATTTTCCAACTTTTGCACAAAACAACAAGCGAACAAATAAAATCATACACATATTGATATTGAAAGATAAGAGTACTCTGATAATAAATTCAGAACTTTTGTAACAGTGAATCATTGACATAATCGAAAAGTTATCTTCACATCCTTGATGTTTTCTGTTGCAGCTTAGCAGGTCACTACGTACCAGCTGCTCTCGGCGTTCCCAGATTCAACGCGTACTATGGATCCAAACACGCCGTAATAGCCACCAGCGACGCCATGAGGCTTGAGTTTTCACATTCGAAGGCCAATATTAAAATCACCGTAAGTATAGTGTAACTTTAATCTTAAAGCTATTTAAATACTGAAATGCTGCAAAAGGGCCCATAATACTCAATAACTTAAAGGTCAAAATAATATATAATTAAAGGGATATACTACTATATATTATAAAAGCCAACGTTCGGTAATATGGAAAATAACTTTAGGGTCAGAGACGCTAAAAACTTAGAATACCATGTAATTAAAATGCCATTGTTCTATATGACTGAAAGGTCAAAGAAATATATAATTAAAATGACAAAATACTATATAACTTGAGTGTTAAACATAGCATAATATGCTATCGAAATTTTTTTGTAAAAATCCAGACAAAATTGATAAGATATTTTAATAACGAAAGGATGTACTGAGGAAAAGTCAAGGATGTTAAAATATAAACAGACTCAAAATCTAAAAGCAGTTAAAAGTCCCAACAGGCCTCCAAGCTATAATTATTTATCCCTGCTACGTATATGTTAAAATATAATTAAAATGCGCAACACCAAAATAGTAAAAGTAAGTGTTTTTCATACTTTTGTCAATGCAATGGATTGTGGGGACTTTTAGGATGCATAGTGCAAAGGATTCCTCCATCTCGTTCCACGACTTTCAGTCTTCAGCATGGCTGGAAAAGACTAGATAGAGTCCAGTCTTTTCCAGTCATTTTTATAATTTCGTCTATCTGTCTCTCTAGTGGACTTCCTGCTTTCATTTTGCATCTTGGACCATTCCAGGCTATCGCAGTTTTTGCTCATTGTTGCCAAATGTTCAGTCCATTTTATTCTCTGGCAATGATTTAAAGCATCTATAGTTTATGTTTTTCTGTTTTATAATTTCTTTATTTCTGCTTTTGCCGAATCATTTTAATTTTAACCCACGGCGGAACGGAGAAAGTATGTGCTTTAGAGTGAGAGATTGTCTGTTTGTGCAACACAATGTTCCCATTTTTCTCCTTAATGGTTTGAACACTTTAAACATGGTTTCCTGCAAAATGTTTGTTATTCATTGGCGATAGTTCTTAGATAGTTATGTTACGATGATTACTCATCACGGAGCGCTGCAATAAACATTTTGTTGCAATCTAATGTTCCAATTTGTCTCCCAAACGGTTTGACCGATTTAGATACAGTGTTCTGCAAAATATTTGGGATTAATCGACGATGGTTCTTAGATAAGTGTTATGGTTGGTTAGTGTGGTTATGTTAGCTCACCAGGGGGCGCTACAACGTTTTCTTGCAAACGAATCTTCCCATTTAGACATCGTGGATTAATCGGCGATGGTTCTTAGATAAGTGTTATGGTTGGTTAATGTGCTTATGTTAGCTCAACAGAGGGCGCTACAACGTTTTGTTGCGAACAAATCTTCCCATTTAGACAATGTGTTCTGCACATCGTGGGTTGATTGGCGATGGTTTTTAGATAAGTGTTATGGTTGGTTAATGTGGTTGTGTTAGCTCACCAGGGAGCGCTACAACGTTTTGTTGCAAACAAATCTTCTCCTTTAGACATCGTGTTCTGCAAAATATTTGGACTAATCGGCAATGACTCTCAGATAGGACTTATAGTGTGAGGTCACCAGAGGGCGCCGCAACATTTTGTTGCAAACGAATCTTTCTATTTATCTACAAAGTGATTTGACCGATTTAGACACGGTTTTCTGTAAAATAATTGGAACTAATAGGCGACGATTTTCAAACAGGTGTTACAGTTTTAGCTCGCCAAAGGGACGCTGCAACATTTTGTTGCAAACGAATATTCCCATTTATCTCCAAAATGGTTTTGGCCGATTTAGACATGGTTTTCAGTAAAATGTTTGTAATTTATCGGTGTATGTTATTAATCAGGTTATGAAATAAAAATGTTTGATTGATCTAGATGAACTACTTTGTGGCTTTTATTTGGCTTCGTCGATGCCATCCACGCAACATGTTTCTCAAGTGCTCTAATTCTTCCAATGCCGTGCTATTGTGTGGATTATTGAAGAGTTTTTTTGATATAAATTAGTTATTACTACCCCGTCTAAAGATCGTGCTCTACCAAGAGCCACATAAACTTACCCTTTTGGCGAATATTTTTTAGAAGCTTAATAATACTAATAATAAAAAGCAAAATTAAAATATTATACAAGCCCACAACAGATGTAAAGGTGTTAATCGAAAAAGTATAACATAAAGAGCAAAATTTAAAATTTTGAAAAAACCCGCGACGGATGTAATCGTTGTAATTGAAAAACGATTAAACTTTTTTTTGAAAACCCCCGACTAAAAGAAAGTGAGAATTTATTTATATAATTACAAATACAAGAAAATCCAACAGGGCCGCCATACCGAGCCTATGCCTAAAATTTTGCAGTGTTATCGGTTCGTGACTAAATAAAATTCTCTTAGGTGCGCAAATAGCTTTTCTATGCTGTAACAATGTAATTGATATTGGAAAGTAATACCGTTTAGAATTTTTGTGTTAGTATATTTAGTACATATCCATTTTTATGATATATAGGAAAGAAAAAACAACAAGCTTGAGAATAGAACTTTTTTTTTAAATTTTATTACTAAATTAGATTTCAGTATTTTTTTGGACTCCAAATTTTTTTTCATGCGTCTATTTACTTCTTCAAGATGCCTGGATTTTCTAAAATATATTTGTTTTCCTAGATATATACATTCGTCTACGTCCTCTAAGTGGATCTTGTTGTCTAGAATCTGTTCATTGACACTATTTTTCATTACTTTCTTTTTTTTAATGTTAAGTTCTAGATCAATTTTTTTTTAGTTTTGTTGGACATAGGTTTATAAATTTTAGTAGCATAGCTCAAGAACTGGATGTATTTCCGAGTTACAACAGATATCATTTTGTTCATTCCGCTAAGCACAATCGAATAAAAAAGAGAATAGTCAACCATTTTTGAAGTGCACAAACATATGTTTGTGCTTTCGTTCATACTCACGGACTCCGATACGATTCGTGCTCTACCACTAATATTTCTGTCTCCACCTATATCAATTCTATGAACCAAAAATGAGAAAGAAGTATGATGTTTAATAAACATACTCACAAATATTGCTCATGCAATACTAGTAAAAGTGATTAATTACAGTACTTCTATTCAAATTGTGACAATATGTCAAAACTTTGACATGCTGTTTTCATATAAATTAAAAATAAAATTGTTTTTAATATTGTCAAAATACCAATGAAAATATAGGAGCCGTGATTTATTTTTCTTTCATTTTTCTTTAAGATTTAAACACCTCTTTTTTTTCCTTTTCGGAAGAGCATAAGCTCGTCTGGTGTGCGAACGGATATGGTTATGATTGCGCAAGAAGGAGGCACAACAGGAGAAATCTCTTCGCATAAAGCATTTCCATCCATTGACCTTCTGGAGCCAAGCGACATTGCTGATGCTGTTATAAATGCCATTGGCACACCGCCACATGTCAATGTAAGTTAAAACAACTATTTTGAGACCGGAAGGTATACTGCGAGTTCCGTATATATTAACATTACCAAAGAAATATTGATGTTAGAAAAACATGGAAAAACTTAATACATATTTATGTCTATTAATATTTATATTGTGTTCTTGAGCTAACATCCGAAACTTTTCCAAAAAAAACAAAATGCGATAAATATCCTTTAACATCCCTGTAATATTTACATTCATTTCTGTATCCCAAAACAATTTTCCTTATTTTAAAATATGGCGGTAAATCTATATTGAATTTCCAACTCTTGAATTTTTTTCCTCTTATTTAAACCCAATAGAATTAACATTTATAAAGCGCATGGTTGACTTTGATCTGATCTCTTCTTGGTAATCTTCTTCATTTCTGAAAGTCAAGTCCTTTGAAGACATTATTAGCTTTATGTATTCCACTTTATCTGGTTTTCAAATTCTTACGGGGCTGCTCCGAAGGTAGCTGAAAACACCTGCACAGTTACAGGAAAATAGTGATTGCGGTTAATTGGTCATATTAACGGCTGATTGATCGACCGCGGGGAATTTTTTCTTTCACTTTGCTCAACACGACCAACTTTTCGAGGTTATGTGGTTGCCGGTGGACAATGTGACTAAAGTAACCAAGAATCCTTAAGTATAAAATCGATTTAAGTCTAATTTTGTTGTTTAGCTGGTCGAGGATAGACTTATTCCTTCTTTTGGTGATTCATGATATGCGAAACATCCTTTTCTACCACATTTCAAATATTTCAACCTAATTTTGCTTCACTGACCATATCGTCCACGATTCCAAGCGATGAGGAAACATGGAATAACCAAAGTCCGGTTTAGTCTCCCTTGATGATGATTTGACTTTCTTGTCCTTCTACAGATATATTATTTAGCCCATTGCAGACTTGGCTATCTGAGGTCAGTCTCTTGATTTGACGCTCGCTTCCTGACTGATCAGTCAATAATAAACCGAGACAGAGAAACTCATTGACAACCTCTAGATCCCAGAGCTCTCCAAACTTAGAGAGCTGACCGGTTCAGTATATGATCAAGACTTTGGTATCTTCGACATGTTTATAGTAAGTGCTGCTAGTTCATTTTGTAATCTACTCTGCCAAATAATTCGGTAAACTCCTTTTCCAATGAAGCAAAAAGTGTGGTATCGTCTACATATCGCAGATTGCTAATTTTAATACCACAGACAGACATGCCACCCCAACCCGCACCCCCCCCCCCCCCTCCCCTATCCTTGCAAGGCATTTCTCATTATATGATCATCATAAATATTGAACAATAGGAGACAAAATACATTACTGTCTGACCTTTTTCTGGCTTCAAAGAGCCTGAGTCGCTGTCGTTAATGTTTACCGTGAATTCGCCGTCTAGGTACAGATTCACGTTATGAGATGCGAAAGTCTATTTCTTCTCCACAAACAGTCCCATATTACGCTACCATATTCCTTCGAATGAACCATCTGATATTTACATCATGTTTGTAAGTCTGAAGCTGAAATATTTTTCGTTTTTCACTTAATCTTAATGCCATACTCAATTCAGGTAATCTCATATATTTTTTTCAATTTAATTTCATCTTTAAACATAAAGCAAATGTTTATTTGCATGTCTTATTATGGATATTTACCATATCCTAAATACAATCCATCAACAAATAACTGAATATAATGATTTCTCGTTCCAGATATCACAAGTGATTATTCGTCCAGTGGGAGACACTTTTTGAAAGAGTTGATGCGATGAGAAGTGATTTTATATACTTTAACAATATATTTAAATAATCTGTACCAATAAACTGTAATGTAGTATTACTGTACTTATGTAGGAAATAAAGTTATATTTTTATTAATTATATAATAATTTAATTTAATTAAACATAGAGATTGTATTATTTTTATAGAGATTGTATTGTATTTACTAACTATCGATGGTGACACGATTTTCCTCCATATCGGTATGAAAATAGACCGTTATCAACGTTTCGTAGCCGAATTATGCGGAAGAGTCCTTATAATTCCGTCACTTTCTTTTGTCCATTCATACCTTTATCAGTCTATTCATAGTGCATTTATAGGTTTATATGCCCATTCGTGGGTTCTTCCGTCCATTTATAGTTTAACTTATACATTCATAAATTAATCTGTTTATTCATAGGTTCATCTATCCCTCCATAAGTTCTCGAATCCGTTCACAGCTTCGTCTGTCGGTTCATTGGTTAATCTGTCCTTTCATACTTTCATTTATCCATTCATAGGAACAACCCTCCTTTCATAGGTTCACTTGTCCGATTAATGGGTACATCTGTCTATTCTATAATTAGTTCATCTGTTCATTCATAGGTTCATCTATATATTTACAGGTTCATCTATTCGTGCGTAAGGTCTTCTACCCGTTCGTAGGTTCATTTGTACGTTCAAAGATTCGTCTGTCTGTTCATAGTTTTATTAGTCCGTTCATAGGTTCGTAATAAAGAAAAATTTTTTTTTTTAATTTTCTTCTAAGTACGTCTCCTAATGACATCGAACTTGCCGATGAAGTATTTTTTTTTGTAAAGAAGTCTTTCAAACTGCAATCTAAAAGGATTCTTTTTATATTTCACGTGGCTTCTTCTTCACGAGTTTTCAAAGCGACTATATTCTTATTTTTGTAACAAGAATGTCGAAAATTTGAGAAAAACACCTGCGTAACGGCGTTTAGTAAATAATTCGAGGGAAAATTTCTTAGGCCTGTGAAATATATATTAGGCAATATGTTGGAGTTTTAAAAAATAATGTTTATTTTTGTAAATAATTTAATGAAAACTCTTTATATCCTTAAATATTAGTATGCTTATTTTTAAATGTCACGTAAATTTTATAGATTTCCTGTCATGTAACTTCTGGTAGTTAAACTTAACTTTTGTTAGAATGAAGTGGTTAAATTAAAAACCCACGTAACCGGGCCACACCTCGTAGTTCCTATAATTTTATATCTATCACAATAAATACTTTTTACATTGATAACATGGCAAGTCTTACAATGTCTATTTAATTTACCCATATAAAGTATACTTAAACTTGTTTTCGCGCATCCTTTGTGTTATTGTGAGTGTATTTTTGGATTTCGTAGTCCAAGAAAAAAATAATCAAACACCTAGAAAATTATAAAGATTAATATTTACCCCTCTGTCGCATCCATTTTTCTCAAAAATATTTCGACCTGTAAAAGCATAAAGAAGCACATATGTACATCTCAGTGATGAATACTAAAAAATATTCATGTGAAAATGTTTGAAAACGCAAATGAGGTGTTTTTTTTAAGTTTCAAATATCATGTCAAGTGAATTGTAGAACTGCTTTTTTTCACTGTTTTATATAAAATTTTATTGCTGGAGATAATTCTGAAAATATCCACAAAAAGTAGGTTCCACCCACCCAACTCCGAATGTCAAAGTATGAAAAAATAGCTTTACTAGGAATTAATTTAAAGTATACCGGAAAACTATGTCCATGACTTTAGAAATTATAGTTTTGAAAAATTCATATATTTTTATGTGAAAATGTAATAGGGAAGGGGAAGGGGAAGGGGAAGGGGAAGGGGAAGGGGAAGGGGAAGGGGGAAGGGGAAGGGGAAGGGGAAGGGGAAGGGGAAGGGGAAGGGGAAGGGGAAGGGGAAGGGGAAGGGGAAGGGGAAGGGGAAGGGGAAGGGGAAGGGGAAGGGGAAGGGGAAGGGGAAGGGGAAGGGGAAGGGGAAGGGGAAGGGGAAGGGGAAGGGGAAGGGGAAGGGGAAGGGGAAGGGGAAGGGAAGGGGAAGGGGAAGGGGAAGGGGAAGGGGAAGGGGAAGGGGAAGGGGAAGGGGAAGGGGAAGGGGAAGGGGAAGGGGAAGGGGAAGGGGAAGGGGAAGGGGAAGGGGAAGGGGAAGGGGAAGGGGAAGGGGAAGGGGAAGGGGAAGGGGAAGGGGAAGGGGAAGGGGAAGGGGAAGGGGAAGGGGAAGGGGAAGGGGAAGGGGAAGGGGAAGGGGAAGGGGAAGGGGAAGGGGAAGGGGAAGGGGAAGGGGAAGGGGAAGGGGAAGGGGAAGGGGAAGGGGAAGGGGAAGGGGAAGGGGAAGGGGAAGGGGAAGGGGAAGGGGAAGGGGAAGGGGAAGGGGAAGGGGAAGGGAAGGGGAAGGGGAAGGGGAAGGGGAAGGGGAAGGGGAAGGGGAAGGGGAAGGGGAAGGGGAAGTTTCCTATAAGAACATCAGTTTGAAATTTCAAAATACAGTTTTAAATTTTCACTTCTGTCGTCAGTCTTCATGACTGTCTCCGATTTTTTTACAGTCCCAAATACATATAATAAGTTGGCCGACTATACTCGTAAACAAATAGAACCTACTTAACTGCGATAGTTTGTCTTTCAATTTCGTCGTACACACTATTATTGTGAATATTTCCCGAATATTCCATAATTTTGGCTTAGCTGGTAGGAGATTTATTCGAATAAAATGACCACTGTAAAGGTTAATATTTCGTAAACGGATCCCTTTATCGAAAAAATGTTCTTGATACATATTATTCAATAATAGAGGAGGTAACCCAATATTTTTGACGTATTCAACGATACCTCATGCAATGGGGTGTGCAAAGAAAGATTCACGTCCACTTGGCATATACAAGAGATACCATTACGTAACTCTAGACCTTATAAATACGTGTAACCATACCAAATTTCAGTTCCACAGAACAAATATTTTACGAGTAAAATGTTGTGACATATAGACGGACATGACGAAACTATAATTGTTCCTAATTAGGCTACAGTGCCCTAAGAACCGTCTAATGTACTTAGTTCCGCATGTGTTAAAATAATTTTATCACCAATATCAGTTCATGACCTTGCTCTTTGTTGTATTTCTCATTAATAAACATTGTTCTATCTCTGTTTACGTTACGAGTCCGTCTCTCGCTAATTTAAACGTATTGAGCTAATCTAAATGTTTTAAATAAACATTTTTCCATCTCTGTTTACATCACCGATTCCGTCTCTCACTAATCCAAACATTTTGAGTTAAAACGCGCTAACAGAGAAGAAGACAGAACATGCGATTTAACACGCGCTGACAGAGACAGACACAGTAGTCGACCACATTACACACACACACACACATATATATATATATATATATATATATATATATATATATATATTTATATATTATAAGAAGTATTTTATATGGAATCTTTTTCGGCCCATTTAAAATAAACGTGATTAATTTATCCTTTCATTATTTAATATATTATATCAATGACGTAATGGATAAGTAAATGAATATTATTTATTATCGAAAGAGAAACAAGATACTTTGAAATTTATAAACGGAGGAGTTTCATGTCATATTATTTTTTTTGTTTTAGAACCCCTAATAGTGTCATATCTAATCTTTGTAGTGGATGAAGGGCGAGTTAGATTCAGACAAAGAGGACTTTGGAAATATAGAAATAATAAAATGTGTTACTTTCAAGTTTCCACGTTACACAGCTTTTGAGAAAATCGGCTGCAAAAGACGGATTGATCGATCAACATGTGAGCGATTTAATTATGATCCCACTTTTAAATTTCAGCTACGGAACCCTGAAAAGGGTAAAAAGAAACATACTCAAATGTAAAATTATTTAAAATTTACACAATTATTAATATTGTTAGATATTTAAATTACTATTGAGTAGATTATTTAAATTTTTAATTAAAAAAGAAACGTGAAGTTTAATAGAAAACGAACCGGATCTGGGGCTAACTTTTCAAGTCTGAATTCTCTGATCTAAGAATTTGAAGTTTCCTACAAATGGTTTCTCGTTGAGTCGTAAGTTTTATTTCAATAAAACTTATTGAGTTTATTTCAATAAAACTTATTGAGTTTTGTTTATTGTAAAGTCTGTTGCAGTCGATTTGCTCAAAAACTGTGCGACGTAGAAACTTAAAATATGGCACAGTAAGACATTTTATTAACTCAAATATTTTGTACTAGCTAACTTTTTTAAAATATTCATATTAACATTATAAAATGAAATACTCAAATTTTCCTCAAAAGTGGTATATCATTTGAAACAACTTGTTATGAGGAATATAAATATATTTTATGAATAAATGACACGTTTCATAAATGACATGTTCAATAAGTTATTCTAAAAAATATGCAAAAATAGGGCGGACCCTCCCTTATTTTCTAAACTACTTTAATAAAAATCATAAAAAAGCAGGGTTGGTAAAATCTGATTAGTATATTACAGGAAAACTATAGCGATTGTCCTTGATCTTATAATTCTTGAAATACACATTATATTATTACGCCAGTGAAAAATATGGTATGCGATATACCTACATTGTGAACAATTAATTCTTTAAAAATAGCCTAATTTTAGTTAAATAAAAATACCATATATATTCTGAGGAGACACATTTTTTTAAGATCATTTTAAGCTTTCAATTATATTTGCTTTGTACCATAAATTTTAGTAATTCTTATTTTAGCTTGCCCGTATGTTCATAGTTTTACAGTAGGAATTTTTTGTTGAAGTCAAATATTTATACTAAATTTCAGAAAAACTGTAACGTTTTAATAATTTTCAGGTCTCAAAATTTAGTGGCGCTACCTGGTGGCGTTAAAATAAACAGTAACCCTCGTTAAAGTAAAAACAAAGGAATTAACCAAAAAGTTTTAAATAAACATAGATATAGAAGAAAAACAAGATGAAGAAGAACGAAAAAGTTAAAATACTGGTAGGGAATTGGCCGATAAATACTGTTTTCCAAAATCTTTACAACGAATCATATGGAGTTGTGTTCCATATATCCGAGTTTACCCATAAAAGTAAACGGTTCTTTCCGTGTTGTATGAAATTAAAATTAAGAAAAGCGTACCGCGGGACACTTTAACATGTTAAATATGAAAATTATTGTAATTCATTAAAATGTTATCTCTAAACAATCGAAAAAGCGCGGATATATGGATCTATCAAGATATGTTACAAGAATAAGAGCCTTTGAAGACGGCTTCAATGTTCAATTAATGATTACCTTCCATTTTATGATGAAAATTCAGAGATAAATCGTAACTACAGAATAAGACAAAAGGTTAAATACCGCTTACCACAATAATTACCAAATGTAAATATTACGATAAAGAGTAACCGTAACGTATAAACAAAGATAAGCAAAGTGTTTTGTCATTATGTTTTTAGATACCGTGCGGTACAGTGTAGCTAGTGGTTGTCAGTTGTCATACAGCAAGTGGCGCTATGGATCGTTGGGTTGGTAAGACTGCGGTGGTGACCGGCGCGAGCGCAGGAATCGGAGCCGCCATTGCTGTCTCGCTTGCGGATGCGGACCTCAATGTTGTAGGCCTGGCGCGCAGATCCCACCTTGTCGAGGTATTGCATGAAGCTAAAATTTTAAATGTAATATTGTCATGTTTGTCTGCAGGAACGTTGTAACACTGAGGAATACTCAACCTATGTTGATGTAACTTTTCCATTCTGTCAGTAGATCGTTTCTATTGAAATATACATTGAAATTACTATTGTAACAAGATGCGTGTATATTTCGTCGTCATAATGAACCTGGTCTTTAATCTAAAATCATAGATAAAAAAAATCACAAGTGACTAGCTGCTTCTGTGAATATTTCTTCACCATTCATACTTCCAAGCTTTGGATTAAGTGGGACCTTATTATCCGGAATGCGCGATCAATTCATGGATTCGAAGTTCGTCTTAAAAAAATTCCTTCCATAACTCCCCATCATCTCCTTCCTGATTTTTCCTCCTAAACCTGTTCCTTTTCTTTTTTCTTGTCAAAATATTTTTGTTAATTACTTGTTACGTTTTTCTCCTTATGTTTTTATTATCTTGCTATTTTATCTGCTATAGTTATAAATGTTTTTTTTTGTAATTATTAAATATAAGTTTTCTAGATTAAAAATAATAGAATAAAAAAGAATACCTTTTTTATTTTATTATTTTTAATCTAGAAAACTTATATTTAATAATTTAGTTTTGTTAAGGAATTAAAAAAATGTAATTTTTTGTAAATAATTTCAGCTATAAAATCTGTTTAAAAAAATCGTATCATGGGCTTTATTGAAATATGATAGAAGAAGGCCCATCACTTAAATTGAATATTTTGAGAAAAACAATACAATAATTACATCTTTCGTAGAACTAAATTAAGAACACTTTCAACATAATTTAATCATAAAAGAAATTATCTAAAAATAAGATTATGATGGTGCAAATGGGGATTTCCTTAATCTTTACCATTATTTTTGTTGATTTCGAAATTTTAGTAAAATAAATCGTGAATATACTCAGAATTATAGAAACCCATATCAGAGCAAAGCTCCATCAAAACTAATCCAACCTGAAAATTTGAAGGTCGAGCAAATGCGGGAGCTAGAACAACATCTAAAGCAAAATGAAAAAACGACCTAAAATGATTAAATAGCTGGCCCATCCAACGTAGTGCGTATAGCAATAGTCCAAACGTCCACTGATCACACGCAAGCGTTGTTTGAAGACAATACAAACAACGGCGATAACATAAAGATCAATGGTAACGTGACAACGCATGACGAGTGTGTGTGAGTCACCAGATGTCGTTGTGTTGTCAACGTCGGTAAACAAATTGAGATCACTAAATATTGTCGTGTTGTCAACAATCAATGTGTGTACGTCAATGGAGGGAGCTACAGTAGACTATAATGTTATTGAGCGCGAAATCGTACGTACAATCGAGACTCAATATAATACTGCTCTGCTGGACTCTCACTGGAAGAAGTGCTGCTGTAAATAAAACTGTTGAGCGACGCAAACCCAATTGTAGGCAAAAGCATTCTCCAGAAATATTGCAAAATTCTTGTTATAATTTTATCCCGACACTTTCACGAAAAATCTACGGCGCGGATTCGCTCGACGTTTTTTCTCATAACAGTCCTTTGATTATATTTGGTAAAATTAAATTATTTGCACAAAAGTTTACATAAAAATAAGGGTTGATTAATTTTTCCATCGACAGAAAATATTAAATGTCGTGAGCATCATATCACGGTCCACATGCACTTTTATCGACTATAAGTATTCCGAAATAAAACGAAATAAAAAACAAAGAGAATTTACAATGTAAATGTTTAAGTTAACCCTTGAGCAAAATCTTACGGAGACACTTGTTTCAAAGCTTTTAAAATATTGATAAAAAATTCCTCATCAATATTACGACCTTCATTTCCAATAACAATATTCACGGAAACTGGCACTAGAAAGCATCAAGTATTTTTCCTGTAACCGAGTCTGAAACTGTTTTATTTTTATCGGAACTCCCCTCGTTCCCAAGGTATACAATTGCTGAAACATCTGATGGCGGTTACACCAAAATATACAAGTCACATGTTTATGATGAGTAAGGATAAACTTGTTGAAGTATGTATGTCTTCGTTTTGTGCCTTTAATTACCTTGTGATAGTTTTGGAGCACACAGGTATAAAACCTGTAATGTTTCCATGACTCTACGTTAAGAAATAAACAGAATCTTTGGTTACTTTATCGGGGCGGATAATAAAACACAGCAGTACATCTGTCTGTGTAAAAAGTGGTGACACTATTAAAATCATATATTTTTTATTTATCCAAAAAATTAATTACAATTTATTTTCTGTTAAGTTTTGGATAAAATAATTGCATTTTATTGAGATAATCCTAATAAACATCAAAGAAATGAAATCAAATCATTGGATCCTGAGATATATAAATTCAAATTATAAAGGTAGCAAACACAAAAATAAAATGAAAATATCCCATATTGTTCCTAACTACGCTACATCAGTGATCACCAACGTTAAAATATCGTTAACCAGTAATGTAGATTTTGTAATTTATCAGCAAGTTAACAATTAGTATTTATCTAAAGATAAGTCAATAAATCTGGTCTATTCCAAAGATATGGCCATTACGTCCATTTTAAATTGACCTCGTACAAAGGTCATTTACAATTTTTTATTAACACAACAAAACAAGGCACTGACAAGAATTTTAAAACAAATAAAATTAGTTAGGTCAAGTTTAAAGTGCACGACTAGTATTCTGTGACACTGTATGTACATATTATTATGAAAATGTTATTATAATTTTTTTTTTAAATTTCAATGTCAGTAATATATATCGGAAAAGGTTTTTAATTCGATGGTGTTTTTTATGTTTGATACCTCATACCTCCGGCATTTATCAACCGATTTGAACGATTCGTTTTTACTTTATTTTTATTCAGAAATAAATGAAGTTACGTGATGTTGTATTATATCTACTTTATTTAAATTCTTAATCACGAACTAGGTTTCTTTGAATGACATCTTCAGATGGCCAATTCGATGAAAATAACTCGTAGAAACTCCAAATATCCTTTTTATATCAATTTGCATTTTTAGACCATGCAGTTTATGTAAATTTTAATTAAAATATTTGTTTCGTTTGCCATTCAACATTAATTATCAAACTAAAACTGTGGGACTTTAAACAATTCAAACAAATGCAAAATGTTTTCCACATCTTACACTCTGCTATGCTTAGTTGAATTAAATATATTTGTAACACTTCATTTTGTACAACAATACTTTATTTTATTGGATGTGTCAACAATGTGTTATATGTACACCATCTATTTTCTAGATACCGAAACCAGTCCGTGAATTACTTAAATTTATAAAATAGCATTAACTAAATTCTGATGCACTAGATGGCGCTAAGTTAGCGCTAAATGACGCTATTATTATTTAACCACTTTCAAAAGGGGTTTTGGATAACTTAAACGCAAAATATTTCTTCCCATCAAATTTTTCCTTTACGGTATAAACCGTATAGGTTATCAAAAAAGTTACAAAAAGTTTGACTGCCAAAAGCAGGCAATAGCCGGAAATGTGAATTGTATCGTTTTTTATAAAGTCTTCCGCAAGTTTTTGTAACCAATAACATCCTATTCATGAAATAAAGAATTCGAGGAAATGAAAAGCTTAAATGTACACCAATATCCCAAGTGGGGCAAAAGTATATCGGTTGGGTTTTAACTTTGTACCTTTAAGCTGGTTATGAACATAGGGAAACAACCTATACAAAAATTGGTTATCAGGTTATACAGCAAGCGAACCCGCATTTTAATCGAAGTGCAATGAAGCTTCGTAGCGTATTGATAGTTAACCTTATCTTCAGTTCACGGATAAATCCTGGAAACTTCCACTCACTTCTCATTCCTTAATAAGGTTTTTAAAAAAAGTTGGTTTTTCTTTTATTATGAAGTATTAATTTTCCGTTGTTTTTTTATTTCTTCTCCATTTTTTTTCATTCCGTGCTTATTGTAATATTTAAAAAAAGGGGAATGATTCTTTATTTTTATGACGGTTCTTAATGAATTATACTTCATTCATTCCGATATCGTAATTTTAAGAAGAAGTTGGTTCTATTTTATCATTAATTTTTTTTAAGATGAGGTATTTTAAAGACATCATTCCTTCCTCCACTTAATAATATTTCACCTTTTCCTTTCTCTTTCAGGAACTCAACAAGCAAGTGAAACCTGGAAAAGGCAAAATATTCGGAAGGAAGTGTGATGTATCTTCCACCGAAGACATAATAAAGGTTTTCGCTTCCATTAATGAGCAGTTTGGAGGAATAAACCTTGTTGTGAACAATGCTGCATATTTGAGAAATGGAACATTTACTGGTGCGTTAATTTCCTCTACAACTGTCACTTTATTCGTATTTTTTTGTCTGCAAGAAGTAATTACTTATTTACAGAAAATTCCATGGCGATAATCACTATGACATGGTTTCTCCAGGTTGACATATATTAACACACAGGATGCCGTTCACATGGGATCGTAAATTGCACCACCTGGTATAATAATTTAATTAAGTAGAAAAGAAATTTTATGATCCAAGACAGATACCTACTCAGCTAATTTTCCATATTTCCACTAAATTATTAAGTAGAAGTCTGAGTCTATTCTCTTTTAGGCATTATTTTCATGATCATTTGGAAAGCATAACCCTACCACAGTTTCGTTTGCATACGTAAAACTAATGTCTTTCAGTTTACCTTTAACTCCCATGGCAAAGTTCGTAATCAAATCTATATGGCGGTTTATTTATAAATCCTACTTTGAACTTATTTAAAATTGTGTTCTTTTTCAGGTTTTTCAGGCAAAATGTACTGAGGAATTATTATTGTTTATAAATAATTTCATCACTTAGGTTTTGTTCTGATATTTTTTCCAAAAAAAACGTAAACTTTTTTTCGCACATCAGTCTGCAGTAATTGTTCTGTTGTTGTCCCAAAGAAATAGTAGCACAATGACTTTATATTTCCGAAAATGTTTGAAGTTGACCTATTTCTAAGTTTTTTTTTTTTGTTTTTGCTTTATTTTTATCGTCACAATTGTCGAGTGAAAGTATCCAAACTGGTGGTTATCTCTTCATTCAAGTTAACAGCAGCAAATTCGTCACTATAAAATATTGTAACGTCAAGTACCAACTTTTATATCATCGGCTGGTGCTAGTCTATGCGACAAACTTTTGGATTTCGCTGAGCTTATGTGATATCCTTCTAACGTAAAGCGTCCTGATTTTTAATACTAAGTAAATTCTTAAAATAGCCCAAATCCGCTCCATGGTAAATGATTTATCTGATTCTAAATTTGCCCAAATGCTGTCGATATCATCTTCAGTTGTTACCATAGCAGAACATACTTCTCAAATAACATCACTGAGGTGAGGTCGGCAGCGCTTAAAAGCATTACAACAATTGCAAATAGTGGTCTGAAATATGAATTGGTTTTCAAATGCTAGCCGAAGTCTAAAAGGCTTTCATTTTCAAAATTGTATTATAATTTTGTTTAATGCTGTAAAGCTGAGAATAGGACCCTTAATTTGCAAGAAGTTTGATACCGATATAAACTCTGACACTAAGACTTTAACACAATCATTAAAACTTTTCGAAACTGGCGTTTTATATATCAAATCCCGCTGTTTTCACAAATGCTTCTGTAAATATTAGCGATACATTCGCGGATTCTAAAAGAAGAAAATTACTAAAGGAAGTTACCAAAATGTGTCAACGAAAGTCTAAAATTCAATGATGAAAAGCAAAATTGAAAAAAAGCTAAAAACAATTTCAAACCTGAAGTTAAAAGTTTTCATCGCTCTAATTGGAAAGAATAAATTGATAAACGCAAATTGGATTTGCAAATGAATATTTCATACTTTCATTTATTTGCAACAAAATCACAAAACAACTTCTATAAGCGTATGTCAGTAAATTTAGGACATTACTTTTAAATCTATTCTAACCTCAATTTTTAAAAAAAAAATTTTTGTTTTGCGCTATTGATATGCCAGTTTGCGGATGTAAGGCTCCACAACTAACAGTACAATGGATATATAACTCTAACTTATATATTTTGTAAAAGTTAAAGTTCAGTTGAAATAAATGTATTTTTGATTTATTTATAATATTGTTTTATTTAAAATTTATGCATATGTTTACGACCCCGGAACTTTAAATCAAATTTTCGATGCTTACTATATTTCGAAACACCAAACACTATAATTTTCTTAAACTTATTAGTAATTATTCAACTTAGAAATATCAAAATAACTTTTGACCAAATTACAACACATTTGACAAGCCTCTTAAATAAAAGCTAATATACAGACGAATAAATAAAGAAACACCCAATAAACTTCCAAAAATTACCAACTTTCATACGCGATTCTGTGAATTAAAAGGATTATTTCATCGTGTTATCAAATAAATTAAACATATTGATAAATTTGCTCCCACAGATGTGGGAGAGGAAGTAATCTCTGACGAGGATATAGATAAGGTGCTGAAGACAAACACCCTTGGTCTGATCACCTGCAGCAGAGAGGCTGTCAAGTACATGAAGGAGACTGGAGAACAGGGACACATCGTCAACATTGTCGGGTGAAATAAGATTAAATTTAATTTTTAAGCATATTTTAGCCCGTCGTTTAACGTGGCTGATTTAACTTTTTCACCAAATTCTAGATTTAATCTAATCGTGTTATACGAGATAGCTTAATTTTTTTTTGAGTATGCTTTTATATCCTGAGACCTTTATTCCCTCCTGCATCCTTAATGGCTTTGCGAATTTTCATCTGAAAGTGACGTTGGGTTAGTGTTGGATTTACAAACTAGTAAATTTATTACGTTACTTGGAATTTAATATGGTGAATACTGCTGACTAAGGAGTGCAATCAACCACAGTACATATGCCGTATAGAGCGCGGTACATGTATAATTTATCAACTAAATCTTCTTCCTAAATTCTATAATTAATATAATCGTGTAATACTAGATATATTAATGTCATTTCAGTGTACTTTTGTGTCCCTGGTCTTTTATTTCCTTCTGTATCCTTAATTGCTTGACCGATTTTCATCTGAGAGTTACATTGGATTCATCTTGAATTCACGAGCTTCAGTAATTTTATGACATTACTTGGAATTGTATATGGTAAAAACTGCTGACCCCTGAGTGCAATCGTTCAAAGCGTGGGCGCTAGCTATACAGAACGCGATACTTATAGAAATAGGTTATTAATATACAGATTTTGTATTTCTTATTACATTACGAGTTGAAATTTATAAAAACTTAATTTTGAAAACATAAAAATATCCACACTGGTGTTTCTCTCTCCATTCAAGTTCACAACATCAAATTTGGCACTACAACATGTTGCAACGTAAAGAACTAATTTTTATATCATTGACTGGTGCTAGTCTTCACGACGAGTTTGGAGTTCAAGTGCGAAAAAAATTAATACAGCGAGAAAATCATAACAATTCATAGTTAATCCTGCTAACCCTGATTACAGATGAATTCCAAAAGGCCCAAAATTGTAATGTTTTATCTAAGTATTTAGGTACGAATAAACGAAATACTTTAATAAAAAATCAGATTATTCAAATTAGTAATTTAACAGCGTCTAGTTAAGCTAATAAGACGCATTTTCTGGCGTTATTCGTTGCATGCATTCTCCTTTTCATATATCGGCACTACTTTAACGAGTTGTATCGAATTTGTTTATTTATTTAAAAATACACATTTATAAATAAATTACAGTTAACCTATTAGTTAGGATAAGAAATTACTGGTATAACAAAATTTAAAGATTTAGATTAACCATGAACACAAAAGTAAACAAGAACTACACAACATCACAACGACACGTTTCGACAAATTTACTTTCATTCATCATAAACATATCACACTCTGGCGGTGACCATGATCATTAAGCAGTTGAACATCGCGGAAAACTGGAGAGTACTGACCTAATGCGAAAAAGTGATGATTTCTAGTGAATAGAAGTCAAATTTATAACACGGATTTTAAATTAGTAACACGAATCCACGTTTTTGAAACAGTTTTTGTGCTACATCTTCCATGTGCATAGAAAACGTCAATAGCGAATCACATCTGACTCCCGAATCAAGGACTTCATCCAGACTAAGCAATAGGATCCCACTAATCGTTTAAAGAACTAATCCAGTCTATAGTTGAGCATAAGAACCAAATATAACAATAATTAATTAAAATAGGTCTGTTTGATAAACTGCTTGATTGTGTTCATGGATTTCTTTTTTTTTATGGAATCTTTACAGGCAATATTTTCTTTGCTCTGATATAGGCAATTCCCGTCTTGAATTTAAACTTCTCTCATATTGATAAACAAAATGCTAAAGGATTACCTTTCAGCACTTTGTCTATCAATCCATAAGTCATATTCATGGAACGCGATTTCACAATAATACTGTTAGCTAGTCCTCATGTCTCGATAGAAATACTCAGCCTATTGACGACGTAATATTACAATACGTAGAAGATTGGATCTACCACTGAATACAATTACAATGTAAATAGTCATTTTCACTGAATGAAATTTCATATTTATGCTCATTTCTCGCCCTCATGTCACGATAAAAATACTCAAACTTCAATATTTCCATACGATTCATGAGTACACCTCTAAAGTTTAAGTAAAGATCAAACGAATTATTTCTAATATTTCGACATTTGCACCAATCAACAAGCGAACAAAGAAAATCAAACATATATTGATTTTGGAAGACAAGAGTACTCTGATTACAAATTCAGTACAAAAACAAAAATCAAAAACTTTCATAACAATGAAACACAGACATAATCGAAAAAGTTATCTTTATATCCTTCATTTTTTTGGATTACAGCATATCAGGCCACTATGTACCGGCTGCTCTCGGCCTTCCCAGATTCAACGCATTCTACGGATCGAAACAGGCCGTAATAGCCAGCAGCGAGACTATGAGGCTTGAGTTTTCACATTCGAAGGCCAATATTAAAATCACCGTGAGTATAATGTAATTTTAAGGTTATTTAAGGTTAAAGCGGCTGAAATTATTGAAATTATATGTAATTAATGGCCATAATACCATATAAAGGAATAAAATTCTACACAATTTCAGTACAAATGTATACGTAACACAATGTGATAGAAAATTTGAAGTTGTAAGATAAAATTATTATATGATTAAAAGGCCACAATACAGGTTATATTGGCCTTTTAATTATAATGTATACCTCAATATACCCTATATCTTAAAAATCAACGTACATTGCAATAAAAGGCCATAATACTATATAATTTAAGAGGCAAACGAAGCAAAAAAGAAAGACAAATATGGCATAATATGTAAAAGAAAGTTTTTGTGACAATAAGGACCTAGTAAGTCTTATACCCTTAAGCATTCTCAAGATTATAAACCAAGCAAAAGGTCGTAGCACTGTATAACTTAAAATCGGAGTATCACTGGCGTAATTTATATTTGCTGTCAATCTAAAACTCTCATACACTAGTCACAAAGTCAAAACGAAAACCAAGGCCAAATCGGTAATATAAAAGAAATCTAAAGTTTTCATTAATTGAAATGGCCGGATTTGTGTTAATAATCAAATTCTGACCGAACTGTAATTACCCATACATTCTATGTGATTGTTAAAATATATTTAAATTCCAGCAAACTAATGGTGGTGGAGAGACTTGTCATCTTTATAAGTTTCTTTAAAGATGGTGGAATGTTTAGTATTGGTACTTCAAAGAAATGCTCGAATGAGAAGTATACTTAAAGTGTAATAAAGGAAAAATATGTAAAAGCGTGGTCTGAAGTACTTCCAGATAGGACTTTTATCAAATTGATATTTAGTAAGTTTTGAAATATATGTATAAGTCAATGCAATTTTTCAGTAAAAAAATTAAGCAAACTGATTCTTTTTTACAACAACTGATTAAACTTCTCGTGCCACCAATTATTCAATAATATCCAATAACAAATAATTCAGTTTTTTTCCTTTACATTCGTAAATAGTTTTCCTGTTATAACTAAAAACAGTAGGTTCCATCTATAGACCAATATAAATAGCCTGCAATAGCTTTGAAGTTTTTGGTGGAAAAACCAAAGGGCTGAAGGGGTTATAGAGCTCGAAATATTACCATTTTATTCATTTTGCGAAGCATTATCAAATAATAACAGGTTATAATTAATCGGATAGTCACATCAGATATATATTAATACATACACAACGTATATGATCCATCTTAGATGGCTATTATCCGAGATATACCGTAAAGTCCGTTTCATCAAAATTAAAAAATTAGGTCAAGTTTCAGCTCGTAAATATTGATAAATTCATAATTAAATAAAACTAAGTGATGTAATATTATTTCTACTTTCTTTAATTTCTTTACCACGACCTAGGTTTCGTTGTATTACAATATCTTCAGGTGGCCTATCAGCAAAGATTGCTGAAAGCAGCTATAACGCAACGAATCCTTAGTTGTGGTAAAGAAATTAAATAAAGTAGAAATAATACTACATCATGTAGTTTCATTTAATAGTGAAAAATTAATTTCTACAGAATTAATGCCAAATATATTCAATATTGATAAATTCAATTAATTAATTTAGAAAATACCTTTCATTGACGTCGATTAACTTCCGATTTTCGTGGTCCATTTAATTTGTTGCGTAATATTCTAAATATCATTTAATTCTATTAACGCGGCCCTTAAGCTAAAGATCATAAGATCTCTGGCATGAAGAAAACTAATTTACTTGTATACCCCACCACAGAAAACCAGTAAATGTCATCTATCAAAAGACTTGATTTCTTGAAACATCAACTTTGTGCACCAAAGACATTGATGATATCCTAGGATATGGCTGCATAAATTGGCCTAATTATGAGATTATATCAGGCTACTCAAAATAGCCAATTAAAAATAGAAAACAAACATAGTTAAACCAGTGTACCTTCGCGTAGTAACTCTGCAAGTGTGAATCGAAAATGAGTTAATGTTACAGTTTAGACATAAATTTGAAATTAAATTATTTTTAATATTGACGAAAGATTTATAAAAATATAGAAACTAAATCAACTGCCATAGCAAGAACGAACGTTGGATTTATCACCGAAGGAAAACCCTCCCGTTTTCTTCCAAGAGTTAACCGACATTTTTTTTCCTTCCGGAAGTGTGTGAGCCCAGCTGGAGTGCGAACGGATATGATGTCGGTTGCACAAGAAGGTGGCACAACAGTGGAAAACTCCCAGCATGAAGCATTTCCATCCATTACCCTTCTGGAGCCAAGCGACATTGCTGACGCTGTTATAAGTGTCATAGCCACACCGCCACATGTCAATGTAAGTTAATACAACTATTTCGAGACAAAAGAATCTACAGAGTTTTCCATATATATTTATCCTTTATCAAAGAAAATTGGATATTTGCTAGAAAAATATTGAAATTTTAACAAAAACATTTTTATGCACCTCTAGGCTAATTTTTGAGACTTTTCTACTAACAACAAAATATTTTGTTTGACTTTCCTGTAATATTTTTTATTATTTTTTTTTATTCCAGAGTATTTTTTTTCTTTTATAAATAAAATAATAATCCTACATTCAATTCCCAGTCCTAAACGATCTTTCGCTTTTTTATATTCAATAGAATTACCATTCACAAAGGATGCAATGTTTAAAGCGGTGTATGGGTATTTTAATGTGATATTTACATCTTGTTTGTAAGTCTGAAACGGAAACCTCATTTATTTCTAAATTAATCTTAATACTTTAATCAATTATATCGAATCTTATATAATTATGTTAAATGATTTAGCAGTAATTGCAAATAATTCCATTTTTAGATGTAAAGCAAACACTATATTAAGAAGGAACTAAATATGATCATTCCTCCTTCCAGATATCCCAACTGATTATTCGTCCCATGGGGGATACTTTCTGAATAAATGGAAGCAACGAGAAGATGTGATTTCTATACCGTAATTATATATTTAATTATTGGCACAAATAAACTATAATTTAATATTAATGAATGTTTATGTCATAATTAAATGAAACTACGTGATGTAGTATCATTTCTACTTTCTTTAAGTTCTTTACAACGACCTAGGTTTCGTTGTATTACCTAGGTCGTGAAAAAAACTTAAAGAACTTAAAGAAAGTAGAAATAATACTACATCACGTAGTTTTATTTAATTGTGGATAATGAATTTCTACAAAATTAACGCCAAATATATTAAATGTTTATGTGCAAAATAAAGTTACATTCTTATTAATTACGTGAAAAGATGTCTTTTTATTTATTAACTATCAATCGTGGCGCGAATTTTATTTGAGACTGATATTAACATCATCCATTTTTGTGGTTCACAGCCGAATAACAAATTAAATCTTGCGATTTCGATATGATCGTCTGTCTGTTCATAGGTTCCTCTCCGTTCATAGGTTTACCTGTTCATTTATATGTACACCTTTTCGTTCATGAGTTCGTCTGTATGTCCATGTATTCATCCATTCGATTATAAATTCATATGTACGTTTATGTGTATATCCGTCCCGTTCACTGCTTCATCTGTTCATTCATAGGTTCATTTGTCCGTTCACATGTCAATCAGTTTGCTCATAGGTTCATCTGTTCGTTCATGTGTTCATCTGTCCATTCAAACGTTCACTTGTTCGTTCATAGGTTCATCCTTCCTTTCATATGTGTATCTGTTCATTATTTTCATCTGTACGTTCATGAGTTTATCTACCTCTTTATAGATTAATCTTTTTTTCACAGGTTCATCTGTCCGTTCATGTGTTCATCTATCCGCTTATGGGTTCAACCGTATTACGCGCTTTTTCAATAGGATCTTTTGTCCGTTCATAGATTCATATGCTCATATATCCATTTATGAATGGATCTATGGATTCATCACTCCATAAATAGATTCGTCTGTCCTTTCACAAGTTCATCTGTCCGTTCATAGATCATAGCATCATAGCTCTTTCAATTTAAGATATATTGTGATCAAATTTTACAATACCAAAACCTAAAAAATGTCAAGATAACGGCATTTAACAAGCATTTTAATGACACGAGAAAAATAGGTCCACTTTTTAAGCCAGATTAAGCAGAATTATTTATATACCAAAGAAATGCTTATTTTTTCGTCATATTAATAATATTCAGGGCACGTCTGAAACGCATGCGTTGCTGAAAATATTTTCTAAAGTAATTTCCTAAAAATGTAGGGAAACAATTCATTTACACTCCAAATCGCAACATGTGAAATAACATTTATCCTTATTAGATTGGACCCTTCATTATAAGTTCTCATTACTTTAAATACGACTAATTTATTTTTAGGCACTTAAATTATCTATTTAATTAATAGTGTTTATTTTTGACGTGAATACGTCTTTAAATTTGTTACCATACGGGAGGCAATCCAAAAAACCTAATAATAACAAAATAGGAGGATACAGTTCGGCGTTGCAGTTTCGAATCTATCCTCTACATACAAAATTAAATTATACCACTGGATAGCTAAAGGATCAAAGAATTTATTACAATAAGCGAGAACAGTGACGCATCGCGCGCGGTGGAGCGGGAAGCGCCGCCATTTTGTGGTTATTTTGTTGCGTATCGAGTTTTACAATTAGTATAACTTTTGATTCGGAAAAGCTACGATGTTCGTTTAAGTTTTAATAGTGAGCTGTCATCAAAATCTATCGATTGTATAACATGAAACATTGGTTTAAAGTAGTGACAGTGAATATAATAAGGTGTTAGAATAAAAAAATATTATCAAAAATATATAATGTCGCCCTATACGCTATTGTAACACAATAATTATTTGTTTCCTTGCTTTTATCCTAAATACATAAATAAAAATATTTTATTTAAAAAATATAACCCATTACATAGACGTATTCACCTACAATACATGGCCGCGTCCATGACACAGCCACACCCAATTTTTTTCTTAACCGAAATTGAATGGATCCAAATATTTTTCGTCCTTCGATCTAACAGCAGGGTATCACCAAAAATAAAAATGCATCCCGATTCAATAGAATTAACCGCATTCTCTACACCCGATGGACATTACGAATACACTCGCATGCCATTCGGACTTAAGACCGCACCAGCTACATTCCAACGAGTAATGAGCAACATACTATATCCACACTTAGAACAGGGTATATGTTTAGTATATATTGACGACGTAATAATATTCGCATCCAATGAACAAGAACACCATAAACGACTTAAAATCATTTTTCAAACACTAAAACAATATAAACATCGAGTTAACAGATATAAGTGTAAATTTTTCAAATCCTCAGTAAAATTCTTAGGACATATTCTAACGAAAGACGGGCTTCAACCGTGCCCAGAAAAAATAGAAGCCATACAAAGATTTCCATTACCTGAAAATCTAAAACAATCAAATCTTTTCTTGGATTAGTCTCATATTATAGAAAGTTCATACCGGATCTTTCAAAGATAGTTAAGCCATTAAAAGAATGCACGAAAAAGGGAAGAGTGATAATACACGACGAAATATTTAAAAAATCATTTACTAAAACCAAAGAGCTAATATCCAACCAAACAGCTAATCACCAATCCACCAGTCTTATCATACCCGGATTTCGATAAACAATTCACAGTAACAACGGACGCAAGCGATATCGCATTAGGAGCTGTTATCTCACAAGACGGACATCCTATAGCGTTTGCCTCTCGAACACTCAACGATACGGAATAAAAATACAACGTGACCGAACGTGAACTCTTAGGGATAATCTATGCGCTAACACAGTTCCGGCCATATATTTACGGACGACATTTTATCTTAGAGACGGACCACCAACCGTTGGTATGGATAGCCAAATTAAAAGAGCCCAATAGTAAACTAACACGTTGGTGACTTAAGCTTCAGGAATACGATTACGAAATAAAACACAAAAAGGGTTCAACGAATTACGTAGCGGACGCTCTCTCACGCATAGAGTTAAACCACCAATCGGATGCGGCCACGGTACATAGTAACGCGGACGACTCGGATGAAGGGTTTCCTATCAAACACCCTCCACTCCGAATGAATAGAATATTCATAACATTAAATCAACGATATAACGTAGAAATAAAGAATAAAAAAAATAACGCTCGTTACTATATAGTAACTATAGCACAGCCATTAGATTTTAAACAATTTATAATAGAATATTGTGGTAATAATCGATATGCCATAATATGTGAACAAAAATTGGGAGAACAACTCTCAGAAGTATATAGGAAAAACTTTAATAAAAAAATCTTTAGAAATAACATGGTTTAAATCACTTAGGTTAGAAGTAACTAACGAAGAAGAAATTCAAAAAATAATTAGCCTCACTCACGATTACTTAAATAGACATATAGGAGAACCGGCACTAACAAAAGAAATTTCAAAAAAATATTACGTAGAAAATCTTAAGCAACATGTAGCTAACTTTTTAGAGAAATGTAGCAAATAAAATACGATAGACATCCAATAAAACCCCCGTTTGAAAAAACGCCTACACCAGAGAAACCAATGGAAAAATGGCAAATTGATACGTTATGCTTCTCAACTAAACGATACCTGGCAGGAATAAATTTATTCCCTAAATGGTATTTCATAGCACCTCTAGAAGAAAACTCTAGCCAAAAGGTAACGGAAGAATTATTAAAAATATTTATGATAGTAGGAAAACCTAACCAAATTTCTATAGATAACGAAACTATTTTTACTAGTGAATTATTTAAACAATTTATAAATATGGTAGGAATAGAATTACATATAACCACGCCTAATAATCACACATCGCACGGAGATATAGAGAGATTTCACTCCACTATAATAGAACGCTTGAGAGCGCAGCAAGAGACATTAAATGAGACATTAAATCAATTGCATGTTCAACTTGCAGTGTTTGGATATAACTCGACCATACATTAAATCAATTGCATGTTCAACTTGCAGTGTTTGGATATAACTCGACTATACATAGCACAACTAAAAAAAAGGGTGCGTGTACTTATGTACGCGCGTGAGAAGTTATACTTCTTTGGCATCATTAAAAAATAGTTTTTAATTGTATGCAAATAATAAATTACAATAAAATAATAAAAGGACTGGAAAAGGATAGTCAAATTTAAATTTATTCGTATTGAAAATATTTATTATTTTCTCAATGATTTTCTCACTTTTTATTTTAGTCAAAGAATTTTTTTAGTCAAAGAATTTTTATTAAATTTGTTTATTTATTATAGAAATAATTATAATTTTCTAAATTTAATATTTAATAATTCATAATAAATTTAAAAAATTGTAAATTAGTAATTTAATTATATATATATATATATATATATATATATATATATATATATATATATATATATATATATATACATATATATACAATTATTAAAAATAAAATTTAGAGAATAATAAATATATAGGACATAATTTGTACTAAATTATTAAAAGATTCTTAATTTTAAATATATATTATTGATTATTTAGTATTTTAAAAGTAAATGAATAAATTTAATAATTTGAAAAATTGAATTTAAGTTAATTCATTTTCTGTATATAAATATATTTAATATTTTCAAAATAAAGAAATAAATTTTATAAAACATTTAATAAACAATTTGTGATAAAAATTAAAATTAAACATCAAATTAAAATATTTATTTTCAATATTTATTATTAACTTGAATAAATTAAAATAATAAATATTTATAAAAATAAATGAACAAATTTAATGAAAACTTTTTGATAAAAATGAAAAGTGAATATTAAAGTAAGAAAATGATAACAATATTTAAAAAATGAATAAACTTAAATTCAATGAATTCAAATTGAATTTATTATTAAATTTATTTATTTACTTTTAAAATATTGAATAACCAATAATAAATATTTAACATTAATAATTTAATAATATTTAGTATTAATTATGTTAAATAATAATATTTTAATTTATATAAATAAATAACACATACGGATAGATAACCTCAATTATATTAGAGCACTTGAAAAAGTCTATAAACACAAATTTTTCACTAATATTTACGAATAGTAAATATATTAATCAAAATATTGAATTTAAATCACTACTGAATATAATTTATCAGCACATATATAAATCGCACTTATATGAAACTAAAACACGTGTGTGAATGTAGACACTAGAAACATGTGGAAAATAAATACTATGAATATGAAAACAGTGAACAGAGGCGACGATGGTGCCAACTTGCACGACTAATAGAGGTTCTATTTCTATTTTGTTGGTAGCTTTTGTTTCGAGACTGCAACCGCTGCAACTTCATACTGCAACTTTTGTGTGACGAATCTTAAAATTTCACTCTCATCATTTTTTCATAACGCGCCTAAAGAAGTATAACTTCAAAAACTCCAAATGAATTACACTTCTTGCGAGAAATAAATCTACCCCTACAAGAAACTATTACGTATGAATATTTAAATAAAATTTAAAATATTATACAAAATAAGAAAGATAAACAAAATATATACGCGAACAAAATGCGTGCATTAGAAATAAAAGAACTAAAAGTAGGTTTAAGATTTTATATAAAAAAACACGATAGGAGTAAGCATAAGAATCTTTACAAAGGACCATATACAATTGCAGAAATAAAACCTAGAAATAAAGTATCATACATAGGGTTTAGACAGTTGTTACAGACAACTCATTTAAGTAAAATGCGTATTCCAGATGTTACGGAAGTATCACCCGGCTAGACGGCCGCATAACGTCAGTCAAGCTTGGAACGGCACAAATCACGATAGACGAATGGACACTTGTACACCCTACAAATCTACGCCATCTCTATAAAGAATACTACAAAATAAAAACTATCCATCATAATGCTGTTAATGAATCTTCTTTAAAAAGACACCGACTAGAAAACATAGAAAAACATCTAGTAGATTGCATTAGTCGCACACAAAAACCGAAACGCACTAAGCGCGGATTAATCGATGGATTAGAATCAATAGTAAAAGCCATAACTGGAAATCTTGATAATACAGACCTGATTAATATAGAAAATAAATTTAGTTTAACGGCAGACATTCCAGAAAGCTTAAACAACAAATTAAATTCTATATCCTATCAAATAAATAGTATAGTAAATAAAATACACCAAAGAACGGAAATATTCAACTTATTAGATGAATTAAATCATTTGCATACGAAAGCCTAAGGGATACGTGTATTAGCATTAATGAAGCCTATGTTTTCGCACAGCATAACATTTTACATCCTTCAATAATAGATCGATTACAACTGAAGGAAACTCTAATAAGAATTCCTAACGAAATCAATATGCTCAGGGATCCTCTAGACAATGAGACGATCGTGTCCCAAGTGTATCTTTAGAATCCGACATGATTGTTTTCCAGCTTCCTGTTCCTATATTATCCACCGAAGTATATGATCTAGAATTCCTTGTACCTATAATAAAAAATATAGACCCTCATTGTATACTCCCTAACCTTACCCCTGGTCGCTATTTAACAAAGAACGATCGTGAAGTGTATAAAGCAAAGGAATGCGTACAGACGATATGCACAATCGAACCAACTATATTATCCATCGAAGTATATGATCTAGAATTTCCATCGAAGTATATTTATCCATCGAAGTATATGATCTAGAATTATACATTATCCATTATAGAATATGATCTAGAATTATACATTATCCATTATAGAATTATACATTATCCATATTAGAATTTAGTATATGATCTAGAATTATACATTATCCATTATAGAATTATACATTATCCATATTAGAATTTATGCATTATCCATCGAAGTATATGATCTAGAATTTCGAAGTATATGATCTAGAATTCCTATATTATCCATCGAAGTATATGATCTAGAATTCCTTGTACCTATAATAAAAAATATAGACCCTCATTGTATACTCCCTAACCTTACCCCTGGTCGCTATTTAACAAAGAACGATCGAGTGTATAAAGCAAAGCAATGCGTACAGAAGATATGCACAATCGAACTAACTACAGTATGTGTACAAACTACTCTGCTCAAACAAAAGAATACCTGCGAAGAATTATTGATATTCTGTCCCAAAGAATATTCTTTAAAAATTCAAGATGGCTTATATTACAATTATACAAATGAAGAAAAACCCATGCGAAATCACTGCGCGCACAAACAAATATTATATAAAGGATCGTACATAACAAACGACAAAGATTGTGCAAAGAAAACAACTACAGACATACAACTATATCAATCAGAAGGAGAAGAGAAAAATTACAACGATTATCCTATCCTCATCTCAGCGGAGCCTGAACAAATCGAAGAACAAATTCAATTCCTTCGAAGACATCAATTCAACAATTCAATTCCTTCGAACAAATTAAATTCCTTCGAAGACATCAAAGAAAACAACTACATATATACAACTATATCAATCAGAAGGAAGAGTGTAAAATTACAACGATTATCCTATCCTCATCTCAGCGGAGCCTGAACAAATCGAAGAACAAATTCAATTCCTTCGAAGACATCAATTCAACAATTCAATTCCTTCGAACAAATTAAATTCCTTCGAAGACATCAAAGAAAACAACTACAGATATACAACTATATCAATCAGACGGAAAAGTGAAAAATTACAACGATTATCCTATTCTCATCTCAGCGGAGCCTGAACAAATAGAAGAACAAATTCAACTCCTTCGACGACATAAATTAACGGAAGGACGCATCGACAGTCTTCACGTGATGACATACGCCCTGATGGTCTTCGCTGCTTTATTGATCGTCTTGTGCGTCATCTCAAAGAGAAACGAGATGTACTCAAGACTGGGTGGGGGATGTAAAAACCCAACGCTCGACCACAGACCTTCACCCCGTCACCCCCAATATCTGAACCAGACAGAATAATATATAAGTAATTAAGTTATGTTTTATTGCGTCCTGTTCAGACAATATAAAAGCGGTCTGCGCGCCCAACTAAATGCTCATTCCATTCTTATTTTTAGGACGAATTGTACGTCCATGAGTAAATCTTTTTGTACTCAATAAATATATTTTTTATAACAAATCCAGGCCTAAAGTTATTAACTGGCGCGAGTACGGAATCACCACCACTTTACATTCCGCATGCACTTACCAATATCCATTTGCGACCCCTAATTGTACTAAAGCATAATTTATTTGACTTAATATTAGAAGCATTGCCTTATCCTTATATATATATAAATATATATATATATATATATATATATATATATGTATGTATGTATATATATAATTTTTCTTTAGTTTATTTAATATTATGTTGATATTGGGCAGTAAGTTAAGCTTGGATTTCACTAAGAAAATAAACAAGAGTTTTTTTTCAAAAATAAACTCAAACCTCAATAATGAGGAAAGATCACCTTCAGACGTGTGTTCTGTCTACTTGCAATTTTTTCAAATCTTAAAAAAATGCTGAAATTTTATTAACTTTTATTCATAATTTTTACAGGCTTAAAGAAACAAAAACATAAAGTAAAAAACAACAAACATTTCAAAACGTAATTACTCTATTTAATCTGTTAAAATATTAACCGATTATTAATAAACATATTTCCTACTTTTAAAAATAAATTCAATTATAAAAAAGTAGTCTGAGCGATTGAAAACAATTGTGTCCGAAAGGGAATCATCTATCAAGAAATCTACATAAAAAACTGTATTATAATTAAACTTTGTTTATGATTTAGAAACAAATGTCTGTTTTTAAGCTGACTGGATTCCTCAAAAATACCTAAACATAAATCTTTTGTGAAAATTTTGTCCGTCTCTGTGACTAAATGTTTGTCCGAGATAAACTCTGAGATAGACTGAGTAGCATAATGTGTATATCTACGTATAAAGAATGCAATGGACCGTAATATTCACTTCGTTTCATCTCGATATCTCAAAACATATCATAGAAAATAATTAAGAAAAAGCGAAGGCGGGCAGAGGAACGAGGGGTAAAAACGTAAGCTGGCCTGCACTGAATTTAAAATGAACTAATTTTTTGTGTCACGGTGTACATAAATATAAAGCACAAAATAAATGCAACTAGCATTTGCATATCCAATAGGCTTTGCACATCCAAACATATCCAATAGGGTTTGCATATCCAAACATATCCAATAGGGTCCAATAGGGATGGAGTTGCAAGGCATCGTTATTACGATGAATAAAAGTAGAAACATTGAGGACAATAATATATATTTCGTATATTCTGTACGTTGTTTTTTTTTCTTCAGTAGTTCTATATTGTCTTTAAAAACTGATTGAGACTTCGGTAGCGCCAAGATCAGATAAAACAGATATTAGAAACTTTAAAAAACTTGTTAAGTATGAATTGGAGTAAAGTGGACACTAAGGGATAGCTCATATAGCGGTGTTTTTAAAATGAAACTTTGCATCACATTTAACATTCCAAACTTCTGAAATTAAAAACTTAGTTATAGGTACATGTGAGGACGAAAAATTTTTGAATATATTCAGACTTTTTTATGAAATGCTTCAAAATATAAAAAAAATGTCACCTCTCCTTATCTTACAGATAATTTCTCTTTACTATGTTCCTTATTTTTAAATTCCATTACAATAAATATGCAAACTTAAAGAAAAATTTACATCAATGATTCACTACAAATGAAACTTGCACGATAAACTTTTCATAATATTGTGTACATATGACACAAGTATTGAAACATACGTAAATTCCCCTTACATCGCGCGTGATATGAAAAACATATTTTGAATGTTTTCATCCATTTTTATTTTTATGAAATACCATCGGATATAGCATTGAAATACCATTGGACAGGAGTGTCTGCGTCTTGCGAATGCGTCTTTTAAATGAAATTGACTTTCCGTTTATTACTTCTTAATTTTTAAGTCCCGTTTGCCAAATATTAAGCATGGAAGCCCCCCACCCCCTTTAATTAAAAGTAATGTTTCGGAAAAGTCTACAAAAAATTCACATATCAGCTAATTATAACTTTAGCAATTAATTATAACTTTCACATGAAATTATTCCAGTGGAATTGCGTCAAAACTTCCAGCAGAGACAGACAACCAACGAATCTGTTTCCCTCACTTGTGCATGTCATGAGGGGAAGTCATTATTCAGAGTAATACTTCCTGGGTTTATTCCAAATTTCAACTTTATATGTTAAAAGGTCTTCGAGAAAGGAACTAAGGAAAGGTCTATGAGAGACAGATGCCAAATATATTTTATTAATGTTTCGTTTTTACGTTTCCGTAGTAATACAATGAACCTTCATAATTTAATCGGTCAGTTACATAGTTTTTATTTATACGCAAGATATTTTGAAAATTTATGTTTCATATGAAGATCTCAGTTAATACGTGGGAAAATATTAAAAAACAAACATAAAAACTAATGTTACACACCCTGTTAGCGGAAAAAATGTCTTCTTGCATTTTCTTAAGCAAGTCATTTTTGAAAGTTTTAAAATTAAGATTTTATTTCTCATTTTTCATTTCAAAACATTGTTTCAAAGTATTGAGCATCAAAATGACGTAAAATTTGCAGCAATCAACCCTCTCCACCCTTATTTTTCAATCGTGGGTCAAAAACCCGAAAGAAGTTTTCAATACCGATATTTAACTGTGGTAAAAATCATGAAAAATGTTTGTTATAAATGAAATTATTCCAGTTAACTTGCATCAAAAATGTCAAGAGTCATAAACAATAACAGTTGTGCGGGTTACAACTCACACTTGTTAATATTTGTGGGTTATCATTGTGCCAGTTATTCAACTAGATGTTCATGTAATATTTTACCCCAATACTTTGATGTACAGACAGAAGACGGAAGTAAAAAAAATGCAAACCCAAGTTGCAAGTTTTATGAACTCTTTTAGATAAAATACAATATTATATTAAAACACATTCTCCACACGATTCAAAACGTATACAAAATGTCATGTAATACATGTTTCGTTTAAAACGGGATTTATCAACTGAAGAGAAAAACAAAAATAAACATATTAATGTTTCCACTTATTACTATTACAATTAAACTAAAGTTTTTCTCCAAATATAAACTTAGACTATGCGAATATTACTATTCATGGAGTTTTGGGAAATAAATGCACACTTTTAAAAAAAATTATTTTACGTTTGTTTTTCAATTTTGACGCAAACCAGAAAAAAACAGGTTTATTGTGATATTCCTGTTAACTTTGGAAAAGTTATACTTTTACTTTGTAACTTTATTTACTTTAAATTTTAATCTATCTTTACCTGCCAAACCTCATCCTTGTGGAAAATTCAATACCTCTACGACCGAGGATTTGGAAATTGTGATCTAGTTACAACAGAGACAACAAGATCATAAAGCCATTTTTACTTGTAGTACAAAAAATGAAAGCATGAAAATGTGCAACCAACTGCTTTCTTAAACTAGAATAGGTACTGATTTAGTACATAAAATAAGAGATAACAAACAGAAGGCAAGTTATAACCTGGAGGGATTTAGGCTGCGATCTGAGGTGCGCGTTATTACGAAGAAGAGAAAAAAGGGTCACATGTTCGTAGTTCGAATTCCAACCTATTAGTTGCTTATCTCGATTCTGAAACCCCAGCCACAATTCCAGAGGTTGGAAGTACCTGTAATGATATAATTTTTTAATTTATATTTTCAAACTGAAACTTTTATTATACAACGTGGATTTGACCGTTCGACATTAAATGAATCCTCATATACTAGATGGTGTTTCTCGACTGTACACCAAAACTTAATTAACAACAGTCCATAGTTTAGTCGGAATAGTTTTAAGTGGATTATAAATTCAAAAACCACCATATTTTTGCAAACACCATGTACTTTTACGAAACATTTCTAGGCCAATATACGTTGCCGCAATGACATCTTTGCATAAAGTCATTTTATTTCTTAATTACAGACAAATAGAAAAATAATTCTAACACCTATGTCATAAGAGTCATAATACGATACGAGTACCCCTAGAAATCGAAAAGCTTGTTTCAATTTATTTATTCAAACATAGTGTGGATTTGAAATATGTAAATTGAACTACTTTGACTAGATTCAATCGCGACCACACGCAGAGCAAAGGTGAGTAATATAAACATTGCACATGGTGTTTACGTTTTGTTTATACTAAAATTCCATTTCATTTGTTTAATTTTTTTTATTCTTCGCGTAGTAGTTTATTTCTCTATTCCGAAATATTTATGACAACTAATGGGTGTCTTTTAGGGGTAAACAACTTTAAAATGTAAAAAAAACTAATAAAAATCATGATAATGGCCATGGTATTAATTTTATTGAAAAAATAATTTCATACCATTTATGCTTAAATACGATTTCACGTATATGGACATTGCAGCTGACCCAAATGAAACGCAATCTGGAAGCCCAATTTTCAACCACTTTTCGAGCAGGTGACGTCGTATATGACAATAACACAATGAATGTTGCCTTCTAAGTGATCCAACGTCTGTGGTTTATCGACATAGACTAGCAACTTCACATATCCCCACAGAAAATAATCCATAGGTGTGATACCACATAATCGCACATACCAATATATAAGAGCATCACGCGAAATTACGCGTTCATAAAAAAACAGTAAATTGATTGTGTCAAGTGCTCTATGGCATATTGCACCATTTTGTTGAAACCAGAGCTCTTCAATATTAATACCATTCGATTGAGGAATAAAAAAGTTACTAATAACTAATCTAAGGCTCTCTCCGTTGATTGTAATCTTTTTGCCGGCATCATCTTTGAAGAAATGTGAGTCAATGATTCCACCAGTCCATAAAGCACTCCAAACGGTGACTATTTGGTGATTTAACGGCGTCCCGATAATGACATATGGATTTTATTCACTACAAATCGGGCAATTTTGTTCATTGACGTAGTCATTCAACCAAACATGAGCCTCATCATTGAACAAATTATTGCTCGAAAAAGTAGTTTAGAATTGAACTTGCAGACTGCACTTCATTCAAGCCAGCTGCGGCCATCCATATGCCTGAAATCGTAAAACACAAATGGCATTACATTTTCAATAAAGCGAATACCATGGCCATTATCATGACTTTTATCTATTTTGTTTTTTTTTCATTTTAAAATTATATACCTCTAAAAAACATCCGTTAGTACTGATTAGGTTTTCCATTTAATGTCAAACAGTCAAGTTCATACGTTATAAAAAAATTAATTCAGAAAATGTGAAACTTCTGAAATAGTCCCTCAGCAGGCGTCACGTTCAATCAAAGTCACAGTGAATAGAGCCATACTGTTATAAAGTCCCAATGCAATATCTGAATCCTTACAAAATCTTCGTTTCTTTAACAAAAGGAAGGTTTTGTAAGGACATGGGTTTTTGTTATTCTCTTCTCTCTTACCTAATAGCACAGACATAAAGGTTAAACTGCGCGAGGGTAGGGTCAATAATGAGAGAGACAGTAATTGTTGACGGCTATGGATATCTCATTCATCAGCAGCCAGGAACGTATTGGAATTCGTTTAATATTTTGTGTCAAGGTACATCATACATGTAAAGAAAATTGTTTACCTATTGGCGTTCATGCTATATTATACAGATAACCTTTGTCCATATCAACTTAAGAAAATAATGCTAGGTTATACTGACTAAATAATTTCCTAAATACCTGCCATTATTGCTTACTTATAAAAAATGTATACAATGGAGCAAAAGAAATATGAAATATGCAGTAAAATGAAATTATGTTTATGTGCTACATGTAAATTTTCGATGCAAACTGTGAATGACGAAATTACAAGTGGTCATTATGTCTTTGTTTAAATAAATTTATAAACATACAGTGAATATGTTTGTTCTGTGTATATAGTGTGACAATAACAATGATAACTGTGATAGTAGTGGCAATAACAATTATTTTATACGGAGGATGTACCGGACTGCGAAAATACGATGTGACCTTGATTTTGTTATAATTTCTGTTCACAATATATATTTCCGTAATTTTCTCTGTATGTTATTATCCTTGTACAAGTTTTTATTAAGAAAACGTCGAAAAAATTATTAAAGTTGGATAATTTTTGGAAGAGATACAGTTTTTTTCGGGACAAGGGTAAATTACATCAAAAACAAAAGATTTCTTCGGCATTTTTAATTATATATGAGTAAAAATCCATGGCACTAAAACAGATACATATATATATATATATATATATATATATATATATATATATATATATATACTTGTGTTTGTATATCATCTCATCATCCATCCATTAAAAATACTTTTGGTGGATGTAAAAAAACCAAACGTTTCCGAAATTATACCCTTCGATATTCAAAAAAATTCAAATTTGTTTATGAAATTATTTTAATCTATTTATCTTATCAGATCCCACCACACAGAAAAAAAAATTCAAAAACATTTTCCACACAACAAAATCAGGTGACAATTCGCAAAATTACGCCATGACTTTTTTTTCCATATTTTTCATTATACATATGATTCATCAAATTGTTCTGAATAACAAAAATATGAGTTTATTAATCCTTAATTATTTAATTTTTCCTTTATTTTCCTTATAATAACGGACCGGATCACCTGTGGAGGAATGTCGTGAAGGAAAATACAAGAATAAACAGAAAAATAGAGACAAATTTTTTTTGTCACTTCGTTGAGGTGGTGCGTACTCCTAGAACTATAAACTTTAAGAAATTTAAAATCCCTCCAAAATTCTACAATTATTTTTAACAAAGAAACAAACACACAAACAAACAAATATGTTTAAAACGGTCGATTTCATCTCCATAATATATTTATAGTCCACCAAACTCATTTTTTCGAATATTAATATTTTTAATGCATTTCTCTTACTTTTTAACTTTAACGTTTTATTCCTTACATATATCGAATATTCCACAAATTCATTCGAAATAGGACTTGATAAAATATCGAAATATCCATATTTTTGTGGAAATATACAAATTTATAGCCAATAGCTTTTTTCGATATGTCGATATTGAAATTAGACATTAGTATCGATATTTTATAAATATACTATATTTTGAATAACAATATCATCTCTTTGGAGCAGACATCCAAATGCTTAAAGCCCATCAAATGGAATTTCTGGCACAACTTTTGATACTATACCTGCAGAATTTAAGCAATAGCAGCAACAACTAAATATCTTCTGGACATCAAAACCTTAAAATGCTAGATACACAGCAGATAATCTTTCCAGGGCTGTCAGAACTAGTCTCGAAATATTTTACTTTCCAACTTGCTTTTAGTGTATAAGAATGATTTGTATCAACATTAATCTTGTGGCGGTTAATAATCACAGCGAACAAGCAACAAAACATATAAATGAAAAAGTATTCTCAAAAGACCATTATGAAAAATACTCTTATATTTAATATTTGTGATTTTTCTTAAATGAGTATTAATATCATCTCTATTTTCTGTTTCTGGCCTGTAAACAATTCTAATTCACAAAATATAATTACATTTTAATGCAGTAAAACATCTTTGGTCTTCTGCTCCTAAATTTTTAGAAAAGATTTTAGTAAAGTAACTCTTGTATTTTATTTCTTTATATTTTGAATATATTTGGCATTAATTTTGTAGAAATTCATTATTCACAATAAAATGAAACTGCGTGATGTAGTATTATTTCTACTTTCTTTAAGTTCTTTAACACGACCTAGGTTTCGTTGTATTACATCTTCAGGCTCGCTGTTAGCAAAGATTAACTCTTAGGAACATCTAACGGCATTTATATGTTTCAAAACAATAGCGAAAGCCGGGTTTGTGTAGGTTTTCCCACTGCTTATGTTAGTGAGTTTATTGTAGGGAAGCGGTGTAGGTTTTATTATACTTCCGAGAGTTATACGATATACAAGTATTTTAGTGGGGGTTTGCTAACAGTCCACCTGAAGATGTTGTAATACAACTAAACCTTGGTCGTGGAAAAGAACTTAAAGAAAATAGAAATAACACTACATCACGTAGTTTCATTTAATTCTTTATATTTGTTCATTCATTTTCTATTCTTTTAATATTTATTTGCATGCAGAGATTAAGTACATATTATGTATTTAATGTCTAGAACATCTAAAGTGTAAACGATTTCATGTTCTAAAACTTACCTGATATCTCAGTTTCATTTCCCACTATCTGGAATTCATATTCTGGACACCATCTTGGAAGACTGACTGGCGCCACTTAAATTATAAATATCATAGTTATATTCTCTGATAAACAAAATTTAAGACTTCTGTACAGTTTTAAATATTTGTATCCTGACTCGTTTCAGCTGCGATTAAATTTTAATCTGCAAAGTGGTATAATAAGTAGAATACCAGTAAGAGCCATGAACGTTAATGTCTTTAAATTCACAGTGGTAACAGATAATATCTCTATGTCAGTAATTAGCTACCAGACGAATAACTAACTTAGATGCTAGAATATGTAGAGATTTAAATTTTGACCAATAAAATATTGGAAATTGTGCCACTATATAACTGCGATGAACATCTATATACACTGTGATTCTAATCATGAAATAAGATGCACCCTATGCCGAATAACGTTTGTCACACTTTCGCGTTATTGGGTCTTATACAAAAGCAAACAAACAATAGTTTGTGTTGAAAATGTTCAATAAAAGAAAAAAAAAGTGTGTGTTGAAAATTTTTATAAAAGAAGAAATCAAAGATCGATATGTATTGATACCTGTTTCATACGATAACATAAAAAAAATTCCCAATATAATTAATTCAGATTCTGAAACTGAATCTTCAAAATTCAGACTTCATGAAACTAATTTATTTCTTAAAATAACTTCTACTTAAAGTAAGGCAATTCAAATTTTTAACATGCAAATATATTAAAGATCTATAATTCATCAATACACGTTTCATAAAAATGATAAAGAAAGATTTTCCAATGTAATTAATTCAATTAGTTTAGACACCGAAATTAAATCTCCAAAATTGACTCTTCTTAAAACTAGTTTATTTCTTGCAATGACTTCAACATAAAGAAACGTCGCCAAATTGTTTAAGGTGCAAATATATTAGAGGTCTATAATTCATTAATACACGTATAGTAGAGAAGGATAATGGAAAATTTTCCAATATAATTAATTCAGTTAGTTCAGACTCTGAAACTGAATCTCCAAAATTGACTCTTCTTAAAACTAGTTTATTTCTTGCAATGACTTCAACATAAAGAAACGTCGCCAAATTGTTTAAGGTGCAAATATATTAGAGGTCTATAATTCATTAATACACGTATAGTAGAGAAGGATAATGGAAAATTTTCCAATATAATTAATTCAGTTAGTTCAGACTCTGAAACTGAATCTTCAAAACTGAGACTTCTTGAAACTTGTTTATTTCTTGTAATGACTTCAACTTAAAGAAACATGGCCAAATTGTTTAAGGTGCAAATGTATTAGGGGTCTATAATTCATTAATACACGAGTAGTTGAGAAGGACAATGGAAAATTTTTCAATATAATTAATTCAATTAGTTCAGACTCTGAAATTGAAACTTCAAAATTGAGACTTCTTGAAACTAATTTATTTCTTACGACAACTTCAACATAAAGTCACTCGCATGTATTAAGGTTTTATATTTCATCAATACATGTTTTGCACAATAGCATAACGGAAAATTTCCAAATTTAGTTAATTCAATTATCTTGAATTCTGAAATTTAATCTTCAAAACTGGGATTTCCCGAAACTAGGTTATTTCTTACGATAACTTCAACATAAAGAAATATCGCCAAGTTGTTTAACATGCAAATGTATTAAGGGTTGATTCATTAATACGCGTGTAGTAGAGTAGGATAATGGAAGATTTCCCAATATAATAAATTTAGTTATTTCAGACTCTGAAATTGAATCTTCAAAACTGAGACTTCTTGAAACTAATTATTTTTCATAATAACTTCAACTTAAAGTAACATCATTTAATTTGTTATCACTCAAATTTATTAAGGGTCTATAATTGGTCAACACACGTTTCGTAGTATAGGATAATGGAAAATTTTCCATTATAATTAATACACTTAGTTTCGACACTGAAATTGAATCTACAAGATTGAAACTACTTGAAACTCGTTAATTTCTTACAATAACTTCTATATAAAGTAACGCAATTCAAATTTTTATCACGCAAATGCCTGAAAGGTCTGTAATTCTTCAAAATACGTTTCGTATAATAGGATAACGAAAATTTTCCCAATACAGTCGATTCAGTTAGTTCAGACACTGAAACTGAATCTTCAAATCTGATACTTCTTGAAACTAATTCACTCTAATTCATTTCTAGCGACAACTTCAACATAAAATAACTTGCACGTATACATCTTAAGGTCTATAATTCGTCAATACATGTTTCGTACAACAGGATAATGAAAGATTTCCCAATATAATGAATTCAGTTAACTCATATTCTGAAATTGAATCTTCAAAACTGAGTTTTCCTGGGATTAATATATTTCTTACGATAATTTCAACATAAAGTAACGTCATATAAATTATTATCGTACAAATGTATTAAAGGTCTATAGTTTGTCAATACACGTTTCGTACAATAGGATAATGTAAAAATTTTAATTACGGTTAATTCGGTTATTTCAGACTCTGAAACTGAATCTTTAAAACAGCGCTTTCAAACTAATATATTTCTTTTTAAGATAAGCTCTTTGGGAAACACTTCATACGATTTTAGGTATCATTCTTGGATGGCTCCTAAACGTCTCTCTTTTTTTTCCAATTTTAATACATGCATTGTCATAGCAACGATCTTTGCTAATTGCCTACCTGAAGATGTTGCCATACAACGAAACCTAGATTGTGGTACAGAATTAAATAAAATAGAGAAGATACTACATCACATAGTTCTATTTAATTGTGAATAATGAATTTCTACAAAATTAACGCAAAATATATTCAATATATTTGAAGATTAAATATTGACTGGTTTAATTCGATTTCTACTTCACAATCGTTGGTATCTTCAGGTACATTAGCTGCAGCATTTAAAACTGATTGACTTTAGCAATGTCTAAAATAAATAAAGTGTTGTGATTCATTTTTCTTCATTCTACAATTTTCACAACAGTCTTTGGCGCGATCATAAAGCAAAGTTCTTTTTATTAATTTGTCAGTTGCCGGTGATAATACTGTTGTAACTGGTTTTGAATCTGATAGTACACTTAATAGTGATGATGTTAAGAAGCTATAGTGGTAGGTGACAACTATTGAAATTAGACTACTCTGTTTAGTATAATTTATTTAGTAGAACTCGAATACCCGTAATATTCTATCGAGTATTCAGATTTTGGCGCACCATATGTTGTTATGTTCGTTTAAAACATTCGCTCTGGCACAAAACGCAAATAATATCCACTCATTTATTTTTTGCCGCAATTGCAATGTTTTTTTTCCATGTCGTGCTTTCCATTTCCTTAACATGCTCAATCAGATGGGAAATTATATTTTATTTCATCTTTTAACTCTCCAAATTTAACTTGAGAGCCATTATGTTTCTCCGTGTGTAAAAGGTCTTCCAATCCAGATACGACTATATTAGATGGTTGTTTATATAGAGGATGAGAGGCCATTTTGGGAAATTTCAAGACCCAATTATATTTTATTCTTCATCCAAATAATTTTAATGTATTCTAATAATTATTACATAAAATGGTAGTTATGTACACCGTTTTTCCAAACCGTGCGTTATATCATATAACGCACAATGAACGTGAGAATGCATAGCCACATGTTCCATGATCTTTACGTTGGATATACTTGGTTCTACAAAGAAAGTACGGAACGTTTTTCTAGGAATTTTTCAGGTTTAAAATTTAATTGTTTTTGCATGATATTTACCAAAAAATAACGAACTTTAAAGATAAATTCATTGAGTGTAAACTCCAGTAGTGCGTGGAGTTGACACGCACCATAATTTCTTTGTCTTTCAATTTTGTTATAAACACTACTATTGTGAATATTTTCCGAATATTTAATAACTATGGTTTAGTTGGTAGGGGATGGGATCACATGATTTGACAAAAATGACCCCTTCAAAGCTTAATATTTCATAAATGGATCCCTGTATCGAAAAAATGTTCATGATATATATTATTCAATAACATTCATATATATTATTCAATAATATTCATAAATATTATTCAACAATAATATAAGGAGTAACTCAATATTTTTGATAAATTCAACGATACCCCACGTAATAGGCTATTCAAAAAAAAGATTAACACCCACTTCACATATACAAGAGTTACGTAACTGTGGGCGTTATGAAAACATGTAATCATATCAAATTTCAATTCTATACCACTAATATTCTAGGAGTAAATGGGATGTAATAAACAAATGGACATGACGAAACTACAATGGTTCCCAATTTGGCTGCAGTACCCTAAAAACTGTTTAATATAATTCGGTTTTTGTTAAAAGCATTATAAATGTTTTATCACTTGCTCCATATGCTGAAATATTTTTATCGTCCCTATTAAACTTCTTATCAGTTCATGACCTTGGTCTTCGTTTGATTTCTCATCAATAAACATTGTTCCAACTCTGATTACGACACCGAGTTAAGAAATATATTACATTCCAACATCAGAGGCGTACCACCCGTATGTATTTTCATTCATTCACTATTTTATGAATTCATTCATTTTATGCGCAACAAACGCGGCCGACTGTAATCGGACCCCGAATATTTGGAGGAGATAGAACGTATGATATATAATATTTACACGCACACCTCCTACAAAAATCAGTCTACAAAAAAATCAGGGCGGCTCTCTCTCTCTCTATATATGTATATATATATATATATATATATATATATATATATATATATATATATATATATACATATATATTAACATAAATATTTAATGAAAAGTTGGTACAAAATATTTGAGTTAATAAGATGTATTGCTGTGTCATATTTAAAGTTTCTACGTCGCACAGTTTTTGAAAAAGAGGCTGTAACAGACGTATTGATAGATTGACACTTGACTGATCTTGTAAGGGTCCCGTTTAGAGTTTAAGATACGGAGCCCTGAAAGTGGTAAAAGGAAGCATACACAAATGTAAAATTATGTAAAATTAACACACCCATTAATCTTGTTAGACATTTAAATTATTATTAAGTTGATTATTAAAATTTTTATTTGAAAAAGAAACATAGTTTAGCACAAAATGTTGCGTAGAAGCAATCTCATCCGGGGCTAACTTCACAAGTTTGAAATGTCAGATCTGACATCAAGTTTATATATATATATATATATATATATATATATATACATAAATAACCAAATTTCAAGGAGCGATTAAGAAACAGTAACTAAATATGATGAAAAAAACAAATTTTAACTTTTCCTGGTATTCCCGCTTTAATAAAAGGCAGAAAAAAATATTTAATATAAAAAATCAATATGGCAGTAAAATACCTATCTCGATATCAAAATACTGCTTATTCATCAGACCTCATTCTTTTATTTATCTAAAACTTCAACAAATATTAACATCAGACCAAGTCATTACCAAAAAATTATGAGGACTAACATTTTGACATTCACTGTGGAGCAACAGAATGATATAAGATCAATGGCTGCCTATCATTACACGTATGAGAACGTCCATCATACGTTTTTTTTATTTACTAGAAGACAAGATATATTTTACTTTTATTGTTGGTACAATAACATACTCCACTGATGACATCAAAACTCGATAACCCAGTTTATGAGTTTGTAATGCTGTTCAAGTTTTCTTCAAGTCATTCTATTGAATACTGTATATAATCTCACAGAATATACGTGTATTGTATTTGTTACAACCCTTTAAACTATAAAAATTAATAAACGAAACTCAATAACTTTTATTAAAATAAAACTTACAACTCAATGAGAAATCATTTGTAGCAAACTTCATGTCAGGTCTGACATTTCAAACTTGTGAACTTAACCACGGATGGGGTTGCTTCTACGCAACATTTTGTACTAATCTTTATGTTTCTTTTTCAATGAAAAATTTGAATAATCAACTTAATAATAATTTAAATGTCTAACAAGATGCTCTTCCTTTTACCCTTTTCAGGGTTCCGTATCTTAAACTCTAAGCGGGACCCTTACAAGATCAGTCAAGTGTCAATATATAAGCACGTCTGTTGCAGTTGATTTTCTCAAAAACTATGCGACGTAGAAAATTGAAATATGACACAACAATACATCTTATTATCGCAAATAATTTGTACTAACTTTTCATTAAATATTTATATTAAAACTAAAAAAGGAAGAGACTCAATTTTTCTTCAAAATTTTATACATCAAGTGGGATACCACTTAAAAGGACATATTATAAGAAATATAAAAATATTTCATAAATTTAAATGACATGTTCAAAAAGTTATTCAAAAAATATGCAAAAATGAAGCAGACCTTCCCTTGTTTTCGAAACTACTTTACTAAAAATCATAAAAAGCAAAATCCGACTAGAATATTATGGGAAAACTATAGCGACTGTCCCAGATCTTATAATTCCTGAAATACACGTCATGTTTTTTACGTCTGTAAAAAACGTAATAGGCAATATATATATACATATATATATATATATATATATATATATATATATATATATATATATATATAAATATGTTGTGAAAAATTAAATTTTAAAAATAATCTCATGAAATTAAATAAAAATATCGTAGACTATCTGAGGAGACACGTCTTTTTAATATCATCTTAATCCTTCAAATATCTTTTTCCTATGTGCCATAAATATTGGTGCTTCTTTCTTTAACTTGCCCATATGTTTACAGTTTTACAGTACGAATTTTTCGTGATAGTCAAATAGTTACTTTGAATTTCTGAGAAAATGTAACGTTTTAATAGATTTCCCTTTTCAAAGTTCAGTGGCAGCACCTGGCGTCCTTAAATTTAGCAAAAAATGACAAAAAAGTTGATACCAACATATATAGGAGAAAGGCAGAATAGAAAAGAATGAAAAACGTAAAATACTGGGAGGGAATTAACAGATAAATACTGTTTTCCAAAATGTCTACAACGAATAATTTTGAGCTGTGTTCTGTATATCCGAGTTTATCCATAAAAGAAAACGGTCCTATCACTTAGAAGCTGAAGCTGTGGATTTCAAAGTAAGATAAGCGTGCTGCGATATACTTTAAAATGTTAAAGAAATGTTAAATGTGAAAGTTAATATAATTCATTGAAATTTTATCTATAAAGAATTGAAAAAGTGTGAACCTGTAGGTCTTTTAAGATATGTTTCAAGAATAAGAACCTTCAAAGATGGCTTGAATGTTCACTTAGTAATTACTTTCCATTTAATGATGAACGTTCACAGATAAATCGTAACTACCGAATAAGACAAAAGGTTAATAACCGCTTACCACAATAATTACCAAATGTGAATATTGCGATAAAGAGAAACAAAGATAAGCAAAGTGTTTCGTCATTGTGTCTTTAGACACCGTGCAGTGCAGTGGAGTGGTGGTTAGTTGTTACATAGTCTAGTGGCGGGATGGATCGTTGGGTTGGTAAGACTGCGGTGGTGACCGGCGCGAGCGCAGGAATCGGAGCCGCCATTGCTGTCTCGCTTGCGGATGCGGGCCTCAACGTTGTCGGCCTGGCGCGCAGATCCCATCTTATCGAGGTATGGCATGCAGTGAATATATAAAATGTAATACTGTCATATCTGTCTGCATAAACGCTCCAAGATTGAGGAATAATCAATCTGTTTTGATGTAACTTGGCCATATTGATGAAATATATATTTACATTGAAATTGCTATTGATATAACAAGAGACATGTATATTCCGTCGTAACTATACTAAAATTGTATCTATATAAATAAAAATCATAAATGATACCTTCTTCTGTGGATATTTCTTCACTATTCATGCTACTAATTTTTGAAATAAATTTGATATAACTTGGCCATATTGATGAAATATTTATATACATTAAAATTCCTATTGATATAACAAGAGACATGTATATTCCGTCGTAACTATACTAAAATTATATCTATATAAATAAAAATCATAAATGATACCTTCTTCTGTTGATATTCTTTCCATTCATGCTACTATGGTATGAAATAAATTTGATGTAACTTGGCCATATTGATGAAATATTTATATACATTGAAATTGCTATTGATATAACAAGAGGCATGTATATTCCGTCGTAACTATACTAAAATTGTATCTATATAAATAAAAATCATAAGTGATACCTTCTTCTGTTGTTATTCTTTCACCATTCATGCTACTAAGTTTTGAAATAAATTTGATGTAACTGAGCCATATTGATGAAATATTTATATAGGTACATTGAAATTGCTATTGATATAACAAGAAGCATGTACATTCCTTCCTAACTATACTAAAATTATATCTATATAAACAAAGATTATAAATGATACCTTCTTCTGTGGATATTCCTTCACTATTCATGCTACTAATGTTTGGAATAAATTTGATGTGACTTGGCCATATTGATGAAATATTTATATACATTGAAATTTCTATTGATATAACAAGAGACATGTATATTCCGTCGTAACTACGAGTATATTAAAATTAAATCTATATAAATTAAAATCATAAATTATACCGTCTTCTGTGGATATTTCTTCACTATTCATGCTACTTAGGTTTGGAATAAGTGGGACCTTGTTACCCGTAATGCGTAATCAATTCATGCATTCTTCGAAGGTCGTTTGAAAAAAATTTCCTTCCGTAACTCTCCATCATCCCCTTTCTGGTTTATCTTGTCCACATATTTTCATTAATTACTCGCATTTGTTATCTTGCTATTTTATATGATATTGTTTTAACTGTTTTTGAAGTAAAACTTCTTTATGTACGCTTGACTTGGGGAGTAAGCTGGTGAATGCGTGAAGAGAGCGTTACGAAAAGTGTGATCGGGCGAGCCGAACGGAAGTTGAGAGGGAGGTATAAGTTAGTGAAGACAGAAAGAGAGTTACGTTTCGTATATTACTGTAGGGACGAGGGAGAGAGGTGCGAGCACACATTTTCTATCTCTCTTTCTCTCATAGCCAGTTATGTTTCGTATATCTAAAACACAGTGCAAGCCTATTGTCTGTATCACACTGTAGGAGCAAGAGATAGCAGTGCGCGCGCATATTTTCTTTCTCTCTTTCTCTCATAGCCAGTGGTGTATGAAATATATGTATGTATATATATATATATATATATATATATACATATATATATATATATATATATATATATGTATATATATATATATATATATATAAATACATATATATATATATATATGCGAGTTTGACAGCGTTACGCGAACGGTGATTTATTATTATTTTGTAATTTCATTTCGTTCGTGAACAATTTTATAAATTATTATTTTGTTTAATACATTAAAATAAAGTGAATAGAATTGTAAATTAATTTTAAAGTTCATATTTTGTGAATTTGAAGTTTTACTGCAGTCGTGTGGTCTAAAGCACACTCGTTTTTTTTGTATTTGTATTCACAATCAATTGAAGTCTTATATACCACATCCATATTTTTTTATTTGGTGCTTTGATTGCGATTGCTGGCAATAAACCTGTCTTATGTACTAAACATCGAAGACAAAAATAAATTAATAAACAACATTTTGGGAAATTTGCAATATTATAACACGCCTTCGCAAAATATAGTAAAAATTTCATGTACAGACGTCTATCATCAAACTAAGCGAAAGCTAATTGTTTCACATTTTGTTTGTTTCCATGAAAATTAGCAAAACTAGTTTATTATAATCACTAGGTGATAACGTTTAAAAAATAAACCAAAACCGACAGCTTGGTTTGAATTTTATCTATACTGCGATTAAAATGAAAAAAAATGATCATTCCTACAATTTTATTAAACCCGGTATAGTATATTTTTCTTATATTTAAAACTACATAAATACAGATACATTATATTTAGAAATTTCTGTAATAACCACGGCCAAATCCGCTTATATTTTTTTATACTTTAATCTACCTAAATACAGATACTTACACAAACCTTACACTTATAAATTTCTATGATAACCGTGGTCAAATCTGCTTATATTTTTCTTATACTTTAATCTACATAAATACAGATACATTACACTTATAAATTTATATAATAACCATGGCCAAATCTGCTTATATTTTTCATATACTTTAATCTACGTAAATACAGATATATTACACTTAGAAATTTATATAATAACCATGGCCGAATCTGCTTATATTTTTCATATACTTTAATCTACGTAAATACAGATACATTACACTTAGAAATTTATATAATAACCATGGCCAAATCTGCTTATATTTTTCATATACTTTAATCTACGTAAATACAGATACATTACACTTAGAAATTTATATAATAACCATTGCCAAATTTGCCTGTATTTATAATTAATACCTGTAAAAATATGCTAGTTTTGCACTTGCGAGATCCGAGAGCAATTGATAGCGCATTGTATTGGCAGGTTGCTACATATTAATTTTTGTTATTGAGTAAATGAACCTACATATAGACATTACCCTATTCCTGGAGTTGAAAAATAATCTGAATATTAATACAAATCATGAGTTATATTGGTACCATGTTTCCCAAAAATATGACTACCTATTTAGCCTTGGATCAAGTATCAAGAATCCGAATACATTTTCCATCATAGTAGTATTTCACGTTTACAAAACTGAGTATAATACTAATAACATGTTACTAATATTGTTAATATAATCACAATTAAATGAAACTACGTGATGTAGTATCATTTCTACATTCTTTAAGTTCTTTACCACGACCTAGATTTCGTTGTATTACAACATCTTCAGGTACAGACAATATCTTCAGGTCAGCAAAGAATCCATCCTTTGCTAATAGCCCACCTGAAGATGTTGTAATACAACGAAACTTATGTCGTGGTAAAGAACTTAAATAAAGTAGAAATAATACTGCATCACGTTGTTTCATTTAATTGTACAAAATTTCTATAATAACGTAATAATGATTTTTTACAAAATTAACGCCAAAAATATTCCATATATTAAACTAATATAATTTCGTAGCAATTATTAATGAATATTACTGGTAGTATGATAAAATTATTTTATACAATTCATTGCTTGGTTGCTAAGTTATTGGGGTTCCAAAATTTGATTTAGTTATAAAATAATACTGAATAATGTGTAATTGTATTAGAGATAAAAGCAAATTCGAAAAAATGGAACAATTTTTGAAAATAAATACCTAAACTCGGTGAATATCCTATTCTAAAATAACCCTGTAAATCTAGTTACGTGTTTATAATAATTTACATATTTTATATAATAATATTATAGTTATACAATGGTCAGTACTTCCTGTTAAGACTGATTTAATACTACTTTAACATGATACATCAATCATGATATTTAAAAAGTTAATATCACTCCAATCTGCTAAAATATTGTCAAATATCTAAAAAAAATACAAGAATATCGTATATTATCAAACGGTTAGTATTCCAGCAAATAGAGCTCATCTAAATTTAAAGTGTTAAATAAAGCATAATTAGAAATTTTAAAAAATGTAATTTTTGTAAATAATTCCAGCAATCAAATCTGTTTTAAAAAATCTTATCGTGGGTTTTGTTAAATTATTATAGAAGACCCACCAATTAAATAGAAAAATTTTTAAAAAAATACTACACTTATATCTTGCATAGAAGCTAAATTAAAGACAATATTCAACATAATATAATCATAAGAGAAATTATAAAAAATAACAAAATAATATTATCTATGGCCACTTAAATAATATTATTATCTTGCGAGCGGGCATTTCCTTAATTAATCTTTTATTTTTGTCGAATTCGCAATGTTAATGCACAAAAATGTGAATGCTTAAAAATTTCGAGAGCCTGATTAGGCCAAACTCGAATGCAATGGACTTTATTAGCCCTAAGACGTTGAAATTTACAAAGTTAAGTTTACGAATAAATATTTATCTAGCCATAAAAAATATCTCTGTTATTATAAAATAGATTCACGTAATATTAAAAGGAAACATATTCCTTAAAAATATAAACAAATGCAATATTAATTTGTACTCATTATTTATGGTCGTTTATCAAAATAAAACTCCAACACTATTACTAATAAACTCGGAATGAAAAGTTATACCTTGCATAATTAGAGAATAGAAAAAACTCTAATAATAAACTCAGTATACGGTAAGCTCGTCATAACTTTATCTGTCGAACACTATTCCGACCGAGACATAAGTTTAACTTCGGTATAAACTAAAAAAGTTGACATTTCTGCAAGTACATCTAACAGCACGTCAGTTTTTGTGGTTTTTACAGTTAGTTTGTGTTTATAATTACTTTAAGGAAAGCGACTTTATATAATTCAATTCGTACAATAGAAACTATCGAGGATAGTAGCTGTAGCAAGAGCAATGTTTATTGATCGCAATTTTTAAATTAAATAAAATGCAAGTAATATTCTCGTCTATTATTAAAATATTTTAAAGAGAATTGTGACATTCTCCAAAACGTTATTTCAAAACTTTTTAATTGTTTACGCTGTTCTAATAACTACGTAATTTCTATAAGCAGCACGTGTACTTTTTCAGCACATCGTGCTCTTTTATAACTGGAAAAAAGAGGAAAATTTAACAAGAACGGATACAAGCAAAGAATAATTTAAATTTTCATAATACTCTAAAGACGCCAACTGATGTGACAGATGTAGTTTATGACCTCATATTTTCTATTTTTCTATGAAACGAAGACGTTACCACAATTTTTAAATAACGTCGAAATAGTTATTTTATTATTTTGCTGAGATTATTAGTAGTAATTAATACCTCCGGTGAAATACCTTGTGGACGATATAAGTATTATCAGAATAAGATTATTACGACTTAAGTTTAAGCATTTTTTATTACTAACAGTACAAAAAGTTTTCGCAACAAGCACTGAAGCTGAATGTTGCGTCACCAACGACATGTGACGCATAATACCACTTTGCATTATATTTTCCTATTCTACGTGAGCATAAAGTTTTCAAACAGATAAACTGTTTTAAACGTTATTTTTATCCTCTTTTTAGACGCACTTTATTCGCCTCACACCCCTTATAATAAGTAAAAGAATATTTCCGTGATAAGAGTCGACCACAATAGGGTATTTGACTATATTTTTTTATCAAACCAAAATTGAATAAGTAATGACATTAAAAGCGGTGAAAATAAATATATCGTACTCAGAACTTTTCATTACAAAGTTATAACGACATAAAAACTGACGAACTACGATTCGCGCGAAAACGCCCCATACAAAACACAACTGGCTTATGACGTCACTGGCCAGTTATTTAGCATAAGGGAGTTTATTAAATATCTTTAGTATCTCGTAAAATATTGCATTTAATATATTGCATATTATAATTTTCCCATTTTTTTTGTGTGGAAATTAATTTCATAGCAACTTTTTCAATTTAGTGAACAAAAAAATTGACACTTTTTCTTAATTAGAAGTTTGGAATAATTGTTTGTTATATGCATTATTTTTTTTTCATTTCAAGGTCTTTTTAACTCTACTCTAAAGTTTTAAAACATTTTTACTAAAAATATCGACATCAGTCAAATACCCTATTACATCTCATCGAGTAGTTCTGATTGAGAAAATCATCAAAGCAATAGAAAAACTTCGAGTAAATGGGATAAATAATACTTGAAGAAAATGTCCGCAAAACTCAGCGGATGTTTTCATTCTTCGTACTCTGTAGGAGTTAGCCAAAACCGACCTAAACAATCTCAGAGAAGAAAATTCCTTGAAACGAAAAGCACTAATTTATTCTAAAAATTTAAAAAAATATACTTGATTGCTTTTATTTTTCTTCTCTATGCCACCAAAGTTTGGGTACTGTTTATTTAATTTTTTTACGTTTAAATATATATATATATATATATATATATATATATATATATAAATAAAGAAAAACAAATAAAATAATTCTTTCAATAGCGCTTTTGACGTCACCGTAAAATTAAAAACAGATAACTTCCTCATTTTAGTGAAATAACACATAAAATGTATGTGAAAGAAATGAGTATGAATTTTCCAGTCACTCTAATTTTAAAACTTTTCCATCTTTCTCCATTTTACTATTTTTAATTTTGAAAATTTTCCAGAAAGTTTTCCAGTTTTCCAAAATTTTTTTTAGATTTCTCACAATATTCGGAGCAGACTTATCCTTATATATATACATATATATATATGTTGTTATTCTTATATACATATATATTGTTATGACAATATATATTGTTAAATCGACTCAAGAAACGATCTACCTTGAAATTAAACTCTTTTATAAAGATCGTAAACAGATTTAATAGCCTTTTTATTATATAATATATATAATAATATTTATTCCAAATTTTGAAATGTTTACATATAACATAAACCAAGTTTTAGCTTAATATTGACTTTGCCAAAAAAACATTTCCGTTTCAGATAAAGTCTTGGAAATGAGTTATATTATGCCAAAGCATAAATATATACTGTCTCAGTACCAACAACATATGGGACATGAGCCATAATTCTTTAATTAGGACGTCAATTCTTCAAAATATATCCTATGAAAAAGGACAGTTCTTAGTACTAGACCCTGATTGTAATATGGACCATATTCATTTAAAATTTAACCCTCGTTAAGATATCGTAGTCAGTCAGACTTTCCTGTATTACAAAATATGTACAGATTTGAATCGCTAGTAATTACGAGATTAATAATGCGTTAACAATGTTTGAACATAATAGATAGAGTTTGTCTGTCCGTAATTGTCGTGTAGCATTTGTTTTACCTTTAATATTATACGATTCGCGTTTTTGTGATGAATTAGCGTTGTGTAAAGGTATAAATTAATGTAATGTGAAGATGTATTTGGTTAGAATGTTCATTTTAGTATCATTGTGAAGAATTTTAGAAGTATACTACATAGGAAAGTGAGACAATAAAAATATGTGCAGAAATATAAGTAAAAATCGGTATAAGATGGAAAATTAAAAAATTAAAGGTGTCATCTAATATGAATCCTAAATAAGCTCAGAATTATAAAAAACAAAAATCATGAGAAAGCTCGCGACAAAAAAACGAGACCTATAAAATATGAGAGCTACGATAGCGCCGAAAGGAAAGTGCATAAAAGGACTCAAAGCGATTACGTGGCTGACCCATGGGGCGATATAGATCGTAATTATAGAAACTTTAATTCAGAGGAAAGCTCGTATCAAAAAAAAATCTGAAAAGTCCCAGGTCGAGCAAATGCGAGGGCCAAGATAGACAACCTCGGAAACGAAATAAAAAAACGACACAAAATGATTAGGTAGCTAGTCCATCTGATATGCATATAGCGAGAGTCCAAACGTCCACTGATCATGCGCACTGACCTTTGCCGTTGGAAGGCAATACAGAAGACAATGATAATATGAAGATCAATGGCAATGTGACAGCGCCCGATAAGTTTGTATGGCGATCACCAAATATCATCGCGAGGAAATACTTCCTTTCAAAACTTTAAAATATTTAAAAAAATCAAATAATGCCTCATGAATATTGCGACCTTCATTTCCATGTGAATTTAACAATATTAGTGGAAAACCGGAACTGAAAAACCTCAAGTCTTTTTCCGAATCTGGAAGCGAATTTTATCGAAATTCTTCACTTTTCCAATGAATGCAATTGCTCGAACATTTGATCGCGGATGCACCAAAGTGCAATATGTTTATGAAGATTAAGATTAAACTTATTGAAGTGTGTTTTTGTTATGTGTAGTACTGAATTCATTTAATTGTCCAGTTATTGTTTTTAAAGCGCGTAAGTATAATATATGTAATGTTTGCATAACTGTAGGTAAATAAATAAATAAAATAGTTGCCTACCTTAGTCGAAGGGATATAATAAAATAAAGCAGGTCAGTTGTCCCTATACAAGATCGTAACACTCATGAGATTTTACATTATTTACTTATCCAATAATTTAATAAAAAGTGATTTTTTTATAAACTTTTGTGCAAAATAATTACATTTTATTGAGATAAATCTAATAGTACATAAAACAATAAAAACAATCCATTGGTTCCTGGGATTTATCAATTCAAATTATGGAGATAACAATGGAGATAACCTACGCTGCATCAGTAAAAACCAACCTTAAAATATCGTGTAATGTAGATTTTATAATTTATCAGCAAGCCAACAATTAATCTTTATTTAAAGTAAATCTCGTAAAAAGGTCATTTACAATTTTTTTTTATTAAGGCAATAAAACAAGGCACTGATTGTAATTTTAATCCAAATAAGAAATAATCAAGGCCAGTATAATGTGAAGCTGTGTGTATACATTAATATTCTCCACAAATACAAATACCGAAGGCTAAGTGAGGGCCACATAATTTGCGTGTCATCTTCAAGTAATCTTTGGCGCGTAACGGGCGGGCCCGTACGTACGCTCTAAACCCAAAGGTTACGTGCATTTTACGTACGTATTGTGTCAAAAACATAATAATTCAATAAACATGGAAAATATGAAAAAAACATTGTAACGTATTTTTTGCATTTCAATATGAGTAATATACATCGGTCTATATTTTTCGCCTTTTAACCAATAACAGTAATATACATCAGTCTATATTTTCGCCTTTTAAGCAACTTCAAAAAAATAAGAGGTTCTCAATTCATATAATTTCTACATACTACTGATATCAATTACTAAATATTACTGGTATCAAACCATTTGTATGATTCTTTTTTATTTGAAAGGGTATACCTTCAGTGATAGCCTATGGAAATTTGCTCGAAATTTGATCGTGTAAATTTAAGGGACCCCGTGCAGTTTCTCAATATTCTCAACACGTAACAGAACAAGTGCCTTGATTTATTTTGAATGGTATAGGTTTAATGATAATCTGATGAGACACGACTAAAGGAGACATATAATCAGGGTACAATGATGAAGCCAGAAGGTGATGATCGTTTGACTTGTCTTGACGTAAGCAAGAAAGTAAACAAACAAATAAGAAGGCAATATTAAGGAGCAATCGACTGTAGCTCTTTATTTTACTGATTTTTTTAATATTTACCCGGTTGCCCCTGCATTTATCAATTGATATCAACACCCAGTATGACCAAAGGAGTCCAAAAATCTCCAGAAGTAGCAATATTTTAGAAATCGGTGCTAAGTTGATGCTTCAGACTCACTTAGGTGTACACCTCACGCACAAAAATGAGTGCTACATGTCACTTCGTACTTACTCGAAATATCGTTAGCAGTAGCAGTATTTTGCAAATTTAGTTATGTTCGAAAATGATATTGTACCGGCACTAATTTCATTATTTTGTATTTTGCAAATCGGTGCTAAGTTGATGCTTCTCTCTCACTTAGGTGTACACCACACGCACAAAAATGAGTGCTACATTTCAGTTTGCAACTACTCAAAATATCTTTAGCAGCAGCAGTATTTTGCAAATTTACTTATGTTCGAAAACGATATTTTACCGCAAAATTTTCAACTATTTTCAATATTTTGTTCTTTTCAGTGTACACTTAATTCGTTAGTTACTTGAAGTGAATTCAATAGGATATTTGACTATATTTTTTTCATTACTAAAATAGAATAAGCAATAACATTAAAAGCGGTTAAAAGAAATATATCGTTCTTGGGACTTATCATTACAAAGTTATAACGACTTAAAAACTGACGAACTACGATTCCCGCGAAAACACCCAGTACAAAACACAACTGGCTTATGACGTCACTGGTTAGTTATTTAGCATTTACTATAAGGGAGTTTATTAAATATTTTCAGTATCTTGCTGAATATTGCATTTAAGTTACATATTGCATATTATAATTGCCTCATTTTTTGCGTGGAAACTAAATTCATAATAAGTTTTTCTATTTAATGAATAAAAAAATTGCATTTTTCCTATTTAAAAGTTTCGACTATTTGTTTGTTAAATGCTTTGTTTTTTCATCGCAAGGTTTTTTAAACCTACTCTACAGTTTTAAAACATTTTTACAAAAAATATCGACATCAGTCAAATACCCTATTTTTTGTAAAAAAGTTTTATTCGAAATATATAGACTTCATCATCATTATATTAGAGTTTTTTATATCTTTGTAACCAACAAGTTATGGTATTGTAGGGGTGCAAGAATTTTTCATTTTGTTTTATTTGGCAGAAAAACACTAAAAAACAAAATACATATTTTTAAAACTATATTCTATTAAGCTTTAATTTGATGTTAAATAATATACTCTTGAAAAAAAATAACCGTAACTGGGAATTAAATTTTTTTTACAAATATTTAATAGAGACATTAATTTCTGTAACTATGCCAAATGATCTATGAGAAGAATGCCTTTAAAGGTCAAACAGACTATAAAACAACTCCATAAATATATTGTTTTATCCAATTTTGTTACAGAACATTAAATTTTCGAGAAAAACTTCTACGAGGGCGATTAAAAACCAATGACGTACATGTATTCATTCAATACTTTATTCCAAATGTGCATCAATTGGGTCTCAAAATATTCCTTGAAGAGTGCAATACGTTTTAACATCCAACCACCAAATGTACATCAACATGTTGCCTCTCAAAATATTTCTCGAAAAGTGATATACATTTTTGTCAGATGTGTTTTTGCCACGTCAATCATCTATCCAAGTGCATGCCGAGGTATTTAGCAGTATCTGAGTGCGGTATCTGTTGCCCATTTAAAGTAATTGCTGGGTAAATTGCAGTACTCGACCCACTTTTGGTATACCGAAATCAGGCCATTATTGGAGAACACACTTTAAGTACAATTACTACAATCGCTTTAACAACGTCAAAATTTAAATTAAAGGACAATGCCAGTTTTGTCTCACTAGTTATCGCAATGTAAAGAAAATATAAACACTAAAAAGTTCCCTTCAGAAATTTTGATTTTTTTATATCAATTTAAATTTTCCGAAATTTGTAGTTTACGAAACTTTTGTTTTTCGTTTGCCATCCAATATTAAACATCAAAATCAGACTGTGGAAATTTAATGGATTTTTAGTCGAAACAAAGACAATTTTTTTCCACATTTTACACTCTATGATGTTTATTTGCATTAAAGATATTTCTAATTCCCAGCTCAATTGTCAACGACGTTTAATACGTACATCATCTGTTTTCTAGATGCTGGAATCGAATATGTGTGTTACTTTATAAAATAGCATTAACTAAAATGTGATGCTTTAGATGGCGCTAATTAAGTTAGCGCTAAATGACGTTATTATTATTTAATCACTTTAAAAAGGGGTTTTTGATAACGCAAAATATTTCTTCCCACCATACTATTTCTCGTTTGTGTGTTACTTTATAAAATAACATTAACTAAAAGGGGGTTTTTGATAACGCAAAATATTTCTTCCACCGTACTATTTCTCGTTTGTGTGTTACTTTATAATATAGCATTAACTAAAATGTGATGCTTTAGATGGCGCTAATTAAGTTAGGGCTAAATGACGTTATTATTTAACCACTTTAAAAAGGGGTTTTTGATAACGCAAAATATTTCTTCCCACCATACTATTTCTCGTTTGTGTGTTACTTTATAAAATAACATTAACTAAAAGGGGGTTTTTGATAACGCAAAATATTTCTTCTCGCCATACTATTTCTCGTTTGTGTGTTACTTTATAAAGTAGCATTAACTAAAATGTGATACTTTAGATGGCGCTAATTAAGTTAGGGCTAAATGACGTTATTATTATTTAACCACTTTAAAAAGGGGTTTTTGATAACGCAAAAAATTTCTTCCCACCATACTATTTCTCGTTATTGTTTTTCTTTTAGGGTATAAAGAGAATAGTTTAACAAAAAAATTACAAAAATATTTACTGCTGATGGCAGGCACTAACCGGAAATGTGAATTTTATTATATTCTATAAATCCTACCGCAAGTTTTTCTAGCAAATAAATCCTATTCTGTGATCTTCATGAAATAAGGAATTTGAGGAAAGTAAAAGTTTAAATTTACAGCAATATCCTAAGTGGGACAAAAGTGGATCGGTTGGGATTTTCTTTTGTGCCTTTGAGCTGCTTCTTAACCTATAGAAATAACCTGTAGGAAAATTGTTTTGTCAGGTTGTAGGTCAGTGAGGGAACTCGCATTTTAATCGCTACGTAATAAAGATTTTTTTTAATTTTTTCTTCGTAGTTTATTTCTAAAATTAGTTACCTTATCTGCAGCACACGGATAAATTCTGTAAAACTTCCACTCACTTCTCATTCCCTAATATTATGCCTCATTCTATGATTACCGTTTTACAGCATATGTTTGGTTATAAACAAAACCTAATTTCTCTTTTAAGTTGTTTATATCAAATATTAAATTTTCTGCTGTTTTTTTTATTTCTCTTACAGTTTTTTTTTCATTTCACGCGTTTTTTAATATGAAAAAAACATACGGTTTTTTATTTTTATGGCAGTTCTCAATGACTCATACTTCATTCATTCCAATATCGTGAGTTTAAGCGGAAGTTGGTTATATTTTATTAATAATTTTTTTAAGATCAAGTATTTTAAAAGATCTCATTCCTCCCTCCATTTAATAATATTTCACCTTTTCCTTTGTCTTTCAGGAACTCAACAAGCAAGTGAAACCTGGAAAAGGCAAAATATTCGGAAAGAAGTGCGATGTATCTTCCACCGAGGACATAATAAAGGTTTTCGCTTCCATCAATGAGCAGTTTGGAGGAATAAACATTGTTGTAAACAATGCTGCGTATTTACGAAATGGAACATTTACTGGTGCGTTAATTTCCTCCACAACTGTCACTTTATTTATGTTACAGGTATCTGCAAGAAGTAATTCCTTATTTGCAGGCGATATTCACTATGACATGCTTTCTCCACATTGACATATATTTAACACATAGGATGCCTTCTATATGGGATCGTAGCTTATAACACCTGGTGTAATAACATAATTGAGTCGAAAATAAAGTTTATCATCCAAGACATATATCTGATTTTCCATATTTCGACCAAAAATATTAAGCAGAAATTTGAATCTACCGCTGCAGTCGCGTGCAGCACGACTCATTCGGAACTAAATTTACCATCGCGCTGTATTTAATTAGTGATGACTCAGCAGTACATTGATCGATCCGACCGGGAGTGGTCGGGAGCTCGTGACGTTATAATAGGTGTGATATGTTAAATTCATACCGCATTCAACGACCCGCTTTGCCCTCGGCGGAATGTATTCGTCTCCACAAGGAACGTGTTACTATACACATTCTCTAGTACGCTCAAGACGTTTCACCTACTCTACTGCGGCTGTGTCCCCGACACAGCCTATCCATTTTTTTTTCAAAAGAACAGGTAAACTTTTGTTTACACGTCAATCTACAGTAATTTTTCTTTTATTTTCCTGACCTGATGTGATAAAAAATGTTTGAAATTTACCTTTTTCTAAATTTTTTTCTTGTTTTTACGTCACTTTATCGACGCGATTGCCGAATGAAAATATCCACTCTGCAGGTTCATTCAAGATTCACTGCAGCAAATTCATCATTGTAACATGCAACGTTGCAATGTCAAGTATATTCCTAGTATATTCCTTGATATTGCAACATGTAACAATGATGAACATGTTGCAATACCACTAGCAATTATATCAATGGTTAGTGCAATTCGACATGACGATGCTTTCGGGTTTCGTTTAACTTTTGGAGTATCGATCTAATATAAAGCTTTCTGGTACTTACATTTCTATACAAGATTTTTGATACTTGGCTCATATCAATCCCTAAAATAGTTAAAATCTGGTCGGTGACGACTGATTTATGCTGTCGATATTATCTTCAGTCGATGCTATCTCCGAAAATTCTTGTCAAATAACATCGTTGGGATAGGTTCAACAACGAATTTAAATTCATTACAACACTTGCATCGAGATTTGAAGCCGTTATCAAATGCTAGCTGAAGTCTATCATAACTTTCCTACTAACCTAAACCACAGTAAAAGTTATAACAAATTATTTCACGAATTTTTAATAAATTTATTTTGCTGGAAAGAAACAATTAAAGTTGCTTCAGAGAATACGTAATATGTGACAGTCTCATAAATCAAATCAAGGTCTCAATGACAAGCTTTTATTTTCAAAATTATACCATATTTTTTTTTAATGCCGTAAAGTTTAAAAGTTTTCTAAAATGTTTGATAAAAGTATAAACTCTGTCACTTTAGCTTTAGTACACCTATGAACACTTTTCTAAACTGACCTTTCAGATATCACATTCTTCCGTTTTCAAAAATGCTTCTGTAAAAAGTTGGTATCAAATTTACGAATTCAAGTAGAAAGAGGTGATTAAAGGATGTTACCGAAATAAGTATAAGAAAAAGAAACTAAAATGAATATCAAACCTGAAGTTAAAAGTTTTCTTCGCTCAAATTATAAATAACAAACCGATAAGCGCAAATCGGATTTGCAAATGAATATTTCACACTTTAATTTATCTGCTACGAAAAAGAAACTAAAATGAATATCAAACCTGAAGTTAAAAGTTTTCTTCGCTCAAATTATAAATAACAAACTGATAAGCGCAAATCAGATTGGCAAATGAATATTTCACACTTTAATTTATCTGCTACGAAATCATAAAACAACGTTTATTAGCGTATTTCAGTAAGCTTACGACGTCATTTTCAAATCTATTGTAACCTCCATTTATTCAACAACGAGCAAGAGCACATTTTTTTATGCACGACTGATATGTCTGTTGGCCGGCGTAAGGATACACAAGCAACAGTACAATGGAGATATGACTCTAACTTATATAATTTGTAAATTTTTAAGTTCAGTTAAAGTAAAAATGTGTCTTATTTATTTATAATTTTGTATTACCTAAAATTTATGCATAACTTTACAGCACTACACTGTTAGCCTTAAATCAATTTTTTCTTAAATTTTTCTAAACTTATTATGTTTAGAAGCACCAAACGTTATTACTTTTTAAACTCGTGTTTATCTAAATTGTCATTTTCTTAAGTCGTGCATAACGAAAAATGAGCAAAAGAACATTTTTCCTTATGCACGACTGACATGACTGCTGGCAAGTGTAAGGCTGCAGGACTAACAGTACAATGGAGATATGACTCTAACTTATATATTTTGTAAATTTTTAAGTTCAATTAAAGTAAATATATTTCTTATTTATTTATAATATTCTTTTACCTAAAATTTATGCATAACTTTACGGCACTGCATTGCAAGCCTTAACTCAGATTTATCTTCCATTTTTTGGTGCTTATTATATTTAGAAACACCAAACATAAACATTTCCTTAAACTTATTAGTAATTATTTAACTTAGAAACGCGAAAATAAGTTATAACCACATAACATGCTATTCGGTAACCTCTTAAACACAAGCTCATACACAAACAAACAGATAAACGAAAGCCCAATTAACTTCCAATATTTTCAAACTCTCATACATAATTCTATATATTGAAAGGATTCTTTCATCGTGTTATCAAATAAATTAAATATATTAACAAATATGCTCCCACAGACGTTGGAGAGGAAGTAATCTCTGACGAAGATATAGATATGGTGCTGAAGACAAATACCCTGGGTCTGATCACCTGCAGCAGAGAAGCTGTCAAGTACATGAAGCAGACTGGAGAACAGGGACACATCGTGAACATCGTCGGGTGAAATAAAATTTAATTTAATTTTTTTAAGTACATTCTAGCCCGTCATTCAAAGTGGCTGATTTATCTTCTTCGCCAAATTCTAGATTTAATATAACCGTGTAAGACGAAATAGATTGTTATTATTTTAGTGTACTTTTTATATACTGCCTTTCCTCCTATATCCTTAAGGGCTTGACAGATTTTCATATATGAGTGACGTTGGATTAATTTTAGATTCAGTAGATTTATATTACTTGAAATTTAATGTGGAAAATACTTGCTGACCCATAAGTGCAATCGATCAAAGCGTGGACGCTGTACACAACGTGATACGTATATAAAAAGCTTAATAATACACATATTTTGTATTCCTTATTATTTTACAAGTTGAAATAAATAAATATATAATTCTGAAAAACCGGAGTCTAGCTGCTAAAAAAATGAAAACGGCGAGAAAATCGTAACAATTCATAGTTAATACCCTAAGTGCAGATGAATTCTAAAATGCTCAAAACTGCACGAACTGTGGAAGCTGGCAAGGGGAGATTGTAATAGGTATTAGGTATATCTAAGTATTTAGGTGCGAATAAACGAATTATTTTAATAACAAGATCAAATTTTTCTAATTAGTAAATGAACAACATCTAGATAAACAATGCGGATGCACTTTGTCGCGTTGGTACTACTTTAACGAGTCGTATCAAATTTATGTAGTTATTTAAAGACACACACTTATCGATACATTAGAGGTAACCTATTAATAACGATGAGAAATTAATGGTTTAACAAAGTGTAAACTTTTAGATTAACCATGTACACAATAGTACACAAGAACCATGTACACAAAAGTACACAAGAACTAGAAATGATACCGATGACACATTTCGACAAATTTACTTTCACAAACAAATCACACTCTGGCGCAACCACTATCAGGTTGAGCGGTTAAATACCGCAAGAATCTGATGAGTTCTAATGTAATTCGATTCCATACTGATTCAGTTCCAGATGATATAGTAAAAAAAGATGATTTTAAGTGTACAGTAGGCAAATTGATGGCGCGGATTGAAAATCCTTTGAATTATGTAACACAAATCCAAGTTTGCGGAACAGTTTTTGTACTGCATCTTCCATATGGTCCTCCATAAAGGTAAACAATGAATTTTACATAACAAGCGACAGTAGAAATAAAAAGAAAAACGTTTTAATGACCCTTTAGAATAAAAAACATATAATAAACAAAAAGACACCCCACAACAAAATATTCCAAAGGAAAAGATAAAAGAATACACATAATCGAAAGTGTTCCAGGGCCTCCACCGGAATCCAATGCTTCAATAAGGACTTGGCAATAATAGACATCGACGAAGTATGGATAAGAAGAGGAGAGTGGAACAAAGTTCATCCCATAATAACGAACCCTTTATACCTTGAATATCTAGGACTCCGATAAAAAATAATCTAAGTGAAACGGTACCTCAAATACGATACTTAGATAAAAATTACTCGATTTTCTTAACCGATTGACAACCAAAACTTGCGTCAAAAGAAGATTAGTTAATGGACTAGGCACAATAACAAAAGTTCTAATAACTAACCCAGATAATAATGACTTGATAGATATTGAAAAAAAATTAAGTGTAACCTCTGATATGTTAAATGAAATACACAGATAAACTTATAATGTATCATAACAAATTAATATAATTTTGAATGTAGTATATATAAGAGAAGACAACAAAATTAAATTAATAAAACAACGTTCACATACGAGAGATTAAATGAAGTATATGTCAATATAGATGAAGCATACATATTTATCAACATGGTTTACTACACTCCTCTATTATATCATAATTACATTCAGAACGAAGTATTTCCAAAGTACCAGTAACTATAAACTTGCCTAGAAACTTGTTAACACTCGAATCCCAAGTGTCTCCAAATGTAAAAATATATTCTAATACAATATATTCCAGTTACCTATCCGAACCCTATCAATAAATAAATATTACAGAATACATATTTTACCTATCATGTCTAAAGAAAATAATTTTTGCACAATTCCAAACACAGTCAAAGGATGATACAATATGATCAGGTATATAAATTAAAAGAAAATAAAAAAAACATTTGCACTTCAGAGACAGTCAAAAAAAGAAAGAAAATATATTAAAAAAACTATCGATCGTCTGGTTACTCGTACATTGTCTCAAAGAGAAAATAATCAATAGTTGTGGAATCAATATGAACACTAAGAAACAAAGATACAAGATATATGCGACACAGAATCTACTGTCAAAGGATCTCTCCCACACATTGCACAAGATTGCCTACAAAGTGACAGTAACACTAAGGTAGAAATGTTCCAATATGAAGAAAAACCAGTGAAAAACAATTATCCTGTAAAAACGAATACTCAGGATAATTAAGTGGATAGACAGCTAGCACTATTAAAAATCTATAACGAATAAGCTACCGAGCAAGTAATATTAAATTGCATATTAGGAATAACGATATCATTGGCAATAATAAAAATCGTCTATAAGCTGATCCATAAAAAAATTGAAATGAATTTCAGACTGGGCAGGGGAGTCAAAGAACAGGCCCACGTACAATGCCGATAAAGATGAGGTCAACTTTAGGGGTCACCTTGATAGCGACACCATGCATTAGAACTGCATAAAATAATTTAGCTTATAAGAATAAATATAAAAGGCATGTAAACCAACACACATTTTTCAGTTATAGTCGTTTAACTAGAACATAAGTATTTGATATTGTAACCGCTCTTCAAAATACAATTTAAATTTTTTATCGTTTAATTTTAACTCGATAAAGATTATATCTACTATAGAATACAATTATAGCATAAACCGTAATTTTTATTGAAAGCAATTTCAAATTAATACTGATCACTTGCTCTCATGTCTCTATAGGAATACTCAACCTATCGACGACATAATATTACGCGGAAGATGTGATCTACCATAGAATATAATGATAATATAGTCAGTTTCACTGAACACAATTTGATATTAATACTCATTGCTCGCCCTCATGTCTCGTTAGGAAGACTCAACCTATTGACGACATAATATTATAATATGCAAAAGATTTGATCTATTACGGAATATAATTGTAATATAAGTAGTAATTTTCACTGAACAAAATTTCACATTATAACTCATTGCACACCCTAATGTCACGATAGAAATACTCAACCTATTGATGACATAATATCATAATACACAGAAAATTTGATCTACTACAGAATACAATTATACCATAAATAGTAATTTTCATTGAACGCAATTTCACAATATTACTCATTGCTCGCCCCCATGTCTCAATAGTAATACTCAACCTATCGACGACATAATATTATAACACGCAGAAGATTAGATTTACCATTATAACACAGTTATTTTCACTGAACAAAATTTCATATAAATACTCAATGCTCGCCCTCATGTCACGACAGAAATACTCAACCATCAATATTTCCATACAACTTATGAGTACATCTCTAAAGTTTAAGTTAAAATCAGATGAATTATTTCTAAGTAGTAAGAATTATCTCTAACTTTTGCAATCAATAAAAAACAGAATAAACAAACTCACATATATATATATATATATATATATATATATATATACATATATATATATATATATATATATATTAGAATTGAATGCTAAAAATATTGATTACAAATTAAAAATTCATTACAATAAAACAAAGACATAAGCGAAAAAAAGTATCTTCATGTCTTTCATGCTTTGTTTTACAGTTTAGGAGGCCACGCCGTGGCAGCTGCTCTCGGCCTTCCCAGATTCAATGCGTACTATGGATCCAAAAACGCCGTATTAGCCACCAGCGAGACCATGAGGCTTGAGTTTTCACATTCGAAGGCCAATATTAAAATCACCGTAAGCATAGTGTAATTTTAAGGTAATCGCGGATTAAATTATTCAAATGATATATAATTAAAGGCCATAATACCGTAGAGAAGAATAAAATACCATTTAACTTAAAAAAATATAAATATAAACATAGTACAATGTTATAAAGACATTTAAAGTAATTTTAAGATAATAATACTACATCATTAAGAGGCCAATATACCCTATACCTTAGAAATTATAGTGCAATGCAATAAAAGGCCAAAATACTATATAACTTTAGAAGTACGAGTAAATGTAGCAGAAAGAAAGTTTCCTAAAAAACAAGTATAGCGTAATATGTAAAAGAAAGTTTTTATGAAAATAGAGACCCAGTAGGCCTTATACCCGTGAGCATGCTTAAGGTTTTAAAGCAAGCGAAAGGTCGTAACCTTAGATTATGGAGTAATTCAGAAGGTGCATACGCACAAATCTCTTCGCGGTTGCCTGAAGCCAAAAATCTTGTCCCTTTCCGCCGCGTTTCTTCTACTAGAGCCCCGCTCTACGCGCACGGTGTTACCAGTAGAATAAATTTAGCCAGCATCTCTGGGAAATCGACGCATATAAATAGATCTACTGGCGGCAGTTGGATGCACATTTACATAGATTTGAGTGATGCATCGCTTTGCTCATTAATGTAAAGTATTATTATGGCCGTCATGTTAAATTTGTATAATGTTTATTTTTATATTAAATTGTATAATGCTTATTTTTATATTATATAAGAAATATAAACATTTCTTATGTGAATATAAATTGAAAACAATTAGCATGGTATCTTAAAGTATTTAGTGGTTATAAAAACCCGCAAAAAAGATTTGATACTAATCGGTCCATATCAAAGAAATTCAAAATGAAAAGAAAAAATTAGCTATATAAATTAAGATTTAGTGTCTTGATAAAGTTACTACTTATTTTAAACAATATTGGTTCGAATTTTTAAGAAGTAGAAAAAGACTGCTAAAATTAATGAATATAACTGACTACAAAGGCTATATTTCCAATGTTACACCAAATTCTCCGAAAACACCTCCGAAATTCTAATTTTTTAACAAATCAAATCTTACATTTTTTGGCATCAAACAATTAATTTGGGTAAACAAATTTTTAACAGATGACAACACCAACGAAAATGACTCGCTTGTATGAATAATAATATAATTTGATACTTAAAAATTGCACAATTAATTGCAAGTTTAGGTAACAGAATTTACAAATTGGGGATTATTTGTTTCTTTAACAAATGGGGATTATTTGTTTCTTTTGCAATCCAGTGATATTTCTGCAGGTGGAAATAGTCGGCATTTTAATCGATGTTGTCACATACAAACCACACGACCGTTCAGAGTTGTGTCTAGACTGGCACTGGCAACCGCGTTTTAACACTACGCATTTTATACGTAGTTTTTGTGGACACCCGGCGCGGTAAACTCGTCTTCTGGATTACTCTTTATTCTAAGACCATAGCAATGTGCAACTTAAAGTTGGAGTATCATTAAATAATTTGTGTTTGCTCCCAATCTAAAACTTTCATATAATAGTCACAAAAAGCTAAAACCAAAACCAAACCAATAATATAATGGAAATCTAAGATTTTGATGAATTATAATGGCCATATCTGAAACATCAGTAGAGTTCTGGCTCAGATGTAATTATATAAAAATTGTACGTGATTGTTAAAATGTAATTAAATTTTAGCAAACTAGTGATAGTGGAGAGACTCGTCATGTTTATAAGCTTCTTGAAAGATGGTGGAATGTTTGGTATTTCAAAGAAATGCTTAAATAAGAAAGAGGATTAAAGTGTAATAAAAGAAAACTGCGTAAACGAACTGCCTGAAGTACATCCAGACAGAACTTTCATCAAATTTACTTTCAGTAAGATTTTAAATATATGTTTAACATATTTTTTTTAAACACATGTACGGTTTTTGAGCATAAAAAAATTAAGTGAACTATTTTTTTACAACTATTGATTTAAACTCCCCGTATCTGTTGTAACATACCAGTAATCCAGAATATCTGGTAAGAAAACAATTCAGTTTTCGCCTTTACCTCCGTAAATACTTTCTCGATTATAATTTAGAAAAGTAAGTACCATCCATGTACCAATAGCCTCTAATAGTTTCGAAGTATTCGGTGGAAAAACCAAATAGAAAAAGGGATTTTCGTACTCGAAAACTTACCATTTTTTTCGTTTTGCAAAGCACTATAATATAACAAGAGGTCATAATTAATCTGATGATCACTTCAGATTTATATTACTATGTACATCACATTTAGGAATAATCCGTCTTACGTTACCATTATCCGTGACATATTGTAAAGTTCATCTCACCGACATTAAACAAACGGGTAGGCTGTATCAGGAACGTAGCCACAGTGGAGTACATAAAACATCTTGAGTGTACTAGAGAGTGTGTATATATGTGTGTGTGTTATATATATGTATATATGAGTGTGTATAATACGAGTATAATGAGTCTGACACGTTCCCTGTAGAGACGAACAAGTTTCGCGAGGTCAAAGCAAGTCGTCCAGGACCGGAATCTCTCTCTGTCTCCCTCTCTCTCTTGCTACCCGAGCTCTTGCACACCAGTTTTGTACGTTACGTACCGCACGCGTCGTCATTAGAGCAGTCGTCAATTTTTTTGCAAAAAACAACACTCATTTTAAATTCTACACCTTCTAATGGTCATAATTGTAATTTTTATGTATCACACCTATTATAACGTTGTGAACTCTATCAAACGCGACTACTCCCGCTCAAATCGATCAATGTACTGTAAAGTAATCACTAATTCAACACAGCTCGCGACGGAAAATTTAGTTCTAAATGAGTCGTGTGCACGCAACTGCAACGCCATTTATGTCAACTAAATATGCACTATCGAGTAATGGCTTCTATCCTCTAAGTTATGGTATTAAAGTAATGCCGGTAGGTACTATACTTCCAAAGTTATTATGACTCCCCCCCCCCTCCCCGCCCTTTTGATCGGACCTTTCACGTCAAATTATGTCAGTTTTCAACTTGTAAATATCTATAATTTTAATTATTAAATTATAGATATTGTCATTGACGTTGTTCAACTTCCGGTTTTCTTGGCCCATTTAATTTGTTGCGTGTTATTCAAAATATAATTTAATGCAATCAATGCAGCCATGTCGACATTAAAGCTAAAGATCAGAAGATATCTGGGATGTGGAAAACTGACTTACTCAAATAACCCACCATGGGAAAGAATTTAATGGCATCTGGCGAAAGATTTGATTTCTTAAACCATGAACCTTATGCACCAAAGACACTGATGACATCCTAGGACATGGTCCGCATAAATTGGACTAATTATGAGATTATATCAGGCTGCTGTTTTAGAGTAAAAAGTATAGTCAATATTCACTACATGTATTCAATTACTAAAATTATTACAATACATACATATAATGTGTGTGCTAATTAAAAATAGCTAGTTAAAAATACAAAAGAAAACATACTTATTAAACGAGTGTACCTTTGCATAGCAATTATGCGCATGAGTTTATGTCACTGTTTTGACATAAATTGGATACGAAGTAAATTTTAATATTGTCGAAGGACTAATAAGAATATGGAAACTAAATCAGCTCTCACAACATGAAACGAACGTTGGTTTCATCACTGAAAGAAAACTCTTCCGTTTTCTTCCAAGAATTAATCGACTGTTTTTTTTTCCATTCGGAAGTGCGTAAGCCCAGGTGGAGTGCGAACGGATATGATGTCGGTTGCGCTAGAAGGTGGGACAACAGTGGAAAACTCCCCACATGAAGCATTTCCATCCATCGGCCTTCTGGAGCCAAGTGACATTGCTGACGCTATTATAAGTATTATTTCCACGCCGCCTCATGTAAATGTAAGTTAATACAACTATTTCAAGACAAGAGGTTCTACCGAGTTTTCTATATATGTTTATCTTTTATCAAATAAAATTGGATGTTTGCTAGAAAAATATTGAAATTTTAACAAAAACATTTTTATGCACTTTTTGACTAAAGTTTGAAACTTTTCTACTAGCAAAAAAAAAATTTTCTTTGACTTTCCTATAATATTTTTATTATTTTTTAAAGTGAAACTTTTATTGTATCGCCTCAGAATATTTCGTTTACCTATCGCATGTCGCATTACAGTCGGCCGCGGAGTGGGGGTAAAGAAACCAATATGGCGGTACCTATAGCTCTCATCAGCTGTGCAGCGTTGGTATGGTACTACGATCGATGCAGTTTTTACCAGACACATTGAAAAAATAGAATGCATGTCAATGTTTACTTATTTTAGTTACCACAAAATATTAGTTACATTTATAAACTGTGAGACTCAAAGCGAAGATGAAGTTAGTGATCAAATAATCGAAATTTAAAATAATTCAATGATTTATATAAATATTGATCTACGTTTTTAATATGTATATATATATCATACCGAACATTGTATTTATTTATGTATTCTGTACTTTAGTACGCAGAGTAAAATAAACATTCATAGTTATATATCTTGTCTACTATTATCATTTCCTTTTTCACGTCTTAAGTTAATATTACTTTTAAAATCCTAAATCAAGTAGCTTTCGAAAAATTCTCAATTAAATGCCTACAATCTGAAAAAAAGTTTCACTTTCATCGTGGTTTCCTAAAACCACACAACTTGTTTTTATTCCAGAATATTTTTTCTTTTTATAAATGTAATAGTAAACCTACATTCTATTCCCAGTCCTAAACGATCTTCGGCTTTTTAATACTTAACAGAATTACCATTCACAAAGTATGTAATTTTTAAAAAGGCGTATGGGTGTTTTTAATCTCATATTTACATCTTGTTTGTAAGTCTGAAGTGGAAACCTCATTTATTTCTAAATTAATTTTAATACCTTAATCAATTATATCGAATCGTATATAATTATGTTAAATAATTTAGCAGTAAATACAAATAATTCCATTTTTAGATGTAAAGCAAACATTTACTTGTTCTCATTAGTAGTTAATATATCTTAAGAAAAATATATTAAGAAGGAACTAAATTTGATCATTTCTCCTTCCAGATATCCCAAATGATTATTCGTCCCATTGGGGATACTTTCTGAATAAATGGAAGTACACAAAGAAGTGATTTCTATACAGTAATGATACATTTGATTATTGCCACAAATAAACTGTAATTTAATATTAATGAAGGTTTACGTGCGAAATAAAGTTATATTTTTATTAATTACGTGAAAATATGTCTTCTTATTTATTATCTATCAATCGCGGTGCGAATTTGTTTGAGGCTGATAATAACATCGACCATTTTTAAGGGTTCGCAGCGTAATAACAACAATGGAAACCTTGCAATTTCGACATAATCACATGCCCGCCAAGGTTTATCTCTCCGTTCATAAGTTCATCTCTCCTTATACAATTCATCTGATCGTTCACCAGTTCACCTGTTCATCGATATGATCATCATTCCGTTCATGGATCCATCTCTACGTTCATGTGTTCATCAGTTCTTTGTAGGTTCAGATTCATCTGTAGGTTCATGAGTTTATCTGCCTGTTAAGCTGTAAACAGGCAGATAAACTCATTTTGATTTTGATATTTGTTCGATGAACCTATCATTTGTCCGTTCACATATTTATAAGTTCGCTCATAGGTTCATCTGCTCCTTAATTTGTTCATCTGTAGGTTCATGCTCTGCCTCTTTGCAGGTTAATCATTTGTTCATAGATTCATCTATCCGTTCATAAATTCATCTATCCGTTCATAGATTAATCTGTTTTTTTCATAGGTTCATCTGTCCGTTCATGTGTTTGTCTGTTCGTTTATCGGTTCAAGGGTATTGCGCGTTTATCTGCGCGTTAATAGGTTCTTTTTCCCATTCATTGGTTCATATGTCCGTTCAAATGCTCATATATCCATTCATAGGTTCATCTCCTCCTTTCACAGTTTCATCTGTTCGTTTATAGGTCGCAGAATTATGGCTCTTTCAATTTAATGTTTGATTAAAATTTACAATACTAAAACTTAAAAAACATCAATATAATGTGCGCGGGACAACAGACAGTAGTCAGAGACCCTCACTTGATTCGACGTTCACCAGATTTACGTCACTGTTGACTCTGCAGTCAGGAGAGAGCTAGCTGGGTCGATTACCAATGAATACTTCCTCGTCGTTCTAAGACAATTTCTTTATTATTAATATTTGCTAATAACAAATTATACTGTCGAACTGATCGATGAGTATTCGATTACTCTTCGATGACTATTCGATGGCTGTTCGATGATTATTTGATGACCGCATCGGTGACTATATTTTTGCAGCTAAAATTGGTCGTGACCAATTTTATCTCTCTTTATGCGGCCGCCGGTTGTTACGCCAGGGGTTACAAACCCACGGCCGCCCTGTCGTCGCATTGCTTAGTGCCATTTAATAAGAATTTCAATGCGAAAGGACACCGAAAAAACAGGTCCACTTTTTAAGCCAGATCGAGCAGAATTATTTATACACCGAAGGAATACTCATTTTTTGCTCATTTTAATAGTATTCGGGGCATGTCTGAAACCCATGGGTTGTTGAAAATATTTTCTAAAATAATTTTTTAAAAAAGTGACATTTCATGCAATAACTTCTAAGAAAATGTATTGAAAACATTTCCATTACACACCAGGATTGCCATATGACAAATGACATTTCTCCTTATTAGATTTGGTTCTTAATAAAAGATATCCATTACTTTAAATTTTGAGATATTTAGATTATCAATTTAATAAATAGTGTTTATTTTTATTAATCGAAATTGTAATTAATTAAAAATTTTACCAAGAATTTTAATTACATGACTACAAAATTTTGAGAACCGTCATGTAATGATTGGTCAATTAATTCTTTGATTTCATTTTCAAATATTATTTCCTATCTCATAACTAACAAGTTTATTAACGCATTTATGGTTTAAAATGTGTTTTGTAATCGATATTTTCCAGTTGTTGTTATCGATATTTTCTAGTGGGCCTGATTGATATATCTGCTCACCGAACTACATATATATATATATATATATATATATATATATACATATTTAATTACGACACCGTGTGAGAGGAGATCACCTCACGTAACAATAACCAATATTTCAAATAGCACTTTTTACATAATTATAGACTTATATTTTCTAACGGGAACAATATTTAGTGTCAATATCCATTAATAAAAAATTAGGCATCTTTTATAGTTGGTCTTGGTAAGAATACCGAATCATAACTATGAAATTATTGTATTGTAATCTGGTCTTGACACGTGTTCAAAATTTAAAATAAATCGGACATCCGGAAATGGGTGAAAGTTTAATTGAAAAATTATGTTACTTTAATATATACAAACATACCTACAAGTAAAGTTAAAAATAAACGTATTAAACTCCTATGTACTCTTAAATATTTTATATACACTTTTATAGGATTAGAATCTCGGGCCCTACGTTTTACTATTCTGGTATAGGTAAAATATCTATTTAATTTACGCGTGTAAAATTGACATGAAATATTTTTCGCAATTTTTTTCGTATCATTGGATCGGTTTTTCTTAGTTTCGTATTTTAAAAATAAAAAAACGGGACTCCTATATGAATAAATGCGTCTCCGTCTACGTATTTGTCACAGTCGATTTTCTCAGAAAGCATTCGATATAGAACCTTGTCTCGTGATAAAGCATTATATATATATATATATATATGTATATATATATATATATATTTATTTATTTATTCATATGTCAATAGTAAATTCTTAAAAATATTTATATAGAAAGATGCAAATGAAATATTCATTTTTATTTTTATTTTATGTATGGTGGGAGTTGCCAATTACAAGTTTGAATTTCTTTATTATACAGTAATCTAAAATGCAGTCAGCAATGATTTTAAATCTTATAATTTGTGAGGAATTTGCAATATTTTTACGTCTTTGAAAAATACTAAACACCACAATATTTATGTGATAAAAATTTATATTAATATCTGTTAATCGTTTATTAGAAATACTATGTACGTACCCTTAAATTTTTACATTTGCCTAAGTGATGTACCCATGTGACGAAGTGACCTTTGCAATCACGAAAAATAATTATTCAGAAAATCTGCCTTCTCATGGCCCTGTATTAAAATGAAACAACGCGGTCGACTGCAATTCTGGAATTGAAGTAGTATACTTTTGTTAACATCACAAATACAAGACACATCTAAGTAAACATAAGTGGCGTTTTAGTAATATAAATCTGTTGTTAGGTATCTCAACATGTTTCAATGTACATACATAGATGACGTTGATAATATATGTTATAACGTTTTGATTATTATTAAGATTCCGATCTACAAAGATTGTTACAAGAAGTATAGCTCAAGAAACTCCCCCCAAATGGGATAAATTTTTTTTTTCGTAGAAATAATCATTTTCTTAAAAAAGAGCAAAGAATATATCAGAATCTTTGACGAGATGTATTAATTATAAACCTAATTTTATTAGAATACGTAGATTAAGGGTAGAGTGAATATCAAAATTCCCCAAAATGAACCCTCTTCATCCACGAAGGCAATCATGTAATATAGATAGTTCATCTGATTCAGCAATAACAAGAAAATTATTAGCGCGACATAAAAAAACATTGTGATTAGAACAAAAAATCATTCAACGAATAATATTTGCTTTCGCTATAGCGAAGCGAATGTTATGAGGTAACCTACCAAAGGCTGGTGCTCCAAATTGTAAGAACTTCATAGACAATTACAGAATACTTTGCTAAATCGACAAAACTAAAAAAGTAATCAAATTTTGATCATTCCCCATAATGTTGCAATAGCTCAACAGCATATCTGCCGAGTATACCATCCGATTCAGATCCGTTTGACATGCAACCTTTACACTAAACTGTGGGTTTGAGCACAAAAAATGAATCCTATGCAGTTACAATATTGTTGTAACAAGGCAAATTATTAAAAGCAATACTTTTAGGTAATTATCACAAAGATTATAGTGGAAATGGTGAAGACAGAAAATGTCGATTGAAATGTTTCACAGCTTTTGGACATTATCACGGTAAATAGTATTTAAATGCTGCCACTGGTTTAACTAACGATATCAACAATTTTGACGTACCAACTGACACAATTCGTATAGATATTACATCTGGAAATATAAATGTAATTAAAAATGACGAGGATGTAAGCAGTTCACCACAACTGATAAAATAAAGAAACGTAATTATAGTTACCGGCAGAACCAATCTATAGTCTCACCATTTTAAATAAGCACAATGGCATAATATTATTCCATATGCTTTGAATTAGGCATCTTGGGAAAACCATGTAAATAGACCAACCATGCATTTCACCACAAGGTGGTAGGGATTTGAATACCTACTTAATCCGAGCCAATTTTCTCTATGCTCTACGAAGAAAAAGGAATGATTATACGAAAAAAATGTGTAAGACATTTTATAGAAAGTTTAAACATCAGCAAATTCCGTAAACACCTCCATCGGACTCCAATCTATAGGAAGCAAGATTTTTGGGAAATTTATATTCCATTTTTACCTCCACTTTTAGACCCGTTTTCAAAATGTTGTAATAAAGGTGTATACAAAAATTCGAGTAAATGGAAATTTTTAAGAAAACGAACGTAAAATTAATGGACTATCTTTTGTATGAATAGCACCTATATACAATTTATCAATTTACATCAATAAAAAAAACCATCTACTTTATTTATTACAGTACCTGACTTTTCTCATCATGGTAACTTGAGCGGGTTACAAAAATAGCGAAGAACTAATGGAAGTAACGAAAAGGAAATTCTCAGGATTATCTTCTGTTATAAGTTCTCAAAGTTCCAAAAATGTTCGGTTTCTTATTCTGTTCAAAACTGAAATATATTCAACAAACAACGGTCACATGCCATCATCAGGTTTTTAAAAATTTAATAATGTTTTGATTTTGCTTAAAATTTAATAATGTTTTAATAAAACTGCCCTAGTAATACCTCAAAGTAGATAGGAAATTATCACTATACATCCATCATGCTTAAGTCTTGGCTCTGGACACACGTCAAAGATTGTTTCATATAACGAACGATGCGAATAGCGAACCTGTGAACAAATACCCTTATATCTACGTTTTTAAATACCATTTGAACTCTTTGCTCTTATACTTTCTCCCCACTTCACGTGCTCTATTTCCATGTTCTTAAATCTACTATATTCTTTTCAATACACTTATTTTTAGCTTCACTCATGCGAACATAAACAATTCTATCAAGTTGATTTTCGCCCCTAGTAATTATCGCAACGATTTCAAACTTCACAGACTAATTCAATTCTCATAACAATCCAGTAATACGTCAAATTGGTATGATGATGGAGGGTGGAGATAGATGGTCATGAAAACTTCTCAATGATTAAGAGTAAATCCATCGAGTTTGGGCTCATTCAAATTGGCTCACATGGGCACTTTGGTTACATATTGTAATCAGGGAGATCTGATAATGAAGAAGGGAGGTGGTCACTGAACATTCTCAGTAACTATCAAACAGTGAAGACATTATTCGTAAAATTCACGAAATTACAATTGGGCTTGTTTGACTTATGTCAATAAGTTTGGTTACATATTGCCACTAGAGGGATCTGATAATGAAGAAGGGAGGTGGTCACTGGAAATTCTCAGTAACTATCAATCAGTGAAGACATTATTCGTAAAATTCACGAAATTACAATTGGGCTTGTTTGACTTATGTCAATAAGTTTGGTTACATATTGCCACTAGAGGGATCTGATAATGAAGAAGGGAGGTAGTCACTGGAAATTCTCAGTAAGTAACAGACAGTGAAGACATTATTCGTAAAATTAACAAAATTACATTTGAGTTTGTTTCACTTATGTCAATGAGTCGTTTGGTTACATATCGCCACTAGGGGTATCTAATTTGGAGGAGAGAGGTAATCGTGACTGCTGATTAATAGTAAACTAAACAAATTTCGGCTCATTTAGTTTATCTCAATGAGTCCTTTCGTTACATATTGTAATCGGAAGGATCTTCTAATGGAAGAGGGAAGCAGTCATGGAAACTTCTCAATGACTAACAGTAACACATTATTAACAAAATTATAATTAGGCTTTTTGAATCATCTCAGTTAGACATTTGGTTATATATTGGCACTAGAAGGATTTGATATTGGATGAATAAGTTGTCTCAGTAAACCCTTTGGTTACAGACTGTTTTTCAGTTTTTCTTTTAACATAAAATTTAATGTGTAGCGAGTATTCCCAGGTAGAAATTTTGCATGCGTATTATTTGTATGCTGGAGTAAAAAAAGGCTTCACTCACATATGTTACTCATACTCCGATGGTAATAGCGTTGGGGACTCGCTTTCAAAAATCGTCTGACAAAATTATATCTCTCTTGACTTAACACTCATCAATTTTCTTCTTTCCACAACCAAGTTTTCTTTGTGCACCATGCTCTTCTCATTTTCTTCCGCTATTTCAAAATTTAAGCTTTTTCTTTATTAATAATTATTTTTTTGTCAAATTGTTTATAACATAATATTTTGCTGCCCACCTAATTAATAATTAATTAATTATAAAAAATTATTTTACATATATATATATATATATATATATATATATATGTATGTATATATATATATATATATATATATATATATATATATATATATATATATATATAATAAAAAATAATTAATTACATTTCTTGATTATTGTTGACTGGAAGAGTTGCAATAAATCCACCAATGCCACATTAAATACTAATAGATAACGAAGAGTCTTGAATGCTTGTTACCCAATTACCCCTTAACAGCTAGATATATTTTCGTAAAACTGCATGCAAATATTATAGCAGTGTTGTGTTAGTTTCATCATGAGGTCTGCAGTCTATTGCAATGGACACACCACGAAACTCGGGTTCGTTTCCGACTACTCGGAGTGGGGCTGAAGTAGTGTTTAATTTCGCGTAAAGACCATTGACGAGCGCACCACTTGTGCTAGAAGCTACGCACTGCGATCAGCAAATCACTTGCCCAGCGTGGCAATTACGTGTGTTACTTTGAATGATACGCTCATTGAATAAACCTACAGTATGGATTAAAACCTACCAGCAGTGGACTAAAACAGACTGTTTACTGATTAATCAGTACATATGCATTCCATAATTTGAATTAACGTTTTAGGCTACTTCTTAAAGTGAGGAATAACAGAATTTTGTTGTTTGAATCTCGGTGCTTTTACTCAATAAAACGAATGTAGTCCTATAATATATTCATAGATGGCGCAATACATTTATAAGTGCTCAACAACAGCATGTAAATTCCACTACTATAACTGAAAATCAAATTAGGTGGAGCATAAGCAAGTTCCTTTATTTAAAAATTTATGGTTACAATCATCATATGTCACTTTGTTAGCATGGACGGATAGAACTCTCTTCAAGTGAGAATATGGAGCATCTAGATATGCATTTATTCAAAATATTATAAGGTTACATTGAAAACCCTTTAATGTTGGGATTGGTATCGTTTTTTATACCAGACTGTTAAGCGCCAGTACGAAGTCACCAATATTTTACATTCCGCATGGTCGTGCTAATATCCATTTGCAATCCCCAGCTATCCTAAAGCTTAGTTTGCTTAACTTGATGTTAGGGGCATTGCCCTATCCCAATATTTTCACTGGTTCAATTCGTGGTTTTACAATTAAGATGTTAGAGTATTTGGTTTACAGCAGATTCTTTATTTTTTACTATCTATAATGTGATTTAATTGTTAACTATATACTCTTTTTGTTTTCGTTTTTCATCACCTCACTTAACACAGTTGGTAAAACATAAAACAATAAAATATCAACATTAAGTTGATAAAACATAAAACAATAAAAATAAATAAAAATATTTTTCAAAAGTAAACACAAATTTCCTTTTCCAATTGAATTAGGAAATATAAACAACGATGAAATGTTACAGTCAAACGTGTGCTTTGTTCACTTTTATTTTTTCACTTCCTACAAAAATTATATAATTTTTTTTTTGTTTTTATTCATAGCTTTTAATATTTTAAACAAACAAAAAAATAAATTCAGAAAAAAGACAACAAAGATTTGAAAACATAATTACTTTATTTAATCTGTTAAATCATTAACCAAATTATTTATAAATATATTTCTAATTATTTGGTAATCACATGAGACTCTTAAAGGCTACTTTTAAAAATAAATTCAAATATAAAAAAAAACAAAATAGTCTGGACGATTGGTAACAAATGTGTTTGAAGTGAAATCGAGCGAGATATCTATATTTATAAATAAACTTGAAGTTTCTGTCTGTGATTATGAAATTAATGTCTGTTTTAGACTGCGTTCCTTGCTAAATTACTTTCCTTAAATACCTCAACTTGAATTTTTTGCGGATTTTTTTCTGTTTGTGTGTATATTTTTATCCAAAATAAACTCAAAAACGGTTGCAAATGTAGCAAAGTATGTTATATCTATGTATAGACAATGCAACAACGCGTAATATTCACTTTGTTTCATCTTGATGTTTCAAAACTTTTTGTAGAAATACAAATAAAACCTCTTTTGCAAATTTTTTAAATTACTTTCCTTAAATAACTTAACTTTAATCTTTTGTGGAATTTTTTCTGTTTGTGTATACATTTTTGTCTGAAATAAACTCAAAAACGGTTGCAAACGTAGCAAAGTATGTTATATCTATATATAGACAATGCAACGTGGTGTAATATTCACTCCGTTTCATCCTGATATCTCAAAACTGTTTGTAGAAATACAAATAAAACGTCTTTTGCAAGTTTTTTAAATTCCTTTCCTTAAATACCTTAACTTGAATCTTTTGTGGATTTTTTTCTGTCTGTGTGTACATTTTTGTCCGAAATAAATCCAAGAACGGTTGCGAACATAGCAAAGTATGTTACATCTATGTACAGACAATGCAACGAGGCGTAATATTCACTTTGTTTCATCCTGGTATCTCAAAACTGTTTATAGAAATACAAATAAAACCTATCTTACAAATTTTTTAAATTACTTTCCTTAAATACCTTAACTTGAATCTTTTGTGGATTTTTTTCTGTCTGTGTGTATATTTTTGTCCAAAATAAACTCAAGAACGGTTGCGAACATAGCAAAGTATGTTATATCTATGTACAGACAATGCAACGAGGCGTAATATTCACTTTGTTTCATCCTGGTATCTCAAAACTGTTTATAGAAATACAAATAAAACCTCTTTTGCAAATTTTTTAAATTACTTTCCTTAAATACCTTAACTTGAATCTTTTGCGGATTTTTTTCTGTTTGTGTGTACATTTTTGTCTGAAATAAACTCAAGAACGGTTGCGAACGTAGCAAAGTATGTTATATCTATGTATAGACAATGCAACGTGGTGTGATATTCACTCCGTTTCATCCTGATATCTCAAAACTGTTTGTAGAAATACAAATAAAACGTCTTTTGCAAGTTTTTTAAATTCCTTTCCTTAAATACCTTAACTTGAATCTTTTGTGGATTTTTTTCTCTGTGTGTACATTTTTATCCAAAATAAACTCAAGAACGGTTGGGAACGTAGTAAAGTATGTTACATCTATGTACAGACAATGCAACGAGGCGTAATATTCACTTTGTTTCATCCTGGTATCTCAAAACTGTTTATAGAAATACAAATAAAACCTCTTTTGCAAATTTTTTAAATTACTTTCCTTAAATACCTTAACTTGAATCTTTTGCGGATTTTTTTCTGTTTGTGTGTATATTTTTGTCTGAAATAAACTCAAGAACGGTTGCGAACGTAGCAAAGTATGTTATATCTATGTATAGACTCTGGAACGGGGCATAATATTCACTTTGTTTCATCTTAATATCTCAAAAAAAATTTTAGAGAGATAAATAAAACTTCTTTTATACGAATAGTGGGTAGCGGTGAATCATGGAAACGTGCAGGAGTGGGCAGAGGAACGGATGAAAGAAGGCAAATTGGCCTGCACAGAATTTTAAATCCGATTATTTCTATCACAGAATACACAAGCGCAAAATAAAAGCAATAAAGAGCTGCATGTCGAAATCCAGTGCGAATGAAGTCGCAAAGCATTTCTGGTACGATGTACTAAAGTAGAACCATTAAAGACAAGTACATATGTTTCGTACCTTCTGTACGCTTTTTCAGTAATTGAATATTATCTTTCAAAAACTTTCATAATTGATTAAGGCTTCCGTAATGTCAAGAGAATGAAATAAAACGGTCATTAAAAACTTAAAAAAGCGATCAATTATTGAACTCATACACTTAAGGGAACTTATCAAGTGTAGCTAATATAAATAAAAATTTGCATCCTAGTTAAAATTCCAAACTTCTGAAATTAAAAACTTAAAATAATTTGCTTTCATTATGACATATTTTTAAACATTTTCAGTATTTTTAATTTTTATGATATGTTCCAAAATATAAAAAATGTCACAAGAAATATTTTACAAATATTTCTTTTTATTATATTCCTTACCTATAAATTCCATTATAGTAAACATACAATTATAAAGAAAAAGTCAAGGACAAATACAACTTGCACGATAAACGTTTCATAGAATTGTGTACATGTGACAGACGCAGGCATTGAAGAATACGTGAATTCCACTTCGGTCGCGTGTCACGTGTGCTCGACTCTTGGTTTGCCAGCATTCGAACAAACCGTATTTGGTTTAAAGTCATATTGCTAAACTTGTTAAAGAACGAAAATACAAAAAAATATTCTTACGTTTTTTATGTAATTTAATATGAAGAATTTATATAAATTATAATTTTCTCCCTGTCATAAATACATTTTTATAATTTAGATACAAATAATTAAATTATTAATTAAAAAAATTCTCACGTAATGTGATTCTGATAATTTTGATAAAAAAATATTTACAAAAAAATATTTTCATGTCTTCATACATTTTTATTTTTTGTGATATACCATTGGAGATACCACTGATATATCATTGGATGGGAAATACCATTGAGATAGCAATGAGATAACATTGAGATAACACTGATATATATCATTGAATAGAAGATACCATTAAAATAGCAATGAGATAACATTGAGATACCACTGATATATATCATTAGATAGGAGATACCATTGAGATAGCAATGAGATACCATTGAGATACCACTAATATATATCATTGGATAGGAGATACCATTGAGATAGTAATGAGATAACTTTGAGATACCACTAAGATATCATTGGATAGGAGATACCATTGAGATACCAATGAAATAACATTGAGATACCATTGAGATGCCATTGCCACCCCCCACTCCCCTCTCTCCATTTAATTATCAATATTGTTTAGGAAAATTCTAAAAAATTAATTTAATTATAACTTTTAAATGAAATTATTTCAGTTAATTTGCATTTACAATTCCAACAGGTGCAGGCAACCAACGCATTTCTCGGGTGTCGTAACACACAGTGTGAATAGTGATTGTTCAGAGTAACATTTTCTGCAACTATGCCAAATTTCAACTTGCTGTTTTAAAGGGTCTCCGAGAAAAATTTCTGAGACACCAAAGCGTTCCGTTTTTACGTTTTCGTTATAAAACAATGAACCCTCATAATTTCGTCATGACGGTACTTCCACCTACCCATCCATTTGTCACAGCCTCATATTTTTCATACATTTTACCTACACCCAAAATATTTTGCAATTTTATGTTTCATATTGAGATCTCAGTTAGTACGTGGAAAAATATTTAAAAAAACTAAATGGTCACATAACAAAAGTGGTACAAAACATGGTGGAAGCAAAAAAAATGTTTTCGTGCATTTTCTTAAATGAGGTTTCTTTGAAAAGGTCTTTTAAAATTAAATTGCGATTTCGTTTCCCATTTTTCATTTCTATTAAATTTGAACCAATCAACCCATGTCCACCTTTATTTTTCAGTCGTGGGTCTGAAAAACCCGAAAAAATTTCTCAGTGCCGGTATTTGACTGTGATCTTGAAATATTATTATTCCATTTATAATTTGCTTGATACCTACTTTGTGCGCGTCACAACTTGTACTTGTTAATATTTTTAGGTTATCCTCATATCAGTTACTTAGCCACATCTTCATATAATATTTTACTCCAAAGTTCTGACATACAAATGGACGTAACGAAATTACAAAGGTTATGTTTGTGCGGGGTGAGATTTAGACACCAAGTGGTACTGGCCGCGTGTGTTTACAAACCCAAGTTGCAAGTTTTATGAATTCTTTTACAATAAAAACAGAATAATATCAAAATACAAGCTCCATGCGAGTCAAAACTTAAAGTAAAATTGGTACATAACCTGCCTTGCAATACATGTTTCGTTCAAAAATGGAAATTATCAACTGCCGAAAAAAAAAACAAACCGAAAAAAAAAACGAACTATTTCGACTTATTATTGTTACAATTAAAATAAAGTTTTTTTCCAAATATAAACTTGGACTATGCCATTATTCTCTATTCACTATTTACCATTTATAGAGTTTTGGAAAACAAATGCAAACCGTACGTTTCCGTTTTTTTTTCAGTTTCCACGCAAAACATAAAAATATGTTTATCGTAATATTTCTGTTCACGTTTAAAAAAGTTCTACTTTTACTCTGTAATTTTTCCTGCCGTAAATTTTAATTCACCTCTCCCTGTCAAACCACATCTTTGCGCAAAATTCAGTACGTCTACGACCAAAGATTTAACCATTTTGATCCAGTTACAGCAGAAACAACAAAATGATAAGAGTCTTTCTTATTTATAGTACAGAAAATGAAAACGAGTAAATCTACAACCTACTGGTTTCTTAACATAGAATAAGTACTAATTTAGAACAGGTAATAAAAGGTCACAAACAGAACATAAGGTAAAGCCTGAAGGGATTTAGGCTGCGATCTGACATGGGCGTTATTACGAAGGGGAGAAAATAGTGTCACATCTTCGTAGTTGGAGTTCCAGCCTATTATCTGCTCATCTCGATTCTGAACCCTCAGCCACAATTCCAGAGGTCGAAAATATCTGTAATGATAACGTTTTTTTATTTTATACTTTCAAACTGAAACTTTTAGCATACAAAATGGATTTAATCGTTCGACATTAAAATAATCCCCATAAACTGTATGGTATTTCTCAACCGTATACCAAAAACCAATTAACAAAATTCATTAGTTTAGTCACAGGAATAGTTTTAAGTGGTTTGTAAATTCAAACACCATGTATTTTCACTAGGAATTTGCTAGGCCAATATAGGTTGCCATATCAACAACTTCCCATAAAGCTATTTTTACAGGCCAACAGTAAAATAATTTTTATGCTTATGTCATAAAAGTCATAGTACAAAAAGAGTACCCCGTGAATGGAAAAAACATGTTTCAATCTATTTATACGAATATAGTATGAATTGTGAATTTAGTTTTAACTATTTTAGTTTAATTCGATCGCGACCGTACACCAAGCAAAAGTCATTAACAGAAAGATTACGCTTTGTTTATACTAAAATATTATTTAATTTGTTCAAAAAAACATTTTTTTATATTCTTGACACATTACTTTATTTCACTATTTTAAAACATTTATGACAACTAATACTAACTGGGTTTTAATTTAATGTCGAACGGTCAAATCCACATGTTATAAAAAGTAAAATGAGAAAATATGAAAATTCTGAAATATCCCTCAGCAGATATCACCTAAGTCGATCGAAGTCACAGTGAATAGCACCACATTGTTCAAAAGTACTAATACAATACCCGTATCCTTACAAAGCTTCGTTTTTTTAACAAAACCATCAAATTTGTTATTCTTTTCTTTGTTACCTAAGAACATAAACGTAAAGGTTGGACTGCGCGGTTTATATCATTATATAGGCTTAAAAAAGAGGGAGATAGTAACTGTTGACGACTATCGATATCTCGTTCATCTGCATCCAGGGATGTACTGGAATTCATTTAATATTTTGTGCTAAGCTAAATAATACATATAAAGATTATTTTTTACCTGCTGGCGTTCATTCTATCTTAGACAAATAACCTTTGCCTATATGAAATTAAGAAGAGAAAGCTAGACTATACTGTGAATAGCATCTATAAATATATACTGACTATATCATTTCCTACAATATACCTGGAATGAAAAAAACTATTGGGTCCATAAGTTACCCCCGACCCGCTAAAATTTCCATATAAATATTTTAAGTGTTAGGATATATGCGGCTATATTATATATTGGTATATTGATATATTGATATATTTGGGGGTGAATATGTTTTATTACTGTACCAAATTTCAAATTCCTACGTCAAAGGGTTTCCGAGAAAAATTACTGTGACCGATGACAGTGAGTGACAAGTGAGTGATCTTGTAAAGGTTCTGTTTGTCATTTTCAGGTACAAAACCATAAAAAATTAGATAAATTCGATGATGGATCAAATAACTGACAATGATATGTCAGTGCCAGTTCTTTGATGTACAGACCGAAGGCGGACGTAATGAAATTACATAGGTACTATTTGTGTGGGCGGAGTGTAGATATCAAGTGGTACTGGTCATTTGTGTTTACAGACTCAAGTTGCAAGTTTTATGAGCTCTTGTAAGATAAAAACAATATAATATCAAAACTCATACTCCACACGAGTCAAGGCGTAAAGAAAAATTAGTACCCAACCTGTCTTGCAATACATATTTCATTTCAAAAGGGAAATTATCGACTGCGGAAAATCCATAAGAAAAAATATTAATGTTTCCACTTATTATTATTACAAATCATTTAAAAATTTTCTCCAAATATAAACTTGGACTATGCAAGTATTTACCATTTAGGGATTTCGGGAAACTAACTGAAACTGGGACAAAAATATATTCTTCACTCCGAGAGATTTGTCAATAACTAATTTAAATACACATATACCGTTGTCAACTCCATTTATGTAAATAATCATATAAGTAACATTTATAATAAGTTATGTAAGCTTTACTCATACGATCTTATAATTATTTAAAGTATTACAAAATACTCGTTCATAAAATTACTTTCATAAATTAGAAAAACAATAAACAGTACCATCTATGTTTTTAGTTCAAATTTCAACAGTCATTTCATTCGCGCATATAACTATATAGAAATAAGTATGTAAACTTGCCGACAGATGGCATTATGGTATTATTTTATGTTGATTAAATGCCAATAATTTACCAACCAGCGTTTCATTTACGTGTTTAAACAAATTAACTTAAATCTCTAAAACTAATTTGTGTTATGATCTATTCGAAGACTTACTTAACGATGGACTCTGGTGATATTCTATTGGTTTTCCCTCGGCTCAAGACAGTTCTGATAACTTCTGATGCAGACTTAGAAGCACCCAACTTCATCAGCTCACTGAAAGGATATTATGAATTTGTCAATAATGATAAAAAATACACCGAAACAAGCAAACACCAAAACAAACGAAAGACACACATTATTTTTATTCCGAGCAACACAGGTTGAACAAAATAGTAAATACAACATTTTTTTTAGATTTTTAACGATGGAAAACGATCATGTCACATAAGAGAAAGATCGTGCGAGATTTACAAGAGTAACATATGTGTAATTCTTGACATTACCAAAATTCCTTAATGACAAAGATACATTACTACATCAAAACATTTAAGAGCAAAGATGGCAAAAAGTAGAAATTTTCTCAATTCTCAAAAATATACGGATATTTTAAGATTGAATTAGGTAATCAAAATTCATGTTTTTTCCTAAAATTTTTGAGCGCTTCCAAATGTTCGAACAAAGTTCTTTTTCCACCTGAGTACTCTCCCAGCTTCCCTGCTCCTGTATAGGTCGCACTCGTGCAGATGTCCAGAGTGCCCTGACACCTGACAAAGATGGTCATAGATCTGGAATTCGAGGATCGTAGCCAGGAAATATTTTATGTACTCCTGGAATAAAATAAATGATAGGACTTGTATATTTATTTTATATCTAAACGTTGGAAAGATTTAGACATTTGTAACAGGTAAAAATGGTAACATGTTACGTTCAGAGTTACGTGGGACTGTTCTCTTTTTAGCTATCGTAAAACGGAAATTCTTAATAGATTCGCCCAGGTTGTGGCATACATCGCTTCTGTAACTAACAGAAAACGAACTGAATTGATATCAAGTAAAACGCTTCATAAATATATCCTAGCAATCATGTCTCCATAATCATCACTTTTCTCATGAAACTAAAGTACGATTAGTGAGCGCATCCCCAAACAGAAGAAGTATGGTTGGTAATGCGTCCGTATCGTCTACCTCGTTTATAAATAAAAACTTTGAACCATGCACTATTGTGGCTAATCCAGCTTTCTACGCTCCACTCAAAAGAATTTTCACACAGCGTTATTCAACAGTTGCTGTCGGTTTTCTGGGTGGCGAATTTTCTTCTTTAATTCATAGAAATGTGGTAAGTGGAAAGTGTTTAATTATAAATTATCATCATTTACTATAGATCAAAATATAGGTTAAACAGAAGATCGATCAAACACAAGTCGAGACAAAATTAAAATAAGGTTTTATAGTTATGTTTACCTCTTATAAACTTTAATGCAAATTAACTGCAATAATTTTAATTGAAAATTAAACCAAGAAATAGCTAGAGTTGTTGCAGATTTTTTTAACATACGATTCAAAATTGGAGAGGAGAGGACACATACTATATATCACTTTGTAATTTAATTAACGAAAGCAGGGCTTAAGGGTTAAAAAACGACTAATTGCAAATCGGCCTCACGCACGAAAGATTCTGTAGCACCGAACAACATTAAACCCATAAGTTTCTCAGAAACACTGTGAAAAACAAAGTTATTGCGTAACGAAAATATTCCATATCTCAAAAACTACACAACATTTATTCAATCCAATTTTGTTGAAAGTTTATGTTAAGCTCTGCTTTCTTATTTTTTTATAATTTACAGGCTTTACCTGAAAAGTTAAAGAGGAGGCACACACTTTTATGACTTTACAAGCGCATATTTCACTAACTATTAATTTAAATAAATTATTTTGGTACTTCTATATCATTTTTAAAACCTATCTAACGATTCTCTACCAGCCTATGTGCACTGGATCTTTTTTCATCCCTCACTTACATGTATGAAGTGCCACCCCTAATGTTATTTTTCTTCCTAATTCCACTATTTCATTACACATCGATTCATAGAACACTATCCAAATTTCTTCAATATAGTGCCAATAGTCTACGAGTAAGAAGGCTGTGACATAAGTACATACAGACGGACAGAAGGACGACATAAAATTATAAGGGTTCCATTTTTGCCATTCAGCTACGGAACCCTAAGAATGGTAAATGAAAGCTCATTGTCATCGTAAAAGACCTTTTCAATGTCACAATGATCGATGGAGTGCCCAAAAGAAAAAGATTTTTCTTCTCCCCTATACGTGTGGTTGAGATATGGCACAATTTTATACACATTAGTCTCAAACTGCAGAAAATCAGCCAAAATGTGAAAGATGAACACACCCACATATTAGAATTATAAGGATAGGCAGTTTCATCACAGAATCATAAGAATGATAATACTGATTCAAAATTCACCACCAACCTGATCAGATATGATGTGGTACTTGGAGCCTGGGTCGAAATCTGATTCCGAACGTGGTACTGGTGGTATAACTCCCTGAAAAAATCGCGTTATGTGTTAGTATTAAAACATAGTGTATTAATTTCACATAAGTTTAATTTCTGGTTGTTGTACTTATTTAAATTAAATTTTAATTCGTCAACAAAACTATTATTCAAGTGTCTAAGTAACTATGTAGTTACAAAGCTACATGTATATGCGTACATATATATTGCATATACATTTAGCTTTGTAAGTACATAATTATCCACTTACAAAACATGAATATTAGAATTTTTTTTAAAAATCAGCTATGTTTTCCTTAATTCGGAAAATTAGCAACATTTTCAATAAGATGCTTAGGAATTCAAGGCGCTTAAAATATATACACTTTTGGTTTCTAAAACAAAAACTCTCTAATAGCCAACCAATAGCACGGTGGCCAAATTAAAGAACGAAAAAAGGTGAAAATATTAAACCAGTTAAGCCGTACGTTTCTATAAAAAAATCGAATTCCAGAATATAATCATATTTGAATGAAGTGGAATACATTGAGTATTTTTCCTCTAAATTTCTTGAAATGCCTCCAGTAACGTAACTCTTGTATTGTCTTGTTCTTTATATTTGTTCCATTCATCTTCTTTTCATGTACTGGTCATTTCCTTATATTTACATCTTATGTCTTTAAGTCTTATATTCATCTACTAATAATTTCCTCATACTTTAGACTTTACGTCCTAAGTCTTATATGCAAACGACTATATTCTAAAACTTACCTGGTATCTCAGTTTCATCTCCCACCACCTGGAATTCATATTCTGGACACCATCTTGGAAGACTGACCAGCGCCACTAAAATTATAAATATCATTGTTACTTTCCATAATAAACAATATATTAGATTCCTATGTGGTTTTGAATACTAGTATTCTGACCCTTGTCAATTGCAGTTAACTTTTAATTTGCATTCCATAGACGCAAGTGTCATTAAATTCACGGTAAGAACAGGAAATATATCTATATCAGTAATTAGCTACCAAAGGAATAATCTTCTTAGATGCTCCGACATTCAAAGAATTAAATTTTGACCAATTTAATGTGGAAGAAAGTAGTTTTAAAGCAATTTTGCTACTGGTGTAAACCAAGATTAGCATATATTCTTATATATTATGATTCCAACCACAAAATAAAATGACCGCTATGCGGAATAACATTTGTCACTTTCACCGTTTCACGCGTAACTATATATAGAACATATAATTGTCTGGTGAAATTTTTTATAAAAAAAAGACCTCAAGTCCGATATTTGGCAACAAATATTTCATAGAGTAAGATAAGCTAAAATTTCCTAGTATAATTAATCCAACTAGTTCAGACTCTGAAACGTAATCCTCAAAACTGAGACTTTTTGAAATTAATTAATTTCTTGCGATAACTACAACATAAAGTAACTTTATTCAAATGCTTATCATGAAAATATATTAAAGTCCTACAACTAACCATTACACGTTTCGTACAATCGGATTAGAGAAAATTTTCCAATATAATTAATTCAGACTCTGAAACTGAATTTTCCGCCCTGAGATTTCTTGAAACTAATTTAATGTTAAAATAACTTCAACATAAAATAACGTCCTTCACGTTTTTATCATGAAAATGTATTAAAAGCCTATAATTCGTAAACACACGTTTCATATAATAGGATAATGGTAAATTTCTTGAAAAATTGGTTGAAACTGAATCTTCAAAACTGAGACTTCTTGAAACTAACTTATTTCTTACGATAAATTCAATACAAAATAAAGTCATTCAAATATTTATTATGCAAATTTATTAAAGGTTAATAATTCATCAATACACGTTTCTTATAATAGGATACTGGGAAATTTTACAGTATAATTAAATCAGTTATTTCAATCTCTGAAAACTGAAAAACTGAGACTTTACGACAATTTCAGGGTGAAATTAAGTCGCCGTATTCAATCACATACAGAGTTTAAAATTTTTAAAATGATACATTACTCGTATAAAGCCGAATTTTAATTCGGGACCTTTTCAAACGATATCTTTTTAATTACCTTACGAACGAAATAAATTGGATAAAAACACTTCTCGCAATTTTACGTATCATTCGTAGGCGAGCCTAATCATCCCTTTTTTATCCCAATTTTAATATATGTATCGCCAAACTAAATACAATCGAGAATACTTGCGAGTTGTATAAATACTAATCGTTATAAACATTTCATTAGCGCGATATAACGAATCGTTTACCTCTTAATATTGTCGATAACTACTGCTATAATTACTTTTATTTCTTGAAATAAAAAAATTCAAGTTACAAGTGAAGATTATACATAACGCTGATCATTGTTTTATTATCTTTCATATATTTTTAAAAATCATTTTATAAATTGATATAATGGAATAATGGTAAATTTATTCTTGAATATCTTCGTCGGATAATTGCTGAGTTATGGGAATAAATTAAGAAGCGCACAACGCTAATAACACATTAAAATAATTGTTAATAACTTCCATTTATATTAAATGAAAGCTTAAATTAATTACTTAAAATTACATTCAAAAGTATATTTTACCTCAATCTTTTGAGTAAAATATAATTCAAAAAGTTTAGGAATTCTTTTCATATCTGGCTTTTATTTTTGAAAATATTGTTAAATAATTAAAAGTTTATTAAGATACCCCCTCCTTTAAAAAAGATGTAGTCAGTATTCAACAAATAAATTTCGCTACTAAGATTTCTGGCGTAGAGCGTAATTACTATCACGTTTACGGTTTTGTGGCAAGTACGGTCATGTCCATCCGTCTTTCTGTCTTACAATTTCTATAGTTTCAGATCTATGTGTATAAAATTTTGCAAGTAAATACTTCACATAAAAACGTTAACTAGTATATAGCATAATATTTAAAAAAATAATGTTCTTTCCCATACATGGTAAATAGGTACTTTTTATTTTTAAAAGAGTAAATTTTGAAACCTAGTTTAGAAAAGTTTGTTTTAAAATAATGTAAACATGTTATTTCTTCTCTAATTTTTCAACCACGAGTATCACTGTTACGTGTAATTTGGGTTTTTTTTTATTTTTAAAAGAATAAATTTGAAACCTAGTTTAGAAAATTTTATTTTTCAAAAAGATATAAACATGTTATTTCTACTCTAATTTTTCAACCACGAGTATAACTGTTACATGTAATTTATGTTTTTTTTTATTTTTAAAAGAATAAATTTGAAACCTAGTTCAGAAAATTTTATTTTTCAAAATAATATAAACATGTTATTCCTACTCTAATTTTTCAACCGCGAGTATCACTGTTACATGTAATTTATGTTTTTTTTTATTTTTAAAAGAATAAATTTGAAACCTAGTTTAGAAAATATTATTTTTCAAAATGATATATACATGTTATTTCTACTCTAATTTTTCAACCACGAGTATCACTGTTACATGTAATTTATGTTTTTTTTTATTTTTAAAAGAATAAATTTGAAACCTAGTTTAGAAAATATTATTTTTCAAAATGATATATACATGTTATTTCTACTCTAATTTTTCAACCACGAGTATCACTGTTACATGTAATTTATGTTTTTTTTTATTTTTAAAAGAATAAATTTGAAACCTAGTTCAGAAAATTTTATTTTTCAAAATGATATAAATATGTTATTTCTGCTCTAATTTTTCAACCACGAGTATCACTGTTACATGTAATTTATGTTTTTTTTATTTTTAAAAGATTAAATTTGAAACCTAGTTTAGAAAATTTTATTTTTCAAAATGATATAAACATGTTATTTCTGCTCTAATTTTTCAACCACGAGTATCACTGTTACATGTAATTTATGTTTTTTTTATTTTTAAAAGAATAAATTTGAAACCTTGTTTAGAAAATTTTATTTTTCTAAATTATATAAACATGTTATTTCTGCTCTAATTTTTCAACCACGAGTATCACTGTTACATGTAATTTATGTTTTTTTTATTTTTAAAAGATTAAATTTGAAACCTAGTTTAGAAAATTTGATTTTTCAAAATGATATAAACATGTTATTTCTACTCTAATTTTTCAACCACGCGTACCACTGTTACATGTAAATTATGTTAACCAAATTATCAGCACATTGGTACATACCTGATCCACCATGAAAGCAAATGGCAAATATGCTATTTTCTCTAACGCCAGCGTCAGCAGGTGATTAATGCTTACTTCGTAATGGTCATTTGTCCTGTAATACAAGTAATGCAAACTAAAAATATTGATCTTAAAAAGAGGCATAATAGATACAACGACCTAATTCTGAATCTTCACAAATTCAATATCATTTAGTGAATTAAAAAAGAAACATTTTAGTGAATAAAAGGTACCCAAAAATTTTACGTCTAAATTCAATATGTCGATTTAGGTGATAACATAATGTTTTACCATCATATTTTTTGGTACATTATATGATAAATAGAGGAACCATGATTTTGGATTTTAAAAGATTATAACTATCTACCTAGCACTGTTTCGTGCTAGGGTGAGCAAACAAAAATTTATTTTTATCATTTAGTTCAAAATGTTTATTCAGGTTAAGAAATTTTATTCAGGTTTCACTTAAAATTATTTTTCATTATATTTTATTATATAAATACCGCATATATTTTATTACATAAATACCGATCGTAATTTATCGTGAGGACTTTAGTCGAGTTATAGTCATAGAGTTGAGTTGAAAATATTTCATAACTCCTCCAGTATCGCTCGCATTTCCGTCTGTATGATGGCCATTTAAAAATAAAAACTCAGAAAATTCGTGAATTTAATAAAGTGTATATTTTTATTTTTACTGGGTACAAGGTCTTTAAGAAATGTAAAAAATCTCATATAATTAAATAGGGCGAAATTTTCATTTATATAAAATACAATATGTATTTTTATTTTTTTTATATAAATTATTGACAAATAAATTAGACGTTGCTTTAAGTACGCTTACTAGGATGCGCCATCAAGTGGCATTATGAATTTACAAAAATTCCCTTATTTTTCGTACTTTTTATTGTTTGAATTGTTTCTTATGTTTGAGTTCAGTTTTCTTATGTTTTCATTCTTTGAGCCGCAATGAATAAGTTTACAGAAATAAACCGATAGATGGAGTTATTAAAAAAAAAATTACATTTGGTTAAAACGATCATAAATGGCGCCGTATGGTTTTTATGTACGAGGGGAGGTCCAAAAGTCCACGGAACAGAAGGGTTGCAAGTTAAATAATATAACGAAACTATTTATTTTTTCAATATAATCTTCCTTAAGTTCAATACATTTATTATATTTTAGAATTATTTTTTCTAAATTATCAAAAAATATTTCTTACCTTTGCCCTGAAAATGTCAGGCAATGACAAGAAATATTTTTCGATGGCTTATGAAATTAATTAATTTCAAGATCTAATAAATGTATTGAGCATGTAAAATATAAATGTGTATAATAAATATATCGTCGGGTCGGGCTATGGAGTGGGTGAATCAGCGATTCGAAACTGAATTTGTGAACAGCATCCATGTGCAACTTTGCTTTTGTGACCGGAACCGTTGTCTTGCAAATGCAATAAATCCCCAGCCAGTTTTCCGCATCTCTTCAGTTTCTTCCCTTCAGTTTATCCAATATAGTAGCGTAGTATTCTCCAGTGATAGTGATACTTTTTTCTTTATTGTCGACCAATAAAATCCCTTCACTGTCCCATAAAATATTTGCTATAAATTTTCCAGCTGATTCCGAGACCTTAAACTTCTTAGGGGGTGGTGTACCCTTTTTGTGCCATTGCATTGACTCTTACATAGACTCAGGTTCAAAGTGATAAATTTAAGTTTTATCTCCAACCATAATTCTCAACAAAATCGGCGTAGGTTCGTCAGCACACAGCTTCAAAACTAATTAGATGCCTCGACTCATTGTTTCTTTTGCCGTGGCATAATCATTCTCAGAACCCATTTTGCACTGACTTTTGTCATAGCAAGATGGTCGTGCAGAATTCTCAAAATTATTGTATTTGATATACCAACTAATGCAGAAAGTTTGTTCTTCTTTAGATGAGGATCTTTCCGTGCATATTTTTTAAATTTTACGACAACTTTCGACGTGGTGGCGTCAATCAACCATCTTGGGCGGGGTTGTCTTCAATTGAGTCTCAATCTTTTTAAACAGACATTGCTACTTGTAAACCAAAGTTTTACCAGTGCAATGATCACCGTAAACAACTCCCATCTTACTCACAGTGGTTTGAGGAGTTTTTCCTTGCTTGGTGAGAACTTTAATCTCAGCGTGTAGTTCGATTTGCTCTTTGTTCACAGTTTATTTCCAGATTTACTTTTTAAGGGAGTATTATTCATTAACTAATGATGTTAGGGACTTGATATTTGACTTATATACCTCTAATGAGAGTATTTAATTAACGGGGTACCAAGATAGAATGTAACCGCCATCCCTACCCCTTCATTCCGCGGACTTTTGGACCTCCCCTCGTATACTGACATGCATTAGGTATAGAGGCGAAATACAGTCAGTAAATCTACCTCTTATCGATTGGTTTATTTTAATTATTGCACTTACCTATTATGGTAAAGACCTATGCGTTGTAAATGAGGGATGTTGTACACCGAGAGTCCCATCGCGTTGGCCACGGCTTCATGAAATGCTAGAATTTAAATTAATATAATATATTATTAGTCAAGTAAGCTCATATTTTTTTGGATGGTTAGGTTCAAACATTTTTAACAGTATTGTTAAGGGCTTGCCCCTTAACAATACTGCCCCTTGCCCCTGGCTTGCTACTAAGTAACTTACTAAGTCAAATGGGCCTTTTAAATATACAAAAAATTCTTTTTTTCGAAGTATTCAATAAATACCACTAACCATATGTCTAACTTTTGAAAATGTTAACTCATAAGTTGAAGGTTATGCAAAAGTGGATCATTAAGGACTCCTCATTGGTTTGGTGTAATTTAAATCAACGAAAATTCCACCGAGACATGGGGCGGAAATTTGGGCGTTCGCAATGCCACATGGACGATCTATACTTTTATATCAATTTAGATGACGACTTCTTAATACTTTGTGATAATTAACTTTTTCGTTAATTATTTTAAGTCTTTTTAGTATTAAAAAAATGTGGCTTGCTATTAGTAATATGTCGGATATCTGTACAACCATATAATGTGGTACGGGTATATCCGGATTAACTGCCCAAAGTAATTTTTTCGCTGCTTTAAATATGAGTCTTAAATGGATATCCTACAGATGAATTTGATATTAATTTAAGGCTCCATTGCTGTTTCACATGTCATCATTGTAATAAATATAGTTAGCCAGCCAACTGTTAATGAAAAAGCTTCGAACGCTTTATGAAAAGGTAAGAACTTGAAAGCGAACAAATGTTATTTATTTTTAATATTTATCAATTTAAAAAACAACCTTCCAAAATAAATAATCAAAATATTCTTACTGTAACATTTCTTCTATATGACCAATATTATTCAGCAAAAATTCATTATCATTATTACACAATAACAAAAAGCTGAAAAAATCGCTCAAAATTCGTAACAGTATCATAAAATAATATTAAACTGAATTTAACTCTATACATTTTAATTTTTTCACGTAAACTTGTTCTCGAATACGTATATTTACCACAAAATGTAAATACTGTGCTAAAACATTTATCATGGTATTATAGTTTTGCTAACTTAACAAAATATTTCACAAAAACTGTTGACAGCTTGACGATATTGTAATCCTACAATGACATAATTATTAATCCCACTATGAAAAGGAAAGCTTTGTTTTTTTGTTTTTAAAAAAATAAAAATTACTAATCTACTTAATATATAACTCCTACATTATGACAGCATATAGTTTCCAGATTACTACATACTATGTATGTATGAATGTTATATAATTTCCGAGATTTAATTAATAATGCTAATATATTAAAAGAAAAACTCACTTATTTAGGTGTTTTCTTATTGAACGCTGGCAAAACTATTACAGTTACATTAACACTAAGGATGAGAGAATATAGATATTGTAAATATGTAAAGAAAAACCTGCAATAGCATATATATAAAAGCTGTAATCATAAATAAGACACAGTAACTCTTTTTAGATTAAACAATTGATGTACGGAATAAAAGTGTTAAATTTGAAGTTGATTTATTAAACCATATTAAAATAAATGATACAAATAATTTTTTCAGCCTTCCTGGAAACAAAATTTACCTTTGTGAACTCTAAAATTTTATTAATAGTTCAAGTAAGAGTAAAATATTGTTGAGAGCTTTGCACTAATGCAGAAAAATATCACAAATGCAGAAAATGAAAACATTCATGAAAAAAATATCAAATAATCTAAAAAAATTTCTTGAAAAATGAAAACATATATTAACTGCGTTATTTTATGTGATATTGAGTGGATTGCATTCAATGAGTGACAGGGTAACTTATTAATTAATAATTTACTACAGCATTTTTAAAATAAAAACTATTTCAGCCGCACGAAAGCTCATAAAAATACAGCTCTACTATTTCTAAGCGTCCACAAATTCAGCTGGTGATGAAAGATTGCATCTAGCATTTAATATTGAATGGACCGATAAAAATATTAAATGGATAATGTGTTGTCTAAAATCAGAAAAAACTGTGCTACTATAAAAGAGTTTTTTAAAGTAGTATAAATTTTGTATATAGTCTATATAATGCCATAAACTGACCATTCTTCAACTTGAGATTAAACAATATGAAGCAACAATTACAAAAATTTCAATGCAAAATCGATTAAACTTCATTATTTTAAAAGATCGACACAGTTGACACGACGATATCATAACGTCACACAGTTTATAGCCATACACACACACACTTTTAAGTCATTTAACTAATCTTGTATTTTATTTTTTAAGAAAATTTAAAATTTTGAACTAAATAATTTAAATAAATAGTCGAAATCTCTGCAATTAATAGTTAAATTATAGTAATATCAAATACCGAAATATTGAATATAACGCAATGTATTCCAATGCAAATATTAAATACATAGACGTTTAAATACTGCATAATACTGATCAATATTCTCATTAACAAATTTTTGCTTCTCCTCAACAAGTGGAGAACAATTTTCATATTAAATACTAATTTTTAAATTATACCTAATAAAATACACTAAATTTATAAATTAATGAGAATGATTAAATGTTAATATCTAATGTATGCACATTATATCAATATTTCGAAAATTAACTTTTATAATTAGGGATTTGTAACAATAATTTTTTAATTAAAGAATCTAATATTTTCTTCAAGTGTATTGTAAAGTGTATATTCTTCTATATCTTCAAGTGTATTGTATAGTATATACACTAGAGAAAAAAAGCAAGAAGAAACTTAAAATGTAATTTGATTTAATCATTACTACGTTCAATATGTCCGTCATCTTAGATTTTATTCATGAACGGTTGGTTTTTTTTACATAACCAATCTGTTAACAAAAATAATATAAAATTAGATTTAAAATATTAAATCTGTAGTCTAAAAATTATGAATAGTTGGTTTAATTGCAAATTCACTAGGAAATACTGAATACTTTCAAAAATTAAAAAAAAATAAACAAAATATTTCATGTCAACTTATGTTATCACATATACGAAATTATATGTGGTAGAAACTGATTTCAATTTTTTTTTATTTTACTATTTTTTTTAGTAAGGTATGTGAAAAGTTAATTTGACTATACTGTAAATCTTTTGCTACAAAACAATAAGAAAAAAATTTTAATAAGGATTTTTAACGATAAATGTTTAATTAAAAAATCTAATATTTTCTTTAATTTGAAAATATTGTATAGAAACATATGTAAATAATTCACCTAGACTCTACTAAGCTAGAACAAAAAAAAGTTAGAAGAAACTTAAAATATATTTTAATTTAGCCATTACTTGAAATTGCGTCTGTCTGAGTTTAATATGTCCGTCATGTTAGATTTAATTGATGAACGATTAGTTTTTTTTTTACATAAGCCAGTTGTTAACAAAAATAATATAAAATATTAAGTTCGTAGTCTAAAATTTATGAATGCTTGGTTGAATTGCAAATTCACTAGGAAATACTGAATACTTATACAATACAAAAAAAAAATAAACAAAATATTTCATATCAACTTAGGTTACATAGCGACGTATACGAAATGATATATAGTAGAGACTGATTATTTTTTTTAATAAGGTATGTGAAAAGTTAATTTGACTATGTAAATCTCTTGCCACAAAACATGAAAAACTATTTCAAAAATATTACATCACTTAAATATTACATTAAAAATATTTAACTTTATAATGACCGATATCGTGGAAGATTACTAAAGATAATAGAATATGACGCTATTAAAGCAAAGGAAAAACTAAGATCTCAGCGAAGTGAACACGCGTCTTTGTCGATTACCAGCGGCCGAATATTTATAACCTATAAACTTCAGCGTATGTTTCACATCAATAAAGTACATAATATATAATAAAGTACATAATTTTAACTCACTTGAATTTGTATTTATGAAATAAATATAGCAGGGGTTGAAATTTTGCTTCCCAACTTTAAAAATAACTATTTTCTTAATTTACTGAACATCATTTTTCTATTAAAATTACCTTAATATTTGAGATTTATCATTCCAAAATGCGTCTATTATAAAATATAAATATTTATTTTTCACCTATTTAAATATTTCATGATTCTTCGCAACTTAAATGACTCATAATTAGAGTAATAGACTTTTTTTTTAAACTCCTTTCCCAACATTGAAGATAAATAGGTTTTATTTCTCAATCATGTATTATTTTTGCACCTGCGTTGCGTATTTCAGCAGAAGTATTATCTTTAATTACACTAGAAGTGCCATTATTTGGTTTAGAAAATTATAGACTATTTAATACTCTGCAAAAAATGACATTATTATCATAACCAATATTATCCAAATATTAACGATCTATATTATCCAAATATTAAGGATTCGTTAGATACATACTTTCAAATTTTTGCAAAGGTATTTAAATAAATTTAACGTAACTGTCACAGAACATGTCAATTTGACAAATTCATGAAAAGTAGATCTTAATAATATTGTAACAAAAACTTAATTAGTTTAACCTTGCATTACGGCCCTATATTTTTGAACAAGTTTACTAGACTGTGTGTATCACTAAATGAAAAAAGTATCCTACACCTTGGTTGTTTGTGGGTTGATACACACATTGCAAATTTCAGTATCACAAAATAAAGTTAGTCGTAAAATAAAATTTGTATTAGAAGTAAAATAAAATTTGTACTATTGTATTAGAAGAATACAATCATATTATGAAAGAATTAATTAAAAAACAAAGATAATACAACCAGCCAAATGCGAGCCCGACTCACAATATCAAGGGTTTAGTAACTAGTTTTAAGTGAAAATACTCTATTCATCATAAGTCAGAATAACATCGATTACCTAGCGCTATAAATATTGAATAACACCTAATATAATTTAGCAGGGGATAGTTATATTATCGTTAATATCTCATAACTATGACGTCTAGAATCTTTGTTATAGTGTTCCTACAACTTTCATGTAGACTTCTAAAAATTATGTTTCTTTGTCATTTTATACTCAGAAGTTTCGGAAGAAAGGGACGCACATATTGTTTTGCTATTTTTCAGTAGGTTCCTGAATACATACAATTATGAAAAAAACATTTTTGAGACCCTATAAAAGCCCATTGAAACAAAACGACCCTTTTTCGACAATTAATTGTCCCTCTCTTCACAAAATAAAAAATATAAATTTTAAGTGTGTATACTGTTGAGATATATCCAAATCAACCATTAATTTTTTTTGTACGTACGTTCTATATCATTTAATCTAAATGGTTCATAAAAGAAGATATTTTGATTTACGTTTGTTCAAAGTTATCTTCATAATAATTTTATTTTGTTTAATATTCTACATAATATCTAACAATTTAAGAAAAAAATATTTTTGTAAAGGCTCGTATCGCTTCTTTCTAAATTAATAAAAACATGATAATTAATAATTAAAAATAAATAGAAACATGATAATTATTAAAAGCAATACGTCATTTTGCACAGACTCTCTGTATTTATCAAGTAATTTTAAAGAATCTGTAATATACAGTAACTCTGATCCTACGAAAAGTTGTATTCAACTATTTTTATACTAAAATATTATTTAAAAGTTTATTTTTATTGCTCTAACTTTTTACTACAAAGATTTTATCATATGAAACAGTTCAGCATAACGAGCTTGAAACATTATTACTTTAACTCTAAACTAATATTCATGACAAAATGCATATTTTTACAGGTAACTACATACACAAAATGCATAAATTTGTTTTGGTTTTGTTTCGTTATTTTTATGTTAACTTGTTTACATTAATCTTAAAATGTTTTGAAATGAGAATTCATTTAAACGATAAATAAAACTCTGACGAACAATATAAATGAAATGGCGCCATCTCTCAATCGATTTACTCGAGTGGTAGCGACATGTTTTCAACAAAATAACATTATCGCGCATGACACCATTTATACATTATATTGTGCATAAACCTTAAATTACAACGATCCTTCGTTAACGATAAATGAAACTATCAAGAATAATATAAATGAAATGGCGCCATCTGAACGCTATCTCCCAATCGATTTTCTCGAGTGGTAAAGACATATTTTCAGAAAAAAAACATTGTTACGCATGACACCATTTAAACATTATATTATGCATAAACATCTTATTATATTATGCATAAACATCTTAAATTACGACGACCCTTCGTAGTTTTTAAATATCATGCAAGAACTAAAACGTGTACATTTAAAAAATATAATCTTTATATACTTATATGTAATTAATGAAATTGTCTTTAGTTACATTATAATAGTTAATGAATTATTACAATTATTTGTGCGAATGAACAGGACGTTACGGCTGTAAAGATGACACTATAACAGCAGTTACATAAAAGCGTAACCAACTTATTTTATGCATGAATAATTTATTCTATCACTCTTTCTACTGCTTTTAAAAGATTAAAGGAGGAATACAAAACTATTTAAAATTTTAGTGACTTATTACAGTATAATTATTTATGCTAAAAAATTAAGGTTGTGACTATAATGATGATACTATAATGGCAGTTACATAAAAGTGTAACCAACTTATTTTATGCATGAATAATTTATTCTATCAATCTATCTACTGCTTTTAAAAGATTAAAGGAGGAATACAAAACTATTTAAAATTTTAGTGACTTATTACAGTATAATTATTTATACTAAAACTCAAAGTTGTGACTATAATGATGATACTATAACAGCAGTTACATAAAAGCGTAACCAACTTATTTTATGCATGAATAATTTATTCTATCACTCTTTCTACTGCTTTTAAAAGATTAAAGGAGGAATACAAAACTATTTAAAATTTTAGTGACTTATTACAGTATAATTATTTATGCTAAAAAATTAAGGTTGTGACTATAATGATGATACTATAACGGCAGTTACATAAAAGCGTAAACAACTTATTTTATGCATGAATAATTTATCCTATCACTCTATCTACTGCTTTTAAAAGATTAAAGGGGGAATACAAAACTATTTAAAATTTTAGTGACTTATTACAGTATAATTATTTATGCTAAAACTCATAGTTGTGACTATAATGATGATACTATAACGGCAGTTACATAAAAGTGTAACCAACTTATTTTATGCATGAATAATTTATTCTATCACTCTATCTACTGCTTTTAAAAGATTAAAGGAGGAATACAAGCCTATTTATAATTTTAGTGACTTATTACAGTATAATTATTTATGCTAAAACTCAAAGTTGTGACTATAATGATGATACTATAACGGCAGTTACATAAAAGCGTAAACAACTTATTTTATGCACGGTGAACTTATGTCATTATTCTTTTAATAAGTTTAATAAGGTTAAGGTAGCAAAATTAAAACTCTCTACAATTCAGTCTAATGTTATTATTTTATAATTATATTTACTAATAAATTCGATGACTACAAAGAGGAAACTGTAATGACATAAAAGCGCATTTATCTACGAACTATGCATTGTGGTTTTTAATATTTTTATACAAACCTGGATTGGCGCCATCCCTGAAGAGCTGGGTTTGTTCGGAGTATTGGAGGTAATACTGGATATGTGCCATCTCGTGGTGCGTCGAGATAAGATCTTGCATCGTCACTTCTGTGCATTGTTTGATTCTAGAACATATTTACAAATAGTATATATTAACAAAATATGCCTTTAAATGTAATTTTATATTCAGAAAATCGTCTAACATACTTTGGTGAATGTTGGTAGGACTCTGAGTACTTCATCAGTTAATCTATATCTTGAAAGTACTTTATTCGTCGTATTAAGTTATTTATCTATTCTTGGTCTAATAGTAATCTTTTTTCTATTTTCTTTTATTTTAATTCTATTTTTTTTCTGTTATTTTAGCAGTTCGTTAAAGAGCAAATTTCCAGATGTTTACTAACTACTAAAATTAATTTTTTATAATATATTTCAATTTCGATACCACTTTTTAAATTTTATTTCAAATAGCTTTCAAACTTTTTTTCATCAAAATATTTTAATATGTGGACTAAATTTAAAAAATTAAATTTTACTTCAAAACTATCGAATCTTCTTATTGAGAAGTTGGTTGATAAAAAAGCCATTAATTGAACCTCAGTGTAGTATTTTATACTTACCTTTAGAATTTCATAAAGTTAAACGAAGTATAAATTATACATCTTCATTTTCTAAATATTATATTCATTTTCTAATATGACATTTCATAAATTGATTCTTTTCTGAATCAAAATGAATCTAAAGACACTTAAAAATATTTTTAATTGTACCTCAGCATAGCATTTTATACTTACCTTTAGAATTTCATAAAGTTAAACGAAGTATAAATTATACGTCTTCATTTTCTAAATATTATACTAATTTTCTAATATGACATTTCATAAATTGATTCTTTTCTGAATCAAAATGAATCTAAAGACACTTAAAAATATTTTTAATTGTACCTCAGTATAGCATTTTATACTTACCTTCAGAATTTCATAAAGTTAAACGAAGTATAAATTATACGTCTTCATTTTATAAATATTATATTAATTTTCTAATATGACATTTCATTAATTGATTCTTTTCTGAATCAAAATTAATTTAAAGACACTTAAAAATATTCTTAATTGTACCTCAGTATAGCATTTTATACTTACCTTTAGAATTTCATAAAGTTAAACGAAGTATAAATTATACGTTTTCATTTTCTAAATATTATATTCATTTTCTAATATGACATTTCATGGATCGAGTCTTTTCTGAATCAAAATGTATCTAAAGACACTTAAAAATATTCTTAATTGTACATTAGTGTAGAATTTTATAGCTACCTTTAGAATTTCATAAAGTTAAATGAAGTATAAATTATACGTTTTCATTTTCTAAATATTATATTCATTTCCCAATATGATATTTCACAGATTGATTCTTTCATTAGTAATTAAAATTGATGAGGAAATCGATTTTCTTTTCGAATTAACATCCCTAATATAAGCTTCATATACTGGCATTCCTCGCTGGAGCTATTTGTTACCTAAAAACATGAAGTACTTCAGGTATCACCTGTAATCGATGCGGTTGCAAAAATCCCACGCGCTCGCCGTACACTGCACGCTGCGATCCTGAGGCTTGGTGAGCATGGAGCCGCGCCAGAATTCTGGGGGCAGTGACTTCAGGCCCATAGATGTATAAAACTGCTCTGCCAACTGGAACATTCTGTTAAATAATGCCTTTCATTACTAACATGTAAATCTAACAGATAAAAATCTTGATTACTTATTTAAAAACTATTAAGCATATTCATAACTTAGAAAGTTTGCCCATTTCGTTAGCAACATACGTATAAGCAAATTTAGTACATTATCTTTCACAGGCATAATAAGAGAAAAAGTAAAAATACAGCCCGACTACGGAATAAACTATCACTGAATTTCATGTTACCTTATATGCAACGCATAAGGCATTCTCCGGATCAAGACAACTAAGAACACCTAATTTGTTGAAAGGTCTTTAGTAGTTTAGTCTGTACGATGGAACAAACTTACTCACATACATTCATACATATCATGAATGTCATATAACGCTATATACCCTACAATAGCCTGAATTAAAACGAATCTAAGGACACCTCACTTATTGAAATCACTTTAGTAGTTTAGTCTGTACGATGGAACAAACTTACTCACATACATTCATACATATCATGAATGTCATATAACGCTATATACCCTAGAATAGCCTCAATTAAAACGAATCTAAGGACACCTCACTTATTGAAATCACTTTAGTATTTTAGTCTGTACGATGGAACAAACTTACTCACATACATTCATACATATCATGAATGTCATATAACGCTATATACCCTAGGATAGCCTGAATTAAAACGAATCTAAGGACACCTCACTTATTGAAATCACTTTAGTATTTTAGTCTGTACGAGAGAACAAACTTATTTCATTTAACGTTATTTTCATGTAACGTTATGTATCCTAGGATATTCTGTGGATCAAGACGAATCTAAGGACATTTCTTTCATTGAAATAAATTTAGTTGTTTAGTCTGGAGGAGGAAACAAATTTATTCACATACGAACATACATACAACTGAATTTCATGTAACGTTATATATCCTAGGACAGTCTCTAGATAAAAATAAACACCGACACCTCATTTATTGAAATCACTTTTTACAGTTAATATGTAGAAGGGAACAAACTGACATACATGCATAGCCTTTGAAATTCATAACCCCTCCTCTGTAGTAGTCGGGTAAAAATATTGTCAAGTTCTGAAAAATGATATTATTTAGGATCGTTGTAATAATTTTCCAGTACGGTTTAGATGTATATTTTCTGCCAACCTTATGTGAAATTCTAAAACAGGCGGGACCATTATAATTTTATCTTTTAGTGAAAGAGTTTTTAAGACTCGTTTGGTAGTTTTCGAAATTAACTCAACCTAATAAACTCATTGGAATGTTATGAATAGAAATTCAAGGGACTTTTTTTACAGAGCAGCATGGTTACTCTAATCTTGGAGGTAAGATTAAAATAGCTATAATGGTTGGCAACCTCCAACGAGAAGAAGACACTTGAGGAAGAAAAACACTAACTTTGCTTCTACCATCATGTGGATCGTTACCTTAACGGAGTATATCCCTGCCTAAGCATCTCGCTGGTGACGTCAACGTTGGGAGTCTGCGGAAACGGTATGACTAGGTCTATGATGGACTTCCAGTTTTGCGCCCACATGTTTCCTGTAAATAATAATGACGTATTATGCTGAATAGTATGTCTAGGCCACAAAATCTTTTTTTTTTTTTTAAGTTCTGGCTGAATGTGAACCGGACGCAAGTTCTGGGGGTTTTTCTTCTAACAGGACCCATGTTTCGCAAAATAGTGTGTGCAGCATATCTGTACCAATTATTTTATATGTTGTGATTTGTGTGGGTTATTTTAATGAAATAAAAAACACAAAACATATGAAACTAAAAAAATTATGACCTCAGTAATATTTCTATGTGAATATTTTTAAATGAAAGTTATTGAAATATAAGAGAATTAATAAATGTTATAACAAGCCAAATTTCAAATAATTTAATTTATTTTTTAATTAATTTATTTATAAAAAAAGTCTATCACTTATTGATATTTATCGCAAATTATAATAATAAATTTATTAATATTATGTGTTGTAAATGTTATTCAAACAATCAATTGTATTTATAATTAATATGCAAACATCAATATTATTTCAAAATATTTATTAAAAGACTATTGCTTTAATGTTATCAAATTAATGAACAGCGCCATGTGTTCCAAAGTTGATTTCAATGAATATCACAAATAGAATTAAAGAAATACTTTGACCAGTAGATGGCATTAGGATTGCGTTACCTGTCAATGAGACGTTTCAGAAAAACCTTTCAATATTGCATGGATCGACACCAAAAAAAAATCCACTTCTATTTTTTACAATTCAAAAAGTAGCTCTCGGACCAATATATATTATTTTTCAGCAAAACATGCACACATCTACCCTTAACAAATTCAAAACTGCTTCTATCTGAAAGAGGAACCTCAAAAATGGTGGTTTTTTAAATAGCAATGATTTACAAAAATCAAAATGATGCGTTTAAAATACCACACATATACGATCGTTAATATAATTTATTACTGTTGACAATAATAATAAATAAACGTTATCTTCACCTTATTATGGACATTACTGTCCGAAAAGGAAATACTGTCCGAAAGTAAAAAACTTAATTGAAACGTTTATCCATTTTTTACTATAAACATAAACACAAATTTCGAAATTTCATAAATTGCTGAAAATTTTCAAAATCAAAACCGCCCTAAACTTTAATATAAAAATGTTAATTAATCAAATTACAATTCATGAGTCTAGTTCTTATATTTGGATCCTTCATGTATATGAAACGGTTCCTGTGCTCACCTGATTCCATATTTGATAAGTACAAATTTCAAAATTGTATAAATTGCTGAGGATTTTCAAAACCAGAAGCGCCCAAAACTTTTATATAGAATGTTATTTTACCAAATTGCAATTCTTGAGTCTATTTATAATATTGGACTCTCCATAAAATTGAAACGGTTGATGTGCTCACCTGATTCAATATATGATAAGTACAAATTTCTAAATTGTATAAACTGCTGAGGATTTTCAAAACCAAAAGCGCCCAAAACTTTTATATGGAATGTTAATTTACCAAATTGGAATTCATGAGTCTATTTCTAATATTTGGACTCTCCATACAATTGAAACGGTTCCTGTGCTCACCTGATTCAATATTTAATAAGTACAAATTTCTAAATTGTATAAATTTCTGAGAAGTTTCAAAATCAAAAGCGCCCAAAACTTTTATTTGGAATGTTAATTTACCAAATTGCAATTCATGAGTCTATTTCTAATATTGGACTCTCCATAAAATTGAAACGGTTCCTGTGCTCACCTGATTCAATATTTAATAATTACAAATTTCTAAATTGTATAAATTTCTGAGAAGTTTCAAAATCAAAAGCGCCCAAAACGTTTATATAGAATGTTAATTTACCAAATTTCAATTCCTGAGTCTATTTCTAATATTGGACTCTCCATAAAATTGAAACGGTTCCTGTGCTCACCTGATTCCATATTTGATAAGCACAAATTTCAAAATTGTATAAATTGCTGAGGATTTTCAAAACCAAAAGCGCCCAAAACTTTTATATAGAATGTTAATTTACCAAATTGGAATTCATGAGTCTATTTCTAATATTTGGACCCTCCATACAATTGAAACGGTTCTTACGCTCACCTGATTCAATATTTGATAAATATAAATTTCTAAATTGTATAAATTGCTGAGAAGTTTCAAAATCAAAAGCGCCCAAAACTTTTATTTGGAATGTTAATTTACCAAATTTCAATTCATGTATCTATTTCCAATATTTGGACCCCCCACACAATTAGAACGGTTCCTGTGCTCACCTGATTCTTTTTTTCTTTGATCATGATCTATAATTTATACTAAAACTGAATTAAAAACATTTCATTACTAAACGGACCATTTTCATTTATTTATTGAAGTGAAGTATCTTTGTACGCGATAAGAGTAAAATATTAAGGTCAAGTGTAAAGTGACGTTTAGTTGTCACGTCTGAATGTAACGAATCTATCACGGAGAGCAAAGGGCAAGAAAAGGCAAAAAAATAGTATTAATAATGAAAAGGCATAAATTTGTCACTACCGTATAAATAATTAGTCAGGGAGATTAAAGAGGATGTGAACGGAATTGAAACGGTGCCAGATAAGACAAGAGAGATACATTTATGGAAGCGAATATGGACGGTTAATTTATGATGCGATGAATGCCTTAACTTAATATAGTAAAAGGTAAAGAAATATTCATAGAAGAATGAACAATGTCAAAAATAAGAAGCATGCGGAAGTTTTGCAGGACGTACATCTATGATATGAGCAGATAATTTCAAGAATCTGGCACCGAGGTAAGAAAATCTATGCAGCTTGTTAAAAATATTACAAAGAACTTGAAATTTACACCGATAACGAATCACCACCCATTTGAGGCGAGATGTAAACTCAAAAATTTGATCACATTTCTTAAAATTAAATGATCACATTTCTAAAAAAAGGTTAAGGCGTGTAACTTAATTTTTAACTCTAATTTTGTCATTAGCCCTAAGAAAATTTCTGTACACGTCTATTTCTTTACCCGTTGTATTTTATATCCACAAATAAACTATATTATTATTATTATTATTAAAATCATGTATACAAAGGACGTACCAATTTTGACATTAAAAAGCCCCTCTTTCCTAAAAATTGATCTGTCGTTTTTTAACTTTTTTTAACTTTTCACTATTTTAACAGACAGATCGCAACAATCTCATAAAAATCACTTTATTCCCTTTTTTTAAAAGATCCATGATCGTGAAGAAACAGAAGAGAGCAAAAAATACACAACGGTAAACAACTTCCTGTGTTAAATCCAATTTAACCATACCTTATTCCCCCAATTTAGATCATCAGGTTACATTTTCAATAAAACCACATTGACACCTCTCAACGTACCCAACAAGTGTGCCGGTATTGGTCCGTCCATCCTAACACTCCTGTCTCCATATCTCTGGACCAGTTTTCTCCTGACGTAAGTGAAAAGCTGCTTGTAGAGAGGCTGGACAGCTGTGAACATCTCCTGAATACTTTCCGAAAAGGATGGGTCTTCGTAGGCAGACCTCATTTGCTCGCCCGCATCTGAAAAGCCTGCAAAATAGCGTGGAAACGAATAAAGCGACAGTAATGTTAGACCAATATTGATAAATGTTAATATATTTCAAGGAATTCGTGAAAAGCTCAAAGGAAAGGATTTGTAAATATTGAGAAGGAAAGGACTCTAAATATTTAATTAATTTTAATGTTTATTTATTTTTTAAATATAAGTCAATTTTATTTAATTTATAGGTACTTACAGCTAAAGAAGTATTTAGAAATAAAAAAAGCACATTGCAATTTGCTACAGCGTGACATAAATGTTGGCCTCAAGAAAAGATGCTGGGTGGTTAATTACGATCGGTCTAAGACCCTCGATGACACCTCGTATCCGATTCCAGATAAAGTAATCTATAGACCCAAAATACACGATTGCGATGACAGGGCTGCAAGTCGCCTAATTGTCCTAAGTAGCACCGCTGACCCAACACTAGATAAAGCAATCTATAGATCCAAAATAAACGATTGTGATTACAGGGATGCAAGCAGCTTAAGTACCCCAGATAACACCGCTAACCTAACGCTAGATAAAGTAATCTATAGACCCGAAATACAAGATTGCTATAACATGGCTGCAAGCCCCCTTATCATCCTAAGTAACACCGCTAAGCCAACGTTAGATAAAGCAATCTATAGATCCAAAATACACGATTGCAATTACAGGGCTGCAAGCAGCCTAAGTACCCCAGATAACACCGTTAACCCAACGCGAGATAAAATAATATATAGACCCAAAATACACGATTGCGATGACAGAGCTGTAAGCCGCCTAAGTACCCCAGGTGACACTGCTAACCCAACGCTAGATAAAGTAATCTATAGACCCAAAATACACGTTTGCTATAACATTGCTACAAGCCGCCTAATCACCCTAAGTAGCACCCCTGACCCAACGCTACATAAAGCAATCTATAGATCCAAAATACACGATTGCAATTATAGGGCTGCAAGCAGCCTAAGCACCCCAGATAACACCGTTAACCTAACGCGAGATAAAATAATATATAGACCCAAAATACACGATTGCGATGACAGAGCTGTAAACTGCCTGAGCACCCCAGGTGACACCGCTTACCCAACACTAGATAAAGTAATCTATAGACCGAAAATAAGATTGCGATAACAGTGAAGCAAGAATCTTCCCATAAATTTACATAGACAAGTGTCGATAAAAAAGTAGATGCAAGTAATAGAACACGGTTAAATGAGATAGAAAGAAGTCGAAATGTACTGCTCTTATTGTAAATAATATGTACTATGTGTGCGGATTTATTGCAGATTTATAAATAAATTAAGTACATATGTTGTTAGTCTTGTAGTGAATAAATTATACTCAAAAGTAGTAACAAATGAATCGTAAATAGATAAATAAATCGACAAAATTTTGCCAGTTTACTAATACACATAACCTACAAAATAGCTGTTAGCAGCAGCGAACGCCGTTCTGTTCGTTTTCGCGTATGCGTCTTATTCTATCATGTTCGTCTATCTCTTTCAATTGTTAGCAACATACCCATTTTCCGTCCTTCTTGCCATAGATTCGTTATATTCAGATGTTACAACTAGACGTTGCATTATAATGTTACATAAAAACGTTGCACGAAATTCGACCTTGACATTTTACATTTCTTTCCATCGCGCTCAAAAAAGTTTCACGTAAAAATTGTAAAAACTATTTAACAACTCACGATGTCTAACGACAGTTTGAGATCATAATGTTAAATATTTTGTAAATTAGAGCAATACTTGTCGAACGTTGTAAAAACGAATAATCTATTAATATACTGACGGTGGCTCTTGTGATATTGATCAATATATTAATGTGCCCAATTTTTTTCATCGCTTTTGAGTATAGATTTGTTAAAATTATTAAAATAACTGGAGATATTAAAGTAACTAGAGAGAGCTTACAACACTTGATTTTCATGACTAGCTAATCATGAAAATCAAGTGTTTATTTTAGTGCGTTTATTTTATTTTATAGAATTAGACACAAATAATTAGTTCAGTTGAAATCCCATGCTTGCCGGTTTGCGCTCTTTCCACCGTTCTCTTGCTTCTTTCCGAATATTCCAGCAGCTGCCCACCATCTAAGTAGCGGAGATTCTTTTTCAGTTTTCTGCGCAATATTTTCATTCTAACTTTGGAATGGTCTGAGATATTGCGATGAAACAAAAGAAAATTAGTCCAGTGTTACTATTCCTAAACTTTTGGTCACCATCTGAAAATTGCATGACATTAGCCTTGGTAGTTTTTGAGTTAAATCCGTTTGTACTCATAGCAGACATATATTTTTTATGTGAAACTTCTTTGGGCGCGATGAGAGTAAAATATCATGTTCAAATTTAATGCCTCGTTTGCAATGTAACATTTTCATTCAACGTTTAGTTGTAACGTCTAAATATAACGAATGTATCGCAAGAAGGGCAGGAAATAGTTACTAGACTAACGATCGAAAAAGGTAAATGAACACGACAGAATAAAACAAGAGGTGTGCGAATGTACGATAACAAACAAAACTAGCGCTCACTACTGTTATCAGCTGCTTTGTACGTTAGTGTGTCAAAAGTAAACTGTCAAAATTTTGTCGATTTATTTATCTGTTTACAACTGATTTATTACGTATTTCGTGTGTACTTCATCCATTACAGGACTACAAATAAATTAAGTGCGTATATTATGTACTTAATTTATTTATAAATCCGCAAGAACCCGCACATATTGTTGTCGTAAATACTATTTACAACATCAATTCAACGTGACTTCCTTCAGCTCCATTTAGCCGTGTTCCAGTACTGGCATCGCAGCTGTTTTTTTAATTGACAATTGTCTGTAAATTTATAGAAAGATTTTATTAGAAGTTTACGTCGATTTGTAATGACATTTTATTAATTTTTTTAATGTACTATACATATTTCAATTCTTTTATACGAATTTAGTACAACCTATGTATGATTTATAAGTACGCTTAGTATATGCTCTGTCTCCCTCTCTCTCTTTCTCTCTCTATCTGTCTGTGCCATTTTACCCTTACTATATACTTATAAATATAGTTTAGATCGCCAAAAATGTTAACTTGTGTCAAGTGTTAATTTTTATAACTGTATATATAGTATTAATATCTGTTTGTACAAATTTAGAGCAATCTACAGTTAAGACAATATCTGACAATTAAACATGCATAAACAATGAAGGTATACTAAGTTTCAAAATTATTTAAATTCACTTTGAATTTAAATGTGATTTCAAGAAAATAAAAATATAAAATAAAACAGCCACAAAAGGTATTTAAAATTTAAAGGTATTTAATATAAAATTATTTTGGGTAAAAAATATATTTTATTAAGGATATAATACTGTATATATAATGCTAATGTAAGTAATTAGTCGGTTAATGATTTTATGACTTGCCGTAGATAATAAATTAATACTTCTCGCTTTCTTTAACATATAGCCATTGCCTAACTTAATTAAAAATAAATTGTTAACGAACGTTGACAATGGTTCTATTGTTGTCAAAATGAATGGCTTTTTTCTTCTCATCGAGGTTTACGTGACTTTTTCTGTCCGATTGACGATTTTGATAAAACTTTCAGGGAGCTTATTTTTTTCAACGACCCTGTCATGCCTGTGAGCATCATGGATTAATATGGTACATCTGTAGATGGAGGATATGACGAGACACAATCTGCACTTTGTTTTATCTCGCTAGTTCAAAGGATCCCTTAGAAATTACATTTACAATCTATTATGAAAAATAACCTAACTTTTCATAAAAAAATTCAAGATTTCTCTTTTCTCTGATAAAGCTTCTAAGGAGCTCATTTTTTTCATTTTCTGTATATAACAGTGTCATTTTTATTCTTGTAACACCTAGATCCGACACTATGTGGACCTTTGTCGGTTTCCTTTAGATATTATACATCTACCAAGCGTCACATGACGGCTCACAATTTTTTTCTATTCTGTTGCTCACTTGATCAAGCAATATTATGATTTATTTCGTGGCTACTTTTTTTCTACAATTTACGTCATCATTTTCAAAAATTTATTATTTCGTGTTTTTTTCTGTCAATTTTTTTCTCTCTCTCTACCTTTTTTCCCCTTACTATACACTTCGTGGTTTAAGTTGTCAAAGATGTTTCATTTCTGTCACGTGTACTGAGTTGCGCGCGATTTTTGAAGTTATACTTCTTTAGGCGCGTTATGAAAAAATGATGAGAGTGAAATTTTAAGATTCGTCACACAAAAGTTACAGTATGAAGTTGCAGCGGTTGCAGTCTCGAAACAAAAGCTATTGACACCATCGTCGCCTCTGTTCACTGTTTTCATATTCATAGTATTTATCCACATGTTTCTAGTGTCTACATTCACACACGTGTTTTAGTTTCATATAAGTGCTGATAAATTATATTCAGTAGTGATTTAAATTCAATATTTTGATTAATATATTTACTATTCGTAAATATTAGTGAAAAAATTGTGTTTATAGACTTTTTCAAGTGCTCCAATATAATTGAGGTTATCTATCCGTATGTATTATTTAATGATGCCAAAGAAGTATAACTTCTCACGCGCGTACGTAAGTACACGCACCCTTTTATATTTTTGAAAGACTTATACTAGGCAAGAAATTTATATATTTTCATGGTTTTTATTACAAGTAACTTATACTAACTATAAAAATAACTTCGTATTGTAAAATATATATTTATTATGTTTTTGAAAGACATACTAGGCAATAAATTTATATATTTTCATGGTTTTTATTACAAGTGACTTATACCAACTACAAAATAACTTCTTATTGTAAAATGTATATTTATTATGTTTTTGAAAGACATACTAGGCAATACATTTATATATTTTCATGGTTTCTATTACAAGTGACTTATACCAACTACAAAATAACTTCGTATTGTAAAATGTGTATTTATTATGTTTTTGAAAGACATACTAGGCAATACATTTATATATTTTCATGGTTTTTATTACAAGTGACTTATACCAACTACAAAATAACTTCGTATTGTAAAATATATATTTATTATGTTTTTGAAAGACATACTAGGCAAATACATTTATATATTTTCATGGTTTTTATTACAAGTGACTTATACCAACTACAAAATAACTTCGTATTGTAAAATGCATATTTATTATGTTTTTGAAAGACTTATACTAGGCAATACATTTGTAGATTTTTTTTATATTTAATTCATTCATTGGCAAAAATATTTAAAAGTAGTTTAGTTAAGTTTATATTTGAATTTTATTTATCTGTATTGATTATATTAATAATACCTTGTTCTTGGGTATGGTAACGTTTTTATTTTTGATTTTTACGTAATAGAACAAAACGCAGTTTCTTTCTCTTGCCTAGAGCGCGGACCAATAACCTTCAGTGCTCACATATTATTCAAAATTACGGGAGGCGTCCATTCTTGACATGTTTGATATGAAACATATAATGACGTGTTTGGATGGGAGTTCAAACGTTCTGATGGCACGCCGCGATGTGCCATTCGGCCAACTTCGCGTCGTGCCGGTTCTTTCCAGCTTAATTCAGTCAACATCGTGTCTTTTCGGTTTTTTTTGACTTTACGCTTCTCTCTCTATTACCCTACACACGCGCTACTTAACGTGTGTGTTAGTGTATTAGCTTTGTTTCTTATTTACTAACGCCTACAACTCTACTGTTTATATCAGTGTTTACACGCTCTATTATCGAAAATACAACGTCCTATAAATATTTCAATATAAAAAAGTAAATAAAGGAGACCGGTAAAAATGGGCCCAAATGTTACAGAGATAAAACATAATTTTTAAAAAAGCTGGTATTTTTAGAGTATAAAAAACCAAACAACTCAGTAATTGACAATCAGGAAAGACGAAAAAATATAATTAAAATTTGTAACCATAATGCGAGGCAAAAAAATCTATCTGCATAAGTGCGCGTATTTCATATTTTTAAAATATAAAGAATTATTAATTGGAAATAAAAATAACAAAAAAAATTCAACAGAATATATGAGAACTTTTTAGAAAAGGATTACAAAAAATAATTAATACCTCTCGCTTTCTTTAACGTGTAGCCATTGTCTAACTTAATTAAAAAGAAATTGTATTAAAAATAAACCGTTGACAATGGTTCTATTGTTGTCAAAATAAATGGCTTTTTTCTTCTCATCGAGGCTTACGTAATTTTTTTCGATGACCCTGTTATGCCTGTAAGCATCATGGATTAATATGGTACATCTGTGGATGGAGGATATAACGAGACACAATCTGCACTTTGTTTTATCTCGCTAGTTCAAAGAATCCCATAGAACGTACATTTAAAATCTATTATAAAAAACAACCTAACTTTTCATAAAAAAAATACAAGATACCTCTTTTGTCTGATTGTCGATTTTGATAAAACTTCTAAGGAGCTTATTTTTTCATTTTTTCTATATAACAGTGTCATTTTTATTCTTGTAACACCGGGATCCAACACTGTGTGGACCTTTGCCGGTCTCTTTAGATATTTCACATCTACCAAGCGTCCCGTGACGGCTCACAATTTTGTCTACTCTGTTGCTCTCATGATTAAGCAATTAGGAAATTATTTATAGTTCATGCCTGATAATTAATTACTATGATATTTGATTTCAATTAGTATTTGTTTTGTTTGTTATTATTTATATTGTCCTCTAAATTAACTTGTTTTTTGGTGCTTTCATATTTTACCTAAAACGCTGGGCTGGGCTGGGCACAGCGCTCTAGGTCAACCTGTGAGTTGGGCGTGAAATATTTTAGTAAATAAATAAAAAATATAAATACCGTTAAGGGTAGCTGCCTCATTCGCCAACTGCACGTACCGCATGAACTTATTTTTAAGCTTCGGACCAGTTTTGTCCCGGAAGGCGCGCCATACGTACAGCAACTCGCTCTCAATGCGCGAGTGCGCCAAAATACGTGAGATCTCTGGATCGAGCTGCATATCGCAGTAGTTGGGGAAGGAAGAGTCTTCCGTCGAACTGCAAGAAGGAAATTTAAATAAAACTAAATTTAAATGAAAATTAAAGGATGAAATTTAGGTCAGCAGAGCCTGAGAAATCGTCTCTGTCCACCACCAGAATATGCGAAATTGGCTAACGCATCAATGATTGCGTATCTTACTTGAAGTGCAATTGCTTTATTTTTCACAACTCATCACATTATTTAAATCACATTTATGTGTATGACCACAAAAAACTATATTGCTTTTTCTAGACTTTCAGACATAATTTAAAGACTTATATTAAACCTTTTCATTACTTGTTCGATTATATTTAAACCTGTAGAAATATTCGTGATATCACGGATAAATCGAAATTGGTTCATTCGTTCAATAATAATGTCATACTCGTACAAAAATAATGATAAAATCATTAATAAGACTAAAGGTACAATGGACAGTACGTTTGTGTGGGTGTTTAGCCATGATTAAGCATGCCGTAATAACTGAACTAGTTTGGATGAAATTTAATGAAAAGTGGTTTTTCTTATATTTATACAGGAAAGTTTGCATCTTGGTTATTTTTTGTTTGTTTTTTCTTAATATTATACTTTTTTATCTTTTCTATCTTGAGCTGAAATCTCATTGATACATTTTACAATCAACGCAATAAAAACTGTAATTAGGATGCATATCTTAAAGGAAAAAATAGAACCTTTATAAATACCTCAGTTGTCACAACCGCAGTCAGTCTGTCACAACCAATTTTTTCAGGAAACGCATGGCCTTCAAAACTAGAAATATGGCATAATAATAAACATAGTATCCGGCACATGTATTAATAGTAAACAAACAAAAATATTTTTATGAAAATTTTGGAGTAGGAGAATTTTTTATTTTCCATTAAAATGTGAGGTATCATTTGAAAGGGCTTAACAATAAGAGCTTCAAATTTTTTTTTCATAATTTTAGATTATACAATTCATAGACATGCTGGAAAATGTACAAGAAAATATGTGTACATCCCACCCCCCTCTTCCGAAATTACTCAACTTAAATCATGAAAAAAATAAATTTTTAGAAGCCCATGCAAAGTTTGCTAGACAACTATAGCGATTATTCTAGATATTATAATTTCACAAATATGCCCTACGTTGTTACACCTGTAACAGACGCAGAAGGCAATATATTAATGTTGCAAAAATATATTTCCTAACAATTTTTTAAACATACCACTTATTTATTGATTAAATGCTTAATTACGTACGAAACTCTCTTAGTGAGAGTTCTTCTCGTGCTTGACAGGTTCTTTGATACGATGATATCACCTCGGTCTAATTAATGAAAACATGTATGTTATATTTCATTTAAAAACTTTATATAATCAAATCAGCAATATGGAGTAAAACCAGACAGAAGTTTCATCGAAATAGTATTTAGAAGCTTTTTTAACAACAGCTATGATATCACCCCTCGGTCTGATTAATGATAACATGTACATTATATTTCACTTATAAACCTTATAATATATAAACAAATCAGCGATATGGAGTAAAACCACACAGAACTTTCATCGAAATAGGATTTAGAAACTTTTTTGACAACAGCTATGACATCACCCCTAGGTCTGATGAATGATAACATGTATATTATATTTCATCTAAAAACCTTATAATATGTAAACAAATCAGCGATATGAAGTAAAACCAGACCGAAGTTTCATCGTAATAGCATTTAGAAGCTTTTTGACAATAGCTATGATATCACCCCTAGGTCTGATGAATGATGACATGTATATTATATTTCATTTAAAAACCTTATAATATGTAAACAAATCAGCGATATGGAGTAAAGCCAGACAGAAGTTTCATCGAAATAGCATTTAGTGACTTTTTTGACAAGAACAGCTGATTCGACCTCTCCATGACTATTAGAAAATAACAATGCTTCAACAATAATAACTGACAAAAAATTAAACTTTTTGGCTTTACCTCCAAAACACTTTTCCGCTTATTAATGAAATCAGTAAGTACCACCTATGAGCCAACGCGACTTTTCCTCAATATTTTTGGGATAAATTTGAAGCTTTTTGAAAGCTTAAGTTAAGGATGGAACGGTTTTACAAACTCGAAATATGTCGTTAAATTCCGCTGAGTATCATTAAATAAAATAATTCTATGATTAATTGGACATTTCTCCAGATTTTATAAGCCTTTGAAAGCACATATACGTACTTACCTATGTATGTACACACAAACTCCAATGTGATACATACTTCTCTGCTAACGTTTCTTTTGATAATACTCTTCTTTCCTTACTTATATTAATACACCCACTGGAAGCTAACACAATATGAAAGTACAAAGTTAACGTTATGGAAAAATCTCGGTTCGAATTGGAAAACTCACGTTTATTTGTTAAAAGTTAAAATAACTTACGTATATGAACTAACAGGATTCCCATATCGCGTATACATCTGATGAGAATTAGTGCTGAAAACGTGATCCTGCCCGTTCTGGATTCCAGATCGGGAATTGGAATTTTGGTATCCATCGGAGCCGCGATAGGGCATAGCTGAATCGGATCCCGAATTCATGGGGTCAGGCTGAGGATCGAAAGGCAGCCTCTGTCCGTAGGGACAAATTTTTGCTGAGTTGTAAATTTCCTTCATTTCTGAAATCAACTGCTGAACCTGAAATTGAAAGTGCTTTTGTTGATTTAAAAAAGCAAAATTAAGAGATAACGTTAAGGTAACTCAATTGAACTGAAAAATTGGAAACTTCTGCACAAAGCTGATAATTTTCTGAAAATATCTGCAATTAAAACTGATATTATTTACCGATTTACGTAGGACTTTTATATGCGCCTAAGTCTAACTAAACAAATAAGGATAATTGTGTATGTGAACTACAAAGGATGTTAACGAAAATTCTCACAGAACTAGATTTTTTTTAAATCTATATTTACTTCACTATGTCTGTTGAAGAAGCTCTTTTTATGCTGTTTTTTTGCTTCGACTTTATATAATTCATGACATCATTTAGCGTCATTTTCTTGCCGTGCTTTGGGTTTTTTTTCCCGATTATATATTATCTCTATATATTTGAGCTTTGAAAACCTGAATTTCCATGTATCTTGTTACCTTTTTTTTATTTTCTGTATTTATACCTACTTTCTAATCTCATTTTATTAACATCTTAAATTCTGCATTTATACCTATTCTCCGCTGAATATATCCCTACATGATATAAAACAAAGTTCCCCGCCGTTTCTGTCTGTATGTATGTGTGCAATTTTCTCAGTATCTATTAAACATATTTTATTCCGGTTTCCATTAATGAATACATTGATTCATGCAAAAGTTTTAACGTATATATCATGGATATTTTGTGAAAATTACTTGGCCTATAATGATGAAAGCCGATGAAGTTTGAAAAAATAATTCGTCGGAAAGGTCCCTTGGCGAACACTACTTATATCTGTACTGACACAGGAAAACAATATATGGCAACATTTTCTTCCCAAACAATTCTACATTAATAACAACGAGAGTATAAGTATAAGTGTGCAAGTGCACACATTACATAAAATCCGCAACAAATGTTCATTCTCATCTCGAATAAAATTGTCAAACGTGGATGTTTTTAAAACCCAAACGATAAATTGAAGGAACATAGAACTGACAATATACACACTGGAAAATATTTTCGCCCATTTCATTAAGTGGAATAATATTGAATATTTACTTTTTAAATAAATTTAGGTTCCATTCACTATTTTTCATTTTAAGTACCTCGATATATCCTCTTAAGTTAGGAAATACTAAAAAATATTTTCGCTCATCTCATCAAGTGGAATAATACTGAATATATTTTTTTAATAAATTTAGGTTCGATTCATTATGTTTCGTTTTTAAGGCTCTCAATGTTTTCTTTTAAGTCAGAAAATACTATAAAATTATTTTTGCGCAACCCATCAAGGGGAATATCATTGAATAACCCTAAAAAGGAGCAATCCTTTGCCTGAAAATTTGAGTACGAATAACATTATATTTCAGTAATTGATTCATACAATACCTTCAATATTTTGTAATTGTCGGCAAAATTGAAAAATTTGTTTATAAGATGAAAATTTTATTGTCAGCCAGCATTAGTTTTACGTTAATATGTTGAAATAATCTTAGGTGCGGTATAAAATTATTAATCACGTTAATTGTTTAGAACATGACTTGATAAATTTTATAAGTTTTTTTAATATAGCTATCAAAATTTTAAAGAGAGCTAGATGGTTCCAGAAGTTGCCTCATGCAAGAAGTTGAGAATATTATATATAGCCGATTATTACTTAACCATTCAGCTAATAACTTGTCAAACACTTAGCTATTTTATATTTCCTCTCCAAACATAGCATTTGCAATAAATATTCTATATCCAAGCATATGTCCACCAAATTGTTGAGTCCTGAGATTCGTTTTGGTTAACACGTGATTTCCAACTTCGATTAGAAAGCTTAATTTCTTCTGTATATGGATCCGAATCCACTTTATAACTAGGACTTGTATCCTTCTTGTCTAACATAAAAACCTATATTATAGGAAACTATTCGTGAATAATAATGTTTAATACATATGTGCACAGAACTCAATTCAGAGTCTTCTTTTCAAAAATCTTTAATGAAAGGGTATCATATTTTATTTTCCCAAACTCACCATTCTCCAAAAATCCTTTTAATTAAATTTTATTTTATTTGAAAAACTAATAAACTTTTGATTGCGGTTATGGTACTTATATAATATGGAGGTTACCAAAAGACCTTTTTTATTACCTCTCCAAACTTTACATCCCCCAAAGGAGCCCTACTCCCGGCCACCAGTCTCTCGAGTTGACGCCGCGCCTCTCTGTCGGCGAGACGATCTCGCGCAAAGGCTGCAGCCCGCGACCACGAGACACGCTCGAACTTGGAGCCAAGATTCAGCTCCTCAACCATGCGACGCCGCGTCGCCTCCGTTATATTCGTCACAAAGCGCCACTGGGCTAAAGTGACCCTGGAATAAAAGGAAAAACAGACCAAGGTTTGAAAAACTACGGAAAAATTACTTTTGTGTTTATTCATTAGCATCCTCGACGCTTACGCCATCTGTTGGTCAATTGTTTAAGGATTAACAACAATATTTTTAGATAATGAACATTATCATGCAATGCGATGAAATTTTAACGTTATCGTTTTGTATTTAGACACCTCAACGTATAACGATGACTTGTGGTATTTCATCGAATTTATTTTAAAGAAATTATGCTATTAAGGCCACTTGCATATAGAAAATTTTTGAAAACTTCACTAAATCTTCATGGCATATACATATGTGACCTAGTTTAGTATAAGGTCATACTCGATGCCGATTACGATTTTTTGCTACGTTTTCAGTAGAATCATATTTACATATATGACGTCATTGTCATTAAAGAAAGAAAGTGATTGGAATTGTATAATATGCAACGTATATCTTGTCCTGATCTATCTTATACTTAGGTGTAGGCATGTTTATTAAAATGAAGTGCTGAAAGGAAAGGCTGTGATGGAAGTAAAAAAGAACAAGTGCATTATAGGGAAAGTATTTTTAAAAAATAAGAAGAAAATTTTTGAAAATATTTACAGACTAGGAATTATGTGTCCCTGAGTGAAGTTCAGTCCGAGTTCTTGTAATTTATATAGTGGTTGGTTGTCGCAGGCAACCACATAGCAAACATGACTGCATTCTTTGTAAAAAAAGTAATAAGGTTGAGGCAAACATTTTTACTCGATAAATTCGTCGAGCCATAATCGACATTATTCGCTTAGCAAATTGTTGACAAGATGTTAGATGCATTTCAAATCCGATGTAGATTCTGTCAGTATATTGCACCAAAACCTGTTAAAAATCATTTAAAAATGTACTCCAAAAGAGAATTTTTACATAATCTTCAAAGTCAATGCAGGAACAATGCCTTGTAAGAGGGATTTACCCAAACTGTTCCCTCGAAATATTCCAAATAATTACTTTTACGCCAAATTACTCCAACAAAACTTGAGTTTTAACAAAACTTAAACATCTGTCTTCAAACAATTTACTGTCAAGTTTTTCTTTTGTAGATTTTTAAGTTTTTAATATTTTTTCTCATTACACAGATTGGTTACAAACTCATTAAACTATTTCTAACGAGAAATTACCCACTTGGTGAAATAGCAACAATAGCAGACCAGCAGCAATAACCAGCAACAATAGCTTCAGCTATAATATATATCTCAGTCTCGTATGAGAGTCTATTCCTCTTGTACACAAGCTCATTCATTCTTGTATGTGACTTCATTCACTCTTGTAGGTGAATTTACTCTTGAAAGTGATTATACTCTTTTGGTGACTTCTTTCCCTCGTGTCAACACATTCAATCATTTATGTAACTTTATTTACTCTTGTTTGTGCCTTCATTCACTTTCCCATGTCACCACTCTCGTACATAACCTTATTTACTTCTTTTATGTGACTTCATTCCCTTTCGTAAATCACCTCATACAATCTTGTATGTGACTTCATTCATTCTAATATGTGTATTGATTCATAATTGATTTCATTGATTCTTTACGTGACTTCATTCCCTCTTGTATGTCACTTCATTCAATCTTGTTTGTGATTTCATTAATTTTTTAAACAGCTTCATTCTCTCTTTTACTTGACTTCAGTTACTCTTGTAGGTGACTTCATTCACTCTTTTATATAACTTTATTCACTCCTGTATGTAACTTCTTGGACTCAATTATATATATTCCTGTTTGTACCCGAATTCCCGGTATATATTATGTCATTCTCTCTCCTATGTCAGCTCATCCACTTTTGTGTGTGCCCTCATTCCTATTGTACATGACTTCACTCTCTCTCAAATAGCACCTCACTCAATGTTGTAGGTGACTTCATTCACTCCTACGTGGCCTCATTTTTGTTGTATGCGACTTCATTTGCTTTCATATTTTTTTCAACCTCATTTAATTTTTCAGAGTGAATCTTTGTGACTAAATACATACCATTCCATTTTTATCACTTCTCAAATTTACTCAATTCCAAATTACCCCAACTTAACCCATCTACTTCTTTCTTTGTCTATTTATCCGCTCACTTCCTCCAAATATATTCTTTCAGACGACCGTAAAATTATACCTCTTCCACCTTCTGCCTTCTTATCTTTCCTATTTCCATTCTACTCCATATCAATATTTGTATTATTGTTATATTTTCTTTTTAAAATTTATTTAATTTTGGGCTAAAATTTCTTTTTAATGACGTCATTCAGTAATTTCTTAGCATTATAGACACATTACGCTCTCCGATCTGTTTCTGTTGATTAATTTATATGAAGATCCACAGCAATATTTTCTAATGATAAACCTTAACATATAAAAAATTTTGTAGTATTTTCTCTAAGGAAATTCTTTAAGATTACTTGCATGTTGGAAATTTTGGAAAATTACACTATATATCCAACGGTCACGCGAATTGAATGGATGTCAAGTTTTCACGCTGCGGTCCGCCGTCGAAGTACATGGGAGATATCGTCCCGGTCTCACGCCAAATATACAATTGAATTTGCTACAGAAATGGCAGATTCATGGCAAACCAATCTTCAAGTGCCATGGAACGCGTCACATCAAGCTTATGGGCTCGTATATAAAAAACAACTTTGTAAGACCACTGTCAATTAAATGCCAAGTATATGTCTGAATTCGCTAAACGGATGACAGATTTTTGAGTACCACGGGATCGCGTCGCATAGCTCTCAAAGACTCGCCTATAAAAGCTGTTTTTTTTCGGGAGAAAGCGGGCAGATACTAACAAGTAGCAAACACAGACCCATTAAAATATTATTAAGTCGTCTTGTATTACTAATTGTAATTATTCAATAATTAAATAAAGTATATTTTTAAAAAAGTTCATCTTCTCGTCTCGTCGAATTTCCTAACTCGCCCATGTGACTGTTTCCTACAAAATCGTACTCGACGCTGGATACAATTTTGTGCTAAACGTAAGCTTATTTAGCACATTAACATAAAATGAGGTCGCTATCGTTAAAGATGAAAAGTATTACAACCTACAACGTATATACCTACAACGTATATACCTACAACGTGTAAACCTACAACGGGACACGGCTGAAGTATTACAATCAATTACTTCACACTTTTTATAAGCAGAATTTACCACCAAGGTCTTCCATCAACATTTTAATTTCATGTTTTCCATTACACAGTTTCTTCATTTATTTGAAGAAGGAAACACTTCATTCCTTGCTAAGTACGTAGACCATCAGATAAAAAATGTACGTGTGGTCATTGATCACAGGTTATTATGCATACAAATAACCGCGAAGACCCCTTATGAAATGTAGACAGGATTTAAAACAAGTAAAAAACAAAGTTTCTCATTTATAGTATATATTAGGATCCAATGTACCAGAAACAATTTTACTCCCCGGTATGAAAAATGTATGTTACTCCTTGCAATAGTATATGCTTTATATTTATCTATATGTTGTTTCAGGCCATACGCTATGTATACATGTACATTCAAAATTTTGCAGAGATAAGACCCAGTTGAGAAGTTATTGAGTAACAAACAAAAAAGCTTTCGCATTTGTAATATTTGTATGGATCCAATATTTCAGAAAAAATATTACTCATCGGTATGAAAAAAGTATGTTACTACTTGCAATAGTATATGCTTTATATTTATCTATATGTTGTTTGAGACCATACGCTATCTATGCATGTACATTCAACATTTTATGGAGATAAGACGAAGTTGAGACGTTATTGAACAACAAACAAAAAGCTATCGCATTTGTAATATTTGTTAGGATCCAACGTATCAGAAAAAATATTATTCATTGGTATGAAAAATGTATGTTATTCCTTGCAAGAGTATATGCTTTATATTTATCTATATGTTATTTCAGATCATACGCTATATATGCGTGTACTTTTAAAATTGTATAGAAGTAAGACGCAGTTTAGACTTAGTTGTTGAGTAACAAACAAAAAAGCTTTTGCATTTGTAATATTTGTTTGGATCCAATGTATCAGAAAAAATATTACTCATCGGTATGAAAAATGTATGCTTTATATTTATCTATATATTGTTTCAGACGATACGCTATATATAAATGTACATTCAACATTTTGCAGAGATTAGACCCAGTTGAGAAGTTATTGAGTAACAAACAAAAAAGCCTTTGCATTTATAATATTTGTTAGGATCCAACGTATCAGAAAAAATGTTACTCATCCGTATGAAAAAAGTAAGTTATTCCTTGCAATAGTATATGCTTTCTATTTATCTATATGTTGTTTCAGACCCTACGCTATGTATGTATGTACATTCAAAATGTTATAGACAAGACGCAGTTGAGACGTTATTGAATAACAAAAAAAGCTTCCACATTTGTAATATTGGTTATAATTCAATGTGCCAGAAAAAATGTTACTCATCGGTATGAAAAAAGTATATTACTCCTTGCAATATATATGCTTTATATTTATCAATATGTTGTTTCAGACCATACGCTATGTATGCATGTACACTCAAAATTTACAGAAATAAAACGCAGTTGAAACGTTATTGAGTAACAAACAAAAAAGTTCTCGAATTTGTAATATTTGTAAGGATTCAATGTATCGGGAACTATATTATCCATCAGAATAAAAAGTCGTTACTTCTTAAAAGAGTATGTTATGTTCTTATCTATATAATACTCCTGATCATTGGCTTTATATGTGTCTAGATACAAAAGTTCTTAGAGAACAGATGCAAGTGAAAAGTCACTGATTAAAAAACAAACTTTTAGATTAGATTTGTTAGGATCTAATAACCCGAGACCTATATTATCCATCAAAATGCAAATTTCATTAATCCTTAAAAAATATGTTATGTTCTTATCTATATTATACTCCTGGTCATTGGCTTTATATGTGTCTAGATACAAAAGTTCTTAGAGAACAGATGCAAGTGAAAAGTGACTGATTAAAAAACGAACTTTTGCATTTATTAGATTTGTTCGGATATAATAACCCGAGACCTATATTATCCATCAAAATGGAAATTTCATTAATCCTTGAAAAATATGTTATGTTCTTATCTATATTATACTCCTGATCATTGGCTTTATATGTGTCTAGATACAAAAGTTCTTAGAGAACAGATGCAAGTGAAAAGTCACTGATTAAAAAACAAACTTTTGCATTTATTAGATTTGTTAGGATCTAATAACCCGAGACCTATATTATCCATCAAAATGCAAATTTCATTAATCCTTAAAAAATATGTTATGTTCTTATCTATATTATACTCCTAATCATTGGCTTTATATGTGTCTAGATACAAAAGTTCTTAGAGAACAGATGCAAGTGAAAAGTGACTGATTAAAAAACAAACTTTTAGATTAGATTTGTTAGGATCTAATAACCCGAGACCTATATTATCCATCAAAATGCAAATTTCATTAATCCTTTAAAAATATGTTGTGTGCTTATCGATATGTTACTCCTGATCACAGATTTTATATGTTTGTACATACAAAAGTTCTTAGAGGACAGATGGAAATGAGACGTGACTACATAGAAAACCAATTAACGTTTGCATTTATTAGAGGACAGATGGAAATCAGACGTGACTGTATAGAAAACCAATAAACGTTTGCATTTATTAGACTTGTTAGGTAATAAGATATAATAATCCAAAAACTATATTATCCATCAAAATGAAAAGTGTGTTAATCCTTAAAAAACTATGTTATGTACTTATCGATGTGATACTCCTTATCATAGACTTCATAGATTACATATGTGTGTACATACAAAAGTTCATAGAGAACAGATGTGTCTAAAAAGCAAACTTTTACGCTTATTATATTTGTTGGAATCCAATATATTGGAAGTTATATTATCTATCGAGATGAAAAGCATGTTACTCCCGATCATAGACTTAGGTGATAGTTTCGAAGAATGAGAGAAAAAATATTTTTTTCCGAGAAAACGAGTAACAAGTACATTTTCTAGTTTAAAATTACTAACAAAGTTACAAGTACAGTTTAAAGAAAATCTTTAAACCATTCTTTTATAAAACCTAATTTCCAATTACATATTCTACGTATGGTACTCTAAATTTTGAGTTTAAAAAATATGTTTTTTTAATATTTAGAAAAAAAACTCTTTCATCCAAATTAGAAAGTTAATTATTTGTTTATAAACTAAATATTGGATATAAACTGTGGATATAATGGGCCTGCGATGTTGAAACCAACAGATCGACAGAAAGACAGAGAGATGATGAAATTATATATTGATGATGAAATATGAATAAAGCCATTCACAATTACTATTACATTAAGATCAATTTTACGCACCTGTAGCACATCGCCGAAGCTTCGCGATCATACTCCCTCAGAAACTGCAGAGCCTCAGCCAAATTAGTGTTTGTGCCCTAAAATAAGAAATTAGAATAATTAAGATAAAATTGGAAAATAAAAAAGTCTTAAAATTGAAATTTCCAATCATCAGGTTAACATTTGAATATTAAAGGTAAGCTTTTAAAATTCAAAGTTCCAATCATCAGGATAAGATTCAAAAGTAAAGATAAGGTTTTAAAATTAGAATTTCCAATCATCAGGATAAGATTGGAAAAGAAAAGAAAAGGTTTTAACATTAGAATTTCCAATCGTCTGGATAACATTTGAAAATTAGATATAGGCTTTTAAAATTATAAATTCTAATCCTCAGAATAAGATTCGAAAAGTAAAGATAACATTTTAAAATTAGAATTTCCAATCATCAGGATAACATTTGAAACTTAAAGATAAGCTCTCAAAATTTTAAATTTCAATTATCAGGATAAGGTTCAAAAAGTAAAGATAAGATTTTACAATTAGAATTTCCAATCATCATGATAACATTTGAAAATTATATATAAACTTTTAAAATTATAAATTCCAATCCTCATAATAAGATTCGAAAAGTAAAGATAAGATTTTAAAATTAGAATTTCCAATCATGAGGATAAGATTGGAAAAATAAAGATAAGGTTTTAAAATAATAAATTCCCATCATCAGGATAAGATTCGAAAAATAAAGATAAGGTTTTAAAATTAGAATTATCTAAAACCTTATTTATTTTATCTTAAACCCATTCATTACCATTGAGGCAAATAAGTAGTCAACAAACAAACCATGGCAAACCTGAGCGGGTTTAGCCATTTTAAATATTTCCATTGTTAATAAAAATAGTAATATAAATATTTAGAAACAAAATTGCAATTTGGAAAATATTTTGCAGGACGTTAACTCTGAATTGGTTAAAGCAGCATATATGTAGCACACTTATTGCTACAAAAACAAGCTCTTCTAGTCAAAACAAAGAAATGAAAAAATCAGTTCCAAGATAGACTATAAAATATTGTGATAAGCAATCATAACTGCATCAGATTTAATATGAATTATTTTCTTTCTGCTTAAAAATTTGTTTAGGGTACAAAATTTATATGACACGATTTTTATGTGAGACTGCTACAAAGCGAACAGCTGATTCGATTGGATATTTCAACCCAAGCCGTAAGGTGTGCTCTGGAATCTTCGTATTAGTTATAGTTCAGATAAGCTTCTTAAGCGTCACTTTAATGAAGAAATTGGAGATAAAATAATTGTTACAGATATAATAAAGAGAAAATACAAATATACCTGCGTACGTCAAATATAAAGTCCTTTGCATACGTACCAATATTCATACTTACATATCCGCATACATACACATAATAAGCAACCTCACTTGCGCACATACACAGCTAATTTACACATACATACATCACTATACTATACAGAAATATTGTACAGTGATGTATGTGTGTGTAGTAGTGATTAGTAACCATGAAGTAAACATTTCATGTATGAATCACACCGAACAAAGTGTGCTAATATTCAATATCCTTAACTGTTATATGTTACATTTAGTGTTATTACAATAATTTCCGTCTTCCGTCTGGGCTTGTCAAAAAACCAGCATGTTACCAACATTTTAAATACTACAACTGTTGCATGTTTTCTTTCAAGAAGGTCAAAACTGATTTTGGAGCGATAAAAGCATGATGCCTGTGTCTCATATCTTTATACAAAACAAAGTGACTTCAAATATAATTTTAAAAGTTTGATGCCTGTTTCTCATATCTTTGTACAAGACAAAATGACTTAAAACATAATTTTAAAAGCTTGATGCCTGTGTCTCATGACTTTGTACAAAATAAAGTGGTTTCAAACATAATTTTAAAAGCTTGATGAGCTTGTCTTATGTCTTGTATAAAACAAAGTGACTTAAAACGTAATTTTAAAAGCATGATCTCTATATATCTTGTCTTTGTACAAAACAAAATGACTTAGAAAATAATTTTAAAAGCTTGATGCCTGTATTGTACAAAACAAAATGACTTAGAAAATAATTTTAAAAGCTTGATGCCTGTGTATTAAAACAGAATGAGTTAAGGTAGAGAAGGAATAACAAGGTAATAAAGATGTAACTAGATTAAAAGTAGGGCTTTATTTTAACTTATCAGTTTAGACAGAAAATTTATTTTCATAAAATGACCTAAATGAAAAACGTGCATTTTTTTCCTATCCCTTCTTTTAATACATATAAAACGGAAACATGAACTGTTATATGAATCATTATCCGTGATTAGATCCACGTAGCGAAAACAGTAATCGTTCAGGCACTCTAAGAAATTTCTTTTTTAGTATTTCTTAAGAAAATTAATTTTTTCTTATATAAAATTTTCATATACGCTATTTTATGAAACATTTTATGCAGGTACAATATATCGTAATAATCAGTTCATTTTTTAAAATGCTACTAAATCACAAACAAACGAACAAACCAAAATGCATTACAAAACAAAAATAATTTTTACAATTAATTACGAAAACTTTCAACTAAAGCTTTTAATATTATTATTATATATTAATAAATTATTCACAATTAAATGAAACTACGTGATGTAGTATTATTTCTACTTTCTTTAAATTCTTTACCACGACCTAGGTTTCGTTGTATTACAACATCTTCAGGTGGGCTATTAGCAAAGATATACTACATCACGTACTTTCATTTAGTTATGAATAAGGAATTTCTACAAAATTAACGCCAAATATATTCAAAAATAATTATTATTATATGTATAGTTTACAAAGGATATATGTGTGTATAAATCTTTAGAAAACATTTTAATTTAACTGTGAAAATAATACACCTAATTCCACCTATTAAAATAATTATGAAAGTAAACTTTTTTAAATAAGCGCGCCTTTATTTAAACTTCAAATTATTTAAGATTCGAAATGTAAAGATAAGGTTTTAAAATGAGAATTTCAGGATAAGATTGGAAAATAAAGATAATTTTTAAAGTTAGAATTTTCAATCATCAGGATAACATTTGAAAATTAAAGATAACCTTTTAAAATTATGAATTTCATTCCTCAGGATAAGATTCGAAGAGTAAAGATAAGGTTTTAAACTGGCTTAACATAATTCACTAGTAAAGACTTCCTTTTAACTGTTCTTGCGTGATGCACGAAAAAAAGGCTCACAGAAAAAGGAACAAACATTCAAAAACTATTTTCTGTTATGTTCCCTTAAATATTTTTTCTCATAAAATACCTTGAATGTACACAAACACCGATTCTACTTTATTTACATGTGCAGAAAATAATACACGCAATAGTCAAGTTTTTGCAGCCAAATATTAAACCTATCAAAATAAAGAAATTACAAATATTGACAGCAAGTTCTAATTTTAAACAAATTGACGAAACAAAATAAGCTTATAACAAATACATGAGACAACGAAAAATGTCATTTATGGAAGATGACCAACAACGATATCTGTCGTCATAGCTCTCAAGCACCTATCCCTTTTGCAAAGAGGTGCAACCTACCTAACACCTAACACCTAGTTTGCTAAAATATATTCGATGGAAAATTTCATTGCGCGATTTAAACTAAATTTAGCACCATATATCGATGGACTGACACTATACATTCATATCATTAATAAGTATCGAGTAACTATGGCCTTTTGTGTTGTTGTTGTAATGCAACATAAATTAATTTTAAAAAATATTAAATTCGGATACTTTCTGATTGAGAAAAATTATTCCGATGAGGTGAAAACTAGTCACTGTTTTTTAAAAACTTCATCTGCATTAATTCAATAGTTTTTACGTGATTCGTCTTTTTCCATCAAAACATCGTTTGTTCAAAGAGAAAAAAAACTGAAATTAGCGTATTGGAAATATCCTGTTAAAAATTTGGCGAAATATGAATCTAGCCTACTCGCGGTTTAAAATCATATTCTGAAAACTTGTTCAAATTTTCATTCAAAAGTTAATAATTTTTATCTTAACAACAAACATAAGGGTGAAATATTTTTAGTTCTGTCACCAAATTTTCCTTTCACGTTTCCAAGTTTCATGGAAAGAACGGACCTCCAACAAAACCGAATTCTTACAAGTTCCCACTTATTGTCTCATTTCTAACTAGATGACCATCTGCCTTTTCATCTAGATTTTATAGCGATTGATTTTCAAAAATCTTCTATAACAGCCTATACATACATTTATATATATATATATATATATATATATATATATATATATATATATATATATATGTTTATACCTAAATTCATAATATATAAATATATAGAATAAACATAACTGTTCGGTATCATAAAAAAAATTCTCATAATAACTCATATATGGCGAAATTACTATTCATACCGAAACAAAATATTTCACCACACGAGTCACACCGCGCTCCGTGTAATGTGTGTCGTGAAACATTTACACAAAAAATACTATTATTACGCTATGAGTACCCGAAAGGAGATCGAGTAGGTGACACTATTTTGTTTTGACGTCGGATTCACCACACCGTGAAGTGGTTTATGAAATGTTGAGACGACATCGCGCGTACGTTTCGGTGTGACTCACCACACAGTTACCGTGGTATACCTTCAATGAATATTATTAACTGAATATAATATTTAAAGATAATTATAATTTCGTCCATATTTACGTTTATCAAATGTAGACAATACGATCCTCAAATATCTACTTTTTTGACAGTCAAACTAAAATACGAATTTATCTTAAGAAATTTTTTTATAGGTATGCAATTTTAAAATTAAAAAATATAGATAAAAATCATCTTAAGAGCCGATGTATTTGCTTTATTATAAAGGTAATTTTATGCCGTTAGGGGTTAAATACAATTTCAGGTATATGGACAACGGAACTGACTTGAATGAAGCGCAATCTCTAAGTTCAATTCTCAACCACTTTTTCAAGCAGTTAGGGATGGTATATTGGTAATAATGTAGCGAATGTTGTCTTTCAAGTGGTCCAAGATCTGTGATTTATTGTCATAAACTAGCGATTTGACATATCCCTACAGAAAGTAATCCATAGGCGTGATATTACAATTCAGAAGGACATAACTGAAATTTTTTCCTACATTAAATTGATTGTGTCGTTCTGTATAGTATATTGCCCATTTTTTTTAAACCAAAACTCTTCAATATTAGTGCATTGGAGAATGGAAAAGTCAGTAATAATGGATCTAAGGCGCTCTGCTTTGATTTTACCGTTCTCGTCGGCATCATCTTTGAAGAAATACGGATCAATAAGTCCACCAGTCCATAAAGCACACCAAACAGTGACTTTTTGTGGATGTACCAGCGTCTCAATAATGGCATATGGATTTTCTTCTCGCAAAAATATTCCGGTGTACAAATCTGAAAATTTTGTTTATTGACGTAACCATTTAACTAAAACTGAATTTTTGGTTAAATTGATAAACCAATAGAAATATTGCTCCAAAAAGTGGCTGAGAATTAGACTTCCAGATTGCGCTTCATCCGAGCCAGCCGTGATATAATTGCCGTTTCAATAAAGCCAAAAATACCATGGCCATTGTCATGATTTTTATCCATTTTTTTCATTTTAAAGTTGTACACCTCTAAAAAAACACCCGATACAATATCTACTATAATGCAGTCAATTAAAATTATAGTTCACAATTAAATGAAACTACGTGATGTATTATTTCTACTTTCTTTAAGTTCTTTATCACGACCTAGATTTCGTTGTATGACAACATCTTCTGGTTGGCAATCGACAAAGATCTTGTAAATTGAATCTTTTCTAATCGCCCACTTGAAGATGTTGTAATACAACGAAACCTAGGTCGTGGTAAAGAACTTAAAGAAAGTAGAAATAATACTACATCACGTAGTTTCATTTGCTTGTGAATAATGAATTTCTACAAAATGAACGCCAAATATATGTAATACTAAAATTATAATATTTTATTTAAATTTTCAACAATAATATTAAAACTCATGCCACCCTGCCCATTTAACATTCTTTAAAAGAATAAAATAAACTCACTTTCTTTGAAAAAAATTTCAAACTTAATATCGATAATTTTGAAAATAAACGTCTCGTAAATTGTACATTAAAAATAATAAGAATATTTTTTTAGACTTGTTTATTTTCTACAGTTTCTGCCAGAAGACCATTTTCATATAATATAATTGACGATATTATTACGCTTTTGAAAATATATTATACTAGCAAAACACTTATACGGTGATTATTATTTGAAAATATTTCAATAGAAATACTATGTGCCCTTAAATATTTAGATGTACTTAAGACAATATTAATATTTGTAAATATTTCAATAGAAATACCATGTGCCCTTAAATATTTAGATGTAGATGTACTTAAGACAATATTAATATTTGTAAATATTTCAATAGAGATAATATGTGCCCTTAAATATTTATATGTAGATGTACTTAAGACAATATTAATATTTGTAAATATTTCAATAGAGATACTATGTGCCCTTAAATATTTATATGTAGATGTACTTAAGACAATATTAATATTTGTAAATATTTCAATAGAGATACTATGTGCCCTTAAATATTTAGATGTAGATATACTTAAGACAATATTAATATTTGTAAATATTTCAATAGAAATACTATGTGCCCTTAAATATTTAGATGTACTTAAGTGTGTGTAAAAATATTTCAATAGAAATACTATATGCCCTTAAATATTTAGATGTACTTAAGTGTGTGTAAAACCCTCATTGAGCAATTTTGATTTTGTAAAAGGTACACTCATCAAAATCTTCCACAAAACTATATTTTCTAATTAAACCATTGTGGTTGAATGGAAAGATTGCTCATATAATAATAAGTCCGCCAAAAGTATGTATATTTATTTATGTATACATTACGATGTGGAAATTATTAAATAAATTAACTATACATAAACGTGAGGATACATATAAATATATACATAGGTTACTTTACTGAACAAACCAATTCAGTTTCTTCAACTAGTAGAATAAAATTAAATAAATTAAGGCATCGTATAAAGCCAACTTAAGAAAAAAAAACCATATAGCAACACTGCGCATACAGCCTGCATTAGCAAATGTCACGTAGACGAGTGGATGTCTTAGCGATCATCCGGTGTTACGGTGCGGACAGACATAATGACAAGAACCTTGAGAAAAGATAACCATCATCCGAGATATGGTGAATTATTTGTAATTGAAATAATGTATGCCATAAAGTAGGCAAATTCATGCGTACGATATCCTGTTTGGAGACAACGCTACAGCAAAAATAAATCTGTTAATATCAGACAGGATTTGACATAATTGTGATAATTTACTCAATTGTGGCTAGTGTTCGACCAGTGCAATGCGGGCGATCCGGAAAAGAGGACCTGTGTTTTAATTATATCCTTTTATATTTTACACAATTAACAAACATTTTAATTATATTGTTACATTTGGCTTGAGAATAATTTAATTTTTTCACGTTTGCACTTTTCACCGGAAACTTTTCGGATTTCATTACACATTGACCGTCATGAAATATTAAATAAAAAAAATATTTATTGCCCTGTCGAGAGTCAAAAATGTTTAAAAAATAAAAACTTTAATTAACCCTTATTGCACACAAACTTTGTGCAAAGTTCTTATTTTAAGTACTTTTGACTTAAGAATAATTTAATATTTTTGGGACGATTGCAGTTTCTACCAGAAACTTTTATGATTCATTTCACACTGGCTCTCATGAAATACGAGATAAATGAAAAAAATATATATTTATTGCATTAGCAAGTCGAGAATCATCAAAAATGTGTAGCCCTTCTTGCACACAAACTTTGTGCAAAGTCCTTACTTTGAAAAGTATATCTTATACATAAAGCTCGTCTATATTTTATTTACGAGATATAACTAGAATTATGCAAATCTCTTTTATGACTTATTTTTAGTGATATGTCCATAACTGTAAAACTGGAACAGTTATGGAATCAAAATCTTGTCTTTTTCTCTATTACAACCTATTTTTGGAAGTACACAAGGAATAACTATGAATTTGGACGTAGTCATACTTAGTAATTACCTAAATATAGAAGTAAAATACGAAATGCCTAATTGTCATTTTTAAAAATAACTTTATGAAAGAAGTCATATTAACGTGGAAAATCCGAGATATATCAAAAACTTCCCGGAAATGATACACCTTTTGTCAGCTCGACTCGCTTGCCGGCCAAGTTGTCATGGAAGACAAAAACACAAGAGATTATAGTGGTTCAAGATCCGCGACTAACGTCCGGAAAATATTTTGGTGCGTATATTTACATTTTCTTAAGTAACATTACTCTTAGAAAGAGTAATGTTCATTTTCATTCTTAAGGGTCAATACCGAGTTCGAGGGGAATATTATTTTTGTGACAATATGGCATGTACGCCATTTGGTCAGAGCATTCTATCTTCTAAACAGAATAAGTTATAGCCTTACATTTAAAATATCTTATTAATATTTTGACCCAAAATCGAAAATCGTATTAAAAATTACATAAAATATTATATAAGAGAGGTAACCGATACATGCAAAGATGGATTAGAAATTATTTCCTTTCTATCTTAAGATGCTATATCATTAAAAAAGCTTGTTCAAAAGGTAAAGAAAATGGAAGATAGTCAAAATTACTATTTTTAAATCCATTTGTTTAACCAGTCTGTTTAACCTTGTTACCTGAAATTTCTGGTCCAGTATTGCAAATATCCTACATTTAAACAGCAAACACTATTATCACCTTCCACTATAACAGTATATAAGTTGTGGAGTAATACACACATAAGTTTTTTAATTATCGCAACTTTCTGTGATATCTCTTTGAAATATAATAGATGTGCCTGTGACTTCATTCACATAGTCTTTTGGAAAATATTACTAAGTTATATATGAGGTTAACGGTTTAAATAAACGTAATAAACATAACTGTAATATTTATAAAAGCAAACTTTTTCCAAGAAAGTGTGCTTTGTGCTAAAATTTCAAATTAACATAATTTCTTTTCAGTGGGTTCATTTCGATGAAACAAAACATAAATATCTGATACCTCATATTCTACCAAATCCAACAATTACCCCCAATATCTCTTAGTTATTCCTGTGTAAGTCACGAAAAAAATAAATAAACAATTCAAAAAACCAAATCCTTTTTTTCTACATATTTTCAAAGTGCAGCTACTACAATTCTATGATTTTATTACAAGTATAGATATAGAAACTACTACAATTCTATGATTTTATTACAAGTATAGATATAGAAATACATTTAACAAACGTTCTTTAAATAAAAAAAATATATTGACCTTTTATCAAACTTTAAATAATTTTGGTACATATTACGAGGATTATGTAACAAGAGTCCAATTTGAACTTGGTTGCTTTTTACTAGTTTCTTAAATATGCTTCTTTCTCTAATATAAGGTATAAGAGTTTGCGAACATGAGCTATACGTCAAACTTTCGTCCTGCACTAATCTTTCTCTGGTACTTCATTATGTCTTCATGAATACCTGGAATTGATAGAGCCGTTCCATGATTGTATCGTGTATGTATTTTCTATCATCCTACTTCTATTTGTTTTTCAGATCACATAAATTTAGAATATATCTATAAAATATAATAAAATGGTGTCTGTGTGCCCATCAAATCTAACCTACTGACCGAATTTCAATGAAACTTTGCAGATTTATACCTCAGAGCTTTGATCAACACCTACCATAAAAATCATCATAATATTACTTACAACTTCGGGTATATAGTATTTCTAATTAAACTATTTACACATATTAATTTTTCACGACCTAAATATATTGTCTATTATATATCTCACAGGCGTAAAAACCAACTAATTATATAAACATATAATTCCACATAAAATTAGAAATAATTCATTTCTAGATCTTTCCCTTTACTTGTGTCATAAGACCTTCCATAATGCTGGCTTTTAAGATTATAATTATAAGTACACTATGAGTTTTGATGATCAATGATTAAGACTCTTACATGAATAAAAATGGCCATATTTATTTGTTGCATGAATCAAAAAATTTAAAATGTTTACAACAATGTAAATCTAAAGGCCTCCGTATGATACATTAATTGGTATCTCACGCAGTTTCTGCGAAGAACGATTTTGACTAGAGAAGAAAGTCTAAGAGTTCCTTTTTTTCTTTTTTCAGGACAAAACTCCAAAATCTAACGCGAAACATTTATTGCCCAGTTTTTCTCGTCATCTATTCGTTTATTTGTTTAAGCATTGCTTCAAAGCTACTGGACTGATCCGAAACGATAATCGATTTTTCAGTGAAATAATGCCTAAGGCTCAAATTAAAATCTAGACTAACTTCTTTTTCGATCAAATGTTCTCTGTGGGTAAAATTTAAATATTATTATACAAACATTAAAAACCGAGAATGAAGCTTTAAGAACTGATAAATAGTAATTGTAAAATCTACAACAATAATCTATATATATATATATATATATATATATATATATATATATATATATATATATATATATATATATATATACATATATATTATAAAGGTAAATGTACAATGTGAATGCCGCTAAAACTCAGAAACGAGTCCTGGTAAAGGGAATTATATGGTGCAGCAGCCCTCTATCCTCCATCCATGAACAAAGTTCCCATTTTGCTTGCTTGGGCATGCTTAAGGGCTGAAAGTTTCTCACTCTAGACATTTCTAGAACAGTCCAAAACATTCGAGAGTATTCAAGAGTATTCCAGAACCTCCTGGAACATCCTGGAATGTAAAATAGTCTGGAACAATCGGGAACATCCCGGAACATCCTAGATCATTGTGGAACATTCCAGAATACTCGAATGTTGTAGAATGTTCTGGAATATTGTGGACCATTCGAAGCCTTTTTTGTATGGGTGGGGCTATCCATTAGTAGTGGTATATAAGGCAAGATCCGTCATGATTTTGAACGTCAGTTTATTAGTGAAGAGCAACGAGTGAACAAAAACAGACGGTGAAGTGTGAGTAATCAAAGTGACAATATAAATTGACAATATAAATCAAAAATAAAGAGTGAAAAGTGTAATAGTGATAATTTAAATCGAAAATAAAGTGTGAAAAGTGTTTAAAGTGTACTTAGTGTATTTTTAATAAAAATTTGATTTTATTTATATTTTACACAATGTCCAAATGTAAAAAAGGATGAGATCTGGCTAATTCTGAAGGAAATCAGCGAAAACAAAAAGAATAGCGAAAAAATGAAAGAGTCAAAAAGCGCGAAGTATGTTTACGTTCCCAATGAACGAGAATGAGCACCGTGAAAAGCAGAGAAACTGAAGAACAACAAAATGAACGAATTGAATAATGAATATGATGCGATACAATTTTATAATAAAAGACTGCGAATGCAAGCCACCCATGAAAACATCACCCTACGAGAAGCGCGGACGAGGGCAAACAAACGGTAAAACCTAACGAAGGAAGCATTCCACTACGACCCGACAAAAGAATATAAAAAAGACAAACACGTCGTAATCGGAAAAATGGATAACGTCTGCCAATTCTGCAACGAGAAAAAATTCAGTAGAGAAACACCGGGAGTCTGTTGAATGAATGGAAAAATTCGATTACCACCACTGGAAGCACCTCCGCAGGAATTTCTACATTACATGCCAGGGAAAATTCCAGAATAAAAACACTTTCTTCAAAATATAAAAGCGTACGACGTCTGTTCTAAATTACTTCTTTCAGCATCACTTCAATAAACACTAACAGAGGTAAAATCGATTATATTTTTTCCATCCAAGGACAAATCTATCTCAAAATGGGATCATTACTACCACTACCCAACGAAACCTATATATATTTTATTTGATTTGAATCGGGTTTTTTCGCGGTAATTATCTATTTAATGAGTAAACCTAGATATTATAAACTAAGTACTCACTATGTCCCGACGTTTCAGACTGGTTGAATTCTGTCGTATATTTACAGAAATTAAAAAACATCCAAATTTCAACCGTGAAGATGGATTCAAACTCTCGGCGGCTTGGAATCCAGTGATTGCAACTAGGTGTTCGCGATGTGTACATAAAACCAAGTGTCATGACACCGTCAGTGTAGTGTGTAGGTCTAGTGTGAACGCGCCTTAGATTTCTACAATCAACCAAGTGGGGTTAGTTTTGAAAAACACTCCCGCGTCGCAGCGGTGACTCCTATCCTTCAGTCTTCCCGTGACCACAGGCTGTGCAACCAGTCTGAAACGTCGGGACATAGTGAGTACTTAGTTTAAAATAACTAGGTTTACTCATTAAATAGATAATTACCGCGAAAAAACCCGAATCAAATCAAATAAAATATGTGTTCGAATCGCGAAAGTTTAAAAAAGAAACCTATATATTCCTGCAAGGATATTTCATCGGAAATGAAGAAGTAGAAGTTGATCAACAATGCGCACACATCAGTAGATTGAAACGTGAAATAATCCAAAATGTACAGAGAATCTTACACAAATACAATCAACTTAGTCACATATTCAAAACAGCACTAAAACTAATGATTTCTGATGACTATAAAATTATAATTCGAGCTGACAAGAGACCACCTGAGGAACACGAACGTCGATTTAATACACCTCAGATGGACGAAGTCACCATCGTAAATGTGGACAATGGAGACACAAGCCATGACGTAATTGCACAACGCATTGCAGAGACTCACCGTATATATGATGCCTTGCAATATCAATCAATATTAAAGGAGAGGACCAATATCATTTTAATGTCAAACAAATCAATCCTGCTTCGAAAGCGTAGAAACAAACAAAAAGTCACTTCAAGGAGTTCTGTGTTTACCACTTAATGATTAGAGACAATAAAACTTACAGTCACATTCTCAATACTCGCCGTTTATTCCAATAATTCCTGATAGATATATATACAAAAATAGGAGCGGAACGGATGCTTTACATAAGATTTAATCAGAAGAAACTACGCACGGAAGAATACATCCACCTTCGAGACGCGATCATAAAGGATGAAAACATTGATGACATTGAAACAATGGTAATCTTACCCTCATCTTACATAGGAAGTCTAAAAATGCCATAACCTACGTAAGAAAATATGGACGACTTAATCTCTTCATAATATTCACATACAACTCATCGTGGTTAGAAATCAAAGAACAACTAAGGCATGGACAATACTCATCAATCGACACGATATAATAGCCTGATTTTTCCGATAAAAATAACTGAGATTTATTGAAGTCTACACAAAATACCACATCTTTGGAACCATTAGATTTTGGATGTACACAATCAAATGGCAAAAACGAGGACTACCTCAATCATACAATCTCATATGGCTAATCGACAGAATTCATTCCATGGATATCGATAAAATCATCCAAGCTGAATTTCCCAATCCACAAGAAGATTCGGAACTGTATGACATAGTTTTAAAAAACACGCGGATCATTAAACCCCAATTCGCCATGTATGAGTGACATAAAATATACAAAAAAATACCCAAAACCATACTTGGACGGCACACAAAATGATGACTATCCCAAATACAGAAGACAATTATTAAAATAGGCGGCTTCACTGCAAAACTACGAATACGAGGCAGAGACGAACTGGAAATCAATGGGTAGTACCATATACCCCACAACTTTCCAAAATGTTCCAAGCACACATAAACGTAGAATACTGCAATTTAGTGAAATCCATTAAATATTTCTGTAAGTATGTGAAGAACGGCAGTAACAAGGCAATATTTCAAATAGCCAAAGACAGCGAACAATAAAACAGAAACGACGAGATCCTTATGTACCAAATAAGAGTTTACACCGTACACCCGAACAACGCCGAATGTTTCTATCTCCGGATGTTGCTACGGGGACCAGCAAGTTTCACAGATTTCAAGAATGTCAACGGTTACAAAAAATGACAACCACTGGGAATTAATACTAGCAGAAGCCTCACTCACAGTCGCAGCTGAACAAATCAGAGACTTATTCGCCATAATACTAACAACATGTAATACGTAGAATTCAAATAAGCTATGGAAATTCTTAAAAGAGAGTATGAGTGATGACATACTGTACCAAATCCGACAAGCTCATCCAGAACTGGTCATCAAATTCAACGACGACATCTTCAATGAAACACTCATTTGCCTAGGAGATAAATGTTCAACAATAAAAAACCAGACCTTAGTACAACTTGGTATGCCAGCATCACGACAAAATGTTTTCAGTGTCCTAAACCTCGAAATTACAAAGGAAAAAAGCTACAACATCAACGAACTACTTCAATATATTGCTCACAACAAACCACTCCGCAATGACGATAAAAAAAAATTTACTTTATCATGGACCGGACAACAACAACACTGGCGGAATTAATAGTCGCACCAGGCGGCACCGGGAAAACGTTTCCAATAAATTCATTGCTGACAGAAATACGTGTTAAACAACACATTGCACTTGCACTGGCATCATCCGGCATTGCAGCCACACTTATGGAAGGGAGATGAACTGCCCATTTTGCCCTACAACTACCATTGAATATAGCCGAAGAACAATTCTCAGTAAACAAAATCTCAAGAGCATCTGAACGGCGTGAACATCTGAAACAAGCTAAAATTATGATAAAATTATCACTTATATTTTAAAGTTAATACTTTTATTCCAACTATCAACACATATCTCATATCAACTCCCTGAGCAAATCCGAGTACCCCAGCTAGTTAGTCGATAAATACCATAAATAAACAAAGATTTCAAATAAAAAACCCGTAGGTTCCCTTTCACCTTATCTTCATCTTTTCCATGAGCCTCATCGGCGGCTACCTGTGAACTAGAGCGCGTCTACATGATGACAACCGAATTGTCAACGGTATACACCGCTCAACGCGCTCAAATATAAAAACATTAGTCAGAAACTGTACTTGTTATTTCTGTTACAAGATGAAAACTGTAATATGACTATTAGAATTTTCCATTAAAATAAATGTGGAAAACGTAAGTGGAAATCGGAAAAAGATTGGTGTCAAAAATGTAATGTACCATGTTGATTTATAAACTAGCATACGAATCAATGGATCAATATGTAAAGAAATAACCGTTGTAGCCTTAATCACCCCATCAAGTTCAATGATACAGCAAGTAGGATATTAAATATATCATATTTTAGGATTTGACACAAAACTAACTTATTCTACGACTTTCACCATGATGCATTTTCAAAGTAAACTTTAAAGCCATTATATTGCATTAAAATTTCTGCATTTGCTACGAAAACGATTTCAAAATGTATTAATTCACTATATTTCCGAACTTGGAGAATTTGACCAAGTTTCTGATAACAAAGCGCAGCTTAACTGGTTAGAGATTTGGTGCTGGTTCTATCTACATACTCTGCCTTCTCTGTAATATTTTAATGTTTTCTCACATCCCGAATTAGCTTAGGTCTGGATTATCTATCTTAGGTGGGTATATTTTGTACTTCGCTCTAAAAATATCCTTACTTTACTTGTCGCGAAACATGATAGCCCATTCAATGAATATTACTTTACAATTCATATTACTAAACAGCGAAATAATTTGGACCCTGATATCTGGAATGCACTGTCGATTCATGTATTCAAGAGTTATTTGAAAAAAAATTCATTTTGTAAACTTTTGTTCGTAACCCCCATCGTCCCCTTGCTAGTTTTTCCTTCTAAATCCTGTCACTCCCCTTTACCCTAGTATTTCTTTAAATTTTCGTTTCAATTTGTTTTTTTTATTAATCAGTTGTCACTCATTATTTTATTGTTATTTTTTACTATTTTTGTAAAATTTTGTACATTAAAAGGAAAAAAACAAAACGACCTTTGCAGGATACTTCGTTGTCCGACTATCTATTTATCGGTCTATCAAAACCCTTTTTCTCAAGAACTCGTGGAGGTGTCAAGTTGAAATTAATATCAAATTGTCCCTTGGAGCTATAAGAAAATCGAATTTCTAGTCAACGCAATTAAAGAAAATCTTCAAAATACGGCAATTTATGCCACATATTTTGACACTTCCAAATAAATCAATACCTATAGGATACTTCCCGTTGACCTAGAATCACAAAATTGAACTTAGCAAGAAACAAAGTGTTACAGCACAAAAAAATTGAAAAAATCCGAAAATGGTTAATATGAAGTTATACGACATGAAAAAATATGTTTTTTATATATGCGTCCGTGAAATCTATAGCAGGTAATATATATTCGTTCTAAAAAAATATTATATATATAGTTTAATAGGCAATATATAGTTTAATAGGATTATTATGTACCATTAAATGTTCATAAATACCTAAATATGTATACATTTATGTATTTATACTTTCATAGTTCGCGAGGTCAACAAGCTCCACTAGTTTTTGACAGGTTTTATGTCATTATATTCACATGTTGCCAACTTCCACATCGAGTAAAATATTTTTTAAATTATACTTTGGTTGACGATAATAAATTGCTCCTTTAGTAATAAACAAATAAAACATAAAAATATTGTAAACAATACGAAAAAAATACATAACATTTCGACTACTGTCTATTACGACACTTTTTATATTGTAAATTCGAACCACACAAGTATCTCGATTCAAATAAACCAAAACGTTACATCAAAATAATGTTTAAAATGAATGTAGGCACATAATGATGGAATCAATAATTAACCCAGATTTTTATCAAAAGCGCTTTAAGATGACATGGTTCTGTACTCATCTAAGTATAAAAAAAAACAATTTAAAAATTAACCGTCGAGAAAGCCGTTAATAAATTAACTGTAAATTATAATTACATAAAAAACTACTATAATAAAATGCTGTCATGGTCCTTTCTTTAACCCCGCAAACCCTCGATCTTCCATGAAAGTATGACAACTAAGTTTTTAACACTCTTTTAATAAGAGGAAGATATTCATGAAAGTTGGCACCTTTTTATTAAACCTGTAACTGTAAAAGTAATCAGTTTTTCAAAATTGAGCTGACAAAACACAATGTTAAATTAACTGTGGAAAAAAGAAGTCAGTTTCATTTTTTCATTAATGCAACCCTATATATATATATATATATATATATATATATATATATATATATATATATATAATAGCGTAAAATGGCTATGACATGCGGACAGACAGAGGTATCCTAAAAATGGTACATAAAACACAAGGTTATTGCAAAAGATCTTTTCAGTGTTACAACACTCGATGGAATCAAGAAAAGAAAAAACATTTCTTCTCCACTTTACGTGCGATTGAGATATAATAGCTGTTTTTAAATGTTTTGGCGTCTACTGGCAAAATTTCATACACATAAATCTCAGACTGGGAAAATTCTGTAAAACTATGAAATATGAATGCACTTGAAAGATACTTTATTTTATTACAAAACCATAAAAACGATAGTACTGATTCAAAATTCAAGACCGTCCTGATCAGATATTACTTGGTACTTGGAGCCTAGGTCAAAATCTGATTCCGAACGTGGTACTGGTGGTAAAACACCCTGAAATAATCGTGTTTTCTACTAGTATTGTAACAAAGTATACTAATTTCACAAAAGTTTAACTTCCGATTGCTATGTTGGTTGTAATAAAATGTTAATTTTGTTGAAAGCTATTATTAGAGTATCTATGTATATATACAATTAATTGTATATAAATTTAACTTAGCAAATGTTGAGTCACTTATGCAATATGAATATTAGAAAAGAGAATCAATCCTGAAAAAGTTAAAAAAATTAGCTATGTTAATTAAATCAGCTTGATTTAAAAATATAGAAATTTAAAATCAGCATTAATTTTAAAAATTAACTATGTTATCAATGAAGGACAGTAATACATTTTATATATATATATATATATATATATATATATATATATATATTTATATATATCTACATATACATATTCAAAATTCAAATAGTCACATATAACTTGTGGCAGTTTTCAACTGTAACTTATGGCGGTCTTGTAAAGATTTTTTTAAATCTAATAGGTAAAATGATGTGAGCAACGATATGTTGATAACAAATACATTAATTATAATTTTTGGTTTGAATTGGTTAAAATTTACAATAGACAACAAAATAAAAGCAAAGTTTCTAGCACATACATTGTGAACAATGTCGATAGCAAACGCCAGTTAAATAGGACGATTTCTTAAAGTTTTTGAACACCTACGAGGTGCATTTGGAAAATAACGGAAATTTTTAATTTTCGCGGGTTTGAAAAGTTCGATTGTCAACATTTTTTTTATTATGTTGGTATACATGCCCCTGAAGTGTGATAACATTTTCAGCTGTATTCATTATTTACTTTGTCTGTGTCAGTCGCTAAAGTTAGACGTGATTTTAGGAGCTCGGCGATTTTCGTTTATTAAAAGAAATGGATAAAATATTTTGTATCAAATTTTGCGTAAAAAATTGAATAAAGTGTAACAAAGTGTGTTAAATGTTAACAAAAGCCTATGATGAGTCTGCTATGAGTAAAACAAGAGTTTACGAGTGCTATAAGCGTTTCTAAGACGGCCGTGAAGATATTGAAGATGACGAACGCCCGGACGCCCCAACACATCAACGACCGATGAAAACGTGGAAAAAGTGAAAGAAATGGTTTTGAACAATCGCCGAATCATAATCAGAAGAGTCGCTGATGATGTTGGCAACCGATTGACTCATGACATGAAATTTTTTCGAATGTTTTGAGTATGAAACGGGTGTTAGCAAAATTTGTTCCAAAATTGCTAAATTTTGGACAAAAACAGCCGCGAATGGAAGTTACTCAGGAGTCACTAAATGAAGTCAACGACGATTCAGATTTACTAAAACGTGTTATAACAGGTGACCAAACATGGGTTTACGCATATGATGTCGAAACTAAGGCTCAATCGTCCCAGTGGAAGCATTCAGGCTCTCTAAGACCAAAAAAGGCTTGACAAGTTCGGTCGTACGTGAAGGTTATGCTCACTGTGTTTTTTTTATTTTAATGGCATAGTGTATCGTGACTTCTTACCACGAGGTCAAAGGGTCAATGAGGAGTACCTACAAGTTCAACCATTTGCGTGAAGCAATTCGAAAAAAAACGTTCGGCCTTGTGGAAAAACAATTCATGGCTTGTGCACCACGATAATACACTTGCTCACACTTCATTGCTTGTTCGTGAATTTTTGGCCAAATACAATACTGTAACGATAAATTCACCAGACATGGCTCCGTGTGACTTTTTCCTATTTCCAAAAATAAAGAGAACCTTAAAAGACCGTTGTTTTACAAACATAGATGGCATTAAACGCACATCGCTGGAAGAGCGAAAGGCTATCCCAAAGATCGAGTTTGAGAAGTGTTTCGAGGATTGGAAGAAGCACTGGCACAAGTACATAATATCTAATGGGAACTATTCTGAAGGCGACAATATTAATGTAGACGAATAAATAAATATTTTTGTGAAAAAACGATAATTTCCGTTATTTTCTGAACACACCTCGTATATTGCTTGTATTATTCTAGCAGAAACTAAAGTAGTGCAATTGATTAAATTTTTAATATTATAAAATTTAAATTTTCATAGAAATTTGGTAAGGGTTTAATTTTATTATAAGATCTTGTCTACGTATGCAATTGAGAAGGCCTACCTGCCTACGTCACAAGATAGTACTTAAATATCAATTAAACAATTAGTATTATTTTCATTAGCGAATGCAATTAAATATGGAATCAAATTAACCATTTCTCAGAGAAATAGTTACGCACTCATTGCGCACACACAAATGCGTGTGCATTTTGATGTGTGTGAGAGTGCGAGAGTGCGTGTATATGTGTCTGTATCTGTTTGTGACAAAGAAAATTGCCACATAGTCTAATAAAAAAATTTATTACAGTGTACCTTTTTTAGACATACCATGAAAAATAAAACTAGTTAGGCATGGGTATAATTCGTACTAAGGGTATACATACTTAAGTTACATAAGGGTATACATAAGTAAGTTTAAAGGTATATTAAGGGCACATATTTTTACTATTAAACTATTTGTAAAAAATTATATTATTTTCTATTATGTAAACATATCGCCTAATAGACCTTTCCCATGACTTACTGAATATGTTAAAAATCGAATTTCATTAAGAAGGTCGCAATAGCTTTCTTAAAAGAATTAAGTAAAGTCCTGTCATTTTCATAATTTTAGGCGCAATAGTTTCTGAAATAGAAGGTGAGATGTATTTTTGGCGTACTTTTCAGCATGTCTCGGCGAAATGCTGCTCGCAACTAACCTTTTTAAATAATGCCGCTCACGACATATTTGTTAACATAAATTCCTATTTAAATATTGAAGAAAACATTTTTAGTCGGCGATTCGATAATCGATAAGCGAACGAGAATTGAGAGTATAATTTTAAGGTCACGTCACGTTTAGGCACATTTCATTACATGAGAGAGAAGAAAGATATGACGTAGAGAGAAAGAGGAAGATAGCTATATATTCTGACGCCATGAAAGTGGAGCAAAAGAGAGCGACGTATACACAACGATTGAATAAGGTAGCGTCGCGCACGTACGCGCTGTAGATGTACGCCTCAGACGCTACATATACAGCAGAGGTACCACGCATACGTTATGTATTAAAAATAAAATGATATTTATTTTTAATGTTTAACTCAAAGCAGAATCTTGTAAGTGTGGTTGCAACTTTGAAGTGTACACATGTGCATGTGCTGTATGTATTTCAATAGTGAGGTTGACTCTCTGCCGTTTTATCCCTTGCTATATACTTACATATCGAGGTTTAGATCGCAAGTTTCACTTCTGTCACGTGTACTGAGTTACCTGCGATTTTTATTTTTAAAAAGTTTCCATGTTGAACGACTATGACAAACAAACGGGCGGATGCTGGAGTGATTTTATAAGGGTTTCGCTTTTGACATGAAACGTCTTTCAGTTCGGAATGTACGGAGTCACTCGCTAAAACCACATGCAAAGAACACATGTTGCTTCGGTGATGAGTGTAGCTCTTTGACCACATACCAGAGGTGATTCATTTATATGTCGCAAAAAAGAGTAAAGTAGTCATTACTCACAACTTTTGACTCATTCAGCTAGATTGTACCAGTACCACGTGACGTACATCACAATTTGTACTAAAAATTGACGCTTACAAGGTATTTATTTGCTTGTAACTCTTCAGCGCCTGTACAGATTAAAACGAAAGTCATTGCGTTAGTTAGAATTCAGTATCCTCTAAATACGTACAAAATAATTATAATTAATAACACGTGCCCTCTAAAATTAATAACGGATTAAAGTTGAATTTTATGGAAAATTTCAGACTACTTCGATTATGGCGCCTTATATACATACAGTTACGCGAGTCGTTAATATAGACGTTTCACGTTAAACTAGCGACTGTATATCCGACACATTCCAGCCGATTTTATTTTCATTTTGTAGCATAAAACCCTAAAATTGAAAGGAAAATTACTAGAGGGTACTTCCGAATATCAATCATTACCGTTAGACTTACGTTCAAATACAGTAAAAGCGAGGACGGAGGGGAGAGAAGAGATAAGGGGGACTCTGAACTAGTGATGTGCCGAGTCGATAAGACTCGAGTAATGACTCGAATACTTAGAAGTATTCACGAACTCGAGTATTCAAAATATAGTATTCGGATACGCAGAGACTCGATTACAGGACTCGAGTACTTACGGTACTTTCAATATATCCTAGTATTTCATTTTAGAAAAATATATTGTGGATCCAAGGAATAAGGTTGATCTTGCAATGCACGTTAATTTAATAGGCTGTAAGGGTCGCATAATTTTATCATACGAATACGAAATACGAGCAAAATATAAAAGTAACCCATTTAAAATATTTTACTCATGAAATTAACTTCAAGGTTCTTTATCATTTTGCTACTTATACACAAATATACTTACTTCACTACTTAACCATTTACTTACATTCAAAATTTTTATTCGGATACGCAGAGACTCAATTACAGGACTCGAGTACTTGCGGTACTTTCAATATATCCTAGTATTTCATTTTAGAAAAATATATTGTGGCTCCAAGGAATAAGATTTATCTTGAAATGTACGTCAATTCAATGAGATGTAGGGTTGCATAATTTTATCATACGAATACGAAATACGAGCAAAATATGAAAGTACCCCATTTAAAATATTTTTACTCATGAAATTACCTTCAAGGTTCTTCACTACTTAACCATTTACTTACATTCAAAATCATCATCATCATCATCATCATCATCATATATATTAATACGCTAAGGTTAAGATGTTACACTCCCTTTTTAGAAAAAACCTCACAACTAATCCACATAAATTATATATCATTTTATAGATAATTGCTTGCTCTACCGGCATCCACAACTAAACAATTTATTATTGCTATTGTTTTTGCAAATTAATTAAATATTAAAATTATATACACAAAACAGCAATGCTGCCATCTAACGGCTCAACGTCAATATGATTGACGGTCGGTAAAATTTTTGTTTAATTTCAAATCCACTCACGTATAAATAAAGTGGCGCTTTAGCTCAATGCTTTTGATACTTGCGCCTCTATATGTCAATTTTAGTAAAATATTTGTTTGATCTGTCATCTGAGCTTCATAATGGAATAAATAATGCGAAGACTTCGCACGGGTCACGCTAGTACATTATATTTGAAATGATTATAAAATTTTGAAAAAAATAAATTAATTAAGTAAATATATTATATCGTCCTACAAACTTTGTATAAAATAAATACGTATATGCAAACACCAGTATAAAGTAATATATCTGTGGTGAATATTAAATAGATTTCCAATATATCCTTGACTGCTGACGAAAATACGTCGACAGTTGTCAACAATTGTATCTCTCTCATAACATGTAGAATATATTCGATATTTCTGCTTATTAATCTAACATACTTTGGACGTAAGCTTTACTTATATATATACACTTCACTGTGATAATATCTCAATGCCAACCATTTTTTTTCATCAAACAAAATAATTATTTGTATGCTCAAACAAAATAATTATTTGTGTGCTCAAACAAAATAATGATTTGTATGCTCAAATAAAATAATTACTTGTATGCTCAAACAAAATAATTATTTGTATGCTCAAACAAAATAATTATTTGTATGTTCAAACAAAATAATTATTTGTATGCTCAAACGAAATAATTATTTGTAAGTTCAAACAAAATAATTATTAGTATGTTCAAACAAAATATTTATTTGTATGCTCAAACAAAATAATTATTTGTATGCTCAAACAAAATAATTATTTGTATGCTCAAATATATGTTAAAAGTTATGAATAAAATTGTTGTGATTTTTTGAAGTAATTATTTTACTATTTTTCTTCAATAGAACTAAACTGATTTTGCTCAAAAGAAATCAGTCTAGTACTCGAATTCAATAAATACAAATTTTGACTCGATTCTTCTTTTAATGAGTTTCAAAATACTCGAATACCAAATATAGCCGACTGAGCACATCACTAGTCTGAACGATATAACTCTATGGGTTGAGTTTGAAGCATAATAAAACTTAGACATTTTATAATGATGCTGTTGAAGTAATAAAATAACTTTTATTTTGTCTATGATAACTAATCGATAGTCTATGACTTATTTAGTCTATGAACTATATGCCGGCTGTACATCTCTTTGTTTTTTTTTTCTCTTTTTTTGTTTGTGATAAAGGTTTATAATTGCGTATAATAAAGTTACATTAATATCGTCTTTAATTTGATTAATCACAACAGATGCTCAGTAAAACTCTACGAGTTTTATCACAGTCTTCGTTTTTATACAAAAGTATAATTTATTAATAAAATAAAACTAACCAAGTGCAAGTCTAACTCACGCGTCTATAGTTGTGTACCTCGTTTGAAGTGAAATTATTTTTTCTATGGTAAGTCGACACTAATATAAACTTCCTAGACCCAAAAATATTTAAAAACATTTATTGCTCTGAGACATTTAGAAGGAACCAATGTAATTAAGCATGGGGATTTACATTTTATCGTAAAAATCTCAAAAACTGTTACATTTATAATCATTCGTATAATTTTCTTACAACATTTAAATGGGCATCTAAAAAACGTGTTTCTTTTATAATTTTAGGTGCAACTGTTTCAGAACATACTTTTTCATATTTTTCAGTATATCCCAGTTTAAAATGTTGAAACAAATATTTTGGGACTCTTCAAAGGACACCCTAATCCTAGCCCTTTTAAACGATACCAAACACTATTTAGAGAAATTTAAAAAAATTCTCACCCTTAGATTTCCAAAGCCCTAAATTTACCATATAAACATTTTTGGATAATAACTAGCTTTTGTGCGGTTTAATATGCTTTATTATTTCAAAATTTCCTAAAATTGTGAAAAATATTTTGAAACCCTTCAAACGGCTCCCTAATCCTAGTCCTTTTAAATGATATCCAACACTATATAGGTAAATAAAGAAATATTCCAAATAGGTAAATATAAAAATATTGTGAAAGCCCTAAATTAACCATATAAATGTTTTTGGATGTTAACTACCTTATGTGTGGATTAATATGCTTTTTTATCTCAAGTTTCTAGGTCAAGTGCAGTTATGACATATAGACAGACGGATATGTAACTGATCTTACGAGGGTTCCATTTTTTCTACTGTAGTATTGAAAAAATTTAGGGTGCCTTCCCTACACATAAAGTGGGGTCGTATTTTTTCGCATGCTCCATTGTGTAGGGTATCGTTGTATTTCGAAGTTGGGGGTGTGTCATGAACAGTTTTTCGATAGGGGTGCTCAATTACGAAATATTAACATTTAAAGTGATAATTTTTGTTATAATAATGCGTTCCCAGCCCCTATCAGCTAAACCACTACTACTTTTTGAACATCTGAAGTAGTCACAAGTAATAGTGGATCAACTTATGACGTGTAGTTGGATCTGCAAAAAGTTCATGGAATCTCCATACGTGAACTACAAAAATAACATTATATTTCAAAATGTACGCGTATATTCATCTTTTTTGCGAAAGATATACTAGACAATATATCTATATATTTACATAGTGAGAAATAACAGTATTTCAATATGCACTTAGTTTTTACGTCTGTGAAATATATAGTATGCAATGTATTTATGTTGTGATAGATTAATATTTTTAAATAATTTAATAGAAATTCCATGTATCCTTAAAATATATAAATACCCAGACGTGTACGAGACTCTTATAATGGAGAAAGTACACGCAAAATTAGTAATAAATCAACCATAAATAGATAAATAAATCAACAAAATTTTGACAGTTTACTTTGACACACTTAACGTACAAAACAGCTGATAGCAAAAGTGAGCGCCATTTTTGTTTGTTTTCACGTACGCGTACACTTCTTGTCTTATTCTATCGTGTTCATCTATCTGCTTCGGTTGTTAGCTAAATACCTATTTTCCGACAGATTCGTTACATTCAAACGTTACAACTAAATATTGCATGAAAACGGTGCATAAAAACGTTACAAGAGATTCGCCCTTAAAATTTTACTCCCATCGTATCTAAAGAAGTTTCACTTCAAAAAATTATCATACGCTGGCTTTCACCCATTGACACGGAGTATAAGCGGTTAATGGTGGTGGGCATATATAAGGCAAGCGGTGTGGTAAGCTCGCTCTTATAACATCACCAGCGTGACAAAAACAACAGTATAAAAAAGGAATAGTGAAGAAAAAATCTCATTTGCTCTCGTAGAATATAGTGAACATTATCAAAAATGTCAACACAATGTTGTTATAAATTAATATTTTTAAATATTTTAATAGAAATTCTATGTATCCTTAAAATATATAAATGCCCAAACGCGTACGGGATTCTCGTAGTGCGAGTTCTATTCGTACTGTTTTAATTTATTTAGATATATTCCAGAAAGTTCCATCCTCTAGACATATGCTTTAACTGAATATTTCAATACAAGCAGTCAGTTAAATGGTTACTATACAACCATCCGTTGTTTGAAAGCATTGACATTACAATTTCTTTTTTTTTCAAATTCATATTATAATGAATATAATTATTATATTAGTAATTCTATTATTGATAATAATTATAGTGAATTTTGAATGGAAGATTAATTTCAATAATTATAAATAATTAATGTGTGTTTACCAATATTACATATTTATAATTTAATTAAATGTTTATATAAGATTACTAAAATAAGTATTTTCATAAGATATAAGCCCATTATTCTAATACATAATAATAATAATAATAATAATAAAGCCCTTTTATTCGGATCTATTATACAGTTCTTTATATAACCAAACTTAAAATTAAAGAAAATATAACATAAAATAATCCTATCAATTTAAATATTATTAATTTAATATTTCCTGTTTCTTTATTTCCTGTGGATCCGTTTGCCAGTCGGCAAAGGCCTCTTCCAACCTTTCTTATGATTGAGGTACAGTTTATCTTTGTCTTCTTCTTTTGTTGGACGGTTGTGGTCTCTTTTCCCCACGATGACCAGTCGGCTTGGAGAAGTTTTGAGGTTTGTTATGTTTTTGTTATCAGTTGCCTTGGTTGGTTTTAGATTCCGTTTGCCGTTGTTTAATTGCTATTGTTCTTTATTGACAGCTAAGTTTGAGAGAGAGTTCGATCTAGCCCGCGTCATGTCGAACGCATCTACAAAGCCAGATGACCTTTTGAATATCGCTGGATAACGAGTTTGTTGCTTTTTTGACTGACTAGTGCCACCAGTCGGTGAAGTAGAAGTCTCTCTCATCCTTTTCTCTTGTCGGTTAATGGTCTGTTTCACTATAAGTCTATCGTATTTCAGGTAAGCATTATTTCCTTTATTCCCCTCTTCTACTAACTCTGATTGTAACTGTTTTCTCTTTTGCAGCACTTCCTTTGGGTAGTCCTCGGTGATGTAAATTTTCTTTAAATTCTTCCTTTTTTTAATAATTTCAATCTTCTTCCAATTGTTTGCAAACGAGCATAAGATCGGCCTCGACTTATTACCTTCTAGTATTTTGTGCCCTAAACGATGTATTTTGTTGACTTCTGAGTTTTCTAACTTTATTTCAAGGTCTTGTTTCAGATGTTCGTTTAATTTTTGTATTAAGTCTAGTTTAGATGTTTCTGTCTCCGCTAAGCCAAATATAATAATATTATTTTCTCGCTGTCTTCTTTGAAGGTACTCCAATACAAGCCGTCGGATATTACACAACAGTTTTTCGTTAGAAAGCGTTGATGTTTCGTATTATTTTTTTAAGTTATACTTCTTTAGGCGCGTTATGAAAAAATGATGAGAGTGAAATTTTAAGATTCGTCACACAAAAGTTACAGTATGAAGTTACAGCGGTTGTAGTTATTGAGACTATATATTAATACCAAAATTTTGTACTAAACTTACGTTGGGGGCGTAGCTCAGATGGTAGAGCGCTCGCTTAGCATGTGATAGGTACTGAGATCGATACCCGGCGCCTCCAAGACAAGTTTTTTATTTTTAGATTCTGCATTTTATTCGTCTTTCGAATAGTTTAAAAATGTTTGATGTCATTAATTGTGATTCTTCATTTATATTACTAATAAATATAATATCCAAGTTTCACAGATGAATACTTATACAGAGAGGCAGATGATATTTAAAAACAATATTACCATTTGATGCAGATTTACTTGATGATGATTTTAATTTATGCAGATAATAGATAAAAACAATATTACCATAAGGCATTTAGCTTTATGGTAATATTGTTTTTATCTTTATTTTGTATTCACTTTTCATACAGAATTAAAATATCAATTAGTTTATAATTTCCTTACATCAGCGCAGCGCCATCTTTTGATAGATATGATTATTAATTTCACGTAACAAAAATACTTCAAGTACATAATATTGACGCAGAGAGCCACTTTTTCATTTGAATTTATTGGATAAAAAAATATAAGTGCGATTTATATATGTGCTGATAAATTATATTCAGTAGTGATTTAAATTTAATATTTTGATTAATATATTTACTATTCGTAAATATTAGTGAAAAAATTGTGTTTATAGACTTTTTCAAGTGCTCCAATATAAATGAGGTTATCTATCCGTATGTATTATTTAACGATGTCAAAGAAGTATAACTTCTCACGCGCGTACATAAGTACACGCACCCATTTTTTTTAAATCTATATTATTACTATTTCTATGACTGATAATTATTATTGTAAATTTTGAATAGAGGATTGTTTACAATCATTTAAAATATTTAATATTTTTTACCAATATTACATATTTTATCATTTAATTTAATGTTTTATATAATTTCTGAGTAATTAATGAACTATACAAAAAATTTTAAAAGATAGTGGATGTAAGTATGAAAAATGTTATTTTGATGTGGGAATCTTAGGATACAAGTTAACTTATAATAAAAAAGACTCATTTTTTGTATCTCGCTATGATTTGTATCTATTTATTCCAATAGATAATAAATAAATAAATAAATATTACGTAATAAAATTGATCTTACATATGATTACACATAAAAAATATGGTACTATACAATAGACCCAACAACAAAGTATAATTTGAATACAATAAGACGCACACACGCTCTCACGCGTTGTAATATTTCGAGTCCATGTATCCTCGAGAATAAGTAACTTATATGCAAGGTTTTCTCTAAGTATTTGATGAATACTTTCACTTGTTAACAATCAGTTAGACTGAAACTAATACTTCAAGTCAGACTAACAATTGCATATATTACACTACACGAAACACACCGGAGGTGTGTTGTTATCGTTTGATGCGCTGGAGCCGAGATGCTATCATATATTTGTTAACTATACTACAAGTATATTAACGTGAGTATATCAAAACTTATAACACGTAGAATCTCGTTAAATTCGTCTTGCAAGTAATACAAAATTAGATTTTTTTCTCAACTAAGATTTAAACCTTCTAACTACGTATAATCGCTGTTGATTGATATAAGATTAAAATACCGGCGCACAGTGGATCTAAATTGCTGTTTAAGAGACATTTTTATAAAAATAGCATTTCTTTTTAAGATTACGTACCTCGAAAGAAAAAATAACCCTGATAAGATAATTTTGTTGCCCGTCTGTCTGTCTCTGAATACCCTTTTTTTTTCAGAAACGCATCGAGGTATCAAATTGAAATTCATATCAAGTAGTTTGGCCTACGGTCCCTTAGAGCTGTAAAAAATTAAGCCTTTTTAACACTAGCAAGTAAATGAAAACTTGTATGGTAAATACCATACAAGTTTTCATTCCCTTTGACCCAGATCTGGCAATTTGACAAGAAGTAAAGTCTCACAGCACAAGTACAGAATTCGAAAATCATTTATTTGTAGTTATATCACATAAAAAGAAATATTTTTTTTAAATATGCCCGTGTAAAAGATATAATGGGCAATATATTTTGATGTAAAATTAAAATTTTGTTAATAGTGTAATAGGAATATTACGTACCGTTAAATATGTACAGAACTCTCATAGTGCGAGTTCCACACGCGCTTGACAGATTTTATTTCATAAAAATTGCATTTATTTTTATAGCACTCCGTCAAGATAATAAGCCTAATAAAAAATAGTCCAATATTTAATATATTTGGCATTACTTTTGTAGAAATTGATTATTCACAATTAAATGAAACTACGTGATGTAGTATTTTTTCTACTTTATTTAAATTCTTTACCACGACCTAGGTATCGTTGCATGACACTATCTTCAGGTGGGCTATTAGCAAAGATCTTGCAAATTGAATCTTTGCTTTGCGTGGTAAAGAATTTAAATAAAGGAAAAATAATACTATATCACGTAGTTTTGTTTAATTGTGAAAAAGTGGTCCATTAATTTTTATCTAAAACCAACACTTAGACAGAAAACGGAAAATATTGGAAAATTTGTATCAAACAAAGTACAACACGCTCCATTTCTCTTAAGTCTTTAGTTGTGCTGACTTGGTTTTAACCGAGAATCGTGCTAACTGTGGTTACTTACAATACTATATATATATATATATATATATATATATATATATATATATATATATATATATATATATATATATATATACATACATATGAATATTCTGTTGTTCCGTTGTAAGTTCTATTGTCTAAACAACAGAATCTTGCGTGCGCGCGCTCTTATAACGTCACCAGCGTAACAAAAACAACACCCATGTGAAGTCGGGGATCAATGTTTTTTAACTTGGTGTACAAAGAGAGAATAGTGAAGAAAAAATCTTTGCCTACCTGTGCGAAGCCATGGCGGGTTGCCAGTAAATAATAATTTGATGGCACAAGCTGACGAGAGAAGATCTTAAAATTTAAACGAGTTAAAAAGATTGAAACTCAATGTTTAGACGAAGATGGCAATACTACATTGTGATGTCATTTTTTTATAATGCTTACTATATTCTACGATAGCAAATGAGATAAGTATATATCCACAATCTATTATCTCATCTAAATTTCGAATGATTCGATCCTAGTAAATTTATAAGTTCAAAACTCTGTAGGTGCAAGAGAGAGCAGTGCGCGCGCACATTTTCTTTCTCTCTTCCTCTCATAGCCAGTGCATGAAATATATATATATATATATATATATATATATATATGTATATATATTTATATATATATATATATATATATATATATATATTATATGTATATATATATATATATATATATAAATATATATCGTCATCAAAAACACAACAGCCCTCTGCAGGCCAAAGCTGACTCGCTGATTCTCCTCCACTTGATACTGACTGACACGAGGGCCTCCACCGGTTGACTCCCATTAGTTGGGGGTCTTTTTCAATGTCATCTAGCCAACGTGTTTCTGGTTGGTGGAAAAATATCAGCATATCTGTAAAGATGGCCAAGCCACCTAATACGTAATGCTTTTATGGTTTTCACAATACCGGTTCAGCCGTATTTGTCATATTTTCTGTAAATTTCATAGTTGTGAAGATTCCTCAACATGTCGTTCTCTTGAATAGGCCCAAAATTCTACTCAACATTTTTCTTTCGAAAATGTGTAGTTTTTTTCATCTGCTTTATTGAGGGTCCAGCATTTACTTCCATACAGAAGTATAAGCCTGATTAAAATTTTATACATGCCTAACTCAGTCCTAATAGAAATAAACTTGGACTGGAATTAGTTTCCAAGGCCGTAAAAACTTCTGTTAGCCATGAAGATTCTGTTGTTTAGACAATAGAACTTACAACGGAACAACTGAATATTCATATGTATATATATATATATATATATATATATATATATATATATATATATATATATATATATATATATGCCCGTAAGTCGCCAATCCATGAAGCAAAGATCCACACTAACATCACGGATATCGTTTGAAATATTTTAGGCGTCTAAGTGGATATGGTAGAATCTCCTATTTGACCTCCTTTAAAATAACAATATGATTTAAAAATGACAAGTACACCGGAAATACGTTTTTTTAAGAACAAGCAACGTATGATGCGGTTGTCATTAAAATGTCATTATTGCCAATGCATAATGGTTACTGGGGCTCATATTCAGTCTGAACAATTGAGTTGTTCACTCGGTTTCGCAATTACTTATGTCCATCATTGTTTTCCATCTTATTAGCTTTTTTAAGATAAAACTACATGTAAATACGTTTAGCAGTAACTAGTTTCAATAAATTTTCAAAAAATGTTAAGCCATTTTGGATCGATACCATCCACATCAGAAACTGTGACCTAAGTTACAGGATTCGAGTATGAATAGACCAAACCAAACCACAATCAAACGTTTGTGCTCCAGGTTTTATTATATATTTCTTAATACATTTTACTTTATACAATACATCAGCTGGATTCATTACTGCAAAAGCAATATCTTACTAAAAAAAACGAGTGTGCTTTAGATCACACGACTGAAGTAAAACTTCAAATTCACAATATGAACTTTAAAATGAATTTACAATTTTATTCACTGTAAACGTAGAATATTGAATGTATTGAACAAAATAATAATTTATAAAATTGTTCAAGAACGAAATGAAATTACAAAATAATAAAAAAATCACCGTTCGCGTAACGCTAGCAAACTCGCATATACATATTTCACGCACTGGCTATGAGAGGAAGAGAGAAAGAAAATATGCGCGCCACTGCTCTCTCTTGCTCCTACAGTATGATACAGACAATAGGCTTGCACTGAGTCTTAGATATACGAAACATAACTGGTTATGAGAGACAGAGAGAAAGAAAATGTGTGCTCGCACCTCTCTCTCTTGTCCCTACAGTAATATACGAAACGTAACTCTCTCTCTTTCTGTCTTCACTGACTTATATCTCCCTCTCAACTTCCGTTCGCCTCGCCCGATCACATTTTTCGTAACGCTCTCGTCACGCATTCACCAGCTTACAGTGTTTTTACTACATGTAATTTATATACCTCCATTCATTTTGTTATCTCACTTTGTACAATTGCAGTTGACCGTACAAAATTTTGAAACACGCCAATATGGTATGAACTGCCCACTCATGGGAAAATCCTCCTCCTCATAAACTGCTTTCCCACGGGAATTCCATAATGTGCTAGAAAACGTATATTTACAGCGAAGTCACAATAGAGTAAAATGCTATTTATGAATTACATAGGCAGTGATAAATTTACAGAAATTGATTAAAAATTGAGAGTTTTGAACTTATAAATTTACTCGGATTGAATCATTCAAAATTTAGATGAGATAATAGATTGTTGATATATACTTATCTCATTCGCTCTCGTAGAATATAGATAGCATTATTAAAAAGACATTCAGAAAATCACAATGCAGTATTGCCATCTTTGTTTGAGAATCGAGTTTCAACCTTTTTAACTCATTTGTACTTTCTCCATTATAAGACCAGCAACGTATCTACTTAATTTATTTATAAATTCACAATGAACTCGTACATATAGTTATCGAAAATATAATTTACAACAGGAACTATATCTCCCGACTTCCTTCAGCCGCATTTAGCCGTCTGGTGCTAACATCGAGGCTATTTTTTAATTGACAATTATTTATGTAATTTACATAAAGATTTTATTAGATGTTCCCGTTGATATGAAATGACATTTTATATATCTCTCTCTCTCTCTTTCAACCGTTTAGATTGACAAAGAAGTTTCACTTCTCACACGTGTCCAGTACACGTTGCACGCGCTCATTTTTTTTAAGTATCCCGACAATAAAAAGTCAATTGGATTTAAATAGGGAGATCACGGAGGCCAAGAAATGGATCCGCAAAGACTCATCTAATTCCCGAGGAATTTTCCGTTTACCCATAAATAAATTCTTACATTCAAGACACAGTAACGGCAAGCGCCATCATGACTAGGCCAATTGGTCAAATAATTTATAAAAAAAACAAGTTTCTATCACAACTATTCATATAACAAATAAATCTTTTGTCTTTTGATCTATGAGTTTTGCAAAAAAACCACAAAAAAATTTGTAACTCAGAATAAAATTGCTGACCATAGTTATAAGATGTTTTGGATAGGCCTTGAGATTCTCTATCTCTGTGCTTCTACTTGACACTATTTTTAAGACAACCTATATACACATTGGCCTTCTTTGACATTATTATAGAGCATTTCGAGAAGAACAACATTGCATTCATTATCTCCATATTTATCTAACGATTTAAGGGGCGTATGTGCGGCAGCCATGATACCTCTCACAGATTGGATAATTAATATAATCACACAAAATATTCATAAATTGTACATTCAATCCATTAATGAAAAGTGGAACAATTACTGAGTAAATCCGTTCGTAATTACTGAGAAAACCGCGTAGATAAAGACAAACAGACGCGGCGAAGGATTTTGCTTTATAATATTTATGGATGAAATAAAAAAATTGTCAAATACCCTGTTATATACTTATCTTGCATTATGTAACACATTTCTACATCCTCAAACTTTTTCTCTTTCATTCATAAATATATATTCTGACATCTAGTGGTGAATTAAAAAATTATGATTAAAATATATAATATAAAATAAACATGTCGTTATTGAACAATTCATGTGTAATTTATTAATTAAATTAACAAAATACATAAGAAAAAAGTTTTATAAAAATCTATACGGTGATTTTTGTTTGATGCCCTCGTGGGTAGGGCCTCATTTACATTTTAGATAGGACTCCATTAACATTTTAGATAGGGCCTCATTAACATTTTTGATAAAACTTCACTAATATTCTAAATAGGGCCTGATTATCATTATAGGTAGGGCCTCATTCACATTTTTTATAGGACCTCATTAACATTTTAGACAGGGCTTCATTATCGTTTTAGATAGAACCTCATTCACATTTTTGATAGAGCCTCATTAACATTTTAGATAGGGCCTCATCAACATTTTATGTAGGGCCTCATCCAAATTTTAAATAGTGCCTCAGTAACATTTTAGAAAAGATCTCATTAACATTTTAAGTAGAATCTCAATAATATTTTAGATAAGGCCTGATTAACATTTTTAGGTAGGGTCTCATTCACATTTTATATAGGAACTGATTAACATTTTAAACAGGGCTTCATTATCATTTTATATAGGACCTCATTAACATTTTAGATAGCGCCTCATTAACAATTCTTATCATTATATTATATGCATTACATGATATGTATTTCTTTATTTTAAACATTAATTTACCCGTTGGATTTACGTATTCATCGCCAGCATTACACTCTTGAGAAAAACCGTGCTTCTGAAACTTTTCTTTATAGCTATGGGAATCTTTAAAAAAAGGGTTTTATATACATTCTAATAATCAAAAATATTCTTCTACGTGTTAAAGAGTAATGGCAGGCAAATCGTTTTAAATTTGAAAATTTTAAATTTTTATTTTAAAAATATTCAATTAGAATTAAAATATTTGTTGACGTTATGCGGTTAGATGTTGTGTTGTTTATTGAAAAATAACTGTTAAAACAATAAACTTTTAATTTATTGATTTGTAGAAAGATGAGATCATCATCTAAAAATATAGACTTTTATTTTTTTTTAAATTTATTATTATATAAATTAATTCTTTAAACAACGGACGGAACCGCTGCCCTGTGGATAAGTACGCATATATGTATACAAGCAAAACGTAGCACTTATTGGCCAACTTTGGTGATTATTCTTTCCATCGATTGGTTAGCTGTTACCAATCGTTATACCAGAGTAACATAGTTGTCTATAGATTTTGAAATAGTTGATTCACGTTAACCAAATTATTTTGTTCGGTTCAAATTATTTCAAAATCCTAGTGATAATTTTTTTCAAACAATTTTTTTTTATTTTTTTCAATCTTTGTTTCAAAAATGAAAGGAATGAGGTGATCGCATTGCACATAATATTTTAATAATAATTTAAACTTTATGCTTCCCAGAAAAGACTTAAAAGGGAAAATGTGAAATGGAACCTTAATTTCACTCTAAAAAACCTTTTATATAATCCTTTTCTTAACGGAAATCGCAACAAGAAGATCGTACTGGCTTTAAATGTAAATGAAGATATATTAATTTTTTTTCATGTCTTACTAATACGAATTGAAACCTTTATATGGATCATATACTTGCAAAATTTCATATATATATATATATATATATATATATATATATATATATATATATATATTTAAAATTTAAAAAGAATATATAGGCATATGGATAATACCTTTATATTTAATTACCACACCGTGTGAGAGGAGATCACCTCACGTAACAATAACCAATATTTCAAATAGAACTTTTTACACCGTTCACAGTAAAAAAAGTATCGTTTTCAACGCATAGCTTTCAATCCATACTTATCCTTTTTCGTTTATTGGCCCAGTCTTACCAACAACCAAAAAAATATATGCCGCTTCTAGTAACCGTAATTTAGTTAACCATGACCCATAAAATTGGGCCAAAGACACCCCACTCGTAAACGAAGCGGCGCCATTTTCTTCTTTCGCGCCTCATTTGACATTTGCCGGAAGACAAGCGCATTGTCCGCGCTTCCGGCCCGCCATTTCTACTCTATTGTCGATGATGTTTCATACAATTTGAGTGACCGAGATATTTGTTTTTAGCGTTTCTCCGTTTGACCTTGGAACCAATGCCAAATAAGTGTTTACCACAAGGATGATAACTGTTAACTGATCCATAAGTAATAGATCGACTAATAAACGCCAGAAACGTTATTTTGTTGATAGTATTAATCAGAACAGCCAACTAGATAGCTCTCGAGATTAACTGCGCAACAAAGATAAGTTTGAGGAACATATTAGATTGGTTAAATGCAAAATCAATCATTGCTAGATTGGATCAATGTGCAAAAAAAACGATCAAGGAAAAGTCAAACTTCATATACTTCAAGTTAGCATAAATCATCATTCATATGACTTCGTAGTGCAATAAATATTATTTTAATATCAATATTTAATAGAATTTGAGGTATATAAAGTTACCATAGATCATCATTGATATGACTTCGTGGTGCAATAAATATTTAAAAATTTTAATGTTTAATAGTACTTGGGGTATATAAAGTTAGCATAGATCATCACTAATATGGCTTCGTATTGCAATAAATATTTTATAATATTAGTATTCAATAGTGCTTGAGGTATTTAAGTTAGCATAAATCAACACTGAAATGACTTCGTAATGCAATAAATATTTAGTAATATCAATGTTCAATAGTACTTGAGGTACTTAAAGTTAGCATAAATCATCACTGATATGACTTCGTAGTGCAATAAACATTTAATAATATCAATATTCAATAGCACTTGAGGTAATCAAAGTTAGCAAAAATCATCACTGATATGACTTCATAGTGCAATAAATATTTAATAATATCAACATTCAATAGTATTTGAGGTACTTAAAATTAGCGTAAATCATCACTGAGATGTCTTCGTAGTGCGACAAATATTTAATAATATCAATATTCAGTAGTATTTGAGGTACTTAAAGTTAACATAAATCATCACTGGTATGACTTGGTAACGCAATAAATATTCAATAATATCTAATATAATTATCTTATATCATGTATATCTCAAAAATTGTGACATCTAAATTTATGGTTATTGTTTTCCTACACAATTTGCATATTCTTTTAAAAATCCTGTTTTTTTTCATAATTTTAGGTTCAGTTCTTACGTAAACAAGGCAAAGAGAAAAATATTTATAGCATATTTTTCATTACAACCCTGAACAAATAGCGCCTAAATTAAAAAAAGTTTAAATTGAATATCAATGGGGACGTCTTTAAAAATTGAATAAAAAACTCCAGTAATATTATTTAACCGCGAAACGTCTAGCAGCGCGTATCACACACCTCTAACATTTCAGATTTTTATAAGGTCAAAAATGTGAAAAAAAAACATTTGAAAAAACCGACAACGTACTTGAAATGAAAAACCTTCATTATTGCGCGTATAAAAAAATAAAAAGCGGAAAATACAGTTCGGATCCGCGGTATAAATTTTTCTTAAAAACGTTGGCATAAAATCATAATACGTGTCAAAACAAGTGCTCCGTATTAATATATTATTTAGTTAACCAATCTATTTAATATAATTGTTACATAAAATAATATAACGGTTACAAAAAAGATAAATTACAAGTTTATCGCATATAGCAAGGGTCAACACACCCCATTAGCAACCGTATATAGCAACCGTAGCACACCCCATTGTCGTGCTGTTATATATTCTATACGAATGGGATTTGCCTTACGTTTATCTTACGTTGCACATCTAGCCAACAACAATTGGACTTCACCAATTCAACGTTTCAAGCAGCTCCCAAGCTCCTATTCTCAGTATCTGCACTAGTGCTTGACCAGTGAAATATAATTCTCAATAACAAGACCAAACAGCAGCAAGCTAGCTTCCTTCCCAACCTCAGTCATCCCGACAATACAGTTCATCACGCGCCTCTGATCCGACGACACTTACCAGATTCTGATTTGTTTGTTAATTAATAAAAAATAAATTTAATAATTTTAATTCACTGAAATAATTCTTTTTTAAAAAACCAAACAACGAGAACCTTCTAACAGCACGCGCAATGATGCCCGGCGATGACAACACCATGATATTTGGTGATCGCAATACACACTCGTCGTGCGCTGTCAAGTTACCATTGATTTCTACGTTATCACCGTTTTCTGTAGTGCCTTCCAAACACGCCTGCGCGTGATCAGTGGACGTTTGGACTGTCGCTGGACGCTGTATGCCGGATGGACCAGCTATGTAATTGCTTTGTGTCGTTTTTTTATTTTCCACGCCGTCATAGTTCTCGCATTTTCCCGGCTTGCCCCGATTTTCCCGGCTTGCCCCGATTTTTTGGATTCTTAAATTCCTTTTGAATCGAGCTGTCCTCTGAATTGCGAGCATATTTACGGTTCATAGGAGAAGACGTCTGTACTTTTTCTTTTGTAATTTTTCATTTCTTACAAATGTTTACTTATATTTCAGCAAATATTTTCATTATCTTACTTTGGGTCCTAGTATTGCCTTGCAAACTTTTTACGATGACACCCACATCAACATCCTAGCTAAACGCGTTTTAACTCTACACTAATTTATAACTTTACACAACGGTACAGTGCACAACAATCACGTGTATACTAGTCCAATGATGTCACCTATACTAGTGCAATGATGTCACGGGCAAAATAAATACTGCAAGACCAACACTCTTAAATATACTCTATTTGTTATGGACCCAACCATTGTTAACGCATTATTATTCCCTTAGTTATTAGCGATTCAAATCTAACGATTTTTTGTAGAGTTTGAATGGTGTTCACTGTACTTAACGAACAAATAGACGTTTTCACGTCAAAATGGGAATAACGGCATTTAGTGAATAATTCAGTACAAAGCTTTTTTGATCTACTAACAATAATAAATTAAAGGTGTGTTGTTGCTCGGAGTGGACAACATAAAAACTAAGGGACTAGGAAAATAACTTTCTTTCAAGTAACTTGATCAACATGCATACCATTAAATTATATATATATATATATATATATATATATATATATATATATATATACATATCACATTAGAACGCAAAAACAATATACATAAATTTAGTATATTCACAGAGTACATTCGATGATTCACAGAGCGTTAACCATCCCACTAGAAAAATCTACTTTACATAAAGGAATAAAAACTATAAAACAAATCGCAGTAAATAATAATTATAACCCATCAATTGTCAAAATAATGGACCATAATAAATTACGTAAAATACCAGTCCAAGAAATATACCCGGTCGTACCAAATAATAATAAAATGTACTATAAATCCATCCCTTATATAGGTAATTTATCAATTAAACTAGAAAAATTCTTAACTAATAATAAAAATATGAATAATACAAAATGTGACTATAGTATTTTAAATAACTTTGGTGAAACCCTTATCAATAATAGAGAAAAAATAGATAAACATAAAAAGAGTGGTATCTATAAACTTAAATGTAACGACTGTAACAGCGTATACATAGGTTAAACAGGTAGGGATTTTACTACCAGATATAAAGAACACATTCCCAGATGGCTAAATAACAAACCAGACATATCTAACTTTACAAAACACCTCATCGAAAATAACCATCACTCCCATACCGACAATGCTCCCTATATATTACAAGTAAATACAAAAGGCAATAAACTCAATATACTAATAACATTAGAAATAAACAGGTATAAAAGAGATACCAACATTAGTATATTAAATGAACAACTCAATACCATTTCATCACGCATACTTTATATATTCTAGACATAATATAGTTAGACAACATTGATACTGCAGTACACTTCAAATTATTTCAGCCCCGCTACACATCTGAATAAAAATATATAAATAAATAAAATGGTAGATATGTATAATAAGTGGTATCACCTTGTTCTAACCATCAGATACCCTTGCTATTGTAAATATATTACTGAGAATAATATCCATTTAATTTTATTACATACACCGGCACATTTTCATTGTAAAACCTCATAGAATTATATCAATTTAATACTCGAAAGTTATACTATATACAATAGTATAACTTTCGAAAATATAATAAAAAGTACACCGCTCCTCTACAACAAACTCACTAACATAAGCAGTAGGAAAACCCGCACAAACCCGGTTTCCGCTATTGTTTTGTGTAATATATAAATACTGTTGGAAGTTCCTAAGAGTTAATCTTTGCTAATTGCTTTTAAACTTTAACATTTATCCATTAGAATAACTTCCCTTCTCACAACCCACCACTGCCACCATCTTCATGCCTTTTTTAGCCATCCATGTTTACCAGCTTTTTAGGATTCGCCTCATAAATATAACACCATAATCTAAGGGTGGAAACTAACATTCTATACATAAAAACCTTCCAAAATAATTGAACCGAAATTCTTCTAACAGAACCCAAATTGTAAGCAAGCAGAGAAAAAGCAGCCAAATATTACGTTTTAATATTTGATAGATAATCTGTAGTCTATCATATATAGACTACAGATTATCTATCAAATATTAAAAAAGTAAAACTAGGGTCTTTTAATTGCGAAAGAGTTTTTAGGATAATTATAATATTTTCTGGTATTACGTCTAACAAACATACAAATTAACAAACGTTATATTAATGTAGGTTTTTGTAGACTAATAATGACTCATTTTGTACGCAATTTTCTCGCATCGCCGAACCAATGGTTATTCATATCATGAACTTTACTCTTTTCTCTTATGTCATAACAAATATTTTTAGGTCCTAAGGTCTATAGATAAATGAAATTTTAGATTCCAAAAAACACGGCGGTTACAACTTCACCTAAATAATACCAGCAAAAATAGGCCTACTTTTTACACCAGAATGGACATTTTTATCACAAAAAAATACTCATTTTGCACCATATTAATGATATTTGTATCATATTTGAAATCTATGATATACTAAAAATACCTAAGAAAAGAATTTCTTAAAAAAACGACATTTTAATTCAACAACTATTTTCTTTGTAAATGCATCTGAAACTCTATCCTTTACACTTCAAGATTACTTTACATTTATCCTTAATTTAATTGCTATGAATGCAATTTAACTACACTTATCTTTAATTGAATTACATTTATCTTTAATTAAATTTCTTTTAACCTTACTTGAATTGTATTTATCCTGAATTGTATTGGAATTATTCTTTATTGAATGACATTCATCATTAATCGAATTACATCCCTTAATAAAATTGCATTTAAATATATATAATTGAATTGCATTTATCGTTAATTTAATTAAATTTGTCCTTAATTGAATTACGTTTATCCTTAATTGCTTACATAACTATTTGCCTTCTTATAATGCCCGTTACTTGAAATACATCTATTTATATTTTGAAACAGTAATACAATTTGTCTAATAAAAACTGTTTATTTTTGTATAATTGAAATTACAATTGATTATGGATTTGGTCAAAAATCTTAGTGACAAGAATAAAAAATATTGCGGACCGTTATTCAATACTAAATAAACATAAATCAATATTTTCTTTACATCAGTATGCTGAGGTTTTATTATTAAATATTATTTTTATCCCATATCCAAAAAGATCATTAATATTTTCATGGTTTAAAATATGTTTTATAGTCTTAATATCTACGTTTTTTGCAGTCCATTGATATCTACTAGTGGGCCTGATTAACTATAACCGTTTGCCGGATCCTTTGCTCAGTAGTTTTCAAATGATGATAGTACTCAATCAAAGAAATATACTGACAGACTTATTAGCACATAAACATTTTAAAAAATATAAATACTTCATATCCTTCCTAGACCTTTCTCGTAAGTACTCAAGTCAAACCCTTCTAAAACCAATAGGCAAAAAGACAAAAAAGCGATAAAACCCTTCTCAAAAGGATAGACAAAAATATAGCAATAAGACTCTTCTTAAACGGACAGACAAAAATACCGAAAATCATTGTGCTCTCTTCTCTAAATTATCTTTACTATTTTAGAAACGAGTTGAAGGATTATTTTTTAAGTTAAGACTATAAATTCGGTTTTAGCGAATTTCAAATTCTTTTGTGTACATACTCGCATTGAATTGCGTCTATAGGCCTGTGCAAAGAACACAGGTGTCACTTGAAAGCACGCACAGCGCCACTAAATAAGAAATCTTGGTTGCACGTTTGTTAATATCAGTATAGTATTTTTGTTTTCAAGACATAGATAAAATGCGGTCTAGTATATAGTTTTCAAGACATGGATAAAATGCGGTCTAGTATATAGTTTTCAAGACACGGATAAAATGCGGTCTAGTATATAGTTTTCAAGACATGGATAAAATGCGGTCTAGTATATAGTTTTCAAGACATGGATAAAATACGGTCTAGTATATAGTTTTCAAGACATGGATAAAATGCGGTCTAGTATATAGTTTTCAAGACATGGATAAAATGCGGTCTAGTATATAGTTTTCAAGACATGGATAAAATGCGGTCTAGTATATAGTTTTGAAGACATGGATAAAATGCGGTCTAGTATATAGTTTACAAGACATGGATAAAATGCGGTCTAGTATATAGTTTTCAAGACATGGATAAAATACGGTCTAGTATATAGTTTTCAAGACATGGATAAAATGCGGTCTAGTATATAGTTTTCAAGACATGGATAAAATGCGGTCTAGTATATAGTTTTCAAGACATGGACAAAATGCGGTCTAGTACATAGTTTTCAAGACATGAATAAAATGCGGTCTAGTATATAGTATTCAAGACATGGATAAAATGCGGTCTAGTATATAGTTTTCAAGACATGGATAAAATGCGGTCTAGTACATAGTTTTCAAGACATGAATAAAATGCGGTCTAGTATATAGTTTTCAAGACATGGATAAAATGTGGTCTAGTATATAGTTTTCAAGACATGGATAAAATGCGGTCTAGTATATAGTTTCAAGACATGGATAAAATGCGGTCTAGTATATAGTTTTCAAGACATGGATAAAATGCGGTCTAGTATATAGTTTTCAAGACATGGATAAAATGCGGTCTAGTATATAGTTTTCAAGACATGGATAAAATGCGGTCTAGTATATAGTTTACAAGACATGGATAAAATGCGGTCTAGTATATAGTTTTCAAGACATGGATAAAATACGGTCTAGTATATAGTTTTCAAGACATGGATAAAATGCGGTCTAGTATATAGTTTTCAAGACATGGATAAAATGCGGTCTAGTATATAGTTTTCAAGACATGGATAAAATGCGGTCTAGTACATAGTTTTCAAGACATGAATAAAATGCGGTCTAGTATATAGTTTTCAAGACATGGATAAAATGCGGTCTAGTATATAGTTTTCAAGACATGGATAAAATGCGGTCTAGTACATAGTTTTCAAGACATGAATAAAATGCGGTCTAGTATATAGTTTTCAAGACATGGATAAAATGTGGTCTAGTATATAGTTTTCAAGACATGGATAAAATGCGGTCTAGTATATAGTTTCAAGACATGGATAAAATGCGGTCTAGTATATAGTTTTCAAGACATGGATAAAATGCGGAATAAAATAGCCGACATTTGCCAGCTGAATATGAAATTATTACAAATGAAATAAAGAAACAACTTAGTCATTGAAGTGGTAAAATTAAATTTTCAAATGAAAATTTCTTGCCGTGATCGATAATGTCCCTGATAAATGCTAAAACTAAATATTTATAAATTGTGCAAACTAGAAAATAACGTTAATTATTAAAATTTGACGAAAAAGATTTTACTCTGAAAGTAAACAGGATCATTTACATTTAAATACAGACCAAGATGTAAAAAAGATGTATCACGAAATATAAAAGGGTTGTATCACGAAATGTAAAAAGGTTGCATCACGAATGAACTTCATTCAGATTAAGTTTTTACAAAACCAAACATTTTGTTTTTTTTTACGTCGTAAAAATGAAATGTAAAAAGGTTATATCACGAATGAACTTCAGATTAAGTCTTTACAAAACAAAAGATTTTATTTTTTTTTACATCGTAAAAATGGAATGTAAAAAGATTATATCACGAATGAACTTCAGATTAAGTTTTTACAAAAATAACATTTTATTTTTTTACGTCGTAAAAATGGAATGTAAAAAGATTATATCACGAATGAACTTCAGATTAAGTTTTTACAAAACAGCCTTTTTTACGTCGTAAAAATGGAATGTAAAAAGGTTATATCACGAATGAACTTCAGATTAACTTTTTACAAAACTAAACATTTAATTTTTTTACGTCTTAAAAATGGAATGTAAAGAAGATTATATCGCGAATGAACTTCAGATTAAGTTTTTACCAAACAAAACATTTTATTTTTTACGTAGTAAAAATGGAATGTATAAAGGATATATCACGAATGAACTTCAGATTAAGTTTTTACAAAACTAAACATTTTATTTTTTTTTTTCAAGACTTTTATACAACACACTACACAATATTTTGACAATATAAATAATTGCTTGAATAAAATACATATGCTATGGGGACTTCGCACAAACAATTATAGCAGTGCAACCAAAAGTTTGTTAATCTATCAGCAGATGGCTGTGATTAGAAACTTAAGCAGTCTCTGTAATAAATTAAATTATCTTACAAAAATATTTTTTTGCTGCTTGATTATTTATATTTATATTAACAATATTCGGGACATGTTATTTATACTATTAATAAAATTGTAACAGAGTGAAAATATTTTTAAAAAAAGTGATTAATTAACGTATAGAATGAAAATAGAAGCCAGAAATTTTTTTTTAGATTATTTGCCTGTCTTTTATATTAGTTTGAGCGGGTATCACGCAAAATTTATTGGAACAACATATCAGAAAAGAAAAAGAAAGTTTTTTTTCTAATTACACTCAAACGAAGTCTTGGGTACAGCTAGTATGTAATAAAATTTTAAAAAACACCTATTGAATGCATACAAACAAAATTGCATAGGAAATCTTAAAAATTAAAAATTACATAGTATTTCGCTATATAAATATATAGACTAAAATATATTTTTATAGATGCAAGACAAACAGCTTAGTTAACCATATATTTAATTTAATAATGCAAGTTGACCGAGATATGTTTACGTCAAAAGTATTTATTAAATGTTTTTATTCTGATCCTTTCAATCTTTACATAGACGTTTTTTAAAAAATATAGTTGTAGGATAGCAAAAAACGTTTCAAGCAATTAAATCCTGGGAACGAGATGTCTTATTGAAAAATGTTGCTAGATATTTTCGATTAAAGTTGGAACAACTCCTTCGCTAATACTGCACTTGGCAGGATCCGTGAGAAAAAATAACCAAATTTGACGTCTCAACACAAAGATATTAAAAAACAAAATAAACAATATTTATTTTGATTTTCCTGCAAAATTTTAACATAATCTTATACATGTTATACAAAAAGACCGCTTTGACATATGGACGAACAGACGGTTTTCTTTTTGTTGTTTAACTACCGAAACTTAAAAAACCGCACGCATTAAATACAATGTTTAAATTTACGAACCGCACACTTCAAAAAATCACAAAATTCCTGCAAAAATTTAACATAATCTTATACATGTTACACAAAAAGACCGCTTTGACATATGGACTAACAGACGGACATGATAATATTATAACGGTTTTCTTTTTGTCATTTAACTACCGAATTTTAAAAACCAAATATATTTTAATACAATGTCCAAATTTACGAACCGCACACTTCAAAAGATCATAATAAAAACTGGGCGGTACAAATCGAGATATGAAAAGTCACCATTTTTCATCCACAAATTACTACGCAAGAAAACTGTAAAAAGAAAGTGTCTTAGCGCTGAATACTTACGAAGCGGCGATGTTGAAGAAAGCGTGAAAGCCGAACATGATGCATCTCTTGCACAACATTGCACTCAACGGATGCAACTAATGCATGTGCAACATGCGAGGAAATGTGAGAAAATTCGATCTTATTAAGCATAGTAAATAATTTTTCACAAGATAAGCTTCTGCATCTATCCGTAACCAAAGAAATATTTTCCGGAAAAATTGTATTTAAAAAGTTCGGGTTCAAAAAAATAATTAAACTGCTTAACAGCAAATGCTCCATAAACTACACAACGACTATAAAACTTACAATCGTTTTATTTTGCTTCATCAAACGTGATTAAAACCATTACACATAATGCAATAAGTAACGTATAAGTAATGTTTTTACGTGACCGTATTTACTGCCGTACCGCCGAGTTTATTGACTTACATAATTATACTCTAATAACAATCGACTAAGTTTTATTAATTGCTGATAGTTATTTAGTTATTATCGGCGTTGGTTAATTGAAAGTTAATTAATTGAAAGTTTCAGTCGACTAAATTATTCATGATTAAATTAGTCATGATTAAGGAAAAATTAATCTTAGTCATGATTAATTATTCAGTAGCAGTAATGGACTCCAACAATTGCTATTTATTATTTTAAGTTCTATAACAAAATTAAATAACGTGAGATAACTGATTGTGGCGACTCGAAGCTTGTACTTCGAAGAAAAGGCTGATTAATTAATTTCTGCCAGAAATTTTACTAAATGACTGATATTATTGAATTGAAACATATTCTCTTGTGATGGCAGAGGATTATAAAAAGAAGTAGTCAGCTGTATTAATCCAATGACGAAATTCTGATTCGTTAAGAGTTTTTTATTGTTCTGATATAGAACACCTAAGTGTAAATAATAAACGGAAGAAAATCTTGACTTTCGATGTTATCTTTGCTGGATATGTTGCTTACAATTCGGATCTAACTCCACCTATAACCATTGCACATTGAACATGGTGTAACTTAGATGCCTCCGTTATTTTAGAAGACAGTGATTATTTTATAAATTATCAGGGAGACGACATTTGTTTACTTTTTACAAAATATATATGTTAAACTCCTTTCTAAATATTTTCGATATTATAATATTGAATTAATCTCAATATTCTCAAGCGTGCCGATACTATTATTCAATCATCTTTATACAACGATATGTTAAGCCCCTTTCTCAATATTTTCGATATTATAATATTGAATTAATTTCAATATTCTGCGCGCCGCATTCTGGGCGCCGATACTATAATTCAATCATCTTTATGTAATTATGTTATTTTAATATAAATACTATTTTTCGTTCGGTTTAATAATTATACAGTTTTTGTCAAATAATTGTTTAAGATGGCCACACACCTGTAATCACTACATTCTTCATACATTCCATTCTCAATGTTTTCGATATTAGAATATTGAATTAATCTCAATATTCTGCGCACCGCATTCTGGGCGTCGATACTATAATTCAATCATCTTTATATGATTATGGTATTTTAATATAAATACTATTTTTCGTTCGGTTTAATAATTATACAGTTTTTGTCAAATAATTGTTTAAGATGGCCACACACCTGTAATCACTACATTCTTCATACATTCCATTCTCAATGTTTTCGATATTAGAATATTTAATTAATCTCAATATTCTGCGCACCGCATTCTGGGCGTCGATACTATAATTCAATCATCTTTATATGATTATGGTATTTTAATATAAATACTATTTTTCGTTCGGTTTAATAATTATACAGTTTTTGTCAAATAATTGTTTAAGATGGCCACACACCTGTAATCACTACATTCTTCATACATTCCATTCTCAATGTTTTCGATATTAGAATATTGAATTAATCTCAATATTCTGCGCACCGCATTCTGGGCGTCGATACTATAATTCAATCATCTTTATATGATTATGGTATTTTAATAAACACACTATTTTTCATTTGCTTTAATAATTACATACTTTTTGTCGAATAATTGTTTAAGATGGCCACACACCTATAATCACTACGATATTAATTTATGAATAGAAAGATTTCTCCTTTAACAGCAGCAATCGTTTAATTTTATTCACAAAATTGTTACATCTTTCTTTGTGCAAATATTTTCGTCATTTTATCAAGTCTCATATGTTTTTCTATTAAATTAAAGGTACATAAATTATTAAATCATATTTAAGAAAGAATTAAGTGTATATATCAACTAATAGTTTTTATGGTATTTTTCCCTATAATACAATCATATATAATAAAATCGTACAAAACTTAGTCAAAAATACAATCAAATAAATACAAACGCTCCAGTTACTTTTTTTTCAAGGTTTCTTTCATATGTTCCAATATTTTTTTCAAAATATTCTATATTAACTTCGATTCTGAATATCGAAGTTTTATTTCAACAGCGCGCAATGGGTTTTTCTTTAAAAGTGACCCACAAAACCATAAAGAAAATTTTTCATGAATTTATTTTTTTTTTGTTAAGAGAAAATGTGACAATAAAAAGATATATTATAGAAAATATATCTAGTCGCAATTAGCGTTTTATTTTATCTTAATAATGCCTCAATAACCAGAAACACAGTAATCAAAGTTTTAATAATAGAGCGGTCGTGCGACCAATGATAATAGAAGCGATCCGAGGAGCGGGTTATTAACTAATCGAGTTTGGAAAATCAAAGATTAGGCGATCGGAGATTTAGGTTTTGATTGAATACTTTTGCCTGTACAGTAAACATCAACCGTTAACTAATTTCAGGCATATCTTGACATATCGAATTATTTATAGACATTTGTAAGCACAGATCATATACTGAAGTTGTAACCGACGTTTCTTTTTGGCTGAAAGTATTGCGTTGTTGTTAACAAAAGCAGTTAAATGAATACTAGAAAAAGAAACTACAAGGAAACAGAGAAAAGACTACTGTTGCAAACATTGGTCCCTTACGATGTAAATGAAAATAAACGCACCGACGGAGCAAACGTGAAGATGAAAAAAAAACGCTTGGAACGTTATTGCCGAGACATATAATTATAGTGATATTATTAATAAAAGGGTTAGTACAGTCAAATGTACAAGTTTATGATAAAAATAAAATACAACATTAATTTATTTGCACGAATATAATTTTTTTTTATATGTATATACAGTGTTACCTATGTTATACATTCCAAGACAATCGTATCTAAGGAGTTAACTCCAGTCGCGCGTCGGAGCTGACACGCACAATTACTTTTTCTAATACCTTATTTGAAATATAATAGTCGGGACGTGTAGATATTATTTTGATGGCTTATAAAAATATTTTCAACCCCACGCGGATAAGTACATGGCAACATTTATTTATATATAATTAAATGAAGTAGTGTTAGCCCAGCGGTTAAACCAGAATAATCTGTGATAAATTAATTAACAGTGTTTTACCAACCTCATTTATAACTATCCCGGATATATCAGATTATATGAGTAAATACTCCGTACGAATATTTTCTCTTCCGCGAAAAAGACTTCCAACCAGATGGTACATTTTATAACAGGGCAATTAATTGTGACACGAAAGCGTCTTGGAAATAATTAATTTTATACTAACGTAATCATAAGTACATATTAAATTAACTGTATACTAACATAATCATAAGTACATATTAATTGCTGTCATAAAAACTGATTTTAGTCACGCGGATATCGTGCCTGCTGTGTTCACATTATTATATATACTTTGAATGATCGTTATCAAGCAACTTTGTACGTGCTGTGTACGCTTTTATTCCGCAATAGAGTTGCACTCATTTCTTAACTAATTGGAGTTGACTACCAAGTTTATTGACAAAAAAGAATTATTAACTTACTAATGATTTTCATTGAAAAGATTTTATTTCACTTTTAAAATAATAAAAAAAAATTGACTTCGTAAATTTATTTTCTCAACGAAAAAACTTCCTAAGTTCTTGCTTTAATATTTAAAGCAAATAATTATAAATACGTTCTTTTTAGCGACATCTGAGTAATTTTGTCACATTAAAATTGAGTCTTCGTATTTTCGACACTGAGTATATTGAAATATCTTGTATGTGGTTTTAGAAGTCTTTCAGATTAGGATCAACGCTTACACCTAATATAATATGAGAGAGAATTACAGTAAAAGTTTAGATTCATTATTTTCTAGATTTTCTAAAGTATTATATATATATATATATATATATATATATATATATATATATATATATATATATATATATATATATATATATATATTGCTAGTAAAGTGTATGTAAATATGTTGTGTTAATCATGAAATGCTTTACTAATTTATTTTGCTATATTCATGTATATATTCTTTACTGGCTAATACTATATATTCCCCTGTGATAGCTTCTATAGTTTCAATTCTTTTACATCAGTTGTCTTATTTGTTGCTAGTCTTTATTACGTATTTGCTGTACTTTATTATTTTGTCTTGGATAGCAAGCATAAAAGCTCGCAATCAGCTTTCGTTCGTCGGGTAACAGAAGCTTTTTTATCGCGAAATGTCACTTTTTACTGAAGAGGGTGTAGATGTTTCTCTATGACTAAATATCACTTTTGATTTTCGTAAAATAGATACTTTTCTGTCGCTAAATATCACTTTTAATCACCAGAAAGTAAATGCTTCTCTGTCACTAAATATTACTTTTGATCTCCGAGAAGTAGATGCTTCCTTGTCGCTAAATATCATTTTTGATCACCAGAAAGTAAATGCTTCTCTGTCAATAAATATCACTTTTAATCTCCGAGAAGTAGATGCTTCTCTATCGCTAAATATCACTTTTGATCACCAAGAAGTAAATGCTTCTCCGTCACTAAATATCACTTTTGGTCTCCGATAAGTAAATAATTCTCTGTCGCTAAATATCACTTTTGATCACCAGGAAGTAAATGCTTCACTCTCACTAAATTTTAATCAGGAAGTAGATGCATCTCTGTCACTAAATATCACTTTTTATCACCAGGAGGTAGATGCTTGTTTGTTACTAAATACTACTTTTGGTCCGCCGGGAAGTAGATGTTTCTCTGTCACTAAATATCATCTTTTGTAAAAAAGTGTAAATGAATATCTCACTACATATTACTTTTGTTCACCACGAAATAGATGTTTCTCTGTCGCCAAATACCACCTTTTTTTCACCAAGAAATAGATGTTTCTCTTTTGTCAAACGTCATCTTTTGTTAACCAGCAGTAGACGATTTTCTGTCAATATGTTCTTACTAATTTGATGTCAATATTTTCCATGAATTATTTTTTCATTATAATTTATGTTATTGTCTATTAATACAAACAGATAATCAAACTAGGTTGATCATAGTGAGATCAAAAATTCGTACCTTTTTCTTAGCCAAATTTTATGATTTGCATCTTATTCTAAACGAGTTTCCTTCTTTTTCTCCGATTCTATGATATCTTCCGCGTCTTGCAGTCTCTTTAGACTTACTTTTGCAAGTTGTCTTATCGTCGTTTGAAGATTAATGAACTTTACTATTTCCCAGTTGTTAATTCAAAAGACTGTCTCTTAAACTTATTGAGACTTGCTACTCAATTTTCAGTCTTTCATTGCCTTCACTTGTTTTTTCGTCCTGTTCTTATTTCTTTCTATTGTTCTCACAACGCTTTCTCCTTATTTTTATGTAGCGAAATTAATACTAAAGGGCCAATTCCATGCGACTACCTACAACGCAATTAGTGTGAAATGTTGTTAAACGTGGTTAATGAAAATTAAGGCTGCAAAATCATTTTTACAATATATATATACATATATATATATATATATATATATATATATATATATATATATATATATATATAATAAGACAAGGGTCTCATCAAAAATAATAAACCCATAGGTTTATAACGCAGGACGGAAGGACGAAATCTATAACCACAGATTGTTTTATGTAAGCTAATTTAAACACTTTTGAATAATTGTATTTAATTTATTTTTTAATCTTATTTAACATACTGTAGAAATATTCTGACCTTGCTGTCATTATATATCTATGAAAACCTATTGTATGTTAAAAAGAATTTAAATTTCTTTGTTAAAGGATCTGATATCCACACTCTTAATACAAGAAATCAAAATAAAATTCATTATATTCAATTTAGATTACAAATTACTAACAAGTCTTTCCTGGGTAATAGTTTCCGCTTTTTAATCAAACTTTAAAAGAATAATGCGTAATTTTCATGTCAAATCGCCATGTAAAAGAAATAACTTCACATCTGAACAAACATGTCTTATTGGAAATCTATATTGTATATTTGGTTTCGAAAAAAAGCAAGTATATAGACTACGAAAATTCAACGTAAAGAACGGTATTTGCTTTTTGAGATACAAGACACATTAAACTTATTAGAACACCAAAAAGTAGAAGCGGTCGAGTGCAAGCTGAACTCGCACGATAAGTCTTACGTACAAGTGAAATTAATTAGGCATATATATTCCTGATAATTTTCATTAAATTTAGACGTCACTCTATGTCTTTCTGTTTTTCTTAGTATCACTTTAAAATATAGGCGAGTGGAAGGAAGATTGCAACAATTTTACATACATGAATTGATAACAGTTAAGAAAATTGATGATACAGAATTGACGACAGTTAAGAAAGTTGTTGACATATGAATTGATGACAGTTAAGAAAATTGTTAACATATGAATTGATGACAGTTAAGAAAATTGTTAACATATAAATTGATGACAGTTAAGAAAATTTTTGATATATGAATTGATGACACTTAAAAAAATTGTTGATACATGAATTGATGACAATTAAGATAATTGTTGATACGTGAATTGATGACAGTTAAGAAAAATGTTATTATGTGAATTGATGACAGTTAAGAAAATTGTTGATACGTGAATTGATGACAGTTAAGAAAATTGTAGATATATGAATTGATGACAGTTAAGAAAATTGTTGATATGTGAATTGATGACAGTTAAGAAAATTGATGATACGTGAATTGATGACAGTTAAGAAAATTGTAGATATATGAATTGATGACAGTTAAGAAAATTTTTGATATGTGAATTGATGACAGTTAAGAAAATTTTTGATATATGAATTGATGACAGTTAAGAAAAATGTAGATATATGAATTGATGACAGTTAAGAAAATTGTTGATATATGAATCGATGACAGTTAAGAAAATTGTTGATATATGAATTGATGACAGTTAAGAAATACGTTGATATATGAATTGATGACAGTTAAGAAAATTGTTGATATATGAATTGATGACAGTTAAGAAAATTGTTGATATGTGAATTGATGACAGTTAAGAAAATTGTTGATAAATGAATTAACGACAGTTAAGAAAATTATTGATATATGAATCGATGGCAGTTAAAAAAATTGTTGATATATGAATTGATGACAGTTAAGAAAATTGTTGATACATGAATTGATGACATTCAAGAAAATTTTTGATACATGAATTGATGACAATAAAGAAAATTGTTGATATGTGAATTGATGACAGTTAAGAAAATGGTTGATATATGAATTAATGACAGTTAAGAAAATTATTGATATATGAATCGATGGCAGTTAAAAAAATTGTTGATATATGAATTGATGACAGTTAAGAAAATTGTTGATACATGAACTGATGACATTTAAGAAAATTTTTGATACATGAATTGATGACAGTTAAGAAAATTGTTGATATATGAAATGATGACATTTAAAAAAATTTTTGATATATGAATTGATGACAGTTAAGAAAATTATTGATATATGAAATGATGACATTTAAAAAAATTGTTGATATATGAAATGATGACATTTAAAAAATTTTTGATATATGAATAACTAACAGGTAAGAAAATTGTTTGTACATGAATTGATGACAGTTAAGAAAATTGTCCATATGTGAATTGAGGACAGTTAATAAAAATTGTTGATAAATGAATTGATGACAGTTAAGAAAATTGTTGATATATAAATTTATATAAATTGAGGACAGTTAAGAAAGTTGTTAATATATGAATTGATGACAGTTAAGAAAATTGTTGAAATATGAATTGATGACAGTTAAGAAAATTTTTGATATATAAATTGAGGACAGTTAAGAAAATCATTGATATATGAATTGATGACAATTAAGAAAATTATTGACATATGAATTGATGTCAGATTTTATTTCATTTCTAACAAAGTGGGTTTGTAAAACCTAAATATCCGAGTGCGAGTCTAGCTAGCGCATTGATGTTTCCGTACTTCGTTTGAAGTACAATTACCTTATTTATCCTGAATTTTCCCTAATATTGATTTTCTAATGAATATTTAATAATAATTCAGTAGGGAGGATATATGCATAATCGTGAATATCTCAACAAATATGACATCTAGAATCATCGTTATTATTGTCCTACAACCTTTGCACGGATTTCTAAAAATCCTGTTTTTGAAGTTATTCTTCTTTAGGCGCGTTATGAAAAATTGATGAGAGTGAAATTTTAAGATTCGTCACACAAAAGTTACAGTATGAAGTTGCAGCGGTTGCAGTCTCGAAACAAAAGCTATTGGCACCATCGTCGCCTCTGTTCACTGTTTTCATATTCATAGTATTTATCCACATGTTTCTAGTGTCTACATTCACACACGTGTTTTAGTTTCATATAAGTGCGATTTATATATGTGCTGATGAATTATATTCAGTAGTGATTTAAATTCAATATTTTGATTAATATATTTACTATTCGTAAATATTAGTGAAAAATTTGTGTTTATAGACTTTTTCAAGTGCTCCAATATAATTGAGGTTATCTATCCATATGTATTATTCAATGATGCCAAAGAAACGAAACGTCTTCAAAATTTTCTACCGAATAAAACGAAAATCTGTCTTTGTCAAACACTCTTATTACCATTAATTTATTATGGAGACGTGTGCTATCCTTATCTTAATGAAGAATATTTGTACAAGTTGGCACGTCTTCAAAATTTATGCATCCGACACATCATCAGCCTCAGAAAATATGATCATATTCCTGAACACGCTTTCCAAGTGGCGGAAGATCCGTGATCTTTTCACTTTCTTTTTAATATATTAAAAAATCCTGAGAGCCCAAATTATCTTAGTGGCAGATTGAAATATTTATCTGTTCATGGCCTTGGGCTATAATCTGAAAGTCCACTTACCCTACTTATTCTTAAACATCTCTTACAAAAAATACCTCTTACAAAAAATCCTTCACTTCCTTCCAAATTTGGAATCACCTGGATCCTGACAACAGGAAAATCACTTCCCAAAATAGTTTCAAAAATGAAGTGAAAAATTCCTGCCTCTCCTGAAACCTTTTCCTCTATGCCCTTGTCCCTTTTCCTTCGTTCCTATTCCAAATCATGTCAATAATTTGCATTACTAATATATTTTTTCTCTTTCAAATGTATAGGACAATTAAGAAAAAAAAAATAATTGCCAGAGATTGCTCATGTAGGGACAAGTCCGCCATGTGTATTATACATAAAAGTTGATAAATAAATAAATAAATCGTTCATTTCATACCTTTTAGCATGAAACTCTAAAAATTAATCCATTAAATTTCTCAGATATCACATTTAATACCTGAGAACCATCATGTATTCGATTCTATAGCTCATTATAATTTATAGTTCTAAAAGTTCCACTTAATCATTGAAACATCGGGAGAATCTGTTATTTTCTACCATTTTCAGAAAATTATTTTGAAATTTATATTTCCATCATAAAATTATCTTTGACTAAATATTCTTGATCTGTAATTTCTCTTTTATTTTCTCATTAACATACCCAACTTGCAGCTTGATGCCAATACGCAAAATTAGCATAAATCAAGCAAGCATACAAAAATATAATAAAAACAAAGACAATAGAAAAAAAAACAAAGACAATAATTGAAAACAAATAGATCGAGTGCAAAATATAATGACTAGGAATGTAATGAAAAAATCGTTAACCACCCAAATACTCGACGATCTGAATTTTAAACACTTAAATCGATCAGCAGAATAAATTTAAGTAAACCAGAGCATCCGACACCGACTAAAGAAAAATCAACACGTGAGTTGTATGAGATCGCAATGAGATATTGGTACACTGATAAATACGGTATATGAAATACCCGTTCCATTCCAAAATCATAAAACCCATGAAATATTACCAATGTTTTGATTTTCATCGAAGAATAATATATGCAAATTTATATATTACAATCACTGCTGCGTAGAGATATAACTACTAAAAACAAGAGTTTAAATTCCGTTTCATGATTCAATAACAATAAATTTGAAATTGGTATATATAAAACTCAAGAAATATTTCCATTGGTTCAATTTCCATAGAAGAATAATATATGCAAATTTATATATTACAATCACTGCTGCGTAGAGATATAACTACTAAAAAACGTAAGTTTAAATTCTGTTTCACAGTAATCACTAAATGCAATACAATATTAAAATGAGAAAGAATAATGTATTTATAACTAAATTTGAATTTGGTATATATAAAACCCAAGAAATATTTCCATTGGTTCAATTTCCATAGAAGAATAATATATGCAAATTAATATGTCACAATCACTGCTGCGTATAGATATAACTACTAAAAACATGAGTTCAAATTCTGTTTCATGATAATCACTGAATGCAATACAACATTAAAATGAGGAAGAATAAAGTATTTATAACTAAATTTGAAATTGGTATATATAAAACCCAAGAAATATTTCCGTTGGTTCGATTTTCGTCGAAGAATAATATATGCAAATTAATATATTACAATCACTGCTGCGTAGAGATATAACTACTAAAAACAAGAGTTTAAATTATGTTTCATGATAATAGCTTAATGCAATACAACATTAAAATGAGGAAGAATAATATATTTATAACTAAATTTTAAATTGATATATATAAAACCCAAGATATATTTCCATTGGTTCGATTTTCGTCGAAGAATAATATATGCAAATTAATATATTACAATCACAGCTGCGTAGAGATATAACTACTAAAAACAAGAGTTTAAATTCTGTTTCATGATAATAGCTTAATGCAATACAACATTAAAATGAGGAAGAATAATGTATTTATAACTAAATTTGAAATTGGTATATATAAAACCCAAGAAATATTTCCGTTGTTTCGATTTTCATCGAAGAATAATGTATGCAAATTTATATATTACAATCACAGCTGCGTAGAGATATAACTACTAAAAACAAGAGTTTAAATTCTGTTTCATGATAATAGCTTAATGCAATACAACATTAAAATGAGGAAGAATAATGTATTTATAACTAAATTTGAAATTGGTATATATAAAACCCAAGAAATATTTCCGTTGTTTCGATTTTCATCGAAGAATAATGTATGCAAATTGATATATTACAATCAGTGCTGCGTAGAGATATAACTACTAAAAAACGTGAGTTTAAATTCTGTTTCACGGTAATCACTAAATGCAATACAACATTAAAATGAGGAAGAATAAAGTATTTATAACTAAATTTGAAATTGGTATATATAAAACCCAAGAAATATTTCCGTTGGTTCGATTTTCGTCGAAGAATAATGTATGCAAATTGATATATTACAATCAGTGCTGCGTAGAGATATAACTACTAAAAACAAGAGTTTAAATTATGTTTCATGATAATAGCTTAATGCAATACAACATTAAAATGAGGAAGAATAATATATTTATAACTAAATTTTAAATTGGTATATATAAAACCCAAGAAATATTTCCGTTGTTTCGGTTTTCATCGAAGAATAATATATGCAAATTGATATATTACAATCACAGCTGCGTAGAGATATAACTACTAAAAAACGTGAGTTTAAATTCTGTTTCATGATAATAGCTTAATGCAATACATTTAAATGAGGAAGAATAATGTATTTATAACTAAATTTGAAATTGGTATATATAAAACTCAAGAAATATTTCCATTGGTTCAATTTCCATAGAAGAATAATATATGCAAATTATTATGTCACAATCACTGCTGCATAGAGATATAACTACTAAAAACATGAGTTCAAATTCTGTTTCGTGATATTCACTGAACGCAATACATTTAAATGAGGAATAATAATGTATTTATAACTAAATTTGAAATTGGTATAAAAATGTACGTCCGTCCAAAGATGTCCGCCCAAAAAGGATTATCTTTCTAAAGATGTTATTGGGAAGAAGTCGCCTTAAAATCCATTGTTCACATTAATACTACTGCTGTGTTTGCAATGGAGACATTTGGAGAAATTTGTGTAAAAATAAGCATACAAGACTATATGCGTATATTTACGTTACAAAATTATATATAGATCAGTATTTTAGTAGACTTATTAAAGCAAATGGCTGTACCATTTGCTTACATAAGTTTAAAAAGTCTTTAAAAATAAAAATTTTGTTTAAGAGCGAAAGGACTTTTTTGTCTCCGATGACAAAAAAATTAATTTTCAGATAATGAAAAGGGTCTTCATGTAAAAACTATTGCTACAAAAACGTGTTTTTTACACTGTAACTTCATTTTTTTAATATTTTTTTTTGTTTTAGGGCTAAACAAACTAAAAAAACAAATTTCGTTTATTTGGACAATACCTAGTGACTTATATTCTCTGACTAGGAAAATATTTATATATAGTGTATAAAATATATATATATAGTGTATAAAATCTGTAATCAAAGTTTAGATTTTTTTTAATTATATTAGTGGGAAGACCAAGTCATAGCTATGAAATTATTGTGGTGTCATCGGTTCTTGATAGGTGTTCAGAATTTGAAATAATTTGGTCATCTGGAAGTGGGTAAAAACTTAATTGAAATATTCCGTTAGATTGATATATACATACAAACATACAAGTGAAGTACATAAAAGCCTGTTAAAAATTAAGTGGATGCTACATTAAGTTTTTTTCCGCCCATACTTATTAAATTAAACAACAGAGAGTAACCGCAAAAAGAAAAGTGCAGAAAAATGCAGAATATGAATTTTAAAAATTAAATTTTGATTGAAAGTACAATGTGAGCATTTCACAAATGTTTTTATTCCAATAGAGAAAAACATCAAAGAACCGACACCTAGAAAGCAAATCGGGCACTGAATAAACTTTTGGAGACCGAAAAATTTTAATTTAGTTATGAACTAATCTTTACCTGATAACGAGACATTAAGCCCAAACATCTTTACATTCAGCTTAAGAACAATTTTTGAGATGTGACCAATCAAAATGATTTCTGTTATCTTCAAATATTTGAATCAGAAAGTGCAAAATAAGGTTACGAAAAGAAATTTCTGATCTGAACCTTTAATCTTTTCTTAATTTTTTATTGTGCTTTAATTGTCTCACTAAGTTTAGACCACAGTTAAATCAAAAATTGTTAAACCCCAAAGTTGTTGACTTTTACAGTCGGATTTTTAGAAATCGGTTCTGCGATTTTTTATCTGTTGTGATAAAATGCTTTACATTTTGAATAAAATATTTATTTTAAAACAAGTGTACCGCATTTCAAATCTTTTTCATTAAAAAATCATTAATTCTGTTTTTTTGTTTGTTTGTTTTATGAATTTAAATATAAACATTGTTGGTTATATTGAGTGTCAGATATCGAATGTCAAACCACAAATCATATACTTGTCAAATGACTTTTTTTTAATTACTTCATTGTTTACTTCGCATTGTTTTTTTTTCTTATTTCTATGCATATACTTAAAAATATGAACATGTTTTTAAGTATAACTTTTCAGTTACAATAGAAAAAAATAAGTTGAATAATTGTAACGAGTTAATTAATTTGAAAACATCTTTATTTGACTATATTTTTCTATGGGAAAAATATAGTCAAATAAAATTGTTTTATAAAATAAATCGCGAGCGGCCTTTAGTATCAGAAAAAAAAGAAGTACTTTTAATAAATATTCTTTTCAATAATAAAAAGAAAAACAATGAAAAATTATTTTTCGTGAAGTGTATTTTTTCAAATTTTTGATTTATTCTTATTTATGACATAACTTTTTGGATAATTTCCCAAAAATATCAACATCATTAGCGTTTTAAATTTGATATCATCCCTCTAATAACATAAAAGTTAATTCAAGGCAAATAAACTTCATTTGAATGCCAATTATTTCTTAAATACATACCTGAGCGACATCTTGGCAGGTAACATTTCTAGTGGCGAAAGCTACGAAGATTAAAACTAAATTCACGATGTTCATCGTTGTAGAAACGTGAAATTATCTAGTAATTGCTGTGAACAAATATTATATTTCTAGTTTCATTAATTATCACTGTATTTTTTTTATTTTAAAGTATATTTTAATTTTATTCGGCAATGTAAATTATTTTTATTTTATTGTCCTAGACACAATAAAATTGACAATTCTTTTCTTGAATTTCAAATTATTTTAGCGCGAATTTAAATGTCACTATGACGTTTAATTTTAGTCTCTGCCTTTTTTCTTTTTTTTATATTATTTCAAATAAGATAACCAATATTGATTAAGTTTAATTCTTTCTTTTATTTGTTTTAACAATGTGAATATTTATTAAATTATTCAGTACACCTACGACAGTACTACGTCGAGCGCGACTGGAAGAATATCTTAGTTGCTTTTGTTCAATACACGGTTTACTGAACACTGTCTTGTTACCTGTTTGGTCGATGTTACACTAATATGTGGTCTTTGGATTCTTAAAAATGTGAAGTTTAGAAGTGATTGCATTATATTTGTATTTATTTATAAGAACAGTATAGCATTTATTTGTTGGTAATGTACATATGAGATAATCCATATGGCGAACTTATTACCTTGAAAGCAATCTTTCTAAGTAACAAATTGATTTGAATAATAAATGACTAAAATTTAGGGCACAACACAAAGAAAATAATAAAGAAGGAATATTAAAAAAGGCCAAGTGTATATTGGAAGACACATAAATTAGGGTTCTATAAAAGTTTACATCTCCTGGAAATCTCAATGCAATTTAACTTAATTATTTTTAATTGGAAATTCCAACTATATGCTAAATGATTTTATAAATTGTTCGAATGGTAGAAAAACTAGAAGAGATAGACACTTTTCATGGCTTAATATTTCACTGACTAGACTAACAATCAAAAAATGAATTAAATCTTAAATTTGCAAAAGACCCATTTATAAGTTTTGGTTAAAGACTTATCCAGTGATACCCTACTAAACGTAATGCGCAAAAATGTTCATTTCAACTTTATATTTATTGATATGTACATTAAAAAAAATGGCCATATATTAATTAAGACCTCCAAATATGTAAGTTTCTTTGAGAAAATTTTATTCACAAGGATCTAAAACTGTAGAAAATTATGATGCTGTTACAGATGGACCGACGAAATTATAAAAGTTCTCTGTTTTGCAACGAAAACATAAGTTAATGAAAATAGGAGTAAAAAACTTAAATTGATCTGTAAGCTTAAACATAGAAAATATAAAAGATATAGAGGACGAGGTAATACAGAAGTCAACAAAGAGTACCCATTTGTAAATGCGATTTCTAATTTAATTCTTGATTTAACAACGAAGATATGATAGAGTATGCACAAAAAAGGTACTGTATTTGGAGATCTACTATTTATAGATATACTTGGAGGGGGAGAGGCATTTGCAAACGAAACAATTGATCGTAGAGAAATCACGAAAAGCAGGCACTCGTCTTTGTTCAACTTTACCCATTTCGAATAGTGACGTACGACTGAACAACGTACATACCAATTTTTGGGCCAAGCCTGAAAACGATTCATCAAAAATTGTAATCTCTACGCATTTCCGTAGTCTATTCAGGGTAGTTATAATGTTTAACATAGGTATGCTTTGATTTAAAAAAAATAAATGTTTAAGAAATTTTAGAGCGCACGTTGAGATCTGACATCATTAACCTGATATAATTAGATTAGTAACTAGTAAACCCGCTAGCCCAGTGCATGAATATTAGCTCGTATGATAACCAAACTGAATATTTCCGTTTCTTTCTCAAATCGTATAGTTGTTTTTTTTATTGTATTGCATCTATTTCATTAAGGTTTTTTTTATTTTATAAATTTAATTTAGATCACCTCTATGATTACCTGGATTCCTGGATAAATAAAAATTTCCTTATCATAGATTACTGGAAATGAAAAGGAAAATTACCGGAGAATACAAAAAAAAAGAGAACTTACCCGAGAAAAAGAACAAAAAAGAGAAATTACCGGACAATAAAAAGATAAACAGAGAAATTACCGGAGATTAAAAAGGTAAAAAGATAAATTACCAGGGAATAAAAATATAAAAAGATAAATCACCGAAGATTGAAAAGGTAAAAATAAAAATTACTGGAGAATAAAAAGATAAACAGAGAAATTACCGGAGATTAAAAAGGTAAAAAGATAAATTACCGGAGAATAAAAATATAAAAAGATAAATTACCGGAGATTAAAAAGGTGAAAATAAAAATTACCGGAGAATAAAAAAAGAAATAAAAAATAATAGAGAAGTAAATTTTTAAGAAAAGGTTACTTGAAACGGTTCTTCGAATCTTTGGAACCAATGCTTGGCTACGTCATAGAGTACATTATTATGTTCAAACGGAATTCTTGAGACGAGCGTGCTCTTCGTGAAATTTCTATTTATGATATATTCTTTACTCGCCAAAAAACAATTTCTAAATGAACAGAAAATCGAACGTCGCGTTCTTTATATACCCTACAAGAGATGTTCATAAAGTTTCTGTAATATTTCGAAAATCCCTGAAAAAAATGTAACGAGTTTATTAGTTGCCGTCTTAATATGTAATATTAGTTATTTATTGTAAAATACTTCGCACATTAATGAATCCATTAAAAAAATGTTTCTTTCATAAATCTATTTACCAATGGATGGTTACGATTTATCGATTAACTAATTATCTTTTGTAATATTATATACACTATATAATTATTTTCTAAATTATATGCATTGTTTCTTTAATATATAATATTTTTTATTCGCATTTAATTTAAATTACTTAAATATTGGTTCAATATTTTAAAAATTATTTTTTTTCTATTTTTATGGAAATGTCAGCTATATTCTGGGCAGTTACTATATATAGTTGATATATAATTTGATGTCGTTAATAAGTAATTAAAAGTTTGGCTATAAATTAGCTTTGAATCATGGAACATTTATTACGTGGGAAGGATACTTGGGGCATACCTGTTGAGATTGGTTAACTTACTAATACGCCGTGGACAAACGAACAACCTGCTTTTGGCGTCTATTTATAACAATGACTCTTGTTGCCGCGCTGCCCATAAAATACTATACCATAAAGCCTGTTTGCACCGATAATTTTCCACTTTTCTGGCTGCCTGAATGAAAAGTGAGGAAATAAATGAAACGCAAAAAACTCTAAATCCAAATTCCTTATGACAGCATATCTTTCATTTTATTGGAATATTAATCAACCGCTTTCTAAAAAATTATTGTTAATCCGCGGACCGATTTAACGATCATTCGTATCGTGTGATACAGCGCGCTCGACGGCGCGTGCAGCGCGACACTACTGTCCCCGGCCATTCTGTTCAATATTTAACCCGTTCATACCCACATGTTCACGCACCAGTGCTGAAAATGATAATTTATTTATAAATCACTGGCTTACGCCGGCGGCTTTGCCCGCGTGGATTGTAGACCGAAACGACTGTAATTATTCCTCAAACTTGAAATGTCTTCCTCTAAATTAAAACTTTAAACATGTTTTGTTGATTTAATGTGTATCTTGTGCCATCTATTAATATAAGTCTGTAATAATTATTCAGGAAATAATATCGAGTTTTTTCTCACATGAATTATGTTTATGGAATAAAAAAATAGTCTATATATTTATACGAATCAGAAATTATTTATATGCAGAGTTTTATATATTTTTTTCTAGCCGTTTAGACATTATAAAGGAATAAATTTACAATATCAATGAATTTTGCATGTTCGGCTGAATTTAATGACTTAATCCGTTATAAATATTTTTTTAAAATAAACCACAAGTTATTTTTTCTAACTTTATCATATCCTCAACGAAAATAATACTCCTTTCACTTGTAAAATATTTTGTAATTTTATAGAAATTGTGTGTTCACAAATATCAACTGATGACAAGTATCGACTGATATTCTCTGGTATTTCTAAATTCATGAATGATATACACATACAAGGGAGCATCTCTTGCTACTAATTTTGAACATAGCAGGTAAATATGTAGTTGCAGGGTCAGGACCCTGCATATATTCAAAATATTAATTGGGTATTAATATTATAATTTACAAGGTTCCATATCTTAACAGAGAAAAACGGAACCCTAATTTGATAACTCACATGTACCTACTTTCTTCTGTCTGTCTGTCACGATCATTTTTCCTGAATTATTTAGAATAATTATAAAATATAATAACCCTCATATATCTTCATTATTAACCCTCAAAAATATTGATATACAAATAATTTTTGGGGTCAAATTAACTATCCAATATTTTTCATTTATTGTTAGGGGTAAAAGTGTATATTATAAGGTTTCCAAAATGATTTTTTTTAAATTTTATTTTATTTGAAAAAAAAATTCACGATAATTTTACAGCTGTGAAAGCTGTACTATGCGATTTATTTACATGCTGAAAAATAATGTTAGTATTTATAAAAAGAAATACGGCATTTCCTTAAATGTTTACATGTGCCGAAGTGCGTACAAAGCCCGCACAGTACCAGTTCTGCTCATAGTTGACAGGTTTTTTGTATACATATATAAAATTCCCACAATTTCATATGCCGCATGTACGTACAAACATCCGATAGCGATCCACTATGTATTACTACTTCTGGTTATGTTTCATATTCCTCATATTAATTTTCTATCATTGTTTCCGTTCATACTCTGGTATCCTGTTTTTATTTAATTATTGTGAAAAAAATGTTATTGACATATTTTCTAGAGAGAAAACAAAATATAAATTATTAAAAAGCGGTAATTGAAAAAAATCAAGGTATAAACATAAAACAATGGACCAAAAACAAATCAACAAACTTTCTTAATTTTTCCGACTTATTGGAAAATAATTTGCTGTATTTATTTTTTTAAAAACTCCTAACTTCTTTTCCAAAATTTGAATAACATTTCATGCGAAAATTCAAAAGTAATCTCTGTATAAATTTTCATAAGCAATCTTTCATTGCCAAAAATCTTAGCTTCTGCCGCTATCGTGAAGAAAATAAGTATGTCCTTTACTAGAATCTAACATAAAAATTTTGTTAAAATTTCGTTAAATTCTAAACATACACATAACATCCGGTACTTTGACTATCGTTTTACTCAATATAATTCCACACATATGTCACACAGATTCCTAAAGTGTCCTTTGACATAAAAATAACACACAAACTACAATATTTTTTTATAAAATTAATAATACCTCCACACACGTAACGTGTTGGGCTCGTGCGCAGCGACAAAGCAGCGTTAGGGTGTTACCCGCTATGTTATCTCAATTTTTAAGTTTTATTGAAGTTTTATATTTAATACTTTACAATATGTATATCTAGTCTTAAGCGCTATCAAGTACGAGTAGAACTCGCACTACCAAGATTCTATACACAATTAGATGCTTATAAACATTTAAGGGTATGTAATATTTCGACTTAACTATTTACAAATATAAATTTTTCCCAATGTAAATGCATTGCCCACTAGGTCTTCTACAGGTGTAAAAACATGGTGAATATTTCAAAAATAATATTATCAGATCTAGAATTATGGCTATAGTTTTTCTCTAATTTTCAAATGAAGTTTTATCAACCATTTTCATGAATTTTGGTTCAATAATTTGTGATATATGTTGCTCCATGTTCGCACATTTTTAAGATATCTTTTTAAACGTGCAATTTAAAAATATAAACATTTTCTTTTTTTATTTCTCGTGACAAGCCCTTTAAAATAATATTCACATGATATATAAAATTCAAAAAACTGTTTTTATCATTCAAAAACTGTTTTTATCATTTATATATTCACCCCCTCTTTACTACGTGAACTTAAAAAAACAGCTAGGGCAAAATATGTGGGTCCATTACTTCGCTAAATCTCAAGTTTCTACGTTGTTAAGATTAAATCGCCTGTGACAGACAGACTAAGAGACACAAACGTGACTGATAATTAACGTGATTAATAATACTTTTTGATCGAGTAACTGGAATATACATATCAGTTTTATGTGAAAATACTTTGTTTACCATAAGCCATCACTAATATGGACTTCCTAACGCAATAAATGTTTAATAATACTTAATATAATTAAGTTGAATCGACATATATGTAACCGTGAATATTTATTAAATTATGGCATCGAGAATCACATTATTACATTTTTTCACAACCTTTTCTTTGGTTTTCTGAAAATTACAAAAAAACTATAGCTTTTAATTCTAAGGAGTTTTTATTTCTTATTTTTATATTTATCTCACTTTTTCACGAATCATTGATGTTCTATATTAAATACTTTACAATGCAATTTCTTAAAATAACAAGAAACTAAGGGATATTTAGACAATGTGCAAAATCTAAAATCACTGTCCATTTATGGGTCAATCGTCTGGCAGAACTAGAAGACGATTGACGCAATGGATGTCCGAATATCTCTGTAAAAGAAAGAAACATCGTTACTGTAACGAATCTACTCAAAGATTATCGGCGAATAACTAATCTTAAAATTAGTGTTAATGTAGGAATAGGAATTTTACACGAACCAAATGTTCGTGTAATATTCCGTTTAAATAAAAATTCAGCTCGCTGGGCACCAAGATTGTTGAGACCAGAACAGAAACTCAACAAGTCCAACACGTGCCCCCAATTTCAAGAGCTTTTAGCCCGTTACGGTAATCAATTTTAGCAACAGATGATGACTACTCATAAAACATGGGCACCATACTTCAAGCCTGGGGCCAAAAATCAATCCAAATGATGCAAACCCAAAGAAGGACCTCGGCTTAAAGCATGAGCGGTTACATCGGTTAGGTAATAATGCTAACTGTATTCTGCGATTATGAGGGGTAATTTTATGGATATTCTACCGAAAAGTATTACAGTCAATGCAGGGTATTTCTTAAATCATTTATTTGGACCTTTCTGGTGTGCACTTTTTAAAAAAATGGCCTGGAAATTTGCATTAACATCCATTATTAGAACACGACAATGCAACCCTACGAAGAATTTCTCATACCCTACGAAGAATTTCTTCCACATCCACCCTACTCAGCAAGCCTGGCTGTTAGTGATAATCGTATTGAATATATTTGGCGTTGATTTTGTGGAAATTCATTATTTACAATTAAATGTAACTACGTGAGGTAGTATTATTTCTGCTTTCTTTAAGTTATTTGCCACGACCTATGTTTCGTTGTATTACAACCCTCGAAGCCCATCAGAAGATGTGGTAACACAATGAAACCTAGGTCATGGTAAAAAATTTAAAGAAAGCAGAAATAATACTACATCACGTAGTTTCATTTAATTGCGATTATCATATGTTCCAAAACATACAGTGATGTGAAACCTACTATAAATAGGTGGACTAAGAAGACTCCGATTTTTAAGACGCTTTAAAAAATTTAGTTATGCATAGGGATAAGTATATTCAATTAAACGGAGATTATATTGAAGAATTATCTTCTAATTTTAATGAAAATTAATAAAATAACAAAAATTACGTCCAAATTTCTAGAACTTTGAAAACATACCTCATAATTTCATAAACTTCATTAAAATATTTTCGGTAGAGAAGTAGTTCTACGTAAAAAGCGTCTCCTTTGAATTTTAGGAATCCATACCCCAAATTAAAAATAAAACCACTCCTACTTCTGTCTGTTATTCTGTCTGTCACAGGCTACGTAAAAACTTAAGATTTAGAATAACAGTAGATCTAATTGACCCACATATTTTGATTAAACTGTTTGCTTACTCAATAAAATTTCATTTAATCTGTTTTTTTCGTAATGTTACATTCGATAATTTTTGAAATAATGGGAGACGATAAAATATTTTCTATACTTATTTCTATTTCAAATAATGCCTCACAATATTTAAGTATTTTAAAAACAATTTCGGCTTTATAATTTGCATATTAATATGTTTAATGAAATTTTCATATCAATATATTTAAGTGTCAGCTATTGACGTATAAATGACTTCAAGTGCTTTGTGACTATAGAAAATCTCAAGCAATTCTGTGAAAAACGACTGTAACAGACGGACTCTAAAACCCAACTAAGTTGAACAATCTAATGATTAATGCATTATAAAAAGATACATTGTATGGAAAAAAAATTTTGAATGATTTCTTACAAAATATAGCGGGAACGACCGTTGTAACTAACAAAAAAACAATTTTAAAACGATATGCGACTTAAGCTTAAACTACGAAAGTATCTTACACAGAAACATACATACAAAATTTACACACTTGACGCTATATAATATTTTTATGAAGCAATCTACAAATTTTCATATTATTTTTATCGTATAAATATCTTAGTATATATTTATTCCTATACCGTATATCGTAAAATTAAACATTGTAAAATAGATTTAGAATCATCGCTAAAATATTTAATATATCTCTATGAACCTTTAATATATCTCTATAAACCTTTAATATATCTCTATAAACCTTTAATATATCTCTATGAACCTTTAATATATCTCTATAAACCTTTAATATATCTCTATAAACCTCTATAAACCCTGTTATATTCATTTTAGTTTGAGTAGTTTAGTAAATAAGGGAATGTGTGAATCAATTTTTCATATGTTTTTCAGCATATTTTTTTCAGTTTTCAAGACATCTATACGTATAATAAAACTGTAGCAGAGTACATCGTGTCCATTGAAAACATTTTCGAGACAGTAATTTGTTTAGAGTATAGAATGATAATAGAAGCCAGAAAACTTGTTTTTAAAATGTTTACCTATCTGTCTGTTAGTTTGTTCTTCAATCACGCAAAATCTACTGGACGAATTTTGATGAAATTTTGATATGGTAATGATTTACATTCTCGAATAATATATGGAATGCTTTTTATATAGATATTATGAATTTAAAAAAACTCACTTAGGGAATATTGCTATATTGGTACTGCCAACGCCATCTGTTAGCGTTTTAATAAACTTTAATATTACATTATGATACTGCCAACGCCATCTGTTAGCAATTTAGTAAATTTATGCTCATAGAGATCTGAGAGAAAAAAATTTAAAAACAAGGAGAAATTCCTAATAAATTTTCTTATTCCCAATTTTACTCGAACGAAGCCGTTGACACAGCTAGGACTACATAAAATTGTGGAAAAATATTTTGGAAATCATTACAAGTAGCATTTTTAAACAACTTCGCCCAAGGTACGCGTAGCATATGCTAACGCGTAGTTCCTAAAGCAATATCTGAGGTACCGCAAAACGATGGTTCTAGTGATTTCGCAGCGACAATTATTCACTAAGTGATCAATCACGCTCCGGCCTACCAGTGGAATTGGGTAGTGTCGGGTTAAAATTATTAATTGAAGAAGATAGCCAATTAACGACACGCTGGCTAGCAACTGAGCTTGAGTGCACCCACGGAACTATAGAGAATCATTTATACCGCTTGCGAAAAGCTTGATTAACGACACGCTGGCTAGCAACTGAGCTTGAGTGCACCCACGGAACTATAGAGAATCATTTATACCGCTTGCGAAAAGCTTGAAATACGGCGCGTGGGTAGCCTGGACCAGCTGTGGCCGTAACCCGGTTCTCCTATAGCCAAACAGACTCACCTTAAAGTTTTGGATTTTGGTTAGACACAGATCCCCTACTCGCCAGATTCCCCAAATCAAGTACCCACAGATTATTGTTTATTTAGATCGCCCAGCAACACCTTACACAAAAAAAACTTTGATGATGAAGCCCACTTACGACAGTTCACAGACCAATTTTTTTTCATTCCAAGCCACCTGAATGCTACCCAAATGCTATCCACTCCCTACCAGTGCGTTGGAGACATGTAGTGCAAAATGATGGTGATTATTATATCGACGATTAATTAATTTTAAATTGCAAATATAATAAAAAATTATAACATTAATGACCGCTCAATACTTATTAACCAACGTAATAAATAACATTTTGACAGTTTATTTTTGACACATATAACGTACAAAACAGCTGATAGCCAGTTATAGACGCCATATTTGTTTTCGCCCATGCTTTCCCTTCTTGTCTTACTCTATCGTATTCATCTATCATTCTCACTTAAGTACATATTTTCCGTTCTCTTTGTAATAGATTAGTTTCATTCTGGCTTCATAAAACATTGCATGAAACACTTGAATGAGACTTGATGAGACATTGAAAACTTTATTTTCATCGAACTCAAAGAAGTTTGACTTTGAAAGCTTTACTTGTCTTTGCTTTACAAGAGTTTGTATGGCAATGCATTGACTAAACTAACTAGAACTACAAATATAAAATGTCTTATCATTTCTTATATACCCCTAGTGACAAGTGGATTAAAAATTATTTATCAGACAGTCTCTTATCTCAAATTTTCAGTAAGAATTTCATGAAGTATTTACCAATATCTCCATAATTAAAGATTCTTAAAAAAATTAATGTGCGCCTAAATTGAATTTCCCCAACGTGCTAAAAAATTAGCCAGGTCCAAATTTGAGTTTTGAATCAAAAATATATTTAACTTCGTCCTTATAAAGTTTTCAATTATAAGTTTTATACAGTAAATTGACATAGCTAATTTTAAAATTCAATTCCTTTTATTATTGACAGGATATTGGAATGAATACTTGATAATTTTTTCGTGTGAGTACTATAGATTGAATTAAATATTAAATCCACTATCAAATATTAATTACACCACTGCCTCTAAAATAAAAAACAAATTTTTCATCATTTTAAGCTACTTTTAAAATTAAACCCGTCAATTATAACGGTTTTTTTTCTAGAGATAAAATTTATAACATTAAAAAATAGATATGGCCGTGATATTGACTTTATTGTAAACCATTTGTGTTTAAATACGATTTCAGGCATGTGGGTACCGCGGATGGTTCGAATGGAACGCAATCTGGAAGTCCAATTCCCAACCACTTTTTTGAACATTTAAGGTCATATATTGGCAATAACGCATCGAATATTGTCTGCCAAGTGGTCCAACGTCTGTGATTTATCGGCATAGACTAGCAATTTCGCATATCGCCACAGAAAATATTCCATAGGTGTAATATCAAACGATCGTGGAGGCCAATTCACAAACGCATTATGCTCATCGATTGTTTCTTGCAATAAATTGATAAATTGATTGTGTCGCATGCTGAATGGCATGTTGGTTGCACCGTCTTCTTGAAACTAAAGCTCTTCAAAATTAATGTCATTCAATTGGGGAATAAAAAGTCCAGTAATAATGAATCTAAGGCGTACTCCATCGCCTGTCTCCATGTCCAGTTTTTAAAAAAATTCGGGTCAACGATTCCATCAGTCCATGAAGCACACGAAACAATGACTTTTTGTAGATGTAACGGTGTCTCAATAATGGCACATGGATTTTCTTCACTTAAAATCCTGTTACTGACATAACCTTGCAACCAAAAATCAACCTCATCGCTGAACAAATTATATTGTTGCTCGAAAAAGTGGTTGAGAGTTGGATTTCCAGATTGCGCTTCATTCGAGCCAGCTGCGGCGCCCAAATGCCTGAAATCGTATTTAAACACAAATGACATATAATTATATTTTCAATAAAGCTAATATCATGGCCTTTATCATGATTTTAACTGCTTTTTTTATTTTAAAGTTGTATACCCCTAAAAAAACACCCTGTTATATCAAACATATTCCTGAAACAATATAAAATTAGAGAATAATAAGCAGCCGACACTTAAAAATGTCTTTCTCATAACTTAAATATATATAACTAATATTATATGGCTAAATAAATATACATATATATATATATATATATATATATATATAAATTTTCAAAATTGGTATGTGATATGTACATGAAATCATATGATCAATACTTCATTCCATTCCAAAAGAGAATGTTTGTAAACAAAGCATAATGACAGTTCAGGAATTGCAAACCGTTTCCTTGTATTCACGTTAGTAATATATGGAAAATGGATTTATTTGCTATTTGTGATTAAAACATGTAATTATTCTATAGGTATACACATTTATATTGTATAACATAATACCAAATTGCATATAAATAATGGTAAACATTGACATTAAAGTTTTTGACGTGAATACGACTTTAAATTTGCTACAATACGGGGGCAATCCAAAAAAACCTAATGATAACAAAATCGGGGGATACAGTTCGGCGTTGCAGTTTCGAATCTACCCCCTACATCAAAACTTTAATTATACCACTGGATAGTTAAAGGATCAAAAAATTCATTACGATAAGCGAGAATCGTGACGCATCGCGCGCGGTGGAGGGGGAAGCGCCGCCATTTTGAGTTTATTTTGCTGCGTATCGAGATTTGCAATTAGTATAACTTTTGATTTGGAAAAACTACGATGTTCGTTTAAGTTTCATTCGTCAGCTGTCGTCAAAATCTATCGATTGTATGTAAAACATTAGTTTAAAGTAGTGACAGTGAATATAATAAGGTGTAAGAATAAAAAAATATTATCAAAAATATATAATGTCGGCCTATACGCTATTGTAACACAATAATTATTTGTTTCCTTGCTTTTATCCTGAATACATAAATAAAAATATTTCATTTAAAAAATATAACCCGTTGCATAGAAGTATTCACGTACAACACACGGCCGTGTCCATGACACAGTCACACCCAATTTTTTTCTAATATTAATATTATGTTAAATAAGTGTATCTGATATTAATAATAATCATCAAAAATATACAGTCAAATAAGAACAAAAGTTTAACCATTATTGTCATAATCGCATAAACAATATTAGCATTATAAATCACAATATTTTTTTCACTACCTTTACACCAAATATCCATAGATTATATATAGATAATCCTATATTGTAAACTAGACGTACGCAAAATGTATCAGTGACGAGAAAAGAGTGATATTTATCATTTGATTGGAAAGATATATATCACTCATTTATATCTCTAGCTCAGTAGCTTCATTATCTCAGTACTCCGAGTTATTAACGAAATTATTTTATTACGCATACGTTGAACAATGGTCATACAACGTGGTGATAAAAAGTAATGACTGAACATTACGTACTATTGTTTGAATATAAAAATATATTCTACAAGAGTACCTATCCACTTGATTTTTCTTAATACTTTGCAGGTTTGGGGTTTGGGACTGTTAACCTAGATTCAAATTATACATAAAATAATTTTAATGATAATTAAATAAATTGAAATAGATTGGCATATTTACACAATTTTAAATTAGAATTTTGAAATGAAACAAAAAAAAATGTTTGTTTACGCAGTTCGCTCAGGGAACTAAAGTATACTTTATCTCTAACGAACTAAAGTATACTTTATCACAGCGTTCTCATTCGATCGCGAGTAGCCACGTCGTCTACATAGATCCAGTTGCATATTAAACTAAACAGTTCGATCGTTTTCTTTCTCTTTCATGTAACGTCAAAACATATACTTTTATATCTATCAGAACGAGACGAGTGAGTGAAATGATTGATTTGGTGAAACGAAAAAGATACCGATCACTCCCGAGCTAGTGATGTACTGATACATTCTGATTTCAAGTGATGGATATGAGCATAACATATAAGCTATATATTTTATTTCTATCACTCATGAGTTACACATCTCTATTTTAAACACCAATGTTCTGTCTCATTTACTTCTACTACCTCGCTTAAGCATTACGCTAAAATAACAATCAAATATCGTTTATATTAACGTGAAACTGATTTATTACAGATACTTCAACATATTATAAAATAAAAGATGCGTAATGAATATCATATATGGATAAGGGCTTCGTTCATGTCAGAACATCGAATATTTTTCCAAAATGTTTTATACCTCTGAATTTTGTACCATTGACCGTTAGGTTTGTATCTTTTTTCTGCTCTAAATTTTACAACTCATATTAGTAAAACACCAGTGCAAGATTGATATTTATAACAATATTTAACAAATGACAGTTTATTAATTAATATAGTGATTGTAGTACATTGTTTAATAATATCAATGTTTTGGGAATAGCAGTCAAATGATTGAATATCATATATATTCTATATATATATATATATATATATATATATATATATATATATATATATATATATATATATATGTGTAGAATCTGTGCCAACCCTACTTTAATTTTCAAATTTGTTTGTTTACAAACGTTCTCTTTTGACATTTCAAAATAATAATATATAGCGTATATGTACTAATCAAAATTAGATGTCTTGGGTAAGTACCTTCCAATCATTTATAATAGTTTCGCCATAATTGAAAGAACTGTTTTATATGCGTTATTTTCATATTTTTCATGAAAAATTAACAGTTTTTCATACGAATTTATTGTGAAGTATCTACAATCTTATTTAAAATAATAATTGATCGAGTTTGTTTTTTTTCAGAGTCCTTATTGATCAGTTGTAAAAATACATATGTAACATATTTAACCTAAAACGTTCATATCTTATATACTTAAATTATATCTAAAAAATGCACAACGAATAGTTAAAAAAACATGAGTAAAATAGCTTATTTCTAGCCTTTGGTTTGCTATAACCTTTTAATTTAAATGACTGACACACATAACTTCAAAATTACTACAAGAACTGATTTTAAATTTACCTTAACTAATGTTTTTCTATTAAAAATATAGATTCCTATTTCATAACTAGTATTCAATAAAACTATTAACAATAATATTCTTTGAGGTATAATTGTACAACGTTTCAATGATATATAATGCAATCCTAACGCCACCTATGAGTTATAATATATAAGTATTTTCAAAAAATAACGTTAAAAAGCATGACAAAATCCAAACATTGTCGTTTCGTGGGTTAAAACTTTCAATTACGAAGATTTAGTATTTTTTAAAAATCATCAATAGATATCAAATGGTAATTTATAAATAACTATATGCAATGGATAATTATGGTACATTGTTATAACAGGATAGATAACTATCATGGAAGTATCGCTATCTTAGAACATAAAACTGTCACATAGGTTTCACTTCTAATATTTTTCGTAACTGGTATCGGCCACCTCGCTTATGGTTTGGCATGATAGGTTTTGTTGTGATTTTCACTATTGCGTTAGTCGTTTAGCCTGGAATATTATCTACTAGAATATTATAACAGTATTCGTAACTGGTATCTGCCATCTAGCTTATGATTTGGCATGATAGGTTTTGTTGTGATTTTACTATTGAGTAGGTTGTATAACCTGAAATATTATATACTGGAATATTATAACAGTATTCGTAACTGGTATCGGCCACCTCGCTTATGGTTTAACTTAATAGGTTTTGATGTGATTTTCACTATTGCGTATGTTGTTTAGCCTGGAATATTATAACAGTATGCGTAACTGGTATCAGCCACCTCGCTTATGGTTTAACTTCATAGATTTTGATGTGATTTTCACTATTGCGTAAGCTGTTTAGCCTGGAATATTATCTACTGGAATATTATAACAGTATTCGTAAATAGTATCGACCACCTCGCTTATGGCTTAACTTGATAGGTTTTGATGTGATTTTCACTATTACGTAAGCTGTTTATACTGGAATATTATCTACTGGAATATTATTACAGTATTCGTAACTGGTATCCACCACCTAGCTTATGGTTTGGCATGATGGGTTTTGTTGTGATTTTCACTATTGCGTAAGTTGTTTAGCCTGGAATATTATAACAGTATTCGTAACTGGTATCGGCCACCTCGCTTATGGTTTAACTTGATAGGTCTTGATGTGATTTTCACTATTGCGTAAGCTGTTTAGCCTGGAATATTATCTACTGGAATATTATAACAGTATTCGTAACTAGTATCGACCACCATGCTTATGGTTTAACTTGATAGGTTTTGATGTGATTTTCACTATTGCGTACGCTGTTTGTACTGGAATATTATCTACTAGAATATATTAACAGTATTGGTAACTGGTCTCCGCTACTTAGCTTATGGTTTGGCATGATGGGTTTTGTTGTGATTTTCACTATTACATAGGTTGTTTATCCTGGAATATTATCTACTGGAATATTGTAACAGTATTCGTAACTGGTATCGGTCACCTCGCTTATGGTTTAACTTGATAGGTTCTGATGTGCTTTTCACTATTGCGTAGGTTGTTTAGCCTGGACTATTATCTAATGGAATATTATAACAGTATTCGTAACTGGTATCGGTCACCTCGCTTATGGTTTGGCATGATAGATTTTGTTGTGATTTTCACTATTGCGTAGGTTGTGTAACCTGGATTATTATCTACTGGAATACTATAACAGTATTCTCAACTGGTATCGGCCACCTCGCTTATGGTTTGGCATGATAAGTTTTGTTGTGATTTTCACTATTGCGTAGGTTGTTTAGCTTGGAATATTTTCTATGTAAAACAGTAGTTTAGGTGATCAAGTTACAGAGTTATTTGAATATTTCTGAAGTGTGGTTTAAAACGGGGACAAGTACGAAGAACAATGGACGGCGCGACAAGACGGCAGCTTCCTTTGCGACAGGAAATCGATTTATAAAAAAGTTGTTAAAAAATTTTCAATATCACAACTTCTACGTCAATAGAACTACGCGTTAGGGCTAAGGCTAGTAAATAGATACAATTTATCAAGTCTTAACATGGTACAGAAATCCCCAAACCACAGGATTCTACTACATTTTAAATTACAAAAAACTCAAAAGGCTACTTCGTTTCACCAACTCAATTCTAGTTTCAGCTCCAGGAAGCGAGACGCGAACGTTACCAAACCAGTTTCAGACAATGAACTGACGACGAATAAAACATTTGCACGCTCTAGAAGCCTCGAAGCATAGTACGTGCAAGAGTCACATCAGTCAGATCAAGTCACAATTTGCATGAGCTGTTGGATAAAGGCTAACTTTCTAAACTCTTAATTTACGTAGCTGATCCTTAATATCACAAAAATTGTAAAAATATAAAATAAATTGTAAATAGACTGAATAAACTGATTTACAAAAGCTCAATTAGACCCATTGTCATCTACTTTGCTGAGACGTAGACAATGACAGAAAAAGTTAAACATGCCATTTCTGTTTTTGAAAGAAGATTTAAAAAAATATTTTTGGTGGTCTAAAATGTAACAGCATCTGGAGAAGAACTAACTCTGAACTTTACAAATTATTTAAAGAACCGGATGTAGTCAAATACATCGCAATTCAGGGAATAAAATGGGCAGGGCCCTTGAGCAGATTGGACGACTGTCGGACAACAAAAAAGATCTTCTCAGCCAGATTATTGGGCTCCCGAATGAGAGGAAGACCTAAACTTAGGTGGCTCGACTGCCTGGAAAAAGGCTTGAAAATCCTAAGTGTAACGAACTGGATGTTTCTGGCCAAGAACAGGAGAGCTTGGGAGTTGATTCTGCGGAAGGCAAGGGCCCATCCTGGGCTGTCAAGCCATTGAAGAAGAAGAAGACTGAATAAAAATATTTAATAACACTATACTTGACACAAAAAAAATGCTTGTTTTCGTTTCTGGATATGCGAGAAAAGGTTATTTTTCATGACTTGAACTACCATTACGCCAATGATAATTTAGTCAAATTAAAAGATTGATTTAAGAATGCATAGTTTTTCCTTTAAATTATTTACAAGTATAGATATTATTTTTCGCTATATTAATATAACTTTTATCCTCAGCTTCGCCCGCGTGATATTTAGGGAAACCTAGACCTTCCCTTGTCAGAACCAGTGCGGTATAGTATTTTAAGCAGATTCACTACCCTCCACTTCATAATAAACGCAAGGATAATTATAAATATACGCAAAGATAATTGTAAATATACGCAAGGATAATTAGGTAGTAAATTCGTATCAATGATTATCTTCACAACTCCTAAACTACAAATGATAAGTATATAGTGTCAAAGGACATTTTACAGTTAAATATATTTACTTATGAGTAACACTTTTGTATATCATTAACATCCTTATATTATTTTGTTTATAACGACTCGTAGTCTCGAAGTTTTCATATAGTGTAACTATAAATAGCCTATCTTTTAATCTAAGATGTGTTTTATCTATGTGCAAAAGTTCATTTTAATCTATTGAGCCGTTTAAGCATAAAAGTAAGATAAACAAACAAATAAACTAACAATGTTTCATTTTTATTTCATTGGTAGGAAAGTAGTGATTTTCTTTCACTAGTATATCTTTCTTCATTCAAATCTGTTGAGCCGTTTAAACGTAAAAGAAAGATAAACAAATAAACAAACAACGTTTCACTTTTATTACATTAGTAAATTCTTATATTAGTACATTGTTCTTCATTAAAATCTGTTGAGCCGTTTGAGCGTGAAAGAAAGATAAATAAGCAAATAGAGAGAAAACCTTTCAATTTTATTATATTAGTAAGGAAGTAGGGATTTTTTCCCTAGTATATCTTTCTTCATTCCAGACTGTTGAGACGTTCGAGCGTGAAAGAAAAATAAACGAGCAAATACACAGAAAACGTTTCAATTTAATTACATTAGTAGAGAAGTAGAGATATCTAGTACATCTTTCACATCCGTAAAAAATGTTTTGTAGTGTTCTTTGTCCTTTCGTAGTTTACAATAATTCTTAGTATTTTAGAAATTGAGTATTGAAACAAGCAACCTTATAATATCGTCATTTTAGTCCCCAGAGTTTCTTCGTCGTCTTCAGAGTTTCTCTTATTTTCTTCAGAGTTTCTCTTATTTTTAAACGATAGGTTCGAAAAATCTATAAAATGCTAATAATTTGGTTTGGTTGGCAATTTATCATTTTTAAGCGCCGTTTGCAAAATATTAAATTTCACAGTGATGTGCAATGTATCCCACCCTTCCCCTCTTATTTTTAAACGATATGTTCGAAAAATCTAAAAAATTCTAAATAATTTGGTTTTGTTGATAATTTATCATTTTTAAGGGCCCTTTGCAAAATATTAAACTTCAAAGTGACTTGTAATGTGTCTCTACCCCTTCCTCTCTTATTTTTAAACGATATTTTTGAAAAATCTAAAAAATGCTGAATAATTTGGTTTGGTTGACAATTTATCATTTTTAAGCGCCGTTCGAAAAATATTAAACTTCAAAGTGACATGTAATGTGTCCCCACCCCTTCCCCTCTTATTTTTAAACGATAGGTTCGAAAAATCTAAAAAATGCTAATAATTTGGTTTTGTTCATAATTTATCATTTTTAAGGGCCCTTTGCAAAATATTAAACTTCAAAGTGACTTGTAATGTGTCTCCACCCCTTCCACTCTTATTTTTAAACGATATTTTTGAAAAATCTAAAAAATGCTGAATAATTTGGTTTTGTTGATAATTTATTATTTTTAAGGGCCGTTTACAAAATATTAAACTTCAAAGTGACGCGTAATGTGTCCCCACCCCTTCTCCTCTTATTTTTAAACGATAGATTCAAAAATCTAAAAAATGCTGATTAGTTTGGTTTTGTTGATATTTTGTCATTTTTAAGCGTCGTTTTGCAAAATAGTAAACTTCACAGTGACGTGCAATATGTCCCACGCCCCTCTAATTTTTCATCGACGAGTTCAAAAAACTTGAATAAATACTAGATAATTTAGTTTTGTTGATATTTACTCATTTTGAAGCGTCGTTTGCAAAGTATTAAAGTTCAAAATGACGTGTAATGTGCTTTCACTCCTTCCCCTCTGATTTTTCAACGATAGGTTTGAAAATCAATCGAATGATAGGTTAAAAAATGCTAAATAATTTAGTTTTGTTGGTAATTTATCATTTTTAAGCGCCGTTTGCAATATATTACACTTCGAAGATCCCACCCCCTCCAATTTTTTCAACGATAGGTTCAACAAATGCTGGATAATTTGGTTTTGTTTATAATTTTCCATTTTTAAGCGTCGTTAGCAAAATATTAAGGTTCAAAGAGACGTGCAATGTGTTCCACACCCTCTAATTTTTCAACGAAGGGTTCGAACTATCTGAAAAAATATACTAGACTAGCGTGACCCGTGCGAAGTCTTCGCATTATTTATTCTATTATGAAGCTCAGATGACAGATCAAACAAATATTTTACTAAAATTGACATATAGAGGCGCAAATATCAAAAGTATTGAGCTAAAGCGCCACTTTATTTATACGTGAGTGGATTTGAAATTAAACAAAAATTTTACCGACCGTCAATCATATTGACGTTGAGCCGTTAGATGGCAGCATTGCTGTTTTGTGTATATAATTTTAATAATTAATTAATTTGCAAAAACAATAGCAATAATAAATTTTTTAGTTGTGGATGCCGGTAGAGCAAGCAATTATCTATAAAATGATATATAATTTATGTGGATTAGTTGTGAGGTTTTTTCTAAAAAGGGAGTGTAACATCTTAAAACCTTAGCGTATTAATATATATGATGATGATATGATGATAATTTAGTTTTGTTGATAATTTCTCATTTTTACGAGTCGTTTGCTAAATAATAAGCTTCAAAGTGAAGTGAAATGTATCCCATCCCACTCTAGTTTTTCAAGAATTAAGTAGCGAGTTTAGTTCCAAATTTGGTGAAATAAGTCTGGCAAGTTGCGTCGAAACGTACAATTAGTTTAGTATCAAGTTAGAGGTGAGCAAAATGTATGAGTGAAAAGAAAAGAGTGATATATATCATTTGATTGGAAAGACATATATCACATAAGACACTATCTCTAGCTCAGTAGTTCAATATCTCAGTACTCCGAGTTATTAACGAAATTATTTATTACACGTACGTTGAACCATTGTACAATGATCATACAACATGGTGATAAATAGTGATGACTGAACATTACGCACTATTGTTTGAAAATAAAAATAAATTCTGCAAGAGTATCCACTTCGCTTAATACTTTGCAGGTTTAGGATTAAGGACTGTCTACCTAGATTCAAATTATACATAAAATAACTTTAATGATAATTATATAAATTGGAATAGATTTGCGTATTTATACAATCATAAATTAGAATTTTGAAATGAAACAAAAAAGTGTTTGTTTATGCAAATATTTTGAGCGAACTATAGTATACCTTAACACAGCGTTCACATTGGATCATGAGTAGCTACGTTCGTCCACGTAGATCCAGTTGCATATTTGACTAAACAGTTAGATCGTTTTCTTTCTCTTTCATGTAACGTCAAAACATATACTTTTATATCTACTTCACGATGCGATGAGAGAGTGAAGTAGATATAAAATTGATGATTGATTTGGTGAAACGAAAAAGACTCCGATCACTCCCGAGCTAGTGATGTACTGATACATTTTGATTTCAAGTGAGCGAGTGATAGATATGATTGTAACATGTGAGCTATATCTTTTATATCTCTCACTCATGAATTACGCGTCTCTATTTCAAGTGTCACTTTTATTCATGACTTACGAGAAGAATAATCAAGTTTGTGACCAAAAATTTGAGATGAAATTAATAGACAAATTATATGTGTTCAAGTAATGGAAATAGAGATATGCAATAATAATAATGAAGAGACGAAACTAATAAATAAAATACATCGCATCTGCTCAACTTATACACTGTACTAAACTCGCCCGTCCACACGAGTGTCAAGTTAAGTCATTGGGGAGCAGGACATATGTAGGCAGAATGGACTGTACTTAACTCACCGAAAAATTCAGTCGGGATACAGTTTTATTTACTTAATCATCAAGTTACTACTTAACTAGTAAATCCTGTCCAAACGACAATAGGACTTAACTCACCAGAGTCGCAAGTAACTCGCTACTCAAATAAACAAAGTGTAAATCAGCCTTAATAGCAAATGTAAGACTATCAACTCGGAACAGTACAACAATAACAATGGTCTTTTTGGCAAGCAAGAACTGCAGACTAAACACAATCCCATAAGATTGATACAACCTTCATTCAACATGATTACTAATAACCAAGAGATTTTCACAAATACCGAATATAAGTTATAATGAGGACCCCCATCCGGTCCTTATTTGGCGATGTTTAACATTTTTCTGTACTATAATAATATTGATTACTATAAAAGATTAAAAAGAAAAAGTCAAAGATAGTAAGGTTTTGCTCATATGTATACAGATTGTCCTGTTAACAGATTATCTATCCGAGATAAAAATGTCCCAATTATTTCTTGTATACTTTCATTATATACATTCTTCGATTCCCTTGAACATTAGTCTTACTACAAAGAAACAATTTATACACTGTATGTGTCTTTTCAGCACTGGTATAATAAATATACATCTTCGTATTGAATATATTTGGCGTTAATTTTGTAGAAATCATTATTCACAATTAAATGAAACTACGTGATGTAGTATTATTTCTATTTTAAAGAAAGTAGAAATAATACTACTTCACGTAGTTTCATTTAATTGTGGATACATCTTCGTCTTAATTTTGATAGGAATTAATTTTGGAGAAATCTAATATTTCTGGAAATTTGTCTCCAGTCATGTTTAACACAAAATTACTGCTCCTTTTATTTAAATTATCTTGTCACAGTAAACAGAAAGTAGCAAATAAATACTGCGATTTTTAATTTCTGGTCATCTTTGATCTCATCTTGACTTCCTCGCTGATCAAATTTGATGATTTATGTATCAAGTTGTCACATAAATTAACATACTGCATGATGTTTGCTTGCTACATGTATTGTACTACTGCTTCGTCACTTAACTGAATACTGATATAATTTTAAGAACTTTTGTTCATATCCATCTGAAATTCCTAGAAAAATACCAGCTAAGTTCTTAACTTTACAAAATATATAGGTCGATAAATTATTATAAAAAATTTAAATTTCGAGAAAAATGGCTGACTGGACGCTTGAGTGAACGTATAAGGTTTGGGAAATTTTATATTTTGTATTATATTTGAATATGCGTAAGATACTTACATAAATTACTTTTAGTCGAGTAACCAGAGAATTAAAATTATACCTAGGTATATTTTTGCAAGACCCCGAAAATAATTTTCAAATTGAAAACAGTTTGTGGGACCCCTGGGTAAAATTTTAAGTTGGCATATAGGTGGACCGTGAATCAGCGCAACTTGGAAAATGGTTTTTATTAAACATCTCAGGAATGAGTGGGCTTACAATAATTAATACCTGGATTTACAATAAACATTTTGGAACCTTTTTTATAAAAGAATAAAATTCTCTAAAAATTTTATTTAAAACTTTCTCTCTAAAATCAATAGTTTCAAAGTTACAGCACCTCAAAATGTAATAGACGTGAGCATACTTATGACGACTGACATACGACACCCATAATCTTCCCGTAAAAGTTAAATAAAAAACGTTTTGCGGTAATTATTTTTGCCCCAAATTTTTCCGAGTTTTTTGATCTAATGAGGAAGGAAATTTGCTTAAAAAACAAAAAAAAACAAGGTAACGAAAAACTCTCGTGTCGTTTACAGTATCTTCAACTTATTAAGCCACATACTTGTTTAAATTCTGGAACGCATTTATAAAATTCATTTGTTGCTGCATCCTTGCTCCATATAACAGTCTTACTTTAGCATGACTTCAGAACATTTAAGTTGGTAATCTTGATTACTGGAACGTCTTGTGGTGGCACAATAACGTTTACTCTGACTATTATTACCAAGATGTCAAACTCCTTGTAAGTACAATCGATTCGAACAATATGGTAGTTGACTCATTCTAAATTTTGATATTTTTCGTACAATATTGTGAAATATAAATTAATTCCAACCAAACCAGTCTTGAAAAAAATTCAAAAATTGATTGAAAAATAAGACAGTTGTAGGCTTCTAAATTTGAAGATATGGATAGAGTTGGGTATATCCCTGTCTCTTTTCCTCTCGTAGAATATAATGTGCAATATTAAAAATGACCTCACAACACAGTATTGCCGTCCTTCTCAAAAGGTTAAATTTAAACTTTTATAACTCGCTTAATTTTTAAGATTATTAAAAAAATGTTTCACTCTTCATCAGCTTGTACCCTGAAATTATGATTTATAAAATAAAAAAAATTTAGTCAAATACCCAATTGCAAATCTGACTTGATTCTTAATTTGAGTCAATCGCTAATATCGCAATCTCACAAACATCCCGCAGCTACGAAACAACGAAAAATTTAAAAATGAAAATAAAAGTTCAGTGCATAATTTATAATGTTTATATATAAGGAATCTAAAGAGGATCAAAATGAACGAGTATTCTTGTCGAAGAAAAGACACTTCGAAATAAACACAACTATGTCAAGCATCAGTTGGCAAAAATTATGCATTATATAGCTACATAATATAAATACATATATTCAATTTTAGGAAATAAAATAATATACATGCTTAACTATAGCAAAATTCATTTCGCACAACTATCGTCGAATTGTCTAGAAACAAAAACACCTTATCATCGAAAATATTCTTATAATTTATTCGCGATTAACCCTAGACGCAGTCTATTAACCTATTCGTAAAATCAAAATAAAGTTCACTTATGCTTCACAAGTTTTGAGCACAGCATAATCAATTGTCACCGACAAACGAAATTAACTTCTCATCAGCTGTCTCAATAGGCTCAGGATGCACAGCGTTCATGTCCAAATAATTTTGGGTTACAAAATTAGGTTCATTTTTAGGCTTAATCTCGTTGCGGGCTAACTTGCCAGCCTTATATCGGAGCATCAACTTGCTCTTCCACTCGGCAATATTGCTTGCACTAAGTTCAGTCTGTATTTGTACCAATCCAGTATGTGGATCGATAGGGAAAACGCCTTCTGGGGTAACTTTCTTTTTCGCTGTATCAATTCCGTGTCTCCGTTTCATATGCTTGTTGTAATTTGGCCAGTTGGTAAAACCTCTCTGACACTGCGTACAGGAATACGGTTTGACACCAGTGTGCTGTCGTAAATGCTGCGTCAATATGGTTTTAAACCTAAACGCTTTACCGCAGTATTCGCAAGTATGAGGCATTGAATCGGTATGAATTATCTGGTGGGATTTTAGTTGGCAACGTAGACGGAAACAGCGCCCGCACTGCTCGCACGCGTGGGGCCTCGGCCCGCCGTGAATTCCGACGTGGCCTCGAAGCTGTGTTCGAGTTTTGAAACCATTACCACAAATTTCGCACTTGAACGGCCGTTTGTCATCATGCAACAACATGTGGGAAGTCAATGTTCCCTTATTAAAGAAAGTCTTGCCGCATTTGTCACAGGTGTAATCTCGTGTTCGATTTGTATGTATCAATTCATGTATTTGTAAATTGCCTTTCGATTTAAATGTCTTATTGCAAAGTGTACAAAGGTGGTCTGTTTTCTTAATAGGATACTGACGGCCGGTCTTTCTCATTACCTTACCATAAGTAGACATATGTTCTTTGAAAGTGTCATCGGTCTCAAAGAACCGTCCGCAGTTCATACAGTAATTGGATCCAGAGGGGTTGTGATCGTCGATCCGGTGCTTCCGCACTTTAGCCGTTGTCTGAAAAACTTCCTTGCACAGATCGCAGGCGTATTTTAAAGGTCGCCTGTGCTTTCTCACATGCGTTATAAACCGAAGATAAGTCATGCTTTTTTTCTCACAGTCGATACATTTGAACACAGCGCAGCACTTGTGGACATCTTGCCAGTGGTTTCGGAAGGAATCCAAGTCTTTTATGTCGATTTTGCATTCGTAACAACGCCAGATATAGTCATCCCATTTTCTATTCAACTCGACAGGATCGTCAATGGGTTTTACGCGTTTCGCTAGGAACGATGATGATTTGCTAGATTCAGAACGAGCAGAATGATCAACGCGCGCTGTTCGTTTCTTCCTTCGCGTCCTTTGTTTACGAATCTGACATCGGGTTAAGGGGGCATTTGAAGAATCACTGTCATGCGTATCCGCACTTCTCAGGACCAGTAGTTTATCTTCAAAATCGACGTTGACTTCGAATTTTGGCGGCTTCCTGTCGGAGTCTTCATCGTCGCTGCTCTGCGGGTCGTTGTTTTCAAAGAACGGCTCGTCATCCGATTCCTTTTCTATTTTGATTTCCGATTTATCTTTGCGAGATTTAAATATAAGTTTGAGTGTATCCTGTGCCTTTTCCACACTCCGAATGAAGTTCCAAGTTTTCTCAAGATTGTCAAAACAAACCAAACACACCGTTTGGGGCAGGGCATCGGTATCGGTGAATTCAATTTTGACGCATTCTAGTTTGCCCAATATTTTGCGTCGCTTAGCTAAGTCTGTCTTAACGTCAAGGAGTTTCGAGTTGGGTTTCATTTCCGCACAGAGGCGGCAATAATTATGTTCGTCGTTCATTTTGTTATTACGGTTATTTCATTTTCCCACTATGTAAACTGAATCTTGACATTTTTTTGACAGTTTATACGCTTGGTTGTTGAGTGTTGTCAGTAAAAACCAAAATATTTATTTTAATTTTAACGCTAAGTAATTACAAGGTGAAAAATATACCAAAGAAAAAAAATATTGAAGTACTAAACATTTACAATCCTATAATCGAACATATTGTGTTTTTAATGATTCAATGCAAATATTTATGCGGAAAAGTATATGTATTTGATAACGAAATAATATTGTCGTTTTATTTAAATAATTAAACCCCGTTAGTTAACGACCATCTTATAAATTAAAAGATAAACCCTTAATCATTTTATATTATTGCGATATAAACCATAAAAAATTATTAAATAATTAATTATCAGGTACTGAGCTGAATAATTGAGTTTCATAACGAAAACCAACAAATTACCTAAATTACCCATAAAACATTTTCCGCCGGATAAGGCATAAATCTAATTGGTCATGTTAATATTTTTCACCTTTGTACTATAAAGAATAAAATATACCTTCCCATAATAATATTAAAATGTTTCATAATGTTATATTGTTATATTTTATATCAAAAATATATTTAGTCTCATAAAATAGTTTATATTCATTCATTGGGATACAATCTAAGTAAAATAATTTGTTATTATATACGTAATAGCCACGATTTACTCGTTAATAATATAATTGTTATATCTTCTAGTATTCTGTTTTTATACTTACAAATATTTATTTTAATTCATATTGTCTACGGGTATTGCATTTTATGAAAGAAATATTTGCACATATCGTAAATGTGTTATTTTGTAGTTGATCACTTAAAACATAACAAGCTTAATTATAAAATACACCTGGACATGTTATCGAAAGCTTTTATGAAATTAAACATCTATAAATTACTTTGACGAAAAACCTTTTACAACGCAGATCTAACATGAGAAATTATGCGAAAACTTCTGTTACGATTTTGCAAATATGTACCAAGTTCCAAGCAAATCTTAATTATTTTAAAACTATAATGTGTACATTAATAATTAATACATTGTTTAAAAGAACAACGTTGAAAGAATGTTACGCGATATTAAACTTGAGAACATGGTGTCACACGCCACGACGAGATTGTCATCAAATTAGAATCGAAAATTACCAGTTCGTCACGTAGTAACATAGATAAAAGAAATGAAAATACAAAGTGTATAAAATGATTACATTTGAATCAATTTTACAACAATTTTCGAAAATATTTCCATGAAATATTTCCATTTAAAAAAAAGAGGTAAAAAGTAACTTGTAAAAATTTATAAAAGGAGGGAATGATAGGAGATGAATTCAAAAAACCCCTAAGAGAATAAAATAATGAATACGAAAGATGTGGCAGTTTTACAATTTTGGGTGCACAGCAATCGCATGGACACTGCAAATCAAATGCAGGCCCACATACAATGGATGTCGGATCTGGGATTACAACCCATATTCAAATTCGTTCTCATGTCGTGGATACCCATTCAGATACCATCCAACTACCTTAAAATGTTCCTCTTCTACCTAATACTTTTGCTACACAGATCATATTAGAACAATTGTTAATGACTGGCCTGTAATACAAACAAACCCTTTCTGCATAAATAATAGACTTTTAAATTGAGGCATTGAGGGATAGCTTGAAATAGTTTCTGAACGATGAGCTCAGATAATGTCATAATAATAAGTAATATGGAAGTCTTAAATATCATACTACTTGTACATTTAATGTAATTTTTCAAATTAATCAGCGTTATGAAAAATAAATAAAAGATGTGTAAATATATTGCTCTCATTTCTTTCCTAACACTATAGGACCGTTAAGGTGGCACATTTTTCCCTAATAATCCTACACCATTTTTTGTTACAGAAGATAAGTATTGAAACAGATTTCAATGACCTTTTAACTGGCAACTTTTGTATTAAACGTCAACCAATGTATTCCTTCGACGATTTTATGTGAATTTGAAAAAATTATATATAAAAATAAAAATATTTTCGTAGGCAGTGAAATACCAATTAACCAAAAATGGTTTTAACTGCCGACGTTATTTTGCCGGAGGACTCCGAGCTAACTGTTCCTGAAGTAAACCTATCAACTGCTACTCTTCGGGCTGGAGCATTTCATTTAGGAAAATATTGTGAGGCTCAAAATAATGTACGTGTTGTATTTGTATCTAGCGTGATATATTTTTAATCATAATGATATTATTTACTTTTAAAGTTTATCAAAAACTAGAATAAATATTTTATCAACATTCTGTCGGTGAATATTTTTGATTGCATAATCGCAGAACAGAAGAGGTTATGCCCTATTTTTTTTATTGAGTTATTTTAAATGGATTTGTAAATATTTAACCGCTGTGCTAACTTAAATAAGTTAAAGTATGAGAGCATTTTATATAAAGTGAATTATTTAAAAAAAAAGAAAAAACTTTCAATAAACTATCGTTTTGTATACTCCGCACGATTTAACTTTTTAAAAAGACGATTTAACGAAAATTATTAACTACTAATTGTTTGATATAACTCTGTTTTAGCGAAAATACAAATTTCTAGTTTTTTTTTTGTTTTTAATGAAAGAATAAACGACTTATTTATAAAAAATAGAACTCACACTTGTTTATTTCATTATAAAAAATTGATTTCAAATATGCCCATTCTATAGAGAAACGCCTGTCGGTCGTCATACATAAATTTCATAATCTCTCTTTACGCGATCTTTTTTGTGCATTTTAATATTTCTGTGTTTTGGGTTTGATTTTTTTTATAGCAATTCCTGTTTGTATGTACAATTTCAGTGTTTAGTGTTAACAAGAATGGCACTTGAGTCGAAAGTTTATAATTTACATTTCCATGAAAAACCGCTCTTTTATATGGGAACTTTTCTCAAATCACCTTTTTTTTATTAAATAGTCGTGACTGAGCCCTAAAATTTGCAGATACCTAATTTATATTCTTTCATTCAAATTTCGCTAAATTCGCATTTTTGCTAAACCAGACTTGTTCATTATGTTTTTACAACAAATCACTACTTAATTTTTTCACTTGTCAATGAACTCAAAATATGGTTCGTTTTAAATTATTTAAAAAAAAAAAAACAGAAAGGAATATGGCATTTGAAGTAGAATGTCTGATTTTTGCGAAATACAATCATGTATTAAAAATATTTTTAAATTATTTTTTCTTTCTAAACAAATTTGTAAATGGTCTTCATATAGCCAAAAAAAGCTAAAATTATTAAGTTTTTTTATTTAAAAAAAGAAATGAAGAAGATTTCACTTTTTTAGAAGTGTATTTGAACATATATTCATAATGGTTATATAGGTACTTGTGCTATAACTTAGAAAATCTTTTTTAAAAATAGCACAAAATTATATTTTTCGCGTATTGATCTATTATAATATTGTTATTGTCGTGCAATGGATAATACAGGATTGATTGATCAATGGATAATACAGATTTGAAACCTATATAATTGCAGTTGCCAGATCAGGTGTTGTTGACTGTAGATAGGTTTTCACAGTAATATATCGAGTTGAGATGCTGCGATGGCCAGACAGTCACATATGTTATACGAGTTATTTTGTATATGGACATTTTCTACAATTAGTGCAGGACCATGTGTCATCGGGAGGCTTTCCATGTGTCATCAGAAGGCTGTTTCATGCTTTTTATTATATTTATTATTTTCATGTTTTTTAAAAATTTATGTTTGGTTACTACAATGTTAGTTTCACAATTTTTCATTGTTTCCAAGGCTAATTTTGTATTGTACAAGATAACAAGTCTTTTTGTTAAAAGTGTGCAAGGTTAGTAAAATAATATGAGAGGGCTAATTTAATTGCTATCAATTCACTGCTGAAGTGAGATGCTATTAAAGTGGTGTTAGTTTTGTGCATCAGTGTGTCTCTCTTTGCGTGAAGAAAGAGAATATCAGCGTCATCTTGGCATAATTATCTTCACAGGAACTGTCTGCAAATAACTGAGTTTTTTAATTGTGTCTAAGTTTCTTTGTTTCATAATCTGATGGTCTTCTTTTTTTGAACTATGTTATAGCAAGTTTGGTTGAATATTGTTATCAACTGACGGCTTTTTGGAAAAACGAGATTTTGTAAGGAATATCTAGCGAGGGTTGTTCTAAGAGGACTTATTTCCTAATCTCTTTATCAAAATGTAACGTAGAAGGTCTATGAATACTTGGTGAATCATTCATTTGTCATTGCTCCTTTTTTCATAGTTTTTTTCATTATTTTTTTACATTAACAAATATACTAATAACAAGAGGATTGACTAAAATCCGACTACAGAAAAAATAACTGGAAAGTATGAAATACATACATACGTAAATTGTGAAATTCATAATGTTAGATATCCTAGAACACTCTCTGGATCAAGATGAATCTAAGGACAAATCTTTTGGTGAAATTACTTTAGTAGTCTGTACGAGGGAATAAACATACATACATAAATAGCTTGTGAAATTCATAACCTTTCCTCTGCCGTAGTCTTCGAGTGATCTTGGTAGTTTGCCGGGTCACTAAGAAAGGTTAGGATTTAAAGCAGTTATTTTTCTGGCCTTTTACTGATATGCTACACCATGCAACCAAAGATGAGATAGATTCTAGGAGCATTTTTAAGATTAATTTATCAATTGCTGTTCTTCCAAGGAGATAACCGCTGTAAAGATGTTCCTGTGATTTTTGGCTTTAGAGCCTTTAATGATTTGTTAATAATTTCGAAAATGTTATTGGCTATTTCATTGAAATTTAGTTACTTGTGTGTGTCGCAGGTTTTCATGCAGTTGTGTTACGTGTACGAACATTTTTCTAATAGAGTCATTGGTTTTGGTGTTTGATGTCGAGGGGCTGGCTTTTGCCTAGGTGTTTGGTTATTTAACATTTTGACGACTTTTAGCATTCTGATTCTGTTACAAAATCCAATTTTATACGAAACCATCATCAGGAGATATTATTTCCATCTCTTTGTCATGTTGTAATTCTAGACAATATAATGTCTCATTTGAACATTAAAGCATTTATGTCGTTATCGATCAGTAAGGAATCCATCCGTCTTTTCATTTCCCTCAAACAACGAGATGTTGATGCAGGAGGTAAAAACGTCACGTTTTGCATTAAATTTGCTAGACAAATATTTGTAGCATGTTTATTTAAGTTTTTATGTGAATTTGTTCCAATTGGCTCGCCGAAAGTCTTTATAATTTTTTGTTTTTGTTGGAACATTTTACAAGTTTAATCAGCAGTTTAAGAACAATCCACAAAATTAAGTCTACGAGCTAATGTGCCATTTGTTGCTGAAAGATAGTATATTTTTTTAATGAGGGTTGAGAAATAGAGACCATCAAGTATGTCCTCAGTTTGTGAGCTATTCGTGATCTAAAGTAACTAGAACATATTAATTATTAACTCGTATTTATTGTGATAATTAAAATAAGTGGTGATATCATCTAATCAGTCTCTTTTTAAAACAAGTGTATTCAAAATGCATCGGGTCTTAGCTTAAGAAAAATACATTAATTTATTTTTTATACCATTTCCCCTTCAAATTTTAAATACTTCTCCCAAACAGCCCTGCCACTTCTAGAAATTCTCTTGTGTTGAGTGTACTGACTCTTCATATTTTGTGTGATATCTTCTTTTGACTCAAAGCAGAATCATGCTATATTACGGCCACGGTCTCCTTGCATGCAAAGTACTAAAACCCGTTTTGTAAAGTGATTTGCACGTCGGCTACGTATTACCGATAAATAGAACACCTAGTCCGTGACTCATGCGCTTTCTACTAATTACTAGGACACCGAAACAATTAAACATAGTGACAGCACATTTGCTAGACGTCTAATTGTCTTAGTGGAGTAATAACAATACTCTGTTAACCAATAATGCTATCCAGTAAATAATCTCTGATATCTTCTGACTCGGTGACTTCCTCAAATCTTTCTCTCGAAGGCCTTTGACACATTAACGATGTCCTGATGGAGAAAATTCACTTCTTCCTTTATTTGCGCCCACACCCAGGGTTGTATTGCCAGTAATAATTGGTAATTAGTTAATTGATAGTTAAATATTTATCACTTAATTTGTTATAATCAATTAAAGAATTATTTATTAATGTTTACTTAGTCTAATGTTAATTAAAACATTTATAATTTTGTTTTTTAATGTGTATTATAATGCTTATTATTACCTACTAGCGTGACCCGTGCGAAGTCTTCGCATTATAAATTATTCAACTCAATTTAATAAATCAAAATTGATTGCAGGTATTCAATTCATTTCTAATTTTGCATACTGCTTATTACGTTTTTATTCCATTATGAAGCTCAGATGACAGATCAAACAAATATTTTACTAAAATTTACATATAGAGGCACAAGTATCAAAAGCATTGAGCTAAAGCGCCACTTTATTTATACGTGAGTGGATTTAAAATTAAACAAAAATTTTACCGACCGTCAATCATATTGACGTTGAGCCGTTAGAGGGCAGCATTGCTGTTTTGTGTATATAATTTTAATAATTAATTAATTTGCAAAAACAATAGCAATAATAAATTTTTTAGTTGTGGATGCCGGTAGAGCAAGCAATTATCTATAAAATGATAAATAATTTATGTGGATTAGTTGTGAGGTTTTTTCTAAAAAGGGAGAGTAACATCTTAACCTTAGCGTATTGATATATATGATGATGATGATGATTTAAAACTCTGTTTTATAAGTGTACGAAGATTAAAGATATTTAAGTTACAGTGTTTGATTTTAATTTTGTACGTGGCTTGTCGATAACATTATGACATGAGCGTTAAAATCACTAGCCGTTGCCATAAGACCTATGAGTGTGAGTGATCGCACCATATGCTCCGTTTCGCTCACTTATTTTATTGCTCCACTTGCAAGGAGACCGCGGCCGTAGTATAGTGGAATTTTTAGTATTTCAAGTAGTTATAGATTACAGGGAGTCAGGAGAGTAGAATACGATGAGTCATGATTATATAGATGCAATCCAGAAACCTAGTTTTAGTTTTATCTCGTATGCTAAGCTAGAATGGGCACTTTCATGAGGGTTTTGTGCACAAAAAAAGAATGAGCGAGCGAAAACTAGTTATAAATATTCTCTGAAATATTAAAAAAGAGTAGACTTTTGTCTTTAGATAATAATCCGTCGAGTGGATACATCTTATGTAAGCATATTACAGACTATTCCAATCTAGCTACTCTTAAGCAATTTTAACGGTAAGTGCGGTTAAAACAGGTAGCACCATATATCAGCTTCGATATTTAAACAAAGATTTCTTATTCTTCCAGGAGTTTATGTTATGCCGAGAGGAATTGAAGGACCCTCGTAAGTGCATTGAAGAGGGCAAGGTGGTTACGGCTTGCACCATGGAATTCTTCCGTAAGGTCAAGAAGTCCTGCCGCGACGAGTTCAACCAATATGCCAATTGCCTCGACAAGAGTAGCGGAGATTACTCTTTTAGGCAGTGAGTGTTTATGCTATGCACACCGCATTGAAGATCATTTTATATATTAAATTGTCTTTAAAATTTGTTTAAATGATAGATTTTCAACCCACAAAAATGTGTTTAGATCTTGATTCAATCGGTGAAAGTAAGAGATATTTTTTTTCAAAATTTGATTATTTCTCATTCCATAGCTTCTGATTTATTGTCTTAATTGTTCATGGACTTAAATTCCGCGAGTTCGTCACTCTCCGCATTTGAAACGAAATATTTCAAAGAGAATTTTATTTTACATGTTGCTAAGTTTCAGAATAATGCCACTGAGATATGCTCCAGTGATATACACTCTTACAAAATTGTCTCGAAATCTCCGTTATGCCTTCTGTTGGCAATGTTTACCTATTAGCCAGTTTATCACTTTCATATTTATGTATAAATGTGGCCTTGGTAAATCTGGAAAGGCAGATTTTCAGCAGCAGGAAAAATTAATGAAACAAAAAAATTTTGTACTTGCAACAAAAGGAATAAAGCAACCACATTCATATTACTGAATAGTATACCATTTAAGTATGTCTAGTTCGATAATGTCAATGTTCTTATATGTTGTAAAAGGAGTGAAATTTATTGGCTAGTACGCCTTTCACAGATGTAACAACATTGTGGATTTTGAAAAAATTATGGAATTTAGAACCTTTGCTTTAATTCTATAGTAGGCTTTAGATATACCTCTAGTAATGCTGTTTTTTCATAATTTTAAATTTAGCAGATGAGGCGGGAGGGGAGTAACATGTTTTTTGTAGATATTTCCAGCAGTATTTCTAGAATAAATTTAACAGCAACTCTAGAATATCGCCTATAACATTCTGAAAAAATTATTTTGGGAACTTCGTAGCATTCTCTGTCAACTAATACACAACACAAAGTACTTTTTGTGTGGTTGACACCTTTAACTTTTCATACAAATATATTTGGGCGCCGATTATTGAGACATACGTGGTTGAATATGTTTTATAACTGCCAATTATCACGTTTTTACAATGCAACAGTTTCTGGGAAAAACGCCCATGAAAGACAGAACGGGTTTTCGAGTGATCTTATAACGATTCTATTTTTTAGGGTTCCACACTACAAAAGGAAAAACGGAACCATTATTAGATCACTCACGTGTCTGTCTGTCCGTCTTTCACTGCTGCTCGATGTAGAGATTTGAAATTTTGGCAGAGAAATAAAGCAGCTCAATCTCCACGTGTCCCAATAGGCAAAACTCAAAAACATTTATATGAAAATTTTTAGGGGGATAAATTAAATACACGAGAAAAATAGTACAATTCCTCTAATGCCCCACTCAGCTACCATTTCAAAGGCCTCGTTATAAAGTCATCGCCGTGGTGTATTTGGTTAATCACAAGGCATACAACCTTTGGCGCATAGCGGGAACCTGGGTTCGATTCCCGGTCACTCGACGAGCGGGGCTTGAGTGGTGTTTTGGTTGGCTGTAAGAGATTGCTCTTGTGGCAATAAGTCCGTTATATGTATCAATTAGGTATATTAAAGTATATAAATAAATAAATATAAAGATCTTAAAAATATTTTTTCTTAATTTTTTGTAGTACATCTTCAGAAATATAGTGAAAAATATGCCAAAAATATGTTCCCCTCCTCTATTTTCAAAATTACTGACTTTATAGGTACGAAAAAAATTTAATTTTTATACTCCAAAGCAAAGGTCATAGAAAAACTATTACGATGTTTCTAAATGTCATATTTATTGATATATTTCAGATAATATATATGCCCACTTTACTTAAATATATTAGGTATTATTAAGTTATATTTATTGTATTAATAAATCTATGAATATAACTGATGAGTTATGATATTATTAAGATATATTTAATGTATTAGCAAGTCTTTATATCGGATGACTTATGATAAATAAAACAATTCAAAAGAGGAACAGAACCATCAACGCTGCAACCAAACCCGCACTTAGTCGATTTTATTTCTTCTTAGGTAAAAAGACCTTAAAATTCATACCATTAAGCAATTCAATTTTATATTTAAATATCATTTATTTTTATGTTCGTATTTTTGTAATTTAATTATTTCGGGTGTACTGTAAATTTTAAGGTTGAAATATTATTAAATATGGTTATTTAACTAAATTTATCGTTTAGTGATAAACAAGTGAAAAAATGGCCAATCAATACGGTAGTTGACTCATTCTAAATTTTAATATTTTTCATACAATATTGTGAAATATAAGTTAATTAAAAACAAGTCTTAAAAAAAATTCAAAAATTTATTATAAAATAAGCCAGTTGTAGGCTTCTAAATTTGAAGATACAGATAGGGTTGGGTATATCCCTGTCTCTTTTCCTCTTGTAGAATATAATGTGCAATATTAAAAATGACCTCACAACACAGTATTCCCGTCCTTGTCTAAAGATTAAATTGAAACCTTTATAACTCAGTCAATTTTTAAGATTATTAAACATTTTTTTCCTTTTCATCAGCTTGTACCTTGAAATTATGATTAATGAAAAAATAAAATTTAGTCAAATATCCAATTGGCATCAGTACGTCTCTATTTATTATAATAATACATAATTATGTAACATCCCTATAAACAGTATGATATTGATACTATATAAATATACAAAAAGTATAAGGACCCATAAATAATCCTTTTATATTTTCATCAGGAGTACGTAAATTGATTTTAAATAATTTACATTTATTTAGACTAAGAGTTTATTCGTAGTAATATTAGTTTTAACATGTAAGCTGTATTATTATTGTATCGTAACGTTTACTTTGATATACAGTTGCCGCAAAACCCAAGGCGTCTTCGACAAATGCATGGTGGATGAGCTGAATATAGAGAGACCAGATTTTGGATATTTCTGCCGAGCTCGCATTCACGATTCCAAGAGGTAATGCTCACATTTTCTCACAGTGTCGGGTTTATATATACCTCTTTGCAATGAAAGTTTTAAAATATAAAGATGTATATTATCATTTTTTTAGGTTTATGATTTTGCTCCGATTTGTTTTAAGAACATTTAGAAATATGTTGGGGAAAGTATAGGAATAGACTTATACATTAAGTGTCCTGTCACATTACAGATGTGTCATAATGTAATCTAATGATAATAGTAAATCTTATGGAATCTTTCTTTTTCGCTTCTTGAAGTAGATTTCCTGTCCATGAGGTGGCAAGCGAATTTGTTGTGGTGATTAAGAACCTGGTTTCCCATTTGACAGTTCAGACATTCATCTCTTCTTCTATTGTTGCTGTTCCTAGGTTATGATGTAGTCTGTTGTTGATAATATACTGAGAAGCATCAGTAAGAATACGTAATGTTTTGGACTAATCATTCAGAATTTCTACATTTGAGCTAGCAACTCTACACCACAGATTTGTATTCTGTAAGTTCATATTGGCTTGAATATAGTTTTAAAGATCAGGACTTTATTTTTCATTGATAGCTGCGATATTCCGTTTAATAGCTGGTATAGTTTATGGAATAATTGGGCCATTGCTAGATATTTTGGAAATATATGCTTCTTTAAATTTTGGTTACCGATCTAGATACATTCTTAAATACTTAGCTTCATCCGCCTGTGGAATTTTGACACAATTTAGTTCAAGAAGGTGACATACATATACAGCTTGCATGGATTTGGTTTCATTGGCTTTCATCCACCAGTCTTTTAAAAGTAGTCAATAAAATGAAAAATTAGTTCCAACACGCTGCCCTGAGGTACTCCATGTTTGATTTTATGTAGATTTGATAACCAGTAGACGGTCTGAGCTTCTGATAAATTTAGAAATTTCTCTTTCTAGGGTTCCATAGCAAACTAAGAACATGGTAATTACATCATGTCTATCTGTCTATCTTCAGTACATAGATCACAGCGTATTAGCAGGCTTGTGCATTTAGTCAACTCAAAGACAGGTTCGTTTTTTGAGATACCTCCCTTATGGAACCTGAGATAGATTTTTGACCTACCCTGTTAAATAAGATATAGTGAATTTTTTTAATTATCTTTCGAAATGCAATTCAAAATGTGTAATATTTTTAACTTAGATTCATTATTCCTCCCGTTCTCGAACTTCTCTTTTTTCAATTGTACGTTTTAAAAATGCGAATAAATCGTAATAATGTATTTTGACAAGGAGTAATTGTAAAAATATTGTTAATTTAAATTAAATTATTTATTTAATTTTTTATTTTAAAGCTTGTCCCATAAAATATTTTCTCCAAATATTTAAAATGAAATATTAAGTAAAAATTTAATATAAATATTTTTTTTAATATAAATATTATTTCAATTTAAAATTTATCCTATAAAATATTTTTAAAAACGAAATCAGTAAATTCTAATTAATTATGAATTAACTCTTAAATTTGAGAATAATTAATACATTTATAAATCCCATAAAATATTTTTAATTTATTTCTTAAAAACCTAAATATTTTTAAGAACGAAAACAGTAATTTGTGATTAATTTGTAATATACTCTTAAATTTGATAATAATTAAAATTATAAACTCTGATATGTAAAATACAATAAATAAACATTACTTTAAATAAAATAACTCTTTGAAATATTTCAATTTTTTTATACAATACTAATTAACTTTCATTTAATACGTTTTTTGTTTGAAAATATTTTAACTATTGATATTAAAATTATATTTATTATAATAAAATAAATAAATTTATTTTCAAATTAATTGATTTAACAAACTTCTTAATATAAATGAAATACTTAAATAAAACTTTAATTTGTCATGGTCCAATTTAACTTTTTTTTTTCATTTTTAATATTTTTTACTCCTATCGAAAATTGTTTTCGTTTACTTATATAAACAATTTAAAAGTTAATTTTAAAAATGAAATTTGTTAAAAATACACAATGTTATCAACATATTTGATGACGTTTAAAACTTGATCATTATCATTACGTTTTATGCATATTGATAAATCCGTATTTTATTACTCGAACAGTTTAATGATCAAAAGAAAAATGTTTAAATATTATGTAAATATAAATGTGTCGTCGCCGTGGTGTGTTGGGTTGATCACAAGGCATACGGCCTTTGACGATGCGACGCACCACGGCGACCCGGATTCGATTCCCGGCCGTTCGTCAAACGGGGCTGGACTGGTGTTGTGGTTGGCTGTAAGAGATTGCTCTTGTAGCAATAAGTCCGCCATATGTATCAATTAGATACATTAAAGTAGATAAATAAATAAATAAATATAATTTTTCATATCGACGCAGTATGACAACGGTGACTGTTTGCGAATGCACACGACGGTCCTGCCACGGACATAAGACTTTGTACTTTTATGTCGCCATTTTTTATTGTTTTTACTATTTGTACGTGACGTCTTTGTTAATTTTTTTACTCGTTTATAATTCCTAATTAACTTTTGTTAGCCAACCCTTACAATATAATTAAGTAAACTCGCAATCATATATATGCGATTGGTTGGCATGTGGGGCACGATTTGACAGTGCAGAACTAATATGCACTTTCTGGTGAAAAGGTTAATAAAATTAAATATGACAATTAATAAATATTACATTTATTTATCAAGAAGAAGGTCAGCGAGAGGCTTTGCGATTTAGTGTTAAAGAAAATGTATTAAAATTTTTTTTTATTCTTTAGGTTCTGTGTTCCCACATGTTATTTATGTGAAGACTGTTATTACTATATCAACAGTGCTCAAAACTTCGTTTGCTCACGGGCTTCTGGATCGTTTAGATAGGTTATTTAAAAAAATCAAATGTGAACAAATGTAATTGAGGGTTTTGCTAATGTACCATAGATTACACCTTATAGAATTTCATCAAAAAAGTATTTGATCTTCAAGGGTTCTGCTACTATATCATAGATGGCGCTTTATGTAATATGCTCGAAAATGATTGGAATATAATCGTAAATATAGGTACTGATATTATAGTATTTTATGGTCCCATACGGGAAGCTTTCTAGATTCCACTGTATTGGAATGCATTTTTGAATTGCATTAAGTATATAGTATGGGCTACGTAATACATACGGGTTGGTACCACAGCCTCAAAGAGTAAGTGTCGACATGTCTCATAGAATCTAATATCAATACCAGAACTTTGGAACCGGAAATAAAAATTTAGTTGGTATCTATGATTTCATCTAAAATTCACGTTAATCGCTTCAATTTTCAAGTAAAATCTATTTGTACAGAAAGATGCATAAACATACAAACACAATTTCTTTAAAATTGAACTCATTTTAGTAATTGAATATACAAACGAAAAAGAATTCTAAAAAACTTTTAAAAACTGAAAATTCAAAAATCATAGACACTCCAATTTTATTTATCTGTATTGATATAGAAAGCAACCATGAAAACTATGTTGGTTTTAGAAAAGTGAAAAAGAAAATATGACTGAAAAATTGCGAGGAAATTCCAAAATTGGGGAATTCTTGCTAATTATTTATTCTAAATTCACAACATTTCTTAAAATTATGTATAATTTTAATTAATTATCTTTGAAATGTATATTTTAAAGATAATTAAAAATTATATTTCTTAAAAACGATATATAATTTTTTTCGCATTCAGACCCATTCTCAAATTATAATTTGATTTTATGCAAAATAATTCTAAATTTATTAAATAATTCGCAGCACTAGATTCCTTCTACTGCAATAATCAAATCTTGTGCCTTAACAGACCAAAGCCGCCAGAAGAACCGATCCCCGTCTTCCCGAACCCTACACCTGCTCTGCCAGAGGACTACCCTCGCAAATCCGCCCGTTACGGATCCCGCTTCTACTGGATGACAGAGTAAAGTGGAGGCGAGACGGCTAGAAGTGAAGAAAAGCATTGCACAGATTCTGATACATCAAACCACTTGTAATATATTTGAGCTTGTTAATAAATAGAAATTGAGTTAGGAGGTTGTTGGTTTAATTTTTTTGTTGTGTTTTTCTGGTTTCCAAAGTCTTAATTTATCTAACTTTAATTCATATAATAAAATCATAAGAGGAACTGAGTTTGTACATTAAATGATATTTTGAAAAAAAGTTAAGGCTTTTTGTTACGACCGAAAAGGGTGCACCAAGGATGTATTTGATCCATGGAGAAATACTTCACGTGAAAGGCTCTACAGAGAATACATCATGACAAAAGCTTTAGAAAGATGGGACATGGCAATAGGAGGTTTAGAATCAGCAACCTAAGATATGCTGATGACACCATTCTCTTCACATCATCAGAGCAGGATCTCGCTGAAGCTTTCAGGAGAGTTGAGACGAGAGTGAAATGGTTGTGCTCTCAATTAACAGTTCTAAAACCAAAATCATGTTCGTAGACAGAGGTGACTAACTCTCACGAACTATGGAATTTCCAGATCTAGAATTTTTGAGGGAATTTTATTACTTTGGATGTATTGTAAGTGAATATACTCTGAATAGTCTCTGAATCTTGGACAATCCACAGTGGACAGAAAGAAGAGTGATGCTTTTGAGATATGGTATTGGAGGAGAATACTACTTATCTCATGGACTGCCGAAAAAACCAATAAATCCATACTCAACTATCTCCACATTGAGACCAAATTATCAACCATCTGCTACCAGCGAGCACTCAGTTACTTTAACCAGATAGATTGTATACAGATAGATAACATAGACAAACTGGTTGTTATATTGGATGTATAGAGCAAAAGACCTCGTGCATCAAAATGCTAATCATTGGTCTGACTAGGTTAAGATCATCATGGAATTCCCTGTCACTGCCTTTCTGAGACAGGCTGAAGACAGTGCAGCTTGGTAGCAGCTGGTCAGCCTCCCTAGCAAGGCACTCAAAACAGTCACAATCTTCAGTAAAGAAGATGTGACAAGAAGTTCACCCTAGCAGAACCAAAATAAAAGTTTTTAAAAATGTTGTCTGTCTGTTTGAATACCTATCACGGAAAAACTACTAAATGGATAATAATGAAATTTGGTACAATTATAGTTTTTGACCTGGGTTAATATCTTATGTATGCTTTATCACACAAGTTCATTTAGACTAAAAAGTCAATCAGTGCGAAAAATTACTGTATCGTTGTTGATTATATTAATACCTTTATGCAGTTCAAAGTTATAGAAGATAAGTAAATCTCATTTCATTGTGCTATTCGCAGATAAAAGTTATATTATTAACACAATAGGGCAGTCGACTCGTCCTAAATTTTGATATTTTTCGTACAATATCGTGAAATATAAGTTAATTAAAAACCATTATTGAAAAAAATTCAAAAATTGATTGAAAAATAAGCCAGATGTAGGCTTCTAAATTTGAAGATACGAACATAGTTGGGTATATCCCTGTCTCTTTCCCTTTTGTAGAATACAATGTGCAAGATTACAAATGACGTCACAATGCAGTAATGCTGTCCTTGTTTAAAGATTAAATTTAAACTTTTATAACGCGGTCAATTTTTAAGATTAGTAAAAAACTTTTTCACTCTTCGTCAGCTTGTACTTTGAAACTATAATTAACAAAATAAAAGAAAATTTGTCAAATACACCGGTTGGCTTGAGAGAACAGCGACATCTATTGTACAATAATTAAATTTGAAATCAATCTAATTTGGCCATCTAGTGGAGACTTATGAACCATTATTTTTATAAAATATAGGTTCATAAGTCTCCGCTAGATGGCAATATTTTATTTAATATGTTTTTTTTTTCAGTAATGAATAAGAAAAAAATTATTGGAGAGAGAACCAGCAAATGATCCAGTCTATTTAGTGTAGATATCAGGAGTTATAATACACTTTACTGAATCGATGATAAGACTTGAACCAATTTATAGCTAACTATGAAACATTGCGTTATTTCAATTAGGCGAGCAAAATGTCAAAATCTACATAATTGAATGAATTAGTCAGTTCAAACAGTGCGAGGATTCAAATTTGAGTTTTATTCATGGCTATTAACCTGAGTGTATATCACCAGTATGTTAACTAAGGCACTTACAGCATTATGACAAGAACAAAATCCAGACAGGAGTGGATGGCTGAAAGATAATTATTTAATTCACTAGTCGTGGATGACTAACATTTTCTGTAAAAGGGCAATTAATATAGAATTTGGCATAAGGTTTTTTGACTTTGGAGAACAAGTTATTTTCGTTGAGATGAGCTACTAGGATAAATTATTATAAAACACCTCCAAACTATAACAGTTGAAGTTTGTTGCCCGGGTCAAATTGCATGTTTCCGATGTTCTCAAACTCCAAATTTCACGTCGCTTTCTGAAATTATAAAGACATTAAAATTCTGCAATTTGTCACTTGTATTATTTATATATCTGGCAATTTCATATTATTTGTCACTACCAATTAGTAAGCCAGACCTCGAATCCCTCATGGCTACAAAACATTTGGTTATATTTTATGGGCCTCATGCTTTGCGCTCTTTATTTTATCTAAGCTACCCAAAGAAGAATTTATCTTTGATTTGTTTGAAACAAATAAATAAGACTTATTTTATATAGCCAAAGTAATGAATATGTCGAAGAAAAACGCGAAAGCCGGTTTCTTGTGAAGGTATCCAAGGATTTCGAATACTTTTAATTTCCCAAATATTCCGGAATTTGTAACAGTTTCTTTTTGTGATATAAAATTACTTTTGCCTCAAGTTACTTATTTAGATTAAAAGACAAGGATTTTATATATTTCATTTCCTAGAATTGACCGTTGCTAGACTCATGATGTTATTCGTGTTCTATTGCTGATTTTAGATTTTAATGGTTAAAATTTTTTGTTGTAATGATTATATTAATAATTGTCTACCCTAAAGATATTTTAATTTATTTTTTGAAGATTTAGTTTCATGAAAAAGTATATTAATAATCCACTGTGCTCTATATGATCTACATACGCCCACACTGATCTAATGTAACCCGAAAACGGGGCACAGTTGATTATTTTCACAGAAAATTATATATAGACGAGAAACGATTGCTCATGGAGCAGTTAGATATAATGCAATTTGTACTAAGGTAGTTTCGTAACCTTTGAAAAAGATATTAGTTTAAGAGATTCATAGTTTCAAACAAAAAAATAATCCATTCTCACCGTACATAATTATATTAGACTGATGATTGTTTTACTATTTTAGTATAATCTTATAGAGTGCAAGCACCTATCGATTTTTTTGAATATGTTAACTATGATCTAATCAAAATTGTTATTATTTTGGCAAAAGAGGAAGGAATTTTGGTTAATTTATATTATCAATTTCAATCTTGTCGACATGAAATTACTATATATTATATATTACACCATATTTAATAATATGAAAGTAGGAAATAAACTTACCATTTATGTTCACAAATAATCTTAAAGTAATTTGAAAAAAATATATTTGTTAAGAATATTTCTTTCGAGTCTAATAATAATAATGCATAAGAGAAAAAAACTTTATTTTGATCGAAATAAATATATATATATATTTTTACGACCAAAAAATTAATTTTGTTTAGTGGCAATCTCTTGACACAAAAAAAGTAAAAAGTCATAAACAAAAATGTAAAACTATCAACAACAAACACTTTGTTATTACCCATTTTGTTATAAATGTTTGAAAATTTATTTTATTAATATTGAGTCTTTATTTGTTAATTTTTTCTTATGAATAATGTCATTCGACACAGAATGGGATATAGAAAAGTACAGAGATGATCACGAGAGCGACGAGCAATGGAAGTTGAGGAGATCGTTTATGGAGAAATGGAAAAACGACTATCCTGAAGGAAGATTGGTCTGTTTAGCTCGTGTTTTTATAAATGTTGAATTAATGGGATGTAGATACCCTGCGGAAGTAATGCAGGAAGTATCTAGGATGTCTTCGGAGGTTAGTTGCATATTCAAATTTGTTGTTCTGTCTTATGAATTTACGTTAAAATTTATTAGTTTGAAACCACGTATTTAGAGATCTCGTCAAGCAAGTTTTCATCAAGCGATTTTAATCTCGAGATATTCCTTAACACGGCGACTTAATGTTTTGATTGGCTTGGTACAAGAAGACGCTTTCATTCCTATTTTGATCCAAACGTGTGCCTATGTTTATATTTATCGGACTATTTTCGGTTTACATTTTGAATAATCCAGACATTTCAATACATTCAGTTCCATTTCTTACATTTTTGGTGACTAAAGCAAACGAAGGAATTGTATTTAAAAAATGACAAATTATTAAAGAATTTTTTTTGCAATAATGAAAAAAAATCAATCAAAAGTGTAAAACATTTTATGTAAAAGAAAAAAAATATTTGTTATAAAAAAATAATGAACCAAATGATACTGCGTAGAGGATTTCTTTAGAATGAGATCAATTTAAAATCGCTTTTGTGAGTTTATTTATCTTAAAATTAATAAGCAATGGACTTCATAGTATATATCCATACATGATTGCACATACATGGTTGGGAATTCTTGGCACTTGTTACGAATTTGAAAAGAGTTTTTAGTTTTAAAATATTTTTATTAGAAAAATATGTAGAAATTTCAACAGCCCTAATGTGACGTATTGGTAGTGACTCAAAAACTAAACATAAAATTAATTATTATTGTTAATTCTAAATAATTTTTATTAAACGGTAATGGTGAGGTTTGACTATGTATATTAACTTAGTTGATATTATATTTTATGTAAAAATCAATGATCCGAAAGTAACTCAATTCAAACCTATTTTTAAGTAATAGGTTTGAATTAAATTACTTTTGGATCGTTCTTAAATCCACAATTATTTGTTAAATTGTACTACTCAGCTGATATGACATTCTATGTTCATGTAGTAAGGGAAGTACCAAATATCAGCAAATATTAGGTTTCTATTCATTTATTTTTGGATCGCTTTTGAACTCGTATTTCATTAGTAAATTGTATTAAACAGTTGATGTAAACTTGGTTACATTCTTAGTCCTGATTTGATATGCAGTTAATACAGCAAGTTCTTTGATTCTTATTAATGCGAAGACCGAGGTTCGCATTAATAAGAAAGAGGTTTGACTGAGTTGCTTAGTTTGATTACTCCATTGTAACATTTATCTGTGTTTTATTTATTGTCTTTCGACAGTTTTTTTAACAATCAACTTTTCAACAGAAATTGAACCATACGTCACACTAACCTTTTGTTAGCAACTTTTTCGACAGTTAGGTCTATGTTCTTATCCTGCTTAACAAGGTGTATAGGAACCAGTACGTTTACAAGACTAACCTTGTCATGTGTTGGATGTTTCGACCTTCCTAAATAATAGTTGGTTGGGTTAAAATAATTTTGCCCAACTCAGATCGTAGCTTAATATTTGGTTCAGTCGGATTGTAAAAAGTTATCTATATAATGTGATAATTTTAGGATAATTTATAATTGTTGATATCCAAATGATTCACTATTGCATTATAAAATAAATAAAACCGTCAAATGTGTTATCAGATGTGCATGCAGATATTTTTGCAAGTGATTTTTTTTATAAAGGATGTAGCCAGTTTTCTTTATGGGAACTGTGCTGATGTCTATTTACGTATTTTACTCAGTTATAACTTGACAGTAGTGTGTGCGAGTTAGGTTCATTGGTTTGTATGTAGTTTAGCTTTTTATTATTATTTTTTAATGTGTTTCACCGACCTTTTGTATTTCTAACAAAAGAATTCAGATGAATTTGTTGATCGGTGTATCTTTTTTGGATTTGGTGGGAAAAGTTTATTTCAAAAACTTAAAAAGTTTTTTACTGTGCAGATTTAATGAATGGCTAATGTGTCATTTTCATTTTATTGAAATATCTAATATATTTATCAGGTGTTTTTACCATAGCATACATTGATGTTTACAATGCTCTATGTAAAAGTTATAGGCCCAAAACTAGGTATAATGTATCAGATGAGAGCCATATATCACATGGTAAACTATGTAAATAGGGACTGGTGTATTTATCACAAGTACAACCAGCTATACCCTTTATTGCATTCTATTGCATTTAGAATGGTTTACGTAACCATGCATATATTTAATAATAAGTTTACGTAACCATGCATAAATGTAATAATAAGTTTACGTAACCATGCATAAATGTAGTAATAAGTTTACGTAACCATGCATAAATGTAATAATACGTTTACGTAACCATGCATAAATGTAATAATAAGTTTACGTAACCATGCATAAATGTAATAATATGTTTACGTAATCATGCATAAATGTAGTAATAAGTTTACGGAACCATGCATAAATGTAATAATGAGTTTACGTAACCATGCATAAATGTAATAATAAGTTTATGTAACCATGCATAAATGTAATAATTATTGCACAATTATAGCTATTTGTAATTTCAAATTATAGCTTAGTATTTTTGGAAAATAAATAACTTTTTTGTTAAAGCCTGACGAATATATTACGAAACAATACATTTCTTAATAATTATGTTACCAAATTTCTTTTTGGAGTTTACTCCTTAAGAATCGATTTTCATATGTAGTGCCCGGTCTGAAGTTTTATGAGGAGTAAAATCAGAAGTTCAGAACGTTACACAAGTGTAACAGTTTGGATGTAGCAAGTAGTCTCCGAAACTGCTCATCCGATTTCAAAAACTCTTTCACCAATATTTAGAAAGGACCTTCAGGATGGACATAAATTGTATATTATCCAGTTTAAAAAAAAATTTCATGTATTATAAAAAGTTAAATTTTGTAAGTTTGAATGAATGTAGGAGGTAATTCCGAAACTACTCATCTGATTTAAAAATTGTTTTGACCAATATTTAGAAAGGACCTTCAGGATGAACATAGGTTGTATATTATCCCGTTAAAAAAAGAATGTCATGGAGAAATATACTCGGCACTATCTGCTGTAGTGTTAATAAATTTTTGTTGAACTTTTCTTTCAAGGAATATTATACGAGAGGAATATTATACGAGGCTTCAATATAATAATATAAGGCTATAACCGGGCTATATTTAAGAAAATTTTACCATAAACTAATTTTTTATGTTAAATTATGAGGTTGCTAACTTTTTTATCTCATTTATATAGCTGAAACCAAAGATGTTCAATGTACAGGATTCAAAAGCGCTATTTATCTTAGGTAATTATTATGATTTACTGGCTAAGTGACCTCCACATAAAAAAATTCCAATGTTTATCTACAATAACGAAATTTTGTTCAATATGAACAAAGTTTGCTACTAGATAATAAAGTTTATCAATATTAAATAAATTCTCTTTTTAGGCCAGAGTCCAATATAATTCTATGTTAAATAACGTGCTATTTAGGCAATTATCTAATTAAAATAATTATATTAAATAATTTCAAATACTGCCAATGTGTATTACATTATTAAATTTTATTTGTTCAAATTAGGTGGCAAAATCGTACCGAGAATTGAAGAAGACCAAACTGCAAAGAACATTTGTTTCCGCGTCAGACGCTGCCGAAGATCGCGCGAAAGGTGTCAAACGGAAAGGCAGAATCGTAGATGATGGACCGTCACAGTCGCCCAAGACTTCCAAAATAAATTTTGTACCTGCTTCGAAAGATGAACCACAATCGTCTACGTCAAATACGAATATAAATAGTAGCATAATTGGTAATAAAATGAAGGATAATGTTTCAAGTGCTTTAAATAAGGAATCTGAGGAAATAGATTTAACGTCAAGTCATGATGATGATTCGAGTGATACAGATGGCGAAACCAATGATAGCGAGGAAACGGTGAAAGATCATGCTGGAACTAAAATCTCTAATAGCCAAACAAAGTCGAATACTCAGGCTGCAAGTTCGAAGGGCGTCCATTCAAACACTCTCAACGATTCGACAGCTGAGAATAGCAACGAGAACAATACAAAGTCCGGAATGTCAGACCCAAAAACTAAGTTCGGGTATGACAGCAGTAACGTGAACGAGTATATGGAGAAGTTGAAGACCGTTCCAGTGATCAATCCGAGATATTTTAGTGATCACATGTTCCAGACGAGATTTGGGAGGTTGGTTTTATTGGCGCGTCCCTGGATGAGTCCTATTGGCAATATCCAAGGTAGAGATGGCTATATTTGAAATTGTAGTTGGAGGAAAATGTGCATTGATATATTCGCTGCCAGTGCTGTCCATTATTTTGCTGCATTAATGAGATTGGATGTATTAACAAATTTAGCTATTCCATCTTATTAATAGGCCAACATCCTCCACTCAGAATGTACTTATTTAAAAAGTGGAGAGTATTGTCTATAACATTCTAAATTCAAATTTGCATCTAGAGCATCATAGACAATAAAATGTTAAGTTATTAAAGTGCACATTTTTAGTCATTTGCTAAAAACGAGATTAGTACTTTTGGTACTTGAATTTGTAGGATTATTAAATTTTGACCATCTATTTTTCATAACATTGTCGTTTTAGAATTCTAAATTCAAATTAGCATGTAGAGAACCACAGACAATACAATGCTAAGTGCTAAAGTGCAAATTCATAGTCATTGCTAAAACGGAGATTAGTACTTTTGGTACTTGAATTTTAACCACATCCAATCATGCCAACGTAAGCATTTTGTATAAATCTTTTTTTTAACTTGTAATTCTAAATTGTTTTGACTCAAAGTGATGAGAAAAATAAGTGGAAGCCATGTCAAAAAATACATTGACATTTGACATGACATGTAAATCTCAAGCAAGACCAATGTAATTTATTCCAAATGTTGGTATTATGATAACAACATATATTACCATAAACAATAGTGTTGCTAGTGGGATTAAATGAGAAGGACTTTATGGTAAACCGTTTTATTTCCTATTTTGTAAATAATCGTGGTAAAAATATTTATGAAATCCAAATAATTGTACACAGGGATTTTTTCTGTTTGTTGCGAGAAGTTTCATATCGCTACTAAATTTAGTACCAATTTTCTTATGTTGTACTTATCTCAGTTAACATAAGCCAGTGATGATGAAGTGGTTAGTGATATAGTCATTTCATGAACGTACAAGAATGGAAGTTTTTTATTTATTGCCTTTTTTGACAAAAAATAGATTATATGCATTCTTGTTTACTATGTCATATGAATGATGACAGTAACACAAGTGGATATTGTGCTGGTGACCGATAAGTACCTTCGGCAAATAATATAAGGCCTTAGCGTCACTTATGTCCAAAACCAATATTCTGTCTATCTGTTGACGTAGAGAGGTACTTAAGATAGTTGATAACTTTCTATCTATCCTGAGTTTGTTTTTCATAAGGATTTTGAGGTTTTAAGTATCTATCGACAGTCGTAGATAGCTTTCTATCTATGGCCTCTCGTACAAGCGACGTGTTCCGTTAATCTATATGGCAAATTTGCCATTATATACCCACGAAATAAATAAATAAAAACATAAACATTTTAATTATATTCATGGATTTTCATGAATTTTTAAGTAGCGGATGTACATTTTTATATTTCAAAATTAAGAATAATATTACTTAAGTAAAAGCAGTTAAAGTTGTGCGTAGTTGTTGAACGCTTTCCATTCTGTGAAGTGTTAAATCGGACAAAAGTCAGTATTAATATAATATATATAATTGAAGGAAGTAATAAATTGTAATAATTATATATATATAATAAATTATGTATAATAATATTTATTTTAATGATAATAATTCAACAGAACTTTTATTAATCCGAAATCTAGTTTTAATATCTTGCTCATTGAGCTCGCACATATAATTTACTCTGTGTTTATATGTAGTTTACTCGGTGTTTATATGTAGGCTGGACCCCATTGCTTTCACGATCAGAATTGTCATCCCAATATGATAGTGATCATAAAATGTCTAAATTGCTGTAGCTAGAAGATATGCTTGCTTCCAATTTTCAACAATTTTCACAACAAAAAATTGGGTATTTTTTACATAAAACGGACCGATGATATGCATTTATCGTTTGAAAATGACGTAGAAAAGTCGCTTACTGTTTATAACCTAAACTGTCAAAGATAGCTGTCAAAAAGTTATTGGGAAGCAACATCTGTCACTTTATAAAACATTGGATAGCCGGTGAATGCTGCCTGATCGGTAGATAGTGTGCGGAAATATTAATTACTATCTGTTGATATGTAAAACTGAAATGTCAGAATTTCTATCAACAGTAATACAAAAGCAAGGATAGATAGAATATTGGTTTTAGGCATATGCTGATTGAAAATTTTCATAAAAATCTAGGGCTGTTTTGGGGACATACTGTTGTTAAGGCTTATTTTAGTTTTTTCATGAAAATACTATCTGCCATTGGTACAGTATACGCCTTTGGTACCATTACCTTAATTATTTCTTTCTTTTAGCTGACAAATGTTAAATAATACTATAAGTATTATTTTAAAAATAATACTGTAAATATTATTTTTAAATTTTCATTTTAGAAATTCTTTGAAATAATCTTTCTTAAGTATTGCGTTGTAAATAGTCAATTTTATCCATTTAATATTACAATTTTTTTATTTAAATGTATATTGTAGTTTGATGCTTACCAAGTATGCTAGAAAATTTAGTTTGATTGCTATTACAATAGAAGAAAAATGTTACCATATAGTAATTATACTAATGTTACGTGGTTTGATCAACATTATTACATTGGGAAGTCAGTATAGTAATATTAAAAAAAATTGAATTTATTTAAATGATTTTTTTAGATATGTAGACCATACTTAAATTTAAAAAAAAAATACAATTAGGTAAGGTAATATTAACACTGCTTTTTTGTTAATAAAGAAAATGGCTTAAGTACTTTTATTGCAATAGAATTTCATTGCATCTATAATACACTATTATAACATTACAACGCTGTTATTACGACTATAATACATAATTCGACTATAATACATAATTGTTACGTTATTTGCAGCAAGTTGTGCGATGTGTGGCGTGTCATTTGATGCGAAGTTCAACGGAGTCAATGCTTGCACAGTGGTAATGGACGGGTTGATTGTGGCTACGGGAGCTGGTTCTACAAAGGCCGAGTCTCGGTCGCTGGCTGGGGGAAAAGCCTGGGAGGTAATTGTTTCAACAATTTGTATATTGATATTAATGCAATGAAGGATATTGAAAAGTTAGGGTGACGTATTAGTGAACTCATTGGGGCACAGTGCCATGCGGTCATTGTACAGCAATGGTACCATTATAGTAAGGGTATTATGTAGCTATTATGCAGTAATGTTCTCTTAATGTTAAACTCTTTGTCACGACATTGCCTGAATGGAGAGGCGAGGGGAGTGGAGGGTAGGGGTGGGGAGGGGAGTGGAGGGGAGGGCAGGGGTGGGGAGGGGAGGGGAGTGGACCATTCTATTGAGATTCAAAGCAAATCTAATATCTTAAATGAGCAATTTCACTTTCCTATGGGAAACTTGAAATACACCGAGCAATGCTTGGTCACCTGGTACTTCAATATTTAATATACATTTATAAATAAGGCATCAAGTTTACCAATTTTTGTACACACGTAATTTTTGATGATCAGTGTAAATATTTTTGTAAAGAAAGAAATAAAACAACAGATCCTGAAGAAGGAGTGTGTGACGGTTGTGGTGAAGGAGCAGTTCATTGCAAAGGACAACTCAAGAATAAGCAGCGAGGATGTGAGCGGTACCAGCGGAAGTGTGGAGCAAAGTGCTCAGTACAGTGGTTTTGGTACTCCAGTCGTCAGTACCGTTGCTTCCAAGTAAGTTTTAGAATTCATCCATATGTCAGTATCTTGCACGTTCTCTACTTGACAATGCAGAAGAACCCTCTTGAATAAATAATAAAAAAATTATTGTTTTTTTTTAAAGCGTAGCCATTTCACAAATTAGAATGACATTTGACACTCAATCTGCATTGTCAAAATTAGTGTCTTAATAGCTCTTTTCGAGTTTTAACAACGATTGGTTGGCATCTGCGAGTACATTAGGGGGATTTATCATCAAATATTTGTGCATAATGTGGCCCTCCAATATTTTAATTCCATTCAGAACATGGCGATATCCGTCTTGAAATTATGTACATCATAAGAAAATATAGTAACTACACTCTGATTTCCAGAATAAGATATAAGTAACTACACTTTGATTTCCAGCATAAGATATAATTAACTATACTCTGATTTCCACCATAAGACATAAGTAACTACACTCTGATTTCCAGCATAAGATATAAGTAACTACACTTTGATTTCCAGCATAAGATATAATTAACTATACTCTGATTTCCAGCATAAGATATAAGTAACTATACTTTGATTTCCAGCATAAGATATAATTAACTATACTCTGATTTCCACCATAAGATATAAGTAACTACACTCTGATTTCCAGCATAAGACATAAGTAATTACGCTTTGATTTCCAGCATAAGATATAATTAACTATACTCTGATTTCCACCATAAGACATAAGTAACTATGCTTTGATTTCCACCATAAGATATAAGTAACTACGTTTTGATTTCCAGCATAAGACATAAGTAACAACGCTTTGATTTCCAACATAAGATATAATTAACTATACTCTGATTTCCACCATAAGATATAATTAACTATACTCTGATTTCCACCATAAGATATAAGTAACTACACTTTGATTTCCAGCATAAGATATAATTAACTATACTCTGATTTCCAGCATAAGATATAAGTAACTACACTTTGATTTCCAGCATAAGATATAATTAACTATACTCTGATTTCCACCATAAGATATAAGTAACTACACTCTGATTTCCAGCATAAGACATAAGTAATTACGCTTTGATTTCCAGCATAAGATATAATTAACTATACTCTGATTTCCACCATAAGACATAAGTAACTATGCTTTGATTTCCACCATAAGATATAAGTAACTACGTTTTGATTTCCAGCATAAGACATAAGTAACTACGCTTTGATTTCCAGCAAAAGATATAAGTAACTACACTCTGATTTCCAGCATAAGATATAAGTAACTACACTTTGATTTCCAGCATAAGATATAATTAACTATATTCTGATTTCCACCATAAGACATAAGTAACAACGCTTTGATTTCCAACATAAGATATAATTAACTATACTCTGATTTCCACCGTAAGATATAATTAACTATACTCTGATTTCCACCATAAGATATAAGTAACTACACTCTGATTTCCAGCATAAGACATAAGTAATTACGCTTTGATTTCCAACATAAGATATAATTAACTATACTCTGATTTCCACCGTAAGATATAATTAACTATACTCTGATTTCCACCATAAGATATAAGTAACTACACTTTGATTTCCAGCATAAGATATAAGTAACTACGCTTTGATTTCCAGCATAACATATAAGTAACTACGCTTTGATTTCCAGCATAAGATATATTACGTTTTTAGTTGATATGAGATTTGGTTTTTGGAAACTAAATAGGTTACTTTTATGTTATGAGTGGATATGAGATTCGGTTTTTGGGAACTAAACAAATTAATTTTATGTTATAAGTAGATATGAGATTCGGTTTTTGGAAACTAAACAGGTTACTTTTATGTTATGGGTTGATACGAGATTTGATTTTTGGGAACTAAACACATTACTTTTATGTTATGAATGGATATGACATTCGGTTTTAGGGAACTGAACAAATTAGTTTTATGTTATGAGTAGATATGAGATTCGGTTTTTGGAAACTAAATAGGTTACTTTTATGTTATGAGTGGATATGAGATTTGGTTTTTGGAAGAGATAGTGATAATAGTGACGATAACAATTATTTTGCTGATACAGAGGGTGTACCGGACTGCGAAAATATGATGTCACCTTGATTTCAGTTTTTGTTATAATTTTTGTTCACAATATATATTTCCATAATATTCTTTGTATTTTATTATCCTTGTACAAGTTTTTATTAAGAAAACACCGAAAAAATTATTAAAATTGGATAATTTTTGGAAGAGACAATTTTTTTTGGACAACGCTAAATGACACACGAAACTTCAAGTATATATGAGTAAAAAATCATGGCACTAAAACTGTTAACCCGTCTTTATCCAATATGTTGTTTTTTTTGAGTATTTGTTAGAACTAGCATAAAATTAGTCGAAACGAGAGTGTTGTTGTCATCCGAACACAGCAAGGCCATAGAGCTTGCTTGTGGCATGTGCTGTGGTTATTAAAAAAATTTATGCCTTTATGGATACACCATTGAGTAAACCAGCTGCGATAATTGGTGCTGGATAGCTGCGACATCTTGTCGTTTCTTTATACCACTGTTACCTTAGAAATCGCATAAATGCTTTATTGTTTTCCTAATCATATCGTATTGCAATTATTTTTATTTGTATAATCTAATTGATTGTTTTAAAGAATATGTTAACAATATTTTTGAAAGTTTCCTTCGTTTTTAGTTTACATGTACTTGTCATGTGGTTTTTCATTTCATAGGATGATGAAGCTTATGGGGTGGCAAGGAGGCGGACTCGGGGCCAAAGCGGAAGGCATCAGTGAGCCGATAATGCCACACTTGCATCAGGTATGTTTATATAACGTGTGTTATTTTACTAGGGGGTCCCTTATGTTAAAACTATATTATATGTTGGAAATGTTTTCTTTATATCCGTTTTTATGAGAGTATTGCTATGATTTTCCAAGAACAGCAAATGGTTGGAGAGCGGCGTTAATTGTTCTGGATTCATTTTATTTATTTATCTACTGCGTTTTCAACCTGTTAGTTATGTGAGTAAACCAATCAGTGACTCCGAGGTCACTTAGACGTATCATCAGATTTTTTATTCGGGTACGGAACCTAAATATGATTTTTTTGCTCATTTGGAGTTTCAATCATTTTTAATTGAATTGTCATCTGTACATTACCTTATAATGAAACATTGATTCCAAAAAAAAATGTAAGTTGAGTCTAGGAGCGGTTTTTGAGGTAAGACTCGTCAAAATGATCAAAGTAACGTGTGCATCGTGTAATTCTTAAAAAGTTGAATTGGGTAGCGTGAGCTCACATAATAAAATGAAAGGATTGTATGTATGGATATTTTTTTTAGTATTTCAAGCAAATTTTTGCTTTAAGTTTTATTAGGACAAAATACATTTCAAGTGCGTTTCAAAAAAGATTTCTTCACTCTTTGTTAGCACTCCATGCGGGACACCAGTTACCATCGATCACCGTCTGTTTTTAACATTTTTGTTTGAGGACTACACTTTGTTTTTTTGGTACTGTGATGGATGACATTAGCTTCATACTAATGGATAAAGTTTTACATTATCATGATAACTTGAGTTTTTATTTATTCATCTGTGCTACACTAATATATTAAGCAGATAAGTTTGTTTATTATTTGTTTGCGCTAATCTCTGAAAGCATAGGTATAATTTAAAAAATTAGTTTTGTTTTGGAAAGCACATATTTTGAGGAAGATTATGGGCTATATATCATTATTATAGATAATGGGCTATATATCATATTCATTGGGGCAGAGCAGTGATAAAGTGGAAAAATTTGGTTTGTTTTGTTTGTTCAAATTTCTGGAATGACACTTTTACTTCTAGAAGTACAATGAAAAGATTAAATAATATTTTTAAAACTCTTTTTGCGTTAGAAAGCATATACTTTGAGGAAGGTTTAGGTTATATATCATCACACGACAATTTATTGAGGCAGAATAGTGATAAAACAGAAAAATTTGTTTACTGTGTTTGTTTGTTCTAATTTCTGGAATCACGTTTGTGATTTTTAAACTCTTTGCTTTAGAAGGCACATACTTTGAGGAAGTTTATATAGGCTGTATACACAGTGACGAAGTGGAAAAATTTGTTTGTTTACTTTTGTTTGTGCTAATCCCTGGAATCACACTTGCAATTTTTAAAATTCTTTTCGTTGCGCAAATACTTTGAGGAAGATTATATATGCTGTATAGGCTGTACAATTTGTTGGCGCATGGTAGTGAGAAAATTGATAAATTTGTTTATTTTGTTTGTTCGCGCTAATCTCTAGAACCACTTGTGATTCCTAAAATTGTTTTTGTGTTGGAAAGCGTGTACTCGGAGGAAGATTATATATTATCACGTCACATCATCATTGGTAATAAAAATGTAACAGAAATCGAGGAAAATTGCTGAAGCAGTGCAAGTAGAGAGACCTGTTTATTTGTGATCATAGGAGATTCTCAGCGATTTATCCATAGACCTTGACGACTGAGGTCGTTTGGCGAATAATGTAGAGGCGCGTAAGGGGGCGGGGGTTGAAAGAGGGGCATCATAATTAATAAATTTATATAGGCGAAACCATAGGGCACAGCTAGTACACATATTTATGTTTATTTGACTGCAGAAAAATTAATTTAATTAAAAGTTAATTATTAACGAAATAAAAATTCAATAAATTAGAGACTGGTTACAGTAACTAGAATAAATATCGGACTTACGGTTGCCGGTACTCCATGGCTTAAGGGAGATTTAGCAGTGTACCACTAGGTATTTCTTAGTATTCAATGTGTTAATGTAATGTATACGAACATACAGAAGGCTTATTGCCCAATTACCAAGCTCTTACGCCCAAAACTATATTCTATCTATCCATCAACATAGATAGTTATCTATGTAGCTGATAACTTTCTGTCTATTCATAATTTGCTTCCCACTAGTATTTTATGATTTAACTGTCTATTTACAGTCGTAGATAGCTTTCTATCTGTGCCCTCCTTTCCGGGTACAAGAAATATGTTCTGTTAAAATATATGGCAAATTTTAAATTAAAAATATATACGTTCCAAATAAGTAAATAATAACTAAACAGAAATGTTTTAATTATATACATTATGTAATGATAGATGTAATTTAAATATTTCGTGAATTTTTAAGTAGTGGATGTGTTTCTTTTATTTTCGAAATCGAGAATAATATGGATAACGGAAAAGCAGTTAAAGTTTTGCATAGTTACGGAATGTAATCAATCTCGGCTTTTCTTTATGTCAAGTGTTACATCGGAAAAAAGCCAGTATTAATATAATATTTAGGTATAATTGAAGCAAGTAATAAATTTTAATAATAAATGGATAATTGTAATTATGATTTATTATATACACAATAACACTTGTTATCGTATACGTAATAAATTATAATAATAAATGGATAATTGCAATTATGATTTATTATATACACAATAACACCTGTTATCGTATACGTAATAAATTATAATAATAAATGTATAATTGCAATTATGATTTATTATATACACAATAACATCTGTTATCGTATACGTAATAAATTATAATAATAAATGTATAATTGCAATTATGATTTATTATATACACAATAACATCTGTTATCGTATACGTAATAAATTATAATAATAAATGTATAATTGCAATTATGATTTATTATATACACAAAAACACCTGTTATCGTATACGTAATAAATTATAATAATAAATGGATAATTGCAATTATGATTTATTATATACACAACAACACCTGTTATCGTATACGTAATAAATTATAATAACAAATGGATAATTGCAATTATGATTTATTATATACACAATAACACTTGTTATCGTATACGTAATAAATTATAATAATAAATGGATAATTGCAATTATGATTTATTATATACACAATAACACCTGTTATCGTATACGTAATAAATTATAATAATAAATGTATAATTGCAATTATGATTTATTATATACACAATAACATCTGTTATCGTATACGTAATAAATTATAATAATAAATGTATAATTGCAATTATGATTTATTATATACACAAAAACACCTGTTATCGTATACGTAATAAATTATAATAATAAATGGATAATTGCAATTATGATTTATTATATACACAACAACACCTGTTATTGTATACGTAATAAATTATAATAACAAATGGATAATTGCAATTATGATTTATTATATACACAATAACATCTGTTATCGTATACGTAATAAATTATAATAATAAATGTATAATTGCAATTATGATTTATTATATACATAATAACACCTCTTATTGTATACGTAATAACTTATAATAACAATTATTATATTGTAATAATTCAACAGAACTCTTATTAATTTGAAATCTAATTTTAAAATGCTGCTCACGTGCATAATTTACCTGGTGTTAATATATACGCCGAACCTTATTACTTTTGCATGCTTGTCACTGATTTCAATAATTTTTACAATATTGTGTAATTTTAAGTTATAATTTTAAATATTGTATAATTGTTAGTCATAATTGGATAATTTTCCAAAAAACAGACATTCGTTTACTTTATAAGGGCAAACAATTCAATAACTTTTTTAAAACTAATTGAATACAAAAATATTGAGTTTCAAATCTTTGTTAGTTTGTATGTTTATTTGCATGAATTCAAATGTATTTTAACTGGAAGATTCTATAGGACCTGAGGTAAAATATATTTCTTCTTTCAGCCCATTTGAACAAGTAAAAATGGTCATTTAAATTTTCAATACAAAGAACACTTACTCGACAATAAGTTTACTCTTATATAACTGTTGTAAATGGCGTTACGTGAGTTTTAACTTTCAATCTCATTAAATAAATAACATTTTCCAAATATCTAAGTGATTAAAGTCACGAGCGACTATGTAGTATAAGAAGATAGATGCAATACAGTATATAATATAGTATGTATCTTTCGATATCAAAACACCTTTTTCCATGGCAAGGGGTAAGATAAAATTACCCAATGGAATCTTTTACCCTTACAAAGTAAAAGTTCATAAAACAGACAGTCGTTTATCGCTCAAAAATGACAGAAAAGTCGCTTACTTTTGATAACTTAACATGTTGAAGATAACTGTCAATAAGTTATTGGGAAGCAACGTCTGTCACTTCTATACAATATTGAATAGCCAGCGAGTAATTCGCCCACCCACTGGTAGACAGTGTGTGGAGATAGTAATTCCTATCGGTTGATATGTTATTGATATGCAAAACTGAAACGTCAGTTAGAATTACTATCCCTAGGAATATAAAAAGATAGATGGAATATTGGTTTTGGGCCTAACTCAACCACAGCAAAGAAACTCCAAAAATTAACTCCAAGGTGGATTACAAAGATTGTGGTTGTTATATAAACTATCAAATTGCTTTTTAAATTAAAAAAAGCAATACTTTCCTAATAAATATTACCAAAAAAAAGGTTGAAGATTGAGGAGCGTGATACAGTTTTCTGAATATGAGTTAAACACAGGTTTTTTAATCCAGGTTGTGAGTAGATAAATTCATAAATCTGACACAAAGATAAAAAGGTCTTTATGTATTGTTTATAATTTTATAATGTGATGGTTTAGTTTGTGTAATTTTTCTAACCTGAAAATTCTGCACCCAGGTCAGGCGAGCTGGTCTAGGCGGTGGCGTGTTAGCTCTCAGGCGTGCAGCTCTCGCCCTCATGCGGCGTTACTCCCTGGACGAGAGTGCGTTAGACGTCGACCTAGTGTTTGCGAACGACTTCACCAAGTCCGAACGAGCCACGCTGCACGTGATGGCAAAGCAATGTCGACTCGTCAGTCGGAGTTACGGGAAAGATAGTGAGAGGTGAGATGTGGGTTTGGTGTATGTTGATGAAGTGACTAATTTGTTTGTTGTTATGTTTGTTTTTTGCCTTTTGGTTCCATAATTCGTGTGATGATGTTTATTTTACCTTTTGGTCTATAAAGATTAAATTTGACTCAACTAAAGTCAAAGTTAGATATGATTACATCACCATACTCTTCCACGAGTCACCACGTTTAATACTACGATCCATTTAAGTACTGCTTAATTGTCATGTATAAATAAGTCATTTGGAGTCACGTTGTATTTTCTGGAGCCCAGGAAAGAAGAGATGCAGATATAGAAGATATATTGTTTATTTTGTCATAGTATCTTAACAATTTTTTGTTGGTTGTTTTTTTTTAATTTGACTTAGGTTTTTTTTATGAGAAATGGTAGTTCTTAAAATTTGAAAATAAAAAGAAATATCGACAAATATGAGTGAGTAACTCAATGATTTTTTTGATGACAATTTGAGAGCCATTGATTGGTTAAAATAAGTAAAAAGTATAGTTTCAAGAAAAAGTAAAAGACACCTTTTGTAATCAAAGCATCAAAGCATTGAGACAGATAAACAAGCCCAAACTTGACGGGTTTATCATTGAGAAGTTGTCATGGCTACCTTCCTTATTTATCATCAGACCCTCCTGATTACAGTGTGTTAATAAAGAACTCATTGAGATGAGTTAAACGAGCTAAAACTTGTTGGGCTTGCATTAGTAATTGAGAAGTTCCCATGCCCGTCTCCATCCTGCATCATCGTATCGTCCTTCTTACAATATACAACTAAAGGGCTTATTGAGACAAGTGAAACAAGCTTAACTCAACAGAGGCTTACTCTTAACCATTGAGAAATTCCTATTACCATCATCATGACAGTAAGATGGTATCATATTATCCTATTGTCACCAGAATTGCATAAGTTGGTAAAGTTTCAGTTTGATACAAGAATAAGAAGTGAGTTGTAAGATTTGCTTACAATTTTAAGAAGTTACAGGTCAAGCTGATAAAGGTGTGTTGATGATTATGCCCCTTGTTTATTAGCGAGTGACCTGGTTTTTTTTCGGTATTTTCTGATTCTACAAGAAAATAATCAGGGATAAAAAATTTTATGTATTGCAAAAAGGGCACCATTATAGTGCAAAAAGAGCTCGGAAACTTCATTTTATTTAAATGTCCTCACCCTCTACTAGATGGCACTAGTGGTACAAATGCATGATGCGAGTAAGAACTTCACAAATTGTAATAAAATACTTGCTGGGTTGTACTTAGTGCAGGAATCTACATTCACATTTAATTTAAATGTCCTCACCCTCTACTAGATGGCGCTAGTGGTACAAATGCATGATACGAGAAAAAATAAAATACTTGCTGACTTGTACTATGTATGGGAATCTACATTGGTATGCATGATGTATTGAATTTATGCATGTTATTGATGATATGATAATTATCATCAGGATAGCGTAGGTGAAATCAAAATCCATTCAGTTTTTTGTTCTTGAAACGATACAATTTTTCGTACAGAAATGTTCAAATCAAAAGATATTGTAGTATTTATATTCGCTCTTTTATGAATGTACATCTTAAGGAAAACTCACTAGAGATGGTTCAAAAAGAATGATTTTCTTTGTGATTTTTTTTATTGTTATAATTAAATATGAGGAGTGAAAATTAAGATAAGGGTAGGTATTACATCACTCTCGTTGAAGTGAATGCTGTAACATATTAAAATATTTACGGAAACAGTTAATATTGATAAATTTATTAATAAACTCTGGCATTTTATATTAAAAAACCTTGAGTCTCCTTAATCTATTGCTGTCATTTTTCGGAAAATAGCCGTCCTTTTTGTGAAACATCTGTTTTTGTCAATATTTTTGCGATTTGAGGTATCTAAAAAAGAGGTAATTTATTAAATTATATGTAAAATGGTCATATTCTGCAATATAGCTTCAGCAATTACGCAAGTTATAAAGAATTAAATTCGGGTGCTAGAGACGGAGTTTTGGAATCACCCAATTAAAGAAGTTATTTAGGGAAAATACGCGGTTTAAATAGTACTTAATTATACATTGTTTCCAAATTTTTTTAATTGGAAAATTTCATCAAATTCAGGCCTATATAAGTAAGGGTTCCGTCTCCCCTATTGTCATCGTGATTCTATCATAGAAGATTGAACAAAATAATGGGTCCAGAAATCCCCATAAACACTATAGATACACATAAATGGTTAGCTTCTCTCGACCTCTATACTTGCCTTTACTCGGAATGCTGCATCTTCATTTACCATGAATTTTTTGATAAAATTTTTGTTTTATTTTCTTTATTGATGAGAAAAAAACAATTTTTAAACCTTGCAATGTGGTGTTTCGCCATAATCGAAATATTTATAATTTCAAAAGTAAATGACTTTGAATCCATTCAATTAGTTGAAATGAAACAGAAAACCTAATTTTTTTGATAAATATGTTATCATTATATATACAGAGAATATTTTTCTTTACGACACATTTTCACAGAGCTGGTTCCTGTCAAAATTCTGAACATAAAATTTTGACAGTGAACATGAAAAAACCTAATTGTTTCTGAGATAATCGCCTTAAATGTTCAAAATTAAAAAAGATTCTAATTTTTCATCATAAAATCACTTCAGTATGTTTATTATTTAGAATCTTATTGGTTTCGGGAAAAAAACTTTAAATACTGTCAGAAAATCTTTTTTCAAAATTAAATGTCGCTGATCATATCAGCTGATGATGCGCAGTGTTGACGTGACGCTTTTTTCATAATTTTCATTATGGATATGATTCGCCACATTATTCTGACTATGGAAAATGAAAAAAAAATGAATTTAATTAATATGTAATAAATAATTTTTTTAAATATTGAATTTGTTAAATCTTTTTATTATTCAGAATCATGGCTCGCATTACCTCTGTGAAAATATGTCGCACGGAATGATATACCTGTACCCATGGCCATCATTTGACCGAGATTCCTTTCGATGTTTCTCCGTAGCATTTTTTTTTTCAAAGTTCTGTTACTGTTTTTAATTACTAATAACAAATTTTACCAATTTTTTAATCCAACTGTCAATTATTTCTCAATTACTGCAGACTTAATGGTTTTTATGTTGATTGTGTAACATTTCCGTAATCATATATTCGAAAGGATTATAAAAAATGACATGTCCTTTTCCTAGGTTCCTGGTGGTTCGCAAGAAAGTAGACCCGTACTCCCTCGTGCGAGCCATCGTTCACAAGGGCGGCTCGACGCCCAAGTACCAGATATTCATCCCACAGTCCCTGAACAAGCGATAGGCGTTGTCGCACCAGTGTGAATGGGTGATTTTATATTATGCTATATTTTATGAATGTTGGTAGTTAAATATACTTTAATGTAATATTTATTTGTGTTTCATTTAAAATATGTCATTAAAATTAAGGATAAGGTTCCAGTTAGCAATCGGGCCATTAGTCTTTAAACTATTGTCAACCAAGTAACTCAGTCGAGAAGAAAGTGAGATATTTGAAGAAAATCAAGCATCATGCTGTTATAATGTTCTTTCCAAGCAAGGAAAGTCGGTTCAACCATACTTATATCAGGTAAAACCATGAATTATAAGTGGCGTAGTATCTTTAAAAAAGGCAGGGGCTCGCTTGAAAACTACCCACGGTTCGGACGGCTGATCGAGGTCACTATTCCGGAAATGAATGAATATTGGAAGACGCTAGACTAAAGAAGAAATAGCTTTCAGAAATGGTTGGCATGTTGGATTAAGGTCAGCATAAGGTGGGTGCTGGGAATGCTTATTTCGTCTCAAAAACAATACCGCGAGAAGTGTTCTCCCGCATTTTTGGACCTCTATAGTGAAGACAAGGATGAACTATTAGTCGAATTGTTACTGGAGACGAAATTTGGTTTTATCATTATGAACCTGAGTACACACGAATAGAACTCTGTGGAGTGGCAAAAAAGAGACACACTACCACCCAAGAAGTTTAAAATTCACAGTCAACTGGAAACAATCATGGCGACAATCTTTTGGGACTCGGAAGAGATCCTGTTGATGGATTATAAAGATAAAGGCATTTCTGTAACCGGAGAATACTATGCTTCAATCCTAGAGCAGTGAAAGAATCCATCAAAGAAAAAATAAGGGGAAAATTAACCAAAGGTGTCCTCCTTCTGCACAAAAATGCGCCTGCTTACAAGAGTCGTGTTGCGTTGGCTGCCCTGCATATAGTGAGCTTCGATATTTTGGATCACCCACCCTATAGTCCTGACCTGGCTCCAAGCGATTATTATCTATTCCCAAAGTTAAAAAAAAGACTTGGCAAGAAATTTATAAGTGATCAAGAAGTGAAGGATGCAGTTTTAGCTTACTTTCGGTTAAAGAAAAAACTTTTTTTATGAAGGTATACATAAACTAATTGGAAGATCAGAAAAATGTATTAGGGTAGCAGGCGAATAACTGAAAAAGAAAAATTAATTTGGTATTTTTTTTCTCACTTTTTAAATTAAAAAGCCCCCTCATCTATAGGATATTTGGGATAGGTTTAGTGAAAAAAGATTGCAACATTTTATTTTTAAATAAGTGTTAAGGTTATTTTGGAGCGAAGAATAAATTTATGGCATTGTCTTTTTGTGAGAGCTATGCATTTGCTCTATTTAATTGTATACTTTCAAAGATTTTTTTTAACATTAGACTTATTCATTACAAAAATTGTGCGTATACTTATATATGTACGTTAGAAGTTATACTTCTTTGGCATAATACAATAACTTTATTTAGCACGCAAATATTTAATGGAAATAAAATAATAAAAGGACCGGACTGTGATTGTAAATACAGTTGGTAAAATCTAAATTCAATCAAATAATTATATTTAAAAAATGAAAATGTTTACTATGAATTGTTAAATTTACTAATTTACTAAAACAATCTAAGTAAAGTTTAATTAATTTTAAGTATATATATATATATATATATAAAATTATAAAATAATAATTTATAAGCCAAATAAATACATATCGAAACTTCACCTCACTTAGAGGGATACACTTAAAATATATCTTAAAAAGCATATATGCACCATTTCTATCACGAATATTCTCAACAAATAAATGTTTTTTAGCTTATGTTTTTTAGGGCCGTTATTAAATTTCAATTCCTAAAAAAAATATTATTTAAAAGCATAGATATCACTTAGATTTGTATAAATACAAAAGTGTTGTGTGTTACAAATACCTCAATTTAGATTTTACCAACTGTATTTACAATCACAGTCCGGTCCTTTTATTATTTTATTTCCATTAAATATTTGCGTGCTAAATAAAGTTATTGTATTATGCCAAAGAAGTATAACTTCTAACGTACATATATAAGTATACGCACAATTTTTTTAATGAATAAGTCTAATGTTAAAAAAAATCTGAAAGTATACAATTAAATAGAGCAAAAGCATAGCTCTCACAAAAAGGCAATGCCATAAATTTATTCTATGCTGTAAAATAACCATAACACTTATTTAAAAATAAAATGTCGCAATTTTTCTTCACTAAACCTATCCCAAATATCCTATAAATGAGAGGACGTATTTAAGTTCGCAGAATGGGAATTATTGAATTTAGATTTTACCAACTGTATTTACAATCACAGTCCGGTCCTTTTATTATTTTATTTCCGTTAATCGTTTTCCATTAATTGACAGAATCAGTGCTCAAAATAGAGGGAGGCTCAACTTCTTCAATAATATTTTCACAAACGCTCCATATCCCACATCTTGTAGATGGACTTGATCGTTTCATTGTTGATTCTGAAATAGTTTGTGAGTTCGATAACTCTCCAAGCCGTATTTTTGCTATACTAATAGTAGATTGTTTATGAAATGTTCAGTTTATAACGTGAATCTATTACGATGGCTAAGTAGTACGATTCTTCATTTCCTAAATAATACAATTTTTCATTCCGAGCCTATATCACATCAGCTGCCATAAGTTTCGATACATTCCCTGTTGCAAAAGACCAACCGTCTGTGTCTTTGATGTTCTGAAGCACTCTTCGGAGGCCGTTAATTAACAGAATAGCGTTGGATAATACAGCTGTGGCTTTGCTGATTGATTTTGTAACGTCTTCAAAATAACATAAAATGTTCACCACTTCGATCCATCATTATCCATTCTTCCGTTGTGAGTTCTACGTTGTTCTTTATACTAGGTAACAAGCTTGCACTGGAACTCGTTGATCCAGCAATAGCTTTAATGCTTGCAATGTCGAGTCGTATCCCATAGACACGATCACAATAAGTACATGATTCGGAAAATTATGAGCGTCTCGCATTTCCTTTAAAATCTTGCTGCTTCTCGTAGAATGATTAAAATGACTAATGATAGACCGTGCTTTAGTAATAATAACATTCAGCTGTTTAAAAAGTCTAGCTTCAGTTACCAATTGTAGTGAATGAGCGAATCATTTGATGGGCATAAAATTGTATGTTTGTTTAATCTCTTTTATAGTGACACCCGTGTTTGCAGGGTTGTTGGTAACTATAGCACGAACTCTGTCCTGTATATTCCAATACTGAAAAGCCTTCTTTATATTACATGCTGTGTTGGATCCTGCGTGTTGAAGACCCTCGAGAGGCAATAAAACTTGTACTCAAAGTCAAGGCATCTATCCCATGCTGTTACGTTGATAAAATCATTCGATTGCCAAGAAGAGTCACTTGTCGACACGTCAGTGGTTATCACTATGCAACAACTCTTAACAGTTCTAGACCTTTAGTTCTCACTCGCTCATATACTTCTGGTACAACTTTTTCCGTAATGCGGAAATGTTATACCATTTTCGGGCGTAGGTTATTTAACAATCGTTGATAGCCTACCTCATTGTCTAAGTCAAATGGCTCCATATCGACGCATATTTGTTCAGCAATGGTACGAGGTATGTCTTTTACTCTAGTATCATCACTCCTATAAAATTAATCTTTATTTATCACCTCTGTAGAGTTGCTTTTCTCTTAGGTAGTGGGCCACTGTCATCACTCCTTGTTGTCTTCGGCACTGAAGCCGTGTCCAATTCATTCCGATGGTGTCTTTTCATGTTGATCCACAAGTTCGATGTGTTCAAATGTTTTGAATTGGTACCATGGGACACGTTTTCTTTACAATACATACATATTGCTTTAAAATTTGTGGATGGGGATAGTTCAAAGTGGTTCCATGTAGAACTTACTTGTTTTGAGGTTGACATAATTCTTGATTACCTTTTGTTTTTTACTACGCTTATTACGTAGTTACTATATACGTATTCAGTAAAAAATAACACACAAGCCACAATCATAAGTCACTACCACAATCACAAGTCATTGCCACAATCACAAGTCACTGCCACAATCACAAGTCACTGCCACAATCACAAGTCACTGCCACAATCACAAGTCACTGCCACAATTACAAGTCACTGCCACAATCACAAGTCACTGCCACAATCACAAGTCACTGCCACAATCACAAGTCACTGCCACAATCACAAGTCACTGCCACAATCACAAGTCACTGCCACAATCACAAGTCACCGTCACAATCACAAGTCACTGCCACAATCACAAGTCACTGCTACAATCACAAGTCACTGCCACAATCACAAGTCACTACCACAATCACAAGTCACTGCCACAATCACCAGTCACTGCCACAAAGAAATTAATTATTTATTTTATTAGGCGTCGAAAGCAACAATTGCCAACAAGCAACTAGCGGAGTACAATTATAAAACGCAGGGATTCCCCAAGCGTAGATAAAATGGGTAGCATTTACATGAAAAAACTAAGCACGGGGATGGCGCGTTTACATGATGTATGGTTATAGCGCGGAATTCCGAATGTGTCGGTGTATCGGCAAACTAATATCGCCGATTCCGATATATCGGAAAACCAAAGATATCGCCGATATATCGGTATCGGTATCGGATGCATCCCTAGTTATTTTTCTAAATAGCTATTTTTGTTGAAGAAAATAATGTTGTAACGTTACCATGTTTTTTTCTCTAAATTAAGCTTTATCGTTATGATGTTAGTTAATTCCTTATTTTTTTGAAGTGAAAACTTCTTTAGCATCGTTGTGATTTGAAAGTCGATGAAACGAAAAAGCGACAGTAAAAAGAGACAGACACATAAATTCATAAGATTTAACGTGGGAGAAAATGAGATAGGAAGCATTATACAGTGTTTCTTATGTTCGTGGTTCTCTTTGTGCTCTACTTCGTACCCTCTCCACTTGTGTTTACCAAGGCATAGCGAGAGTTTGCTTGGGTCTCAGCGTTGTACGTGTGTTAATACGTGTTTATGCGCGCATGCGTAGTACAAAGCTTGAGAAAAGGCATCACACAACCGTGGTATTTTGTATACGTGTACGTATTATACGTTCGTAGAGTTTTTTCATCATTTTTATAATAAAATTCTTCATAATAATAATAAAAATTAAATAAGAGATTAATTTAATTTAATTATAAAATTAGATGAAATTTATCAATTTTATTTACATATTATTAATTATAAAAACTTTTCTAATTATTTTAGTTTTTATCAAAATTAAAAATTGATATTAAACTTGAAAATTAAAATTAAACATTTTTGAAGGTTTCACTTCTACCACGTGTGAATTGCACACATGATTTTTTTTTATTTTAAAGATCTATTTATGGTTTGAATTTTAATTTACGCGATAATCTTTTTTAGTTATTTGTTTTTAATTTTTTTTCATACTAAACAACATTAATTGCAATGTCAAAAACGGTTTTATTTTGTATGTTGACTAGTTATAAAATAATATATAAATAAAGGTCTGAGTCAGTTTGATTATAATTATTTAGTAGAAAATTATAAAAAAAAGGTGTTTAATTTTTAATGCAAATTTTGTTACAGTTTCTTAACTTGCGTCACATTTGCTCCCTCGCAGGTGGGGCAGAAAGAAAAAGCTATTTATTTTATCATATAAACTTTATTGTTTTGTTTTCATGTTTGCTACGCTATTTGCTATTTTATTCATGAATAAACTGACGTTTTTTACTTGGTTTTTGTTTTACTTTTTACCATTGTTAAAACTCGAGTGAAATAATGCTTGGAACTAGTAACTTGAGTGATTCGAGTATAAAAATTGTACTCGAGTCGCATCACTAGTTCAGATAGTTAGGTAGTACATAAATTTCATAAAAAGTATTATTTTTTATGCCCACTTGTCAATAATCAGAATTATTTTCTTCTTAGTCGTAAATTAGGGTTGCCACTCAAAGACAGATAAACTGGAGTGAAGAGAAGCTATTCCATATATCATTCTCGGTAATAAAAATCCAATACGTCAGGTTTTTTTTAATCGGTTTATTTTTTTTTGGTAAAAGTTTATTATGTTGAAGTATCCTGTAGCTTACACCAGAGGTTCCTAAACTTTTTTTTCTCGTAGACCACTTTCAAATTTTTACTGGTTTCGGTGTATCCCCTGCTGCTACATTTCTACCATATTCTCAAACTTTTTTTTCACGCTAACGTAGACCTCCGTCAAGTTCCCCATGGACCCCTGGGCCACTATGGGAGTCGCTGGCTTACATCATAATTAACCGACATGATCAATTTGTCTTCCAGGGTACGTTACATAAAAAATTGTTTGCATTTCGTATATTGTGACATGTGCCTAATTCTTTTGAAAACTTGTAACATTACAACGTAAATGCAAACGATATGTATACATGTCAAATGCATACACTATAAGGACAGTTGGAATTTTTTAATATTGGTGACTAACTAATACCGGTCTAAAGGTATTATTGCATAATATTACTGATTTATTAATATTACTTTATGGATAAGTCATTGTTTGTTATTTTATCCATAGAGTATATTATCTGTAGAGTAAACGTTTATGGATGATGCTGACATTAGCTTCTAATTATAGCATTGTGTGAACGGATTAGTATATAAACATAATGTGGAAGAAAGGGACAGTTGCTAACTGAAAATAATCTATTTGTGCAACGTTGCCGCATTTCTTCTATTTATGTAAACAGCAAATATAGACTGATGCATTTTCTTGTTAAGAAAATTATAATTTTGTTATAAAAAAGGAGTTTTTTGACGTGAATACATCTTTAAATTTGCTACCATACGGGGGCAATCCAAAAAACTAAGGATAACAAAATCGGGGGTTACAGTTTGGCTTTGCAGTTTCGAATCTATCCTCTACATCAAAAATTAAATTATACCATTGGATAGCTAAAGGATCAAAGAATTTATTACAATACAGCGAGAATAGTGACGTATTGCGCGCGGTGGAGGGGGAAGCGCCGCCATTTTGAGGTTATTTTGCTGCGTATCGAGATTTGCAATTAGTATAACTTTTGATTCGGAAAGGCTACGATGTTCGTTTAAGTTTAAATCGCCAGCTGTCGTCAACGTCTATCGATTGTATATAAAACATTAGTTTAAAGTAGTGACAGTGAATATGATAAGGTGTTAGAATAAAAAAATATTATCAAAAAGATATAATGTCGGGCTATACGCAGCGAAAAGTCAAAACCAAATAAAGAGATCTTATACGGCTGGAAAGGGCTTCTCAAGAATAATCGAATGGTAACAATAAGACATCATATGACCGAGTCAAGCAGTGCCGGGAACGTAAAAGAATGAATGCGGCCGAGCGGATCAACGACGGTGCCGGTACATCTGCAGCTGGGGCGGTTGAAATTATGCGTTACATAGACGTATTCACGTACAACACACGGCCGTGTCCATGACCCAGCCACACCCTATTTTTGTTATTTATTCTTATAAATGTGTTTATTGTAATGTATCAATGACATAGGCTGAAGTGGCGCAGTTAAGTTAATTAACAAGCTGTAACTATGTAAAGAATCGACGAAAATTGGGCCCGAAAATGAAAAAAGAATATAATTTTTAATTTCATTTATTTTATTAAAATATATTTGTTTTGCACATATTCAGTCAATAATACTAAAATACACTTTACTCGAATCGATTATTTTAATACGTCATTACTGTTGAAATTGCTTCTTCCATTTGTTTACAAAGTATCACCTATGGGACGAATGATCATTTCTGCTATCTGGAATAAGGAACAATTTAACTTCATTAGATTATTTGTTAATATCGTTCAGTGTTTAGGCCAGGAAAATGTGGAAAAGTGTCAGAACTAAAATACGTCATTATTTTCTTTCCATAATCCATATAAATATCAAATTACACTCAGCCATATAAGAATTTCATAATTACATATTTTGAATGTGTCACGTCTATTGGATTTGAATAAAAAATCGGGCGTGAGCAGGAGTGGGTCGTGCTGGAGATTTTTCAGGGAAACTTTCTCTTTGTATATGAGGAAATTTCATGACACAATTTTACTTTATGACAATAAACGAAACACATTTTGCATTATTCAATACATTTATTTCTCTATTCTTTTTCGTTACATCGTTAACTTACGAACTATCAGTCTATGGTAACTAAAGTAACTAACATATGCCATTATTGCGGGATTCATATTGCGCACAAAGGTAAGATCTATTGCGAATATTTCGTGAAGCATTGTCGGTCTGCATGGAAATTGAAAGTTGTGGTCCGCTCCCAATTGAGAAACGTTCGAAATGAAATGATTGGCAAGCGATTGCCGGTACTGACACTTTCGGGGTCGCTCGTGGTCAGAGCGTTCTGGTCGCATACAGACCATATAAGACAGGGTTCCCTGTCCAAAACCAACGAGATCGTAACACTGGAAAACCTTAATGTATGTTTTCTATATTTAATTTTCAAAATGGTATGATAAAAAGGTTTAAAATACTCTGGAGTAAAAGGGTAAATATAATTTTTACAGAAAAACTAAAGGATCTGCATCACATTTAATTTTTCCGTTCTAAATTACCGAGTGTCAATTGCGAAGTACATTTTTCCACAGATACAAATAGTGGTATAATGGACTCCAATATGTAATTTTCTTTTCTTTTTATGTTTTCCTAAGAAACAGATTATTCTTTTTAACAAAGTGAATAGTTATAAATACCCCGGCAATATATTCGTTCTTTAAACAGTTTTATTAGCTTACATTGACATGAGGCGGTGTGGCGATGACACTGATAACGGCGTCGGCAACGTCGCTCGGCTCCAGAAGTTCAACAGGTGGAGAGGTCTTTTTTGGGGAGCTTTTCAATATGGAGTCTTCTTCCAGCGCAGCGGCGGCCATATTCGTGCGCACACCGGCCGGACTTACGCACTTCCGCAAAAGGAAAAAAACAGAAATTGGTTAATTCTAAGAAGAAAATGATAAGGACTGATTGATGGTAAAACCAAATGCGCATACAGTGGCGTGTAAACAGTGGAGTGGAGTGCGCATACAGTGCAGTGTAAACAGTGGAGTAGAGTGCGCATACAGTGGAATGTAAAAATAAATTTTCCTCTGGTTTATGTACACAAATTCATCAGTCACTAAAATAGAAAGCAGACTTATTCAAGAGTATCATACATTTTGTATATTTTTTTAATAAACTTAATCAAAGAACTATAGAATATTTTGATATAAAATTCAAAAGAGAAATTAAGGATGACGTCTAGACCTGTCATCAATGATCCTTTTTGTCAACATTTTAATCGTTAAAGAAAATTCGCAAACGTTTTTTGACGTGACAACATTTTATAACGCGATTTGGAGGGTTACATCCGTATATGAAAACTGATGCCAATGATACAAGCTGTATGTTCGATGCAGCGAGAGTGGGAAAACAATTGTAGTGTCATACAATAGAAGAGCCAACTTATTGAAGAATATCATACGTTTGTTTATTTTTGTGATAAACTTTATAAAAGAATTGTTAGAATATTTAGATTTCAAAGTAAGAAAACAAAATTAAGGATGACGTCTAGATATGTCATCAATGATCATTTTTGTCGACATTTTAATCGTCAAAGAAAATTCGCAAACGTTTTTTGACGTGACAACATTTTATAACGGGATTTGGAAGGTGACACCCGTATATGAAAGCTGATGCCAATGATACACGCTGTATGTTCGATGCAGCGAGAGTGGGAAAACAATTGTAGTGTCATACAATAGAAGAGCCAACTTATTGAAGAATATCATACATTTGTTTATTTTTGTGATAAACTTTATAAACGAACTGTTATATAGATATTTAGATTTCAAAGTAAAAAAAAACAATTTTAATCGTTAAAGAAAATTCGCAAATGTTGTCTGACGTGACTACATTTTGTAACGCGGTGTGGAGGGTCACATCCGTATATGAAAATTGACTCGAATGTTACACGCTGTATACTCGATGCGGTGTGAGTGAGAAAACCATTGTATGTCATGCAATTTATATGTTCTAGTTCTCAAAAGTACTTCGTTAGGATTGCGCTATAAGGGGTTTTTGAGGCGGGGGAATGGGACGGTGCCATATATTTTTGAGCGCGTCTCAATTCACTGTTGCCCTCGCGTGTGTTATTTTCTCGTGTGATTGCAGTTGAACGGAATAAATACCAAAGGACAGAATTGGGTGTTTATTATGTGAATCCAAAGTCGAAACTTGACCGTTTCAAAACTATAAAATCTCAATATCTTCAGTGTTTAATGAGCGAATTCGATATATATTAAAACGAACATAGAATGCACCGAGACAAATGCATCAGCGAAAGTGTTAAAAAATCAGATCAAGAAAAGAAAAGTTCCAAATTTCAGGACTTAAAATTGAACGTTTCATGGTTGATACGTCTAATTGTAAGCTTCTAATACAAACTAGTGTCACTATAATTACACGACGAACTAACTTCCACAATACGTAACAGTGAACTGAGACGCGCTCAAAAGCATCTGTTGTTTGTTGTAGGGATGTCCAGGAAACATTGTCGCGTAAAAATCTCGGCCGTGTGAAGAAGAAATAGCCACATCCGATTGTTTTATAACTTACCCTTATTTTAGTATTATAATATTGCCATACTTACAAATTTTTTGCGCCATTTGATTTTGAGCACATCGACTTTTATAATATGAAGTTTACCAGTTTTTCTGCAATAATCTGACAGCATACAATTTATTTTAAAGATCCCAAGCTTCTCAATCGGGCTGCGTGTCTCTTTGATCCCACTATTTATTGTCTCAGTCTCAGACTTTATTTCAGTCCAAGGTCGACTTCTATTGTTTAAGTTTGTGAAAAAAATAGTTGCGGTTTTGCTCTTGGCTTTGGTCTTACTTTTTGTCTGTGATATCATACCAAGAGACTATAGACAAAGAATATTAAATATTACTGCGTAAAGAAGCGCCACTCACCTCCCCCCACCAATTTAACGTCACCCGCAGATAATGGGTATGATCAAGTGTACACGTTCCTAGGTTGCCTCTTGCTGCGTACGTTTGTGATTTGTTCAATTGTGTGATGTTTGGTTGAGTTTAACTTGCGTAATTCAGGGTTAATATTATAATTAACTATTTATAGTAATTAAATTTTTAATTATAATTAATTTTTAAGTTTATAATTAACTATGTATAGTAATTCAATATAACAGTCCGTTATTGCAATGTGTACAAGTGCTTAAAAAGCAATAAAATCACTAAGTCGTTTTCAATCAGTTTTCAATTTCAAACTTTTCTTAAAAGTCATTGTTTTGTTTGAACGCGATGTGTTTGGAAAACGTATTCTTGTAGTGTCGGCTGTAGGCATGTTATATTGTTTATTAAGATACCTTTCACATGACTCAAATCTAATCAAGTCAAAAGTTTAACGAAGACAATATTTCAGTGTATCACATTTATAAATAAACAAAATTAATTTTTATTTAAGATTATATTTCGTTTTAAGATCCACACTAAGTACATTGTTTTCAAATGCTATCTTAATATTATTATTATCAAATAACTTTCGTACGATTAAATGTATAGTGTAAAATATTTATTCATATAATTACATTTTTACAATTAGATAATAATAAAGTCGCGTGCGCCAATACAAAGCTACTGCGCCAGCGTGCTATCGAGACAGTCATTCGATCGACACTATTGGTTAGAAAGAGATACATCTATGTTGCTGACATATAGCGTCAACTCGCTCGATCGGAGCGATCTGTCCGCAACGATTGAGACCGATATGTGGTATTAGTAAATATTTTTATCTGCATGCTGCTGACAGCCCTACATTAATTTACGCACACATACAAACGGATACGGACAGGCGAGTACGTATGTAATAGTGTAGACAATACAATATTGTGAAGTTAATTAAAAACCAGTCATGAAAAAAATTCAAAAATTGATTGAAAAATAAGCCAGTTGTAGGCTTCTAAATTTGAAGATACGGATAGAGTTGTGTATATCCCTGTCTCTTTTCCTCTCGTAGAATATAATGTGCAATATTAAAAATGACCTCACAACACAGTATTGTCATCCTTCTCTAAACGTTAAATTTAAACTTTTATAACTCGGTCAATTTTTAAGATTATTAAAAAAAAATTTCGCTCATCAGCTTGTACCTTGAAATGATGATTAATGAAATAAAAAAAATTAGTCAAATACCCAATTAAATCTTTTCGCTAATATCGAGAGACGGGGGTGTGCTACGGATGTGATATTTAAATTGTATTCATGGTACTCACGGTAATTTTAATATTCGCTTTAGAATGGGAAAACTCGAGTCTCATTGCCTCGGATGAAGCTCGCACGGCGTGCTTGGACCCGTAGTAAATGTTATACCTGGGAATTCCGAAAGCTGTCAGGACGTAGTGGGCTGCTATGCTGCAAAATAGAACAAATGCTTTTTTATTACAAAATGTGCTTCAAATTCTTTCCATTCTTTGAGTAGTATGTTATTTCCTGCCAGAAAAATAAAACGATGCTATTTTATGAGGGTATGTATCTTAAGAGAAAAAAGTAAGTCTAGTTACATTTCGTGGTATACCATGTAGAAGAAATATCTTGCGAATGCTATATCAGAAATATATATGTTCAGCGTCACTAGATAGTTCCAAAAGACCATGCAATAGAGACTGTGCAAGCAACTTAAATATAATATTTTTATATTCCATTAAGCATGTGGAGTTTTAGTTGTAATAATTTAAAATCATTTTATTTATTTATTGAAAGGCTCATAAAATTAGTTATAGTCACGTAAATATATAATAAAAAGAACAGAGTAAAAAACTAGATTATAACTACAATTATGTGTGCACAAAATGGTTAGAGTAATTATGTATACATTTCAAGGGTTACTTCTGTTATTAAATGTAATACAAAATGCATCGATCAATTATTAAAGTTAGTATTAACTTAGAATTGTATTATTTTCCACATACTGAACAAAATATTAATTCTGTCCTTGCTGGTTTTATGAATAATATATTTTGTATTTCCTTTTTAAATGTTAATAATTTTGGTTCAAAAATGTCCAAGGATGGATGTTGCGAAACAATATCGTTATGCAATCGGCACATTCGAATTATGGGGTTATAAAAAAGGTTTTTATTATAAATTTGTAGTACGAATAATTTCTGCAATTCTACCCGGGATCTGAGACGAGTGTTGGAGTTGAGTAGAGAGAGGAGACAGGGACAATCAACCTGCGAATGTATGATTTTATATAAATTTAATAGATCAGCGCTTTTTCTCCGTACAGCTAGTGATGACAAATTAAATCTCTGTGGTTGGATTTCATAGGATCTATACTCTCGTCCAAGTCTCTAGGAAAGAATATTCAAGAACCTCTTTTTCAATTCAATTTTTTAATTCAAGTAATATAAATATGTAAGTGTGATGGTTTTTAAATTCCTTCGTTCTACGAGAGATGAATCCTAGAAGTTGGGTACATTTATGAATATTGTGATCGTAGTGAGAACGGAATGTCAGTTTTTCATCAATGAGAACTCCGAGATCTTTAACGACAGACTGACGTTGTTGGGTCGAGCCGCCCTCAAATAAAAATTTGTTTTCTAAAATAGTGAAGGAGATAATAAAGCAGTTGTCGATATTCAGAAATATCCTATTAGGGGCACACCACTCGGCTATCGAAAATAGGTTTTATTGTAAACTTAGACAGTCATTAACGTCATTGACAGTGGTGTAGATCTTAAGGTCATCTGCATGGAGTAAACAAGGACATGGAAGTACTTATATCAGATCATTATTGAATATTACAAAAAGAGAAGGATCTCGAATGCGAGCTTTGTGGAACCCCAGCGGGGATTGTTACAGGTACATAAATCACCGTTGATACTCACAAGATTTTATTTGCTTGTTTTTATAAAAATATAAATTATAATTGTTGATGTAACGATAGGCAAATACGAAATGCTTCCTCATTGGTTAGTGTTGTTTGTGACGTAATGGGGTATGTAAAAACAATTGTTGGTTGATATTACGTTGTTACTGTTTTCCAATATCTTTCTGTGATTATTTTCTGGTACGATTGGAGAAAGTTAATTGGTTTAACTCGGATTTGTTTCGATAATTAGTCGACAACTGACGCGTGAATCCAGATTTTTTCCCTTGAATTCCGAATAGATTTCTACAGAAATGACAGGAATAAATTATAGATATCAAATATAAACAAACCTATAAAATGTAAAAGAAATGAGATTACCAATAAAAATATTGTATACAATTTGAGTTTATGAGACGTTTGAATTTAAAGTATTGACTTCTGAGTGTTAATGATGACTTGATTTTGTCAGCAGTAAAAGTATTTTTCAAATCGTAAATTTATATATATATATATAAATTTATATATATATATATATATATATATATATATATATATATAGTGTTATATTTTCTCCTCTATCAGGTTTTTTATTGATTTTAATCATGTTCAAAACTCTCTATTATTAGTATCAGAGGTGGAAACATAATGTAATACAGTCCAAAAATAAATTAGATACAAGATTTTATATTACTAGCTTTAATAAAGTATGTTTTTTTATATTAGTCATTTCTCATTTTTCATAAGAGTTGACATTATAAAATATTTTGCAGAAAGGAGGCAAATGGCTTAAGTTTGTTTTTGGTTTTTAATATTAGCAATTGCATTTTGCAATATGAATTGAGATGAATATTAAGTGCAATTAAGTTCAAGTGTAGATAAGTCATTTTAAAATATGTAATATATGAATGCATATTTCGTAAAAAGATATATCTCCAAAAATTACTTGTTATTTCTTTTTGGATGAAATATTTATATATTTGTATACTAATGTACAATGAGGATATTTATTATTAGTAAAAATGTGTTTTATGGTTTGCAACAGCGAAAAAAAAAAAATATATATATGTATATATATATATATATATATATATATATATATATATATATAAAATATGTATACGGCACCCTCAAAGTGTGAGTGCTTCTTGTACGTACTTGGTAGGCCATTTTTAATTTCAGTTTTGTTTGCTTAAATCTTTGTCCTTTTCTTACTTTCTCATTTATATTTTTTGACTATCTGAATCATCAGAGTATATAATCCATTCTCAATATTTGGTTCTTTTGTGTTTTCGGTTTATCACTAAATTTTAGACGTTACAATGAGATTTTAATAAACGTCCAGAAACTACCAGAAATTTAAATGTGTTTACGTTACAGCATAAACATAATGAATTCAATATTAATATGTATACATGTATATTTTCGAAGTATATTTTTTACAATTTGAAACAAAACCGCACAGCTTCGAGGCGCTCGTGTTTATGAGCGCGGTTGCCGTTCACTTTGCCTTTCTGCTGTGTTTTCCTCTTCACGTTAATGTCTCCGCGGCCCGCGTATCACTTACGCCCGTATGCACCACACGCATTCAGGACTGTTAGTCGGACTTACTGACAGTTAAAAACCTATGTCAGGAAGTTCGACTGACAGTCTTGACCGTGTGTGGTGCATACGGGTTTTACACATCTCCGTTGTTAAAACAGTGAACGCATGTTATTATTTTCGTTGAAAGGACATTTAATATTCTTCGCGCAGGATTCTCGATCCCTTTATTTCACGCTATATCTACAGATATACACGGTTATATCTATAGATATAACATTTGCCATTTTTAGAATTTATTTATTTACATGTTCGAAGACTACTCTCAATTATGCATGAGTACAATTATGCACGGTTCCAGTTGCGATCGTCGTGACCGTATTACAAGTTTATACCATTTGTATGCATTATACGGAGGTCATGTTATCGCCTGGGAAGCACATTTCAATGTAAGAATTACAGATTAATTGAAGTCAATTGGATATTTAAATAACAATATGAACGATACTGTATTCCGTATTCCCTCGACCTGGCCCCCTGTAACTTTTTCTTATTCCCGAAACTGAAGAGGTCCATGAAAGGATGACGCTACGCCACGACTGAGGAGATAAAGACGGTATCGAAGGAGGAGCTGAACAAGATCACAAAAAATGATTTTTTGAAATGCTTCGAGGATTGGAAAAACCGTTGGCACAAGTGTATAATATCTGATGGGGATTACTTTGAAGGGGGCAAAATAGATATTCATGAACAAATAAATAATTTTTGAAAAAACACAAAATTTGCGATGATATCTGATGGGGATTACTTTGAAGGGGACAAAATAGATATTCATGAACAAATAAATAATTTTTGAAAAAACACAAAATTCGCGATAATATCTGATGGGGATTACTTTGAAGGGAACAAAATATTCATGAACAAATAAATAATTTTTGAAAAAACACAAAATTTGCGATGATATCTGATGGGGGTTACTTTGAAGGGGACAAAATAGATATTCATGAACAAATAAATAATTTTTGAAAAAACACAAAATTCGCGATAATATCTGATGGGGATTACTTTGAAGGGGGCAAAATAGATATTCATGAACAAATAAATAATTTTTGGAAAAACACAAAATTAGCGATAATATCTGATGGGGATTACTTTGAAGGGGGCAAAATAGATATTCATGAACAAATAAATAATTTTTGAAAAACACAAAATTCGCGATAATATCTGATGGGGATTACTTTGAAGGGGGCAAAATAGATATTCATGAACAAATAAATAATTTTTGAAAAACACAAAATTCGCGATAATATCTGATGGGGATTACTTTGAAGGGGACAAAATAGATATTCATGAACAAATAAATAATTTTTGAAAAACACAAAATTCGCGATAATATCTGATGGGGATTACTTTGAAGGGGACAAAATAGATATTCATGAACAAATAAATAATTTTTGAAAAAACACAAAATTGGCGATAATATCTGATGGGGATTACTTTGAAGGGGACAAAATAGATATTCATGAACAAATAAATAATTTTTGAAAATACACAAAATTGGCGATGATATCTGATGGGGATTACTTTGAAGGGGACAAAATAGATATTCATGAACAAATAAATAATTTTTGAAAAAACACAAAATTGGCGATGATATCTGATGGGGATTACTTTGAAGGGGACAAAATAGATATTCATGAACAAATAAATAATTTTTGAAAAAACACAAAATTCACGATACTTTTTGAACAGACTATGTATGCAAAGAAGCGTGACACGTGACCCATTCGCTTTCTGTAATTCGTCTCCAAAGTCCTAACCTAACAAATGAGTATTTCTACTTAGTTTTCTAAGCAGAATATCTGTAAATGAAATACACTAAGTTAGTGTATAGACAACTTTTTTAAGTTTGCGAAATATTTCTTTCGACTTCTCCTAAGCTACCCTTACTTGCCTGTGGCGTCTGTCTGTTCGGGCTAATCTTGGCAAATATCAAATGAATTTAGATTCTATTTTTACACTTAATTAGGGCTCTTATCATGGATAGTACAATACTATACAATGTCATGATATTTGAGTAATAACATTTTATCGTAAACTTCAGCGTCTACGCCATATCCATAATGTACGACTAGCAGAAAGAGACGGCGCTATAAGAAAAACGAGAAGGGTAGGCTGCTGGTCATATAAGACGGACGGTGCTTTAGTAATTAAGCGAGGCGAGGATATTGTAATAAAATAGTCGTGAAGGGTGGAATATAATTAAAATTATTACATAAATTGAATAAATATCATTATGGGAAGGTTATAAATATAAAATAAATATTGTTTTTGTCTTAAAATTTAAAAATAAAGAGATTTCTGAATTATACTACTTTTGCGCGCGTAAATTTTTTTGCGATGTTGCAAGAAGTTTGCTAACCAGGTTACTAACTGCTACAAACATACAAAGAATCAGTTGAGCGAATCAGTGATTGAGCGACGAGCGATCTTAGCGAGTGGCGGTCAATGAACTAACGAACTAAGATCATGGTCGACCAGAAGGTGAACTAGTGAAGTTATATAGGCACACCATTAGCGTTTTAAAAGTGGTTCTCAAAAGTTCAGCCTGTCACAACTTTACTTAGCTCTCATTAGTATTAATTACAACTATAAGTGTGATCAGATGATACTGCTTTATTCTATGGAAATATCTATTTTACGATATTTATATTTGATTTGGCTAAAAGGCAAGAGCGAGATGGCTATAGTGAGATAGCAATATTTAGTTGTTCTTGGTGCACTGTAGCAACAAGTATGGCAAGAATAAACTAAATGCCGTCGTTTGATTATCTGCCAGAAATGTACTAATCCTATTTACCTTACAGTAATGTTATCCTGTTCATATTTATATCGTACTCGCTCACCCATAATATATAGATAGAAACTTTTATAATTTTATCTCTTATACGTTTTTTTTGCTTTGACATCGCATTCTTCTGACTGTGTTATTCAATATTTGAATGTATATTCAAAACTTCATGGTATTCGTGTAATCGCTGGTTAGAACTAAATGTTTCATTTCATTTTATTAGGGCTTAATGTATTTATTTCAGATAACGCTTTTGGGGTTAACTAAATTTCATAGTTCATTTGCCGGAGTGTTTTTTTCCGAGGAAGGACGTTCACGAACTACCCGGACTCCATCTAGAAACCAAATAAACTAAATTCAAATAAACTACCTGCTAATGTTGACGATGTGTCCCTGTTCTCCCGTCTTCTTCATGTATTTGACAGCTTCCCTGCTGCATGTGATTAGACCCAGAGTATTTGTCTTCAGCACTCTCTCGATATCCTCATCGGAGACCACCCTTTCTCCTACGTCTGGAACAGTAGATTAAATAGTATATTTATGCATGTCACTATCGTTATTACCTTTTTACTAGAGATCGTTACTCGGATTTACTTTGGCTGGGATCAGGACGAATACGGCTGCTTTTTTTTTGTGTGTGGGTATATTAAAACGGATTCAGTAATATTAGGATGCACAGTGCTATTATTTAGACGTCGTCTGGTCGTCCTTCGTTCGTCCTCTGTCTGTCTGTCGCAGGTTTCTAACTTCTAAACGAAATAAGATAAAGATTTGAAATTCTCACTAATTCTTCGGCCCAAAACTTGTAGATAAAATAAAGTATAAGATAAAATTTTATTGGTATTTAAAATAAGATCAAATTATATTTCGTGGGATCCTCGTTCAAAGGAAAGGAGACGCTTAATTTTTTTTGCATTGGCATGTGGATGTCAAAGAATAGAACACTATATTTTAAATATTTTTGCTGGAAAACAAGGATTTTGTGGATTATGAAAGTTTTCATTTATGGACCTGTTTTGTTGCCACGTCCATCTCAAAAATGTCATTGTATGGGAAGATGTGATTCTGATTTAATATTTCTCATTATATATATTTAAACAACAAATACTAAAAAGACTTAAATATAAAATATTATTTATACATTTAATAAAACATTGAAGGTATTTACGAAAAAATGATTAAGGAACACGTAATAAAATAATAGGATTTGTATCCTATTATTTTATTACGTGTTCCTTAATCATTTTTTCATAAATGTTGTTTTTGTAATTTTTGTTTGTGTATTTGTTTGTTGAATACGCATCTCGTAAAACCTATTGACCATTTCAGGTGAAGTTTTTTAAAAAACCTGGGGTTTTACTTGAAGTAATATTTAGTTTTCATTACACGGGACTAGGTTCACCCAATCATAAGATATACGAATTAAATATTTTCAAAGATTGTATTGGTACAATAACAAAGTGCCTAGATACTCGATGCGTAATTATACAAATGTATAGTGTATCTAGGTACATTAATAGATGGCAGTGCACATATTTTAAATGGCTTAATGTAATTTTCTGTTCGGAAAAATATTGGCTAAATGAGTATAGCCAGAGCTAAAGTATGGAGTGACGCGGTATGGGGCAGGTGCTTAAGTTAGCAATTTGATGAGGGCATACGCATGAGGGTAGACGTCGTTGTTGGCAGTTTTTCACACATAACATTTTTTGATGTTGTATGTATAATTATAAGTTTACTTTGTTTCCTCAATTCTTTTAAAATTTTAATCTGTTGTCTGTAAATTTGGTTGTTTCATACTTTATTATCTATACATGTAATACAACTTTGAAATTAGTTTATCTGCATATTAAAGGTTTTTATGGAAAAAAAAATATTTGGGGAACATAATATTTGTTTTTGGATTTTTTATCCATTTGCTGCGAAACTGATTATTCGGCCGCGCATCACGCGAGAGCAGCTAAAATTACTTCAATGAAGTTTTTGTCTGTGGATTCTGAAGTGGTTGTGGTCTGAAGTAATTTATGGACTATGTTTTATTTCAATTTATCATTAAAAAAAGAAGTTATGGTAATTTGACGTTTCAACACAAAATATTCTTGCTTAAAAAGTTTACGTTTATAAGTATTATAAGTGATCACGTTACGCATTAATCTTAAACTTAATTTAATAATTTTCTAATAGGCGACTTAGAACAAAGTCACGGGCACAGCTAGTGAATAATAAAACTGGAGTATTTAAAAATATTTTCGATATTTTCAGGCCAGCAAAAGATATAATAGGTAATTCATTTATATAGTTAAAAATAACATTAACATTTGTGCATAGTTTAATAGAAATCATACGAATCCTTAAATATTTAAATTTTTACATGGATGATTTTTTATGTACGAAATAAGTTTTTCATGTACGTTATTGGGTTGCCACGTGTTTTAATTTTTAATATAAGTTGATTGAAATTATTTTGCATTCGGGTATATGTTAAATACCGTTGTTCAAACATTTTTTCCCGGTTTTTAACATGGATACTTAAAACGTGGGTAAAAGGGCCACATTGGAAAACGTTTCAGGGGCTCATATCTCGCGAAGATAGGGTTATTTAAAAAAGATTACTATACAATTTAAATTACATTTTCAAGATCTCTTCAATCATACGTATCGATGGGGTCCGCGAGAAATAAATGGGTCACCCCTATGGAGACGCGCTTATATATACATATATATATATATATATATATATATATATATATATGTATATACATATATATATATATATATATATATATATATATATATATACATATATATTATTAGAGAAATTTAAACATTTACAATAGAACAAATTTCTTTTTCACCTTGTAATCGTATCATCCACGTGTACAGTTTGTGTGCACTGTTTCGGAATCTGAATGTTATGTTATAATTTGCAAAATTTTAAAAAGTGAAGATATTTTCTTCCTGGTACCAAACTGGACACTGCTGCCGAAGTTATGCGTAACATATGCCAACCTGTAGCTCCTGAAGCAATATCTGAAGCTACTACAAAACGATGGTTCAACTGGTTTCGCAGCGGCGATTATTCCCTGAGTGATCAATCATGCTCTGTTCGACCGGTGGAATTGGATAGCGATAAGTTAATATTGTTAATTGAAGAAGATAATTGATTAACGGCATGCTGGCTAGTAACTGAGCTCGGGTGCGCCTACGGAACTATTGGGAACTTACTTGGGAAAAAGCTTCAAATACAGTGGGTAGGTACCATATGAACTAAGCTTGGACCAGCCGTAGTCGTAGTCCGGTCCTCATATAGCCAAACAGACTCGCCTTAAAGTTTTGGAATTTGGTTAGACACAGATCCCCCACCCGCTATATTCCCCAGACCTAGCACCCACTAATTATCTAATTATTGTTTGTTTAGATAGCTCAGCAACTACTTACGCGAAAATAATTTAATGGTGAAGACCGCCTACGACAGTTCATAGGTAAATTTTTTCACTCCAATTAATTTAATTCCACCTAAATTTTACGCAGATGCTATCCATTCCCTGATCGTGCGTTACAAAATTATGGTTATTATTACAATTAACTTTAAATTGGAAATATAATAAAAAAATTTAACATTAATGACTGCTCATTACTTATTAGCGAACCCAATACATACTGAGTATATGCCGAGCGTGGGACACAGGTAGTTTTATTTGAATTCTGTTAAGAAATATTATTGTTATAAAAAATAAAAGAAGAAAAAATATAAGCATCTCTATTGCAACTCAGATTTTTATTGCATTACCGCTGCGCCTGTAACTCACTGGCCAAAAGGACAATATTATATATAATAAATATATTTACTAAATGGCGCCGAGCATACCCAAATTGAACCAATCGACGTTCTGTTATACTCGGCATACGACCGAGTATACCCGAAGCACGAAATTGCGAATCCTTTCCCCTCAAAAATTGTTGAACAAGCTGAGGTATAAAATATTCTCTCTTCAAAAGTCCTATCGATCGGCAATTCGGCTAGTATTATTGAATTCAATTATATTAACCTACACATCTGAACAGTATAATTTAGTGCGAGGTCACCTGAGACGGTTGCTGAAGTAGGGTGCTGTTCAAATCAATTGTCATCCTTATAGCTATAGATCATCTGCTATTACAGCATGTTGGTGACGCGAACTCACAAAATTTTACCCATCCAAAAAGTGTCCAACGCGCACGTCATACAGTCGGATATATGCAATGTCTTGGTGTACATATGTATATACGTATACACAGGCCGCTGCGCGTATGCCAATCTGGAGCAGTAGTTGTTATTTACAAATATGTATATATATATATATAATAGCTTTTTTATTGCTGGCCAAGCACAACACGTCATGTTCATAGCTAGAGACATACTGTTAATATTAGCATGTCGGTGACGCGAACCCATAAAATTTTCTCCGACAAAAAATCATTCAACGCGCCTGTAGTAGGTTTTTATTTAAAAAATTAATATTTGTAAAACTTAGTAACTCAACAGTGGATAAATGACCTAAATATTTTTGTGTCCTAACGAATAACAAATTTAAACCTATACTGTTCACGCCGAGATCCATACAAATCGAAAAAATAAATCATATCATCATAAAACTGGAAATAACATCTTTTGAAAATTCCAACAATCAAGGGTTGATCTGAAGAATTCAAAAACCTTCAACAATATTTATATATTCATAAAATTAAAATTATCATTATCTAACTAATAATGGACGACGGATAGAGGCCTCTCATTTTGTGATTCCATTTACGATACTTGTGAGACACTATCTAAGATCCATGAATTTGCATGCATTACTTTCGGGAATTCTATACTTTTTTAAAATTGTCTATTTCAAATTGGAATAAGAGTAACATAGACAATCTTAAAACTACGTCTACGTTATTTTAAGTCTACGTTATTTTTGAAGAAATAACGTAGACTTATAAGATTGTCTATGTTACTTTTATTCCTATTACAAATTGGAACCGAATTTGATTATTGGATTTGCATATTTAGTAACTTATATCCCTATGTTGGGGAGAATATAGAAAACATTTAATCAATTTTTTTGTTTTAAAAATGATGATCATCATTATTTTATAAACCCTTCGCTTATCATTCTGTGCATGACTGAATATAACTCTCTGCAAGTAACAGAATTGTATCTAGATTTGTATTTATTCAAATTATTTACAGGTTATATTGAAAAATTGTAAGAGTACAAGAGTGTACAAGAAATGTACCAACACCAACAGTGTTGGTACATTTCTTGTACCGGATTGTGATGTGCGAGTACAAAGACACCCATTATTTCATGACCAGCACTTTATATCCACTGTCTATTGTATTTTAATATCGTTTTTTTATGATATGTAATTTTTTATTTCTCATTAACTTGCTCGATGCATTCGCTTTTTAGCAAGAATTTTTTAACAGGAATTTTTAGCAAGAATTTTTTAGCAAGAATTTTGATACGTGAAGAAATAAATAAATTTTTGGCAAGAATTTTTAGCAAGAATTTTTTAACAAGAATTTTTAGCAAAAATTTCACTAGGTAAAGAATAAATAAATTTTTGGCAAGAATTTTTAGGAAGAATTTGTTAACAAGAATTATTTAGCAAGAATTTTGCTCCATAAAGAAATAAATAAATTTTTGGCAAGAATTTTGTTACATAAAAATAATAATAGATTCCATGTATTTAATAAATATACTTATATATTTATATACCAACAAAATTTCCGCCGATAATATACCTCAGAATTTTTAGCGAATTGTTTTTAAATTGAGACTGTAAGTATTCGCAGTTTTTGGGTAGTTGTATATTGCTATTTGAAGTATGCAAAATGGGTGTCAAATTACACAAATTTTGAATTAATTTGTTAGGGTTGTAAAACTTGTAAAATAAATTCAATAAATTATGAAATAAAACATTTATTGTTACCTATTCCAGCTCGCTACGGCCAACAGTTTTTGAAAAATCGGTTCACGAACGGGGTGCTGATTGCGAAACAACGCATACAAACGATGCAACACCTATCAATAGTCGAGTATATTATGTCATATGGGTAGATACGTTTAAACGGGAAAGAGGAAATTCTCTTTGTTTTACGTGTGTCACTTTTTTGATCGTTTTAAACGATGATTATCTACTTATATCGCTTAATATAAATTAAATATTGACTGTCCGACACTTTTTATAAAATGGTATCTAATTTTAGTTTGATGCCAAATAAATAATATAATCAATATAAAAATCTGTCGACTTTTGTGTAGTCGGACATATTTATTAATAAAAAAATATTGAATAACAACTTATTTGTTTTCTTTTTAATTTCCTTTAAACTGGGGGATCTTCTCAATTTATAAGAATATTGTATTATGAATATATACAGCAAAATAGTAAAGATATATCAATTTATATAATAACATATTTTTTTAGCTCACTGAAACCATGGTACAGTCAATAATACCCTGATCTTTTATTACAGGTTGAAAAAACCTTACCGGCTTATTTAGTTGTATGAATGAACAAGTAGTGAGGATAGAATAATACTTGTTCATTTATGAGATTGAAGCAAAGAAAATTATCTCACCAGTAAATGTTCCGACTTGCACACAAGCGGCGTGGTTACAAACAAGCGGGATTTGTTTGTGCTCATAATCAAGTAGTGTGGATAGATCAGATAAAATTATTTCATTAGTAAATGTTCCGATTTGCACACAAGCGGCGTTGTTGCACACAAGCGGGATTTGGTTATTTACATGAATAAGTAGTACGGATAGAACACCACTTGTTCATGTATAAGATCGAATCAGAGAAAATTATCTCCCTAATAAATGTCCCGACTTGCACCAAACGGCTTTGTTGCACACAAGCGGCATTTGGCTGTGTGTATGAACAAATAGTAAAGATCGAATACCACTTGTTCATGTATAAGATCGAATCAGAGAAAATTATCTCCCCAATAAATGTCCCGACTTGCACCAAGCGGCTTTGTTGCACACAAGCGGCATTTGGCTGTGTGTATGAACAAATAGTAAAGATCGAATACCACTTGTTCATGTATAAGATCGAATCAGAGAAAATTATCTCCCCAATAAATGTCCCGACTTGCACCAAGCGGCTTTGTTGCACACAAGCGGCATTTGGCTGTGTGTATGAACAAATAGTAAAGATTGAATACCACTTGTTCATGTATAAGATCGAATCAGAGAAAATTATCTCCCCAATAAATGTCCCGACTTGCACCAAACGGCTTTGTTGCACACAAGCGGCATTTGGCTGTGTGTATGAACAAATAGTAAAGATCGAATACCACTTGTTCATGTATAAGATCGAATCAGAGAAAATTATCTCCCCAATAAATGTCCCGACTTGCACCAAGCGGCTTTGTTGCACACAAGCGGCATTTGGCTGTGTGTATGAACAAATAGTAAAGATTGAATACCACTTGTTCATGTATAAGATCGAATCAGAGAAAATTATCTCACCAGTAAATGTTCCGACGTGCACACAAGCGGCGTTATTGACGACAATGTTTATTCCACCAAACTGCTCGTTGATGGAAGCGAAGACTTTTCTTATATCTTCAGTGGAAGATACGTCGCATTTCTTTCCAAATATTTTGCCTTTTCCAGTTTTCACCTGTTTATTGAGTTCCTGGAAGTAAAAGGAAAATATGTATTAAGTTAAGTTTTTATTTCGTTAAAATGAGGTCAAAGTCAGGATTGGCTAGCAGAAAAGAAAGATCAATATATAAATTCGTTACGTAACATTTTTATTGTTTTTACTAAACAGGTGTATAGTAAGAATGGTTACGTGAAGAGGTTTCCTTGTGCATCCTTGTGTTTATCGACACAGCAGCTTGTCAGTCCACGACGGCGCACACAACATAGCAGCAAAACAAATAGATTACCAAAGAAATGCTGTACACACCTCACAATATACTTGATATTTCTAAATCTTTATTTATCTTGCATATCGATCAATTTTCTTCTTTCTTCTTCGATCAATTTTCAGATTTTTTTACAATTTTAACTTGGGTTGTTAAATACCCCAAACAAAAAAATTCATGACATCATTAGCATTTTTATTGGTTTTAATAAGCTTTAGTCTAGTCACACAATTATTCAAGTCACATTCGATATATCTCTGAAGATATATTACATATAATGATGAACCAAATATTTTTGAGTTAATTTTAACGTTAAATGCCCTTTGAAATACATCTCGTCTTATACCAAACAAAAAAAAAATTTTCGCGTAGTCTTGAAATGGATGAAGTACACGCAAAGTTAGTAATAAATGAATCATAAATAGATAAATAAATCAACAAAATTTTGACAGTTTATTTTTGACACTTATAACGTACAAAACAGCTGATAGCAGTAGTGAGCGCCATTTTTGTTTGTTACCACGCATGCGTACATTTGACAAAATGTTGAAAGTTTACTTTTAACACACCGTACAAAACAGTTTATAGGAACAAAAAAAAAAACAAAACATTCACCGATTGCCAATAATATAGGAAAATTCGGTCAAACAAATATATCGTCGCATTCGCGGTAAAGTCGCGGATCTGCAAAATATTAATTTAACAGCGGAGCTTTTCAAACGAAAAAAATGTAAAATTTACATTTCATCCCATCTGTAGGAAAATTAGAAAAATAATAATAAAAATAGGAGTTCAGGAGACTGAAAACAAGCTACTGTGAAGAAATGAAATATATATAAATGTCAGTCTATCTATATCCTCACACACGGCAAAGAATTGAATCAAATTTTCCTTTCATTCGGAAAGATCCCCTGTAAAATAAATATGTTTCAGACTCCCATCTTTGTCGTGGACGGGACGATATAGATAGACAAACTTTTAAAAATATTTGATCTTTTCACAGTAGCTTGTTTTTAGTCTCCTGATTTTATAGTTTTCATTTTTTTTCCATGTACACGTGTTACTCACTTTCTGTTTTATTACAACACTAGCTACTTTGTACGACTCAAAATCAATCGTTCCTTTAAATAAATACCTAATTACGATTATTTTATTAATGGTATTCTTAAAGGTTCAGTTAATTATTGAGTGTTTCAGTCTGGTAAAGAAATGTGGAAAAATATAAAAACACTTATCAACGAACAACCTATAATAAATGGCTATAAATTTCCTGAAGTTTTTCTAGGTTTACATGTTCTCTACAATTTATTTATTATTTTCATGTTGCTATGATGGTTTAAGCATTTGAATTCGAAAATGAAGCGACTTCAACATGCTTCACTTAAATCGTTGCTCATTATCCAAACGTTCTAAAAACATGTTAGTACTTTGTGTCCATTAGGACACTAAAATGTACGATGGTAACATTTCCATCTCAATCAAATAAATCATTTTTATGCCAAACCCTCAAGCACACCCCCTACACTCCATACTAGCGAACATATTTAATTGAATGCACTATTACATATATACGAGTATATCTATCTGTATCCGTATGTGTGTGTGCGTAAATTAATGTAGGGCTGTCAGAAGCGTGCAGATAAAGAATGTATATTATTACTTCATATCGGTCTCGATCGTTGCGGGCATTCGCGTCGTTAGACGAGTTGACGCTATACGTCAGCAACATAGCTGATTCTCTTTCTAATCAATAGCGTCAATCGAATGACTGTCTCCATAGCACGCTGGTGCGGTAACTTTGTACTAGTGCGCACGTCTTTATTGTTACCGAATTGTAAAAATTAAATTATGTACATAAATATTTTATGCTATAAATTTAATTGAGTGAAAGTGATAATATTAAGATAGAATTTGAAAAAAAGGTGCTTAGTATGGATCCTAATAACTAGATAAAATTTGAAATCAATATAAATTTTGTTCAGTTACAAATGTGATGTATTGAAATAAGGTCTTAGTTGTACTTTTCTCTTAATAAACCATATAAAAAGCCTATGGCAGACACTACAAGGATACGTTCAAACAAAATATTGACTTTTGAGAACAGTTTGTATTTTAAACTGCTCAGTGACATGTTTATAGGCATAAAATTATAGGTACTAAAAAAAAATTGGTGATGCAAAACAAAATTATTTACAACAAACAAAAAAAGGGAGACAAAACAATCTCTTATTCTTTTTGATTTTATTGCTTTCTAAGAAATCCTACACAGCGCGATAACGGACCGTTATATTGAATTATTATAAATATTTATTAATTAAGACTGAATTATACAAGTTAAACTCAACCTAACATCGTGAAATCAAACAAGCAAGCAAGCGGCAACCTGGGATCGCATTCATTTTTATTATTGTGAAGAAAATATTTTTAGGATGCAGAGATCTCTAAACAATCGATTCCAATTACCTTTTATAACTATCTTCTGCATACTTTTTGTACTCACCGTTAAAATTTGAAGTACGCATATTAGCATTAAGAGGAAATTTAATTTTGTGACACATTTTCCAAATTAACAGGAACGCTTGGGTTAAGACAGTTGTCGTGTGACAGTCATATCCAAAAGTTATTATAAAATTGTTTAGTGAAACTTATTTTTTTTTCAACCCGTTAATATAATGTCATTTAATAGTTTAGAATAAAAATATTTTTTGGATTTTTTATTGCGTTTATACCTAATTTTCCTGTAATGTTACATGTATAATTTTTGAGAGTGACTTTAACGAAAACTAAATGGTATATATATATATATATATATATATATATATTTTTTTTTTTTTTCTTTTTTTTTTAAATTAAGTGTGGTGAAATTATTACTTTTCCTGTGATGATAATTGTACAACTTTTGATAGCAATTTTTATCAAAACTAAACAGCAAATATTCTTTTTTTTCAAAATGTCGATTAACATAATAATTAAATAAAACCGTAGATATGTAGAATTAGTGGAATAAATAAATATATAAATAAATAAAACCGTAGATATGTAGAATTAGTGGTATAACCTTGTGCTTACTTTCAAATACCCTTGCTTTTGTATAAATATATTACCGATAATAACTTGCATTTAATTTTATTACATACACCGGAACATTTGCATTGTACAACCTCACATAATAACAACAATTTAATTTATTACCTTCACTAAAATACTGGTATATCGTATAACTCTCGGAAATATAATAAAGCCTACACCGCGCCCCTGCAATAAACTCACTAACATAAGCAGTGGAAAAACCCGCACAAACCCGGCTTCCGCTATTGTGTTTGAAACATATAAATGCTGTTGGATGTTCCTAAGAGTTAATCTTTGCTAATATCCCACCTGAAGATGTTGTAATACAACGAAACCTAGGTCGTGGTAAAGAAATTAAAGAAATTAGAAATATTACTACATCACGTAGTTTCATTTAATTGTGAATTGAGTATAATATTTGAGTGTAAAAAGATGGGGGCAATTTTTCTTGAAATCTAATTTTATTTAATGCGTAACTCGGTTGGTTTAAGTACTTGCTATATATATATATATATATATATATATATATATATATATATATATATATATATGTATGTATGTATGTTTGTTTGATTCGAGAATTTTTTCGTAAGTAGTATATCGGGCGCGTGATAACGTAAATAAGCTTAAAGGTTTATTTTGAAGGTTCTAGAAAGTTCTTCAAATGTTATTTGATTATATAATTAATGTTATAATGCTACTAACTAGATTTTAATAGTGTCTCGGCTAAGCGAGGCCTCGAGGGTTGGTTTGCAATGATGAGCGACTATTGCTTGGCTGAAAATTTTTTTTTTTAAATTTCTGATCATCGATAATTTCTTCAAATTCTTCAACCCATGCTGACAAAATTAAACAAATAAATAAATTTAAAAAAAAATCTAGTTGAGATTTCTGTTTATATATCAAAAATATTACTTAAAAAGCAATTTAGGATAATATAACAAAAGTAGAACACAAAAATATTGTTTTGGAAAATTTTATCTCTTTTTCTATGAGTATCACGAAAGAACAGGTAAAGGGATTTCGATGAAGTTTTCATTGATAGATTATATTTGGGTTAATATATAGGCTATGTTTCATCCCAATAGATTATATAACAGATGGCGTTAAATGTATTAATTTGAGGCTGCGAACAAGAAGCTGGGCGAGAGCTAGCATGTCCGGTACCAGAGTTAATTCGTTTCGATTGGTCATAAAACATCAGAATAGTTTTGAGAAATAGAAATAGACGTATTTAATACGAACAATGAATACACAAAAAATAATAAACAATCAATTTCCATCCATTCATCCATCCATTATTTGTTCGTAAGATAGGCAGGAATTTTTCGGTTCCTGAATCAAAAAGTCGAATGAATTAATAAGGTTTTAAGTCACTTATTTAGCTCAGTGAATTAGTGTACTGTATTAATAAATTGTATTCACTCACTCACCTGTTACTAAAATTTACTGTAAGTGCAACGAGTACGTTTAAACTACAAGGAACATGGCCTTTTAAAAGATCGTTTTTTGGCGAAAAGGTGTTTATAACTTTAACATTGCAAGAAGACGCTCAAAGCCTAGAAGAAACTGACTTTTTATTTCATCTAAAAATTTTGATGTCAAATTTAATTTGGAATTCTAACCAACAAAATGATTCCAAATCAGTTATTCGTGATTGAGCAGACATTTCTTCATAATTCATAGGTAAACACCTGCCATAAGGGTATGTATTTAAATTGCATGCACCATATTACTGTACTTTTGAAAACAGCCTCTAATTGATCTATTAGGACCTCAGATATATTTTTATGGTTCATCGCAATGCTTGTTCCACCCTGATATATCAATCATTAGTCAATAGTTTAACATTAAAATAGGTCAACAGTGATGTTGAAATATCGTTTTTAATATGGTATTATTTTATAATATGGGAATTGTTCACAGTAAATCTTGGTGTAAATGATTTAAATAAAAAAAGACAAATATGCAGAATTTCACAAACTTTAGGAAGAATTGAGATGTCATATTTAATGATTTTATTAGTACTGTCGAATGAGTATACGAATATTGGATTATATTTTGTGTAAAATACGAAATTGCCTCAAAATTCATCAGGAATAAAAGCTGTTCTTTTGTTTAAGGTAAGTTCAATTTAATATTATATATGCCCTTCACCAACAAATAAAATTACAATTTTTTTTACACTCATTATGTAATACTTTCATAAAAAATTCTGATAAACATTTTACAGAATTTTATTCCCCGTAGGAAAGTTAAGTTTTTTCCCATTACCTCATTGAACAAATTGGGAAATATGATTATGTTGACATGAGGATGATAAACATTGAAACATCTATTTAATAAAATTTCTTGATTTATGTATAATATTTAATCAAAGACGATACAAAATAGAAATGGCGTTTAATTGATAATAGTGAAATGGCGTTAATTTTAGTGTTCCGTGCAACAAAATTAAAAAAAAAACTTCTTTATTTAAGTATAATATTGAAAAAATGGAATACGTTAAATTATTCGCTAGCCCATTTTTACCTAATCTAATATATTAGCAAGGAGAATATTAGATAAATATTTGTGATTAAGGATTCTTAAAATATATCCATCCTATTATTTCAGATGAGATATTTTTAACACTATTTCCTATCTTCATTTTAAAATTACTGAATGGGAAAATGTAAAAAGAAATTATGTGACGAGAAATCATAAATATAAAAAAAAAGCTATTTTGTGTTATGTGGATATTTGGTCAAGGTAAAAATTATAGTATATAGCTTTATGTACGTTGTGGCACTATTTTCTAAGTTTTTGTATTTTTTTCTGGCGATGTTTGGAATGCTTAGAGCGTGGTTCTGAAACTTAACTGGTATTTCATTTATTTAAATTTAAACTGGTTTCATATAGGTACTTTCGTTTTGTTTCAGATTCCTTGCTACTCGTATTGCGTTTTAAGGTTTAGTATTCAGCTTTGGGATACAAAATATACAATAGATGTATTAATATTGATGTTCATACGGCAAAGTCTACAGAGCAAAGACTTCGACAAATATCAGAAGCACTCTTTGTAAAATGACAATTTCTGAACTGCGTTAGATGCATTGATGGGAAACATCGCGGAATAAAAAACACCTAACGTGACGTCATCTTATTTTAATTACCTAAAGTAAAAATTTATTATGCTCCATGCAGTGGCTGACACTGATGGAGGCTGTGGAAAATGACGTCATGGTTGTATGGAAAATGACGTCATGACGCCGCCCGAGAACGGATATTTACTACTGGTAAAATCATTATTAAATGCGTAGTGACACCGGTTGTTGATTTACCACAAATTAAAACACTATGCGTATAATCTTGATCGCTTATATTATATTACAATTAAAATTAAAATATTTGTTTTATATATTTTTTTGGTAACCAGTTTCATATATTTTGTTTTATTAAAAATAGTTGAATATTGAATATATTTGGCGTTAATTATGTAGAAATTAATTATTCACAGTTAAATGAAACTACGTGATGTAGTATTATTTCTACTTTCTTTAAGTTCTTTACCACGACCTGGCTTTCGTTGTATTACAACATCTTCAGGTGGGCTATTAGCAAAGATCTTTGCTAATAGCCTACCTGAAGATGCTCACCTAAAAAAATAGTAGATACAAAAATAACAAATATTAGTCTTATTCCAGTTTTGATTCGAATTTCATGTGTTGAACTGGCCAGTTAACCAGAATGACTGTGTAATGATTTTATCTTCAACCTGCGGTTTTATTGAGGCAGAAGTAGCTAGTGAAGGCATTGATAGTCTGTAACCACTAATAACATAAAATGTAAAATAATAGGGCAACCGTAGGGGAAATATTTTTAAACTCAATCAAATATTTTATAGCATAAGGTCTAAGGAAGCCACAAACAACTGAAACTTGCCTTCTCGTGACCTCCGTAAAACATATTTTAATCATATGTGAGGTAAATTAGAAAGCGAAAAAGACATTATATGAATGGTGAATAAAAATGTAAGATTGATAATTATTAAAAATTACATTAAAAACTCATTTCTAAAGATATTACGTTTCCTTATGACTCTTTCTTTAACACCATCCCATGGGCAATGTCATATGCAACAGCCAAACAAATAGAGCTGCAAATGCTTTGTTTTATATTTGAGTTTGTTTGTTAAAATAAAAATTGTTAATTTAGTACTCACGGTATTCAATGGATTAGTTAATTTCTAATGCAATTACTAACAAAAATTTACAATAATTACATAAGATATTGTTTTTACTTCTATTTTACCTACAGTAACATTTTTATAAAAGCCGGGAATTTCTTACAGTGGAATAAGTGTTTGAATCTCGAATTGAATTTATTTGGCATTAAATTTGTAGAAATTTATTATTCACAATTAAATGAAACTACGTGATGTAGTATTATTTTTACTTTCTTTAAGTTCTTTACCACGACCTAGGTTTCGTTGTATTACAACATCTTCAGGTGGGCTATTGGCAAAGATGATGGGCTATTAGCAATCTTTGCTAATAGCCCACCTGAAGATGTAGTAATACAACAAAACCTAGGTCGTGGTGAAGAACTTAAAGAAAGTAGAAATAATACTACATCACGTAGTTTCTTTTAATTGTGTTTGAATTCCATTGTGGGTAAATGAGACCGTTTCCTGTACTCGCAATAATGGCTGTCTCCGTTTTTTATATGTATATATATATATATATATATATATATATATATATATATATATATACATAGTCTATTACGTAAGTATCATTCAATTGTAAATATAACAATATATATACTACGTAATATATGTTATGAAATTAAATGATTTTAATATACCTTGGCTGAGGATGGTCAATCCAAATATAATTATACCAATAGTCTAACGGAGATCGCGAATATTTTTAATCAGAGCAGCCGGTACACAACCGATATGTAGCGCGTCTCAGGACAGAATAACTAGCCGGTGTTGTAGTGTACGAAATTGAAATTATATTTTTGCTGAATAAATATTTATCTTTTTCATTTCTACTATTACGTCAATAAATGTTTTTCTTCAAATCAAAAAATTTTACCATTTCCTCTCACATTTTAAATTAAAGTATAACTGTTTGGAATGAAACCTCTACATTCACCCCTCGGTAGTGATTGAGACGTGAAATAAATATAGCAATATGAAATAAATAAAAAGTAATTTGCTTGTAATTTAGATGAAGATTTGATCTATTGTTTTCGTAAGCATATTCCTAGAATTTCTAATAAACTAGGGAAAAATAGGGATTTTTCCTCAAAAATGTATTTAAACAAAACAATCGCCTTTTAATGTATTAACACTATCGATCTAACATATAAACACCACGAAACTTCCCAAATACCAACAAACTTCTTTGACTGCTTTTTTAGTTGAGACGAAACGTATTACTAAATAATATTCATGTGATCGTGTCCAGGTACAACATTAAACCCAGAGAGACATTTTTAATGAAAAGTTATCCACTGTTCGATAGACCAAGTATGATAAATATGCATACGGAATTTTATGTGCAATGTAGTATATATTGAACAAAACTAATAAAAAACACGCTGTTGTATTAATAAAAACGTTTGTCTTTCATGTAATAATATAACAGATTTGGATGGAAACAGTGTTGTAAAAATATAGTTCCAATTTCTAGGTCAAAAGTTGATAATTTCGTCGAAATTCTTTGGGCTTTGAGTATTGTGTAATATTATTAATATTCAGGTCTTAATTCAGTTTCAATGTCAGAGATAAAAGTTTGTGTAGTTTTTTAAAGCATTTTAAAGTCCACTTATAATTTCTACTAACAAAATTTAAAACCACTGGTTGATTTAAAATTAATATGAGATCAAGGGCTGATTAAATTTACACACACATACAGCCAGGGTCTTCCTTTTACACTCCCTATAAATCGAAATATGTATTAGGGAGATTGTACTGAGCAAGAAACATGTGACAAACCTTATCCTATCTTGCCTGTTTTAGGAGATGCTTGACGAAAATTTGCCTAAAATAATTCACATTAATCCAGTTATATCGCTCCTTATAAATGATCAGAATAACAAGTAAATATTGTTAAATAAAATTATATTTGTTTCTTTAAAATTAGATCGAACGAATATGACCGGTCATAGTTTTAAAGATGGCGATTCGTTTAATAGAGGTGAAAATTTTCTACCTACTAAAACGAAAATCTACCTTAGTCAAACACTTTTATTACCATTAATTGATTATGGAGATGTGTGCTATCCTCATCTCAATGAAGAATATTTGTACAAGTTGGAATATCTTCAAAATCCCGGTATATCTTCAGCTCAGAAAATATGATCATATTTCTGAACACAAGTCACTTCTCAAATGGCTGAAGATCCGTGACCAACGCCAACTCCACAAACTTACACTTCTTTATAATATATTTTAAAAAATCCTCATAGCCCAAATTATCACGGCCTTGGGCTACGATCTGAAAGTCCATTCACAGTACTTATCCCTAAATATACCTCTACCACTTACAAAAAATCCTTCACTGTCCAAGCAGGAAAAATTTGGAATCACCTGGATCCGGACATCAGGAAAATCACGTCTCTAAATATTTTCAAAGATCGAGTGAAAATATTTAGAGACGTGATTTTCCTTCTGTCTTTGTCCTTTCCTGTCTTTCCCATCCCAAATCATGTCAATAGTTTTTCTTTATTTTTTTTTTCGTGTCAATAGTATTATTTTTTTCGTCTTATGTGCTATAAAGAATTTTCATTGGAAAGTCTTTTACAGTCTACCAACTAAATTTCAATACAAATTTTTATGGTTGACTGGAAGAGATTGCTTATGTAGCAATAAGTCCACCATATGTACTATACTTAAAACTTTATAATAAATAAATAAAAGTTTCAATAATCAGTGCATACCTTATATTTTTTTTAAATATTACATAGTAATAAATTTAAATTGATATAAGGAGACAAAATTATTAAATGCACTCGAATATTCATTGGTATTCGGATTGTTCTCGAAAGCAATTATTTTTACCTACTTGATATTGTAAGATGAGTTGCTGTTTTTAATATTATTTATAGTATTAAATCATTTATGAACCATTTAATAGTTTATTATCGTTCAGGTGATAATTCAGTTTTATACATTGTCATTATAATACATTGTTTTGTAAAAATAATCTTTATTTGTTAAAATATATAAATAAATAATGGATAAACCGAATATCTGAATACTCGCAAGTCGTAACACTTTTGTATGACATGTATTCATTACATTAAGTATTACTTCGCAATTCACAGACAAATGTTTACTGAATACAACAGATACGAGTATTTTAAAATAAGGATTTTTAAGTACGGTGCTCTTTTCGTCTAATGACTCTCGTACTGGAAAAGTCAAAACGCAAATAACAATTAATTCTAAAATGAAAAATTTTATCCAACATTAAATCATAACTACCACTGAAAAAATTTAAAATTATAAACGATAAAAAGTTATTTAAAAAATAATTGAACAAAAATGAAAAAGGCAAAAATAAAAAAAAATTATTTTTAAATTATTTTAAAAATTAAAAAAATATTTTAAAAAATTATTTTTAACGGACTCTCTTTTTTTTTAATTAAAGATAATTATTGTTAATAACGCGATTCATAGTTCAAATACGCTTTTGAAATGATTATCTCAAATGCATTATTTATTTAGTCTAGTTCTAAACCTGGAACTATAAATATTTATGGTACTATGAAAAAAAATGAAATATTGTATTTTATTAAAAATGTCTCTTTTTAGAATTTACAGGAATTTTTTTTCAATTTTAGTTGTAAAAAATAAACGATACGAGCATTGAACCCTTCATAATAAGTAGAAATTTAGACTTCACATCTCATCCACATCTCCTGCGACCGTAAGCCAATATCGACAGTCCTCACATAACGGAATTACGCCGCCCATACTCGTCGAGCATTTTGTCACCGATATCTGTCACCAATATTTTATAATACTCACACTCGTCGTACTCAGTATTTCAAAATACTCATATCGCTCAAGTCTAGTGACTGTGGGAAGCGAGCTACAGTAGAGGTGAGGCGTGTTTATTATCACCGGTAAAAATACTCGATATCTCAGATCCAAATATGTACTTGGTATCCAAAATACAAAATATATAAAATACAATGGTCACTTTGTGGTCGGGCTGCGGCATAACCCTACCTCTTTGTCTAGCTAGTTATAGCTATTTCACTCGCGCATATCGTACTCGGTTTTCTTGATCTTTTATATTTAAAATGTGTATGAAGTAAGAGGCAAACTGAATATTTAAATACCCCCAAACTGAATATTTAAATACCCCCAAACTGAATATTTAAATACCCCCAAAAATTATTTTAAGTACGGTGCTCTTTTCGTCTAACGATTCTCCATTTTTCTATTGGCGCAGTTGAGCGTTATTACTTTGTAGTGTAAATATAGTAAATACATAGCGTATGTAAAGACTAACTGTTAATTAGGCTAAATTCTAATTTCGTCATTATGTCCACAAGAAAGTATAAGAAAGTACAAGAGAACATTTTACATACTTAGGTAAGTATTCTGCTTCTTGGAATATTTACAAAATTAAATTGGCATTCAAAACAGCTATATCTAATTTAAGGAAACGTTTGAATAGAAAACATCCAACTGTAACAATAATCAATTCGGAACAATTTGTTTGTTCCGAATTGATTATTGTTACAGTTAGATGTTCGGTGCTTACTACACGTAAGATGTTCGGTACAAATATTTAAAAACAATTGACTAAAAACATGGCAAAAATTAAAAAGAAAATATTGTTTTTAATTACGTAATCCATTTTTTAAATATGCTATCTAAATGACTACGCCAAACGAATCATTTGTCACCAGTCCTAAACCTGGAGCCATAAATATTTATGTTAGTGTGAAGGAAAAATTAAACACCGTAATTTATTAAAAATGTTTCATTTATAAATTACAGGAATTCACGTCAATTTTAGCTGTAAGAAATAAAGGACATGACCATTGAACTCTTCATAATAAGTAACAATTAAGATTTATTTTACGTCTCCCGCGATCGTAAGTTTATAGCCACTTATAATATTGTCTTTTCACAATGGAATTACGCCGCCCATACTCGTCGAATATTTTGTCACCGATATCGGTCACCGTTATTTTATAATACTCGTACTCGTCGTACTGAGTATCTCAAAATACTCGTACTGCCCAAGTCTAAGCTACAAGCTTAAACTGGTTTGTGATGCAAATGTTCACTTGGTCACAAGGTCCGTTCCTCTGCACTCATTTTATGGCTATTCGCGTACAGATGCATATCATTGTCAGATACTCCGCTAGACATTACCTTCTGCGCTCGTATTGTTTCATGGTCTCTTATATATCGGGCGCTTGTTTAAAATGCAGCGATAGCGGCCATCCACGTCTGCGGTAATCAACTTCATATCCTCAGCTTTAGAGTTAATAATATTTTCTAAAAGCTCACAAGAACGAAGTCGCGAGAGAACTTAGCATTAAAATAGTTCTGAGTACACAACCTCTTTTTTGGGACTATTTCTTAAGAAATTCAAAATATATCGATTATTCACATACCCTGATCGCCATAGACCAATATACCCATGACAAAAGCATTCTTTTCTCGGGTCAACAAATTTAGTTCTATTTCCTTCTTTAGTTGTATTATGATACATTATGAATAATGTAAACGTTATAGAGTTATTAGACTTTAAGAAGACGCCCGCCATGTTGTATTATTGTGAAACATTTAAATTGACAGCTACGTACTTTAAAATGGCGCCTTATTTCACTTTATGTATAAGTAGCTAAAACAGTAAACGTTACGGTTGACTTTATAGGTTATTTCAAAATTTATTTCGATAATTTAGTAAATTTAGCCTTAATGGTGGAATTAACCGGGCGAACTAAAAAGTAAAATCACTAATTTTTATAATTACTTCACAAAAATTATTTTAAGTACTAAATTAGATACCAACAAATATCGTTATATTGTATTAAAATTACATCTCATAAAAATCATATCGCATTTGCAGAAACGCTAATAAAATCCATATTCGAACCATATACTTCATCAAATGATACTTTCGTAAAATATTTTTGATTAAAGATATAACTTTTATAGATATAATTTGATTAAAGAAACAAAATTCGTAATTGATAATTAAATTGAGACCTATGTTGAAAGTGACACCCTGACACAATGTAAAAAATTGACGTCCTAACCTAATTTAACCTAACCTAACCTATAAAAATAACCTTCAAAATTTCGTCTTGTGTCATCCATGGACAAAGGTATAGAACTGTCATCTTCGACGAAACTGCTCCGTCCTTTACTTTCTGCTCGTAAAATTATATGATGTTGTTCTTTTCTCTCAAGCCTAATGAAAAATGGCTTTACTTTAACGATAAATAGAGGTTAAGATAAAGCCAGTGCGTTATACCATATCGATTTTTAAAGTGAACGTTTAGACAATCGTTATTGTCGTGCGTTAGCTAAAGTATTCTTCTCCGTCGCTTCGCTCTTGACTGAACGGATGTGTTCAGCATGTGCTATTATTATTGGTGACCGCTGTTACTCGCCTCACGATGCCTCTCTACCTCTGTCTATTTGCCGTCGCTCTGTTGCACCTGTACACCTAGTACCGCTGATAAATTTTGATAGCAAATATCTAAACAATTTTTACGTATATTTCAAACTTTAATACAGTGTAAAAGTCTAAAATTCATATACGTGATTAAAATCTACAATTTTATAATACACAAATATGAAATCCAATCTGTTAAAAAATGATCCGTACTCCTCCCGAATGCCACGAATTAGGGAAAATATATTTCCATGTGCAAATAAACGGTTTTCAAGTAACGAAAGCAGAGTAAAATTTAAAAAATACAGAAAAAAGCCTCAACATAATTTCTCGCGCAATCAAGTTATGTCATGTTGACGAACGTATTGAGTACTTATAATGTGGAAAATCCTAAAAACTTGCGTTAATTTTGTATTGTAAGTTACCCTAAATTTTTAAGTTGGAAAAATTAAAAAAGACCACCAAGACGCCAAGACACCACCAAGACACCAAGACTGTCCACACCACTGACTCCACCAAGACTGTCCACTGCATCGACGACTACCCACGTGATCTAATGCCTTCTACTCTTCTGTACACAATGATGCGCTCTATGAAGCTACTGTCTCCACGCATGACGTGACCAAACAATTTTAGAATCCAAGTTTGAACAAGTGTTGATAAACGTTGCTTGATGTCGAGCTCTTAAAGTATATAGAAATTCATGCGTAACTCAATCCATGATGCGTCATTTTCGTCCAGCACCACATTTCCAGAGCGTCTATTTTGTTCTTCTCAAGTATTCGTAGCGTCCACGTCCACGTCTCAGAAATATGGGGAACATCAGAGTCCGAACGAGCGGAATCTTAGTGGCCTTGCTGATGTCTGGGTCCCTCCATATTTTTTTCAATTGTCCATACCACTTTTTCAATTGTCATCGTCATACATCTACGTATACTTTAACTAAAGTAAATGATACATGGATTTGAACTTAATTTTCCATGATTGATGGTCATGGAAAATTAAGTTCCAACGTAATTGTGTTTTCTTAAGTTAAAAAGGTAAATCAGTTTTAAAAAAATGTAAATGTTTACTTGCTATGTATATATTTTATTTATTAATATCCAATATAGCAACGTTTCTAATACCGCATATATATTTGAAATGCGATATTTCATCCATAGTTTTAATAGCACATATTTTCTTTGTTAACAGTATTTTCATATCTTTTCTACGTTAACAGTATTTTTTGAAATTTCTGACCAATTTATTTAACTACGTCTTAAAATTTATGCTGTTTTTTAAAAGTCTAAAAATTTATCAAAAAATTATAGAAAAGCAAACGGTATCAAAATAAAAACAAAGGCAAATAGGCGCAGGGGTCCCCGAAATAAGCGAGTCCGGAGCAAACCCATTTATTGCCTCGAATCACCTCAGTCAGATTCTTGTCTTCTTACCTCAACGAGATGTGGTCTGCGCGCCAGGCCGACAACATTGAGGCCCGCATCCGCGAGCGAGACAGCAATGGCGGCTCCGATTCCTGCGCTCGCGCCGGTCACCACCGCAGTTTTACCAACCCAACGATCCATCGCTCCACTTGACTGTACAACAACTATTCACCACTTGACTGTTCTACACTGTGACAAGAGACCTAGCTTACCTTTATTTATAAGTGTCGGCTTCCCTTTGCCTTAATATTCACAGCCGCTATTAAACTACCTAGATAAGCGGTTCTCAACCTTTATCTTACTGCAGTTTTGATTCACCTGTTAACATTCATTATAAAGTGGAAGATAAATACCTAAGTGACTTGCATACGTGTTCTAATTTGTTTTCGAAAAAATTATAGATTAAAACTTTCATATTATGCCACAGGAACAGAAGTTGAAAAGATTTTAGGAAGTAAATATCACCACTCCAAATAAATAAAGATTCACAATTAAATGATGTAAATACCACGACCTAGGTTAATGTAAATACCACGACCTAGGTTTCGTTGTATTACATCTTCAGGTGGGCTATTGGCAAAGATTCAATTCAATCTTTGAATCTTTGCTAATAGCCCACCTGAAGATGTTGTAATACAACGAAACCTACGTTATAGTAAAAAGCTTAAAGAAAGTAGAAATAATACTACATCACGTAGTTTAATTTATTTGTGAATAATGAATTTCTACAAAATTAACGCCAAATATATTCAATAAATAAAGATTGTTAGAAGACAACAATTCACAAATTAGTTTTTTTTTATTTTTTCAATATCTCATTGCGTTAGTTTATAAAAATTAACGCACTGTTGAAATGGTTATACAAATCTAGAATCACAAAATTTGGAATATCCTGAATATAGAGACTATCCATAACTTGTCTGCACTACACGGTGTCTAGGGACACAATGGTAAATGTCACAATGATTTTGTTTACCTTTGTTTAAATGTGGCGGCTTTCCTTTGTAGCAATATTCACTCTTACCATTAACTTATCTAGAAAAGTGGTTCTCAATTATTTTTCCTTACGCTGCAATTACGATTGATTTGTTAAAATTAATCATGTAATGGAAGATAATTATCTATAGGTATTTAATTGCGAAAGCGCCTATTGTGAAAGGGTAGATTTGAAGAACCTATAATTTCTTGCTTTTTTGTATGTTATAGACCATACAATTTATTACAACTATTTATTTTTGAAGAGTCTCCCATTAGGTCTTATAATATAGTTAAATAGGGATAACATCTCTAAAGGAAAGTAGGAAAGCTTAACATTTGCATGGACCTGTCTTTCAAAGTTCAAAGATGGGCTGAAAGTCTAATTAAATATCGTGTCCATTAATCAAGGCATCAAAGAATATAAAATTCTTTACGAGTTTGGTTAAACAAATTGTTTGGTACGATTAATAATTTTCTAAATATAGTGTGAAGTGTGCATTTCTAGGATAAAATATGTAAACCGTATCAAGTTAATTATACGATAAAAATATTATTATTATTATTAATGAAGTTAAAATATTTCTTATTTACAGAAAAATTTTTATAAATGAGAAATATCGTAAAATTATATAAATTGCAATTTATTGAAATTAAATAATTTAAATACCTGCAGCAATTGTAGAAGTTTTATTACGCAATAAAGTCTTCATGTACATGAATTGTATTTATCCATGGTTTATATAATTTATAAATATTTGTCATAATTTTTTTTTAACGATATTAATGACTAAATGCAAAAACATAAATTATATTGGGAACTCAAGAATGTTTATGCGTATCTTTTGTATTTCGACTTTATTCTAATTTCATTAAAGAAACTATTTGGAATTTGAATTATTTTTACAATTAGCTTGTCCTATTTTTCGCACTTAAGAGAATTTATATTTTATTGCCCCATTTTTCGCACTTAAGAGAACTTCCATTTTATTGCTCCATTTTTCGCAATTAAGAGAAAGTCCATTTTATTGCCCCACTTTTCGCACTTAAGAGAATTCCATTTTATTGCTCCATTTTTCACAATTAAGAGAACATCCATTTTATTGCCCTATTTTTCGCACTTAAGAGAACTTCCATTTTATTGCTCCATTTTTCACAATTAAGAGAACTTCCATTTTATTGCCCCATTTTTCGCACTTAAGCGAACTTCCATTTTATTGCCCCATTTTTCACAATTAAGAGAACTTCCATTTTATTGCCCTATTTTTCGCACTTAAGAGAACTTCCATTTTGTTGCTCCATTTTTCACAATTAAGAGAACTTCCATTTTATTGCCCTATTTTTCGCACTTAAGAGAACTTCAATTTTATTGCTCCATTTTTCGCACTTAAGAGAACTTCCATTTTATTGCCTCATTTTTTGCGTTTTACGACATTAATAAAACTATTGTTGTAAAGTTATTCATGCGAAACCTGATTATGCACACTGACGTACTTGGAGTATTGTTAAGCGTTTAAATGCCATGATTAGAGTGCGATTCTGACATTGATATGATTGAACCGTCTTGTTTATAACCGGTAATCTAGCTCGCAATGTGCATATAAATGCTTAACAGACATAATTCAAGTTCGACTTTAGAACTTAATACACATTTGAGTTCATTGAACTTAAACCTTGATTTGATGGGAAAACAATTTTCTCTTTGTGATGATATTTTGCGTGAATATCTTAAATGATACGAATAGAAAAATTGGCCCGATGCAGGTACCTCAATTAGCAATGATGGTTCTACCTTAACTCTACGTTTTGAGAATAATTCTCATTAGCGTCTAGAACTCGTCACCGTTCGGTTTCATTTCAACGAAAAAAACAAATACATTAGTCGGCATAAGATTGGTATTTTACACTGATGATATAAATCAATACATTAATTATGTGGTTTAAATTATTTCTTTTATTGTGATTACCTGATTATATATGAAGAATATAAAATTGTCATTTATCACGAGGAAGGATCTTTATCAGTCTTTATGGTGCAAGTGTACTTGTGCTGTTTGAAGAGGCACTAAATCGGTGTAATACGTGTGATACATTGAAGTGTGGAATGTTTTCTTTCTGTCACGGGTTAAATACAAAAAGGAAATAAACTTTTGTATTGTTGAAAACAAATTCCACATTCTTAGTCACTTCCGGTTCTCAGTTCCTATCGCTATGGAATGACCTACTTATTGGTACAATAATTTTTCTATACATTATTTTGATGCGCGTTTTACGGATGATTTAACAAATGTTTCTTTTTCCGGATTTTATCGTCTTTATCGTTATGGATACATTACCTACTTTAGATCCAGAGTATTGATAAATTTAGTTCAAAGCCACCCCGATTTGCCCAAGGCATAGTAGTCTTGGGTGTCGACTTATATACACGGACAAACAAACTCACTAGTTTCCCATTTTATATAATAAAGTAAATTTTTTTGGTATCTGCAATAAAATGTGCATTTTTATTACCATGCGATGACCGAAAGAACCCATCAATCATTATGTTGTGTGCGGAGGCACACAATCCCCACACATAGCCCCCCCTTCCACTTGGAAGTGCGCCGTTTACGTCGCCTGCGTGTACATGATTCCGTGGGTGTGAACTTACAGTTAGGTACACAGGCTGTTTAGCATTCTGGCGCTTTGTATTGATACTTTATGGAAAAATGCATATCGATAAATTTTATGCTTTTGGCTTTAGTCGGGAAAATTATATATTTTTGTATTTTATACGTCTTTCATTTGATACACTCGATGAACTGAATAAAACATAACCAATCATCTTGCACCATTCGCCATATAGAATTTATGATAACACCACACACTGTATATCCTTTTTTGCATTTCTAATGATTGCTTTACCAGGTTTTATTTAGATGTATTGCGTAATTTATGACGTAATAAACAGGTAGAGAGACAAACTTGCACTCGTGTATATAAAACCAGTGCGGACTAATAGAAGAGAGTATAGAAATAATGAAAGTAATAAAATATATTTAATAATAAAATATATTTAATAATAAAATATATTTAATAATAAAATATAATTTATTATTTACATATTTAAAATTATATTTAAAAAAATAAGTAACGTTATTGATAGCCTGAAAATACAAGTGTTATCATACGCAGCAGAGGGTCTAGATGTAACTACATACTTTGCAAATTTCACGTGTTGACAGAAATTTATTTTGGATCCAAGGGAGACTTCGATGTTGGTTGGACTATTGTATACTGGAGGATGTTTTGTTTCAGTAAACGGAATTAATGAATTTTAAGTTCTCATTATGAATTTTCTTTATTTTGTTTGTTCTTTTTCATCGAAACTTTGTCGCTAACTGAAAATAAGATCATACGTCACGCTCTTTATGTATCTTATTGGAGATGTTCGGGAATATTCTGCAATATTTCAGAAATCGCCTGAAAACAATGGTGGGTTCATAAGTTGCTAATGGAATACGCATTTAGCATTAGCATGGAGTGTGTCCGTAAGTCTGAACGTTTGATGTCTATTGCGCAAGCCGAATTATATAAGACTAGCTGCTGTGCCCGCGACTTCGTTCGCGTGGAATTTGGAATAAGAAAAGTTATTAGACTGGAGAAGTCTAATATTTCGAGGCTCTGGCAATCATTTTTCCATATGAGATCTTCTTAATCTCATGTGGACACGACAACAACAACAATAACAACAACAACAGCAAGTGGTAGGCTAATATGTCTTTCAATTTTACTAACCATTAATATGGATCGTTTTCAATTTCAATCAGTATTTATGCCTCTCTTTTATCAACATTTATAGTTTTGGAATGTTTTTAACTGTCAATCCACAATATTCTGCCTTCCAAATACGATAAATGTCGTTTGATAAAGACACGATGGTCAGGAAGTAGTTCTACTACTTTTCCTCCATGTTGGTTGACGTAGTCATTGTGAAGTCTAGCAGCTGCGCAAACACTGACCCTTACAATACCATATTAATAATGCATCACGGCTACTCATGCGGCAAATAAGAAACCCGTTTTGGGTTTTGAGTAACGGCACATAAAACAGTTTATGTTGTTCTACATCAATCCAGATAATAAACCAGGTTGCTATTTCTGACATTGAAATCCGAATTAAAAACACAAAAAAAACCTAGAAACAAAAGTTAAAACCGTAAAAACGTGTGTAGAAATAACATAATTTACTAAGAGTGAGAGGGAAATAACGAAACTGAACAAACTGACGATAAAACAATTTAAAAAATTATGTCGTTCACCACTTCATACAAGTATTTCTTTCTCTAGCATAAACAACTGTAGCTTGTTTAGTTGTAGCTTTTATTGATGCCATGTTTTTGTTTATGACTGTTATTGCTTTTCCCTTAAATTTCTTTTTTGTTAATTACTATTATTGTTTTTTCGTTCACATACTCGCTATATATATATATATATATATATATATATATATATATATATATATATATATATATAAATATATATACGTATATATTATAATGGGTTAATTGTTATTATCTGCTGTTGTTTTAATAATTCTGGAAACGCCATGTCGAATTGCCAATAAAAAAAACCTGTAAATTTTAAGTGGATAACTATACGTTTTCCATTTAATTTGTATAATAAACAATCTATACTATTCTTTTCACTGGAATTACCATAAAAGATCAAACATGAAAAAAAGAGCAAAATTGTTTTTTTTTTAATTTTCCGATGATGTTGAGAAAATCTAAATTTTCAAAATGTTCCCTTGCAGTTCTTTTTTAATTTTCTTAGTTCATGAAACATTAATCGTAGTAATTTTTAAGATAATTTACATGTCGTATTTGTTACATAGTAGATCTTGGAAAGTCAACTTTCCACACGATTTCGTCGAATTCTATATACCAGGAGACATTATTAAAATATTATTCACAATTAAATGAAACTACGTGATGTAGTATTATTTCTACTTGCTTTAAGTTCTTTACCACGAACTAGGTTTCGTTGTATTACAACATATTCAGGTGGGCTATTAAATCTTTGTTAATAGCCCACCTGAAGATGTTGCAATACAACGAAACCTAGGTCGTGATAAAGAACTTAAATAAAGTAGAAATAATACTATATTACGCAGTTTCATTTAATTGTGAATAATGAATTTCTACAAAATTAACGCCAAATATATTCAATATATAAAATATTATAATTATTTTTTTGTTTCTGATATAAAATAAGAGAATACTCTATAGTTTCACTAAAGAGCTATATTTTCACCAAATTTCATGGTTATCCTCTGAAAAGTCTAGATACAGGATTGATTGATGTGGGTCAAGGTTTGATAAGTGTCCATTTTTGTATAATCCTGTTTTGTTTTAGGTTGACTTTCTGCTGGACCACTTACGCAGGGATACCTATACATATATATATATATATATATATATATATATGATGGTTAAATTTTTGATATTTTAGGTCCGCATTCAGCTGTAATCTTAGACATCATTACGATGATAAAATCTTTTAAGTAATGAAAACGACCTATTTAATTGTTTCCTTGAAAAAATTATGTCTTAATCTTCGATTGAGTCTACTGTGATCAGGACAGTATGGCTGTGATCAGGACAGTATGACTGTGAATATGCTTATGAGGGTCATATAACGCCAATAAAGACTAAGAGGCATAATCAATTGACATGTGAAGAAGGAAATCAATTTTGCCTAAAAATCATAAATATTATTATTATTATCATCACTATTATTCCGTTTTTCTTTACTTTTACAATTTCTATGAACCTAAAATTTACTAAAAACGCTAATAGATGGCGCCGGCAGTACCATATAACTATGAGCACAAAGTTCACTAAAAACGCTTATAGGTGGCGTTGGTGGTACGAATATCGTAATATTCACCAAGCAGATTTTTGGCCATTGCAATACTCAGACAAAAAGTATCCTATGTTGCTTGAGGATATAAACTATCAACATACTAAATTTCCTCAAAATGAATGCGGTAGATTTCGTGTGACTAGAGTACAAATTAACAGACCGGCAGACAAAAATGACACTTAAATTCTAAAAACAGTCATTCAAGCTTCTGTTACACAGACCTGCATTTTTGGTGCAGCTATAACTGGATTATAACTTTAATGTTATAATCTTTGAATACAAAAAGTGATATTCATATGTAAAAACTACGTACATTTTTAAAACTACCCTCACTTAAAACATTTTTGAACAACTGACCGTTTTCACTTTTTTATTTGCGTCACTTCGTCAATTTATAAACATTTTCAATCAAAATATTCGATATATCTTCGTCAATGATTATCAATACATTTTGTTACATTTGTGGTGAATTTATGTTAAAAAAATCTAGAAGACCTTTGTCGGAATTTGTGAATAATGCGTATTAAGTTTACTTTAAGATAAAGATTGTAGATCTTGGCAAGCCATGGATCTAAAGCAATGTTTGCAAATTATGTAGTGAGCATTTAAGACAATGGGTAAATGGAAAGCCAAGTCATTTGAAGTTTGGTGTGCTTATGATTTGGAGGGAATCGAAAAATGATTTTGATGATTGTTATCTTTGTTTTGGAAAATTTAATGGTGTTAATAGAAAAAAAAATCATCTATCCTGGTCTAGTGTCCGCTACAAGACCTGTGCCCCACTCAGCAGATATAGCATTTTCCATTTTTCAAGACCTGTCAGATCTGTCACACAAGGAAATATGTACTATTGTATATACTATTAGTTCTACACGAATCAGCACTAAAGATGAAAATGGTAACGGTTTTGAGACAGTCAGAATCCCAACTTTTCATTCAAGATAAGACATCTTAAGTGAATAGTTGGAAAATGACCTGATAAGAGACCTGGAGCTTTCAAAAGAATGATCAGAGCTGCTGGCATCCATATTTAAAGAGAAAAGAAATTTACTTTCTACAGCTATGAAGGTCTCGTTTTAAAGTGCTCGAGAAAAAAACTTCTACTTTTAAAAGAACTTCTCCCACTCTTTTTAAAAGAACTTCTATCTTTTTTAGTTCCGAAAGTGATATGGTGGTCTTTTGACCAAAATCCGTCTCTTTTATCTTTGACTCTTCTGTCTCTGATTATCAGTGGGTCATATGAGTGGATTTAAAAATGGTAAAATTTTTATTAGGTCAACAAAGGGGCTATACGAAATTTTCTCGTTTCACTTGTTTGTGGAACAGCAGAGCAAAAAGAGATCACAGAAAAGAGATTGGCCTCTAAGCAAATGGTTAACGGCTGGGAAACAAAACGTTATGAACCCACCTTTTTTTTCCAGAGAAAAAAATTATTTTGTTTCCATCGCATATAAAATTAGGACTGATGAAAAGTATGCGAAAGCATTGAATAAAACTGGCTCTTGTTTTATTAACACATTAAGAAAATTCCCTGGTTTGAGTTCAGAGAAACTAAAAACTTTTTTGATAGACGACAGATAAGACTTTTGATGAAAGATAATAATTTTGTGCACTCATTGGACGGTTTAGAATCGACGACTTGGATATCTTTTGCAAATGTTGTGAAAAATTTCTAAGGAAATCATAAGTCAATAAAGTATCAACACATGGGTATAACATAAGTGTAAAAGTTCACTACCTCCATAGCCATTTGGACAGATTTTTCAAAACTCTTGGCTCTTATAATGAAAAATAAGGAGAGCGATTCCACAAGGATTTAAAAATCATGAAAAATAGATATCAAGGTCGTTGGAATGAACACATGATGGCTGATTACTGCTGGAGCATAATGCAAGAGTGTCTTAAGGAGACCCATGAAAAAAAGAAGTTTTCTTATGTTATTTCAGAAAAATTACACGTAGTATAGGAAAAATATATGCAAAGTTAGAATATAGACTTTAGTTTTGAAACCACTGTAGGCCTGTGTTATCATTATACAGCAACATCTCGCTTTACTCGACCCCGCATTGCAGGTATTCGTTGAAACGCGATTTTTAAAATTCACGCTGAACTGCCCTGCTTTACGCGGCCGTGATTAATTGATTCATTTGAGCGCATACGGCATGATTGCATTAACGAATACGAACCCATAGCTTCTCATTAACGGAAGCGGACTATCAGTTGATTTAAAAACTCGAAATAATACTTTTTTTTCTAGTAGATTTCAATACATATTTGTCCTTTAATTTAAGATTATACATACTGTGTGTTTGTCAGTGAATTGAAAGAACATATTATTATCTTCTTACTATGTCGCCACCGGCTACAAAAAAGGAGCGGAAGAGCTTGAGTTTGGAGGTTAATTTAAAAGTTATACAAAAAATGGAAAACAGAGGCAAAGCTACAGAAATTGGACGACAAATTGGGCTGTCAGAATTTACCGTACATACAATTGTAAACAATGGATACCAGATTATACGGTCCTGCAAATTTTCAACTCCTACTAGTGCAACAAAACGTCCGAGGCTGTCTAGGTTAAAGATGTAAATGCAAAAAATACACAAATGCAAGTTCAATGTACAAGAACCTGAAATATCAGGAAGGCAAAGGATCTTCCACTATTCAGTTTGTAGCTAGTAGGGGCTGGTTTGATAGATTTAAAAAGCTAATGAACCTCCACAGCATGGAAATAACGGGTGAAGCAGCAAGCGCTGATATAGGAGCTGCGACAAGGTTTCCTACCCAGCTACACAATTTCTTACTGGGAGAGAAAATTCCTACCTACTTTGTCTTTAACGCCGATGAAACTAGTCTCTTCTGGGAAAAAAATGGCATCTTGTACTTTTATTTCTAAAGAAGAAAGACATACAATTGGTTTTAAAGCAGCGAAAGGTCGGCTTACTCTTCTTTTAGGGAGTAACGTAACCTCGCTAGTATTTTAATCCAAAACACCACGTGCTTTGTGAGATACTCCTTCGGTTGTTTGGCGATCAAATCGAAAAGCGTGGGTAACAAGAGAGCTTTTTACGCACTGGTTTACAAACAGCTTTTGTCCAGATGTTAAAAATTACTACGATCGTAATAGACTACCCCGAAAAGCTTTATTGATCTTAAATAATGCACCTACGCATCCATTAACATTTGATTCGCCTTGGGATCTGAAAGTGGAGGTGATGTTTTTGCCGCCAAACACCACATCGATTTTACAAACCATGGACCTATGATTTCTTTCATGGTTATTTTTAAAGCTTATTACCATTGCCACACTTTTGGTCAATTATTTCGTGAAACAGACGGTGAGGGACAACAGTCCATGCGCGATTGGTGAAAATCATACTATATTCTGAAGGGTGTACAAAACATTGCTGCAGATTAGAATGGAGTATGAATGGGGTATGTATGACAGAGCTGTATGAATGGAGTTTGGAGAAGTCTTTGGCCCGCCGTGATAGAGGCACCCAATAGTCACGTGCGAGTTCAAGATGCAACAAGAGAGGTGATTGAAGACATCGCGCTTATGATGGAAAGTTCTGAACTTGACAGTATTCCAGTAGAAGAATTAGAAGAATTTGTTGCAACAGACAGGGCACCTTTGTGCAACGAAATTTTGATGGACATACAAAAAACTTACGGCGAAACACAATAAGTACACAACGAAGAGAGAATGTTGTCGTCAAGTGCACTACAAGAAGCATTATCCAAGATATATTCAGGTCTTGAGATTTTAGAAAATTTAGACAGTGATGACGATCGCGTCTTACATCCTCATCAAGATAAATGGAAGTGATTAAATTACCCCGTTATACGCGAATTTCGCTTAACACGATTTTATCCGGTACACATCTCTCGTGTAAAGCGAAATATTACCTTATATGCTAAATCAATTACAATTTTTAAAATATTTCGGGAATTCACTCCGTTACAGTATTATATATATATATATATATATATATATATATATATATACATATATAATATTGGTTACTAATGAATATTATAGCATGTTTTAGATATCATGGACATATTAAAATCCTTTATATTACGATATCCACATTAATTTTTTACGCTTCACTGCCGAATGCAACGCTTATTCAATTTTCACATTGTGTTTTGTTTGTGAATAAAAATTGCATACGTTTATCTATTATATTGTATTTTATTAAGTACAGTAAGCTTCTAATAACCAAATGTTATATTTGTGTCCAATTTTGGTGATACTATTTTTTGTTTGGGCGACAAACCCACATTAATTTTTTAGGGTTTTTTTTGCATAAAATATAGGTTTTTTTTAATAATTTTTGAAGTGAAACTTCTTTTTAAGTGCCTGAATTTGTAACAAATACACGACAGTAAGCGAACGAGAGTGACACCGCCTTGGCCATGACATTTTACGTACACATTCAAGTATTAAAAAAGACGTTGACTCGAAAAAGCGTGTATAAAAACGAGAAAGTTGTGTAATGTAGGCGAGTGAATAAGCTTTAGGTGCAAATGGAATAGCATTATTGTAAGGAAATAAAATTAGCCCATTCCCTATAAATAAGCATATGATGGAATTTAATTCGACCTTATCACACTTACTGACACAGTGTAAGTGCGACAAGAACAACTAAATTTCTCCTGGACGATTCGAAGTAAATATTATAAAAATATTAATTTAAATATTATTTGCATGTAATTGGGAATGAGGTTCTGTTTATTCGATTTTGATGGCGGGTAGCTGTGTAAGTAATCATTTAGTTAAAGTATATTTATAAAAGATCATTATCAGATTAAATTTATTGCAAAACTATCGGCTTTTTATTAAAATTTATTCCGAGATCAGGGCAAGGTTATCCGCCGTATGTCACTTATTAACAACAAGACGCACGCTGCTTCGACTGTTTTGTATGATTATAAAACATTAAAAGCTCGTAATTAATCACTAAATAAACTAAATTAACAAAATAAAAACAAAATTAACATAAATATGAATACTTAATTAGTATGTTTGTGGTATAATATTGTTTCCGAAAAATAGATTGAATTATAATAAACTAATTATTAAAAACATCTATGTGATTTTTTGACGTTTTATTGTATGGAAAATATTCATAAGAATTCGTAACTTGATAAATTTTAATAAAAGAAATTCAGTAGCGGCGTAATCATTCATTTGATTTTTCATTTATATACTTTAATACTTTTGATTATGTATATTACTTGGCGGTATGTATTTTTATGAAGTTAAAACTTTTTTAAGCGATCGCACGTTGAAGTGAAAATTTATTATGAAAAGTGAACGAAACTGAGGTGTTCGCACGGGTCGGTGACGCTTAATCGGATAATGTCGGCCGATGCCGACAGAGTGCATCCTTTCAAGAATTACGTTCTATTTTTGAATAATATTTTATTTGACTATAATTTAGTATAATACGCGTATGTTATTTTTCCGACTGATTCTCCCTTCGGCCAGTTTCGTTGTATTGTCGGTTTTTTCGGACTTAATTGGACCAGTCGCTAGGTAATTGTGTTTTTTATAATAACATTATTTTTAATTATAAAATATTTTTGCAATATATATCGATAGATGGGGCTATACTGATTTTTCATGGTTCAAATCTTTGCTTGGGCTACGGTTTTGATTAATATTTTAATGTAATGCGCAATTGTTACTGTATATAATCAGTTTAATATTTCAAGTGACACAGTGATACTTGAAGTATCCCAGTTATTGTTTAATATTTTATTTGAGAGTAGTTTAATATAATATATGTATGTTATTGTATTTTAAAATAATAATCACGCATTGCTCCTGATTCTCCAAAATAATATTCATCAGATAACATCAATATATATATATATATATATATATATATATATATATATATATATATATATATATATGTATATATATATATATATATATTAAAATTAGAAATTTTCATTTCATACGTGTGGTTAAAAGCACAAACCAGAATTTTTTTATATTAAGTGTTTTTTGTAATTATGCCTAATTTTGAAAAAGAATAATTTCTAGGGAAAAATATATTTTGTAAGCTATTTTTCAAATTATACAAGATAAAATTAGAATAAGTTTTATTTTCACTAAATAAAGGATAAAATATCCTTTAAGAAATATCCTTTAAGGTCCGCACTGTCGGCCATCTTAAACATATTTATAATTTAATTTTAATTTATAATGTATATTTAAAACCTTAACTTCTAATATATTCCTGAAGGAAGTATTTATTACGTAAAATTTTAAAGCGATATTTTACAGGATTTTTAGTGTTTAATAATATCAATCATACCACTATAACTAACATTCGTTTATTTTCTTTCTTAGAATATTGTATAATTCATAAAAGTAATTTACAAACGTTAGTATATATATATATATATATATATATATATATATATATATATATATCATACCCTGATCTGGCAAGCAATGCAGTTATTTTGCAAAGTAACAACTCCTCGCAGCAAATATATTAAATCATAGTTGATTTACTGCTATTTGTTAAGGAGTTACATCGTTTATTTCCGGACCTTATCACCAGATCATCATCATCATATGTACATAGGACCACCCTTAAAGTATCCTCTTTCAAATAAAAAAAAATCGTCCAAATCGGTCCACTAGATAAAGAATTGTCGCTGAACATACACAGAAAACAAAGATTCCGACGGTAGGTTAAAAAGAGGCATCTGTTTGAACTTCAGTGCCCTGCTTCAACGCAGGAGGAAGAATTATTGTGATCTTGATAAGTACACTTTATTGGTTTGCCTCCTTCTCCTTTAAACTTCCTCCTTTTTTGAAGTCGCTCAAAATTAATGAAAAATCCATTTTATCAAAATATTATTGTTACTATTGACATTCCGTAAATCGTAAACATCATATAGGATCTAATATCCTTCATAAAATAATTTGTTTGCACAGAATTTCTCCATCCTTGACTCGAGGACTCACCGTTGAATTGGCTTTTTAATCTTATATATCAGTCTAAAACACTTTTTAAGAATGAAGTTCGCGAGAGTCGAATTCGTACGAAAATGTTTCTATAAATTAATTAGATATAGGTTCTGCTAATATTTATTTAAATGAATTAGAATAGAATTAGAATATTTAAATGAATTAGATATAGGTTCTGCTAATCTGTCTCCCTATTTTTTTAGGGTTCCATATCTCGAAAGGAAAAACGGAACCCTGCAAGACCATTCACGTATAGGGTTACCAAATGCAAACCTAACAATTCCTGGAAATCTCTGAGTATTTTGCTAGAACCAATATATAGAAGTATAAGAATATTTGAATTAAAAAGAAATAATGTTTTTGTGGTATTTTGAAAAAGAAAGCAGTAAGCCAAATTTTGTCCAAAAGATATTATATTTTAGGTAAAAACTAACTTGCTTAATTTAAACTAGTATCCAACTACATAAGAAGACAAAACATAAATAAAAAAGTTAACACCTCTATTTGAATCATTAATTAAAATGTTAATGCAAATTAATTTTAATTTGCATTAAGGCTGCTGTTACTCCAAATTAAAATGGGCTGCTGTTACTCCAAATTAAAATAGGCTGCTGTTACACCAAATTAAAATAGGCTGCTGTTACTCCAAATTAAAATAGGCTGCTGTTACTCCAAATTAAAATAGGCTGCTGTTACTCCGAATTAAAATAGGCTGCTGTTACTCCAAATTACCTACCTTTTTACATATTTATCATCAAAATTTGCCATTTTGATAAGTTTTTCCCCGTCACTGCTTTGCAAAAACGATATAATTTCTGGGCCAGCTTCATCATAATTAATACTAGTCTGCAATCCGGATTTGGTCACATCCGCAAGGCAGGGGGAGGAAGGGAAGGTGGGAGTAGTTGGACACTGGACCACAAATTAAATTCCTGGACGTTTCTGGATTTCCATGCCATCTGGCAATCCATCACAGTCTGTAGTGATACATGTTATTATCCTACATATTTTGCATTAGAAAACTTTTTAAAAATATTCACAAGAAAGGTAAAAAGTTAAATTTTATATATCAGAAAGAAAGTTAAATTGTATATATCAATGATACCCATTTAAAAAAAATGCTTGTTGTGAGGAGTACAAAGATATTTTTTTCATAATTTTAAATTGCATATTTAAAAAGATGTTGGAACATATATGCGAAAATAGGGCATTCTCACCCCCGCCTTATTTTTAAAACTACCGAACTAAAAGTCGTGTATAAAAAAGGGTTGGTAAAATTTAACTAGAATATTACAGGAAAATTTCAGCGATTAACCTAAATCTATATATATATGTATATATATATATATATATATATATGTATATCTATACCTATGTATATATATATATATATATATATATATGTATATATATATATATATAGGGTAAGAAATAAGGCAAAGTATTCACATTGTGAAAAATTCATATTTGTAAATAATTTTATAGATATAGTATGTACTCTTAAAGTTTATTTTGTCAAAATATGTACAGAAACCTCATAACGTGAGTTTAATCCTATTGACAGGGTTTTTCTTGCTATTGCTTTAAGATAGAGGGGTTTAAACAACGATTTTTACTGAACACGACGGTTTAGAGTACAACAAAATAATTACTGGTTTAACCTTCCCCAAGTCACATCTTGCCATATCTTTGTTTGGGTATTTACTAAGTGAATCATAAAACTATTTGAAAAAGAATAGACAGTCGTACGAACAGATAACGAATAAGATTCCGAAGTGTTTCGTGGCATAAATATCAAGCCAAATTTCGTGCAACGTTTTTTACGCTACCTTTTGAGTGTAACGAATCTATGGTAAGAAGGACAAAAAATAGGTATTTTGCTAACAATCGAAAGAGATAAACGAACACGGCAGAATAAGACAAGAAGTATACGCATGTGCGAAAACAAACAAAAATGGTGCTCACTATTGCTATCAGCTGTTTTATAAGCTATATGTGTCAAAAGAAAACTGTCAAAATTTTATCGATTTACTTATGTATTTCTTAGATTTTGGATAAAATGATGTTTAAAATAGCGAAAACAAATTTCATTAAGTTCAGCCTTGAATTCAACGACAACAATCATATAATTCACAAGACTCGTACTCGGCTTACTACTGGCAAAGTACATAAATCAATGTACGGGACCTACATTAATGTACATAAATCAATGTAAAAAACCTAAGCAACGTACATAAATCAATGTACGGAATATACATCAATGTACATAAATCAATGTTCAAAACCTGAGCAAAGTACATAAATCAATGTTCATAATGCCAACAGAATTAAAAAATTAACTATTAATAACAAACTCCATCTAGCCGTAAACGTGTCGTGTATCCAACTGTTAATTTTGTCCTTATGCACATATCTATTGTAATGTTCCCTAAACATTGGTTGAAAATGTATAATAAAAAAACGGGAAAATTATTAGTTAAGTCACGCATCAATGCACATGTTATAATACATTATATGTCATATGACTATATAATGTATTATAACCGTGAGATACTTAACCAAGTTTGTTTATCATGGTTTAATTAGATAAATGTAGCTTGCGGAAACTTGTAATAGTTTTTTGTCTATGATAGGTACTAAACATTTTGACACCATTAATTTTTTTCCGAAATTTGCGATTCTACTTGTTTCAAATTGAAAATAAAACTGATGTTAGCTAATATTATGAACGAATGTTTATTTGTTATCTAATTATTAACTACTTGATAAGTATTACCATTGCTAAGTTTTGCATAAACTTACATTATATTACGACCAGGCATAAAAGTAAGATTAAAGATACAATTTTGAAGTGCAACTTCTTTTTACGCGGTGAGAGTAAAACATGAGGTCGAATTTCGTGTTACGTTTTTACGCAACGTTTTTAGTGTAACATAACTATCGTAACAAGGACGGAAAATAGATATTTAGCAAACAATCGAAAGCGATAGACGAACACGACAGAATAAGACAAGAAGTGTACGCATGCGCGAAAACAAACAAAAATGGCTCTCACTACTGCTGTCAGCTGTTTTATAAGTTATATGTGTCAAATTAAGCTGTCAAAATTTTATCGATTTATTTATGTATTAATGATTGATTTATTTCTAATTTTACGTATAATACATGGATTAGAAGACTGGAAATATATGCACTTAATATACTGAACTGCACATATAGTTTTCGCAAATATAATTTACAACAGAATTCATACATCTTGACCTCCTTCAGCCGCATTTAGCCCTGTTCTGGTACTGGCATCGCGGCTATTTTTTAAACTGACAATTACCTTTGTAAATTTACATGAATATTTTATTAGATGTTTCCGTCGAGATGTTACGTCGATATTATATTAAATTTTTTTGTTTTAAAATATTTTTATACAAATTCAGCACAATGTAGGGACTTAGACCTAATATATATTTTTTTCTCTCTCTGCGTTTTATCTCTTACTAAATACTTACAAATAGACATTTAGATCGCCAAAGAAGTTTCACTTCTGTCACGTGTACAGAGTTGTATGCGACCAAATTTTTTTAACTCGGGTAATTAAGCATTTCATTAATAAAATAATACTATTTTGAGAAATGGGCTCGCACCGAAAAGTGAAGCGAAATTTTTTTCTCTTTACATTAATGCTTACAGATATACATATTATCTGAATTTGGGCTTACAGATATAAATTACTTGCATTTGGGCTTACAAATATGAATTATCTACACTTTGGGCTTACATGAATAAATTAGTTGCGTTTGGGCCTACAGATATAAATTACCTGCATTTGGGCTTACAGATATAAATTACCTACATTTGGGCTTACAAATATGAATTACTTGCATTTCGGGCTTATATACATAAATTATCTACGTTTAGGCTTACAGATATTAATTTCTTGCATTTGGGCTTATAAATATAAATTACCTGCATTTAGGATTACATATATAAATTACCTGCATTTGGGCTTACGTATATAAATTTTCCTGTATTTGGGCTTACAAATATAAACTACCTTCATTTGGGTTTACATACATAAATTATCTGCGTTAAGGCTTACAGGTATTCATTTCTTGCATTTGGGCTTACAAATATAAATTACCTGCATTTGGGCTTACAGATATAAATTACTTGCATTTGGGCTTACAAATATAAACTACCTGTATTTGGGTTTACATATATAAAAAACCCGCGTTTACGTTTACAAATATAAATAATCTGTATTTGGGCTTACAAATATAGATTACCTGCATTTGGGCTTACGTATATAAATTAACTGTATTTAGGATTACCTGCACTTGGCCTTAGAGATATAAGTTGGCTGTATTTTCATTTTGGGCTTACAAATATAAATTACTTATTGTACAACTAGCTGCACAACTAGCTTTGTACCCTTGACTAATTTCTAATTTTTTCACTTGAATGTGGAACCTTAGCTACGCGTCACCTTAATGGATAACAGCATCTAGGAACTTCGAGTTTTGTTTAACTACAAAAACCAGAAGTTCTCAAGTGATGATACATATTCATCATTGATAGTATACATCACAAACATGGAGTAACCATTTACCAACACAAATTTTTTCAAAGCTAGTCACAGGCCCATGACGATATTGGACACGCCTTTCGGCGCCCCCGGCTTCGTGCTAGGTACAGTGCATCAAATATACGATTGATTTGTGACTGATGGTCGTTATATCAATTTAGTCTCATATGCACCCCATGCTTTTCTATCTTAGGTCCAAATTGAGTATTTCATAACTGCGCAAAGGTTGACCTAATACGCGAACACAGTAAGGCCAAGATCATTGTGGCTCTTATGTGTGTGGGTGTGCAGGCACGTGAACACGAAGGAAAGAGACAGGGTAAAAGCATGTCGTAAATTTATTTATGTTTGGAAACGATATTATACCGCAAAGTTACAATTCATAACTCATATATTTATTATTTCATTTAGTTTGTTTAGTGATTAATGATGGTATCCAATATTTGAAAATGATAAAATAAATTAGAATTGGTCTTTTCAGTGTGCGTCAGCGCGAGCACCCCAGATCATACAAATTATACAGAATTTTCAATGAATTTCAGTGAAATAGGAGAATGGAAAATTGTTTAGCTTTGAAGAAAAACTTTGATAAGCATCACGATTAGGACGATGTCGCATCGCGTCCCTCTGGCTCGGAGACCCTGAGCAACTATTCAAGTTGCCCCCAACCTAAAGCTGGTACTATTCACCAATAAGCTCATTAATGACTTACAATTGTCGTCCACTTTAAAAATTGTGTACACTTGTGTACTTATCAAAAGCTTTGTGTACTTATCAGGCTCCGAGTATGCATAACGTGAACTGATTTACAGGTGATTTGCGTGCGGTCCGTATGATTCTATTCAACTCGCGCACGTGTATGAAGAATGCAACAAACGCGCAGTGTGCGACGCAGGCGGTGCACATGTACTACATATATGCATTCTGATGCATGCAAATGACTAATTGTAATAAATTCATGAATGCTCTCAATGGCAAGCATAGTTATCCATATAAGCATAAGTACAAAACATAATGCTGTAACCAACGTGTTGCATACCGCTTCTAATCTATTTTATTGTTTTCAAATATTGGATATCGTTATTAATCACTAAACAAACTGAATGAAATAATAAATGTATGATTTCTCAATTGGAACTTTGCGGTGTAATATCGTTTCCGAACATAAATAAATTTACGTGTTGCATACCGCTTACGTGTTGCATAAATTTACGTGTTGCATAATGCTGTAACCAACGTGTTGCATACCGCTTCTAATCTATTTTATTGTCTTCGTGTTGCATAAATTTACGTGTTGCATAATGCTGTAACCAACGTGTTTACGTGCTGCATAAATTTACGGGTTGCATAAATTTACGTGTTGCATAATGCTGTAACCAACGTGTTGCATACCGCTTCTAATCTATTTTATTGTTTTCAAATATTGGATATCGTTATTAATCACCAAATAAACTAAATAAAATAATAAATATATGATTTCTTAATTGGAACTTTGCGGTGTAATATCGTTTCTGAACATAAATAAATTTACGAAATGCTTTTACTCTGTCTCTTTCTTTTGTCTTCACGTGCTTGCACATCATACACATAAGAGCCAAAATCGACTATGCGACAATATAGACGTACTGAAGTATTATACGTATTCAAAGCGGTGGCCGTTTCCATGTATTTCCGTCTTACTTCTTTTTTGTCAAACAATACTCATGACAACAACATATTAAACAATTAATTTAATAACAAATTTATTCAAAAATTGAGTTTTTACCGACAAATTTTAAGCGTCAAACGTCTTTTCACATAATTTTTGTTACTAACTTCACTTTTAATGTGGAACTATAACATTAAAAGCGAAGTTAGTGCTTACCAGAATTATACAGGGGCCATTTCCGGAGTAGAATGCAAAAACATGTCGCATTTGAACTGTTTACATCTTCAAATTTATTAAACACAGATCAATAAAAATGAGCATCATTAGAAAAAAATTGAATTTCAATTTATAACGAACCTACTAACAAACTTCTTAACATATAACGTAGGGCATAAAATTTAATTAAATATTACAGAAAGAAAAAATTGAGTCGCAAGGAACTAACGACATCTATGCGATATTGTTCACACTACGTTCTGCTAACAACGAATAAATATTCATAAAAAAGCGCCATCTGTTCGTAACCTGAAAAAGTTTAATAACAGAAATGCAGTAGCGGCATAGATCAGAATTGAAAATTGCAATTAAGTTGCTAACATATTTTTTTATTTTTTTGTTTTATACCTTAATATTCTTGGTACATTGTATTCTTCTTTGTATTTGATTTGTTTAGTGTAATTATGACATAGTCCGCCGTAAGTAAATATAACGTAAGCGGTCTTCAAAACTATTCAAAATAATATCTAATACAAGTTTTCTTTCAATTAAATTTAAGAAAATAAGGAAAAATTAATTTTTAACGAAGTGCTCTTGTTCCAATCAAGGTTTCGTAATGTATATATATATATATATATATATATATATATATATATATATATTCTCTTAAAAATATTGGTTTAAGCAAATATATTACTTCATAGTACCTACGAGTATGATTTAAGGATGTATTGATGAATGGATAATTTTGTTTTTGTATTTTTATGAAATCTTATAATCAGCATTTTAAAATTGATCTCATCGAATTAAATAGTATTTAAATGGATAAAAAATTATTGAAAGTTTTTCGTAATACATTTTAAGAAGAAAGCGGCTAAGCGAGAATGGAACTCGAGTAAACATGTTCCTTATAAATAACAAAATGGCTTTTCAAAAATTCATCGTATACGTAACGCAATTCTTGTGACAATTGTTTTATTCTCTCACTATAGGAATTCATTACTGAGGCTCAAATCTGACAAATAACCTTTTTATTTCCTTAAGAGGATTAAGTGCAGACAGTGCAGCAGTCACATGTACAACTTTTCCAAGCTTGTGAATGTTTTTTCGACTTTATTTACATACATAATTATCTTACATACGAGTTATGTCGATCAGCTGATAATTTTGCATAACGTCTTGATTTTTGGGCTCCTTGACTTATTGGATCGTTTCGGTGTCCACACCTCTGTAATAGGCAATTTTGGAAACTATTCGTCGTAAACTTTTAAAATTTAACATAGATACAGAGTTTGGGGTGGTCCAGTTATAGACATGATATATGAAAAGTTTAATTTCGACTTGGGGTAAATTGGGAATTGAAAAAAACGCGGGATCGTGTGGGGTGTCAAACGAAAAATTTTTGAAAGATGAATTCAACAGTACATACGATGGATTTTTTAATAAAATTGTTTAAACATACTTTGGAACTGAATGCTTAAAATTGCTGTCATTCACCATTATCACCGATAGGATCGCACAGAAAAATCTGAAAAAAAATCAGGAATATTGAGAATTGGGCACAGATTGAATCAAAATTATCGGGATTGAAAAATTATTATAAAACATTTAAAATTAATTGTTATAAAACATTTAATCGTCAATTTTGTATTTAGAGAAAAAAAAGTGTTACAACTATTTAATAGAAAAAGGTTTTCTCATAGTCGGAGTGTATTACTATTAACAATTTTAGAGGGGGGGTGATGACACAATTTGACCGATTTTTTACAATAATTTTCAGCTACTTAATACAAAGTTATATTTTTTGAGACATTTCACACAAACAATTTTATATAAAAGGGTTTTCAAAACTTGAGATGATTGAAAACCTTTACCACCTCAGGCTCCGGTGAGAAATTTGCACATTTTATTTTCGTTTTGTCTGAAATATAAGATGTGCAACTATGTCAAATTTCAAGATACTGGTTCAACTTGAATCATATAGGTGAGTCCAAATTTGAGTTTCCAAAATAAGATATTTTCGAGAGATTGGCATCTAATGACTTGGTAGCATTACCATGTGTGTTAATAAGGTTTGGAACACAAATGACATCACCATGAAAAGATTATGTCAAACAAAAAATGTTATCGATGTATAGTAGCTAAAACCATTAATGATTACAAAATCATTAACTGAGATAAGTTTACCCCATTAGATGTTCTGTACTTTTAACAGACCTCTAACTTCATTCATATAAATATGCAAAATTTTACTTTCTTCTGATAAAGTCGACTGGTTCTCTGTACATGTATTTGTAATACGATGTGTAACTCTCTCCCACCCATCATATTCCTAGCAAACCTAGCACTCCCTGATTATTGTTTATTTAGATCTCTTAGCAAGGCCTTACGCGAAAAACTTTGATGATGATGACCGCCTACGATAGTTCATAGGCCAATTTTTTCATTGCAAGCCACCTGAATTTTATACAAATGCTATCCACTCCCTGCCAGTATGTTGGAGACAGGTAGTATAAAATGATGGTGATTATTACATCGACGATTTATTAATTTTATAAAAAATTGTAACATTAGTGACCCCTCATTACTTCTTAGCCAACTCCATATATATATATATATATATATATATATATATATATATATATATATATATATATATATACTATTTTGGAAAGTTCTGAGTTTCGACCGACAATTTGACATAACATTTTTGAAAATTAAAAAGTAATATATTTTTTTTAAAGGTATTGAAGGGTAGACCATAAATAACAAGGACCAAACCAATTTTTGCTCAAGTACCAGTATATTCATATTTATTATAAAATTGCTAACAACATCTCGAAGAGATATAGCACTAAGTTAGACTGAACGAAGTCCTGCTTTTTAGACTGAGTGAATATAGTATATACTAATTTTATTCTACTTCTTTGCCAGCGTTGAAAAATCTGAGTAAATCAAGAACAGGTAGTAATGGTTACAAGATAATTAACAGTAAATATGTTAAGTACAGATAAAACTATCATTATAATGTTTCAATAAAATTATTATATTTCAATTAAATTATGATATTTCAATTAAATTATTACAAGAGTTAATATTAATGGATAACATTATCATATACTGCGAACATAAATAAAACCATGATTAATCTAAAGAGGATTACAGGAATAACAAAAAATACATTAAAATCATTAATTATTACAAAATTACGAAATAAATAACTGAGATAAAGTTATCCTTATCAGATATTCTTCACTTTTAATATCATGTTACATAATTGGCATTTATTTTTTATCCTTCAAATACAGCGTTATTCTAACGAATACGGTTGAAACATAATAAGATAACGCCATTAAATTATACTTCAAAATAATTTCTTTATTCGGAGCCCACACTATATGCAATATATTACACGTAAGATAGGTTTCCTCCGAATTAACTCTCCATCATGAATTGAAAAATGAATTCCACTGTGTAAATATATTGTCTAGCATATCTTCCACAGTCGTGAGAAAAGTGGTTGGTTGCCTTTAACTCTTTAATTGATTAACGCAAGTTAACCGAAATTATTTATTGTTTAAGTACTAACTAATTCCATTCAACAGTATTTGTGCAGATAACGCTACGTTTGCAGGATATGAATATTAGTAAATGCTAATTATATCATATTGTATTAAAAGAGAAGATACTTACCTGAAAAAGACAACATTATCAACAATATCTCGGTTATGAATCACGTGATTTTGCAATAGCTAATGGTTTAAAATTTAAGAAACCTTTAAAATGTTCTTCGTTTTAGTGTTTTTTGCATGATGCTCAATCAAATCAAAAGGGTCAAAATATCTAAAAATAATATGTATTCTAATACTCATCTAAAGATATTTTCCGAAATTTGTTTTTCACCTAAATGTTTTTGGTTGACAAAACATATTTTGAGAAACGGGTCGTAACGAAAAACGAAACGCATTGGCAGTGGGAATATTGAGCTCTTCAGTGTTGACAAAACATATTTTGAGAAACGGGTCGTAACGAAAAACGAAACGCATTGCTAGTGGGGATATTGAGGTCTTCAGTATTGACAAAACATATTTTGAGAAACGGGTCGTAACGAAAAACGAAACGCATTGCTAGTGGGGATATTGAGGTCTTCAGTATTGACAAAACATATTTTGAGAAACGGGTCGTAACGAAAAACGAAAGGCATTGGTAGTGGGGAGATTGAGTTCTTTAGTGTTAGCAAAGTAATCCTAGCTTGTTTCAGTTTTCGTTGTGCGCACTGTAGTTGTAAAGGCTTTCCCACCAAAAAAAATAATTCATTTTTCAATTCATGATGGAGAGTTAATTCGGAGGAAACCTATCTTACGTGCATATAGTGTGGGCTCCGAATAAAGAAATTATTTTGAAGTATAATTTAATGGCGTTATCTTATTATGTTTCAACCGTATTCGTTAGAATAACGCTGTATTTGAAGGATAAAAAATAAATGCCAATTATGTAACATGGCATTAAAAGGGAAGAATATCTGATAAGGATAACTTTATCTCAGTTATTTATTTCGTAATTTTGTAATATTTAATGATTTTAATGTATTTTTTGTTATTCCTGTAATCCTCTTTACATTAATCATGGTTTTATTTATGTTCGCAGTATATGATAATGTTATCCAAAGATGTGGGTATAAATATCAGTTTCCTTTAGTGTCTCTCGCTGTATGGAGAAGAGTTAAGGGCGTAGGAAAATGGTTCGTGTAAATCTACCCACGAAATCTGTTTGCGCGCGAGTTAAGTGGATGCCAAATCCTCACGCTATAGTCCGCCGCCGAAGTGTCGCACCGATCCCACGCCAAATACACAATTGAAATTGTTACAGAATTGGCAGATTTATGGGAAACTAAATTTCAAGTGCCATGGAACGCGTCACATCGAACTTTATGGGCTTTATTTGGCGTTGAGTCGACCGTGGTCTTACGAAACGGTTTTTTACATACAAGTCCATAAGCTCGACGCGACGCGTTCCATGGCACTTGAAGTTTGGTTTCCCATAAATCTGTCAATTCTGTTACAACTTCAATTGTGTATTTGACGTGGGATTGTTGCGATGTCTGCGATGGTGCGATGTCATGGAGATGGTACTTCGGTGGCGCGCTACAGCATGAGAATTTGGCATCCACTTAACTCGCACGCAAACAGATATCGTGGGTAGATTTACACGAACCATTTTCCTACGCCCATAACTTTTCTCCACAGAGCGAGAGACACTAAAGGAAACTGATAATTTTCCTAACATCTTTGGGCAACATTATCATATACTGCGAACGCAAATAAAACCATCATTAATCTAAAAAGGGTTATAGAAAATTAAAAAAATCATTAAAATCATTAATTATTGCAAAATTATGAAATAATATAACTGAGATAAAGTTATCCTTAATTTTAACTTGAATTCATTTTTACGCCTTTTTCTTAAGAGCTGATAAAATTAGATTTTCTGCAGTATTATTTTCCAAAAGAAAGTCCTGTTGGTCTCGTTACTAAAATTAGAGATATTGTAGATCTTAGGTAGGGTTTATTTATAGTACTTCAACGACTTTAGTGAATTATGGATGCTGTACGTAAGAAAAATGTAAATATCATTAATCAAACTTTCAAAAACAAATCATATGAATATAATCACGATAAAAAAAAATATTTGAACACTTTGTCAATATATTAATTTAATCAGCAGCTAGAAACACCAAACCTTTCATACTGGCACAGACACCGAAGAATAAAATTAAAAATTTAAATATGCACCATACCATACCATACCATTTTGCAAAATCATGAAATTCAAAGTTTTTCCAAAATATTATTAAGCTTTCGTACCCGTACCTTAAAATGAAAAATGGAACATCTATAAGTTACGTGTCAGTCAGTACAGTCAGTCTCACAGCCTTTTTCTTCAGGAGCCGCTTGAGGTAAAATCAAATTGGCATAGTTATAAGAGAAAAACAGTAATAGTTATTATTTTTGTAGTTTTTTTTTCAGGCAAAAATCCCGAGGCCGATTTCCAATTCGATAGACGGACTTGATAAAGGTGGCGATAGAGACCAGCATTACAGGATGTCTTAGAAACGCTAATAATCGACGGAAGTGGAAGCGTATCGTTGGAGCAGCCATCCGAGTCGAGGGGAATGAGGACGAAGAACAACCATGTACATCATCGGCGGTACCACGACCACGCTGACAAGAGTGTGGCGACTAGAGAGAGAGAGACATCAATGGTTGCAATAGTTGCCGTCGTGGTGTGTTGGGTTGATCACAAGGCATACGGCCTTTGACGACGTGGCGCACCGCGGGAAGCCTGTCTCGATTCCCGGCCTTTCATCGAACGCGTCTGGACTGGTGTTATGGTTGGCTCTAAGAGATTGCTCTCGTAGCAATAAATTAACCATATGTATCAATTAGATACACCAAAGTAGATAAATAGTTAAAATTCAAAAATATTTATTTGGAATTTTTAGGGGTCAAATTATTTACTCGAAATAATTATTTTTAATTCCATTAGGGTGGGATATGATTTGAAAGGTCTAATAGGGGTGTTAAACATTTTTTTTCTTTTTAGGTTTTATATCTTCAGTGATATACTGCAAAGTGTGCCAAAATATGTTCTCATCCCCTTATTTCCGAATTAGGTATGTAAAATTATGAAATACATAGTTTTTAGAAGTCTGTGCAAAGGTTACAGGAAAACTATAGCTAGAATTCTAGATGTCATAATTTTTTAAATATGCCCCATGATTTGATGCCTTTGAAATATATACTAGGTACACATTTTTTTATATGCACAATGGATTTACACAGAAGCCAAGCAACGTGGAAACTTGAAATTTAGAGGAGTAATAAATTTTATTATGGCACATATTTCGCACTAACTTTTTCAAAAGCTAAGCTAACTTTCCCGAAATGTTCATGTAGGAATTAAAGAGGGGTAAACAAAGGACGAAATTATTAAATGTGCGAAAATAGAACATTTCTCCCTTACATCCGACATTACTGAGCCAAAAATCCTGGAAAAAGAAGGTTGGTAAAATGTGACTAGAAAACTACAGAAAAACCATAAATAGCGGTTATTTTATATATTATATTTTTTTAAATATTCACTTTTTACACCTGTGAAATATATTAATAGGCAATATATTTAGGTTATGAAAGAGTAATATTTTTAAACAGTTCAAGGGAAACACTAGACAACAATTTATTTGAAGCTTTTCCTAACATTTTTAAGAAACAAGCGAGAGCGAAGCTCGTACAAAAAGAGTTCCTTGTCATAATTATCTATCTTTATAATTTTTTAGGGTTTCATACCTCAAACTGATAAACAGAACTCTTAAATGATGATCATTCACGAGCTTTTATGCCAGTCCGTCAGTCACAGCTGATTTTCTGATTTTCTCGGAGTCTACGCGAAGTGAAACTTGAAATTTTAAATTTTTATATTTTATTCACTCGCATAATTTGCACTAGCTAATTAAAGTACTCAAAATTGTTTTTTTAATTTTAAATATCATGATACGCGACGTAAAACTTGAAATGTTGAATTTTCACATCTTATTCACTCGCATAATTTGCACTAGCTAATTAAAGTACTCAAAATTGTTCTTTTAATTTTAAATATCATGATACGCGACGTAAAACTTGAAATTTTGAAGTTTTACATTTTATTCACTCGCATATTTTGCACTAGCTAATTAAAGTACTCAAAATTGTTCTTTTAATTTTAAATATAATTATATGCGACGTAAAACTTGAAATTTTGAATTTTCACATCTTATTCACTCGCATATTTTGCACTAGCTAATTAAAGTACTCAAAATTGTTTTTTTTTAATTTTAAATATAATTATATGCGACGTAAAACTTGAAATTTTGCAGTATCATGATTAAAATAGCTTGATATGAGGAATACAAAAACATGCGAAAAATATGCGAAAATAAAGTCCCCCCGCCTTTATCTATGAACTTCTAAAAAAAAATCGTAAACACACAGAGTTGGTAAAATCTGATTAGAATATAACAGGAAAACTACAGTGGTTAAAGTATGTTTATAATTTTTCAAAATACTCACTATATTTTACGTCTGTGAATGATATAATCGGCAGTGTAAACTATGTTGTGAAAAATCCATATTTTTGTACATAGTTTAATAGAAATAATATGTACTCTTAATTATTTGTAAGTACCATTTACAGAACCGTCGTAGCGCGACTTCTAATCGTGCTTGACAGGTTTTTTTAAAGAACACCAACACTTTTCCATGCTAGTGAAGCTCGTGTAAATGAAAAGGTCAGTCTATAGCAATTCACGACTTGTGGAGCTGATCATGAGCAGGAAAACTATAACTGTATCTAAGGAACTTGAGTGATGTGAAATTCCGAGTTTTTTTTCATCAATAAAATAATTTATTTGTTGTAATGTTGTCTATTTAAGAGGTGGCTGAATCCTTTTTGATATCCTTTATTGAATGTAACGATTTGATTTGATAAAAACTATAACGGTTTATAATTCTTAAACCTCTTTAATACATTTCCAAATATTACGAGTGCGAGTGAGCACGAAGACCCGTAAAGATCCTTGCCCGTGATAAACAACATACTTGTTTCCTAAATTTGTCATAAATACTGTAAAAAAACTTAATTAATATACTGATTTATGTTATCGATGATAAAAACCTAACTTACACCGACTTTGTCATTTGATTTGATTTACTGACATCAACCTGAAATTAACCCGAGCAATACTGAGTACCAACTGCTTCAATAAAAATTTACTTAAAATAAATCTATCAAGCACAAGTTTAACTCACACTACCAGGGTTCTCTATACAATTTGGTACTTAAAAGCATTTAAGGGTATATCCTAATGTAGTATTTATATTATAACTATTGACAAATATTAATTTTTCATAACGTAAATATATTGCCTCTATATATTTCATAGGCGTTTTCAACGGGTATTTAAAAAAATATAAGATTTAGGATAACTGCTGTAATTTTTGTATAACTTGTGCATGGGTTTCTAAAAACTCTATTTTTGTAATTTTGGATTGAGTAGTTTGTGTAAGAAGAGGTTGGGTATTGGGACATATTACTACATAGTTTTCAGTACATCATTTTGCAGATGTACTACTTAAAATTATGAAAAAGTATTTTTTAAATCGGTAGTCACAATTGTATCTAGTATACAAAAGTATAGTGATAATAAAACGAAAATTATCACAGCTAAGTAAGTTCTACTAGTTTACAATAATAAAATTATGACATATAGTAAAAAGTTCATAGAAACTTATTATGTCTGCGAAAGATGTACTTTGTGATATATTTATACATTTACATGGAGAAATATGAACAATAATGTTATTTCATTATGCGCCATATTTTACGCCTGTGCATGGTACAGTAGGCAATGTATTTACGTTATGAAAAAATAATCTTTCTAAACTGATTTTTTTCATTTATTTACTTATTTCACGTACTTTAATGTACACATTTTATACATATGCCGGACTTATTGCTACAAGATCAATCTCTTACAGCCAACTAGAACTCCAGTCCAGACTCGTTCGACACGGCCGGGAGTCGAATTCGGGTCCCTGCGGTTCGTCAATGGCCGTATGCCTTGTCAATGACTCAACATACCACGGCAACGAATATTTGTAAATGGTTTGATAGAAATACTATTATCTACTTAAATGGTTAAGTGTATTAATATGCACGTAACCCTCGTAGTGCGGGTTCTACTCGTACGTGACAGGTTTTATTTTTGGATGATATGATAAATGATATTAATAATAATATTAACATAAATACCTACCGTCTACACATGGTCACATGTGTGAACGGTAGGTGCATATAGTCACCTGGATTAACACTAATACCTACCGTCTACACACGGTCACATGTATGAACGGTAGGTGCATATAGTCACCTGCCGTCTACAATAATTCCATTGAAATTCGGTTCAAGAAAAGTTATCAGGAATATTTATGTGTTCTTTTTAATTTTTTTTGTCTTAGAATTCAGTGAGCGTAAACTTTACTAAAACGTTAAAAGATGGTGTTAGTAGTACCAGTATCGTAATATTCACCAAGTTAGAGCATTTTGTATATTTGTAATATCCAGATAAAAAGTATGTTATTTGTTGCTCGAGAGTATAAGCCATGACCATACCAAATTTCACAAAATTCCGTGTTGTAGATTTTGCGTGATTGAAGAATAAATTAACACACAGTTAAATTACAGTGTATCGAGTTAACACACAGTTAGTCGATAGTAAAAAAAATTATAAAATCAGATTTTATGGCTTTTAGTATCATTTTATACGTTACTCCTTTTAGAATATTTTTTATGTACAGAGTTCACTTTGTTACAATTTTATTATAAATCTCGATGTATAACTACAGTTAAAAAGAAAACAGTCATTGCCATACACATATACACACACAACCACACACCAACTTATTCTCTACTAAATTGGTAGTTCAAATCCAAAATCCAAAAAAAAACATTTGTTGAAATTATTGGATGAGCCACTCTAAAATTTAAAAAATTATAAATTTGTGACAAGTTATCATTATTTTTATTAATAATTTTTAATTTCACTTTTTGTATGAGCCACTCTAAATCATTATTAATAATTTTTAATTTCACTTTTTTATTAATAATTTTTAATTTCACTTTTTGTATGAGCCACTATAATATTTCACTTTTTGTATGAGCCACTCTAATTCACTTTTTGTATGAGCCACTTTTATTGTATGAGCCACTCTATTTCACTTTTTGTATGAGCCACTTTTATTGTATGAGCCACTCTAAATCATTATTAATAATTTTTAATTTCACTTTTTGTATGAGCCACTCTAATATTTCACTTTTTGTATGAGCCACTCTAATTCACTTTTTGTATGTGCCACTTTTATTGTATGAGCCACTCTATTTCACTTTTTGTATGAGCCACTTTTATTGTATGAGCCACTCTAAATCATTATTAATAATTTTTAATTTCACTTTTTTATTAATAATTTTTAATTTCACTTTTTGTATGAGTCACTCTAATATTTCACTTTTTGTATGAGCCACTTTTATTGTATGAGCCACTCTAAATCATTATTAATAATTTTTCATTTCACTTTTTGTATGAGCCACTCTAATATTTCACTTTTTGTATGAGCCACTCTATTTCACTTTTTGTATGAGCCACTTTTATTGTATGAGCCACTCTAAAATTTATAAAATTATAAATTTGTGACAAATTATCATTATTTTTATTAATAATTTTTAATTTCACTTTTTTCCCTTAAATTTTTATAACGCCATTAAAAATGTTTATAATAGCGAATTGATTTAACAACTAAAAATACTTTGGTTTGTGCTAAAATTGTGAGAAAAACATTTACACTTATGTGATATCTTCTTCCAATGGTGCATTTCCAATTATTGAAGGTTGGCAGTCAGAGCTGCATATTTGGTCTTGTCCCTGGCAAGGCGAAAGAGTTCGCGGCACTCGTAATCCCTGTCTAACCATGATTTTCTTCTACGATAGGCTTCTCCCAGTAATTTTTCCCATCATTATTAGTTGTAAGAGTTTGCCATGCCTGAGTACATGCCCGAGTATGTAACTTAACGTTGTCTGATGGTTTTCAAAATTTGGTTTTCTGGAAAACCCGTCGCAGACCTTCCTCATTGGTGAGTTTCTAAGTCCAAGATTTAGACATCATACTTCTGTAGGCACACATTTTGAATGTTTTCATACGTTTCTTAAAATCTTCCTTAATAGTTCAGGTCTCGCACCCGAATAGAATTATTGACCAGATGTAGCCCTGTAGACGAATTTGAGGGCTACAATTGCAGAGCACCTTTGTTATGTTTCCAAAGGCACTGTAGGCAATTTCAATGCAAAGTTTCCATCTCTACGTCACTCAAACCGAAAAATATTTGTATTTATTCACCAGTTTTAGTTTTAACTCGCCACAAGTATGTTTGTTTGGAGATTGCGATTATTAGAGATGCCCATAAACTTTGTCTTGGTAGCAACATGTTGCATATACATTAATAATTAATATGTCAAAGCAAAAAACTGAGTAACTCCTTTAACGCCTAAATACAAGTTCGAGTTTTATTGAGAAAATAATAGCAATAAGCCATATAGGTAAGTTCCTAGAAATAGATAAGTTCCTAGAAATAGATAAGTTCCTAGAAATAAATAAGTTCCTAGAAATAAATAAGGTCCTAGAAATAGATTAGTTCCTAGAAATAAATAAGTTCCTAGAAATAAATAAGTTCCTAGAAATAGATACGTTCCTAGAAATAAATAAGTTCCTAGAAATAAATAAGTTCCTAGAAATAGATTAGTTCCTAGAAATAAATAAGAAATAGAAAAAAGACTATTAGCATTGTTAAATTACATTTTCAACAATAGTTTCTAATACTGAAGGTAGCGAGTCATAAAAATACCGTGGGCACCATTGTTTTATCGTCGGCCATACGTTTTTTTGTAAATTAGATGAAGATAATTTAGAAACTATACATGTATTTTTTGTTTGCTCCACAATAAATGAAAAATATATGTAAAATTTCTGAAAATGTTATCTTTATGCTGTATGTGTATTTCTCCGGGATTTTGTCAGTATTGTTGGCGATATTTGGATTTCTTAAATTTGGGGAATTGTATTTTTTTGGAACTAGACCATCATCCTGGAAAACAGAAGAGTTTATCTCCCTAGTGTGGTTCTGAAAACGGTAGAGGTAAACCATATTATCTCGTAAATATACTATGATGCATCACTATTACGTTGCTCAAGAAAATGTCCGAAAAATAGGGAATATTTATCGAGTTCACGGGAACGAAAACTAGGGCAGCCCAGTAGCGGTTTATCGGGTATTGATCCGTTTACGTAATTCCTATTTATAAGGTGTATTGTAAATCAAGATCCGGAACCTACATCCAGAATTTTACAAATTTTGTAATTCGCGATTCGTGCAACCATTTTAGGGCTCCATTAATTTTTATAACCCGAAATAATGAGATACTGTTAAGATTTAAAAAAAAACAAATTTGTGAACTGTTGACTGCCACTTCAAATTTAAAACACTTTTAATTTCATTATGTCCATCCATCCATTCGTCTGTCACAGCTTTACATCTTCTAGGTTTAAACCTGTGAGGATATAATTTTGCAAGGACATGAATTGAGTTTCCATTTATTATACTGGTATTTAAAATTAAGGAATTATCAAGAAGATGGAAATTTTGTCATGATTTTTTAACACTGTTAAAACCTGTGAGAATATAATTTTGCAAGGACATGAATTGAGTTTCCATTTATTATACTGGTATTTAAAATTAAGGAATTATCAAGAAGATGGAAATTTTGTCATGATTTTTTAACACTGTAGATATTATTTTCAAAAAATCAGGAAAGAAATTAAAAAAATATTAGATACAAGAGCTCATTCAAAAGCTTGTTTTTTTTTCTCTCTAAATAATCTATTAAATTTTTTATTCACCCATCCAGAGAAACTTTCCAGAAAAAAATGAAATTATTCCTTAATTATTCGTCAATTTTAATGACTTTTGGGATAAAAATAATTTTCACCAATTTCGTGGAAAGCATGAAATATAAAGTTGGTAATTTTCTTTTAAAAATTATATTATTTTAATTTTTACTATGAGATTTTTCCAAGGTGCTATGGTATATATTATAAAAGAACAATATTTTCAATTTTGGAATCTTAATTTTTTTCAAATAATAATCACAAAGCAATTTTCTAAGCATTATTTAAAAGTTTGAGACATTCTGTTACTAAAATGTTTTACGACATTTCAATTCAAATTGTTCCTCTTTTGGAGCTTTTGGTTGCGTAAAGTGCTATATTTTCCGTTTCAATATTAATTGGTCACTATTTTGATCAAAATATCAGAATTAAAATGGTTTTTTATTTTTATTGAAATCAGTATAACCATTAAAGGTATAAAAAGCTGAAAAAATTGCTGAAATTTGTCTTCTAAATATGTTCTGTTGTCAAAATTTTAATAGAATTAAAGGATAATTTTTTTATTTCCCAAAGCTCAGATCCTCAGTATTATAGATAATTTTTTAACTGTGACGTTTCCGCGAAAAGTAACTAGATTTGGATGAATGAGGCTTATCCTTTTTATTTAGAAGCTTCTTAAAAGCGAGTATTGGTAAATTATCAACAGGATAGCTTACATCAAAAATTCCAGCAACCTGACCGCGACCTTCCTCCAGAAGAGCGACAAGTTGGACGATTTCCGTTCGACAAGATACCGTAAAAGTATACAGTAAATTTAAGAAAATTATCGGAAAAGTGTTTGTGAAAATTATAATGTCATTAGTTCCTTAATTGAAAGCAAAATAAAGAAGTTTCACGGGTACATTTTGTCTATTTGTTTTAGTATGCCGAAAAACAACCAGTCAATTTTGATGGGATTTTGAATGATTAAAATATTGGGGTCTAAATTAAAAGCTGATAAACTTAGTTTAACTTTTTATAACTTGCTCATCTATGAGTTTGGCAAGAAGATTAGAAATGTATTCTTCAGAAAAATTTTGAGTAAACGTAGGCTACAGAAAGCTTTTCAATACACTAATTTATAAAACTGCCTAAGTTAAACTGATATTGATTATTAGAATTGAGTAGCGAACAAGTTTGTTTGTTCCGCTTTCACACAATAAAGGATTATTTTATAATCGAATTATAGATAATATTGTAATAGACACAGAGTACATATCTTTGTAGATATCCAAATAAATAATTAGCAATTAATTGATATTGTAAATATGAAAATGTCTTTTTTTAAATTTTCCGTTCCAATAACTCCATAACGAATAAACTGATTCCTACAAAAGTTAACACACCAAAGGAGCATATCACAAACTAACGTATAGGATACGTTTAAACTTGAGAAAAATAGAGTTTTTAGGATGTCGCCAGATGGCGCTGATGCTGCTTTAATAAGTAAACAGCATCTTCATCAAATCGTCAATTTCTTTACCTTACACAACTTTAATGATTTCAAATTACCATCTATGGAACGTCAAATATGGTCAACAATGAATATGCCAATAAAGTTACAGGTGGATGCCAGTAACGATTTAAATGAATGAGGTCGAAATATGTAGTATATATTATTGTTTCATAGAGTTAGACAAATATAAAAACATTAAGATGATGTTTGGAGAGGTACCGATCTATAAACAAATTGCAGGATGCATGTAATCAAGAATTATAAATTAAAAAATTAACCCCCTTTTCGCGTGGAAAACCTTGTATCTTATTTTTATACCTTCAGATTTTCTTCCTTAGCGGTGCCTATAGGAGGGTGCTTTAGGGTATAGTATATAATAATGATAATATTTTTCTAATATGTAAATACAAATATATATTATTAAATTTAAAACGTTGATCGAAAATAAAATAGATATCACCATCAAGCGGAGAATTGTATAACTACACATTTATGATGGTTGCTTATAAAAGAAATAGATGTCGCTGACAATTAATGATGCCAATTTTTTTATCACGCTACGGTGAATGCCATGTAAATGCTATTTGACGTGACGGCTGTAGTCACCGCCTTCTGGGAAACCATACAATTTAATGTCATTCACATACCAACATTTATAGAAAACGATCTATTGTAACTTGATGAAACGTACGTTGATTGATGAACGTACTTTACGAATATTATGCTTCCGAGATAACTAGGTTATAGTATACCCTTTCAAAATTTGGAATATAATCACACTTTTATAAAGAAAATTCTTCGTAAACGATAAAAAATGCTGTTAACTGCTATATATCTTCCTTCTCTACCTTAGATAATTGATTCCCCTTGCTCAATCTCACATGTGCAGATGATATTAAATTGCTTTAGCAAATATATACAAAGTAAAGTGATAATAAAAAAATATGTTTTTAAATATCTTATTATATTTTCTAGATCTACTATTTCAATACTAACTAAAGGGAATTAATTAACTGATTATCCGGATTGCTGGAAAGGCAGGAAGAAACAAGATAGACAATTCAATAAAAGTCAACTATAATGCAACAATAAGCTGTCCTTACGGAATCCAAGTCGAATACAAAAACAAAGAATTAACTAAAAAGTTAAATTGGTTTATTTGGTCTAACAAAACGATAAAAAAGGTTAGTTTTTATCTGAAACAGCAAGAAATTTCTATTCTATAAATTTCACCAATCGTGATGTCGGAACTTATGAAAGGAATGAAATTACTTTCAAAGCGATAGGCACGAACAAATTAAAACAAGTTCCGAAAAGAGAGGAAATTCGGACTGAATAATTGATTTGTAATAGGAAAATTCGGACTGAATAATTGATTTGTAATAGGAAAATTCGGACTGAATAATTGATTTGTAATAGGAAAATTCGGACTGAATAATTGATTTGTAATAGGAAAATTCGGACTGAATAGTTGATTTGTAAATATACAACTGATAGAAAAAATATTCAAAAATTAAATGACTGCTGCATTGTTGAATGTTCTGGGCCTAAAAATTAAAACTGAACTTCAAATTTAAAACCAAACAAAAGATGCCAACTATGTATATGAATATACTCAAGAATACTGCAATGGGTAGAAAATATTAGGTGTTTTCGCAAATACTTTATAAATGATGATAAAGGGAGTAATAAACTTGGAGGGGGTGATTAAAAAAATTACATTATTATACAAAGGGGAAAATTTATTACTTTGTTGGTCCTTATGTAAATGCTAGTCTTTACAACTGTTGGACCACTTTTTATAAAGCCTTTCCTGGCTTTTACCTTAATCCTTCAAGACAGTTACAGTATCAATCATCACGTTATATCTAATGGGAGTTGAGCAGAGAAAATAATTTAAGGAAGTAAAAAACCTTACTTCCTTCTTGCTTCCACCACTGAAACCGTAATAGACTTGCCAGAATAATGTGTGAAGGAATTTATTTTACTAATAAAAAGATCGTATTGTTCTAAAAGAGCTTTTCAATTATCATAACGATGATCTGGAAATGGTGACTGAATCTAAGAAATGGAAGTGACTTGGAATGCTAGACCTGGTGACCGAATCTAAGAAATGGAAGTGACTTGGAATATTAGAACTGGTGATTGAACCTAAGAAATGGGAATGACGTGGAAGACTGAGTTTTTTTAAGCAACAAGAGAATTTATCTGCCGTAATAATATTGCACATTTATCACGTGACTGGAAAATTATGTAAGAATGTTCTTTTGAAAAATGAAATATTTCGGATAATTATCATTTTAGAATTAGAAGATGAAGTTTATCTTATTAATAAATTTAATAATTACGAAAATTTTAATGGTCGTGTTGTGTAATTCAATAAAAATTAGATGTGTTCTAAAATAATTTGTTATAGGCTTTATTTTTTTCTCTCAATTAAATTAAACATTTTTACAGAAAAAAACACTATGAAACACCTATCTTTTACATTGAAACTAAATTGATATTTAACGTAAAACTTGTTTCAATTCAGCTACTTGGGAAAAAACAACGAAATAATTTGTTTCCTTTGGTATCTTAAATACGATACTTATATTGTAAAAATATATTTTCTTAGTCCTTTTTGGAAATTTTCAGCTAACAGATTGGAATATGATAAAAATTTTAACTCGAAGCTTCCTCAGAAATAAGCTATTCTGTTTTTTTAAGCGTCCCCTAAAATACCGATTAAAAATTGATTAAAACGGCATAAATTGTTGAAATATTTTCGTGGTACAAATAGCACTGTAGTGTGCAGACTTTTTGTTGAAACTAATTCGAATTGTACTTGAGATTGTATCCATTTTCTCCTTTCACTAAAATCAACGGATGCTGGAATACATTGTGTGGTTTATACGTTTCTGAAACTCGCTGTGAACTTGTTATCCCTTGCATATAGTATTATGTACCTTTTATCACAGCTCTAGTCAACTAAAACCACAGAAATTTTATTTAATTTTTTATCATCACCTACGTAGAATATTCCAAATCGCTGACATGTTGCGATCGCATCATGATCACCTTCCTCTCATCCCAACCACCCTGCCCCTGAACCTGTAATACTACATAATTCAAAATTCAATGTTGTGATCATGAATAAAATATAATATTTTGATATTGCTCACAAAAGCTCATTCGTTTCAGTAAAAGAGCCATCTAAATTACACCGGCCACATCTCACCAGCTCAGCACAACGCGTTTTATCAACTACCTTTGTGTCCATAATTTCAAAAGCTTTCGAGATGAAAAAAGCACAGGTTGTGACCCGAGATACTCTTTATGATCTTGTCAGTTTAATTATAATCCATTTAATCGTTTCGTTGCTTATCTCGGTCAATCAAATTGACAGACTGATAACAAAATCGACAAATAAACATTTTAGGAAGAGCGTTTGTGGTTAGATGACAATACATAACGTAATGACAATAATAACTAAAAGTTAAGAATTTCAAAAACTAGTTCATATCGTTGCAGGAAAAGATCCATCTAAATCATACAGGCCACAACTCAGATGTCTCTGTTAGATGATAATACTAACTAGAAGTTAAGAATTTTGAAATCACATAAAGGCCATTTTGTTGTGTCATGTGATTCCAGGACTATATTACAGGTTGGGCTTTATTTGCTGCAGGTATTATATTCTACTGTATAAAATAATTTGGTTTTATGTACACATTAATATAAGATATACCTTTTGCGTATCTGATACTTTCTCTAGTACTACAAGTACGCCTATACTGCGAAAATCAATAAAGCCTTATTCAAATCATAAGTAAATGTTTTATTTCCTTCAGATATAATCACATAATCATTGTCCAAAAATATTTAGACACTCTATTAATACATCATTTTAAATCAGCATATTGAAATACCAAACCTTCCACGGGCTATTTTATTTATTTCCAATTAATGACTCCGATCTGAAATGAACCCGGGCAACGCATATTCTGCTCCGATCTAAAATGAACCCGGGCAACGCATATTCTGCTCCGATCTAAAATGAACCCGGGCAACGCATATTCTGCTCCGATCTAAAATGAACCCGGGCAACGCATATTCTGCTCCGATCTAAAATGAACCCGGGCAACGCATAGCTGCACAACGATATGAGCAGCTAATAAAATATGTTCCCAAAATGTCAATGAACTTACACTATACAAACACTGTGTGTATGGGTGTGTGTGGGTTTGTGTATGTGTTTTTGTATACTCATTGGCTGGAACTATAATTTTCGTTCGTTATCCAGGAATGTAACATGTTCATTCAATGTAACTTCATTGTGAAATATTTTATTTTTGTAACACTGTCATCGATCAGCTCACGAATCAATACATGGTACCAACTTTTCTAGTCCTACTATTTAAGGTGGTTGGTACTGTCTTAGTGGAGAAAATATTATTTCCTATCCCACCATATAAAGTTGGAGAGAAACTGCTAGCTTTGTCGGCTCCAACTATTAAACCGTAAAAGACAGAAAAATTACGTATGAAATATTGTCCTATCTAAAAATGAGAATACGAAAGTGCGTTTGCTTGTCTTGCTTTCATATCTCTACTTCTTAATCGATCTTTGCAAAAATATAACCTGCACTAAGGAAATAAATATCGATTACTTTTGACTTGAGAATAGGAATAATTTTTTTGTAAACCAAAAATCACCCCTTTGGGGATAAAATCAAAAACTTAACGAGGCGTTTGAATGCATGTACCAAACTATGTTAAAATGACCAATCATTTTTACTAGAACATTATTTCTAAAAAATACCACCACTTTCCCCATTTTTCCTGCTGGCAAAACGAGATTTATTGATAAAAATAGGAACTCACCGGTTGAGGAGTTGACTATGACCAGGAATAAAATAATAATTGAATCTGAAGAATCTGAGTAATTTGAGGTACCGAATTTATTTTCGTTAAAAAAACAGGTCGCTTTGCATAATAGTATTATGTATTTAACACGTGACTGGAAAATGATGTGCTCTGCCTTACAGATTTGATAAAAACTTTAACGGGTGATAGGCGTATATCTGTTAGTACTTTTCCAAACAGTATGAATACACGCACGCCACGAAGACCGATAATGATCCTTACTCGTGATAAATAACACTTTTTTTCGTAAGTTTATCAAGTTACCACATTAAAAAAAATTAATTAATATTTTCTATGTGATACCAACTTTTACCGACTGGTCTTTTCGCTTTGATTTACTGATATAGATCTGGAATGAACCTGAGCAATCAACAACTTCTATAATATAATATTTTTATTTAAGGTATGCAAAATAACGTTACAAAGAGAATAATTTTTGAAGTGAAAATAACTTTAGACGCACCTGCGCAAAGTTTCCCAGCAGTGAACGAAGCGGAGCTATCAGGTTCGGGTCGGTGACGCTAAATCGAAGAAATTCGGTGTCGGTCAAGTGAACTATTTTTTTGGCTCGCGAAACGCTATTTTTACAAATATCAAGAGAACTATCTTTTAAAGGCTACGAAGCGCAATATTTAAAATATCAAGCCAACTACTTTTATTTTTGCATGTGCACTTTTCGAATAATATTTTATTTTTTTAATATAATTTAATGATATACGCGAATGTTATTGTATATAATCAGTGTAATAATTAAAGTGTATACAATTGGTGTTTAATATTTAGTTTAGAGTAGTCATGTGAAGCAAACCAGGGTCCGCCCAGTAGCAGTTTCCCGCCCATCGAGACATATCCGCTTACATAATTCATATTTAAGTCCGGTTACTATGACATAAGATTCAATATCTAGATTCGGGACTTTCCAATTTTGTGATTTGTGCAAACCCAAAGCAGTGAGATAAGGAAAAATAAAAAAATGTAAACTACAGACTTCCGGTAATCATTTTTATATTTACGAGGAGTCGTATTATTTACTTAGATTTACATTCTTTAGACCACTTTTTCTGTGACACTCATATGTATATACATAATGTATAAAGTAGGATTACATAAATTTCAAAAAAATTTCAAATTATTTATGCAAATTGACTGAAATTATTTAATTTCAAAGTTTTAATCTAAATTTTTTCACATTTTTCAAAACCATGGTAAAAAATATTGAGAGTAGGCCACGCATCGCAAGTCAGTTTGAAGAATTTCATTCTCTATACCACTGTTTCTGTGACACTCATACTCTTATGTGTATACATAATGTATAAAGTAGGATTACACAAATGTCTAAATCTCTTGAAATTATGCAAATTTACTGAAATCATTTAACTTCAAAATGTTTATCTATAATGTTTTCACATTTTTCAAAACCACGGTAGAAAATATTGAGACTAAGCCAAATATCGCAAGTCAGTTTGAAGTTAAACATTTCATAAACGGGGTTATAAAATTTAAAACGGCGAATAAACTGATTATTTAATTTACTGTTCAATACTTATATTTTGATAACAGTTGAATCAAAACTGCAGTCACACAGAGGTTGAGTACCGCGAATCTAAATAATTTATAAGCAAGTGTGAATATTACGACTAGCGGGAGTCGTTACTTATAAATAAAGATAAGTAAAGTTTTTTGACATTGTGTCCTTAGACATTGTACTGTACTGTGTGGACATTGTTACAGTCTAGTGGCGCTATGGATCGTTGGGTTGGTAAGACTGCGGTTGTGACCGGCGCGAGCGCAGGAATCGGAGCCGCCATTGCTGTCTCGCTCGCTGACGCGGGCCTCAATGTCGTAGGCCTGGCGCGCAGATCCCATCTTGTTGAGGTGAGAAAAATAGTTAAAAATAGTTGGTAAACGGTATTACTATGGATTATTGTTAGTATGAATTTTACTATTTTATAAATAGTTTTTAGATAATTTTTAAATGTTTTAAAACGATATGTGGTTTTAGAAGTAACAAAGTAAAGTAACATGATCAAATTAGCGTGCCCATGTATACAAATCAGATTGATACAAATTCGCTTAGATCATCGGGTGATTGATTGATATTAGTTCTACTTATGAAAACTAGCGACCATGTCCTGACAAAATCCGTCGAGCTTTTTTTAGTTAAATTTTTTTTTATTTGGTTTTCTTGAACACTAAAATTTAAGTGGCTTTACAATATTTTGTTGTCATATAACGTTACTTTAATGCCATCTACTGGTTAATCTAAATAAATGTTTAATGCTTTCTGTGATATTCACCGAAATTCAGGTTGAAATTTAAACCATGAACTACAAAGTGCCCATTTACACGATCATGTGAGTGAAGTTTATGATATGTAATATCGAAAATAATAATAATTTAATGTAGAAATTACAACGGATGTAATAATTAATTATCGATCAATTGCTATAAAATAATTTCAGATCAAACACGCGAGTTGCCACGCATACATTTTGTCTGTTTGTTCTGGGGTCAAATAAAAATTAATTAACAAATTTTAACTAGATTTTAATTGTTTGAAAAAATAAGATTTAAATTAAAAACTGCTATAATTAGTGTTAAATATTAAAGGTTATATCTTTACGTAGTTCTAACGAGAAAATTAGGTACGTGGTCTGCAGAAAAAATGATTGATTCATGTGGGTGAAGTTGCATCCAATACTATTCAATGTTATAAAGTTTTTTTCCTCGTCGTATTGTCCTGAAAGAGGTAGGGTATAAAAGACTAAGGTATACAAATTTTTAGATACACAAATAAGTAAAAAACGACCAATTAACATTATAAATATAATATTTTTACATCTTTTTTTTACTTAATAGCTTCTTAAAGCATAAAGTGATTTTTACGAAATTTTGTACGCTAATAGATAATATTACGAATTTACTTATAAAATAGTTTGAATCTCGAGAAAAATTAAATTGTTTAAGAAATAACAAACAATCTTGCCGCTGCTCTGCTAAGTAAACAGATTGTTCATGAAATCATCAATTACTTGTAATATTCATGTTTTCACTATAAAGTTGTAATAAATGAAAAGTATTATCTGAGGATCGTCAACACGTTGATACATCAATACGCCGGCAAATCTACGGGTAATAGGTGGTTACGTTTTAAATGAAGAGGTCGTAGTGTATCGAATGAATTACTGATCATAAAGTTTCAAGGGTTATTGAAATGATTGAGGAGAGCGTATAAAAAAATTGCAACGCAGCATGTAACCAAATGTTAAACATTTGTAAATTCGTACAGGAAGTTGTACCATATTTCCTTATCTTCAAACTTTTTCCCTTTGTGGTGCATCCAGAACCATGCCCTAGAATTTAATAGATTATCAATATGTGAATATAAATGCTTGAATTAAAAATATCAATCAAAAGTAAAATCCACAATCTAGCGGAGAATCATGAAACTACACAATCACAATGATTAGTTGTGGGAGAAAGAGATGTCGCTCTTAATTAATTGAGTAGAAATTAATTAATTAAACAGCAAAAAGATGAGTAGTAATTTTGATAATTACAATTGAAGATATTTTTTAATCGTCTTAGCTATAAAACTGCCAAGTTTCATTTTTCATTCATTTCACTCATTTTCAGTGTTTTTTGCGCAACGCGCGGGTGGACAGTGGTTCGTTGCCCTTTTGTTATATCCACCCCTTCTCGCAAAATTATCGTAAGTAATAAAAAGTAAATTTAAAAGATAAATGTCTTTTTTACTAAAAACTTTTCTGCTTTTCTTAGCAGGCTAATATTTAGCAAGTAATTGCTATTTCGTGCAAAGTACGCAAAAATATACTACATCTTATTAGAGCAACTGTACTTTTTTTTGTAAAAAGCACAGTTCTGAAGAACTTATATACCGCTACTAATAAAAAATGCTCAAACTCAAGTTATACTACTTTTATTCTGAGAATACTTATACTGTTCATAAGGTTGGTGTAACACAAGTATTAATTACTAATAATAAACTCAGTAAAACGATGAAATAACTATTCCGATATTATATATTCAATAATATAATTCGAAAATCCAACATGGTAACGTCTCATTTTATAGACAAAGACGTAAAATATACTACTTCATATTTTCTATGATTGTGAATGATTTTCTATGATTATGTACGATATTTTCTATGATTGTGAATAATTTTCTATGATTATGTATGATTGTCTACGATTGTGAATACAAATTACACGTGTCCCAAAAGATGGTGCTTTAAGAGCATTGTTAACGTTTTTATTATTCTTTGCTTGTCATTCTTGTTAAATTTTCCTGCTTTTTAAGTTATGAAAGAGCATGAAATACTGAAAAACGGCATGAGCTATGTATTAAAAGCTCATTAGAACAGCATGAATAAACAATGGTTAATTTAAAATTTCACAATAACATTTTGGAAGAATGTCACAATTTTCTTTGAAATATTCTAACACTAAATGGGAAAATTACTTGAATTTCATTTGTTTAAAAATTACCATCAATAAATATATAATTGCTTTTGGTTCAGCTACATGCAATATATTAAGTAATATTTATCATTTTATTGGAAAGATATATATATATATATATATATATATATACACACACACATATCACTCATTTATATCTCTAGTTCAGTAGGTCAGTATCTCAATACTCCGAGTTATTAACGAAATTATGTATTACGCATACGTTAAACCGTTGAACAATGGTCATACAACGTGGTAATAAAAAGTAATGACTGAACATTACGCACTATTGTTTGAAAATAAAAATAAATTCTACCAGAGTATCCACTTCGCTTAATACTTTGCAGGTTTAGGATTTAGGACTGTCAACCTAGATTCAAATTATACATAAAATAACTTTAATAATAATTAAATAAATTGGCGTATTTATACAATTATAAATTAGAATTTTGAAATGAACCAAAAAAGTGTTTGTACTTGTAAAAGTGTTGCACACAAATATTTCGAGCGAATAACATATATTTTATCACAGCGTTCACATTCGATCGCGAGTAGCTACGTCGTCTACATAGATCCAGTTGCATATTTGGCTAAACAGTTCGAGCGCTTTCTATCTCATTTATATAACGTAAAAACATATACTTTTATACATATCTTCATAACGAGTGAGTGAAATGATTGATTTGGTGAAATGAAAAAGACGCCGATCACTCCCGAGCTAGTGATGTACTGATACATTTTGATTTAAAGTGAGCGAGTGATAGATATGATCGTAACACGTGAGCTATATCTTTTATATCTCACACTCATGAGTTACACATCTCTAACATGTTATTATATACACTTGCGGAAATGTCACCTATTTTTAGTTACACCAAAATGAAACTTAGATCCAAAAGTATTTGGCAGATGAATTTATGAAGAAATTTTTACAACTGAGTTTATTTGTAGCGTTTTTATATATTCCCTATTTATGCAAGGTATACATTTATATACTAAGTTTATTACTAAAAGTGGTAGAAGGTATGATTTTGGCGGGTATTTAAATGGCTAAAAAAGACGAAAGTGGCGTTAACGACACACGGTTAACGACATAATAAACAAAAATTAGACAATGCAAGCGATTATTCTAAATAATTCTGTGGATGAATTAAACAAAAAAATATATAGACAGTCGTATGGACTGCCGACAGAAGTGAAAACTTAAAACTATGAAATAGCAGTGGTTTTGTATAATCATTTTGCAAATAATAACAAAGCACGTATTTTACTTTTGACAATTTAAACCAATAAACAATAAGTTTGTAAAATTTAATTTTAAATATAAATTTTGCAATGAAAGAGTATACTTTCTGAAATGATTCTTTCAACAAAAAAATTCAATATTATAAGGTAATAAACCATAATTTGCAATTTTCCAAACTAAAAAGTAAAAAGCTTCTTCTTTAGTCTTGCGGAAAGAACTGATTGTTATGAGTATTTCTATGCTACAAAATTACGCCATATACGGCGATATTCGACTAATAGTACAGAACAAATAATTGAATGTTTGAGCAAGTCGCGAATAATTAAGCCGTTCACGATTATCATTTAAATATATAATTAAAACAAAGTTCAGTCTTGGGTCACTTACTTGACCGGATGAAGGAGGAAAGGTTAACTAAAATTTAATATAATTGTAAATTGAACATTAACACAGAGCCAGTTTTACAAAGGTACCTGACTACATTTCTATTTGAATATACGAGTACATATGACAATATTTAAGTTAGGCACCGCGTGATGTGAGGTTTGCTATATTGTGAATAGGAAAGTCACACCTTGCATATTAAAGAAATTAAAGAGATATAAGATTCAAGACATATGCAGATTAAAGAGATCCGGAAAAGTTTCGCACTCTTAAAGGCAATAGCAAGTGCTTTTCTTTTAAACACTGTGGAGTGAAATTTTCGACTTTTCTTTTAGAGCGTATTGCAGAAACGTTTAAAATTATGCTTTTTTTGCAACAAATTTTAATAGAGTTCATTTATTATTTTAAATTCCTCAATGTGTAACATAATCCACAAGAAGGTCAAGTGGATTTTAACAAAAGTGAATTTTTCACTACTTTTCTTTATGTATTTAAAAGAAAACTTATACCAAATTTTGTTTTGGAAATTGACAAAGGCCGCTCAAGTCTGCAGGGGCAAACGTGGAAAACTATTGACGTTAACTTTAAATTCGAATCATGAGATTTTCTTCAATTGATGTTCAGTAGTAAAATAGTCGTAGTGGTAAAACGTCCTCGCCGTGATGTGTTGGGTTGATCACAAGATGCCTATGACGATGCAGCGCATCGCGCGGACTCGGGTTCGATTCCCGGCCGTTCGTCGAACGGGGCTGGACTGGTATTATGGTTGGCTGTAAGAGATTGCTCTCGTAGTAATTACTCCGCCATATGTATCAATTAGATACATTAAAGTAGATAAATAAATAAATAAAATATGTAAAATCGAGTACCAGCTAAATAAACTCGGTATTGACTCTCCATCTGCTACAGATTATTTTATGAGAGACAACCTAATGCTACTGGTATTAACTAGTAAATACAGGTGTTAAGTTTAAAATGTTAAGTCGAAAGTTCGATTATCGATTTTTTCCAAATTATACTTCTTAAGGCGTGTCATAAAAAAACGATAAGTGTGAAATTTTACGATGTGCGCGCACGATGCAACAAAAACCGACAGGACGAAGTTGCTCACTGAACGTATATTTCTATGCGTATAGTGATTGATGCTATATTCATGATCGTTATTGAGGTATTTGTAAATACACAACAAGTGTTTTATGTTTACACAAATCTAAGCTATATCTTTGAAATTTAATATTGTTCCATATAATAAACAATATTTATTTATTGCGAAAATTCGTGAAATAGTGCTTACAAGCTTTTTAAAAAATGTTTTAAGTGTATTTCTCTAAGCGAGGTTCGGTAACGTATTTATTTGCATTGTAAATTATAAATTATTACTTTATAATTTATTAAATACTCAAAATTACTAAATTTCAATAAATTTTCGGCATATTCACTTATATTTATTTTTAATTATTATATGATAATGATTGTAATTCTTGATAAAAGGACCAAATTATTTCCTACTTTAAATAAATTTAAAATCGTGAAATTATTATTATTAATGTAATTTAGATTTTACCAACCGTATTTATAATCACGCTCAGTTCCTTTTTTATTTTATTTCATTAATTCTTTGCATGCTAAATAAAGTCATTCTTGTATTATAGTAAAGAAGTATAACTTCTAACTTTTTACTAATTTTTTTTAATTCTCATCCCAGTCTATATCGTTTGTATTATAATCAGAGCATATTTTTCGGACATGCTATTCAAAATTATGTAGAAAATATTTTTTAAATCCTTATATCCACCATTTTTAAGAAAAATTCCACATGATAACTGCCATAAAAAAATCACCTTTTTGGAGTACCTTGAAAATGGTATTAACCTTTATAACTTCATTCTTTTTCAAGGTATCTATGCACGTAAAGAGAACAACAAACTTGGTGCCTTTGTTTTTTTTAATAATTTTCTCAAAAATTATGAGAGGGTCAAACAATGCTTCCAATTTTGAAAAATGATTATTACCTAACCTATTATCGACAAAAAATTACTTAATATTTAAAAAAATTAATTGAGATCCATCTCTTATAAACTATGAAAAAGAAACATTTTTAAACTTTCAGTGTTTCGTGAAATAAGAACATTTGTTTGATATACTTGTTTTTGTTTTTAAGTATTAATGAGTTACTGTATTGATAAACAATTGTTAAGCTAAGAGACGTAAATATCAACGAATGATGTATTTCGTAGAACATAAACAAAATAAATACTAAGTTTTAGTTGTAAACAACTTCACATAATCCATTCCTATTCTATGAATTTAAGGATTAGTTTCCATCATCGTGAATGGCTTATGTAAAGCCCTTTGGGACTAAACCATCTTGGAATTGAGTCGGCTTTTTAATGAAAATATTTTTCTTTTCATTCCAGGAACTCAACAAACAAGTGAAAACTGGAAAAGGCAAAATATTTGGCATGAAATGCGACGTATCTTCCACTGAAGACATAATAAAGATTTTCGCTTCCATCAACGAGCAATTTGGTGGAATAAACATTGTCGTAAACAACGCTGCTTGTATGAAAATCGGAACATTTACTGGTGAGACCATTTTCTCTTTATGTGTTTCGTATCGTAATATATTGTATTGTTCCCAATTTAAAAGCATATTTACACAGTAGACAATTATCCATTGGCCCAAGGTTAATTACATACTATGTAAATATATTCACAAATTATCGAATTAATATTAAACTGAGAAAGGAAAACGTAAAAGTTAAAATTGAAAATAGATAATACAAACTGCACATAGGAAGATAGAGCGAAAAAATACGTAAAAGGGATTTCAGTTGGTAAATTTTATTAAATAATATGACTTCAAATACATCGAAAGCAACTTCCATAGATTTAAATTTAATTTAGTTACATAACCTAGGTGAATTTAATTAATTTTATGCAAAAATAAGTTTAAATAAAGTCACTTGAATAAAAGTAGTTTTTGCAATCAAATTTTATTTATAGCATTAATATTTAGTCAAAGTTTCAGTTACCAAATTAAAATTTCATAAGTACTGATGTATGAATATTAGATCTCGCATAACTCAATGATTGGACTGATTTAAATGGTTTATTCTAATGTTGTTTGATTTCAGACTGACGCCAAAAATATTCACTTTTGTCTGTTACAATATTTGTAAATATTATGTATTAAATGAATTACATAAAAATAAAAGTTGTTAATAGATTAAGTCAATATTGATCATTGAAATCGTATTTATTAGTTACAAAAGAAATGTCAGTATAGCCATCCTCATCACGTTAGATTTAAACCCTTATGAGTGGGACGCCAAAAATATTCACTTTGGTCTGTTACAATATTTGTAAATATTCTGTATTAAATGAATTACATAAAAATGAAAGTTGTTAATAGATTAAGTCAATATTGATCATCGAAATCGTAAATATTAGTTACAAAAGAAATTTCAGTATAGCCATCCTCATCACTTTAGGTTTAAACCCTTATGAATCGGTTTATTTCTAAGATTTACAATTTTAGATTTACAAGAAATTCCAATATTATTTACTTATATAATTTGGCGTCAGAGTGGATAAAATATGATCACTTGAATGTGCAATGCATTGTTTTGGTTTGTTTACGCGTCTCGTTGAAAGTAAAGGTAGTACGCGACTACTATTAATATTTTTTTTGTTAAACACGACTACTAATAATATTTTTTTTTGTTTTTTAATTTTTATACTCAAAATTTTCAACATAAACAGAACGATTATATTGGTCGCCAAAGTTCTTCTTTCGGTAGTTTTTTAAGGTTTTAAGCACACAAATTTTTTATTCTTTCACGGTTTAATTTTATTTTAAGAATCGTTTACAGTTTGAGAATTTATTTATACAGTACGTAATTATCCTTGAACGCGACACTTCAACTACTTGGGCCATCAATCGTGTATACAAAATAGTGTGTACAAATTAGTTTTTTTATGTAAGTAGTCAACTTTAATAAATAATTCAAGTGTTAATTTCGCACGAAATCATGTGCAGGGTTAATAATGCCAATTGTCAAGTTAGCAACGTGTAACGTTTAGTCACATATTATGATGATAGAAGAATTGTCATTTTACTGGTGGGAAAAACGTAAAATATAAACCTAGTTTTCCTTCTTAGACCCCTAACATCAATCACAGTTTAAACTACTCACAGTTTAAACGATAGTTAGTCATAATGTTGTAATATAAATGACGGTTTAAATTCGTTGAAAGTTTAAACTCTAAATAATTTTACTGGTGGGGACCAATTGATTATTAACCGCGACAATTTGGTTGCCCGGCTATCAGCTGTTTAGGTTTCTGTCATTCTACCGAAATGTCATTCTACCAAAATGTCATTCAGCAGTCGTATTGTTTCATTTGTTATTTACAGAAATCTTTACCATATTAATAGGTTATAATATTAATAGATTTATATTATAACTTAAAAGGTTTACGCTACTTAGTTAATCAAAAACAAAAGGGAAAACGTAAAGCGATTTTTATGAAGAAATTGTATTAACATTGAATGGTATTAACAATTCCTCTCGTTAGGCCATACAAGGCCTAATGCCGAGTATACCCGAACTGCGTCGAACTGTTCGTATATACTCGGCCTACCATCGAGTATACCCAAAACACGTCACGCTCGTTACATGACGCAAAATCGCAAATATTTTCTCATAAAAAATTAAACAAATAATTGTGAGCCAAAAGGAGTTTTAATTTCAAGAACTTACGATTTTACTATGGATTATTGGAGATATCTATATAAAGCATTGGAAAGACAGATGAATGGGTGTGATGAAACTATAAAGGCTTCGTTTTATCATTTAGCTACTAAACCCTAAAAAATATATTTTAAATCTTGCGTATAATATGTTAAAACTGAGGCCGAAGGACCGTTTTAATAGTGTAGCAAATATGGCTGTATTAAAAGTAAAATATATCTGTTAATGCATACAACGTACAAAAAGTATTAATGAAATATATCAATGTCCCAAGATAAATAAACCTGTTAGTACAAGTAGACTCAGAAAAGTTTAGTGCACATGTTGTTCCTACAAAGTATTCATCAATGTTAATGTTAGTTTTTTTGAAAATATATTATTTGGCATGATCTAATTCTTGCCATAAAAATATTGGAAAATTCTCAAAAACACTTTAGTTTTATTATCCATAACTTCACTATTTAATGTTTAGCTCTTTTTAGCACTTATCTTTAAAACAGAAAATATGAAAAATATTGGAGCATAATTACAATTTTCTACGTAATAAAGAGCATTTGAGAAAGACCTGCTAAAAAAAAGGTCCCACATCGCAAATTTTATTATTCACCAAATTCTCGTTTTCCGGTGAATTAATTTGAAATAATTTCAGATATTATTGGTAAAGGAAAAAGACGGTAACATACATTGCTAAGTAGTTTGAGAGACATGGAATATAGGAAAAAATATGAAAGAAAAGCTCTGTACTCTAGAGTATGCAACCGTAAGATGGCGAGTTGCCACGATGCCTTTTTACATACTTATGATCAAATTAAGTCTAGTTTGAAATAATTATGTATTTCTATATTTATTTTAGTAATATTGACTATATGTATGCAAAATTTAATGGAAGTTAGCAAAGTAATTGAGCCATGAACGTAGAACAAACAAACAAACTCATTTCACATTTGTAATATTAGGATGTGCAAATTTAATTTATCTGTTTTATTTCATTTAGAAGTTGAAACATGCAAGATATAAACAGATATCCACGTTGCATAGACAGATGATGTTATTACAACAATAGGATTCCGAGGGGAACTTTCGAAAAGAACCCTAAATAGGTAAATACATTAATAACTGTGCACCATAACTTTATTGAATCGCTCCTAATTTATCCTCGAAGAAAGGAAAAATCTATGGTAACCCCAAGTAATAATTTCCGTTAGTATGTAAAACATATTTTAATAAATCGGCTGTCAAAGATACTGGAGAAAACGTGGTCTCCGATGAAGATATCGAAAGGGTGTTGAAGACAAATACGCTGGGTCTGATCACATGCAGCAGGGAGGCTGTCAAGTACATGAAGCAGACGGGAGAACAGGGACACATCGTCAACATTAGCAGGTATATAAATATCAATAGCAAACAACGTTGTTCGACTAATTATGACGACTTTCTGAAAAGTAATTTATTCTTGAATCGTGTATTAATATTAAAATTTTACAATCAATTTTAATTATAAATAAATATTTAATTAGATTGGTTTACGACTGACGTGGATTAAGAATTGAATTGAACTGAGATGATCTGGATTCCGCGGGGTTCCCGTTTAGGGTTTATAAAAGCTTAAAGGTGCTGAGGAATCTGAGAGCAAAGTTTGCTAATGATCCTGAGAACAGGGCTTGGTCATGATAAAGTGGTGCTATGGGAGCTGGACTGCTCTTGTTATTAATAAGGGAATCATGAGGGCGGTGGTATGTAAGCATTAGTGCTAGCAAATACAGGCCATATCAGAACGAACGCTCCGGTAAACGAATTATGATGTCGATCATGAACTTAATTCAAAAACTTTTTCTTAAACTTTTTCTTAAAAAAAACATTAATCGCGTGCCCTGAGATAAATGAAGAACTCCTATTAACCACGTTGAGTAAAGAAATAAAAAAAAGAAAAAAATAGCCGTGATGCCAGTACCAGAACACGGCTATATGCTAAATGTTGTAAATTATATTTACGACAACTATATGTGCGGGTTCAGTGTGGATTTATAAATAAATTAAGTTCATATTTTGTTAGTTTTGTAATGGATGAAATAAATCATAAATAGATAAAGGAATAGATAAAATTTTGAGTTTACTTTTGACAGACATAACGTACAAAACAGCTTATAGCTTTTTTGTCATTTTTGTTTGTTTTTACAGTTTACTTTTGATACACGACGCACAGTATAACTGATACAGATATCAGTATAGGGAGGGCCATTTTTGTTTTTTTTTCGCGCATGCGTACATTTCTCTTTTTATTCTATCATGTTCATCCATCTCTCTCAGTTTTTAGCTAAGTGCCTATTTTCCGTCCTTATTACTATGGATTCGTGATATTCTGACGTCATAAACGTTGCAAAAACGCTACGAAAACGTTATATGAAGGACGTTGCGACCTTTACATTTTATGCTATCGGTGACACAAAATCTTAGGTCAAAAAAATTAAATAACACATTGATTAATTAAAAGTTTTCATTTCATAAAGTACTGTGATTTATTTATTTGTAATGTTTGGAATGACGGTCGTGAACTGGAATATACATATAATCTCTTTATTTGAATCGCTTTAGACAAATTACGTGGCAAACGTATAAAAGGTTGCTGATTTTAATTGATATACTCGATTGTAGCTGGTATTTTTATTCATAAGTCACGTTCGAATGTAATGTTTCTGGAGTGGACTTCATCTTTAAAATAGCCCCAAATGAAGGAATAAATATCTATCAAATATAAATCTGGGGAGCACACTGGCCAATTGATCATAGCACCGCGATCAATCTATCGATATGGAAAAGCGTAGTTAAGTATTATCGTACGCTCCATGCGTAGTGACATGATGGTACCACATTTTCTAGCGGGCATGAAATGGGACTTCTTCTAGTAAATCTGTCAGATCGCTTTGCAGAAACTGCAAATATAGCGCTCTGCTTAAGAGCGAGGACAGCTTGACGCGACCAACAAATTTTCTGTTCCAAACTCCACTCCACAAATTCACTAAGACTGATTTTGGAAACTGGATCTTAATAAACAAATGTAGTTTTACCGCTCCACATTATATTGTTAAAAAGTCCGGGTCTTCCACATCTGTCTTCAATATTTCTCGATAAATTTGCACTTGTTTTCAAAATTTTCTGACAGTTAGCTCTGATCCAATGAACAGGACATGAATGCACATATTCCCTTCGCGGTACATGATTAACAATAGAAAGTGGTACATAAGTAAGTCTTTCTATTTTACGCGCACTTCATGTTAAATAATTTTCGGATTCAGACAATATTTGTTCTGCCCTTTTACCAATATTTTCAGCTATTAAACACTTTTCAAAGACAATTCTCACTATACTATCTTCCAAATACGACAAGTATAGTCTAATAAAGACACTTTGGTTAGAATATCGTTGCGTCGCTCCTCCTCCATGTTGGCTGTCGTAGTCACTGTTGTACTGTTGCTTGGCAGTTTCCTGACCATTGTCGCATGCAATACCAATATTCAATGCTTCTGAAAGACAATATCCGCTATATTGTTTTCGAAATACGATAAGTATAGTCTAATAAAGACACTTTGGTTAGAATATCGTTGCGTCGCTACTCCTCTATGTTGGCTGGCGTAGTCACTGTTGTACTGTTGCTTGGCAGTTTCCTGACCATTGTCGCATGCAATACCATATTCAATGCTTCTGAAAGACAATATCGGCTATATTGTCTTCGAAATACGATAAGTATAGTCTAATAAAGACCTTTGGTTAGAATATCGTTAGAATATCGTATAGTATATTGTCTTTGAAATACGATAAGTATAGTCTAATAAAGACCCTTTTAGTTAGGATATCATAGCGCCGCTCCTCCTTCGTGTTGGCTGGCGTAGTCACTGTAGAGCTACAGTCTAAATCTACATCCAGCACCATATTAATAATGCGTCATGGCGTACAGACACGATGAATAAATAACCCGTTTAGAGTTTTGAGTAATTTCACGTAAAATATCCTAGTTCAAATGACTTTGAATTAATACTAATTACAAGCCAAGTCGGTATTTCTCATATATTATTCCGAATTATAAGCACAAAATAAGTCTAGTAACATAAGAATGCGTAAATCGTAAGATAGCAAACTATGGTAAGAACTTAAAGTAGGAAGAGAGAAAAGCAAACAATTGAACTGAAGAAATGAATTCTAGTAAAATAAAAACAATCATGTGTTCCACCACTTGTAATAAATGTATCTTTCCCTAATATAAATGAGCTAAATCGTTTATTAATGCCATGTTTTTGTTTATTATTATCAATGTTTTTCCCTTAAATCAAGTTTTTGTTAATTACTTTTTTTTTCATTCGCTGTACATGCCGGGTTGATGAATGAAAAATAGGGTTATTGTTATTACATGCTGTTATTGTAACGGTTCCAGGAATATAAATCGAATTGCCATAAAAGATATTGGCAAGCACGAGTGGAACTTACACTATGAAGGTTCCGCACTCATTTAGGCATGTCCAAACTTATAATGGAACATAATTGCCTACTATATCTTTCACAGGCGCATATTTATAAATATTTTTTATGCGATACAACTACAAATTATCGATTTTTTCCTTTACTTGTGCTGTTAGACTTTGCTTCTTGCGAATTTCATTATTCTAGGTCAACGAGAAGTACCCTATAGGTTTTGATTTATTTGGGACTGTCAAAATATCCAGCATAAATGGCTGGAGCGAATATATATTGCCCACCATATATTTCACAGGGGCATATTTAAAAAATATATTTTTTATGTAATATAACTACAAATTAACGATTTTCAGATTTTTTCCTTCACTTGTACTGTGAGACATTGCTTCGTGCCCTTTCATGATTCTACGTCAACGGGAAGTACCCTATAGGTTTTGATTTATCTGCCAATGTCAAAAAATGAGGCATAAATAGCCATATTTTTAAGGTATTTTTATTTCGTTGACTTAGATGCTTTTTTTAAAAGCACCAAGGGACCATAGACCTAAGTATTTGATATTATTGTCAACTTCTTATCTCCGTACGTTCCGGAAAGAGGATCTCGACAGACAGATAGATAGACAGACGGACATCGAAGTGATGCTATAAAAGTTCCTTTTTTTCCTTTTGAGGTACAGAACCCTAAAAAATTGTAAGTTTTAGGGAGATAATTATAGGTTTTCATTTTATTTCTCTAATATAACATTTATAGTATTTAGTTTCACTGAGACCACCATAAATAGTTATTTTTAAAAATGTTTGATGATATAGCAAAAAATGTATATTTCCAAAATGTTCCCATGCAGAGGTTTTTGATAAATATTCCCAATTTATTTACCATTAATTATAGAGACTTTTAAGATAATTTGGATGTCCACTAATTTACTTTTTTTACATCGCAAGTTTTGGAAAGTTGTAAAAATTTGTTTAAAATTACGTGTTCTTAAAAAAATGAATAAAATTCGATTTTTTTCTGTTTTTACTACAAACAAGATTTTATTTTATAGTCATATTAACAAAACATGCATCTACCGATTTTCATGGTTACCCGTTGGATAATCTAGATGCAAGATCGATTAACGTCAGTCAATTTATGAAAAATCTAGATATTTTGAAAATATTAACTTCTAAATCATGCGCTCTTTTATGATCTTATTTTGCTTTAGATTGATTGCTTAGAAAGTCCTCTATCCATAACTTTTTGTTGGATGACTAACAAAGGGGCACATTTTTTAAAATGTTTCATACACTGGACGCTATTATGTATTTACGCAAGACGGCATCGACCATCGGTACGGTGTCGATGAACCAGGTACCGATCCTGATAAGCTTCCCACTCTCCTCATACCGCTTTGTTTTATTTTTCCGATAAGGACCGGTGAATTGGAAGAATCGATAGTACTTTTTATAATAAAAATGATATATATTTTATCTCACAGTATAGCGGGCCACTACGTTATAGCTGCATTCGGAATTCCGAAATTCAACATTTACTATGGATCCAAGCACACCGTGCGGGCCGCCTCCGAGACAATGAGACTCGAGTTTGCCCATTCTAAAGCAAATGTCAAAATCACCGTGAGTATCCTCAATACCATTTAAATGTTTTATCTGTGATTCAATACTACCCTGTCACAAGTACAAAGGCAAAACCGGAAATAAAAACAGAATATCACTAAAATGTACGATTTTGAAGTTAAGAAATAACCTGATACAGGCTCGAATCCAAATTCTACTCTTTAATAGTATTTGACCGTTAACCATTCGAAAGTTGCTGGGGCAGTAAACGATGGAATCAAATAGCGCAGCATCCACCTTGGTCAGCCGCGGGAATTTAAAATAAAATTAGTATTATCTGTTGATGGCGGATGTGTAAATCAATTTAAAACTCTTTAAAAAATGTTCCCCGAGATAGCCGAAGTACAATACTAAAATCAGGTAACTGACCTCCTTATTACGAATCTGGACTCCATTTATTTCCATTACGTTATTATTTTTCACAAATTAAACTGTAAAAAGTAAACGAAAATTCCGGTACTCGAAAAAAAAATGTGAAGTTTATATTTTTTTTTATTTGTATATATTTTTAAAAATATGACTAAGTATTTTACAATATTATGGGGACCTGTAGAATCTTTTCTCTTTTTCGTCGAAGTTTCCGCTCAGCGGTTTTCTCTTCTGGACCTTGTTTAAATCATCACGTTTCAGCAACCAGCAGTAGTTTGTCATTATGCTTGAACTCCACTTTCCTTGGTACCTGCGTTATTCTTCTGATGCATCATGTTGAAATCTTTCACTATACCCTTTTCTTTACAGTTCCTAAGTTATCAGGAAATGACGTTTGAAGCTCATAAGGCACCTTATACTTTTTTAAAGGATGTCAGTTATTATTTTTCGTAATTAAGCTTTTATTGTTTCCAAAGACTTTTCTAATTACTTCTTTTAACGATACGCATGTTGCTAATTCTATCGGGTTCAGTTTTTCATCGAAGTTTTCGTCTTTCATCTATTTTATCATATCAGGTCCAATAAAAATACCGTCGTCCAATTTAGGTTTAGATAGAGATACACCTTATGAAAATTTACATCCATCACCTTGTTTATTTAAAGCCTTCGGGAATTGTTTCCAAATACCGATTTTTATCTGCAAAGGGGGCAGTAAAACATTTTCAGGTGGCACTAGGTTTCGTCAAATATATTTTTATTTCCTGGATCCAAATTAGTCATAGCCAGCCATTCTTTTCTTGTATAACATTATATCCTTTTTTTGCTGCCCTATTCACGTAAAAAGCACGGATATTTTGTAAAATTTGAGTTAATTCAGCCATTAATGATCGTATTGATATATTGATTTTATTGATATAAATAATTTTAATCGATTCATTACAACATAATAAGCTGTCTTAGATAATAGTTAAACGTTTTACTGTATTGCCTTCAAAATAACTTCCTACAGAAAAATATCAAAAACCATGGAATTAGAACTATTTCTGGAATGGAAATTACCAGAAATCCTGATGTGATGGAATTATTTCACACTTCAGAAAGGAAATTCGTTGTAGACCTGTGTTATTTATGGCACAACTATATGTTCTTTTACTAATTTCTTTTTTGAATTTGAAATTTAGATATTCAGTATTTATTTTATGAAGTGTGCTACAAAAATGTGAAAATTGTGTTGGGTTTGTTTAATTCTTCGTGATGAATTTAATAATTTTGCGATAGTATTGCAAAATGTTGGCTTTCTGCTTTAAAAGGGATTAAATGTTGGCTTTCTGTTTTAAAAGGATTTGATAATGTCAAGTAACCGATGAAAATATGAAAACAAAATAATTTATATACATTTTCTTGAGGAAAACTTCTTTTCAACTCACTTTCCATTATTGCCCATGTACGTTTAGTTTTACTATCGATGGTTTACTTTCATTTCCTCCAAGAATTAACCGACTGCTTACTGCCTTTCCAAAAGTGTATAAGCCCGGGTGCCACGCGGACGGATATGGCCGACGTCGCTTTGGGAGAAAGCTCCATAGTGGAAGGCTCCCCACACAAGCTGCCTCCGGCTATGGCATTTTTGGAGCCGAGCGACGTCGCTGACGCTGTTATGAGCGTCATCGCCACGCCACCCCACGTCAATGTAAGTTTAAAAAAACTATTTAAATAATAGGGGTACGGCTGAGATATTCACACCCATTAAACTTGGTCAAATGTAATTATCTATTTGTTAAGAAATTTATTATAATATTTCCTAACTGAAATGTACTTTTCATTTGACATTAATATTTTAGAAAGAAAATGTAAATGCCACAAATTTTCTTCAGTTTTCATGTGAAAATTACCTTTACCTTTTATACTCCAGAATGTTTTGGAAATTTTTTGTCGTTTGATTTTGAAATAAATACGGGACATATACCATGACTTCCGTCCAACGTACTCTAAATGCGTAGTTATACATTTATATAATATCAGTCAAAAATGATACACTATTTGTTTCCGACTCTTTTCTTTGTCCCAAAGACGTAAACGCTTCACAACATTAACAAATAATTCAATTACTTCCAATTGTTTCTCATTTCAGATAGCAGACTTGATCATTCGTCCCATGGGGGACATATTGTAAACAAGTATAGGCAACACGAACCGACTTTCGTTCGGTTGATTAAACGATTAAAATAAGTTGTAATTTAGTATTACTGAATGAATTAAATATATTGAATTATATTGGCATTAACTAAAGGGCAGCTTAATAAAGTTTGTAAAAAATTTTGTTATAGAATTTGTGATCTAATTGTCATTGACTCTTTATGTAAGTACAGATATTATTCAATTAAACCACCCAATTTGAACCTGTGATGTCACGCGTATATCGTAATAATAATATTTATAATATTAACAAAATAGGGTTTTAAATAACACCCTTATGATTTTTGTTATCAAGAAAATGTATCAGTTTATATTTATTGTTTACGTAAATAAAATAAACATGGCAACGTTGTGCAAATCGATCATAAATTACGTAAAGCGATATCCCTTTCTTTAATACGATTTTTTACATGCTATTCTTTTCGTACATTGCTATAAATAGAAACTAATAATCGCTATACAGTTTAAATCTTAATAATAGTTCATTTAAAAATCAAAAAGTCTTTGGACAATATTTGTGGAGATGATTGGTTTTTTCCAAACTCCAATATAATTTTCTGTGGACGACTATTTGAAACGTATAAAAATCTATCAACAACAGAATTATAACAAGAAGATATATTAACAAGAGAAAATATAATAAATACTTTCCGTTAAACAGCAAAGATATTGTGAAGTGATAACTCAAGGGCGTTTTAGCACAGTATCACTTGAACTGTTATCGAGACGAGATTATTCACGAAATTATTTCAAGGATATTTGCAACGTAGAGATGTACCGCAACTTGAAGAATTGTTTCATCAGAAGAGGACATGATGTGTACAAGGAAAGTTCTATACTCAGGACATTAAGACCTTCACATGATGCAGTACAAGTGGCTGATCCAGGCCAAACGGATTTTGTGTTGGAAGAAGTGGCGACGTGATGATCTAGCTAATAGTATATATACAGAGATCTTTATCACATAAAAATAGTACAGTATTTGTTACCCTGTGGTTTGTGCTGAGATCTCAACGTATGTCGCCGTTGGCGCTCACCTAAGCTTATATAATTTGCGCTTCATTTTGTGGCGGGTCTTTTGTCTGCCGATTTCGAGATCGTGAAAAGCGCGGTAAATTTTGTGTTGGCACGAGGCAAGGGTTTTGTTGCAGGTCCATCATGCTTTGATTTTTTGGCAGAAAAATCCCTGGTAAATAGAAAGGAACGTATCTTAGAGATCGTCTGTGCTCATTTGCAGCCTAGATAGACTTCTCCTGACTCTAAGGGGGACACAAATATAATATGCGTGTGTGCATTCTATGCTGAAAAATGCTATTCTCTTAAAATAATGTACAATGGAATATTTTTTGAAAGAACGACTGACTTTGTTGCACTGTGTTATTGACCTTATGTTAATTAATTTATCGAGAGAAATAGTACAAGTCTCAGCATCCTTGTTTATAAGTCTGCTTTTATCCATAAAATATAATTCCGCTGCTGTTTTGGCTGAGATGTTTTTGTTATTTTCCAGTTTTTTAAAAAATTGTAGTAAGTTCTTCTTCTCCGTCGTTTTGCTCTTGACATAGCGGTCGCGGTCAGCTGTATTCTTATGGGTGGCCGTTGTTACTCGCCTCACAATGACTCTCCATCTCACCCTATTTATCGTCGCCCGGTTGTATTCATACAGGAGATCACCTTCAGTAGACTTGATCTGGTCTGTCCACCGCATCGACGATCTCCCACGTAGTCTAATGCCTTCTACTCTACCCTGCACAACAATGTGCTCTATGAAGCTACTATCAGTACATATGATGTACCCAAAAACAAATTAGAATCCGAGTCTGAACAAATGTTGATAGATGTTGCTTGATGCCGAGTTCTTGAATCCACGATACCCCATTTTTCTCCAGCACCACATTTCCAGAGCGTTTATTTTGTTCTTTTCAAGTATTCGTAGCGTCCACGTCTCTGATGCGTAGAGAAATATGGGGTATACCAGAGTTCAAACGAACCGAGTCTTAGTGGCTTGCTAGCATTTCGGTCCATCCATATTTTTTCGTAAGTCAATCTAACCTATTTAATTAATTAACTATCGGCTTATCCAATCGCTAACTCATTGCAAAAAGATCTTTTTTCTTTCAAGCCAATACAGAAAGTAAGTTCCTTAGCATGTTCATCAAATACTATATTTACCGATAAATATCTTTCTCATGGAGCTATTCTTCTATACATATCGCGTTGTTGTGCTAAAAGGTCTTTTAAATCGGTATATTTCTTAACATTCCAATTTCATCATCATTTTTCGGGGCTTCAGTGTTAGGAACACGTTCATAAGAATTATTGGAAAATTCCTCATCAACAATAATATTCTACAAAGTGTATAGAGGTGTCTATAGAAAATAGTTCCATCATTTTTTTTATTTTGAATCTGATTTAGACTGATTCTTGGTGATATAAGTGTTTTAGTCTGTAAATCTAATAAAAAATGCTTGAATAAATTGACAACTAAGGAATATCAAATTTTCAAATTGAACAAATTCTTGTTTGCTGTAACCCCTAATTTTGTATAATCTTCTTCGCAATGGTGATAATTTTCGTTGCATAAATATTGAGACCAGTTTTTAAATTGTTTTTGAACCATAATTTATGAGAGATATTAAAAACATGATTAATCAAATTATTTCAGAACTATTTAATAAATGCGGAACATCATACATCTATTGGATAGATATCTGTAGGATTTTCACGATTATCCTAAGAAATATCACTTTGAGACTATATAATTCCTTTCTGCGTTCTTATTTCATTATTAAGATCTTCAGTTTTTTGGTGATTTAGATATTATCAGAATCAGTAACATCCATATGTAAAATGTTATATTTATTTGGGGAAGGATAAGGAGCGTCTTCGTCATTATCCCTCGAATGTAACATATAAATCACAGTCATTTGATTGCACAGTTCTCTAGGGATCATCTCCAATCTGATTAATAACTATTGCTGGCGTTGGGATGAATGAATCGTGTAATCTTTCCATGCCATAACTAGAATACCAACTTTCTGCGGTGACCAGGGATTTGCAAACCGTGAATCTGCCATTTCCTAATTTTTCAATAAGTTATCTTTTTATTAATCAGTGAATTTTGTCCCAATATTTTTCTTATTTGGATATTTTATCAATATTTATTTCAATATTTTATTTCTTATAAAATTTTGCATTTTATTGACACGATATGATATATTCCTGATTGGTTTTTTCATGTTTGGTCTGCGTTTTAGTAGCGAAAAAATGCACTTGTTTATTATCTTAGTATCGCTAGGAAATGATGGCTTGAATTTTAACTAAAATGTATGGGAATAATTCTAAATTTTATGGATATTCACAATGTTTTTAGACCTGTAAAGATACTCCAGGGGTGAAGAAAAATAATATTAATATTTATAAATAATTTAATAATAATAGTTAAGTTTAATATTAATAGTTAGTAATAGTAATTTTATTCCTTAAATGTGTAAATATCACTCAACTTTTGTGTTTTATAGCACTTATATGTCTATTAAATTTAGCGAGTTTGAAGTTAAAGTTACTTTTAATTCCGCCATTTGAACGTGAAAAATTGTGCCACATTACAGTACTAATTTCTATTTTTGCCTTATTTCATGGCTTAGCTTGCTTCCTAAAGGATGCCCTAAAGTTTCACGAGACGGCTTCCATAAACTACGGGGTGCCTTAAAGTTTAATAAGGCGGCTTCCGTAAATTACGGGGCGCTCTAAAGTCCCACAAGGCGGCTTCCATAAACTACGGGCTGGTCTAAAGTTATACTCGTGTGATTTTCGTTTTAACAAAAAACCATTATGATTAGACTAGGGCGAATCCACGGACTTAGGGGAATATTAAGTTCCATTTGACTAACGGTAAATATGACCCATGGGTCGATGGCACTAATATGAAAAATAAAAAGTTACCAAAACCGAAGATAATTATAAACGATGCTCAAATTATATGAAAAAGTAATAAATTTTACCATGACCAACGAATCGACGTTACTAATACAAAAGAGAAAAGCTTATCAAAACAGACGATAACTATAGATTATACACAAACACGAAAGGTAGTAAACCAGCTTAATGAACGTAATAACCGGAAAATGTTACAAAATTTGTCATAGACTGAAATGCTAGTACATTTGGTTTGACAACCCATTCAGATGTTTATTTATAGCTTTTCATTAAGCGTATCGGGGTGTGTTTGTATCGTGGACATGGCCGTATGCTTTTTGTGAATACGTGTACGTTAACGGGTAATATTTTTACGTTCCCAACACCGCTTCACTCTATCATATGACGTTTTATAAGTAACAATGTATTGCCCTCGAGAAGCTCTTTCCAACCGTAAACGATTTCCATGTTTTGATTTGATTTTTTGCGCATATGGGCCGACATTTTATTAATATTTCTTTATTTTAATTTTAACACAATACTTATTTACCATAACCATTTCACACTAATGTTTTATACACGCAATCGATAAATCATGACGAGAGTTGTCGATTGAAACTCAAACAACTATCGTAGCTTCTCCGAGTCAAAATTTATACTAAAAGAACATGATGCTGCGAAACGACCTCAAAACGACGACGGGTCCACCATCTCCATACCCCTGCCCCTGGTGGCCGAGATACTTCACACTTCCACTCCGCTTTCAACATAAAGAAAATTTTGATCCTTTAACTATAGAGTGGTGTAATTATTTAAATTTTAAGGTGTAGCAAAAAAAAATTAGGGTGTAGATAACAGTTACGTTGCTGCAATGTCCAATTCCATCCCCCGATTTTGTTATCATAATTTTTTCTGAATTGCTTTCCATTATGGAAGCAAATATAAATCCAAAACCTTCTAATCCTGCACAGAAGCAGAAGATATAGTGCTCAGGGAGACACCGCGCCCTTAATTCCTTCATAGATAATATTTCCCAATGGCAATCCCAACATCCTCCAACATCCTCCCATATTTTTAATTATCTTGAAGATCGCTTGTATATATTGCCGATGACGTTGAATCTTCCACAATACACATCTAAAGAAAAGAACCCAGCTTAGCTTTGGATATTCCCTTCATGCGAACAAATTCTGTTCGGGCCTGGAACAATTTCATGTAGATGGCATAACTTGAGATGAGGTGACATAAATTGGAGGTAATAGGATTTCGGTGAAGTTCTGCCAATCGATTTGTTAATCACTTCGTGTTTACGATCTAATATAAACTTTTCATCCCATAATTTAACGTTCCATGGTATCCAACATAATTTAACGTTCCATCGAATGGGCATCGTTCGCAATGTTCCCGTCGACTAGCCAAATGATGAGGTGATACAAAGCATTGAAGTTCCTGAGGGTTGCGGCAAAGTTTGCCTTCTTTACTTTAAAAAAAAATTCATCACTTTTTTAGTCAAGTCCGTCCCCGTCATGCCTTTATGGCTTAGTCCTTGCTGCTCATGTTCAAAATATGAATATAATATAATTCAATTCTTCCAATGTTTGACCGTGTGGCTGAGAAACGCCGTACCCTTGAACGTTGCTTCCATTGTGGTGAAGGCTACTTCTCTTACTGAACGCTGCGGACAGAAAGTGGGCTAAACATGACAGGAAGAAGGAAATTAAATTCGAAATATATGAGAGAGACAAGAAATTGAACGCTTAAGTTTTTTATTCCACCCCTCCTTTTGCCGAACCTTCCTTTTCTTTGGTTCTTTCTTGTCTAACTAGGTTGTCATATAAAAAACATTGCTCTCCAAACCTTGCTTCCGTCGCTGGCTCAGGACTATGATCACCCAACCCTGAAAGAGATTTATTAAGGTTTTAGAATATCTCAGCTATAAAATTTCTGTGGGCGTAATCATCAATCTTCAGTCAATAATATCTTCTACCTTCTATTGTTCGACTTGTTTCGACTACGTTTATCAATATTTTAACATATTCCAACCAAATGTCGTTTAAGTTTGCCTCGTTATTGGTTGCTTCTCTCAACTTAACTCAAAGACATGGGAGAGATTATCCAGAGAGCGAGTGAGAGCTACTTCCAGATTCAGCTATATTATCCATCGAAACCGCAATTTTCCAGATTTAAATGTTCCAAAAGATGGACCTAATCGGCGTTCCGCACATGTTTGGGACTCTGTTCTACTCTACTGTGTTAGGCTGCGCGTCAGGGTTTCTCCAATTTGTGTTGCGGGATGGCGAGAGCAATACCAACCATATCATATTCTCATCCCTGGTAGAGGATAAATTGCCTTTATTTATATATAAAATATTTAACTCTCTACCAACATCCCTTTTATTAGTCTCCAATAAACATGCTTTAGAAGTTATTAGACAATACATATGAAATGAAAAGTAAGATGATACAAATTCATGTGTGTTCATTCTTGTATATTATTACATTTGTTTGTGGGTACTCTTGTTTATGCTCTTGTTTATACTCTTGTTTCTCCTTTTCTGTTTTATTTTTTTTATATTTATAATAGTTCATAGTATTAATATAAATGCGACAAAATAAAATAACAAAGTAAAAAAGTCCAAGCAACGATGGCAAATATTCCCAAATGATTTGGTGAGTCAAGCAAAAAATTTAAATTGATTCTGGTTTAACTTCTCCCATTAAAGAAGAACGAATGCCACTCGGAAGAAGAAAAAGAGCTTGAATTTTACCTGCTGTCAGTTGATATGTACACATCAAGTTATATAAAACACTATAAAATAGACGTTACTAACTCCTATTATTGTTCACAAGTAATCGATTATTTAGTACAATTTCAAATGGATCGATGAATACAATTAGGTTTTACGTGAGTACTTTTGAAAATACTTATTTATTAATGTGATAAAATGATCGTAAATGCAAAATTACATATAATATTTAGTTCTATTTTTATTATCGTCCAATCTAAAACAAATATACACAATTTAACATAAGTATTTATATAAATATATATATATAAATACTTATGTTAAATTGTGTATATTTGTTTTAGATTGGACGATAATAAAAATAGAACTAAATATTTAACTACCCATGTAGTTAAAAAAATTGTATCAAACACAAGGATAAAGGTAGAAAATCTCAAGGTCTTTTTGAAAAGCCACCTTGTAGGTTCAGCGATTTTTTATACTTTCTGAACTATAATTTTTTTAACTTATAGATTGAAGACAAAATATTTCTTTGTGAGGTGAGTAACTGTGACAGTAACGGAATTTTTTTTATAAATTAGTGGGCTTATTAGGGATATAAATGTTTATTTACATACACCTTAACCCGGCACCAGAATTAATTGAGAAGCGACATACTCAAAATACAATTTTGCAGAGCGAGTGAGTCATCATGGCGCTTTTCCAGGGGACCATGCAGAAATACATTGCTATTATGATTATGGAAGACGAAGCAAATCAGAAAGAGCGGGACTGTATCAGGTGGACCTCGATCAGAACGGTTCCTTGACCACCATATGGTTTTAAGACAGAATTAAAGAGACCCGGGACAAGTGTCAAACTAGTAGAATACTGAACCTAAATCTGAGACATTTTATATTTTCCATGGAGAGGGATATTGCTCATACCATATCACCAAAGTTTAGTAATTGGAACCATAAAATTATGACAGATAAGTACGATCTTGTTAGAAAATATTGAGAAGTCATAAGAAAAAAATTCATACAATTTTTATTAAAAATAAATGCAAAATTAACAATTGTTTCTAAATTAATATATCAAGGGCTACCTAATTTAAAATATATTTCCATTGAATCACTTTGTTTTCTAATATGTGACAAGTTCAAATGGTTTTATCTTTTTAAGGCGGGTAGTGATGTCTTGCACACTCAAGACTCTGGACGTTTTTAGGTTGATGTGGTTTTGGGGTCTCTTTTTGTGAGAAGTAGTTGGCTTTTAATATATACTCTACCATCTCAATCTCTAAATCACTATGGAGGTCACAGTTATGAACACACCGAAGTGCGTTAACTTGAGCACTTTATTTTGAAATCTTTGTATCACTTGGATATTAGAATTACTGGCGCAGCTCCAGAGCTGTATTCCAAACTGGACGTGGGGCTTACTTATATAACATAGCTTTGTCGTATTTTGATAGCCCAGAATTACGACCAAACAACCAACACATTTTTCTGAACTTGATGTTTGGTTGATTGTGTTTCTTCTTAATATTGTATTTTCACCGAAGTTTGGCGTCAAGAGTCATTCCGAGATATTTAGCTATGTTGGCATATGGTGAGTGCCATTAAAGTAGACTGATTGTTGTACTATAATTTTATTTGTAAAATCAGCATGTAGCGATTTGGTTTCGTTCAATTTAATGCGCCATTTTTTAGTTCAGATATATTGTGAGCAGATTGCAATTTTCCAATTGAATCTTCCACAGATCGTCCGACTGCTCCAATTGCCGTATCATCCGTAAAAATAGCTGCTGTACTATATAATATTGTAGTATTAGGTTTCTTTGGTCAGGGCAAAGTTCAGACGCTTCAAAATCAGTTTTCAAATAACTTTGACATGACTGGCAAGAGTGAGATGGGTTAATTGATAACTTCAGCTATTTTCCATGCATCTCGGACATATTTTAACCAAATGCAGTCATTTATTAGAGCAACTTAACTAATGTTTTTCTTTGGAATTTTTTAAGTATCTCACCTGGAATTAGACAAAACTAGGCGCTTTCTTCGCAATGAGGTTGTTTTTAATATCACCGGCTACTTCCTTAGGGATAAATAATGTTTTTCTGTCAGTAAAAATATTAGAATCAACACACGGCAGAGCATTATCTCCCTAATTTGGATGAAATATTGTTTCGAGATGTTGAGTAAATACATTTGGTTTTTCTAAATTATTACGAGCTCATTTTCCATCAGTTTTTTGACATGTGACACTTGAGCTAACTGTCGTTTAAGATACTTAGTAGCTTTCCAAAGTGAGTATTCAGTGCTACTATTTGCAGTAAGTTCTGTGAGAAACTTGTCAATTGATGATTGATATTTTTAATTTCTTATACTGGCTTCATGTTTGATGTCACTTATAAGTTTTAATTTTTTTCTGATATTAGGTTTCTAAATTTTTCGGGTAATTATGAACTTTTAAATTTTTTTAATAGCATCTAATTCCTTTTCCAATTAATTAATAGTCTTAAGCAATACCATCTGGTTGAAGCCATTTTATAGAAAGTGATTAAAGTGATATCTATCTGTATTTTTGTTAATCAGACTTAATTTTTGTTCTTTCATAATGAGTATATCACTAACTATTAGATAAATTGAAATATGACCACAGTTCATATCATGTCCCTCTTCAATTTTAGTATAATTTGGTGATACAGTTTTTACAAAAAACAAATCTAGTTTGTATTAAGTTTTACTAGGATCCGTGGACCAAAACGTTGGATTACCAATTGATATAAATTCGCCTCCATAATTAGCAGCAGCTCCGTATAACTCTCGTCCTTTAACAATGATTAGCCTTGAGCCCCAGTGCTGATGTGCTTAGCACTTAAAGCGGATGTCCTTAGCATTGAAGTCACTTTCAATAATGACACGACCTTTTAACTTGTTGAAAAGCATGATGTGTTAATTTACATAAATATTGTATCTAGGTGGGCAATAGATCGCACTTACTCTGAGTCTTTGTGTAATTGTCTCAACCGTTACGACTCTAGCTTGGATATCACAAGTTACATATTTTTCTTCTTTAAATTGTTTGATATTGTATTTGATAATAGCAACACTACCTCCACGAACCCTGTTGGCAGGATAAACTGAATGATAGATTGAGCAGTTTTTGAATCTGATAAACGATTCATTCTTCGTCTTTCGAACGATTGATTCGTGTTCTAATAATCCATTGGTATTCCATTCCATTATTCGTAGAAAAGTAATTGTCAGTTTCCAAAGACTTTAATGCTGCTCCCAATTTCATTGAGTTGCAGGTTTTGGTCTTTTAGCATCTGCCTAATTTCTAATAATATGTTATCATTACTTGATGTTTGTTTTACAGAGAAATTATCAGCAACAGCTTAGCTGTACTATCTTCCAAAACTTTATGGTTTCTGGCTTCATTCTGAGGGAGAATTTGTACTATTTTATTACCTTTATAACCTATTGTTTAGATTTGTTGTTGCTGTCTCTCAGCTTTTGAAAATCTCTAACCACTTCACATCCTCGAAAGCCGGCAGTTAGTTTTTCCCTCTGTGACAGTATATTATGGCTGCGTATTTATTACAATTAGCCGAAAGATGACGTCCAGTGCATTTAATTCATCTTCGCGCCCTCTTACAATAATTTTAGCATGACCAAATGGCTGCCAGACTTTAAACTGTGGTTTTAATTTATTGCTTTAATTGTTTCAATAATAACGATCGTATTACAAATATTTTTAACGCTGTATATTTTATTTATGTCCATATTTTTCTTAACCAAAACAGTGGACATATTTAACGGTTACTTGATTTTGCTTTTAGGTTATTTATAATATCTATAGGGCTGAAAGAATAATGTATATTTTTAACCATTACTCTATTTCTATCTTGTTTGTTTTCGTAAGAATGCCATGAAATTTCATGTTTTATTTTCGATTTGTTAGTCAAGGTTCTACAGACCTAATGACTTGAAACATTTATTTTTTTAACGTTACTATTCATTTATTTAGTTTGAAAATGATTACTGTTAGTTGTTTTGATTATTGACAAAGTTAATTCGTTAATGTTTTCAGCACCGGTTATCATTATAGGCGATGGATTATGTATCCATTTTGATTGTGAGTCGTGTTTTTATAAATCTTCTTAGTTTCTGAAGGGTATAGGTTTAGAGATATGATGCAAAATTATGGCACACCCTATCATGGAAGAAACCCGAGAATAGATAGATCTTGACAGGCCATAGCTTGGCATCCGTCTCCGGGCTCAAATCCGATTAATTGGTCTTTTCATGTGAGAATACTAGAAGAAGTTGATGTAATCAAAGAATGTTGCAATTTAGAAGAATTGAGAATAAATTTGAGTGAAACCAAAGAAATATTTAAAAAAATTCAACCGCATTAGGACGTCCAAAAGGGAACTTTTTAGAGCACACCGAATTTGTACTGAATTCGATGGCCGTAATTTTAAAAAAATTGTGTATTTTTTATTACATACAAAAATTATAATTTTTCATTTCCTACATTTTTAGAATAACTCCGTAGAGGTAGCAATATCAATTAAGTGGGTTCTGGAAAGAAGTTATATAAACTTTTCTAAAATTACGTCAAAAAATTAGTTCGAAATCTGATGTCCTAAATACGTTGTTTCTCAATTAATTCTCTGGTGCCCTGTTAGGGAGTATATAACTAAGTACTTATATCCCTATATATATATATATATATATATATATATATATATATATATATATATGTATATATATATATATATATATATATGCACATAATAAAAATAATAGAACGCAAAAATATTGGTTGTAAATACTGTTTTTATGTTTGTGTGTTTGTTTATGCACGTATCGCTTAAAAATTACTAAATCAACTAAAATGCTATTTTTAGAAAAATAAAAGGATCGATTAGAAGCAATTTTTAATATTTTCAAAAATTAATTTATATTCCTTTAGTACAATAACAACAAAGAAGTGTGTGGCTACCCGACGTTTGCTATTACAAAAATGCTAATTATAAAAATGTACACCAATAGATGACGCCACGTTTAGTTTAAATCGCGTAATGATGTTTTCCATTCGTACGTTCATCGGCAAAATGATTAGGGCCAGAGGTGAAGTGGGGAGAGTATTCGTACATAAATTTTTCAGTGTTGTATGTATTCGTTAGAGGCTTGTTTCGTTTCTACAATTTGTTTAATATTTCATTTTATATTGATAATTTAAATACTGATAATTTAAATACTTTGGTAGTTTTTGTATTAGTATGTTACTTTATTGTCTATACGTATTATAAAGTTACAGAATTGGCGTGGCTATACCTTAAAAGTATTTACGAAAAAATAATTTAGGGGAAAATAACAGAGTAATAGAATATAAAAATTTGGTTTTTGGTGTGTTTGTCCGTTTGTTTGTAAATAGTTTATTGGTTTACACATCACGCAAGAGCAGATACACCAATTTTGATGAAGTTTTTACTGGTAGATTCAGTTTGGTATGGAGTTTGATCTAGGATATTTTTATCACGATTGATTTTTAAAAAATAAGATATGACAAATTGACTTTTAAATATGAAGTGTTTTTACTTAAAAACCGTTTTCTTATCAAATTATTATCATAGATGGCATTGCGTGTTTAAAGTCAATGTTAATTTAATAACATTTTCTAAAAGTCTACACGCGAACGAGACCGTAGGAGTAACTAGTTAAATATATTTAAATATATCACAAACAAATTTCAATGTATCTCTCACAATATAATTTTTTGTGTTCTCTTTTACGGAACACAAAAAAATATTTTTAATTTAAGTCTCCGTATGGACCACATACTTGTAAAATTTCATGCATGTAGATTTAAAACCGTAAACATTTTGGGACTATGACAGACGGACCAACGTTACCCATAAAAAAATGTACGCGGCCATTACGTGCCTGAGCAGTGAAACTTCTTGTTTTTTTGTCTTTATCTTCTTGTCTGCCTTCTCTCGCTCGTTTTCTCTTATTTTCCACTGTCCCACTCTTTCATCTTCACTCTTCCCACTTTTTCGCGTTTCATTATGATAATCCTTAATACCTTCTCTTCCTCACTTGCCCTCGTCACCTCCTTACTCTTCATCAACTCTCCTCCTCCACGTCGCACTCCAAATTACTCTCTTCATCTATTATTAATCCTCCCTTCCTGCCCTCCTAATAATATTTCTCTAAATCTCAGCAACATATAATTTGATCATGTGCTCAGTACATAAAATAATACCTATATTGTAGAAAATATTTTTCTGTTTGGAAATGAAGAGATTAAAGAAAGGTTTGGAACGTAATCTGATTTCATGAACAGCTGAAGTTGTGAATTTAAAATTAAGATAAGAATTAGTGTGGAAATTATACCAAAATAATAAACAGAAAAATATAATTATTGAAGGATGTTGAACAATCAAAATAAGTGGGAAACAATAGATCCTTCAAACCTAACTTTCAAAAATGAACACTTGCGATGATCGCTTCTAAATAATGAACCTAATAGTTTAAGTACCTATGGCATACATAATTTAGACGTTAACTTTCTCACGTTTCGTATTATGACGAAAGATAATATGTAAGCCGTAACTACAGCACAAGAAGAAAAACTAAGAATAGCTTATCTAGATAATTTAATAGCTAGAGTATAAAGGAAAACTGTTGCTTACAAATAAAGATAAATAAAGTGGATATTTGGTACTTAGTCAAATGTAGCGATGTGTCGTTGGGTTGGTAAGACTGCGGTGGTGACCGGAGCGAGTGTTGGAATTGGAGCCGCCATTGCTGTCTCGCTAGCGGATGCAGGTCTGAATGTTGTCGGCCTGGCGCGTAGATCTAATTTTGAAGAGGTAAGGAAAAAACTGGTTGATTTTTGTTTATAAACATGAACATGCATATCTTATTCTATTATATCTATGTTGTATGAAAGATATTTCTGTTCAAAAAAAAATTATTTTATTTGTTGTTGCGATGCTTGGTGTATCAACTTTTAGTGTAATATTATACGAAAGTCATACACACACGTTACACAGTTTCTCCTTATGACTTTTTATTTGAAGTATAAACGGTATAAGTTATCTAAAACTCTGCGAAGTTAACCTTTCCGACTATGAAAAATAATATTAAAGGAAAATAACCTTAGTTTATATCAAAAATAGTTTCTGTGATCTGCTTAACACGAGGGATGCGTATTTCTTCCGGCGCACCGTTTCTCCTTATGACTTTTTATTTGAAGTATAAACGGTATAAGTTATCAAAAACTCTACGAAGTTTACCTTTCCGACTGTGAAAAATAATATTAATGGAAAATAAACTGAATTTATATTATAAATAGTTTCTGTGATCTGCTTAACACGTGGGATACGTATTTCTTCCGGCACACCGTTTCTCCTTATGACTTTTTATTTGAAGTATAAACGGTATAAGTTATCAAAAACTCTGCAAAGTTAATCTTTCCGACTATGAAAAATAATATCCATGGAAAATGAACTTAATTAATATCAAAAAGTGCTTCCATAATTTGCTTAAACTAAGGGATTTTAGGACACTAAAAATACGCAATTTTTTTCCAACTGGGGCAAAAATCCATAGATTAGCTAGTATTTTCCCATCAACTACAATCCTTAGAGGGTGCCGTTTATGAAAGAATGTGTCAGTAAAATTTCCATGATATAACAATAATAATTATTATTTTACATGGAATCTACAACGAATATAAAATTTAATTAAAATAGCTGTAAATAAATCATTAGCCTTAATAAAATTTCACTTCAAACAAATGAGTTTCAACTAACCCATTTTATCTGTTTACCTATTTGTCTGTTTGTTTCAACATCAAATAAAAAAAAATTAACAAAGTTTTTATTGTTACAAAGATTTAGAATTCTAATTAATAACTGATAAAACTAGTTCAAAATAGTAGAACCTGTGCATCTACCCTCCTAGTGAAAAGTTTAGGGGAGTAGTCTATAGAAAAATAATAACGATTAATTATTAAACTGTTTAGATAAAACTACATTGAAAGCGGACAGAGACGCAAACAAAACTGGCTTTGTTTATTTGTTTATTACATTTTAAAAAAAAACAAACTTATTCATTTCACATGATTTTTTCGTCAAAGTATGGCTTATAATATTCTGATGGATATAGAATAAATAATTCTTTGTAGATACTCACGTATGTAATGAGCCATCAGTTAATATCATAAAAAGGTTCTCTTTCTTTTCATTACTTAATAGCTTCTTAAGGAATGACCTGATTCCTACAAAATTCTCTACATATTAACTAACACAAGACAGTTCCCATCCCGACAAAATACAGTTCTTTAAGGAATTATCAAATAAGTACACATACGCCTACCAAAAAACTATACACACGTACATGTAACATTTAGTAAAAATTTAAATGAAGGATTCGAAGTTTATCTAATCAATGACTAAAATACAAAGTTAAAAGACTTTTTACACATTAAGAATATTTTTGTAAAGTTTGGAGGTAACAAACCAATTTATAAACCAGTTCCAGCATGGATACATTCAAGTATTATAAACTAGCAAATTCGCCTATTTGTTTATGGAAAACTGGCCATATTTCAGTATAACTAACAAAGTAACAGAATATAAAAATGTTTCTGGAATGTTTGTCTGTTTATTTGTTTACACAACACGCAAGAGCAGCTAAAATTATTTAGTGAAGTTTTTACTGGTGGATTCAGTTCGGTCTGGGGTGAAATCCAGGTAATTTTTATCACAATTGATTTTAAAAACATATGATATAGCAATTTGACTTTTCAATATGAAGTGTTTTTACTTAAAAACCTTTTTCTTAACAAATAATTATAATATATGGCATTGCATGTTTGATGCTAATGTTAATTTAATAATATTTTCTAAAAGTCCACGCGAACGAGGTCACAGGCCTAACTAGTTAAATATATCACAAACAAATTTTAATGTATCTCTCACGACATATATTTTTTTCTCCTTTACGTATTAATTTAAATCTCCGTATGGACCACATACTTGCAAAATTTCATGCATATAGGTTTAAAACCGTAGAAATATTGGGGCTATGGCAGATGGATGGACGCTATCCATTTCACTTCTAGGGCCATTACGTGCCTTAGAAGTGAAACTTCTTATTTTTTTTTATCTTTCTCGTCTCGTCTCTGCCTTTTCCCATTGCTCGTTTTCTCTTATTTTCCCCTGTCCCACTCTTTCATATTTACTCTTCCCACTCTTTCCCACTTCATTATGCCAATCCTTAATACCCTCTCTTCCCCACTTGCCCTCATCACCTCCTTACTCTTCATCAACTCCTCCTTCCCAGCTCTCCCAAATTACTCATTCATCTATTCTTAATCCTCTCTTTCTTTCCTCTTAATAATATTTTTTAAAATCTCAGCAACATATTATTTGGTTATGTGCTCAAGACATCAAATAATACTATACTAGCGTGACCCGTGCGAAGTCTTCGCATTATTATTTATTCCATTATGAAGCTCAGATGACAGATCAAACAAATATTTTACTAAAATTGACATATAGAGGCGCAAGTATCAAAAGCATTGAACTAAAGCGCCACTTTATTTATACGTGAGTGTATTTGAAATTAAACAAAAATTTTACCGACCGTCAATCATATTGACGTTGAGACGTTAGATGGCAGCATTGCTGTTTTGTGTATATAATTTTAATAATTAATTAATTTGCAAAAACATTAGCAATAATACATTTTTTAGTTGTGGATACCGTAGAGCAAGCAATTATCTATAAAATGATATATAATTTATGTGGATCAGTTGTGAGGTTTTTTTCTAAAAAGGGAGAGTAACATCTTAACCTTAGCGTATTAATATATATGATGATCTTCAAAATTATTCTTTTTATGGTGCATATAGGAAGGGTCTAAAAGAAAAAAAGAAGTGATGGGTTTGCCCTTATAAGGTGTGAGTTAAATATTTTATTAAATTAAAAATTTTTAATGAAATAAATAGCATCATCTAGTGGATAATTATAAAACTACACATTTATGGTAGTTGATTAAAAAAGAAATAGATGTCGCTCTCAATAAATTAAGTGGATAGTTGTTAATTAATCAATTGGCAATAGAGTTGAGTAGTAATCTAAATGATTTCAATTACAGATATTGTCGAAACTTCTAAGATATAAAATTTCAATAAAATTCGTCCAGTGATATCGCGCAATTTATACTCGGATACTGCCTTGCTACCATTTTATTATACCGACCCCTTACTGTCAAACTATCTAAGCGATAAAAAATTATTTTACAAAACCATTTTCTTTTTAATTTCTCCAGTTTTCTATAATTTATTATTTAATGCAGGTAATTATCTTTTAGTGCAAAATACATAAAAATACATTAGTAACTTACGTAGTATTTTGAGAATGGTATAGCCTCAGAACAGAAGATTTAATTTCGAGATACTTCCATCACAATGCTCTCGATAACTGGACGGATAACACCACCTTATTCGTAACTAGTACTCATCATCGGGAAACTTTGTTACAAAGAAAAGAAAGCAACCAAAAATAAAATTGAATCAAGATTAAAAATTAATACCAATGTAACGAAGACGATGATTGTGGACTGTGCTAACAATAACTCACCTGAAATCACACAACTAAAGAATTGCGGGGTGGTTCAGTCATACGTCTCTTTGAGAGCATTAATTTTTGACAAGGGCGGATGCAATGATGGAATCAAAAGCTGTGCGATGATTACTAGGTCTACTATGAACAAGCTAAGAGAGGTATGGAGGAAATGCAACTTCACCAAAACCACGAAAATTCGACTTATTCGAGCATTAATGTTCCCCTACGTCATGGAGTTGTGGATACTTCAAGACTGCAAGAAAAAAATGAAAATTACCCTGGATATGTGGTACTGAAGAAGAATTCATAGAGTATCGAGTTCCGTACCAACACATCCATACTACAAGAGGTCGGTATCAAATAGCGTTTGTCCAGAATCGTAAAAATTGGGCAATTAAATTCTTCGTACATATAATTTTGAACATCTTGTGGTATAGAGCAAAGTGAAAGGCACCTGACTCCGGGAGAGAACACGAAGGAAGTGGACCGATTAGATAAGACAGCCATGGAGCCGCTGTCAGAAAGGAACGGTAATGTGTCAGGTCACGCGTCAGTCATCTGGAGCGCACTTCATACAATTTCCACGAACATTCTGCCAAAAGTGTCACCACGAAGAAGTTTTTCGTTTTAAAACTATAAAGAGAAGCAAAATTGAAAGGAGATGCAGATTCAGTAAAATAGGTCTAGGCTCTATAGATAACCCACAATGTATATAATAATTAATTTTTCTCACTGTGGGTACGATACATAACCTTTTGCAAGCAAACCAAAGCGAAATTGGAACAAATTTTTACCGTACAAAACGTTATACTAACTATTTTTCTTTTTATCCCAGGAACTCAACAAACAAAGGAAAACATGTAAAGGCAAAATATGTGGAATGAAATGTGATGTATCTTCCACCAAAGATGTAATAGAAGTTTTCGCTTCCATCAACGAGCATTTTGGGGGAATAAACATTGTGGTTAACAACGCCGCTTGTTTGAAATACGGGACATTCACTGGTGAGACCATTTCTTCTGCCTGTATGTCATATTCCATTTGTATTACTTGTTAATGCACACTTATAAATGTCAGATATATGTAAGAAAAAGTTCCTTAAAATTGTAGGACTAATCATGGATTTTTTTATCAGCGGCTTAGTATCTGTGTAATAAACATTTTATATCAAAAAATTATGTATCTTAATTATTTAATAGCATTGTATTTCGTCATACAGTGTTAGTATGTATAAACTTTACAATACATGGAACTAAACGATGTTATAATTAAAAAGAGACAAGCAAAAATTATGCCTGATGTTACAAAAATAAGATATAGTTTTAAAAATGTTTGTAGAAAAAACTTAATAATTCATCGATTTACAATTAAAAAGGCCAAAAATAAAATATGCGTATAGTCGAAATACAAAACATGAAAAAACCTTATTTTTAAATAGGAATATATCATATTAATTAGGAAGGAAAGATATAAGTAAAACGTGATAACTTTTTACAAATGGTTGAGAAATGCAAATTGAAAAAAAAACTGTTTTTGTACGAGTGAATTTTTTCGCAGCATTGTTTGATTTTTATGTAGTTTTTCCGACAAGAACGTCTTCATTTTTTAGTGTTTTTATGTGCCTACTATACTTTACTCTTGTCAATATAAATATGACTCCATTAAAAATACAAGAATGCATCATTAGTATAATTGATGAATTAAATAAAAGTATTTTTAAGTTTATTGTTTTAATTTTCTCTATATACGAAAGTGCCTTTTTCTTTGTGTAATACTCAATCTCAATGGTTTTTTATTCATCTTTACATTTTTTGAATAAACGCCATCAAAGGTTCCGGACAATAATTTAAAATTCTGCCTGGATGGACGATTGCAGATATGTAGAAAAAAAATCTTAGCAGACTGCGTTGTTTTGTTAATTTAATTAATAACAGAATCCTCTATTAAAGTAACCTTATGCGTATTTTACTCGAAAACTTATTAGGTTTATTTCAAAGTATTGAACGAAAACCAAAGTTGCCCACAAATGATCGATTGAATAAATAATTGAAGTAATGTTATTCTACATCTCTATACCACTGAAAACTATTTTACCACTGAAAGTGATTATCGTATTTTATTTAATGGACACTGGCACTAAAATGCGAAGCCCAGTCAAGGGCTGGTCTCTTCCAATTAATCTCCTACCCCATGGCTGAACGGGTAAAATAGCACAGCAAGTTCTAAAACTCATAGCTCTGCATACTTACAATAGCTGGATATGAGAATAATGAGAATGTTTACTTGATATCCTACAAAGGCCAAAAAAACACCACTTTTATAATATGTATCAATCTAATAAAGAGGTCCTAGATATGTTGCGGGTTGTCGTTTACAGTTTTTAATAAATCTAATCTTTGGTTCAAATTTAGTCTTCTAACAATTTTAATATTTACCATATTATCATCAATTGATAATTGGAGACACCTGGTACCACTATCCTTTGCTATGGATAATGAGAAAGTGGACTAATTAAACGCTAATCTAAGTATTATTCTGTACTACTGTTTCAAGTACCGGGTTGGCTTAATAAATTATCATGTTCTGAATAGTTTTGGAGTCCTGCCGTAAAGACGCCGAGACTATTATTGAGTTGATTGTGATGGGAAATAAAATTATGATTCCACGGAATGAGGTTGAAAGAGGGAGCCAGTGCAAAAAAGCAAATATTATTCCAAGCCTAACACAACATTTTTTTGTACTAGGATTGAATCCTTAACTTTAAAGAATGTAATACTGTTACAAGCACCAAATATTTTTGTAATTTCCTACGTACTTTCCTCAAAGCATCATGGAGAAAAGATGAGGAACGATCACTTGAGAGAGCTATTGCTTTATAACAATGGGCTGATGCACATAGTTGTTGTTCCCAAAGCTGCTGTTTGAGAATATCACCCGCCTTATAAACTCGGCTTCGTGTCTTTGGACTATTTTCTATTTTTGAAACTAAAATAGCATTTAAAGAGGAAAAAATTGACAAACACGTAACGGAAAACAAGAGGAAAAACTAAAACCCGACTACGGGAAAAACTAACAGAAAAGCACGAAACTGAGTTTAATGTGAAGTTATCTTTTTATAAATGGGAACATAACATTTTGTTGGATTGGCTTGGTAATGGTATGTACTTTAAGATACTCTCTGGATTAAGACAAATCTAAGGACATGTCATTTGTTGAATTAAATTTAGTAGTTTAGTCTGTACAAGGGAACACACTCATATACATATGTACATACGAAATTAGTGAAGTCATGAACGAGTCCAGATTTTAAATATACTAAAAAAAATGTGCTGAAATAAAAAAGCCACATATTTTAAAAAATGTTGTATTTAAATTTTTCCTTCTGTTAATCTAAGAGTACTTGACCGTAATATGTACATTAATTAATTGTTAGCTGTGCATGACAACGGTTCTGTTTGCATAACCTTTTGTTAAATTGACTTGGTAACTTTAAGACACTCTGGATTAAGACAAATCTAAGGAACCCTTATTTGTTGAAATTACTTTAGAAGTTTAGTCTGTACAAGAGAACACACTTACTCATATACATATGTACAAACAAAATTAATTAAGTCATGAACGAGTATTTTAATAATAAACATTTCACCTTTTATTATGGTCGAGTACAGATTTTAAATATACTGAAAAAATGTGTTGAAGTAAAGGTGCCACATATTTTAAAAAATGTGTTTATTTAAATTTTTCCTTCTGTGTTATTCTAAGAATACTTGACCATAATATGTACATTAATTAACTGTTAGCTGTGCACGATAACGGTTTTGTTTACATTTTGATGTTTTCTTCTCAGAAAAAAAAATGTTTGAAATTCGTCCTTTTTTAATGAATACTAGAAAAAAATAATATGACGGTAGCCACATCTACTATTTAATTTGCTATCATAGATATAGGAGAAACAATGGTCTCCGATAAAGACATGGAAACGGTGATGAAAACAAATACCCTAGGTTTGGCCATATGCTGCAGAGAAGCTGCCAAGTATATGAAGGAGACGGGAGAACAGGGCCACATCGTCAACATCGGTGGGTAAGTTGATTTGAATTAAGTCTGATGTAGTTCACGAACGACATAGTTTGAAAGAATTCTCTAGTAAAGGCACTTTGAGATCTTCTTCCCTGTCGATGTCATCTTAGTTCTTCAGTTCAGTCCGTATTCGCTAGCTACCTCCCGTCGAGATCCCATTGTATGGCAAGACTTTGGGTCTTGCCATCCAATGGGATAAAAAGTCCCGAATTGAATAAATAAAGTCCCTTGGTAAATAAGTTGTACCGCACAAGATGGCTGTAGTCTCATGAAATAGGAGCAGTAATAAGCTTGGACTCAAAGCACAATGTAAGCAGTGGCTCTTTTCTAGCTTATATTCACTTACATGAGTACGAAATGGACAAACGATATACTATTATCACATTAAGCTACAGTGTACTATAGCGGGTTGGTTATGACATATCTACATTATCCAAAAAAAAAATTCGGTACTCAATAATGATTGATATCATCAATTCACTCACACAATTACTTTGGATACGTATAGAAAACTTGGCTGCGCTATAGTATTATACTATTGTATAGTATTCATGCTATAAAACTAAGCAAAAAATAATCGGTACTCAGTAATGATTGAGGATATCATCAACTCACGTACACAATTACTTTGGATACGTATAGAAAACTTGACTGTGCTATAGTATTATACTATTGTATAGTATTTATGCTATAAAAATAATCGGTACTCAGTAATGATTGAGGATATCATAAATTCACTCACACAATTACTTTTTATACGTATAAAAGACTTGGCTGTGCTATAGTATTATACTATTGTATAGTATTTATGCTATAAAACTAAGCAAAAAATAATCGGTACTCAATAATGATTGAGGATATCATCAATTCACTCACACAATTACTTTTGATACGTATAAAAGACTTGGCTGTGCTATAGTATTATACTGTTGTATAGTATTTGTGCTATAAAACTAAACAAAAAATAATCGGTACTGAGTAATGATTGAGGATATCATCAATTCACTCACACAATTACTTTGGATACGTATAGAAAACTTGACTGTGCTATAGTATTATACTATTGTATAGTATTTATGCTATAAAACTAAGCAAAATATAATCGGTACTCAGTAATGATTGAGGATATCATCAACTCATTCACACAATTACTTTGGATACGTATAAAAAACTTGGCTGTGCTATAGTATTATACTGTTGTATAATATTTGTGCTATAAAACTAACCAAAAAATAATCGGTACTCAGTAATGACTGAGGATATCATCAATTCACGCACACAATTACATTGAACACGTATAGAAACCGCGCATAGGCAAGTTTTCCACACGTGTTCAGAGTAATTGGGTTCGCGAATAGGTGATGTCCTCAGTCATTATTGAGCACCAATTATCATAACCAACCGTAACGCTTTTAATAGAGCAATGGAAACTAATGTCCTTCTCATTATCTTCTTCTTTGGGTTCGACCCCTGTCTTTGTGTATATTTTTGTAAATTATTTAATTAATTGTGAATGATTAATTATATCATGGATTTGAATATGACGTATTTGGATATAATGAGCTTAGATTCACAACCCAAAGCGTTAGGTCTCAAATGAACTTGCATTCGTGAGTGTAATGTTTGCATGGTTATTGTCCGCTCGTTGCCCCGAGAGGAAACTATGATGGTATATCTCAATTTAATTTTGAATGTAGATAGGATTTTTTAATGTTTTTTTTAAATTTTAGTGTCATCCATTTTGAACTCAAAATCTGTGTTTTTATGATATGTATCCACTTTTAACTAATCGTACCATTACGATAGATACAGATAGACCAGATATTATGTTAAGAAAATTTTACTACCATTATGGAATCATAAAATCCAAAATGCATTTGATTCCAAAATGTGTTTGCTCTTACCATTGGAATAAAAATAATAAATTTTGGGATTTGGGATTTTAATAAAATTACTTTTAACTATCAATACTTTAAAATTAAATTCGCTGTGTTAGTTTTCCTTTTTAAAAAAAACTGACTGCATCCCGTAATTTAAATATTATGATAATTTTAATATTTGATCCATATATTGTGGGTCGACAGATGTACTGCTAGCCAAAACCGTACGACCTGGAAATCCGTTGTTTTTACATTAGCATTGTGGGTCTAAAACAGTCATCTTTCATTAAAATTCGGGTTCTAACTTCTCGGTCTTGACGCTGCAGGTGCACTGCCTACCTTGAGACTTGAGGATATACTGTTTCCAAAATGAGTATTGTAAATCTTAAGCAATGATTTTATCATTTAACTCCAAATTCTAACTCCTCAGTCTACATGGCGTAAGAGTAATCTCTGCCCAAATTGTGATACTTGCAATCCTGTTTTAATTAGTATTCTGGATCTCATGCAGACACACTGTTATTAAACTTCGGCTTGTAATTCCTCAATTATGATGCTGCATATGTGCTGCCTGCCTAAACCGTGAAAGTTGAAGATCTGCCGTTTTTAAATTAGTATTTTGTTTATCAAGCAAAAACTCTACCATTACATTCTGGGCTCCAACTCCATCAGCTGTGTAGGTACCGCCTCCTCCTCCTCTGATTTTAAATTAGTATTGCAGATCTTCAGTAGAAAATGTCATTAAACTCCTGATTCCGATCTTAATCTTGATGCTTCGTGGTTTACTGTCTGCTAAAATCGTGAGACTTAAGAATCTGTTTTTTTAAATAATATTTTGAATCTCAAGGATAGACTCTGTCATTCGGATGCGGATTTCAATTTTATAGTTTGATGTTGCCGTTATAAGGCTTATTTTGTATATGTTAACTCATGCCTCAGGCATTGATCACCCAATTTCTATGATTCTGTTTTTGGATAATTCCAACTGAGGATAGTAAAAAACTTATTAAAATTTTACCACGGAATTGAAGGTATATCATAGAATTTCTAAATAGCAAACAGGGTAGGTGCTGTGATGGAGTTTGTATAATATTATGTACAGGATTTTAGTAGGTTGGTACATAAGTAAGTATGGGAACAAACAAATGAATGAAGTGACTGAAAACATTAGTATATAGTTGGGTAAGTTAGTAAGTATATAAAAGTATACATGTATAAAAAAGCGTGAAGGATAATAGTACGCAGATATATGGTATGTAAAGCTATATACAGGCTTGAAGCTATGACTTCGTAAAGCCAAAAGGTAGCATGTGATTTATTTGTATGTTTGTATATATGTATGTTTTATGTTGTATGTTATATTTAGGTTCATTGAACGCTGCAAAGGTCTATTCCGATATCAATAAATAATACATTATTGGTATTGAATTCATCGTAAATTTCTAACATTTTAAGGAACATAGAATATTATAGGCACTAAAAACGGAAAAATACAGCCTTTTACAAAAAAAAATCGGCTTCTCATAACCATCAAACTCAAAAATATAAAATCGTAAAAATATAAGTACTTAGTTGAAACGTTTGCGGTACACCATCGTTTCCGAACATAAATAAATTGGAAAAATACTGTTCTTACAGACACTTGTATTCGGTCTCAAATGATTCTCACGCGCGCGTGTGTGTGTGTATGTGTGCGTGTGTGTGTGTGTGTGTGTATTTACGTAAGAAAGGAGATACTCATCGATTGGCACCGATTCAATAAATCTCTAGCGGTGTCAGTTTTTAAAAGTTTAAGTTTGAAATATTTTTTATTCGGTGGTAGTTTTGAAGTCGGTCCAATTTTTGAGCAAAAAATATTTGTTTAACGACAAATCCCGAAATATAAGTCAAATTATATTCTATAAAATCTGTTAAAAGATTTGGTGAAAACGTTTATATGTTTACCACATGAACAAGTTTTAAAATAAGCTTGAGGATCTTCACATGTTTACAATATGTTCATGAAATATTTCAGTTATAGTCACCAGCTCACCCAAAACTATTTCTCAAATATGTCGAATTTATTACAATTACATACACGATTCCCGCCATTTCCACCCAGGTTGTCTCAAGGCCCCTCCTGGGACCCGTATCGATCCACCTCATACAGAAGAGGGGACCTTCGAAAGTCCCCTAATAGTGTCCCGTATCTACAGTCTCAGCGGCCCGACAGGGTTATAGTCTGTCCCTCCTCACTGAATCATTTAGGATCTCCATTTTCTCAAGAACACATTTTGCGAACGCTCTAAATGACTCAAAGATCAGTCCATTCTCAACCAAGTCTCAGTGACTAAAGATACCACGTTCTAGGTCTCCGCCTGATTCTACGATAATATTAAGACGCATGCTTTCTAACAAAACTCTACGCGCATCGTCGTGCTCACTGCAGTGGAATAGAACTTGACTCATGTCCTTGCCTAAGGCGCGCATGAATGTCATGCAGCATTCACCAGTCTTTCAAACATTCACATTGTTTAATACAATATTGCGGCATGCATCAAGTCTTTCTATTGTCTTTGCTTCGTTGACCACTTCAGGAATGGGCGTTATGGGGTTGTTTTCACGACTGATGGCTAGTCGTCCGTTTGAATTGCTGTGTGTTATCTTTTTGTCTCATTCAATATTGTTTGTACATTTTGTAATGTTCTACAACGTGCCCAACGCTTTGAGTAAATTTGTAAGTTGGGAGTCGAGTTGCCAATAAATAAATAACGATATTTATTAAATTTTAGCAGCTGAAACCAACTGGTTTCAATGATAAAAATAAAGCCCTGCCCAAACCCTACCACTATAAGCCGCAATTTCTCCCGGTACATGGCGCCTTCAGCGCAAATTTACATAGTTTACGACTTAGAGACGGCCCGCCCTGTACCTGCGATTTTGAAACGCGGGACATGGAGCACATTTTATTTGATTGTAGCTAGCACGTAGAGTTTTATTGCAGAGCAGGGCAATATATAGAAATTTGCTAAATGACTCTTAGCTTAGGGACATTAGCTAACCAAGTTGGATGGATTCGTTTGATGATAAATAAGGGACTTTTGATGATAGGATACATGACAATATCAGATGACCTTCAATGGTCTCCTATGTTGTATGAAAGAAAATGTTACGGGTCCCTGGAGGCACCCTGAGACAATGCGGGTAGAATAGTGGAAATAGCGGTTGCCCCGACATCGCAATTATTTGGTCCTTTTTAACAAACGCGAATGTGCCCTAGGACAAAATGCATAGAATCGTAGTAAGAATATCTTTTTTATATGTAGTTTCTATGCTTGTTATCGCTCCTAGGTCGTATCCTACAATGATTATTCGGTTTTGTATCCTAAAATGATTATTTGGTTTTGTATCCTACAATGATTATTTAGTTTTACACCCTACAATGATTATTTGGTTTTGCATCCGACAATGATTATTTGGTTTTGCATCCGACAATGATTATTTGGTTTTGCATCCGACAATGATTATTTAGTTTTGCATCCGACAATGATTATTTGGTTTTACACCCTACAATGATTATTCGGTTTTGTATCCTACAATGATTATTCGGTTTTGTATCCTACAACGATTATTTGGTTTTACATCCTACAATGATTATTTGGTTTTGTATCCCACACTGATTATGAGGTAAAAGGGTAATTAGTTTTATTCTGCCAGTTCGTTATTCCTTAAAACTAGGTTGACGATTTTAGAAGCTCATAAAAATTACCAGAGTAATTGATAAACGTAATTTATAAATATTATTATTCCGAGAAAATTAATTTACACTAAATACATTTGGAATGTTCATAATTACACCTTGAGAAACCAAATGCTTGGTAAATAAACGAAATTGGATGTGCCAATGTAATCGTACTCTGAATGTGGGTAATTTTGAATACGAAAATAAAATGAAATACGTAAAATTAATTTTAAAGTAAAGTATTAGATGGATGCAGATAAAATACCCTCAGTTTATTTCTAAGTTATGCAAAATACTAAAATATACCACATAATAAATAAATACCTTTATCTAAAATATACATCTTCATTATAAATGTGTCTTCATAAATTGAATACACTCCGAGCGCGAGAGTGAACTCAGAAAATAACTCGCAGTTTTTTATGGACAGCAAAAAAGACTATACTCGGCCACTCAACGTTACTCTCGTTCGGCCGTACTCGACTCACCACCGATTATACCAGAAGCGTAAAGAACCGTTCGAACGCACCCGGCATAGCGCCGAGTACATCCGAAACGTGTCACTCTCGTGGCGCGACGAAAACTCGCAGTTTTTCCATCAAAAGAAATTGAACAAGGAGAGCCAAAGGGAGTTTTCACTCCAAAAAATGCTGTTCCATGCTGCAATCACCCTTTTTCTTTATTTTATATAACCTTTTCTCTCTTTCTTATTAGAATGGGATGTAGAGGGATGTTGTTAAATAGGTACAGTCACCCTGCTTCTACAGCTTCCCAAGTAGAAAATAAGTCGATTAAAATTTTTTTGTCTCTCATCACGTTCTACAGATACACTGTTTCAACGTAAAACTTTCATGCCGCGCTGTGCCATCAAATTGGCACGAAGCGACGCATAATGATTGCGATCGTTAATCTGACAGGACGAAATAAGTTTTTCTGGCTAATTTTAGTTAAAACTACAAAAGGTATAACGTATTTGCTTTATATTAAAATACAAATAACCCAAAGTCTTCCTAAAACAAATTAAACTTTTCAATTCCAAATATTTTGATAAGAAAGCCATAATTATGAAAACCGTATTATAATTAGTAAAATATTTATTCATCCTCCTGCTTATTCTCACTTTAAAAGACTTGATACTTGTTGTGATGAGCTCATTTATTTTTTTCCCCTTTTAATGCAAAGATGGCTTATGAGAGAATCTGATGAAACAAGCAGTAAGTGTCTGAGAGGAGTTTTGAGATGTTCTGATGAAAGCAGTTTGTATTCTATGTCTTCTAGTGTTTCTTTCTACTAAATCTGCACGCGTGATGCTTTCTATAATTTTTAAAGTCTTTATGATGAGACCCTTGAACCTTTTCAGAAACATACTAATTGGTAGCATGGTTTCTTGGATTAGTTGCCCACCGTTAATAGTTTATGGATACTTTGTGGCATGGAGTACCATTTGTATATTGATACATGCAAGTCTACAGTATCAGAGCAACATTTTTCAAACAGTTAAATGTTAATCTCAGATCCACAACATACCGTTTTTAAAATGACTCCTAAACGTTTCATTAGTAATTCATACAAACCAATGAGGTTTGTAGCAAAAAAAAAATTCTATAAACCTACGCGCTCTGTTCCCGTAGTTACTTATATCGAATGTAGATTTTGGTATATCTACAAAAAACACTATTTTATTACGAAATTGATTTTGTATGTACTTTTTTCCTGATACCGATAGCTTCTTTGCCATTCTTTTGTATCTTCCACGACTTGATCTTTGGCCTGCATGATATTTGTGAAATGTATTCAAAATATTTAATCCAGGCATGAAGGCTCGATAGCCCTTTTGCAGTTTCGTCTTGGTATTTTTCACGAACAAACCTCAAGTTGTTCATTTCCCTTAGGTTCATAAATATGACAGGTCTGTGATGCTAGATTCGATAAAACGCTGGAAATTTTTTCATTAATGATTAAGAAAGAACAGATTTCTTTTAATGAAGAAAATTCTTTTTTAATGCTATTTTGTATCCTTCTACTTCTACAATAGTGGAAGATAATTTTTTTGTTCAAGATTTTACATTTTCAATTTCTTTCTAATGGTTCTGGTTTTTCTCTTTTTTAAAAGCATTTTTGTTGACCGGCAATATTTTGTCGACGAAGGCCAAATATTATGCTATAAAATAATTTTATTTCTGTTGATTTTCATTAGTACCAACTATAGAAAATGTCAATAGAATTGGCATTAGTGAAACAACAAAAACGTAAGAATCATCACATTAATCTTTCGCTGCAAATGAGAAACGCTGGTTGTACTGACTCTGACCGATGCCCCATCACTACCTCTAAATGAAAAGTTAGATATGTGCACACCTACATTTGATTCTTACTTCATACTATACTACAATCATTCGTTTGATTGTGTGGTCGACCAATGACTGATTAATTTCGGCGGTAAAATCTGTAATATCAATGTTGTATGGATAACACTATATTTTTGTATCAAACGTGTGTGATAATTTGGAACAATGTCAGCATTTGTGCTTGCCTTACCTGACGCATCGATACAAATAAATTCTTAAAAAAATAAATATAAAAGGACCGGACGTAATTAAAAATAGGGTTGGTAAAATCTAAATTCAGTCAAATCATTAAATTTTAAAAATTAAAATATAAACAATGGATTCCTAAATTTACTAAAACAATTTAAACTAAGTTTAATTGATAATTAAAATTAATGAACATTCTGAATATTTTCTTGTAATTGATTAATTTTAAATATTTAATAAATGATAAAGTAATAATTTAAGACGCAAAAAATACATGGTAAAACTTAATCTAGCTTAGACAAATACACTTAAAATATATATTAATAAAAGTTTATAAGCACTATTTCTATCATGATATTCGCGATAAATAACGTTTTTTATTATATAGATCACTATTAAATTTCAATTACAAAAAATATTATTTAAAAGCACGGATTTAACTTAGATTTATATGAATATACAATACGTTTTGTTCTTTTTAATTACAAATACTTCAATATTATCATGAATACTGTATCAGTTACTATATGCATGTAAATATATGTTTAGTGAGCAACTTCATCCTCCCGATTTTAGTTGCATTGTGCGCGCACATCGCGAGCAACTTCATACTATCGATTTTTATTGCATCGTGCGCGCGCGTTATAACCAACTTCATCCTGTCGATTTTCGTTGCATCGTACGTGCGCATGAGCGTATTGTAAAATGTCAATCTCATCATTTTTTCATAACGCGCCTAAAGAAGTACAACGTCAAAAATGTAATAGGTATTTTAGTTTTATGTTTTCTAAATCAATCTTAGTTTGCGTGTACATATAGGTATTATCTATCAACTTACATACAGTTAAATCGTTTTCCATTGCAGCGGGCTATATGACATAAACACTTCCCACATTCATTACTGATACGCCGTACAAAGTATGAGAAAATTGCTATCATAATAAAAAAGCATATGTCTAATCTTGCAGCATATCAGCTCACTACGTAATGGCTGCTCTCGGTATGCCCAAGTTCAACATGTACTACGGATCCAAGCATGCCGTGCGAGCTATCACTGAGACAATGAGACTTGAGTTTTCCCATTCCAAAACGAATATCAAAATTACCGTGAGTACCATTAATATAATTAAGTATTCTGCCTGTAATCTAATAGTATCCCATCACAAATACAAAATTAGATCCAAAGTAGAGAGCAAAACCGTAATGGCACTCTAAGATTTTGCTTAAACGAAATACTTGACACAGCTTGGAATTTGAATTCTTAATATTCATAACAGTAAATCAATAGGAGTTGACCTTTCGTCATACGTAAGTTATTGCCCTACTAAATGGTGGGATCATATGGTCACAGCATCCACATGAGATCATATGGTCATAGCATCTACTTGAGATCATATGGTCACAGCATCCACATGAGATGCTGCTGACATTTGGCTGGTTAACTTTACTAAAACCTTAAAAAGTCGATCTTTCAAAGTCAAAACTTTCGGGAGAACCGAACAATAAAAATATTGGTTGATGATACACCAAGTTAATTGCTATTTTTAATTTGAAATTTAGATACTCTATTGTTTTAGGATTCCCTGCCTTAAAAGGAAAAAAGAAACCCTTAGATAATCCCTTATATGTCTGTCTGTCAGTCACAGCTATTTTTCTCAGAAATAGCTTGATGTAGAAACTTGAAGTTTGGCATACTAATAAAGCACATTGATCCGCACACATTTCAATAGATAAAACTCAAAAATATTTATTTGAAAAATTTTAGGGAGATCAAGTTAAGTATACGATTTTTTAAATTCCATATATAGTGTGGGGTTTCTTCCTTAAGGACTATTTATAAGGGTCTTAAAATATTCTTTTAATAATTTTAAATATTACGCCCTCAGAGATATACTGAAAAGTATGTAAAAAATATATGCCCTTTTATTTCTGAAACTACGTCTCTTTAATTATGAAAGATATGGGCTTTTAGAAGCTCATATTGTGAGAAAACTATAGCCAAGATTCTAGCGGTCACAATTGTTGAAATATGCATCATAATTTTATACCTATGAAAGATATAGTAGGCAACATATTTACGTCTTTCTACATTCACAACCGATTTTCCTGGAAACCATGTGAAATTTGTAGTAATATATAATATACCTAGTAATATATCATATTGAGCCACATATTTTTACTAGCAATTTTTTTTTAAATTCTCAAAGTGGGGAAAATAAAGTTCTTAACTTTTTTTGAGTTTTATGTATCATATAAGGTATCATTTGGAATGTCTTATTAGGAGGACTACAATTTTTTTTACATTTAAAAAGATGTTTCAAGAAAAATACAAAAATAGAGTATTTATTCCATTATTTCCGAAACGATAGAGTCAAATATCATGAAAAAATAGGGTTGACAAAATCTGGCTGAAAAATTATAAAAAAAAACTTGATCCTGAAATTAGTGAAGTTTTTAGGATATAGTAGACAATAAATGTACGCTGTAAAAATTTAAGTGCCTGAATGTGTACGGAACTTCTGTAGTGCAAGTTCTGCTCATGCCTGACAAATTTTATTTAAAAATAAGCATAAGAAAAATGTACAAATCGTGTAAAATTTGCTTCGTTCATCCTGAAAAATGCATTACATACTTATATTGCAAAAACATAACAAAACCTTGGCTCATCATGTGTTGATAGCAATCGGAAACGGAACTACTTTTAATATGGTCGAGTGACTGATGAAAAAGTAAAACTGAATTAATTTGCCTAATTCACTAGAGGAAAACACCTTTTTCTCATACACTTCGGTAATGCCATGTACATTTGGTTTTCCCACTGATAGTTTTCTTCCATTTTCTTCCTAGAATTAACCAACTGCTTTTTTCCTTCACGAAAGTGCGTTAGCCCTTCCGGAGTGTGGACGGATTTGGCCGCCACCGCGTTTGGAAAAGACGCCAAAACAGAAGACTCCTCACAAAAGCCTTCATCTATTGCATTTCTGGAGCCGAGCGACGTAGCAGACGCCGTTATGAGTGTCATCGCCACGCCACCCCGTGTCAATGTAAGTTGACTAAACTATTTAAATTGGCGGATTGCTGAGTTATTTATACCTATTCAACTTGATAGAAAAAATTGTATGCGTATCGCCATCCAAAAAAATATGATATTTTTTTTTTAATTTAAAGGTACTTCGAATTGATTTCGAACAAAAAATTGAACGCCAAAATTTCCTTTCAGTTATCTTTTGAAAATGATACGTGTCTTTGTGCTGCAGAATGTTTTAAATTTTTACTTACGATTTTAAAAATAAAAGCTTATCAGTTAAAATAATGAACTGTTTTATTTCGGACTATTATCTCTATTTTAAAGGCGTTATTAATATTAAAGAAATGACTTACTTAAATGAATTCAATTTTCTCTTATTCCAGATATCAGATCTAATCATTCGTCCCTTAGGAGACACTGTGTGAAAAAGTAAACGAAGAATTAAGTTCAACCATAACAATATATCTGAATAAACCATTTAAAATAAATTTTAATTTAGTGTTATTGAATATGTACATATAATAAAACTGTATAAAAAAATAGATAAACATAAAAAGAGTGGCATATATTTAAATGTAACCATTGTAATAGTGTATACATAGGTCAAGCAGGAAGAGATTTTAATACAAGATATAAAGAACACATTGCCAGCTGGCGGAATAACAATCTAGATACATCTCACTTTGCTAAACATCTCGTTGAAAATAAACATCACGTTCATACTGATAATGCCCCCTATATGTTACAAATAAATAAAAAAGGCAATAAACTTAATATCCTAGAAACCTTAAAAATAAACAGACATAAATAAGACACCAAGGTTAATATATTAAATGAACAACTAAATTTAATAGCATCACCCATACTTAATATCTTCTAGACATAATATAGTTAGACAATATTGATACTACAGTTCTCTTCAAATTATTTCAGCCCAACTACACATCTAAATATAAATATAAAAAAAAATATATAAATAAAAAATAGAAAAAACAGAAAAATAAATGAATAAAGAATACGTAGATATGTAGAATTAGTGGTATAATCTTGTTCTAACTTTCAGATATTCTTGCTATTGTATAGATATGTTACTGAGAATAACTTCTATTTAATTTTATTACATACGCCGGAATATTCACATTGTATAACCACATAGAATAACATCAATTTAATTTATTACCCTCACTAAAATACTTGTATATCGTATAACTCTCGGAAATATAGTAAAACTTACATTGCTCCCCTACAATAAACTCACTAACATAAGCAGTGGGAAAACCCACACAAACCCGTCTTCCGCCATTGTTTTTGAAACATATAAATGCCGTTAGATGTTCATAAGAGTTAATCTTTGCTAATAGCCCAGCTGAAGATATTGTAATACAACGAAACCTAGGTCGTGGTAAAGAATTTAAAGAAAGTAGAAATAATACTACATCGCGTAGTTTCATTTAATTGTGAATAATGAATTTCTACAAAATTAACGCCAAATATATTCAACAACTCTCGGTTAGTATAAAAGATACTTTTAAATTGGGTATCATAGGTTTAAAAAAACTGATTTGGTTAATATTACATTATTGGTACTGCCAACGCCATCTATAAGCGTTTTTAGTAAACTTCATGCTCATTTAAATTGCAAAAAACAAATAAAAATGAAAAAATATAATAGTGAAGATATTAATAATAATAGTTTCGACAAGTCAGTTGGATTAGCCGTGGTGTAATGATCAGGACGTTGGTACGGTACGCCGGACATGTGGGTTCAATTCCTACCGGTCGATTGACATTTTCTTTGTGTGGCCTACAATAGTGGTTGTAGTAACCACTGATGTTATTTTTAAATAATCGTAGACAAATCGTGGGCATAGCTAGTATGCAAAGAAATAAGATATATATATATATATATATATATATATATATATATATACACATTATATGTCATTTTGTCCATAAATAAATTATTTATGGACCAAAATGACTCTGAAAAACTTAATACCTTGACTACAGCGCCACATTTCGAATCCTACCTTAGCTATGAACTATCGTCTTGACAAAACAATATATTAGGTGAATATGACCTCGGTCAAGTCGTTCAGAAGTTGAACGATCACTAACAGACGCATCAACGATTATACATTATAAGATAAATTTCATTTTTTTAATAGAATTTTGTAAACTGACGAGTCTCCTTTTGAGAAGACGGGCATTAATTATCGTGTTTAATTGAAATATTTGGCCCATGCTGACAATTTTCAGGGCCAATTCAGTGCTAACATATGGCCAAAGGTACTAAACTACCAGAGGTCTTAAAAAGCTCATAGATGGAACTGCTTATTAAATTTTCATACAAAAAAATGTCGATATTGTTCAAAGACGTAAACTTACTTTTATATTGTAACGTGATCTTGCAAAATAATATCGTATAATTATAATCAATTTATATAGAGTAAAGGGAATTATTGAAATATCACGTACTCTAAAAGAAAAATCGATCATACCAACATACCTATATTGTAACATGATCTTGCAAAATAATATCGTATTGTATCAATTTATAAAGAGTAAAGGAAATTATTGAAATATCAAGTACCCTAAAAGAAAAATCGATCATACCAGCATACCTATATTGTAACATGATCTTGCAAAATAATATCGTATTGTATCAATTTATAAAGAGTAAAGGAAATTATTGAAATATCAAGTACCCTAAAAGAAAAATCGATCATACCAGCATACCTATATTGTAACATGATCTTGCAAAATAATATCGTATTGTATCAATTTATATAGAGTAAAGGGGATTATTAAAATTTCACCTACTGTAAAAGAAAAATCGATCATATCAGCATACCTATATTGTAACATGATCTTGCAAAATAATATCATGTTGTATCAATTTATATAGAGTAAAGGGAATTATTGAAATATCTCGTACCCTAAAAAAAAATCGATCATACCAGCATACCTATATTGTAACATGATCTTGCAAAATAATATCGTATTGTATCAATTTATATAGAGTAAAGGGGATTATTAAAATTTCACCTACTGTAAAAGAAAAATCGATCATATCAGCATACCTATATTGTAACATGATCTTGCAAAATAATATCATGTTGTATCAATTTATATAGAGTAAAGGGAATTATTGAAATATGTTGTACCCTAAAAGAAAAATCGATCATACCAACATACCTATATTGTAACATGATCTTGCAAAATAATATCGTATTGTATCAATTTATATAGAGTAAAGGGGATTATTAAAATTTCACCTACTGTAAAAGAAAAATCGATCATATCAGCATACCTATATTGTAACATGATCTTGCAAAATAATATCATGTTGTATCAATTTATATAGAGTAAAGGGAATTATTGAAATATGTTGTACCCTAAAAGAAAAATCGATCATACCAACATACCTATATTGTAACATGATCTTGCAAAATAATATCGTATTATATCAATTTATATAGAGTAAAGGGAATTATTGAAATATCTCGTACCCTAAAAAAAAATCGATCATACCAGCATACCTATATTGTAACATGATGTTGCAAAATAATATCGTATTGTATCAATTTATATAGAGTAAAGGGAATTATTGAAATATCACGTACCCTAAAAGAAAAATCGATCATACCAGCATACCTATTGTCGTGTTATTTATGGGATACTTACACGTAATAAATTTAATAAAAAATAATGAACTGATTTAAGAAACTTCTTACCCAGACCTTTTTTATTACAGTAACTTTGTTTATTATTAAGTACTGAACATAAGTTACGATTAAGCAAACAAATAATGCTGGCTATGTTAACCATAGTTTCATATGTGAGAGGCTTGGTTAACGCCATTAGTAGATATTATCAAAGTTGTTACTCAGCTCTGCTATTTAATTTACAGCGACATCTGTTTTTCTTACGAGAAACGATTACACGTAACTTTATAATTCCCAGCTAGATGGCGGTGTTTATTTTATTGTCAATATTTTTAATTTAATACAAATTTTATGTTTACAAAATAGTAGCAGTATTATCACTATCTACCATACTCAAAGGCACCATTCAGGATGCACCACAGAGAAGTAAAATATACAGATCTGAAATTGGGTGACACAGAAGAACTTTTCTCGTCCGAGGCGTAAGCAAAATTTGAAGTTAAAAATGTGTCAATATAATGTACAAAGATATTTAAAGCTATTAAAATTCTATATTTATGGTAAATTAATAATTTAAATGTATCACATTTTTTCTTGACTCAAAATCAAATTTATAATAAATTACAAACTGCATCAACCATTTTTAATGTTTTTTAAAGCCTTTCTATATTATAGTCTTTCAATATTTCATGCTGTACGTTTAAATCTCGAGTTCTGTTTTACAAATTATATTAACTGGCGTTTACCTTATGCCATTTGGATTTTGCTTTTATGACACATATCTAGTACTCTCCGAGAACTTAACAAAATATTCTAATATATTGTCACATGAAAATCGTCAATCGATTTCAGCCATAATCAAGCTCTTGTAAATTAAGGTAAAAACTTAATATCTTGCAAAACTTTAGAATAGAAAAGTCAAGAATATGTGAAGTCCGATATGAAAACACAGAATACTCTGCTGTCAAAATCTAGTTAATCAAGTTCATCTTACTTTGTCAAACAATATCGGGGGAACATTCACTTGAAAATTGCTCTCCACAATGCTGAGAATTGTCACCTCTATAAATAACTTCCTCGTGTACTACATTTCACCATATGGCTGAGCCCTACGTGAATAGAATTGCATACACTATTCTAATGTGTGAAGCGAACTTGATAGGAGGAAACACTGCATCTTCGTGCATACTCTCCACTGACATCTATTATACTAATACGTAGGACTGGGTTTACAAAAAAGCCGTAATGAAGCAATTTGTTTCTGGTCATTTTGACACTGATAGTAAACATGCACAGTAGTGAGCGTCCATGTAACTAATGTTAGAATATAATAATCGATAAATACATCGATAGATTAAAGTTTTATAGAGCCTATTAATTTTTCCAGGGATTTATTTATACAATTAATTTAATAACACAACGATAAACAGTTTCGATAACTGAAAGTTTTTAAATATTAAAACACAAGCAACACTGAATAAAAATTAACTGATTACGATCATGTACAAGCCTAAATTTTCCATGTCAATATATTATTAACACTTGTAATATATAACGAATACCTTTTTATTACTGTATTCAGATGGATATATATATATTTTTTGTGAATTTACTTTACTATTATATATAAAAGGTGTTATTAAAATTATCTGATACCAACTAGGAGTATACCATAGATAACTTAAGTTAATCTTGTAAATCAGAAGCCAATGTTCTCGTTTTATACATCTTATCCTTGGTATTAGATCCTTAAGAAGTTTTCCCGGTTAATACCGCCGAAAAGTTTAATTCCATTGGAGGTTTACTTTTATTATTTTTACAAGCTTGGTGCAGTAACTGGTAAATCTACCAGTAAACTTGCAGAAAGTACAGATAAACCACCTCTCTCTTTTTGAACAAGGAATGCTATACCATTTATACGTCAAAATGAAATCTTAGGGTACAGACCATAAGACATAACCTACCTGACCTGACCTACCTGAACAAACGTCACACTTATTTTTCTTTTGATTTGTTGGAATGATAAATCCTGCAATACATCCGACACATTATTTAGTTGTCTCGTTTGTGTTAGAGTCTGTCATTGTCCAAAATAAATGCAGAAATTCATCGAATTAATTTCGGCGATAGTGATATTATTTCTTATGTTATATTTTACTTTAGAATAGCGATAACAGTTGTTTTTTTATACGAATAAAAATCGTAATGAGGCGATTTTGTTATATTAATTTTATCTCTAATATTAAAGAAATAATAAAAAATATCCAAAGTGTCCAAACAAAACAATCTGACATTATCGATACAATGAATTGCGAAATTATATGTCGATATAAGGGAAAATTTTGGTCATCTCTAATTAAATTAAATTGACTGTCAAATTTAGTTCCCGAGACGTTCATGGCGGCGCTTTAAATAAGCAAAAAAGCTGTCATTTTATATAATATAGCCAGTCTGGCGCACTAGCATAATCGAGATCAGTGATTCTCTCAGAGTCATCCCCTTGACTTTAAAATAATAAATTAATAGCAAAAAATTCTTCAAGGTTGTAACCTATATTTCCGGTAAAGTAACAAGGTATTCTAAGATAGAGTAGAGTCTGGTGGTGATTTGAAGCACGTCAAATACATCTATGTGTGAGCAGTTTTCCGTAGGGTTCAACTCTGGTAGATATATAAGAGAGTAGAGGAAAATATTTCACTAATTTATGCATTTTATTTACTAAGACCTTTCTCTCTGCTTATTATCGGTGGATTCTTTGTCATCGCGTTTTATCTCCGCAAGTATTATTGTTGGTTATCACGGAGCCCAGGTAAATCAAATTGTACGCAAAATCTAGATTTACTACGTAGATCAGATTTTTTTTGGTCTATCAGTACCTACATGAGATGTAGTTTATTTTGTGGTCTATCATCTGAGGAGTTATTGTTCTATACTGATGCGTTTGACCATATCCAATAGAATAGATATTTATGCTTCGCTGACAACGAAAAAAGTGGTATCAATGACATTAAACATATTATTTTTGTTATGTTCAGTGGTGACACCAGTTTCAAATTCAGACAGATTCATCTCTTGATATATTCACAATTAAATGAGTTACAGCAAACAACTTTGTTTTATAAATCTTCCAATATATCTGAAACACTTTTTATATTTGAAGGAATTAGTTATTGCTCTGTGAATCCTGATAGCCCCTGTTTGTTAAGATATAATTATTACAGTAATGGAATAAGGTATTGTGGTATTCCAAGCTGCGACATAACAATCCATAAACAATTCCAATTCCAGTTTCTAATTCAGACAGATTCATCTCATGATATATTCACAATGAAATGGGTTATGGCAAACAACTTTGTTTTATAAGTCTCGCAATATATCCGAAACATTTTTATAATTGAAGGAATTAGTTCCGGTGCTCTGTGAACCCTGATGGCCCCTGTTTGTTAAGATATAATTATTACAGTAATGGAATAAGGTATTGTAGTATTCCAAGCTGTGACATAACAATCCATAAACAATTCCAATTCCAGTTTCTAATTCAGTCAGATTCATCTCTTGATATATTCACAGTTAAATGAGTTACAGCAAACAACTTTGTTTTATAAATCTTCCAATATATCTGAAACACTTTTTATATTTGAAGGAATTAGTTATTGCTCTGTGAACCCTGATGGCCCCTGTTTGTTAAGATATAATTATTACAGTAAAGGAATAAGGTATTGTGGTATTCCAAGCTGCGACATAACAATCCATAAACAATTCCAATTCCAGTTTCTCATTCAGACAGATTCATCTCATGATATATTCACAATGAAATGAGTTATAGCAAATAACTTTGTTTTATAAATCTTGCAATATATCCGAAACATTTTTATAATTGAAGGAATTTTAAGGATTGGTTGTTGCTCTGTGAATCCTGATGGCCCCTGTTTGTTAAGATATAATTATTACAGTAATGGAATAAGGTATTGTGGTATTACAAGCTATGACAAAATAATCCATAGATGATTCCAATTAACACAACCTATGCTGTGTTGTAGTTGATAAAGCACGTGACCAACAGAAGATTGACGTCTCAATTGATGATTTGTTAATTAGAGTATCTGCCAATCTAGGTAGTATCATATGGGCAAACCTAAATTGCTAAATGGATACTTGAACTCAGTAACATATAAAAGTATAGTTAACTATCAACGTTAATAAAATATAGCATAATATAAAATCATCCATTGATATTGGTGTAACAACACGTATCGTTTGTTACATGATGAATATCTGGTACTTGTGCATCGAGCCGTCGTCCAGCGATGGCTCTCACGAGAAGGTACAGATCCACTTCTTTTGAACCACCGGTAACCTGGAAGAAGTACGTGCCTTTTTTTTATAATCCTTTCTAGTGAATGATTAAAAAAATCATTGGATTTTATTCGATTACACAAGAAATGTTATTTTTCTATATTACTTTAGAATATTTTTTTTATCTACTCTTTTGTACAAAATAATTTTTAACCCGTACAATAGAAAATTAATGACATGTAGTATTTAGTAAAAAAATGTACTCCTAAAAACTAATGGGCATGAAGTGAAACTTCTATTTTGTGAATGATTTATTTATAAATAATTACTTAAGTAAATATTTGTTTTAAACCCTATGTAAAATAATAATTATTAATACTATTTCGTTTAAACTTTCCTCATACGGTTTTGTAATTAAATATCAAAATTTTATAATTTTCCTAAAATACTGAACAGCGCCATCTTTGGTTTGTATTTGAAATTTCAATATACGCCACGGATGGCAGTATGGAAATATTTACATAAGTTGACTGATAGATGGCGTTGTATGTCGGTGAAAAGTTATGAAATTAATTTTTTCCAAAAAATGTCACTGCAAATAACGATTTATGAACTGATGAACTAAAAATTTGGATTGAAAAAACCATCTTTTTATTTCAAAACGTAAAAACATGACTTTCCCTAATAATGACAAATTTTCTTTTAAAAATAATCATATTTATTTTTTTTCTCAAATATCAGTTGTAAAAGAACTCGTAATTATATCACAGCAAGAGTGAAATGAAAAACATGTAATTTTTTTAAATATTTTATATTATTGGATAATGGGTATGGCCGTGTTCTTCCAAGTATTGGAAGAACGTGGCCATTTCAAAATATTAAGTATGTTTATCCGAAAGGTGGTTTTTGGGGATGTAAATTTTCAAATAGTTATATATTCAACATTTTACCAATTAACGAAAAACAATGTGTTTTTTGCTGTTATATTTCGAATAAAATAATTCGCTTTACTGTTTCTGTAGCAAAGCTTTTAATTAAAGCGGTTTGAAATCAGTACGTCTTAGTAATGATTCTGGTTGCAACAACTAGCAGCATTTGAGTGAACACTTAAACATTCATGAAAAAAGCAATATGGAAAACTTTAAAAAAATAATAGATCTTTCCGACCATTTTAATGGAAATCATATAATTTATTGTGAAATTATAAATATAATAGAAAGAATTCAGTTTTTAGCTGAGTAGAATCTTGCATCTCGTGGAACTAACAATAAGTTGTTTCAGGAAAGTAACGTCAACATTTTGAAATGCTTAAAAATATTTCCAATTATTTCAGAGCATATAAAAGTGTCACAAATTCACGGTTTCAACAATTATTTCTTGAATAAAATCCAAAAGGAAGTAATACACTTGATCGATTAATATATACAATACAAAATTAAAAAAGTAGCTAAAAAGGCAAAAAGATTTTCATTGTTATTGTACTGCACTCGTAACTCAAGTTACCAAGAACAAATTTTAGTTTGAATAAAATGTATTAATTTAAAAACAGAGCAATTAGCGCAAATGATTTTTTTTTAATTTTTCCATACTTCAAAAGGAAAAACGGAATCGTTCTAAAATCGCGTGTCTGTCACAGCCATTTTTCTCAGAAACCACTTAAAGTACAAACTTGGAATTTAAATAAAAAAGGCAAAATAATAAAATATAATAATCTTCATATATCGCAATAGATAAAACTCAAAATACTCATATAAATATTATAAGAAGGACACATTATGTACTAGAAGAAAAAAATATAATTCCCTACACAGCATGGCGATCACGTAAAAGAGCTACATAAAAGGGTTTAAAAAATATTCTTTTCATAATTTTAGGTATTATATACTCAGAGATACTGAAAAATTTACAGAAGTAATATTTAGTAATATTATAGTAGGTAATATGTCTACGTTTAGAAAAATTAATATCTATAAGTATTTTAATACAAACACTACGTACCTTTAAATGTTTAAAATTGCTTAATATTATTTCCATAATTTCAGGTATTATATCCTCAGAGATACTGAACAATTTACAGACATAATATTTAACTTATGTTAATATCGTCGAAAAATTATATCGATGATTCTATGTCACGATTTTTTAAATTTGCACCATGTTTCTAGACCTGTGAAAGATATAGTAGGTAATAATATCTACGTTTTTAAAAATTAATGTTTGTAAGTAGTTTAATATAAATACTATGTACCCTTTAATGTTTACAAGTGTTTAATATTCTTCGTATAATTTTAGGTATTATATCTTCAGAGATACTGAAAAATTTACAGAAGTAATATTTAATCTACGTTAATGTCGTCGAAAAATTATAGCGAGGATTCTTCGTCACGATTTTTTAAATATGCACCATATTTCTAGGCCTGTGAAATATATAGTAGGTAATATATCTACGTTTTGAAAAATTAATGTCTATAAGTAGTTTAACAGAAATACAACGTACCCTTAAATATTTACAAGTGCCAAAATGTTTACAAGCGCTTAATAGTCTTTCCATAATTTTAAGTATTATATTTTCAGAGATACAGTGAAAAAATTACAGACTCAATATTTAACCTATGTAAATGTTGTAGAAAAATTATAGCTATGATTCAAAATATCATGATCTTAAATATGCATCATACTTCTAGACTTGTGAAAGATATAGTAGGTAATACATCTACATTCTGAAAAATTAATGTCTGTAAGTAGTTTAATAGAAATACTACGTACCCTTAAATGTTTACAAGTGCCAAAATGTACCCTTAAATGTTTACAAGTGCCAAAATGTACCCTTAAATGTTTACAAGTGCTGCGTATTATATCTTTAGAAATAAAAATTTACGGACATAATATTTAACCTATGTAAATATTTTAGAAAAATTATAGCTATGATTCAAAATATCATAATTTGAAATATGCACTATGTTTCCACGCCTGCGAAATATATGATAATCAATATATCACCGTTTTGAAAAATTTATATCTGATTAGAAATACTACATAACCTTAAATGTTTACAAGTACCTAAATGTGTACGGAATTCTCGTATTGTTATTTGTACTTGTATTCGACAGTAATACAAATGGACTTGTCGACATGTTGAGTAAGCCACAAATTTCGAATACATTGAAATTTATAAGAACTTAACGAAGGAAAATCTGAATATCGATAATTCAAACAATATATCGATATTCTCGATATTCCAAAAATTGTACGAAAAAAGTTGTAATCATTCTGGAGTATAAATGTAAACATAATTTGTACAAAAAAAAAAACGAAAAAACTTACGGTATTTACTATATCCTTCTGTAAGACTGAACGTCAATTGCGAAGCACATTTTTATTTCGGAATGATTATAATAGACTGTTATGTAATGTTATCTTAATTTTATACTCTCCTAAAACAGAGAATTTTCTTTCATTAAGAAAATCACATTTCACAGAAGTGTGAATAACCTCTGCAGTCATCCATATTATTTAAATAGTTTTCACAATTAAATAAAACTACGTGATGTAGTATTATTTCTACTTTTTTTTAAGTTTTTTGCCACGACCTAGGTTTCGTTGTATTACAATATTTTCAGGTGGGCTGCTAGCAAAGATTCTTTGCTAATAGCCCACCTGAAGATGTAATACAACGAACAAAAAGCTTTTTACTGTGAAGTTGAGGTATTACGTTTCGATCATGTTATATTAAGAGCAAAGCAGTATATATAAATAAAAAGAAAATAAAAATGTAACACTCATATTTTAAACTATATTGCAAGTCATATTTCCAAACTTCAAGGTTTAAAAGAACGAAGGTTTTGTGAAGTTGAGGCATTACGTTTAGATCATGTTATATTAAGAGCAAAGCAGTATATATAAATAAAAAGAAAATAAAAATGTAATACTCATACTTTAAACTATATTGGAAGGCATACTTCCAAACTTCAAGGTTTAAAACGAACGAAAGTTTTGTGAAGTTGAGGTATTACGTTTAGATCATGTCATATTAAGAGCAGAGCAGTATATATAAATAAAAAGGAAATAAAAATGTAATACTCATACTTTAAACTATATTGGAAGGCATATTTTTAAACATCTATAAAAATGAAAGCTACTTAATGTAAAGTCGAAACATTATGTTTAGATCATGTTGTATTAAAAGCAAAGTATTATATATAAATGAAACGAAAAAAAAATTTAGTCTTAAAAAAATGTAATATTCATATTTTTATTTCCTCCATTCAGAATGATGTGGTCAATTACAACTATAATGAAAATTGAAGTCTGAATTTATTGGAGACGTTTAATTTTACAAAACTGTTTGCTGATAGATTTTAAGGTTTATTTTGCTGAGTGTACTTTTCACGCTCCCTAAAAATATTTTACGTTCAAATTATTAAGAGGAAAGAATCAGCCTTGTGCCAAAATGTCGTTAGGATAAATAAAGCCTGTACATATATTGATAAAAATAATAAAAAGGCTTTTTTCCAGTACCCAGTCACTGGCTTATAATTCGGCAATTTTTAAGTATTTTGCAACGAAGTTTTGCAAGCATGTGCTCAGTTAATAAGAACACATCATTTGCACTGAAAATATTTTGACTCAAAATTAGGACACCTAAATGAATTAGTAAATATATCTGTTAAGTGGACATTGGCTCTATTGCGGATTACAAAAAAAGGTTTTTGCTAACCAATTTTATACATTCAATATTTTTTTTCTTTTCACTACATGAGAATGTAGTTATTAATGATGGCCACATGGTTCTTTATCTTACGTAAGTCTACTAGCTCTGTTAGATATCGGACATTATAATATGTGTTTTAATCTCCGAGTTTAACATAAGACTATTTTACAAGATAAATTTCTGCAATGGGACGCATAATTTCGATATAACGTTAAGGATATATGCAGACTAATCAAATAAGACTAGATTTGGTTAGCACTCCGTATAGCATATCTAGTACATAAACCAGGAGTTTTGCTCTGATATTTTCTTGTTTTTTATTTGATCTGCTATTAAATGCCAATAAAAAACTGCTGCTTCCTTTTATTAGAATTTTAAAACACTCCTTACCTTAACACCTTTCTTAACATTGATTTTATTTAAATTTTTTACGCCTGAGGTAAACATGTTGCTAGATGCATTTTGCTACTACATCTAGCAACATGTTTACCTGAGACATAAAATTTTAAATAAAAAGAGTGTAGAACTTCTATTAAACTACTTACAAATGTTAATATTATTTTTCAACACGTAAATATTTTGCCAGTACCTCTATCCATTAAATTAAGGAGTATAAATCTTCAATTAAACTATTTATAAATTTTAATAGTATTTTTCACGACGGGAATATTTTGCCAGTACCTCTATCCCAGACGTAAAAATGTTATACTAAGGAGTATAAGATCTTCAATTAAACTATTTACAAATGTTAATATTACTTTACATCACGTGAATATTTTGCCAGTACCTCTATTCAAAACGTAAAAAAAGTATAAAAAAAGGAGTAAAGAACTTCAATTAAACTTCTTACAAATGTTAATATTATTTTTATAACGTAAACATTTTCCTAGTACCTCTATCCCAGGGGTAAAAATATTAAATAAAGGAGTAAAGAACTTAAATAAAATTTCTTAGCAACCTTAATATTATTTTTCATCACATAAACATTTTGCTAATACCTCTATCCCAGGCGTGAAATATTAAAAACACTGTATGGAACTTCAATTAAACTTCTCATAAATGTTAATATTGTTTTTCACCATGTAAAAATATTGCTAGTGCCTCTAACCCAGGCGTGAACATATTAAATAAACGAATATGCATCTTTAATTAATCTACTTACAAATGTTTATATTATTTTTCACCACGTAAATATTTTGCCAGTTACCTCTATCCCAGGCGTAAACATATTAAATAAAGGAGTATACTCTTCAATTAAACTATTTACAAATGTTAATAGTATTTTCACTTATAATATTTTGCTAGTATCTCTGTCCAAGGCGGAAAAAGTACTAAATAAAGAAGTAAAGTACTTCAATTAAACTTCTTACAAATGCTAATATTATTTTACACCACGTAAACATTTTGCCTAATACATCTTTCGCAGAAGTAAAAATATTAAATAAACAGGATGGTACTTCAATTAAACTACTTACAACTGTTAATATTAATTTTCACCACGTAAACGTTTTGCCTAATACATCTATCCCAGGCGTAAAGATATTAAATAAACAATATGGAACTTCAATTAAACTACTCACAACTGTTAATATTATTTTTCACCACGTAAACATTTCGTCTATTACATCTGTTCTAGGCACAAAAATATTAAATAAACAATATGGAACTTTAAATAAACTACACTCAACTATTAATATTATTTTTCACCACGTAAACATTTTTCCAATATATCTATCCCAGGTATAAACATATTAAATAAACAGGGTGGAACTTCAATGAAACTACTCAAAACTGTTAATATTATTTTTCACCAAGTAAACATTTTGCCTAATACATCTATCCCAGGCGTCAAAATATTGAATAAACAGTATGGAACTTTAATTAAACTACTCACAACTGTTAATATTATTTTTCACCACGCAACCATTTTGCTTATACATCTGTCCCAGACGTAAAAATATTAAATAAACACTATGGAACTCCAATTAAACTACTTATAAATGTTAATATTATTTTTCAGCACGTGAACATTTTGCTAGTACCTCTATCTCAGGGGTAAAAATATTAAATAAAGGATTATTAATCTTCAATTAAACTACTCACAGCTGTTAATATTATTTTTCAACATGTAAACATTTTGCCTAATACATCTATCCCAGGAGTAAAAATAATAAATAAACAGTATGGAACTTCAATCAAACACTCACTACTTTTGATAACATTTCTCACCACGTAAACATTTTGCCTAGTACATCTATCCCAGGCGTAAAAATAATAAATAAACAGTATGGAACTTCAATTAAACACTCACTATTTTTGATAACATTTCTCACTACGTAAATATTTTGCCTAATACATCTATCCCAGGCGTAAAAATAATAAATAAACAGTATGGAACTTCAATTAAACACTCACTACTTTTGATAACATTTCTCACCACGTAAACATTTTGCCTAATACATCTATCCCAGGCGTAAAATATTAAATAAACAGTATGGTACTTCAATTAAACACTCACTACTTTTGATAACATTTCTCACCACGTAAACATTTTGCCTAATACATCTATCCCAGGCGTAAAATATTAAATAAACAGTATGGAACTTCAATTAAAATACTCACAACTGTTAATATTATTGTTTCCCACGTAAACATTTTGCTAGTACCTCTGCTCAAGAGGTAAAAATATTAAATAAAGGATTATAAATCTTCAATTAAACTACTTACAAATGTTAATATGATTTTGCACCACGTAAACATTTTGTCTAATACATCTATCACAGGCGTAAAAATATTAAATAAACAGTATGGAACTTCTATTAAACTACTCACAAATGCTAATAGTGTTTTCCATCACGTAAATATTTATACAATACTAGCTATACCTACGACTTCGTTCGCGTGTAATTAGGAAAAACAAACATACCTTCTAACAAACATACAGACAGACATAAATTCTAAAAAAAAGTTTTTCTGGCGTCTTTATCATTCTATACGCTCTCAGATTCTCTTTTTAGAATATTTTTAATCTACAGGATTCACTCTGTTACAACTTTACTATATGTATAGGTCAAAGATGTGGCTTTGTTTTTTTTTAATGCGCTTAATGATAACGTAAAAGCCACTGCGCTCTTTCATTACTTTTGACGTATGTTTGCCTGTGCCGACTGCTGATATCGTTCGAGTACAGTGTTGACAGAGTTGTATTCTCAGTGCCATTGAACATACGCGAAATCAAACTCTCTTTTTAAAATATTTTCAATGTACAGAATTCACTCTGTTACAATTTTACTATATGTATGGATCAAAGATGTGGTTTTGTTTTTTTTTTAATGCGCTTAATGATAACGTAAAAGCCACTGCGCTCTTTCATTACTTTTGACGTCTGTTTGTCAGTGCCGACTGCTGATATCGTTCGAGTACAGTGTTGACAGAGTTGTATTCTCAGGGCCATTGAATACATAGAAATTATACGTGCTCACGTACGGGTTCGGTGCCTGAAATTTATTCCGTTGATCGAACTTCATTAGTTTAGTTTCCAAAACTTCGTACCTCAAAAGAAAAGAAAAACTGAATCTGTCGTAGATTCGATTTCAATTTTTAAGTTGTGTGAAAAATTAATGGCTCTTGTTTAAAAATAAAATTAAGAAATATAATATTATAGGACTCAAATATATAGAAAAAAATGTTTACTTTTTTTACTCTGGAATTCATTACATCTATCATAAAGGGGTAGTATCCTTACAGTGATAATCTGTTTTCATTTATATTAAGTATGACTTTATCAAGGAGAACAGGGGAACAGCAGGACAAACTGTTCAGAATTTTATGGTGTTTAATTTAATAAATATTAACTAAAATAATAATTTAAATATTTGTCCGAAGTTTGTACATGATTATTTTAGTGAATTTTGATGAATTCATGACAACAAACAGTGTCACATGATGTACGTATGCATATGTTTCGTATCAGCGTAGATAATAAATACGAGTGACCTGAATTCAAGATCAACGTAGTACATTGGCATTTTTGATATTGTGACAGAAAGACGAGAGGTGGAAAGCCAGGCAGGCTAGGACATTTCACGAAACAGCAGCAGTTCATTGGTGAATAGAGAAAGTGCTAATCTGAATTTTTCATTACGCGTTTCCGGAAAATTACATAAGAAGATAGCGGCTTTTTGGTTTTCATTGACTATCTAGTATTAATCACCATATATTGCTTTTTTTAATTTAGTGATTATTAAAGTAGTGACCGGGAGAAATTAAATTAAAGATTAATTTCTCTCTGTCGCTACTTTATGTTTTTCCAAATTAAAAAAAAAATCCTTCAAATATCCAAAACTTCTATTTAAATCGCTGATTCCACAGCTTTTTACCGACATAAAATGCCATCTATTGATCAATTTGAATAAGTATTTCTATAATGCTATCTGTGACATATATTGAAATTAATATTGGAATTTTGACTAAAAACCACTGATAACCAATATTTTTGTAATTAAAAAAAACATTAATCATGTAGTAAATTTATCGTTTGTATATTTATTGATACTATTAATTCCATGATCGTATTTATTATGAACACATACTAAATAAAACTAATAAAAATTTATACGCACGGGTTTCCAAGAAGTCATGGATCAAATATTATTTAATACACAAATAAAGATTTCGGAAAAAATCTCTTACAATAATTCGATGCCGCGGAAATTCTTAACAAGCACAGACGCTTATCAACGACGTGTGCCATCACGTGTGTGCCAATTATGTGTACCCTACACATAGTTCTTCCTACCCTTAAATTATGTTTACTATTTAAATACAGATAAACTTACTGCAACGAAAAATACCCAAAAATATCATTCAGGGAACACAGACCAAACAGGTTTTTTTTTTAAATTCGATTCCCCGTTTTTTTTATTTTTGTAAAAAGTGGACTATGTTTAAATATCCTTCAAAATCAATTCGTCGTTCAGGGTAAGTCAGACGAAAATAATCACATCGCCTACATAATGACACGGCCACCGATTCTTTAATTCATTTTATCGTATGAGCTCATTTAACACTCTGCGCACATATTAACGCTAGATTGATGGTGAAAGTCGTCAGCATGCGCCCCACTCGAGATTTTTAATTGACCACGAATCGTAATTGTGTACATTGAAGATGTCCTTCCCTTCAAAATGAGACTCGTCAGTCCACAAAATTCTATTGCACAATTTTGGATCAAGGAGATTTCTCTTTAACATTTCCTCAATATGGAACTATACTACATTCCGATTCTAGTCAATGGATAGCAAGTACTGTAGTCTCTGTACATAAGAAGGACCTCTGTATACACGACACTGGTTCGACTAGCTATCTTTGTTGTGTAAGTAGCTAATCCTTTCCCCAGTTCTTCCAGGTCAAGGGCTGCTTAGTCAGAATCAGTCACTAAAACATGCAGTTTTATTGGTTGATTCTGAATCAAATCTATATATTTGTGTCAGAATACGAGACGAGAGTTCAAGTGATTTTATCAATATGCCACAACGCCTTTGGATTGCAGCTTCATAATTTCTTTGCTATTTAAGATAATGATATTAATGTATTTTTGCCTGTTACTGAAATTCTGCTTTTGATGGATTTTTGGAAAATTATATTTGAGCTTACGAAAAAATAATCATTTTCACTACAAGTTGTAGTCATTTTGTACGTGTATATCTCAAATATTAGTAACATAGTCAAATATTAGTACATACAGTATTGTGTAAAAGTAATAGTATTTAAACTATTCATACGAAGGAAAGAGATGGTAGCTAAGTGAAAATTATCTATTTGTGCAAGATAGTCGGTTTTTCTTCTACTTTTTATGTAAACTGCCTATATAGGCTGATGAATTTCTCCAAAAATTAGAATGAATTTTTCGAAAAAAAATTAATATTTATTGATTTAAATATATTTATTTTAATATGCATATGAAATTGTGACCGATTAAAGTGGGGCGGTTTCTTTTAATTACAACTTATACCTATATAAAATATCAACGCCGAGGAATCTCAAACTCTACGACGAAAGTTTAAAAAAAATAAACAAATTGGCCTTTAATTTATTCAAAATATAACTTTATTTATTCATGTCGATTTAATAATATAGAATTAAAATTTAATTAGATCGTTTATTCAAACTTATCATCTCGGTCGCACTTGCTTCTTCGTTCTGCTTCCACTTTTTTAGAAAGTGTCCCCCATGGGACGAATGATCACTTCTGTTATCTGAAAGAGAAACAATTGAATTTAATTAAATTATTCGTTACATGGTATTCAGTGTTTACGTCTTTAATATGGGGAAAAAGAATCAAAATTAAAAAATATACTATTTCCGACTGATTTAGCTTACTAGTGTTAAATATAGAAAAATATAGAAAAATAGTATAAAAAAAAACAATTTTGTTTAATTTTTGAAATTTACACCTTAAGAATCTTATCTTTTATCTATAAGCCACTCTACTATTTTGAAGTTAAAAAAAGTGCGTGTGGCAAAGTTTATATCAATTTCTTAATCACATAATCATAAATATGATAGTAATTTTAAGAGTGTATAAAATTTATTTTAAATAATTTAGTAAAAATTAAAAGGTTTTTACAAAGAAGTGGTGAACAGAGGAGTGAAGAGAAACAAAAACTCTTACGGGACTATCACAAGTACATCAGACTACGGTAAACTAATTTATTTTTGTCAGTTATACTTAAGTAGCTTAATTGTAGCGGAACGAAAATCTGATTACACCGCTTTATATCTAAAAATTTCCAGGTATACTTTATTACTTGGATCAGTTCCTTATGAGAAATTAAAAGACGTTTGAACTAAAAAGACGTTTGAACTAAAAAATCTTTGAACGCATTTTGATGTTGTTCTCCAAAATAACTTAGGCCTGTGCTCGCTTAACGATGGTTCCCCTAGAAGAGTTCCGGTCTCACCTAAATATCCTAATGCAGACCATATTGCCTTCTGTTCCACAGACCCATAGGCCTGTCCCCGATTTTAGTAAATATCATTGAATATCTGATCAAGAATCGATTGGGATGGTATACAGAACACCATTCTATTATCCCACGTCATAAATTTGACTTCAAACAAACTCAGCATCCTAACCGCCGATATACGACCCTTCGTTTCCTGACAATAATTCCTCATAAGTGTCTTTCTTGACCTTTCTGCAGCTTACGGTAATATAAACCTCCCTATCCTCGGGCAAATATTGCAACAACTGAGGATTCCAGAAAAGATATCTAATTTTCTTCTTAACTTACTCTTAGATCAATCAGCCTTCCAGCTCCCAGGATCTCACTATTAACAAAATACATGTGGGTGGCCATCCTTAAGCCTCAATTCTAAGCCCTACCTTCTTCAAAATGTATTTACACAAAATTCATTCATCTGTCAATCCATTCTGTCGTATACTGCAGTATGCTGACGATTTGCTTTTATATACATTTGACAAGTCAATTGCGGTTTCAGAAAATGCTTTAAATTCTGCCCTCGTTAACTTGAGTAAATGAGTAAACTCTCATGGTATGGATCTTTCGTTCTCCAAAATTTCTGTGATGATCTTAAGAGGATAAATCCAACTATTTCCATCTCCTTCAACTTCTTAAACATCCCTATCCTCTCCAGTACTAAATTTAATTCTAGTACTGAACGCAAAACTATCCTGAAACACTCACATTGAGCATGTAAATATCCGAAGCTAGGCTAACATAAATATTCTTAGTGCTGTTTTTGGAATACGGTGGGGCTCTCATACTACCACTCTAAAACTTATATACAATTCATTCGCAGTCATCTAGATTATGGTTCATTCCTCCTTGACCCTAATCTAATGCCAACAAATTGACTCATATTCAGTCTTAAGCTTTGAGGTTCGTGGCGGTTGCAATGAAATCCAGCCATATTAATGCCCTACAAGTAGAATATGTTTATCCTCCTCTATCGCTCTGTCGATATTACCTAACTGATCGATTTCTTTTGAAAACAGCTAAGTTCCTCTCCCATCTTATATTCCCAAAACTGACCCTTCTTTCCAGATTTGTTAATAATGATCCCTTTTGGCATTCTAAGCCTGATCCTTTTCCCACGGTCAGATGCGAAAAAATTAAATCACCCACACATTGACTCGGTAATTCATGGATCAAATATAAAGTTGTGTTTCGAAGTTGGTAAGGAGTCCACAAATACTAATTCGCTGTTCAATTTAGAATGGAAGCAGATTAGGAACGGAGGTCGATGTCTCACTCGCAATTTCATAGAAGATCTCCTTCCCCTAACTCATTCCTAGATGGCTTCGGAGTTTCGTTAAAATGTTTTTGTGAGGTATGTTTTTCCGGTACAGGTACCTGGTATTTAAAAAAACATCTCCACCAAGTTTCCCCTGGTACTATAATATGAACGTTCAAAAACTATCTTCTGCTCTGCGCTGAGGTCCGTAATTTCAGTTAATAATATCGGATTAGAATGAGTCTCGACGAATTGCCTGTGATCACTTTTATTGGGTGTGTTTGGCGTAACGATGAGTAACGATGCATTGCGTATTCTCCATCGACTCTACGGCATCTATAAGTATTTTCAAATAACGATTGCGGGATACTTCCAGATTCAATCTTCTATTTCTTTAAAACTGTGATTTTTAAAATTTATTTTTTCTCGAAAGGAAACCTCAGTGTTATCTCGTATGCATTTGAGTCACTACTATAGTAAATATAGCCCACTCATTTGTCTAGTCTGCCTATCAAAGGGTTTGTCCAGTCTGCGTATTCTCACCAAACCCACAATCGCAACCTGGAGACTGCGATTGTGGGTTTGGTGAAGGTGATTTAAGTCATCTCATTTTTGCAGGTCCATTAAATAAATTTCCTTCATCCATTTATAATTATTAAAACAAAATTTTAGTTACCTATTAACATTAGAACCCTTCTATGCATTGCTAATAAAACCATTCTAGACTAATCAGACAATACATAAGAAAGAACGACATCTAGGATCTAGGATCTTCTATATTTATATATATTTTTATATATGTTTTCATAATTATTGTCACTTTTGCATTATCTATAAATTTATTTTTTATTTATAACTTCGCTTTATCTATTTAATCATAGTAAACTTCTATTTGATATTTGTTTTGCTCTTTAGTTTATTTTTCTTATCAAGCAACAGTGACAGATATTCAGAGTGTAATCTACTTAACCAACAATTCCAACTTGATGCTGGCAAAAATTCTCTCTGGAGAGAATAATCGCCACGGAATAAAAGAAAAAAAGAAGTACAATCATCCAGTACGTATTTTAAATATGTAAAGTCTAACAGTTTAAAAGAAAAACCAACAAAGCTCTAGCAAATCAAATGTTATTGTATATAATACAAACAACTTAAAAATATTCTTGAGTACAAAAGTAAAGGTAATTTTTACGGGAAAACTGAAGAAAATTCATTGAAATCTACAGAGTACTTCTGGTCGACTTATAATCTGGAAAGTCAGTATAATGAAAAGTTTTATATCGCAAAAATTTAAAAATCAATCATTTCTGATTCTACGTAAAGTTATGGATTTTTATAATATATTTTTTATATATATAGATTGTTATTACGCCTGTGAAGTCTTTGTGAAATACCTATAGTAGGCAATATGTTTATGTAAGGAAAAAGAAGTTTTTATAAATAGTCTAATCAGAAATACTATGTACCCTTAAATATTTATAAGTTTCTTCATGTTTATGGAACCCTAAAATTGTTTATATATTAACAAAGGGTTTAATATATATTACCCTCATAAGGTTTAATTAGTTTTTTTTTTAAATATTTTCCTAAAAAACATAAAATTTACTTCGATCAAAATGAATAACAAAATTAATAAATAGCTCAGGCCCATCCCTAATTTAAATAGTCTTTTAACTTACGTTGACACGAGGTGGCGTGGCAATTGCGCTAATAACAGCATCGGCGATGTCGCTTGGCTCCAGAAAATCAATAGCTGGAGGGGGACTATGTGGGGACTTTTCCACTATAGAATCTTCTCCAAACGAAACGTCAGTCATTGCCGTCCGCACTCCAGCCGGACTTACGCACTTTCGGAAAGGAAACAAGCAGTTTGTTAATTCTAGGATGAAAATGAAATGAAGCAGGTAATGATGAGTGTAAGGTGAAAAGAAATTTTCGCCTATTGAAGTACACAAATGATTTCAGTTGTACATTTTCATCAGTCACTCGTTAATTTTCATGTCGCCGTGGTTTGATCACCACAAGAATCTCAAAAGAAGATGAAGTTTTACGATATTGTCGCGAAATTCTCTATTTTCGTATGTTTTTTCGTAATATCTTTTTAAATGTACAATTTAAAATTATGAAAATATTATCGTGTTCCTCAAAACAAGTCCTATCCTATGATACGCCGTAGGATATAGAAAATAAGCTCTTTCATATGGTAAGTCATGAGATATAGGGAATTAAAAAAACAAATGTTGAGTACTTTATTGGACCCCTCTTTAGTTTTTATATAAATAGTTTTAAAATGTTGGCCAGTGCAAAATATGCGAGTTAATCATTTGTATGACTACCCCAAATTTCAGGTTTCTACACCGCAATTTATTCTGAAAAAATCAGCTGTGACGAACGGATACACGTACAGAAATCCAAGTGATATTTTAAAGGTTCCGTTTTTCAGTTTGAGGTACACAACCCTCAAAACTACTGAAAATATAGATTTCAAATTCAAAGCAGAAATTATGTATGAAGATCATTTAAGTAAACATTTTAATTGTAAGGAAAAATTGCAATTACTCTTTTGGTATCCTTACGTCCTTATTCCTAATGAATATTAAAATATTTCCATCTCCGCAAATTTCCTTATCAGTATTAAAGAATTTTCCTCTCTACAATTTTTTTGAAAAATATTGATTTTGAATATAGTGACTTCAATTGTCTTAGTGTAAAGTTGATTAGCACTTCCGCTGTGAACGGATCATATATAATTTATAGCAAATTTCCCCAGATTTTCAATATGCATACCGCGGTCATCCCACCGTTGAGTGGGACAGAAACTTTTATATGATAGTCCATTCCTATTATTTCGTTGTTATATATTTTAAATAACTAGACCAAAATTTTGATTGTCAAACTTCCGCTGTGAACGGATCGTATATAATTTAATAGCAAATTCCCCCAGATTCCCAATATGTATACCGCGGCCATCCCACCATTGAGTGCGACAGAAACTTCTATGTGGGGAATGGTCCGTTCCTATTGTATTGTTGTATATTTTAAATAACTATAGTAAAATTGAAATTCAACGGTCAACTCCTATTTTGTTACTAATATATCAGTTAAATAACCCAAGCTGAATTCCAATTTGAGCCTGACTCAAGCAGTTTCCTTTCATTAAAATTCATTCTGGTTTAGCTCATAGCTTTGACTTTGGCTTTGTTCCTATGATAGGGCATAATTTGGCCATAGATAAGGCATTTAAGTTGTATTAATGGTACTCACTGTGATTTTTACATTCGCTTTAGAATGGGCAAATTCAAGTCTCATTGCCTCGGAGGTGGCTCGCACTGCGTGCTTGGACCCATAGTAAACGTTAGCCCTGGGAATTCCGAGAGCAGCCATTACGTAGTGGCCTGCTACACTGTAAGATGAAAAATATGCTTTTTTATTATAAAATATATTAGCAAATTTTTCTTTATTTTTAAGAGGTATATCGGTACCAGTCATGAGAAAATTCATCGGTTCAAAGGAGGTGCCCCTGCGCTTTGGATATATGCCTGTAAACTTTTTTGGAATATCAATAAACTTTCTGTCAAATTTAAGTCAGTCTATCTGTTGAGGAGGATATAGCATACACACACATATGCACATGTACTCGCGTACGGGCACACACGCGTACACATACCCACGTGCACACATTTACATGCACACACACACATAAACAAACATAGACACATATAGGTTTTGTACGGATTTATGGTGATCGAATGAACATGGGGAAGAATGAATGAACTGACTTAATTATATTGAGTGCATGTTGAAAGAAAGCAACATTCTTAATATGAAATATTCTGAATAAAAAAATGTTAGTTAGTAAGGTCTTGATCCTGTTGGTTAGCTTACTACAACAGAAAATAACATAATTGAGTATAAATTCATAGTATATACACCAATATGAAGATTTGTAATGAAGTCTTGAAACTGGAGCATCACAAAACGAATTATGAAGTTTGTACAATATACTTATAGTATATTTAAGAGTTTTAAGATTTATAAATGTGCGTCACACCTGACGCCGTTTCAAGTACGAAATCAAGACAGTAAGTTAAATTTTGACTAGTATAGTAGCGTTTTGACTAGTATGGTCCCATTGATTGACTGGTCCATCTTGTCTGTGCTTGCGCCGTGATTAGCTGTTTCATCCCATTCACGCGTACTTTTGGCTCTATTCTTCGCTTGGGCTTGACTATTATACCGATTCTTTATTTGCTCTTACGAAATGATCTCCATTAAAACCATTGTGAGGTTTATCTCAATTTGACATATATCTAACATACATATGTTAAGAACAAATATTGATTACTTTATTCAACCCCTCTTTAGTTTTCATATGAATATTTTGAAAATGTTGGCCAGTGCAAAATATGCGAATTAATAATTTGTATGACTACTCCAAGTTTCAGGTTTCTACACCAAAATATATTCTGAAAAAATCAGCTGTGACGAACGGATACACGTACAGAAACTCAAGTGATATTCTACAGGTTACGTTTTTCAGTTTGAGGTACAGAACCCTAAAAACTACTGCCTATATAGATTTCAAATTCAAGGCAGAAATTAAGTCAACATTTAAATTGTAAAGAAAAATTACAATTACTTTTTTGGCATCTTTACGTCCTTATTCCTAATGAGTATTGAAATATTTTCATCTCCCCAAATTTTCTTATCAGTATTAAAGAATTTTCCTCTCTACAATTTTTTGGGAAAATGTTGATTTTAAATATAGTGACTTCAATTGTCTTAGTGTAAAGTTGATTAGCACTTGCGCTGTGAACGGATCATATATAATTTATAGCAAATTTCCCCAGATTTTCAATATGAATACCGCGGCCATCCCACCGTTGGGTGGGACAGAAACTTTTATATGATAGTCCATTCCTATTATTTCGTTGTTATATATTTTAAATAACTAGACCAAAATTGAAATTCAAACCTGGATCAGGCCATTTTCTTTTTATCACAACGGATAGTATGCGATTCACCTCAATTTGACGTAAATCTAATATATATAAATAAAATATAAATGCATCTAAAACGAGGTCGCTCACTAATTTTAAATTTATCGTCTTCGTTAAGAAGAAATATAGATAATTTATTGCAGCATTTTGAGAATTTTCTGCCACGTTTCATCTTACTTCATATCTGAAATGAGCCAGCAAAGTGGACGCTACATACTTGAACCGGAAAACCTGGTCTAAACCTATCAGTTGGTAACTAGCCAATGAGTTGCTCGATAACTTTACCGCGTAAATGTATACACACATTACCTTAATTGATAAGTGATTACTCACAAAGTGAGGTGGGTTTGTGGCGATGAAACCTATTTCATTCTTTGTGATCCCGTCAGGCGATTTTCGGACCAACCGTAACTTTAATGTTTCCTTTGAAAATTGTATTAATTATTTACAATTTGCGTCCGGTTTATTTACAATTATTATCGTCCGTCGTATATTTATTTACCATTATTTACAATTATTATCGTCGTTATTAAAATTTTATTAATTATTTACAAATTGCGTCCGGTTTATTTACAATTATTTATAATTATTATCCGGTTTATTTACAATTATTTATAATTATTTATAATTTATTTTCAATTTTCATCCTCAAGATCGTAATCCTCATTGCTGAACTTTCTGATCCAAATCTTTGCCGTCGCGTGAGACACCGTGAACTCGTCCATCGTATGACATATATTATTTGTGGCAGTTTTTGCATCGTAACCCAGACGAAAATCGTAAAGTAATTGAATCCGTGCTTAATATTGATTTAAATACATCATCTTTTATGTAATTCACTTAAAGCTTCGGCGCTGACTTTTGTCAACTGACTACACTTTGACCTAATTATAACCTACAGTAAAACTTTCTAGAAATTTCGGAAATCTTTCTAGAAAAGTTCCGAAGTTGTGGCTAAAAACTTACTAGCCATCTTAATAAATATAAATATATATATATATATATATATATATATATATATATATATAAACCCGTACCACAGCGATCCAGGCGCTAGCGCATAACCGAAGAGTCTTTTGTTCGATTCTCAACAGGGTGTTTAAAAATTCATATATAATTTATCTATAGCAACAACTAAATTGAAGTCATACTAGAAATATACTCTCGGGAAATTGATATATTTCTCTCCAAAAACTATTTTCGAAATATTTACGGTCATAATTTTTTTTGTTTCACGAGTATTCCATATATAAGGTCTGGGCTGGCATGTAAATCGTATTTTTAAACAAATATATAAAATTCATATTAAAAACCTTGCGGTAATCACTCGAGATACTATTTCAAACCATGACTCCCACAAATGTTTTCGTATATTTTGCAATGATGGCAGTTTAAAAACGCTCAATGGCTGAAATGGAGCAACGACTAATGAATGTGCACTGAACTAGTTAAATTAAAATCAGGATTGACGGCGAACCTAGATCTCTTAGTTCATGTGTCGGCGTGAACCCTTTCGAACTATGTCGTCCGTGAACTACGCAAAGCCAATTAGGTGCATAACAAGTTTAATACGATTTAAATTACCTACTGATGTTGACGATGTGTCCCTGTTCTCCCGTCTTCTTCATGTACTTGACAGCCTCCCTGCTGCATGTGATCAGGCCCAGGGTATTTGTCTTCAGCACCCTCTCGATATCCTCATTGGAGACCACGTTTTCTCCTACATCTATAAGAGAATATCAAATAATGTAATGCGTATAATAATATAGTTACTATGTTTTCACTAGCGGGTTTTACTCAGAGTTTATCTTGCCTAGGTCTAGGGTAAATAAAATCAATTTTTTGGTTCTTTTTTAACGGGATTTTGTAATGTTGGGGAGCACAGTTAATAATGTATCAACGTTTTTAGGATTCTGTATCTGAAACCCTAATTACCCTGTGACTTACACACCCTAACTGACATTACAAAAGCCAAAGTGAATTGGTTTATTTACACTCCTTCCATACCTCAATTACTCAACTAATATCCTGGAAATTTTGTATATATATACATATATATATATATATATATATATATATATATATATATATATATATATATATATATATATATATATATATATATATATATAATACAATGAACCAAGCAATTTCATTTTCTTTAGTATTACATTTTCTTCTCTTTCCCCGTCCCTTTCCCTTCCCCTTTGCCTTTGCTTTCTTTTTCGGTCTCGCCTTCCCGTTCGCCTTCGCGTCCGCTCTCGCATTCACCTTCGCGTTCGCGTTCGCCCCGCGTTCACCTTCCAATTTTCCTTCCCCTTCCACTACACCTTCTGATTCCCCTTCCCCACTTCTCATCCTCACCTCCCCCTCCCCTTCCTTTTTTACATACCCCTTCCCCGTAATCCTCTCACCCACCCATTCGCCTCCCCCTTCACATCCTCACCACACCCTTCTCCGTTCCTTCTTCCCCTTCTCCTTCCCCGTCCCTTACCCCTATCCTCCCCTTCCTATTCTGCTTCCCCTCCCCTTCCAATCCCCCTCACCCCCTTCTTTTACAATCCCCTTCACGCACCTCTCCTCCTTCCCTCCCCCTTCCTCTCTCTCTCCCCTTGCCCCAATCCGTTCTCTCCTATGTTTTCCATTCAAAAGTTATTAAGTCTTAATAACAGTGTTCACAGTAATTTTGAAAATTTTAAATGCTGGGCTTGGGCTGCCATTTCCAAAATAATTAACCGACAAAGCTCATCTTTGAAATTATTTAATATAATCACCCAAGTAATAAATATACCAATTTTCAGCGAAATCGTTAGAGCCGTTTCCGAGAAACCATTTACATATATATATATATATATATATATATATACAAGAATTGCTCGTTTTATAGGATATATATATATATATATATATATATATATATATATATATATAGCCTACATCATGGAAATAAATAGAGGACAACACGTTTACTTGCAAAACATAACAATTTACGCTCAATAAGCCATAGCATGACCTTAAGCAGATAATAACGCGTCACGGCAACACATTAGCCTGTAGATGGTGCTCCGTGGAGTTCTTGTTTTTCACACCATTTTCTCGATTCCGTGCTTCCCAGACTACTTAATATTTCCATTGTCCTTTTTGTCCTTTTCCGATGAGATATAAATTTCAGTAATATATTTCGAGGAGGTTTTAATAAATGAAAATGGAATGATGGATTGGGGCTGGAAAAGGTTTTTATTATCAAATACCTGTAGGATATCTTTAAAAAGAAAGTAGAATACAAATTAGTTTTTGGAGTTTATTTCTTAAAGATCGATTTTTTTACATAGCGCACGGAATTAAATTTCAAGAGGAGTAAAATCAGAAGTTCAGAGCGTACGATATTGAGAGAGTTAAGAAAAATGTAACCATTAGGTTTTGATCACACGAAGTGAGGAGCGTTAAAAAAGTATAACCGTTAGGCGGCCTCTCCGCGCAACATTTCTGCGCATCTTTAAAGTGAGATATAAATATGTTTTTTTTTGCATTTTCTTATGGCGTAATCGCAATGACGGAGTGTGACACACATAGTTTACTATCGTTCGCTTACATCAAGATGTAATCATTAAATGTTATTATGTTTGAATATTTGGTGTGTTCTATCTTATGAAATTAAAGTCTTTTTTAATTTTAACTTCTTAGTCTGACGTTACTAAATGTTTGTAATTTTGTTGTATAAATTAGATCTTGTTCATTTGTGTTTTACTTGAAAACAATTATATTGTCAGCATTTTTTTATTAAACAATTTTCCATTTACATTTAATGATATTTATATTTACATACAGTATTACCTACTTTATATATTCCAAGACAAAATCAAACTTAAGGAGTAAACTACAGTTGAGCGTCGGAGCTGACACGCACAATTTTTTTTAGTATCTTTTTCACTGCGTAAAAGGATTTGATGAGCAACCAATTTACCATTTTTGTAACCAAGTCTATTTCAAAAACGTTATTACAAAAAAGCTTTATTTTGGTTATAATATTCCTTATATTCTATATTTAATTTACAATTGCTAAAAAGAGCTAAATATGGTTAAAAGTTATGAGCCATAAAATCATAGTTTATTTTAGGAAGGGAAATCAGACAAGAATTAAGATATGGTTGATAATACACTATAAAATAATTATATTGTCCATCTATTTATCAAACCCTTACTGTGTCTGTTTTTGACTAATAAGCGTGATATTTTACAACCAGATGCTTGATATATGCATCTCAAATAATAGATTAACATTTTAAATGATTATTATAAATGTAAAGTGGGATACATGTAAAATAGGGAACTGATAATTATTTAATAGAAATAGTATATATCGTTTGTTGTTTTTGACATGTAAATTAGTTTATATTGAATCCTGGTATTGCAGGTTTTACTCCTACTAAAAAGTATATTTTTCTTGGCACATTGGTATATTGCGTTATACACCTTTGAGTACTAATTACAAAATCACATATAAGTTATTTTTAATACACTATTTATTATATAACTCAAATGGAGCTTTAGTTTATGTGTAAACATTAATTGGTATTTTTTAAGGTTTTACAATCAAATTTCAAAAAAAGATACCTTGTAGTTTCTTCACGCTCATCCATCTGTCTGACACACTTTTATAATTTCAACAGTTTTATACTTATATGCATGACATTGTGCAGGCAGTTGCTTGATATGGGCATTTACAATACATGTAATGATATTGTAAATTATTTTTTCACGTCAAAGCGGATACATATAACATGGGAACAAATTTACATATCCCACTGAGAAGAGTACCATTGGTAAGATCATTCAAAATGGTACCGACCGTTATGGGTTTGAAAACCATAGATTCCCTCTGTAGATTTGAAAAATCTAAAAGAAATCTAAATACTAGAGTTTAATTAAAATTTTAAAATAAAATTATTTCGGTTAATTTGCATCAACAATTTCAAGATATGTATACAACTACACAATTCTATTTTGTGCGTGTCTCAACAGGTACTTGGACGGATTTTTTTGTAATATGTTTGTCATGTTCCCACAATGCTACTCCAGTTTTAAGTTTTGACATATTATGATCAGGTTACAAAGAATATTTTTAGGGTTCCGCAGCCAAATAAAAAAAAAGGACCCTTACACATTCATCATGTCCGTCCATCTATTTATCAAACCCTTACTGTGTCTGTTTTTGACTAATAAGCGTGATATTTTACAACCAGATGCTTGATATATGCATCTCAAATAATAGATTAACATTTTAAATGATTATTCTAAATGTAAAGTGGGATACATGTAAAATTGGTTGGAATTTGTATATCCCATAAAAAAAACCATTATTAAAATTTTTAAAACAATACCATCAGTTATAGGTTTAAAGACATAGGTTTCAAAAATCTGAAATAAATGTAAATACTAGTCTTTTATTGGTACTGTCAAATAAGATTTCAATTGGACAAACAATTTCGAGATACGGAACCCTGCTTTGTGTCTATCCCAACAAGCACTTGGACGAATTTTTTTTAATATATTTCTCATGTTTACGTAAGTGAGTTTATTGACCCAGAGTAGCCAGTTTCCTTTCTGAATTCCTGGATAACTATTTAAGAGGATAGTACAGAAGTTATTATATACTCAATTCTTGTAAGTACAATGAAACAAGATGTCACTACTTTACCTATCTCTGATCTCAAAGAGTAACATGAAAGATTTTAGTAGAATAGAATTGAGAACCATTGGTTATTGTTTGAAGATTTTTCCAACTTCCGGTAACTAGCACATGCCATTTTTGGTTGGTATATATTAGCCAAATGAGAGTTTATATTTTATAGTAGTTTCCTAGACAGCTGTGATAAATCAATTGATAATATTTTTTTCACTTATCGTGAATACGAAGCGCTGTAAGTCTTAGAACTTCCCTTGGTATTTTGTCAATCCCACAATGAGGTAAAAGAATAATGTTTCCAATAAAAGAATGAAACCTTTCCCCCTTATCTGGTTATACACATGAACAGGTAGCTTCGATTGAATGGTGGTACAGAAAGAGAAAATGGTCTCACCAGTAAATGTTCCGACTTGCACACAACCGGCGTTGTTAACGAGAATGTTTATTCCCCCAAACTCCTCATTGATGGAAGCAAAAACTTTTATTATGTCTTCCGTAGATGATACATCGCATTTCTTTCCAAATATTTTACCTTTTCCAGTTTGCACTTGTTTGTTGAGTACCTGGAAAAGAGAGAATATTTAGTACAGTTTTTATGCAAGGTAAAAAGCCGGTTCGTTTAGTTTGCTCACAAAAGGATTACATAACACATCTCTAGGAAGAGAAACTAATTTTTAGATTTGTTTGTTAATAATATTATTATGTTTACTTTTTACAGTAGAAATGAATATGTGGAATGCTTTATAACCAAAACTTTATTTTTTATTATAGTCCATAGAATAGCAGTTCATTTTCCATCTTTATTTGTGCCTATCTGAGCGACCTTTGATGGATCAGAAATTGGACGGAGTCACTTGTTATCCCACTATATAAAAAGGAATGAAGAATGACTTGTGGAAACTAGCCACTAGTGGTATTCATATATCATTCAGTACAAAAATAGCTATATATAGTCAAGGTACAGTTACAACTTTACCTGTAATGGTAAATACAAAGTGAACAAGCCGGACGTGTCAAAGGCTATTGCACACGAGAGCACATTTTTAATGTAAGGCAGATTATAGAAAATACTTGATAATTCAATAAGCTAATAATGGTGTGCTTTATTGTTTGACCGTATGTGGTGGGACTTTTTATAGAATATTATTCGTAAAATGCCTATTTTCTTACATTGTAAATTAATAGTAACGGTAAATGATGTGATTTAAAGGTCTATGAATCATTAAAAAGGGGTAATTAAAAAGGCGTGAAGAATGTATCTTGTCACTTCTCATATGTAATATCTACGGAGAATACAGGAGAACAAGGGTGAAATGATAATGTTTTCGATTAACAGACTTAACACCAGTTACGACCATGGAAAGAGTCATGGCCAAGGAGCTCTCACGGATTGGAGAGCTCTCAGATCTAAAGTATTTAAGAGAATTCATATGATTCGGACCTATAATAAGTAACCAGAGAGATCGTGCGTTAAGATGTCCAAAATTGTCGTGCACAAGCTTAATAGTGACAGGGTAAAATGGTTTTCAATGACACCAGGAAGGAATTAAGGCAAATACTTCTTTTTTCCCCGATTCGATATGGGTTTGAATCTTGAAAAATCTGCGAAATGAATAGGAAAAAAATTGAAGCTTTCGAAATATGTCCTTGGGGGCAATGTATACCATAGAGTACTAAAAGAATAAAAAAAACATACTCTACCGATTCCAAAATAAAAATCTAATTATCGATATCCTAACCGCTGCTTTTATGATGTTAAGATTATCAGGTTATTCCCTGTTAGTACCACCTTGAGAAAAGCCAACAATATGGTAGCATGAAAACATATGGTTAACTCCTCTAAAAAGGCACTTCAATAATTAAAGTGGGATGATGAAAAAGATTAGAATTAAATTGTTTTATTTTGTGACGTGAATGCTCATGAGAATTCTGCCAGATTATCGTAAGCGGAAATTTTAAAGTAACTAATTTTTTTTATTTCAAAGACTTTAATTTTTAATTAATAAAGTTTTTAAAGCAATTTGCTTCAAATCAAATTTATTTTAAATTATTTTCGCATTTTTATCCTATCGTTACCGACGTCAAAAAAATATCGTGAGAGCCTATAACAGGCAAATATAATGAAGTTTGTATTATTTTTTTAAATTTGTTTTATCAATAACGGTATTTAAAACAGGCACTTGAATTACTACACGTTTGTCGTATATTATAAGGATATCCGCACACGCCGCCCAAGTATATAACCATTTAAATAACCGCAAAATTTACGTCTTTATAACGATCCATAAATTGAAAAATAACAATATTTATCGTAGTAATCATATATAGTATATTACTATTTACTTTTTCCTAACGATTACTTGCTAAGTATTAGCTTAATAAGAAAATGGAAGAAATTTTAAGAGGAAAAAGTATTCCTCAATAAATTTAACTTTTTCTCTTTTATAATAAATTTGGGAGTAATACGTCGATACAATATACACTTATAACGATACACCTATATTGTGCAAAAATCACTCAATGAATTTTAAAGAAACTTTTCATTCTATAATTTAGAGATCTGGTCAACGTCTGGAATGGATATCATTAGGATTATTACTTAAAACTCTTGCTACTTAATTAATTGAGAACAACGTCTATTCTGTCAGAGGAAACTATTATGAATGAGTAGTTTTAAAATTATCTGCTAGGTAGCGGTATTTATTGTTTTTTTTAATTAACATTACTTATAATCTTACCATTACAATCTACTATTAGATTATAACGCCTGGATGCACCGCAAAGGAGAGTATTTGAAAATATAGAAAAATTGTACAATTTTTTTCGCGAAAAGAAGGCGCATTTTTTACTGCATAATACTCGATTTAATGCATAGAAACAACTATTTTGTGTATTGTAATATTGTCTTAAATTTCTCCAAACTTAATTTTAATGTAGCCTACAACAGTTCAAACATTACAACTTGAATACTCATGGGCACACTAGTACTTGTTACATTAAACTGGCTGTTATCGGCAACATAAAAATTTGTCTATGATAGAATTTTACATTCCGTAATAAAGTATAATTATAATAAGTAATAGACGATTTAACGAGGAATCTATTTACTTAGCAAAATGGCACAAAAACGTTGTCTGTATGCGCCCTAAAGAAGACTTTTGTACAGTTCATTCTTGGAGGAGCTATTAAGCAACGATAAGGGAAAAAAATATGATATTTATAATAATAAGGGATGTTCATTATTCATATGGGTGTCTACAAAGTTATCATGTACTCTATGTCTAGTGGCACACAATAACAAATACGATGACGAAAAAATCTGTCAAGCACAAATGGAACTCGCACTACAAAGGTTCCGTACACATTTAAACATTTATAACAATTCAATGGTACGTAATATACATATTAAACTATTTAAATAATTTTAATTTTTTATAATGAAAATATATTCACAGGTATATATTTAAAAGATTTTTTTTTTATTTTATATATCTACAAATTAGTGATTTTCGGATCTTATCCTTTATTTGTGTTACGAGACCTTGCATTTTCCCAAATGTCATGATTCTAGGATTTGATTCGTATTTTTTTATTGTGTTAACTTAGAAGCTTGATTTTTTACAGCCCTAAGGGACCGTGAAGCTTAGTATTTGATATTAAAGTGAACTTGATATCTTTCGCGTCCTTGAAAATAAAATATTTTTTTTTTAAAACGATAATGTGTTGCCTCCTATATTTTTCACGGGAGCATATTTGAAAAAATATTTTTTTATATGTGACATAACTACAAATTAAAGATTTTCGGTTTTTTTCCTTTAATTCTGGCCTAATTTCTAGGTCATCGGAAAGTACCCCATGAGTTTCGATTTATTTGCGAGTCTCAAAATATGCGGCATAAATGACAATATTTTTAGGTTTTTTTATTGCAATGACTTAGAAGCTTGATTTTTTTTAAACTCAAAGGGACCGTAGACCTTAGTATTTTAAATTAATTTCAAATTGAAACCTTCTCACGTTCCTGAGAAAAAGAGTCTTGACCGACAGAAATACAAACGAACAACGAAGTAATCTTATAAGGGTTCTTATTTCTTTTTGAGGTACGGAATCCTAAAAATCATATCAATCAAATAAACTGTTTTAGTGTGGAAACGTAAAAATAAACGACAAACAAGAGTTACAACTTTGTAATAATGACTAATTTTATGTAGAACTAAATTCAGTTTAACTCAATTAGTTTTATAATTTTACGTATCGTTTAATCCAAAGCTTTTCTGTAAAATACATTTTCAATCTTCTTACTAAACCTACATACATGTGCAACTTTTAATATTTTAAAGTAATTTTAGGAGATTTTTATTTAAATTATAATTTTCAATAACTTAAAATCTTGCCAAAAGGTGTTAATTAGCTTTTTACGCAGTACATTTAAATAAAAGTCACATGTGGAAATTCAGGTGTTTGATGTGAAATTTCTTACTGGTATCTATCTAATTGATTGACTTATATATTTATTGCAAATTCTATATTACGTAATGGTTATTACCAATATTTAATTATAAAACTTTGTTCACACGAACGTGTAATTAAGAGCGCACCCTATGGCCAGTGGTTTAAATATCAACATTAATTACGGTGAATATCATAGATGGCGTTATAAAAATACTTAATAAATTGACTGATAGATGGCGTTAGGATATCGTCATTAGACAGTGAAACGATGTGAATGTACCCTGCAGTATTTAGTGAAATAAAATAAAAGAAGTTTGAATTTAAATAATAAAAATTCGATTAATTTTTGTAGCAATATTGTAACAAGTTTTAATACGTAAAAATAAAGATGACCAATAAGCCGATGACTCGGTGAAACATAATCTAAAAACATGCTTTTTTTTTAATACTATGTCGAATGCAGTCAATGACGTTGTATTAAATGTATCTGTCATTATCGCTCTGTTATTTAATTTCCTTCAAATCGTATAAAGTTAAAAACATTAAAAAAATCGTAGCCATTAAGATCAGGCCTCTAGGTACTTTAATTACAAGGACATGTAATGACAGATATCAGAGCTAAAAGCAATGCAGAAATAAAAATTAGTTATTCTACCCGTACTCATCCCTTTATGTACCTTGAATCGTTAAGGGTTTCGTACTTGAAACGGAAATGAAAACGGAGCTTTATAATATAATCAAGTTTACTATCCATCTCCAGATCTCATAATTTTGTTTTCCAAATTAATATACTCTCAACGTGTAATTATAAAAACATACGATTAAATTGTTTAATGGTATGTAAAAAGATCAACAAAATATATTAGGAATTAATCTCTTGAGCAAGAGTGGAACTCTCACTACGAGCATTCCGAGAACATTTTAGCACTTTTAAACATGTAGACATACATAAAACTTTAATTATACTATTTATAAATATTATTTTTTCAGAACAAAAATATATTGCTTATTACATCTTTCACAGGCATAAAAACATGATGCGTATTTAAAAAATTATAACATCTAAGCCATCGCTGTAGCTTTCCTACAACTTCTGCGTAGGCTTCTAAAAACTTTGTTTTTTTTTATAATTTTAAGTTCAGTAGTCTTAGAAATTTTTTCAGTACATCTTTGAAGTTGTAATACTTAACATTATGAAAAAATATTTTTTGACCCTAATGACAAACTCTTTCAAGTAATACTCCACCCTCTGAATGAAATTAAAAAAAGGATTTTCGAGTACTTAACTTGGCTCCCCTTAAATTCATATGAATATTTTATATGTTAGCTATTGATATAAATGCTGGTTTCAAAACAAATAGCTGGTTCTACAAATTTCAGCCTCAAGCAGTTTCCGAGAAAAAACGGTAGTAATAGACAAATGAATGATTTCATGAGAGATCATTCTTTCCTTTTGAGGTAAGGAACCCTAAAAACTTATCAACTGCATATTAGGATACGCACAACGTAAAGTGCCATAGTTATCTACATACCCTAAGATTGTTGATGTAGGTTAAACGAAGTAATTTTATTTGAAACCGCTAACGTAACGCATGAGCGTTACGGAGAAATTTGTCACACCCTCAATTGAAAAATTAGATACGGCTGCACACGTTATACATCACCTTGAAGATTTATATTTTGCAAACGGGACTTGGAAACGGTAAATGAGTCTCAGTTTCAATTTAAAAGACCCATCCAATAATACCTAGCTAAATAGAATAATATATTTTTGGATAACTGGATAGAACTTTTATAGATTAATACCCCAGTAATACCCTTCAGGGAGAAAAAATATTTCGCTCTTACTTTACAATTATGGACAGTTATCTAAGTTTATTAATAAAAAAAAAAGATATGTTTTACTATACATAATTTTAAATTTCCACATAAGGTATCTACTTAAAAAAATTCATAAATTTACATCGAAACCTGGAAGATGTAAAGCTGTAGCAGTGGGGCAGATGGAGTGACATGATATAAGTATGGAATGAAAAAAATTGGTTTAAAGTTACAAAAGTTTTACTAAGGAAACCTAAGTCAATTCAAAAACCAATAAAAAACTGTTTTGGCTTTGAAGAAATCAGTAAAATGTGAAATATTTAGAATTTTCTTGATTTGATTCTAAGTGAAGCTATAAGGAATAATATTGATAAATATCTAGCGGTCATTTTAATACCAGAAATTGCGGAGGTGATACTTCAGTATTATATAAAGAAAGTTTTCATTGGGAAATTATTAACAAAGATTTTTATAGTAATCGGTATATTCTGTCTGTTTCAATAATTGTAAATATTTATACACTACATTTACATATTACACATAAAAATATTCAAGATAGCAATGCTTATAATATCGCAAGTATTTTAACTACAATATATAATCTACAGTTTAGTAGCACATTTTTCTCTTTTATATTAGTAGCAATGGCTTTAATTTCCAATAAATTTATTTGCTACTTCTTAAAACAGCATAGTTTCGAAATATCTATAAATATATTGAATATATTTGACGTTAATTTTGTAGAAATTCATTATTCACAATTAAATGAAACTACGTGATATATATATGTATATATATATATATATATATATATATATATATATATATATATATAATATGTTAAAAATAATTTATAAAAAAGCGAAATACATCAAAATAAAAAAAACAGAAATAGCACAATTGTTCCTAACGTCAACGAATCCATCACTATACCGTTTATCAACTTAAGAAGACTTAATTATTTTTCTCACTTCGACGAGATGGGATCTGCGCGCCAGCCCGACAACATTGAGGCCAGCATCCGCAAGCGAGACAGCAATGGCGGCTCCGATTCCTGCGCTCGCGCCGGTCACCACCGCAGTCTTACCAACCCAACGATCCATAGCGCCACTAGACTGTAACAATGTCCACCACTCGACTGCACTGCACAGTGTATAGGGTCACAATGACAAAGCACTTCGTTTATCTTTATTTATAAGCGAAGATTTCCCTATTTTGCAATATCATAATTGCTATTAAATTATCATTTTCTTGTCCTACTGTTATGATTGACTTGTTAACATTCGTTATACGATGAAATGTAATTAGCGGTTCTTGAAGGGACCTATTCTTAATAAACCAACTTGAAGCATAATTAGCAAATCATACCTCAATGAGTTTAATTACTTCATTTATGGTCACGGGTTGAGATTACGTTCCAAACCCTTCTCGGTTTCCCCATTCCCAAACACAGATTATTTTATATAATGTGGGTAGACCCCGATATACTGAGCAAAGGACTAAATTATCCGTTGCTGAGGTTTTGAAGAATATTATTTGGAAGAGGTTGAAAGATAATGGTGAAGGAGAATAGATTACTAGAAGAGTTTTGGGTGGGATGGAGAGGAGGAGACTTTAGAACGAGTGAGGGAAGGTAGATGGGGTAGGTGAAACAAAGTAATTTGGAGAAAATGTGGTAAGACGAGATGAGGGCGAATGAGACGAGGAGGGTGTTATGAGACGAGAATAATGAAATTATGAGAAAGAGGGCTGCGATGAAAACAATGTTTTTTTTTGTAATATATATAAAAATGTATTCAACGTTTTTTGCCCATCCCATGCAGCGTATTATTATTATGCAGGTATTTTAAATGGAAATTAAGTTTTCATTCGCCATTTTAAAATTTTCCTACATGTTGCAATATATTGAATTTATGAATATATATATATATATATATATATATATATATATATATATATATATATATATACATATATATATATATATATATATATATATATATATATATATATATATTTATATATACTTCTTTGCCAAAACAACAGCAACTACATAATAGTAAAACTCAAAACTATTTCGGCAAAGACAATCAAGCAAAACTTTAGAATTTGTATAAGGATGATGTCATCACGCAGTAAACAATGGCTGCCCCGCACTATGCAACACATCAATCGACCAAGAAGCAAGAGCGTTTTTATACATCCATATATCAAAATTGATTTTTATTGACTATGTTCCACTAATTTAATATTTTTGGTGTATTTATGTGTAAATAACATATTATTTATGTGTAATAAACTCAAAAATACCCTTTTTATGGTTCATATATGTATATATATATATATATGTATATATATATATATATATATATATATATATATACATTGGTGACAATAAACTTGGAGATGTCTTGGAATATGAATAACTTGCAATGATTAAATGATTCAGCATTCTTTATATAGCGTGTTGCATGATGACATGTGAAATTTTAGCGCGACCTCGGAACTTGGCTGATACACACGTGTATCCATTCTGCTGCACGCGCATGACTTGTAAATCTTTTGGCCTTGAATCTGCTAGTATTATCGCACATATTCTGCATATTTTTCACCAATAGGAAACAAAATGTAAAAGGATATTCTCTGACGACATTTTGTATGATATAAAAACCGGTTCAATAGATGTGTACGTTGAGTATTTATATTTATTTGTAGGTTAAGTATTTATAGGTTGAGTCATGATAGTACCACCAAAATCGTAAATTTTGTCAATATATATTATAGCAATTGGTGCCCAGCATTGCTCCGATTTATTTCAGGTGGATGTCACTAAATCATAGCAAATAGAAAAACTGTACTAAATTTTGTATTTCTCACAAATGATATAAATTATCATATTAATCTGTAAACAGTTCTGAAACAGTTCTGTTACATTATTCATGTGATAATAAACTTCCGATATTAAACTGTTATTTATAACGTGCAAGGAGGTTTACCGTTCCTCGTGATGCACGTACACTAACTCGTACTGTTTATAAAAGTAGAAATAATCATTTTTTATTGTAGAATTTTGATCAATTAACCGTTAGAGTGCCGACAAGCGCCATCGTGCTCGTACGCGTACTAACTAAATTTGCCACGAGCGCGATGGCGTTCGCAAAATCAGTTGCGGTTTAGCGCGCGGTGGGGAGGTCGCTCGCACGTATCGCTAATTTTGTATCTTTCTACGTGTTACATAAAGTTGAATTTATAATATTATTAGTAATTACAATATAAAAAGGATCCAGGAAAAGAAAATTTATAACCCATAATGTCGGAATACGAAAATAATTCGAGTGAAAATGATTGTTTTTCAAGTTGTGAAGAAAGTGATGTGGGAGTGACATTGTGGTGCGCTCACAATTTGGCGTAATGCAAATTTTGAGTGATACTGATAATTGTGGAGATAACAATTATTTTGCTGATACGGAGGATGTACCGGACCGCTAGAATACGATGTGGTCTTAATTTCAGTTTTTGTTATAATTTTTTTTTCACAATATATATATTTGCATAATTTTCTTTGTATTTTATTATCCTTATACAAGTTTTTATTAAGAAAACACCGAAAAAATTATTAAAATTGAATAATTTTTGGAAGAGATACAGTTTTTTTTTTGAGAAAAGGGTAGATGACATCAAAAACAAAAGATTTCTTTGGCATTTTTAAGTATATATGAGTAAAAAACAATGGCACTAAAATGGTTAAATCATTTTTTACGGTATCCTCCAGCCGCATATTAAATACACAAAATTATTACAGAAGAAAAACCTCTTTTATTCATTAAAACAAATTCGGTGTTCCAAATTGCTCGCGTTTCTTATATATAGTTAATATTTTCCTCAATGAATGAGTATGAAGAGTACCCTAGAGAGTGAGTACCCTAGGTCGATTTTTTTCTAATAAAGCTAGCTTTTCTTGTGTGGAAAATGAAAACAATGACGATGTAATTTAAAAATAATTTGCTTGTGGAAACATTGGATCTTAGCATTGAAAATTGGAAAATAGTTTAATAGGAACATGTACACTTAAGACGAACAATTAAGTTCCTGATATTATCCCTAATGGGGTGATTTTTAAATTACAAATTTATTACTATTCCAGGCAAAAAAATTGTCTATATTTATTTTAATATTATAGGTTATATATTTATAGAGTTTTATTTAAATAATTGAAGTGTGAAAGTGGGACAAAAGAGCTCACTTTTGCATTTATGTTTTTATACGTTGTGTCTATTCGTTGAACCTTTGGGTATAAATCAGTTTTTGTGTGTTTTTATCAATATATTTGTTAAGTAATAAAAAGACGTGATGCGTTGTGAGACAATCGACATAAGCGAAACTTCTTAGGTATCGCTTTTAAAATTAAGTTTTTAATTATCAATTAATCTATACGAGGTGTGCCAGAAAAGTAATCAAGCTAGCAACGCTGCATACGATCTGGCAACGCTGCGTTATTGCCTGATCGCATACACGTGTATCAGTACCCTACCATAGGTCAGTTCAACGTTAATTACGTTATTTCTGTGACTGCTATTAGTGAAGTTGTGTTTTGGTTGTGCGTCACGCAAAATGGAACAGCGAAATTTAGAGCAACGTTGTGCCATTAAACTTTGTGTTAAGAATCGCAAGTGTGACGTTTGAAAAGTTAAAACAGAACATTTTTTATCCCGAGCTCAAGTTTTTCTCTGGCACAAATCATTTTTGAAACGCAGAGAACACGTTGAAGATGAACTGAAGGGCTCAGGGAGGCCATCAGCTTCAAAAATCGACAAAAACATCGAACGTGTGAACACTATTGTGAGATCAGACCTTAGTTTAATATTAAGAATGTTGAGTGAACAATTAAATTTGAACAGATTTACTGATCATCAAATTTTGACTGAACATTTGCACATGCAAAAGGTCTGTGCCAAAATGGTGCCGAAAAACCTCACAATTGAGCAGAAGGACAATCGAAAAAACAAGTGTCTTGATTTTCTTGACAGAATCGCCAATGAGCAAGATTTATTTAGTCTTGTGATCACAGGTGATGAATCATGGATGTTTTAATACGATCCTGAGACCATGAGACAAAGTGAGGAGTGGCACACTGCGAGCTCTCTACGACCAAAAAAAGCGATTATGAGCAAATCGAAATTAAAATCAACGCTGATTTGTTTTTTTGACATCGTCCACAAAGAATTTGTTCCTCCAGGACAAACTGTCAACCAAGTTTTTTATAAGGACATCCTTGAAAGGCTCAGAAAAAGGGTTATTCCCGTGAGACCAGACATTGCAGACAAATGGGTGCTTCATCATGACAACGCCCCATGTCACACTGCCCTCTCCATCACTGAATTTTTTAACTCAAAAGGCATTCCTGTGGTTCCCTATCTCTCCTATTCACCTGACCTCAGTCCTTGTGAATTTCTCCTTTTTCCTAAACTGAAAAATGTCCTCAAAGGACGTCATTTCGAGACTTTAGAAAACATCCAAAAGAGTGTAACGGACATGCCGAAGACCATACCGGTTGAAGACTTTCAGCGCTACTACCAAAAGTGGGAACAACGTCTCCAACGGTGTGTAGTTGCCCAAGGGAACTACTTTGAAGGGGATAACTTTGATGGTTGAAAAAATAAAAACTTTGGTAAAAAAAATTAGGCTCATTAATTTTCTGCCACAACATGTATATCTATACATACTATATAAATTTGGTCTTGTGTATACCTGTATTCCACTCTGCAGTCAAACCGCAGACGAATGGCATTTGTGCGTGGTAGTAGCCTTAATCATCGCATGGTACACTATGGTGGTTCCGCGTCGATAACTCGGAAATATGTTACCTCCAATATGAAAGGTCCAGTTTTTTCTAGAAAATTGTAGAAATTTGAAGAAATTTCTACAATGTTCTGGAACATTATCGAATTCTCACATTTATTCATTGTTCTCACTATATATATATATATATATATATATATATATATATATACATATATATATATATATATATACATATATATATATATATATATATATATATATATATATATATATATAAACCCCTCTCAATAGCTTACCTGATCTAAAATGCTTCGTTGGAAATTTCTTCACGTTCAGATTTACTGTCAAGTATTTAGTATTAATTATAGTAAATTTATTTTTGAGCCAGTATACAATACAAATTTATAATCGGGTTTACATGAATGCGACTTACATATCCTTAATCGTGTTCTTAAATGTATGTATACTTAATTTGTGAGATATTTATGTACAAAATGTAGTAAAAGTAATAAAGAAGAGAAGTTTGTCGCCAACTTTTTATACAAAAAAAAGTGTATGACATATGAATAAATAAAAAAAAACCAGCGAAGCAACTATTCGCTTTTAGTATAGTATAACATCGATACAGCAATAAAAACCCAACCCAACCCATCGATATAGTAATAGCGACCCATTTCGTATTCGCTGCTAGTATAATACAATATCGAACAGCTATAAATAATATACATTTTGTAAGTAGTTTTTAAATTATTCAATACACAATAAAAAAAACACTTGACAAAAAACAAACAGGCGGAAACAGGTTAATGATACCAATTAATTGTCCACGTGAGAGAATGATTTCTTTTTCCTATTACGTGCACCAGCGTGTAGTACTACGCACTTGCATTATGTTGTTAGGATAACTGCATACACACATAAACACATGCACGCAAAGATGCACACAGGCAAACACGCACACACGCGCACACGCCCATAAAGACATAACATCACATAAAAGGATAACAGTTGGCAGAAAGACACAGATCACGCAATGCGCTCTGGTATCCGTTAATTTTCTTAAAATGAGAAGGTGGACAACAATTTTGCTATTTATAAGATCGATTCAATTATAGGTCGGCCAATTTCAATAAAAATGTCTCTACACACCGTTTTGAATACCTGTTTAAGCAGATCTTAGACGACTTTAAATAAAACAGACAGACTTGTTTTTGATAAATCCAGTAAACAATTTTAAGTTCCTTAATAAGCAGTTTTTCTAGTTAGTTTATTTTTCAGCTACGTCATAAATATGCAAACAAACAAACTTTCAAGAAAACAAACTTTCGTATTGTTTAAAATGAAATAAGTGATCCAAGTCATTCAGTTTCTTAGTCATCATTATATTAATACTGCAATTAGTGATTTTTATGGAACGGTATAACCTTTTTATTGGTGAAATGACTTATGTTATTTCGACGTGCTTTTAAACTAGAAGAAGCTAAGTGAGTAGTTTAAAAGAAGCTAGAAGGAAGATTGTTTTTTTCTGCAGCGTTGTATAACATAGGTAGTTTTTTCTAGAATATTTTTTTTACATTTATGTCACTGCTCAGCTCCTGATTGCCTATTGTATAAATCCTATTGTATAAATCGTGATAATGCACAGCATATAACCATTCTGAAGAATAAAAAAAAACGTTAAAAAATGTTTGCTCCGAGGTCATTCAGCGCTTTTGAAGATTAATGTTTATGCATAGACCAATACAGAAACAACTTTCACTCGTTATATAATGGTGTAACTTGTTTTTTTATCAATTCATCTCCTCATTCATTTCTAGGTCTTTCCTTTCTTCGCCGCCATTTGTTAAGTGTTTACCTACATACTCATCTCATGTTTTCTTTCTATTACGGTATTCTGGACTTTTTACTGACAGCTGGCTTCTATTTTTTTAAATTTTAATTATTAAAGTTCAGTTTTAATTTTACTTAGACTTAGAATATATTTCATGAAAGTAGCAGTAGTTTCTTATTTATTTTTTTTTATTTTTTCTGATATTGAGTGCATATTTATAAACCATTTGACTCTACCTGAATTCTCCTGTCACTTTTTAGGCACATTTTTTTTTCTAATCATACTTTATTTCTTAACTTGTTAAAGGCAAACATGTTTGGGCGCGATGAGACTAAAAAGTCAAGGTCGAATTTCGTGCAATGTTTTAATGCAACGTTTAGTTGTAACATATGAATGTGACACACGGAAAGAAGGAAAATAGGTACTTAGCTAATAACCGAGAGAGATAAGTGAACACGATAGAATAAGACAAGAAGTGTTGGCATGTGCGAAAACAAACAAAAATAGCGCTCTCTACGACTATCTATCAGCTGTTTTGTAAGTTATGTGTGTCAAAAGTAAACTGTCAAAATGTCGTTGATTTGTTTATGTATTTATAGTTATTTATGACTTATTTTGAGTGTACTTCATCCATTACAAAATTAACAGCATATGTACTTAATTTATTTATAAATCTGCAATAAACTTGCACAGTTAACTATGTAGTGACTTACGTTTCACTGTGAACGTGTATAATATTAATTTGTTTACGTGCTGTAAGTATTTCAAGAGTGAGTAAAATTTATAGCTAATTAATATGTATCTCTCTCTTTCTACCCTTGTTATATACTTATACTAATTGTTGTATATACTTATATGTATACACTTATACTAATTGTGTATAGTATAAGTATATAACCTTATTATATACTTATACTATACACTTATACTAATTTTCAAGTGCTCAAATCTTTTTTCATTTGATCATTGTTCGTGACCATTGCTTAGAAAGTAACAGTATTCCTGTTTAGTATGCTATACTAATTATTGAAATATAGTTGGCTTGTACTTAATTGTCTTTCTAGTTTCATCTTGCCTTTCTAGCAATTCAGATAGTCGTCTAGGTCGTACGAGCTAGAGGTACCTGACTAAGACGCCCTGAGCTACTCCTCGGATCGCTTTAACCCTGGCGCCTATCAAAGGGTGAAAAACATTTTTTTTTAATTCAGGAAGTAATTTTCCCTGCTGGCTCACATTGAAGGAAAATTTCGTTTTTCAAATGACTGGATCGTTTTTATTTTTTTTAAATCTCTTTTATTTTTATTATTGAAGCATTATGGCTATTACTTGTGGGTAACAACTTTCATCATCATATTAAACGCCAAGTCCATAGTTAACGTTTCGAAAGTTACTAAGTGTTACTTTACATATCTCCATACATTCTTCATTTCTACCCTCCGTAGAGGGTGCTCTAAAGCCTTACAAATAGTAACCATTCTGTAATTACTAATATTAAAATAAATATATTTTTTAAAATCAAAAAAATGTACCCTCATCTAGTGGAAAATGAAAGGACTATGTTTTAACGTACTGCGATCATAATAATTGTTTATAGAAAAAATATATATCGCTGTTAATCAATTAAGCTGTAATGTATTAATAGACAACACAGCAGTAGAATTAGGTATCTCATCGCGAGTGACCTTGGAGTATAAATGACTTTACGTGTCAAATTTCCTAAATCCATAATCCACTGATTAAGCGGTGACGCTTTTTAAAGTCACAGAAACAAAGAAGGATGAAATGAAAATGGAAACGAGCCTTTTGAAGAATTGGCTACATTTACATTCAAATTTCAACCAAAGAAAGCCAAGAGATTACAAAACATATACGTCTACCTGTTTATAGATTAATTCTACTTGTCATATGGGTGATAATCTTGTAACTGATAATGATCACCACTCGTCATTGTTTAATCGAACGATTCAATGTCATATTTCGGAGCTACGATTTCAGATCCATGCTGCAGAAAGAGGGATTTGGAATATCTTTCACACCACCAACCCGTGCACCCAGTAAGCTATTTTTAGGTGCTGCTCAAATTTATTCCGTTCACACGTAAAATTGTCCGAAGAAACCTTGAACAAATATTTGGCTCAAAATCTTAAATTATTTGTTTACAGTTACAAGTTTCAATTCTTGTGTAAAAATAAACAGTGTTGGAAAAATACTGTGTATTTTCGTTTATATTTTTAAGAAGATTTTACCAAATCATATAATAATTTCCTTATTCAATAAAATAATGACAAAATTATTCTACTGTATTTACAATATGCAGGAAAGCACGTTAATTTGTTAAGTTTTGGGAGGATTTATTAATATGATTAATAAACAATAATACAATTTTGACTTTGATATGAATGTAATATCTAAGTTTTGCCTTTATATTTATCACGTTATATGATTAATACATAGAAATTTATAGTTAAAAGTTTACTACTGTAAGTACTATTGTACTTTTAACAGAGATAAAAACTGGCCAAGAGTATATTTATATACGGCAGTTTCATTCTCTTTAAACCTTACCAGGTATTAATATTCTACATATAACTGAAAAAAGTTTTAATAAAACCGTAATATTTTTAAACATCATTAAAATATATAATTAAAGTTTACACAAAAACCCGCTTAAAACTATAATAACTTATTCTAAAGAATAGTGATAGCAAATTGTCCTAAATAAGTTTCGATTTTGGCCAAAACTAGGATAGAAACCGAAATTCGGGTTTAGGTTTGCTTTCGGCTGAAACTAGAACAACAGCTGAAATTTGATTTCAGTTTCAGTTTCGGTCGAAACTAGGACAAGAGTCGAAATTCGATTTGGGTTTCGACTGTAAAAGGACAGAAGTTAAAATTCGGTTTTGGTTTCGGTTGTAAAACCTATTTTAAATCGACACTACAATTTGCTTTTCCCCAATTTGACTTTAGATAGTATTACGTAAAAATTTAATTGATCGATCAATTTTAACTTGAAAACTTAACTGTCATTTTTTAACAAAAAATAGACAAGACTTTAAAATGACATGCTGAATATATTTGGCGTTAATTTTGTAGAAATTCATTATTCACAATTAAATGAAACTACGTGACGTAGTATTATTTCTACTTTCTTTAAGTTCTTTACCATGAGCTAGGTTTCGTTGTATTACAACACCTCCAGGTGGGCTATTAGCAAAGATTCTTTGCTAATAGCCCGAGAAAAAGAATATTTGTTAATAACTCACCTAAAGGTGTTTCAATGCAACGAAACCTAGGTCGTGGTAAACAAATTAAATAAAGTAGAAATAATACTACATCACGTAGTTTCATTTAATTTTGAATAATGACATGTTATTAATAAATGTGTTTTGCATCATTTTCATGTGCGGTCAATATTTGCGGTCAACCGGGAGTTATTTTTTGAATAAATATAGCGCCGGTTTTGACGATAATTTCACTTTCTCCTTCTATAAATGGAAGAATGTTCATAAAGAAACAAAGTACTTATTAAATAATATCGCTCATGATTTTAATAAAGAAAACCGATTTGAAAACTTCTTTTCAAAATCTTCAGTTATTTTGCTTATGTAAATTTTTGATTACTTTTTTATCGTAACTGTATTTGCATACTTAGTATTTAGAGTCGCTAAGAATGGCAATAAGATTGAAAATATTTTAACAAGTATGTAACTTACAAAAACGTAGTTTACGTAAGAAATATTTTAGGAATAATTTTTTTACAGAATAATAGCGAGCCAAGATTATTTTTGTTAAATATTTGTTTATTTATCTATTTACGTCTATAATGTATATAAATAATACCCATGGCGGACTTACTGCTACGATAGCAATCTTTTACAGCCAATTAGTGCGCCGAAGGATGTACGTCTGGTGATTGACATAATACACCAAGATGACGATTATGCATGTCGTTTTAAATATATATTCTTCCATTTAATAACTAATGAAAAGTGAAATTTTCCCTGATGTTAAACTATATTGGTTCCAGTCTAAGTAATTTGATTAATTCTGAAAAAAAATATCATGGCAGGATAATTAGAGGAATAATTGATCATATATTAATGCAAAGCGTGAAAATTCTGATCCAACAACACCTTTCTTACGTTCAATTTAATAAAAATTAATGTAAATATTTATCCGAATTTTAAATAAAATATATATTAAATATTATCATATTTTTGCGAAGTCGTAACGAAGATAAAACATCATATGACGAACACGCGCATATTTCGTGTTTTTGAGGTTAAAAAGCACACATATTATGGAGCAAGATATCAAAAACACTTTGCATATTGATACAATACGTTGCAATTATTCCCGATATGGTGACAACAAGATAAGAAGAGGAAAGCCGGGCTGGCTGGGACACTTCACAAAATAGCAGCAGTAACATGGCGAATAGAGGATAGAGAGTACTGATCTGAGATTTTGGTTTCGTGGCTTCGAAAACTAATGTATGATGATGTAGGAATAGCGCTTTTTTCTTTTCAGGTTTAACTACAATTAAACGATGTTTGCGATCTGGAATCAAGGAATGGCAGCTATTAAGCGTCATGTTTTATTACTTCTTTCCTGTGGAGTTAAATGAAAAATAAGAAATAAAAGGTATATTAAAGACTCGATAATTTCTAAGCTTCTTTTGAAGGTTCCATAACTCAGAACTTAAAACGGAACCCTTAGAGGGTAACTGACGTGTCTATCTGTTCATCTATCATAGCTATTTTTCTCAGAAATTGCTTTAGATAGAAACTTGAAATTTGGCACAAAAATATAACTTATTAACCAGCATCTATTTTAGTTGATACACATAAAAATACCCACGTGGAAATTTTAGTGAAGAGAAATTAACTGAATATATTTGGCGTTTATTTGGTAGAAACTCATTATCACTTAATGTTTATTAACAAGTAAATGAAACTACGTGATGTAGTATTATATTTATTTTAATTATTTAAATTATTAACTACTATCTAGGTTTCGCTGTATGCCATCTTCATGTGTGCAATTTAAAGAGAATTTCTCAAAGAGAAACCTTTAGAAGAACATTCTCTTCAAAGTGCCCACCTGAAGATGTCATACAGCGAAATCTAGGTCGTGGTTAATAATTTAAATAAAGTAAATATAATACTACATCACGTAGTTTCAATGGCAGAACAGAGGAAAGCACAGCATGACAGCAAACGTATAGAACAAAGTGAAAGATACGCCTTCACGGTGCCAGAATCTATTCCGACAACGTTTAAATTTGGTTCATAATTTTAGTTAAAGGTTAAAAAAACGAAACCTAGGTCGTTAAGAATTTAAATAAAGTAGAAATAATGCTACATCACGTAGTTTTATTTAGTTGTAAATAAAAATTAGGAAAAATTAAGTTCTAGAAATTTTGCAATTTCATCTGCAGCATGTGGTATTGTTTGACCAGATTAGTTATAAATGGCAAAATTTTAAGCATTATGTGTTCAGAAATATACAGAAAAATATCCAAAAATTGTGACACGCCTTACATATGGGCAAATTTGGATTTAGCTAGTTTGGTTTTCCTACTAAAAGCTTTAGAGTACCTTTTGATTACTACTTGCGTTTCTGAATCGATTCTTCTATTTTATCAGTACTTTTAATAGTACCTACTATTTTATTTTATTGCTTGTAAAAAAAAATAATCATATCTCAAGTCAACGTCCTTAAAATTTTCCCTGCTAATGTGATACAATGCGCATAGTTACTTTTTCATTTTAGCATAGTTTTGTTTTTTTTTAACCAAAGAATTAACCAAAAAATATAATTTATATTTATAAACGCTACTTACAATATTCGTTTATTAAAACAATAGATTTAAAAAGTATTTTTTACTGCGGACAAGCGGTTGTTTAACGTAAAATTTTAAAAGCACAATATTATTACTTATTTCGCTTTTCACGTTTTCTTAACTTTAACTTTATTACGTCTTTAAATTTACTACCGGACACGCAGCACGTTCAACAATTTGACAGGGACGAAATTGGTGGTAATTTGTTTCGGAAAAATTTTCATGATATTGTTGTTTGATTTGTATCGGTTGTGTATCGTTAAATAGAGTAACAATAAAAGTTTTTTTATGAGTCTTACAGCTTTTCCTCTTCCTTTCCCGCATCCTGAGGAGCGCGCTTATAATTAATATTGAATTTTCATCGACAGGGTCCTTTAAGCATTCATAGGGGTAAAACTTAAGATCAGATTGTGTCGATATCGAAGATACTGAATCTATAAAATATTACGTACAAGTGGATAATAACTACAACGACTACAACGTATGTTACGTTGTAGTTATTGTATATTTGTTTAAAGTTTATGCGTAAAAACATACAAAACTTCGTGATATCTAGTTATATTTTCGCCGCTATAGAGCGTTACAACTTACGCCCATATGCACCACATACTATCAGGACTCAGTCGGATTTACTTATAGTAAAAAAAATTAAAAACCTAGTTTATATTTTAGCAATTTGAACTTGCAATGGGGCACATTTGGTAAAGTAGAGCCTTATTCCGACTCAACTGACAGTTAATGACAAAGAGAAATACGTTTTTAAATGTTAGTAAGTCCGACTGACAGTCCTGACCGTTTGTGGTGCGTATGGGCGTTAAGCTGTTGGGGTGGCGAATGAGTAAATCTGGAGGAGCTTAACTCCCTAATCCGTTTAACCTGTACATTATAGATACATCGAGCATCTAATAAGGTCCGATAATGACAAATTTATAACATGCCATTATCGTCCGTTGAGAAATATATAGCACTTAAAGAGAAAGAAACATAACTCGTCGTCTCAACCAGCCGAGTACAAGAACAGCGTTCGTAACGCAAAATTCTAAAAGAAACGCAAAAAATTAAACGATTCGTTCTTTTTTTCATCATTAAAGATGTATTTACATAAAAAAAACTAGCGACGATAACCTGATACAATCTAACCCACCTTTTTAGGTTTAATATTTTAGAATTTCTTTCTTAAATCTTTAGAAACACAAAATACGATTTAAATAAAACTACGAAAAACTACGAGTTTAACAAACAGTTCTTTACAAAAAACATAATTAGTATTCAAATAACCGTTTTACTACATGGGTTGTTTTTCTTTCAAAATGTTTATGGGCGGTCCTTGCTACTATACAAAACAAGGTTTCATATAAATTTCCTTTCCATTATAAAAAATTGCCAATTCTGTGAAAAATTCATTTGTAATATTCTATGAGCTACAACAACGAACCCCGCCATCCCGTGATGGCCATCAAATTTTTTTTCTTATCACTGGCCAACCAGTATTGAATCTATCTTTTGTTATCTTGCATCGTTATCTGCATAATTATTATTACGTACCGTATTTACTTCCAAATTGCAACTTGTGATAGCAAAATGGTGCAATCAGACCGACGAAACGACTATGTTAACATATTTGAAAATACTTGTGAGGCAGTTATCTTGCAAATTAAATTTGATAACAATGAAACTTTTCCTCTGCCGAATTTATTGTTTACAATAATTTTTGCGTCAGGTTTTTTTACTCTGAACCAGTATTATTTATTTAACTCTTGTTCTGATTTTATACTCTTTAATTACTCTAAAATTCTATTCCTTTTTGAGCATGTCCATTTCACTTCATCTATGTAAAAAACGTTAGAGGAGTCTTTAATAAATTAAATATTGCTGTAAGAGCAAATAAAATTACTCACAAATATTTTGAAATTTAATTGCACTAATCACTGTAAAATATTCACTTACTGAAACACATAGAAGAAGAAAAAAACAATAACTTGTTACCCCAGGAGTGTGAAGTTGTTACTCTGGATTGGGATCAGCTGAATAATGACATGCACAGAAGTTCATTTGTGGTTATTTTCAAAAGCGACACGGCGACGAGTCGTTGACGGTTGAAGATGAAATATAAAAGTTCAGGATTTGACAAATTTATGACGGCATTACACTTAGACAACATGGATACAATAGTGAGTTCAGCGCTAGGATTTAGAATTTTTTTGTGACGACACTTATTAATATATAATTTAAGATTATTATTTTGTTTTGATTTTGAACCGATGCGGAATCAGAGACGTACCGACGATACTAATATATGTGTATCCCTTGAGCTGCCACTAGATTTGTTAGTGATTTCTTGTTGAACGGTCTTTTAAAAATAATTATTTTATTGAATTAGAATTTTTTTTATTTTGATTAATTAACTAACAAATCAGTATCTGGTAAATGTCGTCGGATCAGAGACGCGTGATGAACTATACTGTCATGAACTATACTGACTGTGGGAAGAAGTCGGTCTACCGCTGCATGGTCTTGTTATTCAGAATTATATTTCACTGGTCAAGCACTAGTGTACAGATACTGAGAATAGGAGCTTGGGAGCTGTTTGAAACGTTGACTTGGTGAAGTCCAATTGTCGCTGGCCAGAGGTGCAACGTAAGATAAACGTAAGGCAAATCCCATACGTATAAAATATATAACAGTATGCGCGTGTGTGTGTGAAAGAAATTAATGTGTACTGAAATATATATATCTTTGATAAATATATTTTTTAAATTCATTCGCTATGTTAATTTTTGAAAAATTTGCTTGCAAAATATTAATATTCGAAGTGATGTATAATGCGTCTCTCCATACCCTTAATGTTTAATCATGGTTTTAAAAAATATAAAAAAAATTATGTATCTGCATTTGAGTAGAATCCTCAAATGAAATATTATTTCTATTAATTTGCATCAATAAATCTAAGATACAAAGAAGATATAAACAACTACTTCATGCATTTGAGATAAGCAACCACTTGGTCCTTCTACCTTTACTGTTAAAATATTAATATCCGAAGTGACGTATAATGTATCTCTCCATGACCTTATTGTTTAATCATAGATTTATAAAAACCTGAAAAAAATTCTAAATCTGCATTTGAATAGAAACTTCTACTGAAATATTATTTCTATTAATTTGCATCAATAAATCTAAGATACAACGAAGATATAAACAACTACTTCATGCATTTGAGATAAGCAACCACTTGGCCTTTCTACTTTTAATATTAAAAGTACTGTTAAAAATATTAATATCCGAAGTGACGTATAATGTGTCTCTCCATGCCCTTATTGTTTAATCATAGATTTTAAAAAATCTAAAAAAAATTCTAAATCTTTCATTGAGTAGAAACTTCAACTGAAATATTTTTCCTATTAATTTGCATCAATAACTTTAAGATATAAATAAGATATAAACAATTGCTCCATGCATTTGAGATAAGCAACCACTTGGCTCTTCTACTTTTAATATTAAAAATACTGTTGTTAATAATCTCCGTTTTTGAAATTATTTGCATGTAGATAATCTACAGATTTAAAACCAGTTAGGCCCATCTACTCCATCTTTACATCGAATGATATCTCTGATGTTAATGAGATTTTTTTCTGATCCATGGATCTCAAAAATGAATCTGTTAAACAACACAAGAAATTCTTAGGATTATAGTTATCCTATCCTTTACAGTACCGTTTAATACCAGTTGAAATAAGTCTGATACACAATTTTTTTTAAAAATTAGAAAGAAATTAGAAGGTCTTTAAAATTTATGTATTCCCTTTATTTACTCTTAAAACATACAAACATATTAGAGATAATGATGAGTGAAAATATTCTATGTCTTTCTTTCAATACTTTGGACAATACACAAAGCATCTCCTATCTTAATTTTAGATTATAGGTTTAGATTACTTTCTGAGGTCCTCCCCAATATCTTTATTCTCAAAATTTGTAACAATTGTACAATTGATTCTTCACTATGCATGCTTCCAAACTTAAAAACTGCTGACTAGATATTTTATGGTTAACCTACCCATTGGCCAAACCATTGTGCCATCAAACATTTTTAAATTAATTATGATTTATTAGAAGTTAAAGATAATTGTCTTATGAACTATTAATTTTCTGCAAAATATAGCCATCCTTGACTAATATTGTGCTTATTGTAACTTTGAAACCCTAATTTGAAGATCCATCCCTAGATCGTCAATTTAGAGTTTCAAAGTTCCCTAGTAAAATGATTCCTGTCTTCATACCTTGTCCTTAACCGTTCCCCTTGTGTCCATTCGTATATCATCCCTCTTTCTAATTCGCGTTTTGCTTCAATAATCTATTAAAATATTGTAAATATTTATAATATTCACTGGCAGTATACTGCAATGTTAGGTTCTGAGCATGTAGTGGTATTTTCGGCACATACTCATTTGAAGTGCTTATTAATTTTTATTAGATTTCAAAATTACATTGAATGAAAGAAACTTCTTAAATGAATGAATATACATGAGAAACAACGCGTTAACAAAAATGATTGTGGCTCACGATGATCTAAAGATGAACGGGAATTATTCGTTTAAAGAGAGATGCATAATTTTTGAAGTAAAAACTTCGTTACTATTTCTAACCAGTGAAGGAAACTAAGCCGTCACGCTCGGGTCGATAACATTGAATCGGGTAAACTCGGCTCTCTTCGGTATTGGCTAAGTAAATTACATTTTAGGGACTACTTTTTAGGCGCACTTTATTTTAAATATCAAATGAACTACTTTTTAGGCGCACCATACGCACTTTTTTTAATATGAAGCAAACTGCTTTTTGTTTATTTGCTTGTTGTTTCTGATTTATAACATATTTATAACAATGTACATAAACTATTTGTTTCATTCTTACGGGTAGCAGCATCACTTGTCTACGAGATGTTATTCTATTTTATAATATTAATCTCGCAACATTAATGTAATTAATATGTGTGTATATATATACATTTAAAATTACAAGTTTTCTCTTCTATCGAGTGGTTAATTTTTTTCAATAAAAAGTATGTGTAAGAAATGCTTTTATTAGTGATAAATGACTGCCAGTTTCAAATTTCCTTTTGGGAATGTTTTCATTTAATTCACTTCATAGGTTTTACAGGCTTTCTTTTATTTAATCTTTATCAGTTGATATGCGTATTTACATATTCAGTATTTAGTGACAGAAAGTGGTAATTAAATCGAAATAAAAACAAAATCATGAAAAATGCGATATGTGGGGAAAATATTTCATTACATTATTCTTTTTAATAAAATAAACAGCGAGCATTGTTTACAACCACCCGAAACAAGGTGGTTTGAATGCAATGTGCTAATAATTTAAATGAATTCAATACACGAATTATTATTAAGATGATTACTGTTTCCTTTTTGCGACAAATCTCAACGCTTTTGATCTAATTTCGAACTCGCTGTTGAAAATTTGCAAAACTTACATTTACTATTTATTTCTATATTTTCATAGTTCACTACACAAGAACTACTGTGACCTATTTCAATTAATTTTTATAAAACTAATTTTTTTAAAAACGAAAGGATTGTATTTGATGGAAGATCCATATTTATGACAATAGTTCACTACACAAGAACTACTGTGACCTATTTCAATAAATTTTTTATAAAACTAATTTTTTTAAAAACGAAAGAATTGTATTTGATGGAAGATTCATATTTATATTAATAGTTCACTACACAAGAACTACTGTGACCTATTTCAAATAATTTTTTAAAAAACTAATTTTTTTAAAAACGAAACGATTGTATTTGATGGAAGATCCATATTTATAAAAATAGTTCACTATACAAGAACTACTGTGACCTATCTTGATTATTTTTTAAAAAAACAAATTTTTTTAAAAACGAGAGGATTGTATTTGATTGTAGATCCATATTTATAAAAATAGTTCACTACACAAGAACTACTGTGACCTATTTTGATTATTTTTTTAAAAAACAAATTTTTTTAAAAACGAATGTATTGTATTTGATTGAAGATCCATATTTATAATAATAGGTCACTACACAAGAACTACTGTGACCTATTTTAATTAATTTTTTAAAAAACTGTTTTTTTTTAAACGAAAGGATTGTATTTGATGGAAGATCCATATTTATAACAATAGTTCACTACACAAGAACTACTGTGACCTATTTTAATTTATTTTTAAAAAAACTAATTTTTTTAAAAACGAAAGGGTTTTATTTGATGGAAGATCCATATTTATTACAATTTTAGCCACAGCGAACCCTTTCGTCGATATGTTTGTCCTCCGTAAACCTGCACATCGCCCACTTCAAAAAACGTCATTGGAGCCAGAGGAGTTAATTCTTACTTGCATACGTTCTTGTTTATTTTCTATGTGTATAATGAAAGATTAAAGTAACAAATTTACACTTTTAAGATATTTTGGAAAAAACAAGTTTAGGGTTTATATACAAAGTATAGAGAACAAATTGACAATTTTTGAAGATGTATAGCCAGATGGCAAAAACTAAACCATTTATCACAGCCTCGTAAGTTTCTCAGTTTAAAGTTCATTATGATAAAGTTTTGTAGGAAGATGTAGTTGAGATTTACGTGACTACATAGAAATCAAAAAATATGTTCAAATATTTTTTTAAGAAATATCATGAAATTATCAAAAATTTCTTTAAATTTATTAGAGTAATTGATGGCTATTTTGAATAAATTTTTAAAATGAATCTGAAGTTTGAAATCAAATAGGTTGTTGAAAAATAGTTTTCAGGAAACTAGAAAGTTTTATAATGTCCTAATTTTCCCCCATCACAAAATTTCTGTCTTTCTATGCCTATCACAATTTCTACAGTTCTTACAAAAGCAAAATGTTGACAGGGGAAAAGGGTAACAAATTCCGCCCTTAAAATCTCTTCCCCTTTCTTTCCATGTCACAGATTATTGTTTGGTTATGGGTGTACTGCAAGTTTATTTATTGATCAGAATCTGCAAAAGTGCAATAAATATTTTGTACACTCGCCGAAAAACACTACGGTACACTTTACAGCAGTGCAATCGACAGTGAAAATTATTTTCACGGACTGTGCGTTTACAGACTTTTTACATAATTCGTATATTTTACTTCATTACAGTGTGTCTGCAAATAATATGTAAATTTCCAAAATTATTTATACAATTAAACCTATTTTTTTTCATTTTCAGCTCTAGTAACGTCACATTTGGATGTATACTGCTTTTATAATATACCTTTTTTATAATACTCGCTAAGGTCTTCAAAATTGAACGCGTCAATATATTATAATAGATTAATAATTCCGTTCAAACTATGAGAAAAGTAGCTTATGGGAGTTAGCGGAAAATGTTGGCCACACCTGCAATTATAAAACTAAGTGATATAAAGATGATAATATCAGCATAAACAGCTCTCTGGTCATGTTCCGTCACTCGCCCGAAAGACCGTTCAGTTAATGCAAAGCGTTCAAACATAAGGTCCTATTATATTTTTCTATACCTGCGATCTTATTTTACGAATGCACGAAATAAAAAATTAGTACAAAATTTAGTTACATTACTACTGCTGTATAATTTAAACTTTTTCTGATATAAGTCAAATCTTAAAAAATCGTATTTTGGAACATTTAGACTGAAATGTTCAATAATGCATTTATTGTTAAATTTATTAAACAATTAAATGTTTTAAGATAATGGACTTCAGCTAATATTCAATTGCCCGTAATGTTTTTGTAGATGTGGAAAAAGATCGGTTTCGTCACGAGTAGCGAAAAAAGAATTAAATTATTGTATGCAGTGAGCACTGCTGATGGATTCTTCCCACCAATGTCCATTTTTCCCAAAATAACATAGCAACTTCAACAAAAGTGACAGATGCAGAAACTTCGTAGCAGCAGGTATTCCATTAAACTCTGGCATCTTTCTCAAAACAGTATTTTTTGTGGCTGAAGTTCTATCGGAAATATTAGTTGTTTAAGATTGTTCTAAAATGAACCAACCAATGTTTTGAAACCAACTACTATGACTATTACAATTCTGAGTTAACACCAGTCATATCAAGGCAAGTTAATCCATCGGCACCTGACACAACAAGTAAATCGAAATCTCCAATTGGTGCATAATTAAATGCTGTGTCTACGACCAAAGATATATTTCCAATGTCCACTAAAACACCTTATTTTAAGGTCGAATGGGTAGCATGAAAGATATTAACTTCAAGGGCATTTTAATAAAGAACGAAGACGAGAAAAGAGAAAGAGCCCAAGAATAAAAAAGCAAACTTTGCTAATTGTGTGATTATTATGAACATTATATCTATGAAGAGTCTTGGCTGGTCCAAGACTGCTGTGATTTCTGCCGGAGTTACAAAATGTGGTACGCATAGATACACTTCGTATGGGTTGTGAGCTTATGCAGATTGCACACGATGGAATTCGACTGAACTAAGTTTGTGTGCGCGATGACTGTTGGATAGCTTGATTCTCATTGCTTAAAATGATAACCAAAGTTACCCAGTAATCAGGACACTGGTGTTAAAGCTGATCTTTTATTTAGTATTTAGGTATTACCAAAGTTTTTGTTTTCAAACAATTTAAATGATTATGAACTAAAAGATTATATAGCATTTATATGTCTGTCACTATTTTCAATAAAGCCCAGATGTATAACTTTTTTAATTAATTAAGCCCACCTAAAGATGTTGTAATACAACGAAACCTAGGTCGTGGTAAAGAAATTAAATAAAGTAGAAATAATACTGCATCACGTAGTCTCATTTAATTGTGAATTAATTATTCCTTAAGTGACCGTCATTACTTTATATTTCCTAGTTCCCTTAAGAACAGAAAGGGAAGTACCCACGCAACTAAGGAACCCAGTATCGTATCAAAAGTAGTGGTACCACAATAAAACTTACTTTATTATTTTTGTATTTAGCCACTAAAATTTTAATGACAATTTTTATTGATTACTGAAAATTGACGATTGCAGTAAATCAATATCATTGACGCGCGGTTCCCATTTTCCATTACTGTTTGGTGCACTATGTAACATGATTATTAAAATCACTAACAATCAAGGTGATAAACACATTAATCATTAAATAATAACTATAACGTTTCCAGAATATAAAGACAATTCATATGTCTCTGGTCCGGCAATTTTGAATCAGCCATTGTCGATATATTATTATGTAACTAATGAGAACGACGCTAATAGGAGAAATAAAAACAAATACATATAATATGTACAATAACAACATTTTAATTACAACTTAACTAAACAATAATATGTATCATTAGGCATATTATACTCAATATCAACGTTAAATTTTTGGAGATTTGATTTTGATGGCATTCTTGGCTATAGCCTATTCTTTAAACTGTTAAGTAAATCGAATAGGGTTTGTAAAATAACGACTACACTTTTTAATAATGATACTTTTAATAAGTTTTTGAATTCTTTCAAAAGTAATGTTTGCATAATGTGCTAAAGACTAAATCCCAGGCTAAAGACGGACATCAGCGCTACTGATACGAGAAGCAACACACTCCACTACCAACGGGGTGATTACGGGTATTACTTCCAATAATATGAGGTTTGGGGGAGGTCTATTTTCAATAGTGGACAAGGAGAGGTTCTTAGTGATTGAAGTACAGTTTAAAAGTACCACTGGTAGGTCTTACCCTTTAAACGATCTTTGACGAGCTTAGCAGACATTTTTGAATCGAAAAGTCGTTTATACTCTGTAATCAATTGGTTAAATTACAGCAAAATTTCCAAAAACTCACTATCTGACTTAAGGTAATGTCCAAACATAATTTTTTTTAACTTTTAGGAAATATAATAAAATGAGAAAACCGTTCTATAAATTAATTTTTATATTCAGTTCTACTATATATTTTTTTACCCTTGATGCAATTAGTTTTTATAAAAATATATATTCAAAATTTTACGAAATTTATTCATAGATTACATTATGTTTATTATCCTCTGATAGTGACTTTTTACTACACTAATCTTCTCCACGAGCTTTTAGAAATATTTGACAAGCTTTAAGAACCACTGCTACAAGTATTGTTATAAGAATAAATCAATTTAAAAAATTGTTTTAAAGGAAAACACTTTAAAATATCCAGAATCACTTCTGGAGTGAAATTACTTGCGAAGAGGCTAATTTTATGGCCTTTCAGTGACATATGACGTTATCTTAATGCCATCTATAGATTAATTGATGTAAATATTTCTATAAACCTATCCATGCTATTCATTTAAATTAATATTGAAATTTTAACTACAGGCAACAGATAAATATGTTTATTATTTTTGTAACTTAAACAAACATTTTAATCATGAAATTATTTTAATCTTTATGTAAGTTTATTTTTAAATTAGTTTTGGTTGCGACTTCATTTACATGTAAACTTTTAGAAAATAATATTAAGTTAACTGTGACATTGACATAAGAAATATCATTTATCAAAATAACTGTAAAGTTAAATTTTTTAAATAATCATAAAAATTTAATAATCAAATTAATATATTCTTTTTTTAGATAGTCCATTATGATGAAACATATATTACATCAAGCCCCACTAAATACAAGGATAAAAATTTCAACAAAAACCTTATTATTCGTGTGTGATGCGTGAACGAATAAACTAGTTCACAAACAAACGAACAAAAACATACTAAAAATAATATTTTTGTGTTTTATTATATGAACAGACTATAAAGTTTGTAAAAACTAAATTTATACAGCCTAATATAACTACTAATACTAAATCTACGGAAGTAATTAAATTATAAATATTGGCAAGAGATTCAAATTTGAAACAAATTGGGAAAAACAGAAAGTTTGCATTTAAAACAAATAACATTGAAAAATTTTATGAAAAATGACCAATAACGACCTAGACCCTCATGCGTCTGCGCGCATTCAAATAGCTTAAGTTCTGCACTCCCGCACCACTTCACACTTCACTTGCAGCAATACCCGTTTAACCAAAGTAATTCTTATTAAAAAAAACCATTACACGCAGCGTTTTAAACACACGCAGAGCCATCTATAGATGAACTGTATATTTATATAATTACTTCGCATCGAGCATTGAAAATGGATTATTGAAAATATCAAATTCCACTATCTTCTGATTGAGCAAACCGGTTTCAGGAAATTATATATTATTTCAATTCAACCCCCGTTTTTCAAAAAGAACATACGAATTGAGTCAACAGGTTTTACGTGATGCATGTTCCAACCAACACACATACAGACAAAAATAACATTTTGGGTTCTAGTACTTTATTATGTGACAATAAATCATCTTCAATGAACAGACAGGTCAGTACTATAATCATTATTTTACACTGACTCTATACATATATATATATATATATATATATATATATATATATATATATATATATATATATACATATATATAGTTAAATTAGTTACAAAAAAATCATTCAAAATAAAATTTAACGTCCTATGCATTATTTAGCGTAGCTATTTTTTAGTATAGGCGTTAAATATCACTAATCTCCTGTTATATGGATTAAATATTTTTAATGCAAAAATATAATTTTTTGGAAAAACCATTCAGAAAAAATTATAACTTATTATCACGACATTATTAATTGAAAATTCAGTGTCGCAAACATTCTCAGTAAGAACAAATGTGCTCTAACGAGGTTTTTCCGTTTTGCCCCGAGTTGTGCAACCATTCGGGCTGACGTAGTTTTGTCTAATCGTAAAGTATGTTCCCTACTCGAAAACAACCTTGAAATGTAAATTACTTGTATCTTATTCTCAGTAATATAGGTCCATCGTATCAAGATTTTGGAGCAAAAACTTCTTTTAGCTCACCTTGTCCAATTTTTTTTATGGGAACAATATTTGCAATTCGCGTCACGCCAGAAGTGCGCGCTTCGGGTATTCTCGGTGGTAGGCCAAGTTTACTCGAAGAGTTCAACTGCGGGTATACTCGGCACTACCTTTATAAATTAATTGAACGCTGAATATATTTGGCATTAATTTTTTAGAAATTCATTATTCACAATTAAATGAAACTACGTGGTATTATTACTGCGTGATGATATTATTTCTACTTTCTTTAAGTTCTTTACCACGACCTAGGTTTCATTGTATTACATCTTCAGGTGGGCTATTAGCGTCTATGCTAATAGCCTACCTGAAGATGATGTAATACAACGAAGTCTAAGTAGTGGTAAAGAACTTAAAGAAAGTAGAAATAATACTACATCACGTAGTTTCATTTAATTGTGATTAATTGAACATGTATGTATGCATTAATATATAATATTTATTATGAAATTATTTGGTGTCAAGGTGGATAAAATATTATCAGTTGAATGTGCAGTGCATTGTTTTGATTTGTCTATGTGTCTCCGTGAATATACAAGTAAAACGAGACTACTATTAATGTTAATTATGTTTGTGTTTTAATTTTCGTATTCATAATTTCCAATGTACGCATATTATTACATCGATTGTCAAAGGTCTTAAGCACGTCAAATTTTAACTTTTACGATATGGTCTTAAGCACATCAAATTTTCTTTTTCAAATAGGTTCACTTTTTTTTGTAAAGTGAATTATGTGTATTTTACAAACAAGACGATAATATGCCACTGCCATTAAAAAAACTTTCATGGTCTTTCAGCATAAGTAACGTCTAAATAATCCTTTACTAGGATCCTTCAGCTATCAAATGATAAAAAAAAATGTTCTCGTAACTCGAGTAAAGAAAAACGTCTGAATTTTTTTCATTTTGCTGTGAAATTTAAAAACTAACATTAATTTTTAATTTTGCTTCCTACTTCCTACGCTTCAAAATAATACAATATAATGATACAGAACCACCAAGTACCTGGTCCTATGTGCGCTTGGTCGCCGTTTTTCTAATGTTACATTAAATTTAGAAAAGTGAAAGGTCCTTATTTAAGAAGTTCCCAGGATAAATTCAAGTTATCTGACAGAGCTACTTTCTGTCCTCATAATGCAGCAGAAAAACTTCTTCATACTTTGGAGAAAAGAGGAAATATTCCTACCGCATTAGATGAGACAGATTTAATAGTTGCTACATTAGTTGCTAAATTACTTTATAATTAATATTATACTAAGAAAATTATATTTTCAGTTTAATTGGATATAGTCTTTTTTTATAAAGTCAGCATTTTCAGAGCAATTATAATACAGTTTCAACTTTTACTCTTCTTCATTGTAACTCATTGTTTTTTAGTTTTTTTTCACAGGGCTAGGCATTCTCAAGATATTCGCAAAAAGGCATTTTTAATATGGTAGCTGGTGCACTTAACATGGTTTTATACTCATAATGGGTTCACTAATCAATTCCAAAAATATCCATTCTTAGTACTATTTCCATACCTAAATCAATATTAACTTTACAGTACGTCCCCGCTAGGCATCTTTGTTTTTATTAATTTTTAGAGTTTTGTCCACATCAGAAAATTTTCAGATCTGTTCTTTGGTGTGAACGGGCTAACACGTTAATAAATTTGCAAATGTTTCGATATGAAATGCGTTTAGTTAACTCAGAAACATATAAAAAGTATAATTAAGAAAAGAGTTTCATAATTTCCTGTATCTTTCAAATGTGGTCTGGAGAAAAGCCAAACAGAACTTCCATAAAAATTATATTTAGTAATGTTATATATCTAAAGTAGATCGACAATATTCCAAACTACGTTGGGGCCGATAGAGAAAATAAAAACTAAACTCTTTGAACCTCGCTTTAATTGTTAAATGTCTTTGATACATTAAAAATATTTCTTCTTAAAAACAACCTTTATTGGATATGCATGATACAATCTTAATATATACTTAATTAAATTACACAGGTCTGCAAATTTTAACTTTTATTTCCCTTTTTGCATTTTATAGCTAATCTTGGGGTATTTTGGTGCGCTGATTACGAATATGTAATTAGATTTTCCCCATCACCATCAGTTTTTTTTGGAAAAGCCCTATGTATGAAATCGCAAAAAAGCCAAATTTTTTCAAGATTTCCAGGCTTTTAATTCAATTTCAATTCATTTTTGATCGAAAGTTGCGTCTTTCGTCAAGTTTCTTATGTCCGGGCCAAGGGAAATACTTGGTGTATATATTTCAAACCTTCTCCTTCGTTGTTCAGCGCCTTCACAAATTATTTCATAATTCTCAGTTTTATGTGAAAAGCGGATAGCAAAACTTTTTCCTGGGGGCTTAAGTTTTCTCTCACAACATTTTTGGTTCAAGGAAATAGTTCAGATCTCGGTAGCCACTTTTTCTCCACTTTTTCTCCGTCCAGTGTTGCCCTCTGTCTCTATTCTACTCTCATTAACCCCTTCTAACGATTTAAATTAATTATAGTTAAATGAGTTCTTTAGCAAATGACCTAAAAATCCACCTTTTTTCAAGATGCTAACGCAATAATTTTAATGAAGGTGAAAAGGTAATGAATTGCTTTATCAAACATATTTAATGGAGCCGCATTATTTGCATTAGGTAAAAACCTCTATAGTGGCAGTGTATCCTACCCTGCTACCATCTTTTATTTTCGACGCCACCTTTTAAAAAATCCGTAAAATTTCATAGTTCCGTTCGCTAATTTGTCATATACGGAAAAGTTTCACATTTATGCTGTGAAATTTCATTATGTTTATTGTTAATAACATTGAAAAAGTGTATAATTTATATTTTATTTAAAACAGTAACATAATAAAGCAAAATGAAAAAAAAACAATCATAACGATTGGACTTAAACCGGGCTCTAGATACACTAGAACAGCGAGCATTATTTAGCTGTCACCAATGCTGACAAAATTCTAACATTTTTTTATTGAAATTTATTAGTGAATCTATTTTTTGAGTATAAAACCATGTTAAGTGCACCAGCTACAATCTGTAAAAGACCTTTTTGCAAATATCTTGCGAACGCCTAGCCCTGTGAAAAAAATAAGAAAAAGATTTAAAATAATAAAAGAATAAAAGTACAGTTTTGAATACTGTAATTACTCTAAAAATATTGACTTTACAAAACAACTACTTACAACTGAAATGAAGAATCATTTTCTTCTCTACGAAAAATGTCTCTTGTATTGCCTTTACAGAATCATATCATCATTTACAGAATCAGCCCTTCTCTATACATTCAGAAAAAGGTGTTATATCGATATGGCAGCTGATGCATCCCCCACTCTTTTCCTCTCTTCTCTACAACATGGTATTAAGTAATTATCTGAACAATGAGTGACTTCACATGGAGACTCAGTAACGTAAGTGCCAAATTTCCTAAATTCATACATTCGTTGAATAGAACATCAGGTATTGTCCAAGAAAAAGTTATTAAAATTAAATGTATTTTATTATTCCGAAGTGTAACGCAGTGATCGTGAAGCAATTTTTTACACTAATCGAATATTTAAGTGCATGACGGTGTGGCAACCAGGTTCGGGCAGACTCTTAAAGTGGATATACACGCACCATTTCAAGCTATTTTTCCGACATCCGCAACTTTTCCACGTAGCGCTAAAAACACCAAAGTGGCTAACTTTTCTCATTACTGGGTCTTCATTTATTGAAAATGGAAATAAAACCATCATGAATCGATAGAATTTTATAGAAAAAATAAAAAAATATATTATCATGAAATAGCTACAACCATTGATTATTCCAAAATCACAAGATAACTAAGATAAAGTCATCTTTGTCAGAAATCCTTTACTTTTAATACGATCTAATGGGATTGGTTTTTACGCTCGAGCCTTCAAACGTAGCCTTATCTAAAGAAATACCTTTTAAAAAAAATCAAAACAAAGACATTTAGTTAGTAATTCAATGCAAGATTATTTCAGCTAATCTGCCTTAATAAATCAAAGGGTTACAAATGTCCAATTATCGATCTTACTTACACTTGTCGAATTAGCACTCTAAGTGTATACACTCTATATGTATAGTACGAAAAGTATAAATACTTTTATGAGTTTAATTTAAATTCTGTATATCCTTAAATGTTAAAAGTTTTACGCTTATTTAAATTTGTACCGAATATTGCTACCAACCTACGAACCTCCTCCCAACCCCCCATCAGAAAAGCCAAAGCAACTTTCACAGTTGACAGCGAAAGTGATACTTTTATCACATCTCTATACGAAATACAGATTGGTCGAAATTCAAATATCCTTGTGTCAATTTTTCTGATACTCATGCTTATACAAATAGAAACGAGAGAGAGGGAGAAGCGAGAGGATTTCTTTTTCGCTCCCCTTTAACTTAAATTCCACCCATAATTGTCCTCGTGTGTCCCATGTAGGTGTTGATCGATGGCGTCTCAAGTAAATCCACCATGTGCGGGCAAGACGGCCATAACTCTATATACTTAACAGGTTTATTATTCACAATTAAATGAAACTACGTGATGTAGTGTTATTTCTACTTTCTTTAAGATCTTTACCACGACCTAAGTTTCGTTGTATTACATCTTCAGGTGGGCTATTAGCAAAAATCTTTACTAATAACCAACCTGAAGATAATGTAATACAACAAAACCTAGGTTGTGGTAAAGAAATTAAAGAAAGTAGAAATAATACTACATCACGTAGTTTCATTTAATTGTGGATAATGAATTTCTACAAAATTAACGCCAAATATATTCAAGATTTATTATTAATTTCCTTGAAACCGCGTACTACTTATTCCCGATTTACCCCAAATTTTTCAACATCAGGCTTACTTTATAATAGGCAAAAGATACTTTACAATACACATTGCTTTATATGTAAAATGAGATTGTACGAAACTTGTTGACAAGAGGATGCCAGATAAATCAATTAAAGGCCCAGTTGATGCCATATGTTTATTATTAAGAACATTTATTTCATATTTATTAGATAACATTATAAATGTTATCTTTTTCATTTATTTCATATTTATTAGATAACATTGTATAACATTAGATAACATTGTAGATAACATGTATCAAAAATTAAAGAACATCTGTCAAAAATAACCTTATCTCTGTTATTTATTTTGAAATTTTGCAAAAATTAATAGTGTCAAATGCTTTAGGTCAACAAAAATGTTTGTGTCACACCCTCTATTGATTTACGGTGATTTCATTTTTTTAGTAACGCGGAGGAACTTCGTGAAAATTTGTTTTAAGTGATCCAAAATTTTATGTTACACATTTTCTTTTTCAACGATTACACTATTTTCATAAAAAGGCAACACAGAAAATAGCGTTGTCTGAAATATTAGTATCCATAATAAATATACAAGTACAACGCTTTTTCCAAGAGCTGTATTTATCGAAATAAACCATGATAAATAAATGTATTTATGTGTCTTATGTCTATAATATTCCAACGGTTCTAACGTTAACGTCAGCATTAATTAACGTGTGCCATTAATAATATATTTGACTGTACGGAAACAATGGCTTGCAACTCATCCCGTAATTTTCCGATTTCTTTTGTATTTAGCTTAAGTATTAACTTAAGTTTACAACATTTTATGATAATTAGTATCCGTATAATGAACAAATTAATGGTTAAATACATAGCTAATTAAGTTGGATAAGTGTTTCCACAACAGTCATTTCTTATTATGAATAGAATTCTTCAAAGTTTTCTATCTAAATGTAGTGTCGCACACTGAAGTATTTGTTTTATCTGTAGGGAGCCGAGTGAGAGTTTTGTTAAATTATAGTTACTTACCACTCATTAATTCAATTGTAATAAAATGTAAAACTAAAGTAACAGATTATGTACGAATATAGCGAGCACTACAACACACTTATAAACATTAAAGTTTGCATAGTATTTGCATTTAATTATGTAGAAAAAAAATTATTATTTTTTACCGTGTGAATATATTGCCTAGCATATATTTCATAGGAGTAAACACTGTGAATATGACAAAAACCATGAAACTAAGAATTACCCCTAAAGTTTTTATGGTCACCCTCCGCAATATAAATTTCAAATTTCCACCTCAAAGGGTATCAAAGAAAGAGGACTCCAACAGACCGAAAGCCGCACGGATTAGATGACGTATTTCCTACATTTTTTTTAATCCTTTTCCTGACTGAAGACATTATCGGATAGGTGGTATTACGATTCAATTTACTCCTTCTATAAGAAAACTTAACATATAAAATCATATGCAATTTAATTAAATTCTGTAAAACCACTATGAATAATGGTCGGTCATATCACCCGGAAATACCTGCTGCCGTTTCCGGGAAATGACCTCTATATAATGACTTATTTGAAAAAAAAAGAGAGCGTTAGCCAGTTGTGTAAACACCAAAGTACAATAGTATAATGTACATATAATAAAATAAACACTAATTAATAAAACATAAAACGAACTATTTATCAATTGTGGACTATCAAACAACTCCATAATCATATTCCTATAACGTTTAAAGCCGCAAAAGATATTGTTTCACGTCAAAAGAGAAATTGATGAGAAAAATTGTGTGAGAAATCGTTTGAGATTTGACGTCTTTCAATTGAAAAAGCACTTTTTAAATAAATTCATTATTTATAACGCTAATTACCTTAAGTTATGAAAATGTAGGTAAGTAGGTGATTTTTCTCCATGTAATTAATTCTTGTCAAGAGAAAACGTTTAGATTATAAGTCTAAAAGAAACACATGATGGTATGTTATGTAAAAATATTTTTGACGTGGAAATGTCTTTAAAATTAACACATTAATATCACATTAATTAAATTATGACATTATATGATTCATACGTAGAAATTTATAGTCAAAAGTTTACTACTGTAGTTATTTTTTATTGCTTTTAACAGAGATAAAAACTGACTAAGGCTGTACTTGTATATTGTAGCTTCAACTTGTTAAAGCTTTTTGATTTATTAAAAACGTTTTCATTATCAAAATTTTCAGGTAACGTTTACACAAAAACCTGTCTAAAGCTGAAATTATTTAGTCTATAGAATAGTGACAGGAAATTAGTTTCGATATCGAATTCGGCCGAAACTAGGACAAAAGCCGAAATTCGGTTTCAGTTTGGTTTCGGCCAAAACTAGGATAAAAAGCAATATACGGTTTCTGTTTCGACTGTAAAACCTTTCTCAGTCGGACATTACTACTCGCTTTGACCCAATTTGACATTAGACGGTGTTACGATCAAATATAACTTAAAAACTAACGGCCATTGTTTAACATGAACCAAAGTCAAAACATTTTAGTGCATGATTTTTTGTAACACTTGTTCTTTTTTATATACTCTTATATAATTAATAAAATAATTAGATTCAAGTATAAACGTACAATGAAAGTATATAATCGGTATACGCTTATACGCTTTGGCGCAGTTTTTTCTTTTTTTTAACCATTAATAAATAAAACACCAGATAATTAATATTCGTAAATGCCACTCACGATTCAATTAATAAATCAAGTTATTTAAAAAATATAAGATCTCTCAAGTAACAGTCGAAATAAACAAACGTTTAATAAAATGAATTTTGTAAATTGATCGGGTTACTCATTTCTTAAATGCACCTATTATATTTTGCACCTATTATATTTCTGCACCTATTATAAATGCACCTATTATATTTCTTAAATGCACCTATTATATTTCTTAAATGCACCTATTATATTTTGTAAGTGAATTTACCGAATTGCTTATTGTGTTATCCGTTACCTGTTTGTATTTACTTTATTAGTTTATTATTGTGAATATACATTTTCGTCGTGACAATTTAAAACCGTACAATGTATATTGTCATGAAGGTGAGATTTTCAAATTTATCTTTTATTAAATAAGTAATATAATTCTGAACAGTAGACCGAAGCCAATCTTAAAATTATATATGTTTAATAAATATTTTGTACGCCTTTTACATATGCTAACAATATTTGCGATTAATAAGGAAATTCACTTTAAAAAAAGTTGCGCCGTCTTTGACGATAACTTCGCTTTGTTCTTCTATAAATAAAAGAATATTACAAAAAAACAATAATATTCATTAAGAATACTACTTAAAACGAAAAATACCACTCGTCTTACTTAATCAATACTTAATCAATCGTCAATACTTAATAAGAAAAACACCACTCATCATTTGAATAATAAAAAAAGATTTGAAAAGTATTTTTGCTATCATGAAAAGGTGGTAAACCGCAATCATTTTTACTCATGTCAATTTTTTAATTATTTTTTTGCCTGAATTCGCGTTTATATTTCTTTTTTGTAATCAGTGTTTAATGTCAACCAGGGTCTAATGTTAGAATTACCATAAGATCGTAATAATTTTAATAAGTAATTTGCAAAAACATGAAAATTATTTCTCATATGTTTCATCTTTCAAATCAATGTTTTGTTATGAAATATTCGCGAGCGAGAATTGTTTTATGGACTATGTCATTTTTAACTTATATTCTTCCATTTAATAACTAATAAGCAATTACATTTTGACTTATGTTAAACAGCCTTTATTCCGATTTAAGTATTTTGACAAACTCTGAAAACAAGTACCATAGAAGGATACTTAGAGAAGTAATTGATAACATACTAAAGCAACGCGTCGAGGTAATGATACTCAATATATTTACTTGGTTCATAATTTAACATCATTTGAATTAATATGTGCTAATACCATATAGTTTTTGGTATTTGGTCATCAAAACTTATGAATTAGTAAAAAAATCACGCACGCACGCACGCACGCACGCACACATATATATATATATATATACATATATATATATATATATATATGTGTCTTCCCCAGTAGCCAATATTTATCTTTCTTAATAATTCCATATTTTCTTCTCCTTCGGACCTACAGCCAAATATTTGCTTTAGTACTTATTACAGTCAACTTAGTTTTGAGCCAATATATAATAAATATATAAGCGGAATCGGGTTTACACGAATAAGACTTAAATATGCGTCACTGTTTCCTTAAAGGACGTGAAAATTCTAATCACACTGTAGACAGAATAAATTGCAGCGGAAGTGCGTACAGCGCGATACGATAAAGTCGGTGGTTAATGATTTTTATCACATAATAGCTACAGCGTGGTATATAAGAACTACAGCGCATTTCATGACTACCAGTAATGTCGTCTGAACATTGTTAACAATTTTCCATTTTACCCAATTAAATGTCTCTTATATGAGGCTGAAGCAATTCAGGTTTTCACGTTTTCTTCAACTTCAAGTTTTTTATATTATTTAACATGAAATAAAATAAAAGGAAAAATTATATGAAAAGATCATACGTTAAGATTTTTTGTTCATGAGGGACAGATTTAAATAATTTATAGAACAACGATTACAAAATATATACGAACACAAATACTACATTAAAATCGAAACATTCTATACAAAGATATTTTGATTCAACAGCCCATTAATTATAAAAAATTAACTAAAAATAAACTTAAATATTTATCTGAATTTTAAACAAAATTACAATCATATTAGTCTATTTTTTATGAAATCATAACGAACAAGCAATATCACATACGAATACGCCTATATTACGTGGCATCGAGGTTAAGAAGCGCATGTATCCTGACGCAAAATTTTAAGGACACCAACTGATTACATTGCAGTTATTCTCAATATTGTGAAAGCGAGATAAGCGAAGGAAAGCCGGGCCGGTTGGAACACTTCACGGAACAGCAGAAGTAAATTGGCGAATGGAGAAAATAGTAATCTGAGATGTCGGTTACCTGGCTTTGGAAGTTACAAATAAACTTGGGAACGTGGGAGGGCTTATGGGCGGTGTATTCTGCTTTTATTCACTAGCGGCAATTACCTAACAGTCTAGCCCACTTATTTTATATATCATATTTGATACGAAAAAAGGATAGAATGTATAAAAATTATGCCATTTAAGTAAAAATCTATAACAAATAATTCTTAATATTCGTTTCGAAATATTCGATTTACTAAATCGATTGTTTCTTCTCTGAAAATAGCCGGGGCAGCTCTTGCAACTATACAAAGCAAAGTTTAGTATAAGTTTCCTTTCTATTAAATAAAGGAAAACCGTAAAACTTCACTTGTTATGTTGAATAAGCTATGACAACGAACCTCGCCATTCTAAGATTGGCAATCATACTTTTTTCTTATCACTGGCGAAACTGTCTTATCTACTGTTCATGCATCATTCTGCATGGCTATCTCTACTCATTATTGTTACAGACCGTATTTACTTCCAAATTGCAATTCGAGATTATTTGTTTGATTGCACAATGGTTTGTGCGGACGAAATGTCTCGATCAAAGTACTTGAAAATCCTTATTAAGCAGTTATCTTACAAAATAAAAGTTGATAACATTGGAAGTTTTTTGCGGCCGAATTTGTTGTTTTAATCATTGTTGCTTCAAGTGTTTTTACTCTGAACCAGCGTTTTTTTTATTTGGCACTTCTGATTTTATACATTTAAATTACTGTATAATTCTATTGTTTTTCAAGCGTTTTCATTTCACTTTATCTTTGTGAATTACATACCTGCGTATGTGCGATCGAATTAATATGTACTATAACATTAACTTTTTTAGCGTACAATGAATGAAAAATATTTTTTCCGGCAACACATCGAATCAGGATGTATTTTAAAATAAATTAAAATTTGATTCACTTTTTTAAATTTCTGAGATTTACTAGCAAAATATTAATAACCTAAGTAACTATACGTTACTGAGTAACTATACGTTATGCATCTTTGTCTGTTCTTATTGTTGAAAGAATCTGAAAAACGCTAAATACTATGATGTACTAATGAGTAGGAGCTTTAAATGAAAAATTGTTTCTATTAATTTGCATCAACAATTACAACATATATAAAAAACTATTCAATTGTACTACATGTCATTGAGAAAAAACAGTAAAAAGAGTCAGAGAATCCTTTCCAAAAATTGTCTACCAGACCTAATGCAACTAATGTTATTTATTTATTTTTTCTTCTACTTTAATGTAACTAATTGACGCATATCGCGGATTTATTAATAGGAGAGCAATTTCTTGCAACCAACCAGAACGCCAGTCTAGCCCCACTCGACGAGGTCGGAAATTGAAGCTGAATCCCCGCGGTGCGTTGCGCTGCCAAAAGTCGTATGCCTCATGATCAACCCAACATCCCACGATGATGACAATAAAGTTATTAAAGCTATAAATATATTAAACGATACTGGGAAAGAATTAGAAAGAAATTAGAAGGCTATTAAAATCAATGTCATGGTTTTTGAAATAACAATACGGGAAAACATTATCCGCCTTTCTTTTAATACTTTATAGAGTCTACAAAACACGGTTATTCTAGATTATATGGCTTAGATAATTCTAGATTATATGGCTTAGATGCTCTTTGTTTGAACTACTTTCTGAACTCTTTCCAACTCTTTTTATTCTCATATGTACATTGATAAACGAAACATTTGTATAATTATTATGCGTCGAGCATTGTAAATTAACTCTCGGAAATACTAAATTCACATATCTTCTGTTTATTACATCTTTTTTTAAATTGAAAATTTAAAAAAAATTATTGAAATTCTTTTATTTATCGATATTCATACTTAAGTCTCAAATAGTTACTTGCAGCAAATGACTGCAGCTTACAGAAACCAATTATGGCCATGGTTTGGTTTCCAGACATTTTTTATGCAATTGAAATATTGATAAGGTTAAATTTGTGAAAGTATCATTAGTGATTATTTATAGTACTGTATAAATGAAATATCATGCAAATAATCAAACAAAAGCAAGGGACGGTACTTAAATGATTATTTATTTGCGCGATGTTGCCACATTTCTTCTATCAATGTAAACAACAGGTATAGGTTAATAAATTTTCTTGTTAACAAACATTATAATTATATTTTTCTTATTCACAATTAAATGAAACTACGTGATGTAGTATTATTTCTACTTTCTTTAATTTCTTTACCACGACCTAGGTTTCGTTGTATTACAACATCTTTAGGTGGGATATTAGCAAAGATCTTGGCTTATATCCCACCTGAAGATGTTGTAATACAACAAAACCTAAGTCGTGGTAAAGAAATTAAAGAAAGTAGAAATAATACTACATCACGTAGTTTCATTTAATTGTGAATAATGAATTTCTACAAAATTAACGCCAAATATATTCAATTTTTCTTATTAACAAATGTTATAACAAAAGTGTTATTTATAGTTATAAATTTGTTTATTATAATTTATAATGACACCATATACTAAGCTGAAGTTGGGCGGTTTATTTTTATAACAACATGTACCTACATAGAGAAGTGACGACAATCAGATTACAAATACCATGAGGAAAATTTAAAAAAAGATTATTAACTTGCAATATATTTAATTAAAGTACAAATTTATTTATAAACATTCATTCAACAATACCGAATTACAGTTTATTTCAGATAATCATTGAAACATATCGTTATGGACGAAACTACCTTTTCGTGAAATTTCCATTTGTTCAGTAGGTGTCCCCCATGGGACGAATGATCAGTTCTGTTATCTGCAATAAAAAACGATTGAATTTAATTATGTTATTTTTTAATATTGTTAAATGTTTACGTCTTTAAGACAAAAGAAAAGAGTCGGAAATAAACAAGTTATTAGATTCCGAAAATATTGTTTATTTCATGCAAATAATTCTAATCCCTTGACGTATAACTTTTACAATATGACAGATTACAGTTTCCAAATTATGACAGCCTGTACATTATTCACATATATAGTATAGTTTTTATGAATATTTAATGAAATAAACATAATCAGAGAAAATGTCTTTGATCTGGGCGATTTCGTGACAAATGTTGGCAAAACTGTAACAGATATAATAATATCTATGGAGAATTGTAAGTCTTAAAGAGATCTAAAGAAAAGTCTCGAATAGCATTTATCTATATTTTACGGATGTGCCACGGTACTGTTTTTAATTTGCATAAAGTGCGTAAAACAAAAATGGCTAAGTTTAAGTCAATTTCTTAATCACATTAAAATAAATATTATGGCCATTTTAAATGTGTTAACTAAATAAAAATGTACCCTTTACACTTTATGATTTTTATTAAAAGATTAAGAGAAATTTTGATGACGTTCGGTACGATGCATTCTCGCATGAAGATGTACTATGGAAGATAGAGGGGGAACAAACACCCTTGCGAAACTATCACAAAAATATCGTATCACGGTAAGCCAAGTCATTTTTGTCAAATAAAATAAATTAATTGTTTGGAACTAAACCTGGTTGAAACGGTTGATATCTAATAATTAACATAACTATATACTTTATCACTTGGATCGGTATTTTAAGAGAAATTAAAAGATGTTTGAATTAAAAGGTTTTTGAACACATTTTAATGTTGTTCATTACTATGCACTACCGCTCACAGAGGGGAAAGAGAAAGATGAAACGGACACGATTGGCTAATGAATCTCTCAAGTGCATCATGTTAGAATACGTTATTAAGTTTAAAAAAAAGTAAAGCGCAGGACTATGCTAATGGAAGAAAAAAATACATGTAAAAACCTTAATATAAAATCATTTAATTACATCCGTATGAAGTCGGAGCAGGTCGGTAATCTTAGTAATATCAAATCACGATTAGCCATACCGATTTTCATAACAGTTCATTTTTAGTATATTAGGTCTATGGGATCTAAAGAAAAATCAACAAGACAACAGTTTTGTATTCTTCATATTTTATTTTAAAAATTGTACTATAAATGACTTCAAGACATTCTAAAGTGCAAAGGTAAAAGCAATTTTCATAGGAAAACTGTAGGAAACTTATCGCATTATTTTTTCTTCCTAAAAGGGTCAACTATGAAGCACATTGTGAGGTGGAAACAATTTTAATAGACAATACATAAGTTTGTTTTTAACATACTAGAGAAAAAAAGTAAGTTTTCAATTCACTGCATTTTTTGCGTATATTACCACGTATCTAGAGTAGTCGTCGACCACTTTGGTGATTACTTTTTTTATTTAGTAGGTTATACTCCCAGAGTAGCTTCAAAGAACTTGGCTATAATTTCATCATGGTAATTAAACGTATACCGTAGAATTCCCCTATAATAAAAGGCGCAAGTGTCTTAATCGGGTTAGGATTATACACGTATAATAATAATCTAATAATAAAGTGTTTAAAGTTCAGAAACGACTAAGGACGACATGATTTAGTAAAATGATAGAGCCTGAAGATAGTAACAAGAATTTGTCGATTTCGAAGAGTAGACTTATCGAGTTTGGACTCGTTTGACTAATATCGACGTAAGCAATAAAGTAACAAAGTAAATTTGTAAGAAAATAAATACGAGTACACACAAAGGCGACACGCAAAGGCCTTAAATAAACTTTTTTGATATTTTACCTCATATCTTCGACATTTATAAACGGTCTTGAATGAGTATTTTTTTATTTGAAAGCAGTGGCGTGCAGTGATTTCTGGGGACAGGGATATATAACAAATTATATAGATATACACAGAGGCGCGGAAGCGTCCGTCGACCGCACTTGATAGCACTAGAAACGGTATTGAAGATGTAATAGATTGAAAATGTGTCTCAATAATTGAATTATAGGCACTTACAAACAATAAACTCTCGATGTAATTACCCCGAATTTACCGAACTATGACTTTCATAGTAACCACGATAAGATAAATCTTGCTTACTGCAAATATAGTAGCATTTGTCAAACTTCTTAAAACATTTCTATTTATATCAATATTTTCATTACATTCCCGATTCTCAATAGCTAATTGCCCATCGACACGAATGTCAGTATGCGAAGAATATACATTTTGTAATTGTATTGTGCACGATAAATGTTTTTCAGAATTAGCATGTGTTTACCATAATTTGTCAAATTACCTCTTTGATCGAAACCACCATTTACTGCATTTAATTCCGAGTAATCAACAAGGTTAGTAAAACATTTTATTTAAAATGCAACTCCCAGTTAGCTGCCAATACCGTACACTAGATTTATTAGGAACGTTCAGTTTCAAAATCGGTTTAGAGCTTTCATTTTCAATAATACTTTTCTCTTTTTCATCTAAAGATAAATTGGAAAATACTTGGAAAACCACATAGCCAAGGGGGCAACATAGTCACCATTGTTTGTTTACTTTCACGACGAAAATGCACATTCACAAAAACAAACTAGTAAAATATTAATTTTAACGCACGAATAAATCTGGTAACATAGAAAGTATTGATTGTTTGAATATAGCTGAAGGTAATCTAGCAAGCTGCAACTTACCTTAGCGAGTGGAGGTGTTTTTGTAATTTGATATTATATAAAAATGACGTTTGTACGTTACTAGAATTCCACGTACCGATAATGTTCGCTAATTAGTAACGAAATTTTGACTGCAAATCATACCTCGAAGTATGAACTTTGCATGAATACCGCAAGTTAAATATGTTTGAATTTATATATATATATATATATATATATATATATATATATATATATCAATATCAGGGTACAATGGTGAAACTATAAGATGATGACAGAAACTATTCACTACGATGAGAATAAACTTATTGACTTTGAACTAGTTTGACTTGTCTTGACGTAACCAAGAAAGCAACAAAGTAAACAGGTAGGTAAGTATATACAGGTACACATAAAGTATGAAATAGATAAGATATTAATGGATAAATACATAAGAAAGTAAATATATGTAGATAAAGAATTATATGAACTAATTAAAATCTTAGCAGGTAGGTGGGTAATTAAATATACATTAATATAAGTAGATATTGGTATAACCAGAAACATTAACCAACTATAATAATTAGTACATAGATAAATAAATATGTACAGATATATATGAATACATAACATTACTAGAATATTAGTAGGTAGGTAGGTAGGTACATACTAATATAAATAAATATATGAAATAATTAAAATCTTAGTAATCAGATGGGTATGTAATTAAATACACATGGAGGGAATGTGATTTATATGTACATATATATAGTAGATATATATCAATGTTTTTATTCCTATTAAACGCCGTAAACGTCTGTTCAAATTTTAATAAATAAGATGTGATTAAATTCAACATAAGTTTGTGACATTCTAGGTAACATAGAACGTCACAAGCACCAAAAATGGAAAGTCAAAAAATGCAATTGATTACAAATAACTACGAGACAAAAGAGCATTGAGAACTATAAAGTAATGAAAATACGAGTATTTAGTTGAAACTTTTGCGGTACAATATCGTTTCCGAACATGAACAAATTTGCAAAATACTGTTAATGCTAGAATTTTTTAGATTTTTGAGAATCGGTACCAAGTTTGGGCCAAGACGATTATTATTTATTAGTTTTTCCTCCCTCGCCTCTTTAATACGTGCGCACCCACATACACAGATGAGTGCTACGTTTCACTTGACGGCGACCTCAAAAATGTCTTGCAGTAGTATTTTGAAAATTTATTTATGTTCGGAAACGAAATTGTACCGCAAAAGTTCGAACAGAAATTTATTATTTTTTTATATTTTCCTATAATACAGACACTTTTCTTTTATCAAAATGAATAACGCAGCAATCAGTCCATTATTTAAATAGTTTAATTAACTTACATTGACACGAGGCGGTGTGGCGATGACACTGATAACGGCATCGGCGACGTCGCTCGGCTCCAGAAATTCAATGGGCGGAGGTGGCTTGTGTGGGGAGCCTTCCACCCTGGAGTCTTCTCCCAGTGCACCGGCGGCCAAATCTGTGCGCACTCCAGCCGGACTCACGCACTTTCGAAAGGAAAACAAGCAGTTGATTAATTCTTGGAAAAAATGAAAGGAAGCAATGTTCGTACAGCGGAGCATAAGTTGAAACAGAGTTTTCCTCGCGCGAATGTGCAAAAATGAAATGAGTTGTAAGTTTCCATCGGTCACTCGTTCATATTGAAAATAGTTTCACTTCCAATTTCTGTCAAAATATAAAACGAACATTTTTTGATATTATCACAAAATTAATCCATTTATCAATGCGAACAAAGCGAATCCCACAATGTCTGTATATTTTTCTGATATAGCATGGTGTCTATAAATTTCCTCGAAAGTTTTGCTTTTAAACACAGATTTAATCTGGGATATTTAATTTGTGGATTGTGTTATTATAACGATCTTTGCTGTCAGTCTCGTAATTACCACGTTTGAAAATAATTTTAATAGTTTTACGGTTTTTAAATATCCTTATTGTATGTTGTCTGTGAAATACTTAATGGGTTACTTAATTAAAATATAATTAGTTTATTTTTGTGAACTTACATTTTCGTCGTGAAAGTAAACAAACGATAGAGAGTATCGAAGATTGCTCTGTTGACTGTATGATTATGGTAAGATTTTCCAATTTTTCTTTTAATTAAAAAAAGTATAATTGAGAATGGTAGATCGAGGCCAATTTTGAAACTAAAACTTTTTAATAAATCAAGTGTACGGTATTTTCACAGTAATTTGTACAATAAGTGTTGGTGGCGGGAGTTGCATTTTAAATGAAATGTTTTGCGGGCATTTTAGTATAAGGTTGACCAGCGTTTCCGCTACCATCGGCCGTATACAATGTATATCAAATGTCCGTAAATTAGGCAAAATCGATGGTGCAGCCATCTGATTCCACCATTTATTGAGGTGATAATGGTCGACTTCTATTATTTCACTGTAATACAGGTTAAAAACCCAAACAGACATCGAATTGGAGCCTGAATTGTGCCAGGCAGTATCTTTTCATCAAAATTAATTCTAATTTTGTTCTTAACTTTGGCTTTGTTTCTGTGACAGGGTATCATTTGAATATAGGTAATAATTGATATTAATGGTACTCACGGTTATTTTGATATTGGCTTTGGAATGGGAAAACTCAAGTCTCATTGTCTCGGAGGCAGCTCGCACTGCGTGCTTGGACCCGTGATAAATATTATATCTGGGAATTCCGAGAGCAGCCATTACGTAGTGGGCTGCTATGCTGCGATATAAGAAAAATGCTGTTGTACTATAAAATATATTAACAGTACTTCCCACTCTTTGAGCCTTATAGCAGTTTTTATGCTATAAATAAACAATGCTTATTTATGAGTTTTTACTGCATATTAACTAATTAAAAGTGATATCAGTTGCACTTCTGGTTGTGCTATTAAGAGTTAATGTATTGCGATTAATATATACAAATCGAGTATATAAACAATCATGCGACAGTTGTAGGAACGCGCGCTTGGACTTTGAATGTATGCCGGAAACCTTTTTTTGGATTATCAGTAAATTTCCTGTCAAATTTAATTTAAATCGGTTTATCTGTTGAGCGACAAAAAGCAAGCACAGACAAGAGCATGAACGCACTATACATGTAGTGCATTTCCCACAACCATATATACCCACACCACATTTAGGAATTCATTGAAAAATATGAATATACTGTATAGTTATTTCAAGGTGCTTACAAACCCACCTGGTATAGTTTCGTCGACACCATTTCCAAACAACCACCCGATTTACCTCTGATCCTCTCTTGAGGTCGTAACAATCATCGCCTCATCCACCCGGCTCTTCAACAAAAGAGGGGGCCTTAGAAAGCCCCTCTAATAGTGCCCCATGTCTGTTACGAGCAATCACGGAGTTTTCCCACCAAACAGTGCTAGAGGCGATCCCTGCTCAATGAACGATTTAATTTTTTCTATTCTGAAATGGCGTCACGCCAAGCGTGATGTGCTCTGGGTACACCTGTTCACACGGTTCAATGTCGAGCACACTCGGCAATAGGCCAAGTGCAATTGAACTGGAGAAGTCGAGTTAGTGAATGTTATCTTTTAATAAAAATAATATTATTAACTAAATTGAAATAAAATTCCTCTCGGGCGCTCGAGGTAGGACGTCAAGACGTAAATATTCTCTTTAGACAAAAGTTTTTATTCGTTAAATGGTGTATTTTGTATGTAATGTCATATTCTTCATAAATTAATTGAATATATTTGCATCAATCAATATATAATGCCATTTTTATTTTTTTATTATTTTTTATTATATTTGAATAGCCATCCTTCTCAGTCGTGCACTCTTGACTGAGTGGTCGTGGTGACTCCGATGACCACAAGTACCCTCAACCTAGTACAGGTTGAGGGTACTTGGAGGCAGTTCAGACCAGGAAAACAGAAATCAAGAATATACATGTACAAGCACCCTCAACTTGTACTAGGCTGAGGGTGCTTATACATGTCTATTCTTCATTCGGTCTTCCTGCTCTGAACTGTACTAGGTTGAGGGTGCTTGTACATGTCTATTCTTCATTCGGTCTTCCTGCTCTGAACTATACTAGGTTGAGGGTGCTTGTACATATCTATTCTTCATTTGGTCTTCCTGCTCTAAACTGTACTAGGTTGAGGGTGCTTGTACATGTCTATTCTTCATTCGGTCTTCCTGCTCTGAACTGCCTCCTTAGCAATATCTCTCCATTTCTGCCGGTTCGCTGCGCTGCGAGAGCACTCTGTCACGCTTGCTTGCGTTACTGATTTAATTTGGTATCCTCCCCTGATTTATTTTAATATACTATATTTATTATACTGATTTATTTCGAGTCTGAGTCTACTGATTTATTTTTTATTATACATTTATTATGTTATTAATTTAAGTAATTTTATTTCTTTTTTTAATTTTCCTATTCAAAATTTCCCACATACACAGTACGATTTTACGGGTTTCAAAGTTTTCACTTCTACTGTGAGCTCTTCGGCACAACAATTTTTTTTTTCTAAAGAGGTTTTTGTTTCGTGGGCTCGGTACCCATGAAATTCAAATATTTCTCGCAAACACTTGTCGTGAGAGATTTTATTTTTATTGTTTTCTTCCATTTCATCCTACATATAGGAGTCGGTGTCTGCGTGTTCAATTAAATTAACAATATCACACTTGAAAACCATTTTTAAACGTAAATAAAAATTATATGAAAGACATCGCGGTAATTACCCAAAATGCCTTCCTATATTTTCACACATTTTCACTTCCACTGCTGCCATGTTGGTGTGCCATGCCGAAGCTTGCCAATGTAAAAACAAATTAAGCGGGTGAGCGACTAAACGACGCTAATGCTTAACGAGCGGCGGCAAATGAACTAAGGAAATAAAATCGACATGAGCAGCTAACTAGATCTCATATTTCGATTATTGGACCGCTCTTTCCAACAGAGTCATTCGTAAACTAGATAATACCATTAGGTGCATAACAAGTATAATATAATTTAAATTACCTACTGATGTTGACGATGTGTCCCTGTTCTCCCGTCTGCTTCATGTACTTGACAGCCTCCCTGCTGCATGTGATCAGACTCAGAGTATTTGTCTTCAGAACCTTCTCGATATCCTCATCGGAGACCACCCTTTCTCCTACATCTGTGACAGCAGATTAAATAATGTATTTTATTATAATTGTTATGGTTCTCCGTAATTCAAGGTTTATCTTACCTGGGACCTGCACGAATATCATCCATTTTTCTTTTATTTGAGGTTATATTAAAATGGATTCAGAAAAGAAGGGTTTCGTATCGCAACAGTTAGAACGCTATTGTTGTGGGCCGTCCAAAATGGCAAAGTCTGTCTCAAAAACGCTATTACGTAGTACAATTAATACTAAAAAGAACGATATATATAATAGTAGCAATTTTAAGTAATGGAAGTATTTTTGAAAAATTCGTGGTATTTTTGCTTCCAAAAGTTAGCAAGAATTGACTCACGCCACAGGGAAAACTAACATTGACATAGAGAAGTTGTGAAATAGATACAGTATATATGCGATTTCTTTCCAAAAATATGAGTTCAAAGTTTTCCACAGAGTAATGTACCACTGGTACCTCAAAACAATACGCATTATATCCTCCCCCTCACCCCCTTATTTTTTAGCCATGGGTTTGAAAAATCTGAAAAAATTCTAAATATTTAATTAAAATTTTCATAAAAATATTTCGGTTAACTTGCATCAACAGTTTCATGAGATGTAAAATTTATTAAGATGCAAATATTATTAATTGTATTTTGTACATACGGCGATATGCATTTGCGGAATTTTTTTTAACACAAGATAAATTATTGGCCTAAAATCGCTTAATTCTTTTCTGAAAATCGGGGAAACTATTTAAGAGAGTCATATAGAATTTAAGTTATAGTTATTACTTGTAGGGATAACCACACAAGGCCACCGTTCTTTCAATCACTAATATCTCAGGTTTTAATATCAAAAACTATGGGAGACTAAAATTGTGTTAGAATAGGCGTTTCTTCGAGAATTCCACCGACTTTCGCCAACTCCCACTTGTCCTCCATATTCAGTTGATACAAATTAGCCAAGTAAAACTTGATATTGTATAGTCGCTTTCTTGATTGATGTGCAATATCAACTGAAATTACGCGTTTGCATTGTCGTAAACATGAAGCACTATGAGTCTTAGAACTTTTCCAGCTGTTTTATCTCAATACGGTGAGGTAAGATTATAGTTTTTTCAACAAAAGTAAAACTCCTCACCGTCTTATTTGGTTGCATGTATAAATAGAACAGATAGAATACGAGATAGAGATAAAGAAAATGGTCTCACCAGTAAATGTTCCGACGTGGATGCTACCGGCGTTATTAACAACAATGTTTATTCCCCCAAATTGCTCGTTAATGGAAGCAAAAACCTTTATTATTTCTTCAGTGGAAGTTAAGTCACATTTCTTTCCAAATATTTTACCTTTTCCAGTTTTCACTTGTTTATCGAGTTCCTGGAATAATAAAGGAAAATAGTTAGTTTAGGTTTCACTAGATAAAAAGCCGGTCCCATTCCAGTGCCGTAAGCTTCTCAAAAGCCTGTAACCATCAGATATGCAGACACCGAGGTGATTCCGTAAGTGATCAGTTTTTCCAATTTTTCTCATTATTTCCTATGAAATTGATATTTCATAACAATATTAATTGGATTTCGTAAAAAATTTAAGAAGCCTATTATGTTTTCTGATATACATTTTAATTCCAAAATTTTTCTTTTTCCATTTTTCAGTCATCCTCCAGTTTGGCTTATACGATTCTACCTTGATCTTCCATACTTTCTCGTTTTATGTATCGCACACGCGATGAGAGAAACTAACTTTTGGATTTGTTTTTCAATATTCATGTTGAATTTGCTTTATAGAGTAGACGTGTATGTGTGAAAGGGTTTATTGCCAAAGCTTTCTTTATTTTAACTTATGCTGTAAAGAATATCCAATTCACTGAGTCTTACGCTTCTACCTTAGCAGGTGCTCACTAACAGAATAACGCAACAACAGATGATGAGAAAAATATAAATACTAGGAATAAAATATTCGTATTTCATAAACCATTTGAAACTTGAAAATCTTTCTGTTTCATTGTTTATACGTGTATGGGGCCTGGATCTCATATGAATTTGTTGTAATTATACGTGTATGGGGCCTGGATCTCATATGAATTTGTTGTAATTATACGTGTATGGGGCCTGGATCTCATATGAATTTGTTGTAATTTTGAGTCTATTATTCCGAAAAAGGGCTAGGTAATAAAAATTCTTCAAAGTCGTTAGTATTGCTAACCCCCTTCTTCATTTCGGAATGAATTGTAATAATTTAGGATACAAAACAAACTAGATACTTTTTTCATGCATTGAAACCTTAGAAAATAATCATCCTGTAAAATATTAATTTAAATTTTACAAAAAAAACTGAATTACGTAAGATCACTCTCGTTTCCTGAATTTCAGGTATCATCAGGGATATACTACAGGTTTTATTTCAGGTTTTATTTAAGTCATCATTAGGGATATCCTACAGAAATACCAGTTGGGAGGATTTCAAAAAATGCCTTTGTCATAATCTTAACTATGCTACTTAAGTATGCCTTGCGAGTTGTGCTAAATGTTTAAATAAAATGTGAACCCGCATTGGAAGCCTGGCAGATACGAAATATCTAATTTTTTCACATTTTTATGTTGACATATTTTTATTTGAACGAAGTGAAAATTAAAAAAACAAATATACATATAGTTATTAGTAATAAAATATTTATCTTATTTTATTATTTTATTTTTACAAAATGATTTATCACAGAAATATTATTAACAATCCATTGGAAATAAATATTTAATTTTATAATACTGTTAAATAGTATTGTTTAAATTAATAAACGCTTTTGACGTTTTAAGACATTTTAATTAAATATACTGGTATAAATGCGTAAATTTGTAAGCGTTAGTAAATAAAAACAATCTTGATACCCTAACACACATGGAAAGTAGCGCGCGTGTAGTGTATTAGAAAGGAAAGCGTTAAATCGGAAAGAGTCGACAATACGCGAAGCTGGCCGAATTAAGTCGGAGAGCCGACGAGACATGAAGCTGACCGAATTAAGTCGGAGAGTCGACGAGACACGAAGCTGGCCGAATTAAGTTGGAGAGCCGACGAGACACGAAGCTGGCCGAATTAGGCCGGAAAGAGCCGACAAGATACGAAGCTGGCCAATGACATGTTACGATGTGGCATCAAATGCGCTGTTCGATGTTTCACATCAAAAAATATGTTACCCCTTCCTCCCTCTTGTTACTGTTTAAGAAGAAAGAACGGGATGAAAATAACAATTGAAAATCGGTGACTCATTTCGTCCTTTAAAGTTGTCCTTAAGTTTGCGGATTAGAATTGTGGTACAATAATAAATAGATATACCTACTACTCAGGATTTATTTACACAGAGGTTTGCTTGGTGTGACTTTCATATTTTCAATGTAGCGAACCTCGCATTACGCAATGCGTGACTTAAGGGTTCATCAGCGCAAATTCCAGAAATCAATCGTTTTCCATTCAAAGATAATTAACCCACTCTTCGTTCATTTCTATTAATATTGGTAAATAAAGTTACCACTAGACTCTAGGTCAGACTGTGACAAAGGGAATATGAAATTATATTCATGTAACTAAAAAAAATATATTGATATGTTATGCATTGATACGTGTTGCATCTGTGGATATATTGACGAAAATTGAGCGCATCAGTTCCGACGCACAACTGAAGTTTACCACTTAAGTACGATTGTCTTGGAATGTATAAAATAGTTAACACTTTATATAAATATAAAAATCAATGTCATTAAATGTAAATGGAAAATTCTTTATTATAAATAATGCTGACAATATAATTATTTTCAAGTGAAACACAAATGAACAAAATCAAATTTACACAACAAAATTAAAAACATTTAGTAACGTCAGACTAAGGAGTTAAAATTAAAAGAGACTTTTTGTTTTTGTAAGACAGAAGACACCAAATATTCCCACATAATGACATTTATTGGTTCTATCTTGATATAAGCGAACAATAATAAACTATATGTGTCACACCCCATCATTGTGATTACGCCATAAGAAAATGCCAAATATTTATATCTCACTCTAAAGATGCGCAGAAATGTTGCGCGGAGAGGCCACCTAACGGTGCACTTGTTTTAACGTTGTAAACTTTGTACTTACACTTTTTTTAACGCACTGAACTTCGTACACTCTGCCCTTCTGATTTTACTCCTCATAAAACGTCATACCAGGCGACCGGGCGCTATATGTGAAAACCGACTCTTAATAAGTAAACTCCAAAATAAATTATTTCAATAATTTGTATTTTACTTTATCTTCGTATGTATGAATATTATATGTTCCTTTTAGGGTTCCGTACCTCAAATTGAAAAATTTAACCCTATAAAATCAGTCATCTGACTGTCTTTTATATTCTATCAAAGCCAATTTTCTTGCAAACAATGCAGCGTAGAAACTTTAAATCTGGCGTAATAATACATCTTATCACATATTTTTCACCAACTTTTTAAAAATATTCAAATATGAATTGAAGATGGGATAAATAAAGTACTCAAAAGAGGCACATCAAGATGTAAAAAGTTAGCAAGTATGTACTATCAGCAATTAGCAAAGTTTCCTTGAAAATCCATAATTTTAATAAAATTATATAATGATTTTAAAATTGTATGTAAAGTTTACTAGAAAAAACATACCACTGTCTATAGAATTACGACTGATACACGTCAAAAGATAGAATTACGACTGATACGACTGATACATGTCATAATTTTAATAAAATTGTATAATAATTTTAAAATTGTATGTAAAGTTTACTAGAAAAAACATACCACTGTCTATAGAATTACGACTGATACACGTCAAAAGAGACGACTTTAGAATTAGCGTTTTTTGTTTCCAATTATTTCACGTAAAATCTGCTTATTATTCTATCAATATCATTAATTTGAAAGAATTTAGTCTATGTTATCCTTATTTTCTTCCATTGTAAAAGTTTCAATGTCTCACCTGAAATGACTTTTTCAAGTTCTGTGTACTTACGACGATTCCCAAGATATTTTAATTGTTTTTTTATTGGAATAAATTCCTGCACAGACATTCTCCCCTTATTCTAAATAGTCAAACAGTTTCTAACAGCAGAGTGATCAGTTCTTCTAAAACTTTTGTTCTTATACCCTTCATCAGAAATTCTGGCAGTTTTTACTCTATGAGCTTTCCGTCAACACACCGTTCCCACGTTCTACAGGACAAGACCTTTTCAGGAACTCATGACATATTACCTAATAAAAAAGTTATGATTAACTTGAAGGCCCTCTTATAGTATCGCATATCCACAATCAAAAGCTTTCCTTTAACAGGGTTGGAGATTTATAAAGCGCTATAATATAAAAGCTAAGGAAAGTTATGCTTTCATTACACATTTTACTAGAAACGATACTTTTAAGGCAGTCCTTCTTAGGGGTGCAGTAAACATGTTCGTTTATCTACATTATTCATACTTATTATCTAAATCATTTTAGCCATAAGGTGGTTTTGACAGACAGATAGAACGCATAGAAGCATTTGGCTTTATAAAGGCCCGTGAACTATGTTGAAAATTCACACATTTTGCTCGTACTCAATTAAACGGGTATTGATATTTAATGTCAATAAGTTTTATCGCAACGCGTGGCTATTTGGTAATGAAATATGCGATTTTTTAATACATAAGTTTTTAATTATTATTTGAAGAAGTTTGTGGATGAAATCAATTTCCAAAATTGTAAAAATTAGGAGTTTGCACCGATATTCAGTTCAGTACATGGACCATTCCAAACCTTGCTTCGTGACATACCAAAGTAAGACATATTGTTTTGCGTATAGTTATATTCTTTGAGCACGTTTATCCCTTCATGTATTCTAGAATATTAGAACAATATTTGATCCACTGGACATTCTTTAATCGGTGTTCTGAAACACATTGTGTTAAAATAATTACCTTGTATGCGTTTCACATAAAGTCAGCTTGTACCATACGCTTCATGTAAGAATATATTGGCTTAGGAGCAAAAAAGTAATACCTTTCTAGTTGTGTCAGTCTGACTATTTTCTTTTAGTTCACATCGATCGATTCCAGTTATATTTGGACATTACTATACAGCTCAGTGCGAACGTAGACGTAAGCGGACTTTTTTGACAAAAAAAAGAAACACTTCTGACTGCTTCTTTTTGTGTCAAAAGTACGTAAGCAGCCACTTGTAATCAGGTGCGTATCTCGTAAGAAAAATACTGCATGGCTTTCCATTAGGGAAGGTACCGTCTATAAAACACCACTGTGATATTGAACAAGTCACATTACAAAAATTGTGTCAACAATCGGACATCCCTACTAGCTGAGGTGATTTCTTTACTGCTCGAGTTTATTGTTTCTTGGGCATACAAATGACGGTAAGAATGATTGAAAAACCATGAATTTTGGAAAAAAACATGGAAAGTAAATTGGTTCATATTCATAAAGATTATATAATTCCAGAGTTGTTTGATCCATGGCATCCAATGGAAATATAGGATTTACAATATATCATAGATTATAGGAAAAGTAAGAATGAAGGTGTGATTAAAAATGGGACGTTGGAGAGGAAGAGAAGGTGTGATTAAAAATGGGACGTTGGAGACTTAATACCATTTTTATACCTCCTGAGGGCAAATAATCCCCAAATATATTTAATACATATACGGAAATTGTAAAAAAATTAATAACAATCATTGGGATTAGATATGATTATTGCAAAGATCTACTTTCCAAAATATCTGAAACATGAATCTCGAAAATTTCTGTATGGTTTATGTTAAAATTGAAGTTAACTGTCGCAAAAAGCGACCAGTGACTGTGCATAAAGGTTTTATGTTTGTTTTCCAAATAAGCGTTTGAATAATAATCAAAAAAGTATGTCGAACATTTTGATTTCATGGAAAGGAAAACTCGTCGATTTTTTTCTAAATTGTCTATTTCAAACAGTTTACCTTGTATCTACTTTTGACATACCGATGGAGATACTATTGCAACGTTCTTACATAGTATTGATTTGCTTATGATACAAAGTAGAATCTCGCATGTCGTCATTAAACCATTAACGGAATAAATGATTATCACAAAGTACCAATATTACTTCATTCACAATGATATAAGGACATCGGCATAATACATAGGACATCTAAGATTTAGAGGGCCATATAAGCGTTGACATTTACACTGAAATAAATAATTCCAATTCGGTAACGGGGTCTCAATGTTCGACGATAAATGAAACGAATATTTTTATTATAGTTTGTAGAAACCACAAATTTCGGGATAATTAAATTAATTTTAAAAAAATCTTAATTTGTTAAATTAATGCGGCGGGGCAGAACCTGGCGTTGTACTATCAACGTTCAATTCGGAAAATGTCATATAATGTTATAGAAACATTTACGTAAATTAAAAAAAATGTAAATAACATGAAATGCTGCGAAATTGTCCTAATTTTTCAGCATTGCATGACGTGTATCTAATGATGATCAATCACCCTTGACGTTAGCGTCGGTATCAGAAAAGTTATTGAATGCTCTATTGAATTCAATCAATGACGTTATATCAAATCCTAGCCATGCCCGCGACTTCGTTCTCGTGTACACTTTAAGAAACAATCATTAAATGAACAGTAAGATCAAAACACGTAACGCCATCTATTATAATAATTAGAAAAGTAACCTTTTTATCCCACTACGGCAGAGGAAAAGTCAGGTTAGGTTAGGTTACGTTAAGTTAGATTTTTTTGCAAGCCATGTTGGTTAGTGAATTTATTTATTACCGAGTACAGACTGAACTACTAAAGTGATTTCAAGAAATTGGGTGTCAGATTTATCTTGATCCAGAGAGTGTCCTAGGGTATATAACATTATGAATTTCACCATGCCAAATATGTATGTTTGTATGTGAATAAGTCTGTCTCCTTGTACAGAATAAACCGCTAAAGTGATTTCAACAAATGAGATGTCCTTAAAATTGTCTTGATCCAGAGTATTTCCTAAAGTATAAAACGATATGAATTTCACAGGTTATGTATATATGTATGTAAGTAAGTTTATTCCTTCATGCAGACTAAACTACTAAAGTGAGGTGTCCTTAGATTTGTCCTGATCCAGAGAGTACCGTAGGGTGTATAACATTATGAATTCCACATACTATGTATGTACGCATTTTGTAATTTTCAGTTATTTTCTGCGTAGTTGAATTTTAATTTTTTCTCTGGTCAAGTAAATTGACATTATTTGAAAACGTCAAATTACTTTTTAGTTAGTCGATTTCGATAAAACAGTCAATATATTACTCCAGACCAAAATCGACCAGTAAAAACTTAATTGTAAACAGTGAAATATTATTAGCTGATCTGCGGTGGGGCGCGAACAAATGAACAGGTTCACAGATGGAAGGACAAACATTTCAAAAACAATATTTCAGTATTATATTATTTTTGTTATGTTTTCTAAATTTGTTTAAATACATTCAATATAAAGACACGCAAATTTTACAGTTTTTTTATATATGTAGACAAAAAAGTACGTAACTATGAAATTTAGTTACTTAACACTAGACTCCCAAAATAATTAAATTACGAATATTTGCAACACATAAACATTTTAAATAAATCGAAGAAACAAAGCACACAAAAATTTTACACCAAACTACGACCAACAACGTTATCGGCCCCCATGTGTCTGTCCACATTTAAGTTGCTTATTAATGCAGGTATGCCTCCCGTGCTAATGTATGTGGACATGGAAATTTTCATTGCGCGATTTAAAATACATGTAGCGTCATCTATTGGTGTACATGGACATGCCATACTTTTGTTTAATTACTACATGGCGAGTAGCTAGACAGTTCTTTGTTGCGTTGTACTAATATGATGTAACTTTTTTATTTATGGTTTACGTCTCTTCTGATTGAGTGAACTAATTGCGATAAAGTGAAAGTAAATGTTACATCGAGTTAATACCTATGTTTTAAAAAACTTCATCAGAATTGGGTCATCCGTTTTTAAGCGTAAACAAGCAAACAGATAAGCACACAAAGATTTCAATGAAATATCTTTGTTTTTTATTACTATTATCACATGCCCTAAATAATTATTTTGGTAAATATTTTTGAGGTACAGATATGCCAATTCATGTCAATAACATATCATTAACAATTTATCGTTTGATTTTTTTAAATCTCAGAAGATAGAAAATTAAGGAAAATCTAACTTATATCAATTTAGATCAGATTTCTAGGAATTTTGGTTACATAGAACTATATTGGCTATCCGTACAGTAAATTAAAACAATCGCTAATTATTCTGCGTGCGCTCATATCACTTATGTAGGTCGAAGTATTTAGGTATTCGTATTTCGCATAAAAAGAAGGCCTTATGTGTTAATTAATTTGACTGTATATTTTTTAAATTCATATTTTTTTTCAAATAAATAAAGAAAAATATAAATTTTCTACATAATGTTTTTAGAGGGGAAAGAGATAAATTTTCTACATAAGAAAAAGATAAATTTTCTACATAAGAAAAAGATAAATTTTCTACATAATGTTTTTAGAGGGGAAAAAGATAAATTTTCTACATAAGAAAAAGATAAATTTTCTACATAAGAAAAAGATAAATTTTCTACATAAGAAAAAGATAAATGTTCTACATAAGAAAAAGATAAATTTTCTACATAATGTTTTTAGAGGGGAAAAAGATAAATTTTCTACATAAGAAAAAGATAAATTTTCTACATAGTTAAAAGATAAATTTTCTACATAATGTTTTTAGAGGGGAAGAAGATAAATGTTCTACATAAGAAAAAGATAAATTTTCTACATAAGAAAAAGATAAATTTTCTACATAAAAAAAAGATAAATTTTCTACATAAGAAAAAGATAAATTTTCTACATAATATTTTTAGAGGGGAAAAAAACAAATTTTCTACATAAGAAAAATATAAATTTTCTACATAAGAAAAAGATAAATTTTCTACATAAGAAAAAGATAAATTTTCTACATAATTAAAAGATAAATTTTCTACATAACGTTTTTAGAGGGGAAAAAGATAAATTTTCTACATAAGAAAAAGATAAATTTTCTACATAAGAAAAAGATAAATTTTCTACATAATGTTTTTAGAGGGGAAAAAGATACATTTTCTACATAAGAAAAAGATAAATTTTCTACATAATTAAAAGATAAATTTTCTACATAAGAAAAAGATAAATTTTCTACATAAGAAAAAGATAAATTTTCTACATAATAAAAAGATAAATTTTCTACATAATGTTTTTAGAGGGGAAAAAGATAAATTTTCTACATAAGAAAAAGATACATTTTCTACATAAGAAAAAGATAAATTTTTCTACATAATTAAAAGATAAACTTTCTACATAAGAAAAAGATAAATATTCTACATAAGAAAAAGATAAATTTTCTACATAATAAAAAGATAAATTTTCTACATAAGAAAAAGATAAATTTTCTACATAATAAAAAGACCAATTTTCTACATAATTAAAAGATAAATTTTCTACATAATGTTTTAGAGGGGAAAAAGATAAATTTTCTACATAAGAAAAAGATAAATTTTCTACATAAGAAAAAGATAAATTTTCTACATAATTAAAAGATAAATTTTCTACATAATGTTTTAGAGGGGAAAAAGATAAATTTTCTACATAAGAAAAAGATAAGTTTTCTACATAAGAAAAAGATAAATTTTCTACATAATAAAAAGATAAATTTTCTACATAAGAAAAAGATAAATTTTCTACATAATAAAAAGACCAATTTTCTACATAATTAAAAGATAAATTTTCTACATAATGTTTTAGAGGGGAAAAAGATAAATTTTCTACATAAGAAAAAGATAAGTTTTCTACATAAGAAAAAGATAAATTTTCTACATAATAAAAAGATAAATTTTCTACATAAGAAAAAGATAAATTTTCTACATAATAAAAAGACCAATTTTCTACATAATTAAAAGATAAATTTTCTACATAATGTTTTAGAGGGGAAAAAGATAAATTTTCTACATAAGAAAAAGATAAATTTTCTACATAAGAAAAAGATAAATTTTCTACATAATTAAAAGATAAATTTTCTACATAATGTTTTAGAGGGGAAAAAGATAAATTTTCTACATAAGAAAAAGATAAATTTTCTACATAATTAAAAGATAAATTTTCTATATAATGTTTTAGAGAGGAAAAAGATAAATTTTCTACATAAGAAAAAGATAAATTTTCTACATACGAAAAAGATAAATTTTCTACTAATGTTTTTAGAGGGGAAAAAGATAAATTTTCTACATAAGAAAAAGATAAATTTTCTACATAATTAAAAGATAAATTTTCTACATAATGTTTTTAGAGGGGAAAAAGATAAATTTTCCACATAAGAAAAAGATAAATTTTCTACATAATGTTTTTAGAGGGGAAAAAGATAAATTTTCTACATAAGAAAAAGATAAATTTTCTACTTAAGAAAAAGATAAATTTTCTACATAATGATTTTAGAGGGGAAAAAGATAAATTTTCTACATAAGAAAAAGATAAATTTTCTACATAAGAAAAAGATAAATTTTCTACATAATGTTTTTAGAGGGGAAAAAGATAAATTTTCTACATAAGAAAAAGATTAATTTTCTACATAAGAAAAAGATAAATTTTCTACATAAGAAAAAGATAAATTTTCTACATAATGTTTTTAGAGGGGAACAAGATAAATTTTCTACATAAGAAAAAGATAAATTTTCTACATACGAAAAAGATAAATTTTCTACATAATGTTTTTAGAGGGGAAAAAGATAAATTTTCTACATAAGAAAAAGATCAATTTTCTACATAATTAAAAGATAAATTTTCTACATAATGTTTTTAGAGGGGAAAAAGATAAATTTTCCACATAAGAAAAAGATAAATTTTCAACATAATGTTTTTAGAGGGGAAAAAGATAAATTTTCTACATAAGAAAAAGATAAATTTTCTACTTAAGAAAAAGATAAATTTTCTACATAATGTTTTTAGAGGGGAAAAAGATAAATTTTCTACATAAGAAAAAAATCAATTTTCTACATAATTAAAAGATAAATTTTCTACATAATGTTTTTAGAGGGGAAAAAGATAAATTTTCTACATAAGAAAAAGATAAATTTTCTACATAAGAAAAAGATAAATTTTCTACATAATGTTTTTAGAGGGGAAAAAGATAAATTTTCTTCATAAGAAAAAGATAAATTTTCTACATAATGTTTTTAGAGGGGAAAAAGATAAATTTTCTACATGAGAAAAAGATAAATTTTCTACATAAGAAAAAGATAAATTTTCTACATAATAAAAAGACCAATTTTCTACATAATTAAAAGATAAATTTTCTACATAATGTTTTAGAGGGGAAAAAGATAAATTTTCTACATAAGAAAAAGATAAGTTTTCTACATAAGAAAAAGATAAATTTTCTACATAATAAAAAGATAAATTTTCTACATAAGAAAAAGATAAATTTTCTACATAATAAAAAGACCAATTTTCTACATAATTAAAAGATAAATTTTCTACATAATGTTTTAGAGGGGAAAAAGATAAATTTTCTACATAAGAAAAAGATAAGTTTTCTACATAAGAAAAAGATAAATTTTCTACATAATAAAAAGATAAATTTTCTACATAAGAAAAAGATAAATTTTCTACATAATAAAAAGACCAATTTTCTACATAATTAAAAGATAAATTTTCTACATAATGTTTTAGAGGGGAAAAAGATAAATTTTCTACATAAGAAAAAGATAAATTTTCTACATAAGAAAAAGATAAATTTTCTACATAATGTTTTTAGAGGGTAAATTCGAATGCTACCCTTACTTACTTGCTAATTATATTTCTTCAATGATTAGGGAAGATTACCACAAATATTTATAGTAATCGATATTTTACAAATTGTAAATGTTTATTTGCTGTAGACATACATTGTACATATAAACATCCACTATAACAATATTTTCAATGTCGCATGTTTCTTTCAACTGTAACATATCACTTACATATTTAATAGCACATTTTTATTTTTTATATCAAAACATTTTTTTATTGTAACAAATAATTTCTGAAAAATTCACTTCAATGCTTCATAAAATATATGATGTTTTAAAACATCTAAAAATTTGTGAAGGATATGGAATAGCGAAAACATAAAAATAAAAAACCAATAACCGCACTGTTTCCTAATGTAACCGAGTCCATAGCAATTCTGTTTGTCGCCTCGAGCAGATTTCACTTTTTTTCTCACCTCAATAAGATGGGATCTGCGCGCCAGACCGACAACATTGAGGCCCGCGTCAGCGAGCGAGACGGCAATGGCGGCTCCGATTCCTACGCTCGCACCGGTCACCACCGCAGTCTTACCAACCCAGCGATCCATCGCGCCACTTGACTGTATAACACCTATCCACAATACAACTGTACAGCACAGTGTCTAAGGACACAATGTCAAAAACTTTGCTTATCTTTATTTATAAGTGACCGCTTCCGCAAGTCGTATTCACATTTGCCATTAAAGATAAGCGATATTCAATATTTTTTCTCGTGCTGCAGTTACCATTTACCTGTTAACATTCGTCATAAAATGAAAGGAAATTATCTATTGAATGTTTAATTTAATACCAATTTTTGAAGGCACCTATTCTTAAACGATAAAATTGCAAGACCTACACAGTCCCCACTTATTTCAATAGTTTATAGACAACACTTTAATGAATTATTAAATTTTTTCTCTTAGATATTTTGAATAATCTCCGCAGCAAGAAAACGATTTATTTTTAATTCACAGCTTCAACTGCTCACTAATTCTTCTTAGGTCATAAAATCTTCTTTAGTTTCCTTATTCACAAACCTAGGATTGTTTCATACATTCATACATTATATATAGATTTACATAATGGGTGCTTCTCCAAATTATACGTAGCTGATATTTTCAAAAAATATTATTAGTAGGAAGGTGGACACGAGGTAATGACGGTCGAGAGTGATAGGAGAGGAACTTTGAAAGAAACGGAGATGAGACGAGTTGGCGGAAAGTGGGGAGGTTATAAAAGGGCAAAGAGTCATGATAAGATGAATTATGGCAAATGGGGAAAACGAGACAGTGAGCGATAGACGAGTGGGAAAGATGAAAATGGAAGAAAGGGACATGAAAGAAAAAACAATAAAAATTATAATAAAAAGACTGACTTATTTCCCTACATAAATATATATATTTGTGTATGTATGTATATATATATATATATATATATATATATATATTTATAAATATATATATATATATATATATATATATATATATATATATATATATAGAAAATTCGTGTACTTGCATATTAATGACATACGTATGATAAATAAAATATACATACATATGTTCTGTAAAATATAACAAAAATTTACTTTCTACTTTTAACATTTGTAACTTAATATAATTGTATCACGTCAATAAATCACTGGTTTCACGTGCAACCAGCTTGTTTGCATTGATGCACATGGCGTGTCATTATCTACAAGTGTTTTTTGTGATAAAAATGAGTCGCATCATTTTTATAACGTGTGATCTAATTTGCGGCGTGCATTTGAACACATGGCGAACGAAATTCGAGCTCGGCCTTGGAACTTATTATACATACTTATTTGTAAATTCTACTGCACTCGTGATACTTATAAAAAACTTTGGCTAGCAACCGGCCAGTGTTTTTTCACACATCCTGTCTATATTGTTATTTCGGTTGAAACATAAAAGGATATTCTTTTTATAAAGACATTTTATATAATACGACTAGAAAATTTGCTTCAATACAGATACCTGGATCTGTAAGCTGGGTGACGACAATGTTTCAAAATTTGTTTATTTTGTGAATATGTATTATAGCAGCTGGCATCCGGTGTTATTCAGATGCATTTCATGGCGATGGCAGTAATTAAAAGCAAATAAATTAGCCTATCTAAATTGTGATGTTTCTTTCTGCTGAACACATTGACTCTTGGATATCAACGAGCTCAATCGCATTCCTCTATGCAAACGCCAAAAATACCAGAACCGCTGACACGCTTCTCTCCTATTTGCCCCAGTTAACTGCAAAAATATTACAAACAAAATAAATGCAAATACTGGCACAGTCGTAAACACTTCATAAAACAAAACCTACTTCTTTATTGCACACACATTGTAACAATTGTTCGCTTATTTGCATTAGTTTGCAAGTAATTTGTAAAATTTTATAAAATAATTTGATTTTTTATTTTGGTGCTTAATGCATACTAGACCAGGGGAAATTATCTATAAAATCTCTGGGCCTTTCCGAAAATACGTGGAAAAAATTCTGTTACACAAAAAATTAATAATGTTTTTAAATAATTGTTTGTACAGTGATTACCTGATAACATATAGGGTAAACAAAATTATTTGTTGTGAGAATGGAACTTTATTGGTTCTTTTAAATAAAGTTATTTTTCCTGTAATATTAATTGCACAATTTTTAGGAGCATTTTTACCAAAATTAAACGGTAAATATTTTTTTTCGAAATTGTAATATAACATCATTTTACATTGGCATACATAGCTTTTTGGACAAATCGTACGATGCGTTTTTAAAAAAAAATTAAATGTGGTGAAATTACTACTTTTCCTGTAATGTTTTCTATACAATTTTTGAGAGCGATTTTTATCAAAACTAAACAGCAAAAAATGTATTTTTCGAAATGTTAATATAACTTTTTACATAGAATTAGTTCTTTAGACAAATCGCTTGACGGGTTTTTTAAATAAAATTGGAAACGTGATGAAATACCTACTTATTCTATGAAGTTTTTTTCAAAATATTAATACAACATCATTTTATATTGAATTAGTTTTTTAGACAAATCGCTGGACGGGTTTTTTAAATAAAATTATAAGTGTGGTGAAATCACTACTTTTTCTGTGATGTTTTTTTCAAAATATTAATACAGCCTCGTTTTACATTGACTTAGTTTTTTAGACAAATCGCTCAACAGATTTTTTATATAAAATTGGAAGTGTGGTCAAATACCTACTTTTTCTGTGATGTTTTTTTCAAAATATTAGTACAACATCGTTTTACATTTACTTAGTTTTTTAGCCAAATCGCTTGAGGGGTTTTTTTAAATAAGATTGGAAGCATGGTGAAATAACTACTTTTTCCATAATTTTTATTGTACAATTTTTGAGAGCAATTTTCACCAATTAAACGGTAAATAATTTCTTTTTCTAAATATTACTACAACAACATTTTACATTGATTTAGTTCTTTAGACGAATCACTCAACGGGTTTTTAAATAAAATTGGAAGTGTATATATACCTATTTTTTCCGTAATGTTAATTATACAATTTTTACCAAAATTAAACAGCAAATAATTTTTAAATTTTGAAATAAGTCATATATTTATAGTTTTAATAATATATAAAAAAAATCATCGAATTTCGTCTAAAACGCGTTTTACACAACTATCTTAATCTGCATGACGCGTCTCGATGTACACGTGCCGACAAATGTGGGTAGAGGGGCGGGTAACGCATAGCAACAGCGTGTTCTTTAACATATGTAAACAGGTTATGTTATGCGATAACATTATCTGGCAGTTCTTCTCTTTTTAATTTTCCTGCTACACGTTCAAATAAACTGACAACATTAATAATAACTTTAAACAATAACTTTCAACCAAACTATACGTCTAAGTTACGTTCGGTAATTTGCGAGATACACAAAAAGTCATATCAGGTTTCATTACCTATGTTTGATTAGTTTTTTAACAAAAAATGTTAAAATAAATGTTAGAATATAATCTTATAATTACATATTAGATTTAAATCCACGATAGTCGTTTGTGGGGTCGCGACTGCTATAAAAATTTCATTAAAATTGTTTAGAATACATATATGTTACATTTGAGACTTAGTACCAGTCTGTTATCAAATAGGTCTCCAGACTGTAATTCAAATTTCAAACGAACTTCGATATATTATTAGATAAATCGCTCAACGGGTTTTTTAAATAAAATTGGAAGTGTGGTGAAATACCTACTTTTTCTGTGATGTTTTTTTTTTCAAAATATTAATACATCATTTTACATTGACTTCGTTTTTTAGCCAAAACGCTTGAGGGATTTTTAAATAAGATTGGAAGTGTGGTGAAATACCTACTTTTTCTATGAAGTTTTTTCAAAATATTAATATAACATCATTTTACATTGACTTAGTTTTTTAGACGAATCGCTTGACGGGTTTTTTAAATAAAATTATAAGTGTGGTGAAATCACTACTTTTCCGTGATGTTTTTTCAAAATATTAATATAGCCTCGTTTTACATTGACTTAGTTTTTTAGACAAATCGCTTGACGTGTTTTTTTAAATAAGATTGGAAGTGTGGTGAAATACCTACTTTTTCTATAATGTATTTTTTTCAAAATATTAATACAGCCTCTTTTTGCATTGACTGTTGAGGGCAGTCTACTGTTAGTATTTTTAATCAATAAGTCTTACGTATATCCATTTTTTTATTTTTAAATTTTTTCTGCGTGGTTGCGGAAAAATTAAATTTTTTGTTGTATGTATATTATTTTAACCTATTCAGTGACTATCTATAATTTGGAAGAATTTCTTTTTTTAAAGCTTTACCCTATAGCAGATACATAGAAATTACGAGAAAGCTTATACTATATAATCGTTTCAAAAATCCTTAAGTGGTTTTTTTATAATGAAATTTATATTTGTTTTTTTCACAGAGATATTTATTTTATTTATATGTTTAACATATTTGGCACACAAACAAGTCTATTATATTGAATATATTTGGCGTTAATTTTGTAGAAATTCATTATTCACAATTAAATGAAACTACGTGATGTAGTATTATTTCTACTTTCTTTAATTTCTTTACCTCGACCTAGCTTTCGTTGTATAGAAGAATTAGAATTCTTTGCTAATATCCCACCTGAAGATGTTGTAATACAACGAAACCTAGGTCGTGGTAAAGAAATTAAAGAAAGTAGAAATAATACTATATCACGTAGTTTCATTTAATTGTGAGTTCTATTATAATTAATTTATGATGTAATCAGACTTTTTGGACATAATATTGCTTCTGATGGAGCTAGTAAATTAATGGTATAAAATACCTCTTGGTGACATTGTAATTAAATCAAAATTAAACAAAAAGTAACCATAATAATAAATTGAACATTAGTTAAAATAAATATAAGATTATTTAAAATATTAGTAAAAAACATTAGTTAAAATAAATATAAGATAGAATTAGTCAAAATAAATATAAACTAAATCAAACGAACTAAATTATTTAAATTAAACGCATGTGAAGTAAATCAAATGAAACTGGATCAAATCAACAAAGCGAAATTATATTAATTTAAAAATAAATTAAGCGATATTAAATTAATCCAAAGTAGGGAGTAACAAGCAACCCAAATAAAGTTCCATTAAATAACGTAATAAGTCTTATAGCAGCAATGCAGTACATTAAATTATATAGTTCATAATATAATAATTTTATTGAATATATTTGGCGTTAAATTTGTAGAAATTCATTATTCACAATTAAATGAAACTACGTGGTGTAGTATTATTTCTACTTTCTTTAATTTCTTACCACGGCCTAGGTTTCGTTGTATTACAACATCTTCAGGTGGGATATTAGTAAAGAATTCTAATTTTTACACAACGAAACCTAGGTCGTGGTAAAGAAATTAAAGAAAGGAGAAATAATACTACATCACGTAGTTTCATTTAATTAAGAATAATTTTAAGTTGGAAACTGTTATTTAATGATTAAGACATTTTATTAAATAAATCAGTTTAAAACGAGAGTATAGAGGAATCAAATATTTCAACCGAAGAATGAAATAAATTTACCCTACGACCATTCAATTCACGGGGTTGAATAGACCCAAGTTTGTGCGATATATCGACACACAAAAAGGACGGCAAAGATACCTTCCACCGTTTTCGCGTAGAATATTGATTATGTGTTAAAAGAAATATTGAATGAATATTGATTATGCGTCTAAAGAGACCACTTATCATATCTACATTTTATCATCACACGATCATCTGGCCAAACTCACAAACGCAAGATAAGAATATCATTATCATAAAGCCAAAGCCAATATACTTTTCCTAAAAGTAAAACAATGACAAATGTATACAGTAAACTGTTTGAAGTCACAAAAGCATAAAACAAGAATCCTGCTAACGTAAAGCGGAAGTCATTGTGAAATTTCCTAAAACTAACATTTGTATCCGCAATTCTAAAATAAAAAGATTTTTTAGAAATGTCCGATCTCAACGATATATGCTAGGCCTGTATGTGTCAAATTACTCACTTGTTGACATACTCTACTGTCTCACAGCGCATGTGGTGCTTTGCTATCGCACCCCCTGTGAACTTGTGCGCGACCGACCGACTTTGCTGTAGGTATTTATAGGTAAACACAATAATTTTGAAGATTGCTTTTACCAGAAATCATAAATTCACATGCGAAGGTTCTCAACAGTTTATTTATTATGCATTAATTCATTATTATTATCCCTTCCTGTTCTGACAAAAATATCAAAATTATTATATATTTTCGAATCCTCAATGATTCTATGCATAATAGTTTTTCTATGCACATATTTATTTAATTTACAAAACTTCTACATTATGGGCCACATTTTATTTTTTTGTGACGCAGCATATATTGCTGCGAGTAGTATATCGATTTTAAAGGCATCTTATTAAATTTGGTTGAACCGTTTCGTCACTACAAGGGAATACGAAACTCACATAGAATAGAAGACGCACAGCTGAGGAAAAAGCATCTGAAAAGTTTGCTTCCATATTTAGGTATTTCTGTATTCATTAAAAACATAAAAGACAGAAATAGTTATAATTATGGCATACATTTATTTACGAAAATATTTCTAATATTAATTTTGTGAAACATTTAATTGTTTTTATATCTACTAGAAGTATTCGAATTCTACGTATGAAGGGGGCCGGCCATGTCATAAGAATGAAGAAAGATAGAACGACAAAATGATTTTTTCTGGCCAAACCAACTGACTCAAGAGTAAGAGGAAAACCCAAATTAAAATGGGCGAACTACCTACAAAGTGTTTTCATTTCTCTCAACATAACAAATGTGAAAACCATGGTCTTGGAACAGTCTGCTTGAGAAGACCAGGGTCCACCGAGGATAGTCGAGCTACTGATGAATGAATAAATTTGAATTTTGATAACATATTATTCGTCCTTTTCCTAAATTAACTGATGGAACATTTAAGCTAAAAACCAAAGTGTGCCCTTATAAGTTTGACTACCAAAAAGTTGTGAGACTTGGAAGAAAAAGCAAAGTATAAAATAAAAATATATAAAAAGGCATCGAGCAGAAAATTTTGAAAATTGATTGAAGGACGATGTTCCATCGAACTCAAGTTTTCAATCTTTCGAAGTACAATATATAAAAAGTCAGATGTACCAGGAGGTCCATTACTTGGGGATTATACTGTAAATATACCAGATAATCCTAAAAAGAATTAAGCAAAAAAGTGCAAGTTGACATAAAATATAAACAAAAAACCTAAAGATGCAAACAGTCATGAGAAGAAACAAAATGGACGGCACAGAAAATAAGGGTAAGATCACTATCACCCGAGAATTCTTCTTTAAAAAAATGGATGTAATTCTGCAAGTGAAACTCTGCATTTTACAGTGAATTTAGTGCCCTTACATTTCACCTGAACATACCCAATATCCTCTCTATTCTCGACAGTATTCTCTGCCTGTCCTATAAAAATAACGATACATCTCATATTTTTTCAAACCAACTCTACTCATGGACGTCCACATTAACTAAATATTTATGGAACTTCTCATAAAATAATCGTGTCATAAAACAACGTTCTTATTTAATTAAAACTTAATTTAAATTTAAATATTAATTAATTGTTGGTAAGAGACTAGCACATTTTTACTATTCAAAAATGCGTATTATTACGTTATATCATTTACTACTACAAAATTTATACAAAAAATGTAGTAGATACTTCCAAAATTCCATACCTTTTATTTTAGCGTTTTTATAAGACCAATTGGGAGAAACAAAGTCCATCACTGTGTATATATAATTTCGAAGTAAATTATCACTTTGTCCTTTTTAAAAATGATTCGACCATTATAATGAAAAACTATACAACATTCACTTAAAATTAAAAACAAACATCTATCGCGTCATGCCTCGTGCACGGCTGTGCCTATAGTAATACGTGTAGAATCGTGGCTCGTGATACGACAGCTCTCGGCTATGCGAAGACGTGACGTCACAGGCAAGGTGTAGGGGATAACTATTCCGTCCGAAAACACACTAATTTTAATAATTGATTTCTCTGTCATTTATCGATGGACTTCAAAAATATTTATACCGATTAATTAGTTTTAATCTACATTTTAGTTATATGTAACTACATTTTACATTATTTATTCATTTTACTTTAATGTATCTAATTGATACATATGGCGGACTTATTGCTACAAGAGCAATCCCTTACAGCCAACCACAACACCAGTCCAGCCCCGTTCGACGAACGGCCGGGAATCGAACCCAGGTCGCATCCCGGCCGTTCGTCGAACAGCCATTATTAGCATTATCAGCACCATGAAACTTTCCCATATTGTTGGAGGCAGCTATGTACTTTGTAATAATCAAGAATACATTTAGTAATAATCAAGAATACATTTTGAGTGAAACTTCCTTAAAAAAGTAACAACCAGACGACCACAAAATACGAGCCGCAATTCACACAAGTGGCAATTTAGTAAAGTTGTGATAAATTATCTCTAATTTTAAGCAGCATTTTTAGAACACTAATAACATGACTATATAATATATCGTTGTTGACTAATACTGCATTGAAATTACAACGAATATAATTGATATATGTAAAAGTAACCGGATACAAATTACTTCTTCATTTTGTCGAAAGGACAAATCAAATCACACGATCTTAATACATCATCACTGAACAAGGTACAACCGTCCGCATTGCTTTGCAATGTGTAGATGGAGAGGTCTTCCGTAAAAGGCACTATTGAAGACTACAGCTACTTTAGGTGGGGGGGGGGATACAGCGTGTAACAGAAAAATTAATCGTCTGTTTCGCTCCTAATCGTTTAGTTACTACATGTGCGAAAGAGTGATGATGGTGTTAAACTGAAGATAGCGTTAAATAATTGTGAAATAATTGCTCATTAGGTTTGTGTGGCATATTCACTTTCTCAATAAAACGTTGCAAAAGTTGTTCTAGAATAAAACAATCAATTACGTTTTACATAACTTCGTAATAATCAGTAAATAAGAGCACAGTTGTCATTATGTGATGCGCTCTGATGGAATAATGCATGGGACTGTTTCACTCCAAATATAGCTGGTAAGCTAGTGGCTGCTAGCTTACCATCGCAAATCGGCAGCTACAAATCGACTGCTCGAAATGACGTAATCAATTCTACTTACTTATTGAAATTACAACACGTATGTAATTTCATACAGGTAAGTCTTAATAAGTTCATTGAGTACTATAAAGTTTGTACATTTCACCTAAAACTCCACGACTTTGTAGCATTTGTTTGTGCATTCGGACTACAGATTTTATATTAAATTGCGGATTTTACTTGAATACCATAAATTATATATATATATATATATATATATATATATATATATATATGTGTGTGTGTGTGTGTGTGTGTGTGTGTGCGTCAGATGTTCAGGATAAGCTACTTGTAATTGATCATAAGGTACTGCGGGTCACTGATACTCACTTATTTAAATACCCAATAAAACAAATCTAAGGTCATAAAATAATCTCAAATTAGTTTTTCTCCTTTTTAGCACAGTTTTTATCAAAATATCGCATGTATATCACAATATGGAGCATCAAAACACTACGACACGGTTAAGTGACAAAGGAGCGTTCAAAAACAGCGAAGTGATAAAATTATCACTTTCGCAAAATTATCAAATATCGCTTTAGCTTCTCCATTGAAGAGTGGCTCATAGCTATATTTATATCACTGGCAGGATATAATCTGATACTTCTGCTACTTTTCGAGGATTTTAAATTTAATATACTTTTGTATATTAAATTTTAAAAAAACATGTCAAGAACGAGTAGAACCCACACTACTAAAGTTATATACACATATACTTAGGTAGTTTTAAATTATTGTATTCAGTACTTTAAAAACTTGACCATTACTTATTTTTTACTGTTTTCAGTACAAATTAGGCGATCATTTTTTTTCTAATTACTATCAATTTCCATCACATAGTTCAAAAGTCACTTTTGTCCCAAATGGTTTAAAAGTTAGAATTTGATGATAGATATACAGAAGGAATGACTAGTGATTCTGTAGCTTATTCAGTTTTGTTTCTTTTAAGAAACTAAAACTGAATGCTATGATCATAGAAATCCAATCAGCGGGACAAACTATAGAAACTTTAATTTTTTCTTTGTATTATTGACACTGACAGTATATTTCGGTTAATAGAGCGTTCAAGGATAACTTCAGTGGTTACCAACAAACAAACTTTAAAATCGACAAGTGAAAATCGCTAGTTCGGCGTGAACGTTAAACGTATTCAAAGATATATAAAGACGTCACTGCTATGGCAATTGTATAATTTATAGTCTTTTATTCTTAAATACCTGATCAGTAAAAATATATAAATATTTAGGATACTTATGGATGCTGGTACCTCTGTTATCCGTCATCTCAGGACCTAGGCTTCGTTTTTGCTATGGTGAAAACGAACATTCAAATGAAGATCTTTCACGTGGTATAAATTTGGACTGTATACATTAACAGGTTGGCATCCATACAAATGTTACCATGATCCTTTGTAAGTTAACTATATAGAAGTTTGGTTTTTATTTATATTAACACCATCTATTGTCATAACAATGGTCTGAATTAAAATTATGCATTGCACTACATTATGCACTACTATAATAATACCTGTAAAAAATGTAGCTTGAACTACTACAACAATACCTGTAAAATATAGCTTGCACTACATTAATTATACCTGTAAAATGTAGCTTACACAACATTAATAATACCTGTAAAATGTAGCTTTCACTACATTAATAATACCTGTAAAATGTAGCTTTCACTACATTAATAATACCTGTAAAATGTAGCTTTCACGACATTAATAATACCTGTAAAATGTAGCTTTCACTACATTAATAATACCCGTAAAATGTAGCTTTCACTATATTAATAATACCTGTAAAATGAAGCTTGCACTATTATAATAATACCCATAAAATGTAGCTTGTTCTTGGCTCTAAATAATTTATGAAAGTAATTCATGTCTCTATTTGGAATTAGACCTTTGCCTGACAATTATACTTGAATAAAATTGATGTGTCGGTCTGTTATTTACATAATAAATTATATAATTTTAACTTACATTTATTAAATACGAGGTCTAAGGAATAAAAGTAATATTGTTATTTGTAAATAGTTTAATGTAAATACTTAAATATTTTTATGCGTGTTGTAATACTAGTTCTCTCGTACTTAATATGTTATTTCAGATTAAATTTTCACTAGATTCAACCTTAGATTTTATCACAAGTAAAAGCGATTTAATGCAACTCGTATTTGGCTCGCTGCCGGCAAAGTAGTTCAATGTAAAATATTATATTTAGAGAGAATATTTTTGAAGCATTCTGTTCATAATAACAAACGACTGTTGTGGAAATACTTATGCAACACATCGATATATTTAAACATTAATTTTGTCATTACCCGCAAACCAAATTTTATATACTGTTTTAAAAATAAGTAAAATACATTAAAACAAATACAAAATTATATGATGAGTTCCAAACTAAACTTTTCAAACAATTAAATATATAATGGCACATGTTAGAATCATTGAAATATTATACATATAAGATACATAAGTAAGTTTTGTATGTCATCGTTTATTTCGGTCAATGCAACTTTTGGGAAAATCGTTTACTTATCCTGGTTATTGGAGATATCGATATTTCTAAAAGCACTATTATGCGTTACGTCTTTGAGATAATCTTTGTAAATGTATAAGACAAAATTCCAAAAATAGTTTTGAATCACTAAAAACTTTTCCCGAAATTCCTCCACATGACTGAAAGAAATATCAACCAAAAAGAAACAAATCTTTAGCGTTAAAAAATTTATTGCAAAAAGTGTTTGTATCTTCTCGTCATTAAAATATCCTTAAGCCGATTATTTAAACTTTATGTAACAGACATACAGACGTAGGAATCAATATCTTTTATAAATTGCACGCAAATTATTTCTTCCCTTAATTAAATCAAATATAAATCGACCCCGACACCATTTCGAGCCTCCTCCTCATTACGAACTGCAAAGTTCGCATCTCCAACTCACCTCATTAACTCACTCGCTATTTGATAGTATTATTTTCGACTTATTCTCATTCTTGTGGTATAAATAATATAAATTTCACGAACATCCATTTATTTTAATCTAAAAATGAAAAAATACCAACTTTATGAGCGCAAGTGTGTTTATTTGTCACCTAATTAGCAAGTGTTACCATTACTAAAACAAGTGTTACCATTACCCAACAAGTGTTACCATTCACAATTAAATGAAACTACGTGATGTAGTATTATTTCTACTTTCTTTAAGTTCTTTACCACGACCTAGGTTTCGTTGTATTACAACATCTTCAGGTAGGATATTAGCAAAGATCTTTGCTAATATCCCACCTGAAGATGTTGTGATACAACGAAACCTAGGTCGTGGTAAAGAACTTAAAGAAAGTAGAAATAATATTACATCACGTAGTTTCATTTAATTGTGAATAATGAATTTCTACAAAATTAACGCCAAATATATTAAATAAGTGTTACCGTTACTAAATTTTGCGTAAACGTAAATCATACTATAATAAAAAATAAAGCGTTGATTAGAAAAAAAATTATTTTTATGGTGGATAATTAAGCATTTTATTAGAATGTAACTGTAATGATTATCGGAAAAATTTGGTTTATAAGTGCATGTTTTGTGAAATGGAATCGGAACGATAAGCGAAGCGAAAAAATTTTCCTCTTCAAATACAAGACCTACAATTGTACCAAATGTTAAGGTTCTAGCTGAATGGAAAGAAACCTATTGGTTTTGATAAAATCTTTTAAATTCCTGAAGGTAAAGGCCTGAATTTGCAAGACGTGCATGGTATAAACAATAAGTAATTTTACGAAGGAGACTTTGGTCCACATTACATCGAATACAAATGAAACCATTGTAAATCAATACCAGACAAACAAATTTGTTGTTGACCTAAAGTACTTGAGACCTAAGATTTTCCAAAAATTAATTTTGGAAAATTTCAAGATGAATAACAGAGATACTCATAAAATTATCTTTACAAGACCTTCTTTACTGTTAAGACAATTAGATTTTTATCTTATAAATATTATAGGTCTATTAATACTCTTGTAAAAATAATAAATATGGTGTAGACTAGGCCTTTATTAGTGTAACAGTTGAGGTAAAATTTTAATAATTCTAAGTTTTACCTAAACTGTTACACCAGTAAAGGCCTAGTCGACAACATATTTATGTACAAGTTACACTTATTATTACCGAGTAAACAGTCTCATTTTACACGTAAAGTAATGTGCAAGTTATGTATTTAGTTTTAATTATCTTTAATCCTTTAATTGTGTTGATAAATCTGGGATAGATCAGGAAAGAGCAGCACACGGTTTCAGGTAAGATAATAATAAATTTGTTAAATACATAGACATCCGACCTTCTCACTAACTTTCGGTAGGAAAAAGCAGCACACGGTTTCAGGTAAGATAATATTTTTTTTAAATACATAGACGTCCGACCGTCTCACCAGCTCTCGGTACGAAAAAGCAGCACACGGTTTCAGGCAAGATAATAATAAATTTGTTAAATACATAGACATCCGACCGTCTCACTAGCTCTCGGTAAAAAAAAGCAGCACACGGTTTCAGGTAAGATAATAATAAATTTGTTAAATACATAGACGTCCGACCTTCTCACTGGCTCTCGGTAGAAAAAAGCAGCACACGGTTTCAGGTAAGATAATAATAAATTTGTTAAATACATAGACGTCTTACCGTCTCACTGGCTCTCGATAGGAAAAAGCAGCACACGGTTTCACGTAAGATAATAATAAATTTGTTAAATACATAGACGTCCGACCTTCTCACTAGCTCTCGGTAGAAAAAAGCAGCACACGGTTTCAGGTAACATAATAATAAATTTGTTAAATACATAGACGTCCTACCGTCTCACTGGCTCTCGGTAGAAAAAAGCAGCACACGGTTTCACGTAAGATAATAATAAATTTGTTAAATACATAGACGTCCGACCTTCTCACTAGCTCTCGGTAGAAAAAAGCAGCACACGGTTTCAGGTAACATAATAATAAATTTGTTAAATACGTAGACGTCCGACCGTCTCACTAGCTCTCGGTAGGAAAAAGCAGCACACGGTTTCAGGTAAGATAATAATAAATTTGTTAAATACATAGACATCCGACCGTCTCACCAGCTCTCGGTTGGTTTATTGGGAACGCCATTAATCGTAACTTATATGGGAACCTGGAGGCAGCTTGAGGGTGGAGGTGAAGTTAGCGGGGATGGAAAAATCAGTCATCTATTTCATTCTTCATCATTCTATTTGTATATGCGTGCCCGTATACATTTATATACGCGCAGAAGTTTAAATGTTCAATAGTATATAAAATTCAATTAAACTGATAAACAATTAATATCTCTTTCACTATGCAAATATGTTACAGTGCACGATGATTTAAATTAAACTGTTAAAAGTATTAATATTTGTTTCATTAAACAAATATACTATAATGCATCTTCCACCAGTGAAATAAGATCGATAATTGGTTTCTTGTAACTCTTTAATATATTAACGCAAAATTAACGCAAAACTAAGTTTGCATTGAACTGCTAAACAAATGCCTTTGTTTTGATTACTTCCAAGGGTATTTCTTTAGATAACGCTGAGTTCGAAGGTTAAAGAGTGAAAGCCAAACCAATTAAATTGTATTAAAAGTGAACAATGTCTGATAAAGATAACCTTATTGATCTCGTGATTTTACAATAATAAATAATACTTCATGTCAGCAGCGTTTTTGTTCTGTAACCCTTTATTGATTCATGATGACTTTATTTTTTATTCTCAGTGAATAAAGACCCAGTAATGAGAAAAACTAGTCTCATTGGTGTTTCTAGCGCTATGAAAAAAAGTTGGGGTATAGGAAAAATGGTTTGAAATGGCTCGTGTAGGTAGATATGCCCACGAAACTGGTTGCAACATTGTCGTGTCCCTAGACATTCATCTAGATATTCAAATGGTGTAAAAGTTTAGCTTGCAATCAGTGCGTTATATGGACACTTCAGAGTAATGACATATATTTTATTCTAATAATTTTTTTGCACATTGCGAGCGTACATCTATTCAACGGATGTATGAATTTAGGGAATTTGACACATACATTACTAAGACTCCATATGAAATCCTTTACTATTCAGATAATTATTTAACCCCATGTTTTGGTGGAAGAGGAAAGGGGAGAAGAAGGCATCTGACGCCTTGTTGCAAATACCTAGAGAAAGGGCTGATTCTTTGACAATAAAAGAAAGTTATTGTTATTATTTGTTCACAGAGCTATGCGTTGTTGAGACTTTCGCAAAAAGGCGTTTATTCAGATGGTAGCTGGTGCACTGAACTTGGTTTTATACTCATAATGGATTCTCTAACAAATTCCAATTAAAGAAATAGTGGTGGTAGCAAAACAAAGTTTGCTGTTCTAATGTAGTTAGTGCCAGGTTTAAATCCTCTCCCTACAAATTAAATGAAACTACGTGATGTAGTATTATTTCTACTTTCTTGAAGTTCTTTACCACGACCTGGGTTTCGTTGTATTACAACATCTTTGCTAATATGTATTACAACATCTTTGCCTACCTGAAGATGCTGTAATTCAACGAAACCTAGGTCGTGGTAAAGAACTTAAAGAAAGTAGAAATAATACTACATCACGTAGTTTCATTTAATTGTCATTTAATGGTTTTTTTTTATTTTTCATTTTGCTATTGTTTATATGTATGTTATTATTTTAGATAAAATATAAATTGTATACTTTTTTTCAATATATAAACGATAAAAATAATGAAACTGCAGAGGGTAAATCTGAAACTTTTTCTTATATGATAAATTAGCGAATGTAACTTAACTTTAGTTAGTAGTACTTGTAAAACTACCTTATGAAAATTTTCGGATATTTGAAAAATTTAGATGAATAATAAGAAGTTGTAACGGAGAAGGAAATATTGGAAACTTTAGGGGGTTTACCTAATGCAAATAATCCGACTTAATAAAAAATTATCGTAGGTACACCAATTTTATGTTCGTTTCAACTTAATACCTCTAGTCATTAACAAAAAAGGGTATTTATAGACAGACAGACGAACAATAAACTGGTTCTATAAAAGGTTGTATCTTTCATTCCATGGTACGGAATTCTCAGAACCAAAAAAAATCCTAAAAACAAATAAACAGGTAATGTAATTTACGTTATTTTTCATGATTTTGTAGTAAAATAGTATTTTATTAGGTAGATCTCACTATCATAGTATTAGTTCCTGTATTGAGTGAAACATTTGTACTTAATTTTCATTTTACTTAACTAACCTCATAGAAATGAAATTTAATAGGTTATTGAGCAGTTAAATGGCTTTATTTGGATGATCAGACGTCCCAAAAAAACATTTATTTAAGTTATGTTTAATCGTTTGTTATTGAATTAAATATATAATTATATCGTGGACTTGATGAGCTTGACGGCGTCAGCAACTTGAATCATCAAGGTGCGCCAATGATCAAATACTTGAGTCACATTTATCTCAGTAGCATAATAAACCCTTAGAAATATTTGTATCGAAATTTTAGAGGGAGGAGGGCAATTAAATAATCTCAAATTTTTATTTAGTTTCTTGTGTTCTCAAAAGGCTAGGGATGGTTCTAGACTTCATAATTTTCGAGAAATTCATGATACTCATATACCTGTGGAAGATGTGCTCGTCGATATATTTCCACGCTAGGAAAGAATATCATTAATTGTAAATCATTTAATAGAAATAATATGTAGCATACGTCCAAACGTATGTGCATGTAACTTTAGTAGTGTGAGTTTTACTCAACGTATGTATATGTAACCTTAGTGGTGTGAGTTTTACTCAACATATTTGTATGTAACCTTAGTAGTGTGGGTTTTACTCAACATATGTGTATATAGTAGTGTGGGTATGGGTATATAATAGTGTACTTAATAGTGTGGATTTTACTCAACGTATGTATATGTAACCTTAGTAGTGTGGGTTTTCCATAACTTATGTGTATGGTACCTTAGTAGTGTGAGTTTTAATCAACGTGTGCGTATGTAACTTTAGTAGTGTGAGTTTTACTCGACATATGGGTATGTAGCCTTAGTAGTATGAGTTTTACTCGACATATGGGCATGTAACTTTAGTAGTGTGAGTTTTACTCGACATATGGGTATGTAACCTTAGTAGTGTGAGTTTTACTCAACGTATGTATATGTAACCTTAGTGGTGTGAGTTTTACTCAACATATTTGTATGTAACCTTAGTAGTGTGGGTTTTACTCAACATATGTGTATATAGTAGTGTGGGTATGGGTATATAATAGTGTACTTAATAGTGTGGATTTTACTCAACGTATGTATATGTAACCTTAGTAGTGTGGGTTTTCCATAACTTATGTGTATGGTACCTTAGTAGTGTGAGTTTTAATCAACGTGTGCGTATGTAACTTTAGTAGTGTGAGTTTTACTCGACATATGGGTATGTAGCCTTAGTAGTATGAGTTTTACTCGACATATGGGCATGTAACTTTAGTAGTGTGAGTTTTACTCGACATATGGGTATGTAACCTTAGTAGTGTGAGTTTTACTCAACGTATGTGTATGTAACCTTAGTAGTGTGAGTTTTACTCAACGTATGTGTATGTAACCTTAGTAGTGTGAATAAAACAAACACAGTTAAGGTTATATACACAAACGTTTGGACATTCAATAGTACATAGCATTTCTATTAAATGATTTACAATTAATGATATTATGTTCCAGCGTGGAAATATATCACCGAGCACATATTTTTGACATTGAATGTACGGACATCCAATGGTACATAGTTAGTTACAAAATTTTATAACTAAGTGAATGTGTATGTAACTTTAGTGGTGTGAGTTACACTCGTACTGTTTTTTTAATGCTAACACAAAAGTATATTATATTACCTGCTCTCAGTGATGTGAATATAGCTACGAGTCACTCTCCTAGGGAAAATCCAAAGCGCCATTTGCTCTAGATATCGAAAGTGATATTTTTATCACATCGCTCTGTTTCTGAACGCTTCCTTGTTATTTGGCCTTAATGTAGTACCAGTTATTTTGTCCACTCAAAATTTGAAAATAGAAACTGCAGGTATAAGAAGGGGGAAAACAAATGATGCATTAATTTTACAAATAAGCATTTAAATCGTTAAATAAACACGTGTGGAAATTTCCTTTGCCCAAGCGTCATGTCAACGATAAGGACGTACGATATATCGTCCTTAAAACGTTATCGCTTTTTTACTGCTTATTCTGTTTTTGTCGTGAATGATTACTAATTTATGTGCGAATACTCCGGACATATTGATTGGTTGTGAGGATAATGATAAATAATATGTATTGTTAAGGAAATTGTATTGTGTAATTTTGTTTTTTTTCGCCGAAAACCTGAAATTAATGTATAAGTGAGTAGCTATCGTACAACTCAAGTATAGCAACGATGTATATTCCACTGTTTTTTTAACGGGAAAACAAAAATTTATTTGAAACAAAACTTACCAGAATCACCTCCATTTTTTATTACCAAAGGGTTTTTCACCTTAAATCTATAATTATATACTACATACGAGTAATTAACAGACATACGGTTAGAAATTTTATTAATAAAATTTGAATAAGAGAGAAATATTAGTTTAAAATGTAATAAAAAACTGACGTCCATCTTAATTAATACAAAAAAATAGCTCAATTCTACTAACTTTAAAAATTAATTTTCATATATTTAGTTTATGGTAAAATACTATTATAATTATAAATTTAATTGGAAAGGAATGCATTTTTATTAACGCAAAAACCTGAAAGCAACAATAATAAATATAATAACGAATTTTTGTCTATTTAAAAAGTAAATAAATATTTAATACTAAATTTTAATGGTTAACAGAATCGACTGTTTTTATTGATGTTAAGTGAGATAGATGTCTTATAGCTTGGAAATCCTTTTTTTATCATTAAACTTTTATTATCAACATTTTCATTTACATATTTGTTAAGTGTATAATATCTAATTATAAACTAAAAGTGAAAAAACAATTTAGATTTGACAAAATATAAATAATTAACTTAACTTAAAAATAGAACCAATTTTCTAATGAAAGTAAGGCTGGAGCGAAATTAATTACCACCTTTAAGTAGTTCATATGCCAACTTAGGATTTCATTTTATATTTAGGTATCCACATCTAACGTACTGAATTATGTTCCTGATGCTTCATGGTAACATGACCTGGACCTTCACATAATAATATATAACACTCGATCAGAAAATTGAAAATCTTCTTGTTAACATGACCTGGACCTTCACATAATAATATATAACACACGATCAGAAAATTTAAAAGCTTCTTGTTAACATGACCTGGACCGTCACATAATAATATATAACACACGATCAGAAAATTGAAAATCTTCCTGTTAACATGACTTGAACCGATATATAGTAATATATAACACACGATCAGAAAATTGAAAATCTTCTTATTAACATGACCTGGACCTTCACATAATATTATATAACACATGCTCAGAAAATTGAAAATCTTCTTGTTAACATGACCTGGACCTTCACTTAATATTATATAAAACACGATCAGAAAATTGAAAATCTTCTTATTAACATGACCTGGACCTTCACATAATAATATATAACACACGATCAGAAAATTGAAAATCTTCTTGTTAACATGACCTGGACCTTCACATAATAATATATAACACACGATTAGAAAAATGAAAATCTTCTCATAATAACAATAAGTGTAATAGAAAAATTGACACAGCACGGTCAACTAATGCGAGGCAAATTAATTTTAATTTTTCTTATAATTAAATTTATTAAGTAATTTTAATAAATTGACCAATATGAGCGCCGAAATTCTAACTGATGTTATACTCGATAGCTACTTAAAAAGTAAAACCTAATGCATAACTACTTGCCAAATAAAAAAGTTATCATTCTTAAAAAAAAGCTCATCCACGTCGTGTTATTGCGCTACATCCATGAAGCACGCGCCACTATTGCAGCTAAATTTCAATATAATGTTTCAATTATTTAACGCTATCTCCAATTTAGCACTATGTCCTCTCTTTTACACATATATAAAAGAAATGATCGAGAACGAAACAGACGTCTAATCTTTCCGTCACCCGCTAATTTCCGCTACTCTCAAAGCAGCCTGCTAATTCCCATAGTTTGTTTTACCGAAGTCGCCACTCGTTGCAAAGCGGCGCGGACGGTTGCTCGTTGCTAAGTGGTGATGTATTAAGATCTGTGATTTGATTTAACTTTTCGATAAAATAATTAATCTGTTATTATTTTTGCATATATCGAAGATATTCGCGATACCTTCAATACAGTATTAGGCCGTGGTGGTATATTATATAATCACGTCATTAGTACCCTAAAGTTGCTACTCAAAAGTAGAGATAATCTATTATAACTTTACTAAGTTGTTATTAGTGTTAAATTGCGACTCATAGTGTGAGGTCTTCTGTTGGCACACTCTTTTATGGTGGCTGTATTCCCGTAGTATATCCCCATGTTATTACATAGTTATCTCCAACAAAATTCTCAGGAAAAAAATCTTCGTAAGTGCATACAAACAATATTTAATTTAATATTTCGAGATATCTAGGACACCAGAATGAGAAAAAGAGTGAGATAATAATATTCTATTGTTTTTTTTCAAACATGCACTCTGTCAGCAACTGTGACAAGATCAAACTGAATTCTCTTGAATGGTTCCGCCATCGTCTGCGGGGAATGGGCTAACCGAAACACGAAACACGTGAACACAATAAATAATACGGCGATAGAAGGTAAAGACAAGGTGAGTATATTGGCAAACTCATAACAAAATATTGTAAAAAGGCTTTATAAACAAAACTGAACATGTAAAAATGTAAAGAGATTATATTTTGGCCAAAATTTTGAAAACGTAGAGATAATTATATAAACTCAAAAATAAAACTGGACTAGCATCTTACGCTACAATGCAGTACAGAACTTTGAAGAGAAAAAAACGAACCAATAAAAAAGGTCAATAACTAAGTGAAAGAATAAATAACGAAATGAGTTCCACATAGCTGTTAAAAAAAAAGAAAATAACCATAAAATACAGGATGCACGAAATCCAGCAGACAAAATTGTATTAAGCAAATTAGTCAGAAAGGATATAAATGTTTTAACTTTTAAACACTTAGTACCATTGTGACCATATTACGACCTTTTAAGGGGTGGGGTTGTTTTTTCTTGGCCTTTTCTTTTTAATAATGCTTTTAATTGTATAACGCGTTTTGAAATATTGAATTGCGTTCTAAACCATATTTCTGGGACAATTTAGATCATCTGATATGGTTTGTAGTATGGTCAGCCAAAATCAATTGTTATTTTATGTATAAGTGCTTAAAAAATATAATAAAACGTGTGCATATAAGCAATTTGATATTTAATAATGAGGCTATCATTAGTGTGAGAAGAAAAAATATTTACTTTATAAATTTTGGATATCAGGGAACAAACATTTTAATATACTATTGATCCGAGTAACTTGTTTTTAAGTTAATTATTTTTTCAATAACTGTAAACTGGTTACAAATTCATTTAAAAGTTCTTCCATTTCTAGAATTTTTTCAGACTTTTCAAACCCATAATTGAAAAATTAGAGCTAAGGCAAAAACCATTTTACGTCACTGTGAAGTTTATTGTTTTGCAAAAAACTTAACACAAATTTTAAACAACAGTTATATTTCACTCGATGGAATGCGCGAAAATAATTTTCAATCTTACTTTGCGTACTACAAAAAAATCTTATTCCTTTCTAAATACCAATTGTTATCTCCGTACGAACGATATACTCGCAAGTTTACATGCATGTATATTTAAAACTATAAAAACTGCAGGACTGTGACAGATGGATGGGCGCTGAAGATTACGATGTACGATTTTTACTTTTCTTCTCCTCCTGTCCGTTTCTCTCCATTTTCCCCTATCCTAGTAATCTATCGCTTGCTCTCCCATTTCCCAATTTGCCATAATCGATCTTTACATGGCCCACAGACCCTCTTATCCCTTTCTCGCACTCCATCAACTCATCTCATCTCCGTTCCCTCTCATCGACCTTGCTACAAATTATATTTTTCAAAACTTCAGCAACGCATAAATCAGAAATACGCTGAGTATGTCAGTCTAGCTGTAATATACAAAACAATCCTATATTAAGAAATAAAGAGAATAAAGAAGGATTTGGAACCTAAAATGAGTTCGTGAGCTGCAAATTTAAAATAAAAGTTTTATTTGCTGCGGAGATAATTTAATATATTGAAGAAGAAAAATATAATAATTCATTGAAGTCGTCGCCCTGGTTTGTTGGGTTGATCACAAGGCATAAGGCCTTTGATTTTATTATTATTTTTATGTTCCCCTAAATATTTTTCTTAAATAACTTCAGCGTACAGAAACCCAAATTCTACAGTTTTATTATATGTACAGACAAAAAAATCGAAACAATAAAATTTATATATTATATTATTAACATAATACTACCAAAATAATTTATAACATATTCAAACTTTGAATAAATTGAAGAAGCAAAGTAAGTTTGTAATAAATTTAAAAAATTTAATATTAAAAAAAATTATAGGCGAAATACGACCAGCAACGTTATCAGCCCCATGCGTCGGCCCACATTTGAGTCACTTATTTTCGCACGTACGCTTCCCGCATTAATGTATGTCCGGATGGAAAATTTCATTACGCGATTTAAAATACATTTAGCACTAACTATTGGTGTACATAGATATGTCTGCGGGGATCCGGGTTCGAATCACGGCCGCTCGTCGAGCGGGGCTGTAATGGTGGTATGGCTGGCTATAAGAGACTGCTCTCGTAGCAGCAAGTCCGACATATGTATCAATTAGATACATTAAATTACATAAATAAACAATGAAGTAAATGGAATATGGTCTACAAACTATCGAAATAAGACGGAACGATATATGCAACGAGTATATAATTTAAGAATAGGCCCCACCAAAATTGCCAGTTAAGCATTCAGGTAATGTTTCCAGTTTATGACGTGTGTTAACAGGTAAATCATAACTGCAGCACGAGAAAAAATGCTGAGTATCGCTTATCTAGATAATTTAGTATCAAGTCTGGTTAAAAAAAGGAAACCGACATCTAGGTGGGCAAAGTGTTTTGTCATTTTGTCTCTAGACATTGCATAGTACACTGGTGTGGTGGATAGTCGTTCTAGAGTCAAAGGCAGCAATGGATCGTTGGATCGGTAAAACTGCGGTGGTGACCGGTGCGAGTGTAGGAATCGGAGCCGCCATTGCTGTCTCGCTTGCAAACACGGGGATTAATGTTGTCGGTCTGGCGCGCAGATTCCATCTTGTTGAGGTAAGAAAAATAGTTAAATCTGCTCGAGGCGATAAACGGAATTGCTGTGAACTCGCTGACACAGGAACCACTACTTCTACTATTTTCTTTTCTGATTTTAACGATCTTGATTTTCTATAATTTTTTCACAAATTTTTAAATCTTTTAAAACAGCGTATATTTTAGGAAGCAGTGAAGTAAATATTTAAGAAACTGAAGCAATTTTGTTAATATAAAAAAATAGATACGTTCTATTAAAACTGTATATAGTATGTTGCAATTAAAATATATATGCGATGTTGGTAACTGCTGTATTGGGTATTTATATGTATAATGGTACACCCATTATACATAGAAAAGCAAAAGAATATTCCTAATTTTTAAAACAAAACATTACACATCGATTACTACAAATAATTTTGGCAAAAAAAATGGTTAAATTTGAGTGACGTTCGAGTATTCCCTTTGTAAGCTTTGGTATCAAAATACAGAGTAGTATTTTGCATTACTATTTCAGTACTATACTAGTTATGTAGTTATAATTAGCATTAGTTTGAGAAAATGCAAATGACGTTGCATTTTATTTATTTGTTCGGAGTCAAATTGTGTTGTACTTTTTTGCCTTTTGCAAATTGGATGAGCCAAAAAAAATTAAATCCTGTATTTTATAAACAGCACGTTGATATTTTTAATTTCATATGTACTCATTACTTATAAAATATTATCTTTTCTTTTATTTACTTGGAAGAATGTTGTAGAGGCAGGAAAACCATAGTCAAATTAATTTTCTCATTAGAATTAATTTTTACTTCGAAATACTAGTCTCTAAATACTTTAACTTTTTGCGTACCCTCATAACTCATAAGTATTATGAGAGCACGCAAAATAATGAATGTTCATTCTCATTTATTGTACGGATAGCCACTTCTATGTAACCAAATCACTAGGAAATCTGGGCTAAATGGCTATAAGTTAGGTGTTCCTTAATTTTGTATCTTTTGTGGTCTAAAAAATTGAATGATAGACCGATAATGACATACATTTATACATGTAATATAGCTATAGAATTGGCGTATCTATACAATGCAGTATTTTATGAAAAAAGTCTTCATTATGTGCCCCATGATGAAAATAATAAAAAACATATATTATATCGGAATTTTTGTCTTTTTGTTTTTTCCTTTGAATCGTACGACTTAAAAACTAATGAATCAATTCAGATTAATTTTTGTAAAATATAGAGGTAGACTTGATGTAATATATAGTATTTTATTGTATCGGAATCTGTTTATTCAATCAGAAGATAAGCAAATTTTGACATTTTCAAAAATTAATTTACATTGTATTAGTACAACGCAACAAAGAAGGGCCTAGCTACTCGACATGTAGTAATTACACAAATGTATGATATATCCATGTACACCAATAGATGGCGCTACGTGTATTTTAAATTGCGCTACGAAATTTTCCATCCGGACATAGATTAGCGCGGAAGGCGTATGTGCGTGAATAGGCAACTAAAATGTGGGCAGACGCATGGGGACTGATAACATTGTTTTTCGACATCGAAAATTTTCGATGTTGTGTGCAATCCTTTGAGATCTCATTGCAAAGGGACAATCTTTAACCCAGTTGGGTGCAAGGGTTCGACCGGGGTTACGAGATATCATTGAGGGACTAAGAAAATCCACAGTTCCATATAAGGGAGTTATGGATTCCTGGACGGGCCCGAGGCAATAATAGATTGAGAATAATAAGATATTTTTGGCGAAAACATAATGAGAGATCACGAAATGTTGTGTGATTTTTTCACATAAACCTTAAACAAATACATTATAATGAAAATTTATATTTATTGTCCAACTGTACGTAGTATTTTACAGATCTCACGTCGTTGATATTTACACGAAAACATTCAATACACGAAAATTTGGTATTAAATTATAACCGAGCTCCTCGGAACGCGAGAACCGAAGGAGGGAACGCTCATAAGAAACGTTTATTATTAATATATTGAACGATACCAAACCAATGCAAACAAACAATAACATGGTAATCATTTTTCCGAAACAAAATACTACGAATTTCGTCACATTCAAATTGTTGAACTTACCAAGAATCCGGTAGCGAACTTAAAGACGTATCAACGTTAAAGCTAAGAAAACTTAAGAAGATGAAATACGTAAAAAAAATTGTGCTTTAGAAATCTGATATTAAACAGACGTTTGTCTGAAATAAGTTATTATAAATGACATTTATGATTAATTTAGTAAAATAATCCGCTGTTTTACTAAATTAATCATAAATGTCATTTATAAATATTAACTATCTTGTATTGAATATATTTGGCGTTGATTTTGTATAAATTCATTATTCACAATTAAACGAAACTACGTGATGTAGTATTACTTCTACTTTCTTTAATTTCTTTACCTACACTACATACTTTTATTTGCTAATATCCCACCTGAAGATGTTGTAATACAACGAAACCTAGATCGTGGTAAAGAATATAAAGAAAGTAGAAATAATACTACATCACGTAGTTTCATTTAATTGTGATTAACTATCTTGTTTTTGATTTATTGTTTTATTACAAAAGTGACAAAATAGTGCCAAGGCGAAAAAACAACTAAACGCATTGTGTCATATAAACAGAGAACGTTTTAAGGTTGTTGACTTAAAAAGTTGATTACTTACTATAAAATATTGATCAAATTGAAGAAACGGTTCACAAAGGAGAGCAGCAATCAGTAGTTATTCTAATGTTCTTAGTAGAAAAATCAAACTAAAAAAACTGCCCATATACAGAGCGTGACGACAGCCACATATTTTTTGCATAATTTTCTCTTAAGATAAAATTAGTCTTTGAATGTATAATGCATAAAATTATGCCTTTTTAAACTAGCTTTGTGAAACAATACCACACTACAGATCAATTTTAAAAAATTCAGAGTACTTAATTTTCTCCCTTAATATTCAAAGTTGTTTTTAGAGTATGGAACCCTAAAAACAACTTTAGGTACTATTAAATCTTTAAACTTATTTTCATTTCTTATCTTTGTTTAAATCCATGGGAAAGAAGCAAATTGTTATGCTTAATAGCAGTCACTGAACTCCAGCGCGCAAACATTGTTTAAGCGGAGTTAAACAGGAAAAGTAAAAAGTGCCATCCGTTCATCATCCCACATTCCTATGTTTGTTTGTAATATTTGAAGCCACGTAACCGAAATCTCAGATTAGAACTTTCTCTATTCCCCAATCCACGGCTGCTGTTCTGTAAAGTGCCCCAACCAGCCCTGCTTTCCTCCTCTTATCTCGTCACAATATCAAGAATAATTGTAATCACTTGGTGTTCTCGAAATCTTGATGGCACGAAATATGCGCGTGTTCCTCATATGATGTTCTTCATTCGTTTTGACTTCACAAAAATACACTGATATGAATGTAATTTTATTTTAAATTCATATAAATATTTAGGTTAATTTTTAGTTAATTGTTATTAATTTAAACGCAAGGAAGGCGCTGGTGGATCTGAATATCTTTGTATAGATTTTTTTAATTCAATATGGTATTTGGTATTCACATAAATTATATATTATCTAAATCTGTCCCCACGAAGAAAAAATTAACGTATACTCATACTATTTCATATCATGTTCCATTTTATTATATTCCATGTTAATTAATATCAAAAACTTGATGAAAACTTTCACTTAATTGGCATGTGTTATTTCAGCCTTATACAGAAGACATTTAATTGTGCAATATGACAAAGTGTAAATAAATAGTAAACACTCAAACGACTGAACTGGCAGTCGTTCAATACGCTGTAGCACGCTACAGCTTTTATATGATAAAGAACATTAACCATCGACTGTACCATATCGCGCAATCCCCAATTCCGCTACAATTTCTTCTGTGTACAGTGCGATTAGAAGTTCTACATCCTTTATAAAAATGATCAAGCACAAAGAGTCGCATTTATGTACACCCGATTCCGTTTATAAATTTATTGTATAATGGCTGTAAACTAAGTTGACTACAATATATACCGAAGTAAATACTTAAGAGTAATTCAGAACATGAAAAATTATAGAATTATTAAGAAGGAAAGAAATATTGGGTTACAGAAAGCCGGGCTACAACCTATTTTCAATCTTTTTAAAAAACTGACTTGAAACTTGGCATAGAAAAATATTTTAACAACTTTTTTTAATATTCGTATTAAAATTGAAGGAGAGGGGTAAGTAAGGTCTGAAATGAACATATTTTTCTCATTTTATATATCATGTGGAGTTTCATTTGGAAAAGTTTGTTAGAAGAAATATAAAAACATTTTTCACAATTGCAGATTTCAAATAATAAAATTTTAAAACATATTCTAAATAATATACATGAATAAAGTATACCGTCTCCTTATTTCCGAAACTATTGAGCTAGAGATAATAAAAAAATAGCTTTGATAAAATCTGACAAGAAGAATACAAGAAAACTATGGCAATCATCCTAGATCTTACAATTTTTTAAATATGCACTATATATTTATGCTTCTGAATAGCACATAATACGTTTCAATATATTTACGTTGCAAAAAATTAATATTTTCAAATTGTGTAATATAATGGAAATACTACGCACGCTTAAATGTTTTTAAGTACCTGAGTATTTACGGAACCCTCTAAGCCCGAATTCTTCTTGTGCTGGACAAGTCTTTATAACTTTAGTTACTACCAAGTATTTTTAATAACTAAAATTGTCTTAACTTAAAATAACATATAACATTTTATGTCTGTCGGTTCTTTCAATAAAACCTAGATACCTAATTAATTTTCTTTTTTGTTAATCATTCCTTAAGTGACTCTCAATACCCTCTTTCTCCTGTTTCCCTTAAGACCTGAAAGGGGAATACCCAAGCCACTATGAAACCCAAAAATAGTAGAACCGTAGTGAAGAAACTTATTTTATGTTGTTGTATTTAAGCAATAAAATTTGAAATTAAAAAAATATCAGCATAACTTAAATAAACAATTATGGGTATTATCAGACATGCTGTACCCAACACTAACATTAAATTTTCGGATACTGATTCTGATGACATTCTTCGTTGTACTCCATTCTTCAGACTGTTAAGTAAGTCGTATTGGATTCGTATAAAAATAACTACACTTTTTAATAATGATTTAAAATAATGATACTTTTATTCTGTTATTGAATTCTTCAAGATATCAAAATATGTTAACGAAAAAATGTGTTATAAGTTATAATAAATAAAAACATAATTTTTGACAATCGTGTTAGTTTAATCACAAACTTATGAACTCTGATGACACGGCTTTCCAGGTTCAATTCCCGGTCATTCGTCGAGCAAAGCTGGAGTGATAGTGGAAAAATCCCAGATTAATAGCGGGCAGCAGCGTCATTAATGCTAGAAGCTACACACTGCGATCGCTAACTCATTGATTAGGGGCATTATCTTCAATCACATGAGTATTGGAAGAGGTCTGTTTCCAACAGTGGACAAACACAAGCTGTTGTACATTGATGAGCAACATATAAAACCGCTGGTGCCTATTCCACTTTGACTGAATTTCGACGAGCTTCTTAACATATATTTTTGAATAGAAAAGTCATTATACTCTTATCAATTGGCTAAATGGCAACCTAACCTCCTAGCTCGCCATTTTATTAACACATAATGCAATGCCAAAAACGACTTAGTTTTTTTTTACATTTAAGAAAATATTAATAGATTTTGTTAAGATGAGGCAACCTATCTTTAAATTAGTTTTGATTTCCAATGGTTTTCTAGTAATTATTTTGGCCTTGTTGAAATGATGTGCAAAATTCCACCCGAAAAGGGAATAAAACGAAAATTGATTCGTAGATTAAATTGTGTCTATTACGCTCTGAGTGTTTTTCTAAACTAAACTTCGTAAACTTTTTCATAAAAAATCTATTCGTTGAATTACTGACATTAGTATTGTTATAAGAATACATCAATTGAAAGAGGAATTTAAAAAAAAAATACAATATCCAGAATCATTCTTGAAGGGAAACTACTCGTGAAAGCGTTGATACCTTAAGAAGTTATTACACTATTCTGAATTTAAGACCCTAATTAGGATTTAGGGAAATAAACAAATTTAGTAGCTCCTGATTACACTACACTGAATCAGGATCCTAACTCAGTCCGAGGGCAAACGTCTACGCTGGCTCAGGATTTTTACAACGGCGTCTACTCTGTCTAAGCATCAAAAAACAGATCTGATCAATCATCATCAGATTTACGAAAAATGTAATTTTTTGGCTGTACAAGTTGTTTATAATTTTAAGAATATTTTAAACGTTTCATCATTTCAAAATTCAATTTATTTCCGAAGTTATAGCAATTATATATGAGCAGAGCAGAGAGCCGCGAGAGCAGTGTCCTTTGTTAAAGCCTTGACAAAGGTTATTGTTCTTTTCGTCAATCCTTGATAATATTAATGATATGTTTTATAACAATAATAGTTTCAGGGAATTTTGGAAGCTAAAGTAACTCGAAGACACAAAGTTGGAACTAGTTTAGACTTGCTTAATATTCAAAGTCGAAGAACCAGTTTGTTTCATCGATGTAGTTTGTTTTGTTTTAAGACGCTGACGCCGTACTGCTTTTTTGGCTAAATTTACAGAAATTATTTTTTAAAAATATTGTACAGGATATTTCAAGATCTACCTAACCGATTTGGTTAAAATTTACAATACATATTTTTTAAAATGTTTTCTTAAATGTAGCATAGAATTTTTTTGATTAGGTGCCACGTTCATAAGTTACAAATTTTTAAACTCAAAATTTCGATTAAAATCTAATTTTGTTTAACAGCTGCCATTTCTATAAAAAAATCGCATGTTACATCTTAACTATTATATTTTATTGACACATACATATTTAGAACTTCCAATACATTTCTCATTATTTCTTGTTCTTAATTCAACTCCATTTTGATGAATACAAACGCTTTACAAAACAATGAATACGTCCACTCCCTTCACTCCTCGTGAGCCGTCTGAACGTTCTGATGACTTTCTTTTCCTAAATCCTAATTAGGATCCTAAATTCCCCTTTAGCCTTTTTAGTACCATACGACTTTGTCTTAACGCCATCTATAGACCAATTTATATAAATATTTCGATAAAACTATCTGTGATTTTAGTTTAAAAATTAATTTTTAATACAGGTCACAGATGGCGCTGTTTATTATTTTTGTATCTTAAACAAACATTTTTATGAAGAAATAATTTTAATTTTTATGTATTTATTATAAACTGGTTTTACCCGTAACCTCGATTACATGTGAACTTTTACAAAATATTATTAAGTTAACTGTAAGATTGACTCACGTAACGTCATCTTTTGTCATAATTATAAAAGGATTTTTTTAACGTATTGAAACATCAAATTGACACAGTTTTTTTTAGTTAACCCATTGCGATAAAATATATTATTATATTACCCCAAGTCAAACTGAATCCAAGAGTAAAAATGTCATCAAAACCCTTTTGGCTATTTTTATATGGTACGTGAATGAACAAACTGGTTCACATACAAACTGGCAACAAAATTCCACAATCAAAATTTCTGTGTTCTTATTACTTTTGTCATGTTGGCCTAAATATTTTTTGTATATACCTTCAAAATATAGTCATGCCAATTCTATGTGTATATATATATATATATATATATATATATATATATATATATATATATATATATCAATAAAATATCATAATTACTACGTGTCGAACATTAAAAATAAATTTTTGAAAATATAAAATTCACGTCTTTTAATTGAGGAAACCGGTTCCGGTGTAATAAAAACTAACTGTTACATTAATTCAACGCCTATGTTTCTTAAAAAATCACACCAACATTAAGACATTAGTTTTTATGTGTTCAAACAAAGACACAAACAGACAAAGAGACAAAAATAATAGTATGTGCCCTTGTACTTTTATTATGTGTCCCTTCGTCTTCATTGTACAAGCAGACTAGCTCTACAATTTGATACGTATATGGATAACCTTAATATTCGTTTATAAGACCGCATGAACTAAGTTGACGTAACGTATCACAACTAATAATTATCAATACAAAAATAATATTATGTGTCCTTGTACTTTTATTATGTGTCCCTTCGTCTTCATTGTACAAACAGGCTAGCTCTACAATTTGATACGTATATGGATAACCTTAATATTAATTTATAAGACCGAATGAACTAATTTGATGTAACGTATCATAACTAATTATAATTATCAATACTTTACCACGAGTTTATAACGAATATATATGTAGTTAAATTAGTGACAAAGAAATAATTTTCAAAAAAAGGTTTAACGTCATATGCATGGATTTCTCCGAGTACATTTCTCAATGACTACTAGAGTCATTAAATTTTACTAATCTTCAGTAATATGGATTAAATATTTTTAAAACAAAGTTATGGATTTCTTGAAAAAATCATTCTACGGACAATATTGGCAATTAGAAATTCTCAGTAAACATAAATGTCCTTCAAAAACGTGTGCGACATATGTATGCTCGTTCGGGTATGTATACTTTTGCCTAATAGTACATTATACTCTCTAATCAGACAGACAAACTTACTGGAACGAAAATTGTCCTGTGTCCTATTCTGAGTAATACAGACCCAATGTGTCAAGTTTTTGAAGTGAAAACTCCTTTTGGTTCACCTTATCCAGATGTTTTGATGGGAAAAGGTTTGCGCTTCGAAAATACTAGGCGGTACCTCTACCCTCATGCGTCTGCCCGCATTCAAATCGTTTACTTATACATTTACGGTAAACTCGGCGTACCGGTAAGTATAACCGGACGTTTCGGGTATGTTCGTTTCGGGTATGTTGTATCTCGGCACTAGGCCGAGTGGGTTCGATTGTACTAGCAAAAATAATACAGAGTATCCGAGTTAGTACGCATTCATTTCGTCACTTTGTTCAGTGAAGTTGTTGGCGCAGCGGTATATCTCGATGCTTGTGTTTTTTCTTCCTTGATTATTTTGTGTTTTTTTGTAAAAATATTATTTATTAATAGAATTTAAATAAAACTCCTTTTCTGCCGCGCTCCGGATATACTCAGTATAAAAACCACTTTTATAATGAAGACTTATATTTTCTTTTCAGAAAAATATTTATTATGTGGTGCATTTTGCACATAATTACAAAACTTTTATAAATCAATTGAGCGTATTCGTACGCAATAATACATCATATATATTATGATATTACTTGGTGTAAAAGTGGTTAAAATATGATCAGTTGAATGTGCACTGCATTTTTTTTGCCCACGTGTCTCGGTGAATTATAAGTCGTACAGACCATTGTTAAGTACTTTTTTATTTTCAAAATTTCCAACGCATACAGTACAATTACATTGATTGTCAACATTTTCACTTCTAAGATACGGTCTTAAGCACACCAATTTTTTTTTAATAATTTCTAAATTTTTTTAAAGCGAATTATGTTTAAGTACCTTTCAAATTACACGACAATATTCCACTGCCATCTTTGCAATACTCTTTCAATTATCAAAGTGATGGGACCATCATTTCAAAAGCTCATGTTACGATGTAAGCTAAACTCACCAGTTAAAATGGTTTTTTAAAGGTATGTCTTCGAGGAATATTATTTTGCCAGAAAATTAAAGATGCAAGTCCATCTAGACGTTCCGCTGACTCAAATTGCATCATGTGTTCGCTATTTAACATCTCGACCGCTATTAACGCTGAACTGATGCTGGAAATTATAAGCATGCTTCCAATTTGAGATGTTCAACTGGCTGCAAGTCGTAATGGCGCATATTAAAGATGTCTATTCTATCAAAAAAGACTTTCGGTCAAAACATTTCCACTATACAGAACTTTACTTCTTTCCGATACAGATTATTGCGTGGCAATCAAAAACAATCAATGATACTGCGTCATGTGTACCTTCGTGCCTCGGGTATAGAATCTTCCATATACGCATTATGCGTATTTGGGTTAGCATAATTCTTCAGGTTGTGCTACGGCCAGACATTCCGAATATTTTTGGAATAATCGCGCGCATGACCTCGCCTTGGTCACAATTTAAGTGATATAGCACTATGGCACAATGCATCAATTATCACATTTTAAGTGATATAGCACTTAGTCACATTTTAAGTGATATAGCACTATGGCACAATGCATCAATTATCACATTTTAAGTGATATAGCACTAGGGCACAATGCATCAATTATCACATTTTAAGTGATATAGCACTTAGTCACATTTTAAGTGATATAGCACTATGGCACAATGCATCAATTATCACATTTTAAGTGATATAGCACTTAGTCACATTTTAAGTGATATAGCACTATGGCACAGTGCATCACTTATCGCTTCATATGTTTTTGCTTTTTAGACAAATTAGGATAAAATTAACAAATGTTGTTATTGAAACTCTGTTATTGGTCGATTTTCACACGTTTGATAAAGTTGCTTGCAGAAAATGACACTGGGGCTTGCAGAAAGCCAATAATCTCCACAACATGCTATCCAAGCATTATATACAATTGAAATACTGATAAGATTAAAATTTATGTGGCAATCATTGGCGTCTACTTACTGACAATGTATGAAAGAAACGGTATTCAAATAGTCATACCAATAAAAGGGTTAATACCTAAATAAAAAATATTTATTTGTGCAACATTATGGCATTTCTTCTCTTGATATTAGCAAAAAGTGTAGGTTAATGCATTATCTTGTTGGCAAACATTATAATTATCATATTTAAAAATAAGTGATTTTGTTTATCTACATATGAATACGTGGTGATAAAAGTTTGTACTCCTATTTGTACATATCGTGCTCACAGAGGAGTATGAGATTTGGCATAGTTTTAGTTTATATGGAGAAGCACTGCATAAAGCAAAAATTTATGTACAATATATTTTAAAAATACATTAAATTGTATGTTACAAATATATTAAAAGATTATTTGTTTACGTTCAAGAATAAAAGATTCATTGTTTACATTCATACTGTCAATGTCAAACACATTAGAGTCTAGAGGTACTCTTTGACAAAAAAACCTCAATAAAGTTCAAAGTTAAAAAAAAAATATGAATTACTGTCATTGAGTGACCGCTAGTTAAATATATTTATTATGATGTACCATCATACTATATAATATGCTGAAGTCGCGCGATTTAGTTGTATAATATAGATAAAGGAATCATGACAATCAGATTACAAACACCATAAACTAACAGTTTAAGAAAATATTAATTTGCAATTTATTCAACTAAAGTACAACTTTACGTATAAATATTCAATCAATAGTACTCAATTACAGTTAATTTGAAATTATCATTGAAACATATCTTTACGGTCGAAACTGCTTCTTCGTGTCGCTTACATTTGTTCACATAATGTCCCCCACGGGACGAATGATCACTTCTGTTATCTGAAAAGAGAAGCAGTTGAATTAAATTAGTTATCTGTTAATATTGTTAAGTGTTTACGTCCTTTAAGGTAAAGAAAAGAGTTGAAAATAAAAAAATATATTATTTCCAATATTGTTTATTTCACGCAAAAAAATTCCTAACCCATTTAACATGCAACTTTTGCAATATGATAGCTTATATTCAATTTAACATACAACTTTTGCAACATGATAGCTTATATTCCATTTAACATACAACTTTTGCAACATGATAGCTTATATTCCATTTAATATACAAATTTTGCAATATGATAGCTTATATGGCATTTAACATAGAACTTTTGCAATATGATAGCTTATATTCCATTTAACATACAGCTTTTGCAATATGATAGTTTATATTCCATTTAACATACAACTTTTGCAATATGATAGCTTATATGACATTTAACATAGAACTTTTGCAATATGATAGCTTATATTCCATTTAACATACAGCTTTTGCAATATGATAGCTTATATTCCATTTAACATACAGTTTTTGTAATATGATAGCTTATATCCCATTTAACATACAGCTTTTGCAATATGATAGCTTATAATTTCCAAATTGTTATAGACTATATAATATGTATTTATATTGCATAGTTTTTAGAAACAGTTAATAATGTCAACGTAATCGTAGAAAAAGTCGCTTTACTGGACGATTTCGTGACAAATGTTGGCAAAATTAGTAAATAGGGTATCTGTCCCTAGTAGTACGTAAGTATCTGTAGTAAATAGGGTATCTGTCCCTAGTAGTACGTAGGTATCTATAGTAAATAGGGTATCTGTCCCTAGTAGTACGTAAATATCTGTAGTAAATAGGGTATCTGTCCCTAGTAGTACGTAGGTATCTGTAGTAAATAGGGTATCTGTCCCTAGTAGTACGTAGGTATCTGTAGTAAATAGGGTATCTGTCCCTAGTAGTACGTAAGTATCTGTAGTAAATAGGGTATCTGTCCCTAGTAGTACGTAGGTATCTGTAGTAAATAGGGTATCTGTCCCTAGTAGTACGTACGAAATAATTGTAAGTCCTAAAAAAGATGTAAAAAAATTCTGCTACAGCATTTATCTATCATTTATGGATAACCCACGGAACTGTTTTTTAATTACAAAAATTGAGTGGGGCAAAAATGCCTAAGTTTAGGAAATTTTTAATCACATTAACATAAGTATTATACCTAATTCAAGCGTGTTCAAAATTTAAAAAAATTAAAGTTAAAATTTACCCTTTACCCATTGCAATTTTGATTAAAAGTTTAAGAAAAATTAAAGGGTTTTTGAAATAAATTATAATAGGGAAACGGTTTTAATGACGTTCAGTGCAATGTATTCGTGCATGGTGATGGGATACAGAGAAAGAGGACTAACAAACACCCTTACGGGAATATATATTACCCATATCGTGCCACAATGTACTATTATATTTTTGTCAATTAAAGTTAAATCATTTAACTGTAACGGAACAAAATCTGGTCGAGCCGTTTATATACAAAAATTGTCCTGTATACTTTAGAATTTGTATTGGAATTTTAAAGTTGTTTAAATTAAAAGGTTTCCAGAGTATTTTAATGTTGTTTGATACAATGTACCGGCATTCGCAGAGGAAAAAATGAGATGGGAAATGGACACGCTTGGCGGGGAAATATCACAAGTGTATCGTGTTATAGTACGTTGTTTTGTTAAAGTTTAATTGCACCCGTTCGAAGTCAGGGCTGATTAATAATCATTTTGATTATGTTAGGTGCATAGGAATTAAACGCAAATCAACAAGACCATAACAACGAAAAATTAATTATACAGATAAAAGTAATTTCACAGGAAAACTGAAAGAAAGTTATCGCGTTTCTTTTTTATCGTAAATTCTGAATTATATTGGCAGTTACGAAAATTAGTAATATGCAATAAGCAACTTTATTTATAACCGACATCCAGAAAGGAAGAAGTTTCAGTTTATTGAATTTTTTGCCTGAAATATATCATATTTACGGCAGTTGTCGATTGATTTGAATGGTCCTTTTTTATTTGAAAGTATGTACCCTTAGCACTGACCTATGAAAATTTAGCTAGAATTTGACCATAAAAACTGAAGGAAAAAAACAGATACTGTTAGTTAATTTGGATGGTACAGGTCTAAAACTGATCGAATAATATCGTGTCCAAAGTTTTGATACAACATTGCTCTTAGTCAAAATTATGATACAATGATGGAGTTGGAAAGTTATGACAGGAAAATTTCAATAACGAAGAATAAACTCATCGAGTTAGGACTCATTGGACTAGTCTTGACTTGAGCAAGAAAGTGACAAATTAAATATGCAAGTTAGTAAATAAAGGTACGCAGGAAGGAGTTTAACAACTTCTTTTTGTGTATTTTACCTCATATCTTTTTGATTTGTCAACTGATTTAGATGGTTTTTTTAAGAGTGAGACCCCACACCATAAAATTTGGTTATAATTTGAATATTAAAATTTAAGGTGAAAAGAACAGACAAAATTATTTATGGGCGACTAGAAGCAGCATAAATCTGCTCTTTATCAAAATCAGGGTACAATGATGGAGCTGTACGATAGTGGCAGAAACTCATCACTGATGAAGAGCATATTCATTGAATTTGAACTCATTTGAGTTGTCGTGACGTAAGCAAGAAAGTAACAAATTATAAAGCATATACAGGCACAAACAAAACATGAAATGCCTAAGATATTAGTAGGTAGGTGCGTATGTGATTAAGTTTAGGTATAAATAATTACCTTATGAAAAAGGTTCCATTTAATTCATCAATAATTAATATTATCCTCAAAAAAGTTTCCATTTAATTAATTATATAATGAAAACAAATAGAAATAATGAACGATTCCAGCTAACAAGACGACTCAGAAGATACCCATTTACTAGCCAGGTCATACAATTTCGATTAATAAGTAAACAACACGCACTGATTACGACAGCCGACTAACTTGAATAACGTTATTTGTTAACAGAGTATTGTTATTATTACTCCACCAAGGCAATTAGACATATGGCAAACGTAACATTACTATGTTTAATAAATGTCTTAGTGAACTAGAAAGCGCGTGAGTCATTGACCATGTATTCTTTTTATCGATAGCGCATAGTCTACGTGCAATTCATCATACGAAACGGGTTTTATTGCTTCGCATGCAAGGAGACCGCGGTCGTAGTATAGAAGGCAAGTCGGTGGGTAATCAAGTATAAACAGTTGTATACAAAAACACGAAGCAATTATAACATTAGTAAGCAGGTGAATAAGTATACACATATATATATATATATATATATATATATATATATATATATATATATATATATATATATACACGAAAGTATGAAGGAACCAGAATAATAATAGGTAGGTAAATATTTAGCTATCTATTATTATCTTGATTGCATAGATATATATACATATAGGTATGAAGTACTAAGTACGGTTAAGTCAAGAGAAGAAATGTAATTTATATGTCCACACATATGTACGTATGTATATATGTATATAAGCAGTATGTAGGTATATATGGATTTATTATTATTTCTTAAAAAGTCTGTTCCGATATTAATAAATTAGATACCATTGAATTTATTTTAAGTTCGTGACATTTTAACTAAAATAGGGTATCGCGGGCACTAAACATGGAAACTTAAAACTGTTTTACAAAAAAAAATGTAACCGATTTTAAATAACCACCGAATATTTTTCATATTTTTCAGTGCACATTTAGTGCGCTGAAAAATATTAAAAAGTAAAAATACGGATACTTAGCTGGAACTTTTGCGGTACAATATCGTATCCAAACCAAAATAAATTCGCAAAATACTGCTGTTGCCAGAGTTGTTTGGTTCCATGTGAAATATAGCACTCATCTATGTGCACGGGTGTGCATGTACATGGGACAGAAAAAGAATCGTCTATTTATTTATTTATTTATCATCTTTTATGTATAGTACATATGGCGGAATTATTGCTACACGAGCAATATCTTCCAGTCAACCATAACAATTGGTATTGAAATTTAGTTGGTAGACTGTAAGATATTTTACAATGAAAATTCTTTATAGCACATTAGACGAAAAAAAATACAAAAATATAATTAAAAAAAAAACTATTGAGATGATTTGGGGTGGGAAAGACAAGAAAAGAGAAGGACACAAAGGAAAAGGTTTCAGGAGAGGCAGGACTTTTTCACTCGATCTTTGAAAATATTTAGGGACGTGATTTTCCTGATGTCAGGATCCAGGTGATTCCAAATGTTTGCCGCTTGAACAGTGAAGGATTTTTCGTAAGTAGTAGAGGTATGTTTAGGAATAACCAGGGTGAATGAACTTTCAGATCGTAGCTCAAGTCCGTGAACAAGCAAATCTTTAAATTTGCCACTAAGATAATTTGGACTATGAGGATTTATTAATATATTAAAAAGAAGTGTAAGTATGTGAAGTTGGTGTCGATCACGGATCTTCAGCCATTTGAGAAGTGACCTGTATTCAGAAATATGATCATATTTTCTGAGGCCAAAGATGTACCGGATGCATAAATTTTGAAGACGTTCCAACTTGCACAATTATTTTTCATTAAGATCAGGATAGCACACATGTCCATAATTAATTAATGGTAACTATTTGACCCTGATTCAAAAATCTCTAGCGGTACCAGTATTTTGCAAATTTATTTACATTCGGATTCGATACTTTACCACAAAAATTCTAACTGAGCACTTCTACATTCACAATTTTTTTTACATTTTCCGAAAATACATACTCTTTTTTTATTAGAAGTATGTAATATGTAAATAACTCAGGAGTTTTTCCATTATTTAAATAGTTTAATTAACTTACATTGACGCCAGGCGGCGTGGCAATGACGCTAATGACTGCATCGGCGACGTCGCTTGGCTCCAGAAGTTCAATAGCTGGAGGGAGCTTGTGTGGAGAGTCATCCATCATGGAGTCTTCTCCAAGCGCGGCGGAGCTCATATCCGTGCGTACTCCAGCCGGACTCACACACTATAAAAAAGGAAACTCTCAATGAGTTAATTCTTGGAAAACAGTGAAAGGAGGCAATCGAGTGTAAAACCAAATGTACATACAGCGGCGTATAAGTTGAAAAAAAGTTTCCTCACATAAATGTACCAAAATTAATTTAATTTTATATTTACATCGATCATTCGTCAATATTAAAACAGTTCGTTTACATTTCCTGTGAAAATAGAAAACCAACGTTTTCTGATATTGTCGCAAAATGAATATATTTATTTATTTATCATATTTTGTGTATAGCACATATGGTGGACTTATTGCTACATGAGCAATCTCTTCCAGTCAACCATAACAATTGGTATTGAAATTTAGTTGGTAGACTATAAGAGATTTTACAATGAAAATTCTTTACGAATAAGTAGGGTAAGTGAACTTTCAGATCGTAGCCCAAAGCCGTGAGCAGACAAATCTTTAAATTTGCCACTAAGATAATTTGGACTATGAGGATTTATTAATATATTAAAAAGAAGTGTAAGTATGTAAAGTTGGCGTCGATCACGGGTTTTCAGCCATTTGAGGAGTGACCTGTATTCAGAAATGTGATCATATTTTCTGAGACAGAAGATATACCGGATGCATAAATTTTGAAGACGTTCCAACTTGCACAAATATTCTTCATTAAGATCAGGATGGCGCACATCTACATAATCAATTAATGGTAATAAGAGTGTTTGATAAAGGTAGATTTTCGTTTTAGTCGATAGAAAATGTTGAAGACGTTTCTAAGAATGTATCCTGTTGAAAACAGACGACTAACATAATTTAGTTGAGGGCGCAAACTAAGATTTGATCGATCAGTAGGCCCAGGTTTTTAAGAGTTGATTTATCACGATGACCAAAGCGAATCTCACACAATTTGTACTTTTTTGTGAAACGGTACTGTTAACTGTACAAATTCCCTCGAGCGTTTCGATTTTAAGCACAGCGACTCAACTGTGTTAGTATGAAGTTGACCAGCCCCGCCACTACCATCAGACCGTACATAATTAGTGTTAAATGCCCGTAGTTTCCCAAGGTTGATGGTGCAACCATTCCATATCACCGCTTACTGTGGCAGTAACTTCATACGCTGAGCAGTCGACTTTTATTGTTTCACTGTTATATAAGTTAACTAGCGCAGACAGAATTCGAATTTGAGCCTAAATCGGGCTGTTTCCTTCATTCGGAGTAATTCATTCTAGTTTTGCTTTGGGCTTTGACTTTGGCTTAGTTCCTGTGATAGGGTAACACTTGACAATAGATAAAGCATTTAAGTTGTATTAAAGGTACTCACGGTGATTTTAACATTCGCTTTAGAATGGGAAAACTCAAGTCTCATTGTCTCGGAGGTGGCTCGCACCGCGTGCTTGGACCCGTAGTAAATGTTATACCTAGGAATTCCGAGAGCAGCCATTACATAGTGGCCTGCTAGGCTGAAATGTAAAACATATATTTTTTATTATAAAATGTACTAGAAATATTTTCTAACCTTTGTATGGTAAGTTTTGTTTAATGTAAAAAATAATATTATTAATATTATTCAGGGTCTACGTTTTTCCTATAATCTGTCTTGGTAGATGGAAAAGCTTTATCTATAATTTTTTACTTTTTCTCGTTTCTTTCATTTTGGTATTCTGGGAGTAGACTATAAAATTTAAAAAAAACGTATAGTATGTAGTATGAAAATCAGCTTTCTCATTCAGTCATTTTTTTTTAATTTTACTGCTTTAAATTGAGTAGTACCAAAATAAACTTGTTTATTATTTTTAGTAGAACCGACTGTAAAATTTTCACCAATCATACGTTATCTATGAAATAATGGAATTTTGTGTTCAATATAACCTATCATAAATTATTGATTCAACGTAAAGGAAATAGTTTAACTTTCAGCTCCGGAGGAGTTAGCTGTGACTCTCTGAAGAGTAAAATGTGACAAATAATAAACATTTTCTATAATCAATCGACTATTTGGAATAATAGTCAAATTATCACAAACAAAATTTGTTTCTGTATAAATATTATTATGAGAAACTTAAGCTTAGACTTTGTATGATTTTGAAACAACAAACATAAATGTTATCGAACTTTATGAAAAATTATAACTTATACTTTATGAAAAGAATAAAGAGTGCAACTCATACTACTAGGGTACCGTACACACTTAGATACCGTTAAACATTTAATTGCTCATAATATGTCCATTAAAATATTTTCCAATATTAAAATTATATTTCGCCGCTATATTGCCTATTATATCTGTCATAGGCGTAAATACATTTTTTTAATTCTTGTACACCTAGAATTAAAGTCAATGTCTATCATGAATAGAGTCCATTCGTAGTGTTAAAACAATTTTCTAAGATAATGTATGACGTGATTTTTTTCATAGTTTTACAGCATATTTACCATGAATACTGTCTATTAGTAACATTAAAATTAGTATGAGACATAATATATGATGACGAAATTTTATACGCAAAGTCTAAAATCCGAAACCAAAAATAATCAAACTGTATAAATACAGTTTATGTGCGTAATCTAGAACGTTCCGAGGCGTGACCTTGACCCCGTTCATTATTTTTCCGTAAAATGTTAGTTGGCTAGCGCTCATGTGGACGAGGTGCGCGTGTACTCACAGCACCTCAGTGAGTACACGCGCGCCGAGTCGAATGTACGGAGTATTTTAATTTAATTGTTTATTAAAAGTTAATTAGTTTTTTCATAACTTTAACACGGCGAATAGGTTGTATTTATGACATACATCAACTTCAGTTCTAGGTGTAAAACGAATAAAAAATCACCGTGTATGTAGTGAATTTCCGAATTATTAATAAAAATATTTGCAGTGTAATTATTCCCGGGTAAATTAAATCATTGCTCCCGAGAAGCATACTAATAAAGTAAATATGCAAAGTGGAGGGGAGGGGCTGCTATCGGCAAATAAAATAAATACTAATTCTATATAGAGCCCAGACCCCTCGTACTATAGAGGGTTAGTGCTATGAATTATTTCAAATCAAAATTAGACTTCCCAAACTAATTAATGGATCTACTTCACCTAAAATAAACGAAGAATAAGAAATTGTTACAGATATTTTTACAAAGAAATGTAAGAAATTCACTGTAGACTTTTCTACGTGAATAAAAATACTTTATTTAAATTTCAAATCATCTAATTCCTTTCAAACTGATATCAGGAGATTAAACTATTATATTAGATTTTAGTATTCTATTTTCGTAGTCCACAATCAAAGGTTCTATTAACTTCCCTAACACAATGGTTAGATCCAGGTGATATTAACTTGGTCATCATTGGAGCCTCAAATTTGTTTATATGAGAACAGTTCATTAAAACTGAATATTTGAAATCCAATTCAAAGTTTCTAGCTGTAATAATGATCAATATCCAGCTATTATTATCTTAGTTATCATCAGAACCCTGAGTTTGCGCGTGTATGTACTATCCAATAAAAGTGAAGAAAATTAGGGCCCAAATTCGAAGCTTTTAACTGCTCAAAGACGGGTATCATTATCCTGGTAACTATGAGACCCTCGAATTATGGGTGTGAGAAATACCCAATAAAACTGACTGTTGGAGCCTAAACACAAAAGTTCTAGCTGTAATATTAACAGACTCAGGTGTCATTATCCTAATCATCGTCAAACCTGCAATATATGATACGAAAATTGCCCATTATAGCCGAATATTTGAGCTCAAACCCCTTGATTCTGAATGTTGGCTAAAATCAAAGAATTATAATTTTGATCAACGTCACACCTCTAGTTCGTGCGTGCAAGAACTGTCCAAAAAAAATGGAATATTGGTGCCCAAATTCGAATCATTACTTACACTGAAATGAAATTACGCTATTTTCGAGGGTCTTTACTGCCTCTCAATTAACAAATTTTGCAAAAGTTGCATCTTATGGTGTGATATTTAGAAATAATATATTGTAGGAAATAAACAAAAAATGGAGTATTTAAACAATCATGAGGCAGTTCCAAGGAGACGTCCCTGCACTTTGATTATATGCGTACAATATTTTTTGAAATATCAATAAATTTCGTTTAAAATTTAATTTAAATCGGTCTATTTGTTCTGGAGGAGGTAGCAAGCATAGGCACACGCACAAACATATGTGGTGCATTTTCCACAACTATATATACCCATTCATATGTGTACATATAATTGTGGAAAATGCACCACATATGTTTCTTCATTCAGTTATCTGTTCATTCATTCAGTTATCATTAGTTTCAGTTATCAGTAGCTGTGTTATTCATTCAGTTTCAGTTCAGTTATCATTAGTTTCAGTTACCAGTAGCTGTGTTATTCATTCAGATTCAGTTCAGTTATCATTAGTTTCAGTTATCAGTAGCTGTGTTATTCATTCAGATTCAGTTCAGTTATCATTAGTTTCATTTATCAGTAGCTGTGTGATTCATTCAGTTATCTGTTCTGGACTGTTCTGTTCTGGATCTGTTCTGAACGCACATATGTAGTGTATATTCCACAACTACATATACCCATACAAAACTTAGAGATTCTTTGAAAAGTTGGAATAAGTACTGTGGAGTTTCCTCAAAGTGCTCCCAGAGTCCACTTCACAGGACTTCATAAGCCCTATTCCCAAGCAACCACCCAAATTGTCTCAGATCCCATCTAGGAACGCGTAATAGCCCGCCTAATCCATTGCTTTCATCAACAAACGAGAAAGAAATCGATTGCTTCAACCCAAAGGACTAGAGTAGACCCCTGCTCAATGAGCCATTTAAATTCTCTATTTTGAAGTGGCTCATGTCAAACATGACACTTTGGGTATACTTAGCTTGTTCATCTTTGGGTGTATCCAGCACTAGGCGGAGTGCAATTGAACGAGGGAAGCCGAGTTAGCAACTATGCTTTTATTTCGTTTCTTGACCGAGTGAATCATTGGTACAGCGATAAAACACTGGATTCCCATCCATAGATCCGGACACGCGCCGAAAGTCTGAATTTGAACCCTGATGCTTATTTTTCTGTCTTTGATTTTTTTGCTATTTTCCTTAAAAATAATGTTTATTAATAGAATTCAAATAAAACTCCTCTCTGGTACTCTGAATATATAAAGTCAACGTTTATAATGAACACGCAAAACTTTAGACAAATATATTTTTTTTTAATTAGGTATATAACCACCTACCGGCTTTATGTAAATGAAAAAATAATCAGACTGTATAAATATTGATTTATCTAAATAATGATAATCCAGAACGTTCCGAGGCGTGACCTTGACTCCGACCACAATCTTTATAAAAATCTTTATAAATTAATTGAGCATATTTGTAGGAATTAATATAACATATTTGTTATGATATTTTATTTTCTAATATTCGTATTCAAATTTTCCCACATATACAGTACCATTCTATGGATTGCCAAATTTTCACTCCTGCTGTGAGGTCTAAGCACACCAATTTTTTTTCTAGAACGCTTTTTGCTTCTGGGTCCTGTACTCAACGTACTCCTCAGTACCAACGACATACAATGAATCCAAAATAAGCTAGAAACTAGGCTGAGGCGTTTTAAATCATCACCAAGAATGCTCAATTTAGTTCACCGCTCCTTGGTGATGAAGTTACCTTCTTTAGTTCCTTAATTCATCTGGGGTTCATCATACAAAAGCTAATGGAATAAAAACATGTTTTCTTTTACATGCCAATTTTGATTTCTGTTTAAAATTCCTGGTGCACTAACTAACATCATACATAATGAACGATATATATTTACGTAAATATCTACCTAAAGAACTATGACTCTATTTTGAACCCGATATATAAATTGAAACAAACATATTGTAATTTTTATCAAAATAAAAGTAGACAACTTCAAACAAATACCTGCATCACCGGAAATAGCGTTGTATTGAGCGCAATAAAGCATATGACAAGAATAAATATATAGGAATATTTTTGTTATTAATATCCAGACACAGAAATATTTCTGAATTATCATCAACCGCTTCCGCACGTACGTTTTCGTGTCGACTGTACTTGAAATTTAATAAAACAGGTTACTACCTACTATCTACCTACTACCTACTATCCGTATCCGTACTGCCTGTAACGCTCATTTAGAGTTTTTACAGTAGTATTTCGATTACTAGAGCGATCTTTCAAACTGGGTCATCCGTGATCGAGCTGAACACAATTTAAATTACCTGCTAATGTTGACGATGTGCCCCTGTTCTCCTGTCTGCGTCATGTACTTAACAGCCTCTCTGCTGCATGTGATCAGACCCAGTGTATTTGTCTTCAGCACTCTCTCAATATCCTCATCGGTAGCCACCCTTTCTCCTACATCTGTGACAGCAGATTTAATAAAATATTCTACTACCTTTCGTACCTAGTCCTTTTTTCGAAATATTAAGGTTCAAAGCGGAGTAACATTCCTTTCTAATTTATCACACCCTTCCCATCTAATTTATCACTAATTTATCCCACCCTTCCATCTAATTTATCACACACTTCTTTTAACCTCAGAGTGTAATATTAAAAATTATGATAGACTAAAATTGTGTTAGAACAGGCACTTTTTGAGGATTTTTGACACTTTGGAGTCGTTCTCTTGACTGCTGTGCAATATAGACTAAAACTAGGCGTTTCAATTATCATAAACGTGACACACCAAGGATCTTAGAAATTTCCCAGCTATTTTATCTGTAATATGAAGATATAGAAGAATAATTTTTCCAGTAAAAGGAAAATTTCTCACCTTCTTATTTGGTTTTGTACATGAACAAGTCGTATGGAGATACAGACAAAGAAAATGGTCTCACCAGTAAATGTTCCGACTAGCATACAACCGGCGTTATTGACCACAATGTTTATTCCCCCAAATTGCTCGTTAATGGAAGCGAAAACCTTTATTATGTCTTCAGTGCAAGATACATCGCATTTCTTTCCGAATATTGTACCTTTTCCAGTTTTCACTTCTTTGTTGAGTTCCTGCAATGGAAAGGAAAATAGATTTTAGTACAGGTTTCATCAGTTAAGAAGCCGGCCCATTTTCATTGCCGTTAGCTTAATCACAAAGGTTTCTGCGTCACATCCACGATGTGAGAAACTAACTTTTGAATTTGTATTTCAATAATCTTGTTGAATTTTCTTTATAAAATATAATCGAATATGTGAAAAGGTTTATCGCCGAAGCTGTTTTTACTTATAGTCCAAATACCCAGTTCCTTAAGTCTTACATCTCTAGATCATCAGATGTTAAACTAGAGACCTAAGACTAATACAGTAACGCCTCGAAACATGACGAAGAAACAAGTATATTAATAGGAATAAAATATAAAAGTGTCATACAACATTAAAACATAAAAATCTTCCTTTTTTATGGTTTATTATTTGATCTGAATATCACTTGTATATTTTACAATTTTTTAAATAAGGCTAGGTAATAAAAATTCCTCAAAATCGTCGGCATTTTTAACCCGCTCTCTATGATATACTGAATTTAAATAATTTAAAAAATAAACCAGAGTAGCTTTTAAATTTTTTTGTACATAAAAAACTTAGTAATAATACTATTAAAAATTAATACAATTTATAATATAAGACATATTACAAATTGTATTGAAAAGGAATCGCGCTCGTGTACATGAATTATTTTTTTATATTTCAGGTGTTGTGTTAGATATCGCTTGAAAAGACCAGTTATAAGGACCCCAAAAATATTTTTTCATAATTTTAAATATTCTCCAGCGATACACTGAAAAATTTAAAAAAAAATTTTGTCTGTCTCTTCCTCTCACTTACTTTTACTCGGTTAAATAAGTGAACCATTAGAGAATTTTTAAAATTATATTTTGCTGAAACGGGATCTGCAGTTCAAAATGTTATATTTGGGAAGTATGATCCTGGAAATAGGAAAGATAGAGATGAGACATGGCTGCAATTTTGCATTGAGAACTCTCTAACGTTCATGAAGACCTGTATCAAATACCACCCAAGAAGAAGTTGTGTATATAGCTAATAGCTTAAACTGATCTATGAATCAAATGAATTATATCGCCTTAGCCAAGAGATGGAGATAATATATCAGCAAAACAAAAAATTACCCTGGAACTAACAGTAGAAGCAAACAAATACAAACTAATAAAATGTTCGAGTCAGTAATAATTATTTACTTTCCGAGAATGCTTCTGTAAATCTACAATTAGAACATTAAAAAAGAACCGAATGTTCAAAACATCGATACTGATATACTTTATTGAGCATTCGAAAGCGTTTGACCTCATGCGGTGGGACTATCTGTGAAACATGCTTTGCAAAGTGTGTGTTTCCTCATATCTAATAGCGCTGATCGCTAACATGTGTAGAGATGACGGGAGCACGAGAGTAAAATTGGTTGAGTTCTCAATGAAGATATCTAAAACCACGGGTCAGAAACTAAACTTTCACGGGTCGGAAAACTGTCAGATCAAGATTATGTAAGGGAATTCATATATTTCAGTTCCCTAAAAAGAATACCAGAAAGAATATAAGGAAAAGATCAAACGATGCATTCAGATAACTGAAACTGCTGTGAGCATGGTCCATGGAATGGGGGTAGAAAAATCTCCAATATCACCAAGAAGAGGATGAAGCGAGTTTTCTCTATTTTTAATATGAATTGGAGTCTTGAACAATCTATACAATGAGCAGGAAGAATAACGATGCTTTTGAGATTTGGTATTGGAGAAGAATGTTACATATATCATGGACTACTAAAAGAACCAAGAAATATATACTCTACCGATTTCTATTTAAAACCACTGCTCTGAGACAGATCATAGACAGGGTCACATGAAGGCAGCTTAATAGCTCCTCTAGAACTTCAGTAAGAAAGTTATGACAAAGAAGAAAAAGACGGGAACTATATTGCATTATTTTCTGACATAGAAATGGTCATAACACTCAGCTCTACCCGCTAAATTATTGCAAGGGAAAATGTTGGAGAAATTCAGTTTTTTTTGTTGCAAACTCAATTTATCGTAAATTATATTTGCATTTCGACCGCATCATTATCGACATCAAAATGTATCGTGAGCACCCGTGTAGTATAACTTGTGACAAGCGTTACGAAGTTTTGAATGATTTTTTTATTTATTTCATTAATAACATTTTTTAAAATGTCATATTTTTGGTATAAATCTTAGAGTATCTTTTACACACACCACCTAAGTCTTTTAAGTGGTTAAGCTATTTACATAACCGCAAAAAATATGCCTAACAAATAACAAAATGCCTAACAATAAGAAATATGCCTAACGAATAAAATAAAAAGAAAATAATCAAATGTAATGTAGTGTATTTACTGTACTTTGTACTATTTAACGAGTATTTTCTAACATCGGCCTGATAAGATATGCTGAAGAACTTTAAATAAAAAAAGCTGTAAAATTTACTTTTTATTCCTTGCGATATTTCGGCTTGAAGTGATCGGTATAATAAAACTAACGAGACAGTACCACTTTGCGCGAAAACCACTTTCTATGACGATCTTAATGAAACTTTTCAGTCTTATATCTTAGATACCTGGTTACCATCTGTATTGGAAATCATCTAGATTGTCATTCTAGTCTCTATTTAATTTATTATGAGTGACATCTATTTCTTTTATCAGCAACTATCATAAATGTGAAGTTTATAATTCTCCGCTAGATGGCGACAAGTAACATAAAATCTGAAATCAAAAACGTAGACAAGAATAATTATCTTGTTTATTAATCAAATAGGTACTTAGCCTAGGTAAATAATATTTTTTGTTCAATTATTAAGTATTTGATTTAGATAATAATTAATATTAATTAAACAATCACTCAGGCAAACCAATATTTTTCAGATAGAGGCAAAATGACAACTCTTAGTTTGATGTGCTCTGCTGTAAGACAACTTCTGTTATTGGGTTCTATCAGATTTGCAGCAGATGAAGAAGAGAGTGGCTTCGATGAAACCAAAGACGTAGTAGGTATCAAATATGTTAGAGCTATTTCTTTGAGGAGCTGGGTAAAATGGCGTACATCAAACCAAAACTTTATTGGATTCTCTTTTCTGGGTATTATAGGCTGGTTTAGATATAATTTCAGTTTGCTAGGCATACCACTTCTGGTTGAGTTTGAAATTGAATTATTGCTTGCTGCGGACAACAGTATTTAGTGTCGCCATTGGAAAAAATATTGATTTTTTATACGTTTCTGATTCTTGATATTTGATATCTATTTATCGACATATCGAAAAATTAAATATCGCCAAATAATATCGATATAGCGAATAAAAAATATCGATATATCGATATTTTTTCTACAAGCGTACCTCCTAGATGCGCTGCATAGCGAGCATGTTTAAAGATGTACAGTGTGTAACATTTTGTGATATACTTTTTTTTTCAAAAAATAACATTTTTTTAAAATTTAAATGTTATTATAAGTCATTAACATGGAAAATCATCAACTTGAATCTTTTATTACGATAAATATAAGAAATGTGGTATAAAATGCCTATTTCTTAGCTATGTGAACGAGAACTTGACTTATCTAACTATCTCTTTTATATGATTATACCAAATTGATGCAAGAAAAAAGGATGGATATTTTTACATCATTACACAGCTACGTCACGTCACGGTATTATGATTTAATACGGAATTAAAATGTATCGAATTGTAGGATATCTTCCTTTTATTTTTTTTTAGTCTACGATAACGGCGTACCATGAAAGTTAACGATGTACGGGAGTTGAAAGTTAATGTTAAGACCGTTCAATAATGATATAATTTCTTCTTCAGAATCGCTATTTGCGTTTTCCATTCTGTATTGATTAACTAACGGTGTAAATTTATTAACTAATAATTTAATTTTATTAATATAACCTATTAACATTATTAAGAATTTTCTAAACAATATCTGAAATAATATAACTACAAAATGATAGTTTGGGCAAAATGACAGAAACCTATGCAACTGATAACCGGTCGGCCATGTCGCGATTAATCTGCGATAAGAGTTTAATAATAATTCGTTCCCACTGGCAAAAATATTCTCTAGAGCAGTGGTACCCAACCTTTTTGCTTTGTGCCTCCCCGAATATAAAAAATTTACTCATGCCTCCTTCTAATTATTTTTTTATTGTTACATTAAAAAACACATCATTTTTGGAACTTTTATTTGTTACTTACAAACATAATCAAATAAATTAAAACTATGTGGATCTAAGATTTCAAATGGTTTTTTTTTCAGACTGTCCGAACATATTGGGTCCCCTTATGATCTCCCATAGAGAGGCGCGTTGCCACTGGTTGGAAAGTCCTGGTCTAGAGTTTAAACTATAAACAAAGATAAGCCGTCTTTTATCTTAAAAAAATTATGACTAAACCATTGTTTTAACTTCGTCGGGACCAGTGGGGCGTGGTCCCATAGGGAAGCGCGCCCCACTGGTTGGGAAGTCCTACTCTAGAGTTTAAACTTTAAACGAAGATAAACCGCCTTTTATCTTACGAAATTATGACAAAACCGTCATTTAAACTCCGTCGGGACCAGTGGGGTGCGCCGCACTGGTTGGGTAGTCCTGCTCTAGAGTTTAAACTTTAAACGAAGACAAACCGTCTTTTCCCTTGCAAAATTATGACTAAACCGTTGTTTCAGCTCCGTCGGAACCAATGGGGTGCGCTCCCATAGAGAGAGGCACTCCATTGGTTGGGAAGTCCTGCTCTAGAGTTTGAACTTTAAACGAAAATAAACCGTCTTTTATCTTACGAAATTATTACTAAACCATCGTATAAAAACCGTCGGTAATTTAAGTTGAAATTTAAAGCTGTCATTTACGTTTTTTCGTTTTTCCAAACAGTTGAATGACGATTCATCTCTCATCATAACATTTGACAAGACGTTCCACGTTCCCAAAACTGATAACTGGCGCTATTTATACATGATTTATTTCACAATTAGTTGAAATAGCGCACTCAATGGTAATAAACATGCTGTATAACAAGTACTGTATAACATCAGCCTGATAAGAAAGACTGAAGAATTTTAAGTGAAAAAAGCTGTAAAAAAGCTTTTTGTCGCTTACGACGTTTTGGCTCGAAGCGATCGGTATAATAAAATGGTAACGAGACAGTACCTACTTTACGTGAAAACCACTTTCTATGACGGTATTAATGAAACTTTTCAGTCGTATATCTTAGAAAAACATTTAGATTGTCATTCTAGTCTCTACTTAATTTATTAACGTTCTACTTAATTTATCACGTTCCCAAAACTGATAATTGGCGTTATTTACATATGATTTATTACACAATTAATTGAAATAGCGGGCTCAAAGATAATAAACATGCTGTATATTATGGCACAAATTTCTCCGCGCGGTTCACGTTCCCAAAATTGATAATTGGCGCTAGTTACACATAATTTATTGCACGATTAATTGAAATAGCGCACTCAAAGGTAATAAATATGCTGTATAATTATGGCACAAATTTCTCCGCGCGGTTCAAGTTCCCAAAACTGATAATTGGCGAATATATACACATGATTTATTGCACAATTAATTGAAATAGCGCACTCAAAGGTAATAAATATGCTGTATAATTGTAGCACAAATTTCTCCGCGCGGTTCACGTTCCCAAAATTGATAATTGGTACTATTTACACGTGATTTATTACATAATTAATTGAAATAGCGCACTCAAAGGCAATAAACATGCTATATCATTATGGCACAAATTTCTTCGCGCGGTTACATGCATCTGTAACTATTTTGTAGATTGTAATATTGCCTTACACGTTAACGTATAAACGTTAACTTAAACATTAATTCAGTATATTTCAATTCCTTCATTAAGAAATTCTACTCTTGCTAGCCCTTACCCGTGACTTCGTCTGCTTAAAGATTTCTGAACGAATTAGAAATTTCTTAGTAATGTATGAGGATTATAATATGTAGTTGACGATTTGGTGAAGATTAAATGTAACTATAATAGTTTAAACGTTAATTCAAACATTGATTCAGCGTACTTAACTTCCTTCATTTAAACCTTCTACTCTTGCTAGCTCTTACCCGTGACTTTGTCTGGTTAAAAATTGATTTCTGAACGAATTTTAAATTCTTTAGTAATGTGTGAAGATTATAATACATAGTTGACGATTTGGTGAAGATTAAGTACAACTATACTAGTTTAAACGTTGACCCAAACATTGATTGAGCATACTTAACTTCTTTCATTTAAACCTTCTACTCTTGCTAGGTCTTATCCGTAATTCGTCTGGTTAATAATCGATTAATGAACGAATTTGAAATTCCTTAGTGGCGTGTGAAGATCAGTAGTGGACGTTTTTGTTAAAAATCGATTTATTTATCAAAACAGCAGTAGCACCATCTAGCGGCTCCTTAAGAATATTTTTAATTACTCCTTAAGGAACTTTACTTTTTTCAAGATTATAACTGGTGTATATTTTAATTTGCAATACTCTCTATCAGCATATAACATTTTGTAAAAATCATTTAATACCTTAAGAAGCTATTAAGTAAATAAAAGAAAAAAAATTATTGTCTTTAAGACCATACTGAAGAAGTGAAAACTTTGGGAACCAATCTGTGTGTGTTGGAAATGTTGAATACAAAAATTTTAAAAACTAAAAATAATTGACGTAAATAGAAGTCGTGTACTCCCTATACATGCACGGAAACACGTGGACAAACCAAAATAATGCACTGCACATTCAACTGATCATACTTTAGCCACTTTGACACCAAATAATATCACACTAAATACAAAATATGAATGCATCCAAACACGCTCAACTAAATTATAAAAAAATGGCAGCTAAATACAAAATACACTACACAGTAAATAAATATATTAGTCTAAAAAGAAAATGCATATCTTCATTATAAACGTAAAATAAATATATTGAGTGCACCTCGAGCGCGTGGGAGAGGCAGTTACTTGTATTTGAAATCTGTTAATAAAATAAACAAAATTATACGTGTCAGCTCCGATGCGCAAGTTTACTCCAGAAATTTACTCCTACGATTGTCATAGAATGTATAAAATAGGTGACACTGTATATAAATATAAATATCAATATCATTAAACGTAAATGGAAAATTCTTTGATAAACAAATGCAGACAATATAATTATTTTCAGGTATAACACAAATGAACAAGATCAAATTTATACAACAAAATAAAAACATTTAATAACGTCAAACTAAGAAGTTAAAATTAAAAAAGACTTTTTAATTTTTTATGATAGAAGACATCAAATATTTACACATAATGATATTTAATGATTACATCTTGATGTAAGCGAACGATAGTAAAATATGTGTGTCACACTCCGTCATTGCGATTACGCTATAAGAAAATGTCAAGTAAACATATTGATATCTCAATCTAAAGATGGGCAGAAATGTCACGAGAGAGGCCATCTAACTGTACACTTATTTTAACGCTCTGAACTTCGTACTCTGATTTTACTTCTCATAAAACTTCATATCGGGCGCTTTATATGAAAATCGATTCTTAAGGAGTAAACTCCAAAAATAATAGGATAAGAAATTCGAACAGACGAATTCGAACAAAGAGCGCTGTCCATCCAATTTTGTTTTCATTAAACCATATCTAGATATGTATGCACTTAAAACACGTAAGGTGAAGCTACCCGGCAGCGCAAGAAAAAAAATGAAAGAAATTTTACTTTAACTAATATTATCGGCGAAGTTGTATATGGACATGATATTTTTTTTACACTAAGAGCAATTGCTTCTACTTCTGACAAACTTTCTTTGCTGCTTCTTAAAACAAGATAGTTTTAAAACATCTAAAATTTTGTAAAAAAACAATTTACAGAAAAGCGAATTTCATCAAAATAAAAAAGCAACAAAGACACTGTGGTTCTGATATGAGCTAATCCATAGCAATCCCGTTTATCGACTTGAACAAATTTCATTATTTTTCATACCTCAACGAGATGAGGTCTACGGGCCAGGCCCACAACATTGAGGCCCGCGTCAGCGAGCGAGACAGCAATGGCGGCTCCGATTCCTACGCTGGCGCCGGTCACCACCGCAGTTTTACCAACCCAACGATCCATCACACTACTCGACTTTCTAACAACTATCCACAATAGGACTGTGGCATGCGATGCTTAGAACACAATGACAATACACTTTACTTATCTTTGTTAATAATAGATAACTTACTTTTGCCCCAATATTCACACTTGCTATTAACTTATCTATATAAGAGATACTCAACCTTTTTAACCGACTTCAAAAAAGGAGAAGGTCCTCAATTCGTTAGAATCTTCTTTTTTTGTGTATTCTACGATAATTTTTTACCAAGTGAACCGATTTCGATGATTCTGTTTCTTTTCGGAATGTGGGTACTTTAGGGACAGCCCTAAATAAATATGGTGATGATCTGATGATGAGGTCCAGAAATAGAACTCCTCAACGAATAACAATTACGCAAGTATGATTCAAGATTTTTGCTACGGGTAACTGTTATATTGCAAAATAATTGCATCACTCACCAGGTCAGGCTCTGACGATGTGTTCTAGAGATGAACAATAGAACTCCTTGATGGATGTTAGTAAATAAACCCTCATTACAAAAGTTTCCCATCAATAATTGTTATTTTGCAAAATAATTATACCATCGATAAGGTCAGGGTCTGATGATGAGTTCTAGAGATGAACAACGGAACTCCTTAACGGACAGTAGTAAATAAAGTGTGATTCAAAATATTTGCTACTGTTGGTTGCTACTTTGAAAAATAACTATACCATCGACCAGATCAGAATCTGATGATGCGTTCTGGAGATTAACAATAAGACTCCTTATAGGATAGTAGTAAATCAATTGTGATTCAAGATATTTGCTACTAGTAGTTGTTACTTTGCAAAATCTGATATTGAATAACGGATAAGGAGAACGGAACTCCTCATCAGCTAACAGCTAACCACTGGCGGCTACTGCTATCGCTTCGCTTCTATGTGTTGTTGATAACCAACTTTAGACAATGAGTAAATTATCTATATACTATCTTTTGCCCGTGACCTTTAGTAATTATGCAATATTCATGTTTGGTACAGTGTGATGATTAAATGTTTGGTACAGTGTGATGAAAATATAAATCACTAAAAATTCTAAAATAAGATATTTTTTTTTTAAACTGACTTCAAAGACCTAACCTGTTTATTCGCAATAAATGACTAAGTTACTTATTTTTGAAGTCTATGCCAGGACAGGCAATCAACTTAGACAAATGCAAAATGTTATATAATAAATACTCTCTTTACGAAATTATTTCGTTATATAGTTACTCACTTCTGCCCCAATATTCACACTTGCTATTAATTTATCTATATAAGAGATACTCAACCTTTTTTAGCCAACTCCAAATGTGGGTACATAAGAAGGTAAGGTTTTTAATTTACATTATAAATTAGTTTAAATTAGTCGGCAGTGCTAGCACCGACTTCAAAAATAAATAACTTAGTTATTTATTGTAAATAATTAGGTACTTATGTTGAGTTAATTGTTTTTTTTATTTTTTACTTATTTTTATTCTAGTCGGTTTTTTGAAAAATATTTTATTCACAGTTACGATTTACCTGTTAATTTTTGTCATAAAATTGATGATAAGTACTTGGGAAATAATAAATTAAGTGCCGTTTTTAAAACCACTCAAGTGCTGTTCTTAAAAGATAATCTCGAAGAATTTAAAATTTCCACGTATATTTCACACTGTATTTTGTAAAGCAAACTTTAATTATATTTAAATACTTCCTCATTAATATTTTCAATAATCTCCGCAGGAAATCCGTTCCTTATTTTAAATTCACAGCTTCAATTGGGCACAGGCTCAAATTACATTCCAAAACCTTCTTAATCTAAAAATCTTATTTCTAAAAAACCATAACGCATTATTTCCATAACGCAAGTCGACTTTAAGATACCCATTTCCATATTACCCATTGTAGAAAATTTTTAAAATATTATCAAGAGGAGATTGAGTCGAAACTTTAAAAATATTATATATAGTGGATGTGGAGATGGTGGAGGTGTGTGTTTGTGTTTGTGTGTGTGCGTGTACGTGTGCATGTGCACATGCGCGTGCATGTGTGTCCGCATGCGCATGCGTTTACGTGTGCGTATGCGTGTGGGTATACGTGCGCACGTATGTATGTACGTATGTGTGTTTGTTTAGCATTGACGATTACATTTGTTTTAGCATTGACAAAAATCATTAGTTTCAAATACATTCACGCGCAATCTAATATACTGGGAGATTTGTTAAATAATTGATTACTTGTCATGATTTAACTGTCAGGTTGACAATGATAAAATTGACTTTCATTCTTTTTATAGCATGCTATCAGACTAATACACATTTGTGTAAGTTCTACTGGATTCGTGTGACTTATAAAACCTTTGATGTTGAATCTGCTAATGTTTTCGAGCTTGTTCTGTTACCGAGTGTAACAATAGCAAAGGATATTCTCTTTATGATGGTATTTCGTGTGGATACTTTAAATAGTAGACCACAAGAGCCAGTTCAATACGTGCACCTCAATTCACACGCTAAGCGATGATAGTATCACTCAAACTTGTTAAGAATGAGTGTAACTAGCATACATTCATTACGAGTTTATGTAGAACAGTTCCGTATGCACTCAGACGCATAAAAACAATTAAACGTACATAGTATTTGTATTATACCAATATAAAAACAATTAAACGTACATAATATACATATTATTTATATTATATTAATATCATTTCTTGCCATGTAAATAGAAAAATATATTGCCTTTTACACCTTTCACAGGCTTAATAAATATGCTTCGTACCAAAATTGAACTGGTTTATTTCAGATCTGCAGTAATAATTCAAAGCAAATGGACTATCCAATATTAATTTGGTGTTTATCAATGACCATGTAAAGTAAAATATGTATTTAAATGTACCCAAAATGTATCTGGTTTATTTCAGATTTGTAGCAATACTTAATTCAAAGCGAACGGACTATCCAATATTAATTTGGTGTTTATCAATGATCATGTAAAGTAAAATAGGTATTTATAGGTACCCAAAATTAATCTCGTTCATTTCAGATATGTGACCATACTTAATGCAAAGCGAGTGGACTTATTAAATATTAATTTGGTATTTATCAATGATCATGTAGAGTTAAATATGTAGTTAAATGTACCCAAATTTATCTGGTTCATTTCAGATTCTTGGCAATACTTAATTCAAAGCAAACGGACTATCCAATATTAATTTGATCTTTATCAATGACTATATAAAATAAAATATTTATTTAAATATACCAAAAATTGATCTGGTTCATTTTCGATTCGTGGCAATAATTAATATAAAGTAAATGGACTATCTAATATTAATTTGGTGTTTATAAATGACTATGTAAAATAAAGTATGTATTTAAATGTACCCAAAATTTATCTGGTTCATTTCAGATTCGTCGTAATACTTAATTCAAAGCGAATGGACTATCCAATATTAATTTAGTGTTTATCAATGACCATGCAAAGTTAAATATGTATTTAAATGTACCCAAAATTAATCTGGTTCATTTTAGATTCATGGCAATACTTAATTCAAAGCGAATGGATTTACTAAATATTAATTTGGTGTTTTTCAATGATCATGTCAAGTAAAATATATATTTAAATGTACCCAAAAGTAATCTGGTTCATTTCAGATTCATGCCAATACTTAACTCAAAGCGAGTGGACTTACTAAATGTTAATTTGGTATTTATCAATGATCTTGCAGTGTTAAATATGTATTTAAATGTACCCAAAATTGCTCTGGTTCATTTCAGATTCGTCGCAATACTTAATTCAAAGCGAATGAACTATCCAATATTAATTTGGTGTTTATCAATGACCACGTAAAATAAAATGTGTATTTATACTTGTTCACGAATCTGAATAAGTACCTTTATACTGATTACGTGGTAAAATTACGTAAGAATGTTTATCGGTCTTAGTGACGCACTTTAGTTGCACTGTTTAGAAAAAAGTATTAAATAGATATACGGCTTATCAAATGTTTAATGTTTTTTATCAAAACAAATAATTTCATACGGTAGCATACATTATTCTCCAACCATGAGTTTAAAAAAAACAATATTATTATAGAAGATAACTTTTTTAGGTTTCGGTGGCAAAATTGCTAAAATTAAACACTTATGGAATCACATCGTGTCTGTTCGTCCGTTCGTTCGTGACAGGCGATTTTCTCGGAAAAGATTCTGAAAAAAACATTTTAAATTTAGCATAGAGGTAGAGTATGATGACTTAATTATAGAAGAGAAGTATCAAAAGTTTCACTTTGATTCTAGAGGTTAATTCCAGGGAAGATTTTATTGAGAAATAATCAAATGTCAAGGAGGTCGTATGGAGTGTCAAATGAAAACTTCTTGAAACACGATCGTTCAAGACGTATGATATATCCTTTTTGTGAATTAATTAATCATTTTTCATGGAAAATGCTTAAGAATTGCTGTCCTGTACCCTTATCACCAAAAGGATCGCGCAGAAAATCTGAGAAAAATCATAAATATAGAGAATTAGGTACAGATTAAACCAAATTCATCAAAATAGAAAAATTCTGGCATGATTAATTGGTTTAAACAATTTAATCATTTGTTTCCTTATAACCACCATCTCCATTGGATTGAAAGAAAATGTATTCCAATAAAAATGCATTCCAATAAAAAATTACACAATATAAGGAACAATTTTCATCCTAACATGTTTTTCAAAATTATCAATTTGGCTCAGTAAAACCGTTTCCCACTCAGCTCCGCGAATATGCTATCTGATACGGCATTGGTATCATCGGCGACAGGTAACGTCCAAAGTCGAAAGCAGCGCTGCACGTAATCGCTATATTTAGTAACGTCAGACTAAGAAGTTAAAATTAAAAGAGACTTTTACTTTTGTAGGATAGAAGACACCAAAAATTTAAACATAATGACATTTAATGAATGCATCTTGATATAAGCGAACAATAGTAAATTATGCGTATCACACTCCGTCATTGCAATTACGCCATTAGAAAATACCAAATAAATGTATTGATATCTCACTCTAAATATGCGCAGAAATGTTGCGCCGAGAGGCTACCTAACGATCGCACTTTTTTAACGCTCTGAACTTTGTACACTCTGAACTTCTGATTTGACTCCTTATAAAACTTCATACCGGTTTCTATTATATGTGAAAAACGATTCTTAAGGAGTAAACTTCAAAAAGAATAAAACACCAACATTGACTGTTATTGGCTAGGCACTTAATATAAATGTTACAGTAACTTAAATGGGAACAAAGTAACAAAAGTTAAAATTAAAAAAATAGCTTATCTCAAACATAATGTTAACATTATATTAAAATAATTAATAACATATAGCATAGCAACGTAATCAATAATAATTTTAATCCCAAACGACAAAGAAATACCAAAGATACAGAATTAATATTTAAAATTGATGTGTGATAAATTGTTATAAAGGAAAACTAGATTCTGCTCTCTCTTGAAAGTCTGTTATGTTTTTCTTCATAAATATTTACTGCCTTGGAAAATAGACCTTCGCTCAATACAGAAGGAGCAGGAGAGAACAAAAAAACTGGCCAATTTTTTATCCACTATGTGAATAGACTGAGATTTCGTTATCATGATTTTTCATTTAAATAACTTTGTAATCCTATTGGAAAAGGATTTTAGAAATTTCTTCAGAACCTGCTGCCTACTCAAAGGAAGCAATCTCTTCATAGCAGGTCTAAAAAGTTGCAGATATTTCATATAAATTCCTAACATTTAGAACTGGTTTGTCTGACTGCCTCATTATCACTGCTACTGTTTTCCACGCCTCGCTTCTTTTAATTTGTTCTCAACAATAGTATTTTTATTAATTCTAATTTTTCTGGGGATTAAAAATTCAATCGAAATCTTGCATCTAACAATGTTGTCAGTGCATAGTATTTATCATCATGTATGCTTTCGAATTTGTGTCCCTGTTCTGTCCAGCTCATAGCTAGGGAGATAGCGGAAGCCAGCGTGAGGAGCGTTGTTTTGATATCTAACTGAAATGTTAAGCATTATCATTCACTTAAAATTAATTTGAGAAGCAAAATCACTTATTTTCGAGAACGAGCGCCCTCTGCTTTTACATTCAGATATGATACTCAGTAAAAAAAGGACTTGCACTAAAGTTCATACTGAGTAGAAAGAGAAAACTGGTTCGATAATTATTTCTGGATTTTTGTGCAATATTTTGTGAATGCTTAAGTTTTATAAATTTTTTTCCAAATGTTTAGTTCGTTTTTACTTTTTTTAGCTTTAATTTTTTTAATTCCATGAAATTGTTGTATCATCGTCGATTCTTGACACGTGTGTAAAATGTTAAATAATTCAGACCTTATAAAAATGGGTGAAAATTTAATTGAAAAATTCCGTTATTTGTTAGTCCTTTTTGTTTTAAAGTACAAAAGAATTTTTCGTTGTTATGGTCTTGTTGATTTTTCTATAAATCCTATACTCAAAATGAGCAGTTATGAAATTCTCGTATGGCTGATTGTAATTTGATATTTACTTAAAACTTATAACCAATCCTGTCTTCGAACGAGTGCAATTAAACTTTAACAAAACAACGTACTATGACATGATGCACTTGTGATATTTCCGTGCTAAGCGTGTCCATTTCCGCTCTCCTTTTTCCCTCTGCGAGTACCAGTACATCGTACCGAACGACATAAAATACGCTGAAAAACTTTTTAATTCAAACAACTTTGAATTTCTCTTAAAATTCTGATCCAAATTGTAAAGTATTAAGTACAATTTTTATATATAAAAAGGCTTGACCAGATTTCGTTTTCCTACAATTAAATAGCATAATTTTAATTGACAAAAATATATAGTACACTGTGAAATGATATGCTTGCGATACTTCCGCAAGGGCATCCGTTTCCGCTTTCTCCTCCTTACCCCATCCCCATGCGGGAATACATTGCATCGAAGGTCAACAAAGTCGTATTCCTTCATTTATTACTGTCAAAAACCTTTTAATTTCTCTTAATATTTTAATTATGTAGAGTAATTTTATTTTCAATTGACCAGGCTTAAAATGGCAATAATATTTTTTGATTATATTTGGCGTTAATTTTGTAGAAATTCATTATTATTGAAACTAGCAAAGATCTTTGCTAACAGCCCACCTGAAGATATTGTAATACAACGAAACCTTGGTAGTGGTAAAGAACTTAAATAAAGTAGAAATAATACTACATCACGTAGTTTCATTTAATTGTGAATAATATTTATTTTAACGTGGTAAAAAATTACCTGAACTTAGCCATATTTGTCCCACGCACTATCATAACTTAAAAACAGTACCGTGACATATCCATAAAATATAGATGAATGCTGTAGAAAACTTTTCTTTATATCTTTTTAAGACTTACCATTCTCCAATAACATAGCACTAGGGTACCTGCACTAGTTTTGCCAACATTTGTCACGAAGTCGTCCAGACCAGAGACTTTTTCTACGTCTTATTATGTTGGCATTATTAACTATTTCTAAAAACTATACAATATAAATACATATTATATAGTCTATGATAATATTTAAAATATAAGCCATCATATTGCAAAAGTTGTATGTTAAATGGGTTACTAATTTTTTGCTAAGAAATCTTTGCTAATAGCCCACCTGAAGATGTTGTAATACAACGAAACCTAGATAGTGATAAAGAACTTAAAGAAAGTAGAAATAATACTACAGCACGTAGTTTCATTTAATTGTGAATAACAAATTTCTACAAAATTAACGCCAAATATGTTCAATACATGCATATGACATATTTTTAAAATTTTTTTGCCTTGGATTCAGTTTGACTTGGGGTAATATAAAAATATATTTTATCGCAATGGGTTAACTAAAAAATGCTGTGTCAATTTGATGTTTCAATACGTTGAAAAATTCCTTTTAAAATTATGACAATAGATGACGTTACGTGCGTCAATCTTACAGTTAACTTTATAATATTTACGAGAAATTCACACGCAAACGAGGTTGCGGGCATAATAAATACTTAAAAATTAATATTATTTCATGACAACAATTTTCGTTTAAGTAACAAAAATAATAAACAGCGCCATCTGTGACTTGTATTAAAAATTTTAATATTAATTTTTAAACTACCATCACAGATAGTTTTATGGAAATATTTACATAAATTGGTATATAGATGGCGTTAAGACAACGTCGTATGGCACTAAAAGGCTAAAGGGGCGATAACATTACTCTGAATTTAGGTTCCAAATTAGGATTTAGGAAAAGAAAGTCATCACTACCGTATGTGATCATCTCAGTCGGCTCGCGACGAATGAAGGGAGCACAGGAGCATGTGGCTAGTCCAAGGGAGGGAGGTAGCATGTGATTTTTTACATTTTTTTATAGAAATGGTATCTATTAAAAAAATTAGATTTTAATTGAAATTTTGAGTTTAAAAAATTTGTATCTTATGAACGTGGCACCCGATCAAAAACATCCTATGATACATCTCAGATAACATTATAAAAAATATGTATTTTAAATTTTAACCAAATCGGTTAAGTAGATCTTAAAATATCCTGTACACTATTTTGAAAAAATAGTTTCACAAAAAAAGTAAAAAAAAACAGCACGGCGTCAGCATCTTAAAAAAACAAACTACATCGATGAAACAAACTGATTCTGTGACTTAATGTTAAGCAAGTCTAAACTGGTTCTAACTTTGTGTGTTTGAGTTACTTTAGCTTCTAAAATTCCCCAAAGTAATATTTGTTATAAAACATATTATTATTGTCAAGGACTGACTAAAAGAACAATAACCTTTGTCAAGGCTTTAACAAAGGATACTGCTCTCGCGGCTCTCTGCTCTGCTCATATATAATTGCTATAACTTCGGAAATAAATTGAATTTTGAAATGATGAAACGTTTAAAATATTCTTAAAATTATAAACAACTTGTAGTCAAAAAATTCAATTTTTTGAAAATCTCAATCATCATCAAATCTACGTTTTTATGCTTAGACAGAATAAGCGCCGTTATAAAAGTCCTGAACCCGCGTAAACGTTCGCTCCTGGACTGAGTTAGAATCTTGATTCAATGTAGTGTAATTAAGAGCTCCTAAATTCGTTTCCTTCCCTAAATCCTAAATTTAGAATAGTGTAATCACTCCTTAAGGTATCAACGCTTTCACAAGTAATTTCACTCCACAAAATTATTCTGGATATTTTAAGTGTTTTTCTTTAAAATCCAAACTACCGATTACTACAGAGTGACGTGTAAAAGCTACAGTGTACTACAATGTGGCATATAAAAGCTACAGCGTACTACAATGTGGCATATAAAAGCTACAGCGTACTACAGCGTGGCATATAAAAGCTGCAGCGTACTACAGCGTGGCATATAAAAGCTACAGCGTACTACAGTGTGGCATATAAAAGCTACAGCGTACTACAGTGTGGCATATAAAAGCTACAGCGTACTACAGCGTGGCATATAAAAGCTACAGCGTACTACAGCGTGGCATATAAAAGCTACAGCGTACTACAGCGTGGCATATAAAAGCTACAGCGTACTACAGCGGGGCATATAAAAGCTACAGCGTACTACAGTGTGGCATATAAAAGCTACAGCGTACTACAGTGTGGCATATAAAAGCTACAGCGTACTACAGCGTGGCATATAAAAGCTACAGCGTACTACAGTGTGGCATATAAAAGCTACAGCGTACTACAGCGTGGCATATAAAAACTGCAGCGCATTGAACGACTGCCAGTACAGCCGTTTGAATATTTACAATTTATTTTAAATTCCCCATATTTGACAATTAAATATCTTCTATTTAAGGCTGAAATAATACACGCCAATTACGTGACGTATTTCAAGTTTTTGCTATTAATTAACACGGAATAAAATAAAATGGAAAATGATACGAATAGACGTAAGTATACGTCAAGAGTTTTCCTTCATAAGGAATAGATTTGAATAATACATAAATTAATATGAATACAAAATTCTACATTAAATTCAAAAAATTCTATGTAAAGATATTTAGACCCGGAAGCACCTTAATTACGATTAGTTTAATAACAGTTAACTAAAAGTTAACCTAAATATTTATCTGAAATTAAAATAATATTACATTCACATCAGTGTATTTTTTGCGAAGAAAAAATGAACAAACAATATCACATGACGAACACACTCATATTCGTGCCATCGACGTTAAAAGACGCATTATCCTGAAGCAAGATTTCGAGAACACCAAGTGGTTATACATAACAATTATTCTTGATATTGTGTTAAGAGGAAGAAACCCGCGCTGTTTGGGGCACTTCACAGAACAGCAGCCGTGAGTCGGGGAATAGAGAAGAGATTCGGTTACGTGGCTTCGAACATTATAAACAAAGCCGTGAATTGGGGAATAGAGAAAGTTCTAATCTGAGAATTCGGTTACGTGTTTTCGGTTACTATATTAATAATGACATTTGAAATGGATCGTCAATTTAGGGTATCGAATTTTCCTAATACAATTATCCCTATCTTGTTTCTTTGTCACTTATCCGCTTCACCAATATTCTGTCCTGTTCTACCCCTCTTCTATATTCATGTTTTTCCTCAATTATCTGTCAGTTGATTGTGAGATTGTATCATTTTTACTAGCAATATGTCGCAATGGCAGGTTCTCAATATGTAATGGTACTTTTGACGCCTATTATGTACGTATCAATGTAATTAGCTCTGAAAATTACATTGATTGAAAGAAATTTCTTTAGAATGAATAAATATAAAATATTAGGCGTTTAACAAAAATTATTGCAAATAAAAATGTGTACACGACCAGTGAGAATTATTCGTTTAGAGAAAAAGTGTAATTTTATATTTTGATTTTAATAAAAAAAATCTGTTTAACAAATACTTTTACTAGTGACAAACGGCTGTCAAATGTGAAATTTATTTTTAGGCAATGTTTTTACTTAATTCGCTTGATATGGTTTACAGGCTTTTTTAAAGTTTAATATTTATCACTCTGTGTTCCTCTTTGTATATTAAGTCTTTAGTGACTCAAAAAATAGCAGATCAAATATAAAAAAATGCCAAAATTAGGTAAAATACAATACGTTCAGGAAATATTTTAGTACATTATTTTTCATAAAATAAACAGCGAGGGGTGTCTATAACTATCCAAAACAATTTTGGTTGAATGCTAAGTGCTAAATGAAATTTTGTTTTAAGATAATTTAAATGAATTCAATACATAAATTGTGGTTAATATGTTTCCTTTTTTTTCTTGTTATGACAGATCTCAATATACTCCGATGGTCCGATATCGAACTCACTGTTAAAAATCTATAAAATTTGCGTTTACTGTTTCTTTCAATATTTTACAGTTCACTACATAACATACTTTTTTTTTAATTGATTTTTTCACAAAACATTTTTTAAAAACGAAAGATTGCGTTTGACGGGAGAGCCTTCATTATTTTGTTTTTTATCCGCAGCGAGCGCTGTCGTCGATTTGTTTGTCCTCTTAAACTTTGTTGTCTTTCAAATAACCTAAACAAAGGAGCTAAATTCTTACTCTCTTATTTTTTTTCTACTCGTATAACAAAAGATTAACATTAAAAAAATTTGTACTTTAAACATATTTAGGAAGAAATAAGTTTGAGGAATTTATACAAAATATTGAAAAGTAAGTGACAATTTTTAATGTTCTATAGTCAGGTGGCAAAAATTAAGTTCTATTAACGTCGTCGTGTCTGTCTCTCCGTCTAGCCGTTGATATGTCACAAGCTCATGAATCTTTCAGTTTATAATAATTTGTGATCAAGTTTTACACGAAGATGTACTTGAAATTTACGTGACTACATAGAAATTTAAAAAAATATTTAAATTTTTTAAGAAAAATCGTGAAATGATCAAAAGGTTGTTTTATTTTAATAGAATAGTTGATGGCAATTTGAATAAATTTTCAGATGAATGTGAAGTGTAAAATATACTACGTTATCGCAAAAGACATCGCATTGAAACGAAGAAGTTTTATAAGGTCGTAATTTTATCTTATCTGAAAGGAAAAAAAACGAGTGTGCTTTGGACCACACGACTGAAGTAAAACTTCAAATTGAAAAAATATGAACTTTAAAATGAATTTACAATTTTATTCACTTTAAACGTAGAATATTTAATGTATTGAACAAAATAATAATTTATAAAATTGTTCAAGAACGAAATGAAATTACAAAATAATCAAAAAATCACCGTTCGCGTAATACTAGCAAACCTGCATATATACATATATATATATATATATATATATATATATATATATATATATATATATTTCATGCACTGGCTATGAGAGGAAGAGAGAAAGAAAAGGTGCGCGCGCACTGCTCTCTCTTGCTCCTACAGTGTGAAACAGACAATAGGCTTGCACTGTGTCTTAGATATACGAAATATAACTGGCTATGAGAGAAAGAGGGAAAGAAAATGTGTGCTCACACCTCTCTCTCTTGTCCCTACAGTAATATACGAAACGTAACTTTCTCTCTTTCTGTCTTCCCTAACTTATATCACCCTCTCAACTTCCGTTCGCCTCGCCCGATCACACTTTTCGTAACGCTCTCGTCACGCATTCACCAGTTTACTTTCCAAGTCAAGCGTGCGTAAAGAAGTTTTACTTCAAAAGGGAAATATTAAATATATAATATAATGATGAAAATCAGATCACAAATATTAAAACCTAAAATAAAAAAAAATATTGTATAAAATATAAAACTATATTTCTAAACATAAATTCAATAAAACAAAATTACAGTTTATTTGAAATGATCATTGAATATTGTCATTACGGTAGAAACTCTTCCATCTGTTCAGTAGGTGTCACCCATGGGACGAATGATCACTTCTGTTATCTGGAACGAGAAACAATTGAATTTAATTAGGTTATTTATCAAGTAATGAGATGAAGAAAAAAGTAGGGAATAAAATTATCGTTTCCGAAAATATTGTTTATTTCACTCAAAAAAATCTAATCCTTTGCCTTACAACTTTCGTAATATGATGGATCATAACTTCAAAATTAGCATAGGTTATATAGTATTCGCATATATTTTATAGTTTTTAGATACAGATAATAATGTCAATGTAGTCGAAGAAAAAGTCGCCAGTCTGGGCGATTTCGTGACAAATGCTGGCAAAGCTATAACAGATACCATAATAATATCTATGGGGAATTGTAAGTCTTAATGAGGTCTAGAGAAAAGTCTCGCACAGAAATTATCTATATTTTATGGATGTGCCACGGTACTGTTTTTAAGTTAAACAAAAAGCGTGAAACAAAAATGGTTAAGTTTGGGTCAATTTTTTAATCACAGCGTGAGACAAAAATGGTTAAGTTTGGGTAAATTTTTTTAAATCTGAGACAAACATTTATTCTGGGCACTGTGAAATTTTAATTAAAAGGGAAATTAAAATGTTTTTGAAATAAACAAAAGTGGGAATACGATTTCGAAGTACAGAGGTAGGAAGGGAAACAAACACCCTCGCGGAACTAACACAAGCACATCATATCACGATAAGGTAAGTTATTTTTGTCAATTAAAGTAAAACAAATTAATTGCAGCGGAACGAAATCTGTTCGAGCCGTTTTATACATAAAAATTATCCTATTTACTTTACAATTTGGATCGGTATTTTAAAGAAATTAACAAGTGTTTGAATTAACAGGTTTTCCAACGCATTTTCATGTTGTTCGGTACAATGTACAGACGCAGAGGGGGAATTGAGAGGGGAAACGGAGACGCTTTGCGCGGGAATATTACAAGGTAATCATATTACAGTATATTATTAAATTTTTTTTAATTAAGGAATGCTCAGGAATGATTGGAAGTTACGTGGTTAAGGAGCACGTTAAGGAGGATGCATCCGATAGCTACATATATATATATATATATATATATATATATATATATATATATATATATATATATATATATATATATATATATATATATATAATATATCATTCTCAAAATATTATGCATATAGTCGTCGTTTTGACAAGTGGTTAATTTATATATAATTTTTTTGATACATCCGTGTGCTTGTGCTTTTGCAGTTTTTTGATATGGCCTCATTTTTTGACCTCATTATCTGAAGGTATTATGCGTTTATTGTTGGAGAATGGTGTCTCAAATGCATTGGTCTTCTAACAGCGAAAAAGAAGGTAATGTTGAAGTTAGAAAGTAATGTTCAAAGCGACCCGTCGGACCGTAAGGATAACCAAATAGATGTCTCGGGGCGTTCCTCGTCTCTTTCACCAGGCCAAGTATTAGAATCACAATACCACCTGTTCTTCTGAAAGAGAGGTCAGGTAGTAGTTTACGTTGATCAGAGTAAATCTACATATAAAAAATCTTAATAAAATAATTTAATTACATCCAAAATAAATTGGAGTGGATCGCAAATCATACGTGGGGTGGGTTGCTAATCATTACACAACTGATCGTTTTGAGTATGTTACGTCTATAGGACTTAAAAAAAAATCGACAAGACCAAAGCGACGAAAAATTCATTGTATGTTCTCCACATATTATTCTAAAAATGTTACAATATGCAATTTCAAAAAGTTCTGGGGTGGAAAGGCAAAAGTAATTTCACAGAAAAACTGAAAGAAAGTTATCGGCATTTATTTTTCCGTCCTGAAATTCTGAACTTCGACTATGAAGCACATTGTCGGTTACGAAAAATAGTAATGTAAAATTCGTACCTTTTGTTTTCAACCGACTTCCAGGAAGAAGGAAGTTCACAATTCAATACATTTGTTGTGTTTGTTACCTCCGATTTGCATGGTTCTCTTTTTATTTGGAAGGTTACACCTGCAGTATGGTTCCATGAAAATTTAGTTCGAATTTGACCATGGAAATTGAAGGTGAACATCATAGATACTGTGATCGAATTTGGATGATATAGATCTAATGATAATCTAATGATAAAATCTCTAAAGTTTGGATACACTTAAGGGTAATACAACTTTTCCCTTTATCAAAATCAGGATAACGTGATGGATTTGGAAGGTCGTGATGGGCACTTTTCAATAACGAGGAGTAACTCATCGAGTTTGGACTTGTTGAACTACTCTCGACATGACCAAGAAAGTAAGAAAGTAAAGAGGTAAGTGAGTAACACACAAAGGCGTTAAACGACTTTTTTTGTGTATTTTACCTTGTGTCTTCGGCATTTATCAGCCGACTTGGATGATTATTTTTTATTTGAATGGATATACCCCCGTGTGACCCCTTAAAAATTGGTTAGAATTTGGCCATGAAAATTGAGTGTAAACAGGGCAGGTGCCATTATCGAGTTTGGTTAACATAGGTCTAATTACAATCTCATAAAAGAATTTCTAAAATTTTAAATCGATGCTAAGTCGGGGCAAAGACGAATGGGGGCTATTACTACATAAATATCTCCTATGTTCTTTCTCAAGTACACGCGTACCCACATTCGCAGATGAGTACTACATTTCACTTAGCCGATGGGGAGTCCTGGAAAAATCTCAGCTGTTGGAAAATCGGCAGTAGCGTATTTTCTAAATTTATTTATATTCGGAATCGATATTTTACAGCATAAATTCAAACTAACTTCTCCCATTTTTATACATTTTTTCATATTTTCCTAAGAACCGCACACCTTTCTTTGATCAAAATGTATAAGGTGTAAATTGCACAACAATTGGTTTATTATTTAAATACAGGGTGTCCAGTGGCAGATTTCAAAGTTTGAACAAACAGTTTCTGAACGCAACACACAAGAGGGGCGCGGGGGGCGTCGTTAGAAGCGCAAGCGGTGCGGATGTTTTAGTAGCCATGGAACAGTGGAGTGGAGAGCACCGCGCTTTTGCCGTCGAGGCGTACATTTCGAGTAGATTTTCGCTGTCTGTAGCACGCCGTCGATTTAATAATCGTTACAGTATTCGTCGATTACGTGATGGACCATCGATCGACCTCATTCAGTCATGGGTAGCAAGGTTGAGAGCTACAGGATCAACATTAAATAGGCCCAGGCCAGGACCTACACCATTGGTAGCCACGGATGAAAATGTCGAGCGTGTTATGATTTCTGTCGTTGAAAATCCCCGTTTATCACTGCGTACACGTTCATCGATATTGGGAATTCCGAAATCAACTTTACAGGTAATAATGCGAAAAAAGCTCAAGTTCCATCCATATAAAATTCATATTGTTCAAGATTTACACGATTCTGACTTTGAATTAAGAAAAACTTACGCGGAGGTGATGTTGTTGAGATTTCGTACTGCTACCCGGATGGGCAACATATTATTTAGTGACGAAGCTCACTTTCACATTGGAGGATACGTGAATAAGCAGAACTTTCGTTACTGGGGATGTCCACAACCCAAGACAAATGCATCAAGAGCCTTTACATAAGCCTAAAGTAACAGTCTGGTGTGCCATGTCTGCATCTGCAATCATAGGGCCTTATTTCTTTGAAAATCAACGTGGCCAAACTGTAACTGTGAATTCGGAGAGATATGCCCAGATGTTAAATTACTTTTTCAGAATAGAACTACAGAATAGTCTATCCTTCAACCAAAACACACGGTTCTAGCAGGACGGGGCCACAGCTCACACTGCTAATGTGTCCATGAATGCAGTGCGGCAGTTATTTCCAGAAAAAAACATATCCCGAAACGGTACCGTACCGTGACCACCTAGGTCACCCGATTTAAGCCCATGTGACTTTTTCTTATGGGGATACTTAAAATCCGTTGTTTACAAAACAAATCCGAGCACTGGGACACAACTTAAAGAAAATATTCGAGCCGAAGTCAGTAAGATACCCCAGTCGCTCTGCAAACGCGTTTTTGAAAACATGCGTGCTAGACTCGAAGAGTTTGTCAGACTCGATGGCCGCCATTTGGAAAACGTGGTTTTTAAAAAATTAAATCCGCATTTGTTGTTATAAAGTTAAAATAAACCTACTTTGTATTAGAGGTGTAGTTTTTTTTTACAATTTTTCAAACATTGAAATCTGCCACTGGACACACTGTAGTTCAATTAACTTACATTGACGCGAGGTGGCGTGGCGATGGCGCTCATAACTGCATCGGCGACGTCGCTCGGCTCCAGAAGTTCGATAGCTGGAGAGAGAGTGTGTGGGGAGTCTTCCATTCTGGAGACTCCTACCAGCGCGGCAGCGGCCGTATCCGTGCGCACTCCAGCCGGACTAACGCACTTTCAAAAAAGGAAAAAAAAAACAGTTGTTTTATTTTTGGAAAAAAAATGGAAAGAACCAATCGATTGTAAAACTACAATAAATATGAATACAGTGAAGCATAAGTTGTAAAAAGGTTTTCCTCACTTGAATGCACAAAAATTTATTTACTTTAAATTTTCTTCGGTCATTTTTTCATATTAAAAACAATATCGCTCCCAATTACTGCCAAAATAGAAAATTGACGTTTTTTGCGACATAGCGAAGCGAATCCCATATACTTTGTATATTTTTTGTGATAGGATACTTCCTCTATAAATTTCCTTTAATATTAAATACAGGACTTCAAGTGTTTTGTATAAAGTTGATCAGGTCATCCGCCACCATCGGGCCGTATACAATTTATAATAAATGCCTGTAATTTGCCAAGGGTGATGGTGTGGCCATCCGATCCATCGTTTATTGCGACGGTAACGGTCAACTCCTGTGGTTTCACTGTTATACAAAATGAATAGCTCAAGCAGAATACGAATTTGAGCCTGAATTCACTCCAGTTTTGCTCATGACTTTGGCTCTATTCCTATCATTTGACTGTAGATATATATCATTTAAGTTGTACTAATGGTACTCACTGTGATTTTGATATTTGTTTTAGAATGGGAAAACTCAAGTCTCATTGCCTCGGAGGTGGCTCGAACGGCGTGCTTGGACCCGCAGTAAATGTTGAACTTGGGGATTCCGAGAGCAGCCGCTACGTAGTGGCCTCCTATGCTAGAATATAAAAGAAATGATTTTTATATTATGAAACTTACTAGCAATGCTTCCCAATCTTTGAGCCGTATGGCAGTTTTTGTGTTATAAATAAAACTATGTTCTTACATAAGGATCTTTACTGCGTCTCAGTTAATAAAAAGTGACACTAAATTTTGATTTTGTGGTATGCTATTTAGAAGTAACGTATTGCGAAAAATATATCCGAAAATAAGTATTTAAATAATTATTAGACAGTTCCGAGGAGGCGCGTCTGCACTTTGAAAATATATATTTAACCTTTTTGGAGACTCCAATAAACTTCGTTCCAAATTGAATTTAAATTGGTCTCTTTGTTGAGGAGTGCTTGCTGTGAGGAGGAGATAGCAAATACAAGCACGAGCACAAATGTACCATATGTGGGGTGCATTTTCCACATCCACATATAGCTACACGAAATTTAGATTAAAACAGTAAGAATAATTACTGTGTAGTTTCTTCAAGTTATTTACAAAGCCCACCCCACATAGATACATGGATACCATTCACAAGCAACTACCTGAATCATCTCAGATCTGTAAGGGTTCGTAACCATTCGCCTCATCCATAGCTCTCCTTAACAAAAGAGGGGGCCTTAAAAAGTTCCCTAATAGTGTCCCATTTCAACTATGAGCGAGTATCGAGTTCTTCCATCCAACAGGGCTAGAGGCGCACACTTCTCAATGAGCCATTTAATATATCTATTCTGAAGTGAAAACTTTTTTGACACACCTTATCCAAAATTGTTTAAAGTATTTGTGACGTCGCATCCCACCAAGAATTACGCGTCGGATATACTCAGTTGTAGGGCTAGACTACGGGTGTACTCGGCATTAGGCCGAGTGCGACCGAACAAGAGGAATCGAGGTAGTAAGCATGTGTAAATTTCGGATAATTTTTATAAATTAATTGAACATGTTTGTACGAATGTAGAAATCGTAATTAAAATGACATTATTAATTTAAATAATTTGACTTGTTTTTTTAAATTTTTGAACTCAAATTTTCCCACAGACATAGTTCGACACTGTTCAATGGCTAATGGAATGAAAACATGTTTTGTTTTCACACAGTTCAATTTTTTCCTCCTGCTGTACCAACTGATGTCGTACCTAATAACCTAAGGAACTATTTGTCCTCTTCGATGATATCTTGGTAAATGAATATGCTTAGATTTATAAACGGTATCCGCGAATAAGTGTCGGCCAAAGAAAGACGCTATTCATTGGAATTAATTGTAGTTGAAATAAAACGTAAAATCCGCCCTTTTTCTAATTGAGTCCAAAAAAATATTACATATAACTCTTTTTAACACACTCAATACTCGTCTGGAGTGCGGTACTTACCAGGGCAGCTAGATGTCTTCGCAGCTGTTTGCCACTGTTTCCCTTGAGCGGCTGAATAATGTGCGCAAGTACCGTATGTACGAAAAAGATGACAAATAATTATGAATATTATTTTCAATTTTCTGAAAAAGTCATCTTCTAAATTTTATTTTAACGAAAATCAACTATTTTTCAGTCAACGAATAACGTCTTTCTTTGTCCGACCTTGTTCCCAGACACCGTGTATACAAAACTAGTATAGGTATATATATGAAATAGGCATAGAAACATGTAAACTGAAACCAACATATAGAATTGTTAACAGAATAAAAGCGGACAACATCGAAAAATGTCTGCCATTCGTGTTGGTGTTGAATCGAGCGTATTATAGCAGATACAAAGAACAAATTAATATCAACGTTTTTGTTAACATCCAAAATAAGGAAAGTTTCTGAATTAGAATTAAGCTTTAAGTGTATGTTTGGGTCTGTGTATGAAATTCGATAAGACAGGTTACCACGCACTATCCGTATCCGTACTATTTGTAACACTCATTGAGTATCTTTACACTAGCCGGTACCAGCACTGGCACGGCGCGGCACCATCTTCCTCCTTCATTCATCACTGCTACCAACTTAAAGAGAAGCCAATATGGCTGGTATTCAAAATAAATTAATAAAATATAAAATTCATTTAGAAAGATTGTTGTATCTTAGCTGCATGCTGTTATTAAATTGCATGTTTAAAAAAAGTAAGAACTTGATAGAAGTCATGTGACTAACTTGTGTTTTCGTTTTTTGGACATTTCTTGATAAGTGCACCCAAGAAATACAAACATATCTGCCAAGACTTGTCTGAAAGATTTTGTTTGTAAAGGAGTTTTCTTCTCAAGGATCGAGTTTTATATATATAGGGCCCGTTATGAAGTTTTATGAGGAGTAAAATTAGAAGTTCAGACATTTAAAAAAGTGTAACAGTTTGTAAGTCTAGATGTAGGAGGTAATCTCCGAAACTACTCATCCGATTTCAAAAGTTTTTTCACCAATATTTAGAAAGGACCTTCAGGATGGACAAAGATTGTATATCACCCTGTTAAAAAATGTTTCATGGATTATAAAAAAGTTAAATTTGGTTTTGGGAAAAGTTTGGATGTGGGAGGTAATCTCGAAACTGCTCAACCGATTTCAAAAATTCTTTCAGCAATATTTAGAAAGGACCTTCAGGATGTACATAGGTTATATATTATCCCGTTAAAAATATTTAATGGAGACCAGTTTTGCAACGCAAGCCAACGAAAAAACAGTCGAGCGAATGCATTTGTTATGAACGCTGCCTTAACGGTAAGAGATATATTGATAGATGATATTGGTATTTATATTATATACAGCGTTACCTATTTTATACATTTCAAGACAATCTTAATTATGCAGTCAATTTCAGTGGTGCATCGGAGCTGACACGCATAATGTTTTTTTAAATTTTATATAGCCTGGTCTCTATTTATTTAATGTTACAATGTCGTATTTAAGTCATATTTTTAAATATAAATAAAAATTATATGAAGACGTCCCAGTAATGCTAACGCATTTTTACACAATTACAGTTTGTGTAATTACATAACTTATTCCAATATGTTCCGGCGATGACATCGTCTAGTGTAGGAACGCGTTCCTGGGTTTCCATAGATTTTCATTTCATTTTCATGTCAGCCAATTAAAAAAAAAACTCAATGGATAAATGAGCGGTTGAGCGACTGAGCGAGGCGGATGTTTAACGAGCGGCGCCTATTGAACTTACAAGGAACTAAAGAAATAAGATCGGGATAAATACGAACTAGATCTACATATTTCGGTTACCGGAGCGCGCTTTCTAATGGAGTCATTCGTGAACTAAATAATCCCACTAGGTGCATAAGAAGCTTAACACAATTTAACTTACCTGCTAATGTTGACGATGTGTCCCTGTTCTCCCGTCTGCTTCATGTACTTGACAGCCTCCCTGCTGCATGTGATCAGACCCAGCGTATTTATCTTTAGCATCCTCTCCATGTCCTCATCGGAGACCACACTTTCTCCTACATCTGTGACAGAATATTAAATAAAATATTTTACTACCATCATTATTGTTTTTTTCGCAATCGTCATTCAATGTTTATTCTACCTGGACTAATGCGAATGCCGTCCAAAATAGATTCAGAAACGGGGTTACGTTTTTAAACGTTCAATCGAAGCCTTATTGTTATGAACCGTCCAAATTCGGTCTCAAAAAGACTATTACGTAGAACAATAAATGATCTAAATACAGAATAACAGAAAATTATAAGCAATGGAATTATTTTTTAAAACTTTACGATTTTTACCGAAAATTAGATAAGAAATAAGCCATGCCTAGCAATACATTTCCACAGGGAAAACTAGATTAATATTGGCAAGAATTGAAATAGGTACAGTATATACCCATATTTCTTCTCAAAAATATATCTCAAACTGTTCCGCAGACCACTACCAGTACTACTGGATAGGTTTTTCAAATCGAGACTGAAGTTCCATTTACCATTTTTAATTTTTAAGTTCGTTTCTCAAAATATTAAGCTTCAAAGCGATATGCAAAATATCCTACCCCGGTTCCTCTAATTTTATAACCATGAGTTTGAAATCTGAAAAAATTCTAAATATTTAATTAAAACTTTCAAAAAATATTTCGTTTGACTTGTATCTACAGTTTAATGAGATGTATCTAACTATGGAGTCTTACTTTGTGCATATACCGATACGCACTTAGTCGAGTTAGCCGTTTTAAATTTTCTTTGTAATATGTTTGTTCATATCCATACAAAAGAGTTTATTGGCCTAACGTTGCTAAACTTTTTTCAGAATTTTAGGGAAACTATTTGAGAGGTTCGTAGAGAGGTTAAGTTAAACTTAACACTTGTCTGAATGACCATTGAGACCACTATTTTTTTAACCTCCAATACCTTGGGGTGTAATATTGAAAACTATAACAGATTAAATGAAACTACGTGCTGCAGTATTATTTCTACTTTCTTTAAGTTCTTTACCACGACCTAGGTTTCGTTGTATTACAACATCTTCAGGTGGGTTATTAGCAAAGAAGAAGTATCTTTGCTAATAGCCCACCTGAAGTGCTTGTAATACAACAAAACCTAGGTCATGGTAAAGAAATTAAAGAAAGTAGGAATAATATTACATCACGTAGTTTCATTTAATTGTGAATAATGAATTTCTACAAAATTAACGCCAAATATATTTAACTATAACAGACTAAAATTGTGTTAAAATAGATGTTTACTTGAGCATTTTACCAACTTCTGGCAACTCTCACTGACTATATTTGGTTGGTACAAATTAGCCAAGTAAGACTTCACATTTTGTAGTCGTTCTCTTGACTGCTGCGCGTAGCAACTGAGACTATCTTTTCAGTTATCATGATCATAAAGCACTATGATTCATAGAATAATCCCAGCTACTTTATTTACAACACGATGACGTAAGAGTTTAATTTTTCCAGTAAAAGGAAAATGTCTTATCCTCTTATTTAGTTATGTACAAGTACAAGAATTATAGAATGGATAAAATACTAGAAAATTGTCTCACCTGTAAATGTTCCGACTTGCAAACATGCGGCGCTATTAATGAGAATGTTTATTTTACCAAACTTCTCGTTGATGAAAGCGAAAACTCGTTTTACGTTTTTAGCGGAAGATACGTCGCATTTCTTTCCGAATATTTTACCTTTTCCAGTTCTCACTTGTATATTGAGTTTCTGGAATGAAAAGCAAAATAGTTAATACAGGTTTTCCTAGTTTAAAAGCCGATCCAATTCCAAGTCATTAGCTTCTTCGCAAAGGCTTATGTATCGCTTTTGGATTTGTTTTTCAATAATCTTGTTGAATTTGTTCTATAGAGTAAAAGTGGATGTGTGAAAGGGTTTATTGCCAAAGCTTTCTTTATTTTGACTTGTACGCTATGGAATACCCATTTTATTGAGGCTTACTCTTCTAGCTCAGTGCGTGATTATCAATAGAATAACGCGGCAATGCATAATGACAGAAACATGTATATCGCTAAGGATAAAATATATGTATTTCATAAATCAGGTGTGTGTTTGCAACAACACATGTTGATCCAGATTCTAACTTGGATCTCATTTATATTTTTTTATAATTGTCACTATATTATTCCATAAAAGACTAGGCAATAAAAATTCTTCAATAATTATATAATATCATTAATATAATTTTTAGAAAAAAACTGACCATCTACTCCAGTAAGGTCACTCCAAGTTTGTGAATAATTTTTTTTTCATATGTCATCTGGGATGTTGTTTAGCAAGACTAGTTATGAGGATTTCCAAAATGGTTCTTTCAGAATATTTTTTATTTGATGGGACTTTTTATAAAAACCCACAAGAAAACTAAGGATTATCCTAGATCTTGTATTTTTTTTTAAATAGGTAACATGTCTTTACCACCATGAAAAATGTATTAGGCAATATATCTATGTCATGAAAAAATAATATTTGTAAATAAGATTGCTTGATTGATTGAAGATCTTTGCTAATAGCCCACCTGAAGATGTAATACAACGAAACCTAGGTCGTGGTAAAGAACTTAAAGAAAGTAGAAATAATACTACATCACGTAGTTTCATTTAATTGTGAATAATGAATTTCTACAAAATTAACGCCAAGTATATTTAATAAGTGAAGAAATATTTTTGCTGTTCCGCTGTGATGCGCAAACAAATATAAAGACTCACAGATAAACGGGTAAACACTCTAAAAATAATATTTCTGTATTTCATCATTATTGTATCCTCTAAATATTTCCTCTTAAATACCTTCAGCGTACAGAAATACAAATTGTACAGTTTCATTACACGTATATTAAAAAAAATCGTAATAATCAATTTTTTAAAACGTAATACTAAACCTACCAAAATAATTTATAACATATTCAAACTTTGAATAAATTGAAGAAACAAAGTAAGTTTATAACGAATGCACAAAACATTGAAAAATGTTATATGCGAAATACGACCAATAACGTTATAAGTCCCATGCGTCTGTCCACATTTGAGTGGTTTATTTTCGCACGTACGAATACGCTTCCGCACTAATGTATGTCTGGATGGAAAATTTCATAGCGCGATTTAAAATACATGTAGTGTTAACTATTGGTGTATATAGATACATCATACAATTATGCAATCACTACACGTCGAGTAGCTAGGCGCTTCTTTGTTGCGTTGTACTAATGCAATGTAAATTAATTTTTGAAAATGTTAAATTTGTGTGAACTGATTCCGATAAAATAAAAAAAAAAACTAAATATTACATCGAGTCAATACTAATATTACTTCACGTAAATTGAGTTAGTAGTTTTACGTAATACGATTCAAACAAATACACAAACAGATAAAGAGAGCGAAAATTTCAATATAATATTTTAGTATTCTATTATTTTTATCACACGCCCCTATAAAGACTTACCTCGTGAATGTCTGCAATGTATAGACAGACCAATTCTACAGCTATATTACATTTGTAACTATATGTCATTAACAGTCTATCGTTCGATCTTTTAAATCACAAAAAAGAAAAAATTAAGGAACGTCTAACTAATAACCATTTAGCCCAGATTTCTTATTGCTTTGATTACATAGAAGTGAAGTGGCTTTACGCAAAATAAATGAGAATGAGCGTTAATTATTTTCATTATGACACTTATGTTTCATATCATGACACTTATGTGTGTTATAGTTCCTTGATAATAGCAATGGTAAACTACTACTCTCTATTTTAATACCAAGACGTACAAAGGGAATACTCGAATGTCACTCAAATTTAACTTCTTTTTCTTAATTTTTTTTCTTAAATAAGAACCACAATTATAATTAGTGGTTTGTGGTAATGTATCGATGTGTTATGTCTGTTTTAAAAATTATGAATGTTTGCTGTATACACCCGTTATACGTATAAATGTCCAATATAGCAATGTTTTCAACATCACGTATATCTTTCAATTACAACATATAGGCTACAGTTTTAATAGCACATATTTATTTTTTTATATTAACAAAATTGCTTTAGTTTCTTAAAAATTTACTTCACTGCTTCCTAAAATATATGCTGTTTTAAAACATCTAAAAATTTGTAAAAAAAAGTTATGGAAAAGTAAAATGGTGAAAATAAAATGTGATGGTCCTGATGTAAGGGAGCCCACAGCAGTTCCGTTTACCGCCTCGAGCAGATTAACTTATTTTCTTACCTCAACAAGATTGCGTCTGCGCGCCAGGCCGACAACATTGAGGCCCGCTTCAGCGAGCGAGACAGCAATGGCGGCTCCGATTCCTACGCTCGCACCTGTCACCACCGCAGTTTTACCAACCCAACGATCCATCGCTGCTTTTGACTAGAACAACTATCCACCACACCAGTGTACCTTAAATGACAAAACACTTTGCCTATCCAAATGACGTTTTGCTTTTTTGAATCACACTTGATATTAAATTATCTAGATAAGCGATACTCAGCCTTTTTTATGTTTCTGCAGTTACGATTTACCTGTTACCACTCGTCACACAACGGAAAAATTACCTGTTGAATGCTTAATTTATTATGAATGCCTAAAGTTGACGACGCCTATTCTCAAACGATGAACTTGCAGGATCTATTGTTCCATCTTATATCGTTCCATCTTCTTTCGATATTTCATTATTTATTTATGTAATTTAATGTATCTAATTGATACATATGGCGGATTTGCTGCTACGAGAGCAGTCACTTATAGCCAGCCATAGCACAATTACAGCCCCACTCGACAAGCGGTCGTGATTCGGACCCGGATCCCCGCAGTGCGTTGTACAGTCAAAGGCCTTATGCCTTGTGATCAACCCAACAAACTAGGACGATATATTGAATGATATCTTGAATATATTGAATGATCTCCGCAGCAAATAAAAGTTTTATTTTAAATTCGCAGCTCACGAACTCATTTTACCTTCCAAACCCTTCTTTAATCTCTTTATTTCCTAATATAGGATTGTTTTGTATATTACAGCTAGACTGACATACTAGGCGTATTTTCAAATTAACAAATTGCTAAAGTTTTGAAAAATATTATTTGTAGCAGGATGAACGAGAGGTAACGGCGATCGAGACGTTTAGAAGGAACGCTTAGATAAGAGGGCCAGTAGGTCATGGTAAGATGTATTATGGCAAATATAGAAATGGGAGAGCGATCGATAGATGACAGGACAGGAGAAAATGGGGAGAAGCACACAGGATGAGAAGAGTAAAAATTGTAATAAAAAGAGTGAATGACAAAAAAAGAAGTTTCACTTCTAGTATCTATGGCGATCACTCATTTTTTGTAGATACTATAGCGTCCGTCCATTTGTCACAACATTGCAGTCTCTATAGTTTTAAACGTAGATGCCTGTAAACTGGCGAGTATATCGTTTGTACGAAGATAACATTTGGTGTTTAGAATGGAATAACAATTTTTTTGAAGTACGCAAAGTAAGGTTGAAAATTATTTTCGCGCATTCCGTTGAGTGAACTATAATTGTTTCTTTTTTAAATTAAATTAAGTTTTTTTGCAAAAAATAAACTTTACAGTGATGTAAAATGATTTTCGCCTTGCCTTTAATTTTTCAATTATGGGTTTGAAAAGTCTGAAATAATTCTAGACATGGAGGAACTTTTAAATGATTTGGTAACCAGTTTACAGTTATTTAAAAAATAACTAACTTAAAAACAAGTTACTCCGTTCAATAGTATATTAAAACGTTTGTTCTCTGATTTCCAAAATTTAGAAAGTGAATACTTTTTCTTGCTACATTAATTAATTTTAGCGTCATTATTAAATATCACATTGTTAATGTGCACAAGTTTTATGATATTTTTAAGCTAAAAGTAACAATTGATTTGTATCAACCTGGCTAGCGATACCGGAAAATATTAGATCATCTAAATTGTCCCAGAAATATGGTTTAGAATGCAATTCAATATTTAAAAACGCGTTATACAATTGAAAGTATTCTCAGAAAAAAAAGACCAAGAAAAAACAACCCTAGGAACCATAGAGGATCGTAATATGCTCACAATTACTGAGTGTTTAAAAATTAAACCATTTCGATTTTTTCCAACTAATTTGGTTAATACCATTTTGTGTATGAATTTGGTGCATCCTATATTTTTCGGTTATTACTTATAGTTATTGCTTTTTTATTGGTTCGTATTTTTTTGTCTCCAAAGCTCTGCACTGCACTGTAGCGTAAGATACTAGTCCAGTTTTATTTTTGAGTTTATATGTTTATCTTTACGTTTTCAAAATTTTAGCCAAAATATCATCTCTTTACATTTCTATATGTTCCTTCACGCGGTTGGCATATTTCAATTTTGTGTATATGGCCTTTTTACAATCTTTTGTTATGAGTTTGCCAATATACTCACCTTGCCTTTACCCTCTATCACCGTATTATTTATTGTGTTCATGTGCATAGTTGGCATCTATTGCATTGGGAGAAATAGGTTTCGGTTAGCCCATTCCCCGCAGACAATGGCGGAACCATCAAAGATAATTCAGTTTGATCTTGTCACATTTGCTGACAGAGTGCATGTTTGAAAAATAGAACAATAGAATATTATTATCTCACTCGTTTTTCTCATTCCGGTGTCCTAGATATCTCGAAATATTAAATTTAATATTGTTTGTATGCACTTACGAAGATTTTTTTCCTGAGAATTTTGTTGGAGATAACTATGTATTAACATGGGAATATACTACGGGAATACAGCCACCATAAAAGAGTGTGCTAACAGACGACCTCACACTATGAATCGCAATTCACACTGATAACAACTTAATAAAGTTATGATATAACATCTTTATTTTTGTGGAGCAACTTTAGGGTACTAATGACATGATTATATAATATACCGCTACGGACTAATACTGTATTGAAGGTATCGCGAATATCTTCGACATATGCAAAAATATTAAGAAATGAATTCTTTTATCGAAAAGTTAAATCAAATCACAGATCTTAATACATTACCACTTAGCAACGAGCAACCGTCCGCACCACTCCGCAACGAGTGACGACTTCGGTAAAACATACTATGGGAATTCGTGGGCTGATTGAGGGTGGGGGAAATTAGCGGGTGACGGAAAAATTAAACGTCTGTTTCGTTCTCGATCATTTCTTTTCCATATGTATAAAAGAGAGGAAATAGTGGTAAACTGGAAATAGCATTAAATAATTCAAAATATTATATTGAAATTTAGCTGCGATAGTGGTGCGTGTTTTATTGATGTAGCGCTATATTACAATGTGGAATAGTTTATTTTTTTTAAAAGATAACTTTTTTTGTAAAGTAGTGGACAACACTAGGTTTTGGAGAAGTAGCTATCGAATATAATATTAATTACAATTTCGGTACTATTATTAGTAAATTTAATAAAGTTAATTAATTGCTTTTATTATATTTAAAATTAAAATTGATTTTTCTCGCATTAGTTAACCGTGTTGTGTAAATTTTTCTATTAAACTTATTGTTATTATAACAAGATTTTCAATTTTCTGATCGTGTGTTATATATTATTATGCGAAGGTTCAGGTCATGTTGACATAATGTATCAGAGACATGATTAGATGTACATAATAATAATAATAATAATAATAATAAAAAAGCTTTATTAAATTCCATACAAAAAGTTGCATACATGCAACATGCAATAAAAAATAAATAATAAATAACAACATTAATTAAAAAGGATGACATTTGTATAAATTGTATAAAAAATTAATTAATTAACGCTCATGATAATTTACATTGACAATTATTATATAAAATTTTTATATTATTTATTAAATTTATATGGACCCCCTTAGGGTAAAAAGCTTCCTCCAAAGCTTGCCATTCGTCTCTATCTTTGGCTGTTTGGAGCCACTTATTGAAAATGTTTTTCTTTTTCCTTTCTTTGTTTTTCTTTGGAGGGTTTTGGTCGATCTCTCCCTCGGTGTTGGGAGATGTTTATTGTTTTGAGTTTCGTGTGTTTTATGTTTTTATGTGTTTCGTGTGTTTTATGTTTTTATGTTTTATGTTTTTTTTTTTATTTTGGTTTTTGAAACAGGCCTTGTAATTGATTTCTATTTATTTTCATCGCTTACATCTTGTGCTTTGGTAGGGTTTTTACTTATCAAAAAAAAATGATTATATGATTAGATGTAGATACCTAAACATAATATGAAGTCGTAAATTTGTATATAAACTACGTTTTTTTTCTTATATGTGGAAACGTTTTGTTATATATGGTTCAATAGCGGTAGTAATTAATATAAATTCTTTTCTCTACAGCCTTACTTTCATTAGAAAATTGGTTCTATTTTTCATTTATATGATTTTGAACACTTCAATATCGTTTCATAAAACATTGATAAAAATCAACTAACAATAGTATATTAGGAAAATTTTTAATATAATTAAATGGTCGATTAATGTATTATTTATAAATAAGTTAAATTTGTAATTTATTGTTAAAATAAAATTTCAATAAAAGGAAAAATGAAAATACATCGTTCATTATTTACTTTAATTCCATCTTTTGCATGGAATAGGAATATGAAGCTGGTATGGAAAAAATAAGTGTTTCTATGGTTATTTTTTAAAGGAAAGAATAGACGTTAAAAACTAAATATTTAAAAAATGGGCTCGTTCGCGATTAATTTATTATAAAAAAATGGTTTAAGAAAAGTGTTAAAATAATTATTTCCAGTTTTTTAAATCTAAATTGTTTTTTCACTTTTAGTTTATAATTGGATATTATACACTCAATAAACATTTAAATGGAAATGTTTATAGTAAAAGTTGAATGAGGAAAAAAAAGGATTTCCAACATCAATAAAAACAATAACACTTCACTTAACATCAATAAAAACAATCAATTCTGTTAACCCTTAAAATTTAATATTAAATATTTATTTATTTATTTTATGGACAAAAATACGTTCTTGTATTTACTATGGCTGCTTTAAGGTTTTTTATGTTTTAATGAAAATGCATTCATTTCCAATTAAATTTATAACTATAAAAGAATTATACCACAAGTTAAAGATATAAAAATTAATTTTTAAAGTAGAATTGAGCAATTTTTCATTAAGTGGGATAGATGTCATTTTTTTATTACATTTTAAAGTTATATTTTTCTTTTATTCAAAAATTTCTTAATAAAGTTTCTAACCGTATGTCCGTTAAGTACTCGTACGTATATGTGTAATTATACATTTAAGGTGAAAAACCCTTTGGTAATAAAAAAGGAGGTGTTTCTGGTAAGTTCTGTTTCAAATCAAATTTTGTTCTCCCATTAAAAAAAAAACAGCGGAATATACGTCTTTACTATACTTGAGTTGTACGTTACCTACCCAATTATACATTAATATCAGGTTTTCAGCGAAAGAAAAACAAATTTACACATAATATACAATTTCCTTAACAATACATATTATTTATCATTATCCGCACAACCAATCAATATCTTCGAAATATTTGCACACAAATTAGTAATAATTTACAACGAGAATGGAATAAGCAGTAAAATAGCGATAACGTTTTACGAACGATTTATCGTACGTCCTTATCGTTGAAATGACGCTTGGGCAAAGGAAATTTCCACACGTGTTTATTTAACGATTTAAATGCTTATTTGTAAAAGTACTGTATCATTTGCTTTCCCCCTTCTTATACCTGCAGTTTATATTTTCAAATGTTTAATGTACAAAATAATTTATACTACATTGAGGTCAAAAAACAAAGAAGCGTTCAGAAACAGAGCGATGTGATAAAAATATCATTTTCGCTGTCTAAATCAAACGTCGCTTTGGCTTTTCCCTAGGAGAGTGACTCGTAGCTATATTCACATCAGTGAGAGCAGGGAATATAATATACTTTTGTGTTAGCATTCAAAAAACAGTACGAGTATAACTCGCACCACTAAAGTTACATACACTTAGTTACAAAATTTTGTAACTAACTATGTACCATTGGATGTCCGTACATTCAATGTCAAAAAAGATGTGCTCGGCGATATATTTCCACGCTGGAAAAGAATATAATTAATTCTAAATCATTTAATAGAAATAGTATGTACCACTGAATGTCCAAACGCATGTGTATGTAACCTTAGTAGTGAGAGTTTTACTCACACTACTAAGGTTATATACACATACGTTAGCATTCAAAAACAGTATGAATGAAACTTGAACTATTAAGGTTACAAACAAATACGTTTGGACATTCGATGATACATATTATTTATATTAAATGATTTACAAATAATGATATTCTTTTCCTTTTATATTTATATCTTTTTGACATTCAATGTTTGGACATTCAATGGTACTACTCACACTACTAAGGTTACATTTACATACGTTGAGTAAAACTCACACTACTAATGTTACATACGCATACGTTTGGACATTCAACGGTACATGTTATTTCTATTAAATGTTTTACAAATCATGATATTATTTTCCAGCGTGGAAATATATCGCTGAGCACATTTTTTTGGCATTCAATGTTTGGACATTCAATAGACATTCAATGGTACTTACTCACACTACTAAGGTTACATTTACATACGTTGAGTAAAACTCACACTACTAATGTTACATATACATACGTTTGGACGTTCAATATACATTCAATGGACATGGACGTTCAATAGACATTTAATGGTACATACTCCCACTACTAAGGTTACATTTACATACGTTGAGTAAAACTCACACTACTAATGTTACATATACATACGTTTGGACATTCAATGCTACATATTATTTCTATTAAATGATTTACAATTAATGATATTATTTTCCAACGTGAAAATATATAGCCGAGCACATCTTCCACAGGTGTATGAGTATCATGAATTTCTCAAAAAATATGAAGTCTAGAACCATCCCTAGGTTTTGACAACACACAAAACTAAATAAAAAATAGAGATTACTTAATTGCCCCCCTCTAAAATTTCGATATAAATACTTCTGAGTGTTTATCATGTTATTGAGACATATGTGGATGCATTAAACTGTGATAACTGTGATAACCAGTGATAAACTGGCACACCTTGATGACTCAAGGTGCTGAAACCATGAAATTTATCAAAACCACGATATAATCGTATATTTAATAAAAGAATAAAATATAACTTAAACAAAATGCTTTTTGGGACGTCTCATCATCCAAACAAAGCCATTTAAATGATCAATAACCTACAATACTACATTTCTACGAGGTCAGCTAAATAAAATGAAAACTGAGTACCAATGTTTTACTCAATACAGGAACTAATACTATGATGGTGAGATTTACCTAATAAATGTACTATTTTACTACAAAATCATGAGAAATAACGTAAATTACATTACCTTGTTATTTGTTCCGTTTTTTATGTTTTTTTTTCGTTTTGAGAATTCCGTACCACAATGAAAAAACCAAAGTTTTATAGAACCAGTTTATTGTTCGTCTGTCTGTATATAAAAACCCTTTTTCCGGTAATGACTTTTCCGGTAACGACATTTTTGATTAAGTCGGATTATTTGCATTAGGTAAAATCTCTAAAGTTTGTAATGTATTCTTCTACGCTATCACTTCTTATTTTCCACCCAAATTCTTAAAATATCCGAAAATTTCCATGAGATAGTGTTAAAAATACTTTGAACGAAAATTAAGTTACATTCGCTAATTTGTCATATAAGGATAAGTTTCACATTTAGCCTCTGAAATTTTATTATTTTAATATTGAAAAAAAATTGTATAATTTATATTTTGTCTAGAATAATAACATAATACAGTAAAAGAAAAATAAAAGAGAAAACGAGAAAAAAACAATTATACTTGTAAGAATAGGATTTAAACCTGACAATGGTGTACCCATCCAGAATATCAAGCATTATTTTTTATATAAAACCAAGTTAAGTGCCCCAGATACCATTTTAATAAACGCCTTTTTTTCGAGGCATTCGCGAAAAGGCGTATATACACCCCGGTGAAAAAATTAAAAAAAAGATTTAAAATGAAAAAGGAATAAAAGTTAAAACCGTACTGTGAAAATACTGTCTTTGTAAAAAAAACTATTCAAATTATAATTAAAAATAATTTTCTTTTCCATGAAAAATATTTCTTCTATTGTCTTTATAGGATCAGCCTTTCAGGCATCGGCCTCCCCTTTCCTCTCCCACCATGGCGTTATATAATTATCTGAATAGTAAAGGATCTCATATGAAGTCTTAGTAACATACGTGCCAAATTCCGTTGACTAGATACCGTAAGGCAAACTATTAAACTAATTAAATATCTAGGTACACGATAAGACGACAATGTGTCAACCAGTTTCGTACAGATACACGTCGCACAGAACAATTTCAATAGGTATACGTTAAAATGAATGTCTAAGGACATGACTATGTGTCAACCAGTTTCGTACAGATACACGTCGTACAGGACAATTTCAATAGGTACACGATAAAATAAATGTCTAAGGACACGATTATGTGTCAACCAGTTTCGTACAGATACACGTCGTACAGAACAATTTCAATAGGTACACGATAAAATGAATGTCTAAGGACACGATTATGTGTCAACCAGTTTCGTACAGATACACGTCGTACAGAACAATTTCAATAGGTACACGATAAAATGAATGTCTAAGGACACGACTATGTGTCAACCAGTTTCGTACAGATACACGTCGTACAGAACAATTTCAATAGGTACACGATAAAATGAATGTCTAAGGACACGACAATGTGTCAACCAGTTTCGTACAGATACACGTCGTACAGGACAATTTCAATAGGTATACGATAAAATGAATGCCTAAGGACACGACTATGTGTCAACCAGTTTCGTACAGATACACGTCGTACAGAACAATTTCAATAGGTACACGATAAAATGAATGTCTAAGGACACGACTATGCGTCAACCAGTTTCGTACAGATACACGTCGTACAGAACAATTTCAATAGGTACACGATAAAATGAATGCCTAAGGACACGACTATGTGTCAACCAGTTTCGTACAGATACACGTCGCACAGAACAATTCCAAGCCATTTGTCCTATGCCATAACTTTTTCCCATAGCACCATAAACACCAATGAGACTAGTTTTTCTTATTACTGGGTCTTTATTCACTGATAATAAAAAATAAAGACATTATAAATCAACAGTTACAGAAAAAACAAAAATGCTATTGAAATGAAGTATTATTTTGAAATTTTTTTAAAATAATAATATCGATAATCGAAATAAGGTTATCTTTGTCAGACATTTTTCACTTTTAATATGACCTAATGAATTGGTTTTTACTTCTTAACCTTCAAACGTAGCGTTATCTAAAGAAATACCCTTGAAAGTATTTAGCAGTATTTATTTAGCAGTTCAATGCAAAATCATGTTGCGTTAATATACTAAAGAGTTACAAGTAACCAATTATAGATCTTACTTTCACTTGTAGAAGGTGCACTGTAACATGTTTGCACAGTGAAACAGATATTGATTCTTTCACCAGTTTAATTGAAATTTTATGTACTTTTAAACATTTCAAATTTTACGCGTATTAAAAGGTTTACAGAAATATTTTTGTGCTAGTCTCTCACTCGTATATAAGCATGGAGCTATAAAGCTCCTCTAATGAAGAAGCCAAAGCGGTTTTCATGATGCGCAGCGAAAGTGATACTTTTAACACTTTTTTATACGAAATACAAACTATTCGAAATTCAAATGCCCTTGTTTCAGTTTTTCTCTTATTCACGCATATACAAATATAACGATAAGGAGCGAAACAGACGATTGATTTTTCGATCCCCACTGACTTTACCCTTCGAACCTTTAAGCTCCTGGTTACCATATAAGTTACGATGAATGGAGTTTCCAATAAACCAACCGAGAGTTAATGAGACGGTCGTACGTCTATGTATTTAACAAATTTATTATTATCTCAACTAAAACCATGTTCTGCTTTTTCCTGATTTATCTTAGATTTTTCAATAGAAGTAAAACAACAGGCAAAAGATAATTAACACTAAATATATAACTTACACATTGCTTTATATGTGAAATGAGATTGTGTGAAACTTATGACAAGGAGGCTGCCAGTTAAAACTATTAAAGTTTTACCTGAACATTCGCACTGATAAAGGTCCAGTTGACACCATATGTCTTTTTTTTATAATAGCATTTAGTTAATGTTTATAATACTCTAATCGTATTAAAAGTAAAGAACGTCTGACAAAGATAACCTTATCCCTGTTATTTATTTTGAAATTTTGCAAAAAAATAATGTCTCATGTGCTTTGGGTCAACGACATTTTCTGTTTGTTTCATTCGTGTTTGCTATGATTTGGCCTAAAGCTGCAGTCTCTTTCACATAATTAATTATTGTTCATATGAAACACGTTTTTCAAATTCACGATATTGCCTTCAGACATTTAAAAAAAATTACCGAAACCTGTAAGTTATTTTCCATCGAGTTACGAACCCCTCTCCAAAGCCAAAGGGACATTTACGGTGGACAGGAAAATGGTGCTTTTATGGTTTTGTTGTTTTTTTGTCACTTTATCACTTTGTTTTTTGTCACTTAACCGTGGTGTAGTACTTTGATGCTCGATGTTGTGTAATAAATGCGATTTTATGGTATTTTGTATAGTCAAATTGTGAAAAAACTGTGCTAAGAAAGAGAGAAACAAATCTGAGGTTATTTTCGAGATCTTAGATTTGTTTTCCTGAGTATTTAAATCAATATCAGTGACACGCAGTGCCTTACAGATATATATATATATATATATATATATATATATATATATATATATATATATATATATATATCAAGTATTTAGGAATTTTTAAATACAATTGATATATGGTATTCAAATAAAGTCCGCAATTTGATATAAGGTCTGTAGTCCAAACGCTATAAATTCTTGCAATTTTAGGTGAAATTTACAAACTTTATAGTACTCAACGAACTTACTAAGACTTACCTGTATGAAATCACATGCGTGTCACGAAGCAAAGGTTTTCACTAGCAAAATTTTTTACGTCATTTCAAGCATTCGATTTGTAGCTGGCAGCCAGTAGCTTTCCAGCTATATTCGGAGTGAAACAGTTCCATGTGATATTCTATCCGAGTGCACATTATGACAACTGTGCTCTCGTCAACTGATCATTACGAACTTACGCAAAACGTAATTGATTGTTTTATTTAATAACTACTTTTGCAACGTTATATTAAAACATAAACATACCATACAAACTGAATGTGCAACTATTTCAGAATTATTTATCGCTATCTCCAGTTTAGCACGATCATCACTCTTTCACACATGTAGTAACGAAACTATTGGGAGCGAAACAGACGATTAATTTTTCCGTTACAAGCTAAATATTCCCCACTTGAAGTAGCCCACGGGTTCTTATAGTTATTTAGTGAAGGCCACTCCATACACAAGTTGCAAAGAGGTGCGGATGGTTGTACGTTGTTCAGTAGTGATGTATAAATATCGTGTGATTTGATTTATCCTTTCGACAAAATAAAGAAGTAACTAGTATTTGATTACTTTTGTACATATCAATGATATTCTTGGTAATTTCAAAGCGGTATTAGTCAATGGTGATATGACTGTATGTCATGTTTTTAGAATTCTAAAAAATGCTGCTTAAAATTAGAGATAATTTATCACAACTTTACTAAGTAATAACTAGTGTGAATTGCGGCTCGTATTTTGTGGTCGTCTGTTCTTACTTTTTATAGAAGTTTCAATCAGAATGTATTATTGTTTATCACAAAGTGCTTTAATCCTCCAACAATATGAGGAAGTTTCATGGTGCTGAAAATGTAATATGTAGTCACATATAACTAAAATGTAGATTAAAACTAATTAATCAGTATAAATATTTTTGAAGTCCGTCGATAAATGACAGAGAAATCAATTATTAAAATTAGCGTATTTTCGGGTGGAATAGATATCGCCTACACCTTGCCTGTGACGTCACGTCTTCGCATAGCCGAGCGATACCGTATAACGAGCCACGATTCTATACGTGTTACTATAGGCACAGCTGTGCACGAGGCATGACGCGATAGATATTTCTTTTTAATTTTAAGTGAGTGTTTTATAGTTTTTTATCATAATGGTAGGATTTGTAAAAAGGACAAAGTGATAATTTACCTAGAAACGTTACACATACAGTGATGACTTTGTTTCTTCCAATTTGTCTTATAAAAATGCTAAAATCAAAGATGTGAAATTTTGGAAGTAAGTACCTACATTTTTTTATATATTTTGTAGTAGTAAATAATATAACGTAATAATTCCTATAGGTACTTACGCATTATTTAATAATAAAAATGTGTTAGTCTCTTACCTACAATTAATTAATATGTTATTTAAATTAAATTTTAATTAAATAAGAACGTTGTTTTATGACACGATTATTTTATGAGAAGTTCCATAAATATTTAGTTAATATGGACATCCATGAGTAGAGTTGGTTGAAAAAATATGAGATATATCGCTATTTTTACAGGGCAGGTAGATAATACTGTCGAGAATAGAGAGGCTATTGGATATGTTCAGGTGAAATGTAAGGGCACTAAATTAATAACTACATACATTTTTTTAAAGAAGAATTCTCGGGTAATAGTGATCATACCCTTATTTTCTATGCCGTCCATTTTGTTTTTTCTTACGACTGTTTGCAGCTTTTGGTTTTTTGTTTATCTTTTGTGTCAACTTGCACTTTTTTGCTTAATATTTTTAAAATTATCTGGTATATTCACAGTATAATCCTCAGGTAACAGGTCTCCTGGTACATATGACTCTGCATATTGTACTTCGAAAGATTGAAAACTTGGGCTCGATGGAATATCGTTCTTTAATAAATTTCCAAAATATTCTGTTTCACGCTTCTTTCATATGCTGCGCTTTCTCTTCCAGGTCTCACGACACAAACTTATGAGGGTATACTTCGGTTTTCAGCTTAAATATTCCACCAACTAGGTTATATTTAATCAGACTTTCTGTAATATTTTCAAACTATAATCACACGAAAAAGAATAAAAAACGCAAAGAGAAAATTATCTCATTTACTGTAAATGTTACCCTAGAATGAGTTAGGGGAGTAAAAATATTCTTTGATATATGTAGTCACAAAAACTGATGGTTACAAAAAAAATATCGATATCAATAAAAGCTGCTCAGCACATCACTACATTAAATACTTACGTCGAAGTCGTGACCTTCGATAACTTTCTGGCGAAAAACAATTTTTATGCACCTATTTAAATTCTATATTTTACTTGCATACTTACTCTGTCAATGAAGTAAGGTTATATATATATATATATATATATATATATATATATATATATATATATATATATATATATATATGATAGTAAATCTATCTCGTAACTAATAGATAATAATACATATTTACCAATCGAAGATAAATAAATATACTCATATCAAAATATTTTTCACAAACATATTTCCTACTTTTCGGTTCAATTGAATGAAGCTTCATCACTTTGCACCATTTCTTTCTATTGATTTTGTGCAAAGGTACGTGAAAAACAAATTTATTTGGTGTTTTAATCGTTGTGCTGAAGTAGTTATGCACAATACAGTATATATAGAAAAGATCACCCGAGAATTCTGAATGACAAATACAGATCAACTACCGTGCACTACTTCATACAACGTTTACATACAATACAAAACAGGGTATCATTTTATCCGTAATGGCATTGTGGATTACAAAATTTCAAAAATTGTTCTATTACAAATGACAAAAAGTTTGCTTAAGAAATAGATTGGGTTACGTAGCCCAACAAAACGAACGATCGAATTGGGTTAAGTAGCCCAAAAAGTAGTAACAAAACAAACGATCGAAAAAAATAGCCAAAAATGCGCTTCAAAATTAAAAAAAGAAACCTCTTCATCTTTCCTCCAATTATAGTAAGTATTATAATAACTGAATAGCACACTAAACAGAAATATCATCTCATTTAAAGCGATGGCCACGAAAGGTCAACAAATTAAAACGGGTTCAGAAATAAGAGATGGTTACAGAAAGAATACTTAAAAGTAAACAAACACTTAGAGATAATGTATCGATTTTTAAATATGCGACCAACATCACAGAAAAAACGAAAGTCCCTAAAAATAAAAAAACGAAGGTGATTTGATAGAAAAAAAAAGTAGCAAATTGGTGAATAAAAACACATTTTAGGCCTTAAAATTAAATAATAGACGCCAACTATGAACATGAATATACTAAATATGTAGAGCGAAAAGATAACTCTGTTGGCAAAAACAGAAAATTAAAATATGACAACCACGTAAAGGAACATCTGGCACATAAAAAAATGGTATTTTGGCCAAGTTTTCGAAAACTAATAGATAAATTAAGTGAATTGAAAATACTATCTAATGGGATTATGCGATACAAAGGTTTAGAGAGGAAAAAAAATAAAGAGACCCAATAGAAAAAACACAATAACAATATGTAAATGAAGCAATCATTAGTGTAATAAGTTACACATAAGTTGTAGAAAAAAAAACAGAAAAAGACGAAATATATTCAATAAACAAAATGGTGTTAACTAACAAATGTTTCAGACACCGTACACTACGTTAATTTAACTACATTGAGGGAAATTTCTGAAACTCAAACGTTGTCAGAGAAATGACAAATAAGAGTGTATACATGTTGAATAAATTTTTTTTTCAAATTCTGCAAATAGGCCAGTTTTTTACATGTCGAATGAAATATACGAGGAGTTCAGCGGAAATCAGAGTATCGAAGCAATAATCTTTTCTTAAAACCAATACAATTTTAATATCAAAGCTAATATTAAAACCCAACTGGAAGTGCTACAAATAAAGGCCAAGCGTTAGTAGGTATTATTCAAATATTCATCCACAGTATTGTAAGCTTTATTCATAAGACATCGTTTAACGTGACATTTAAATGAATGGAGAGGCTAATTGATTACTTTGTCAGTTATTATATTGGAAATTCCAACACCTATTCCTAAAAATAAGTTTTTAAGTAATTGATGTGTTTGTGACAACTTGTTTCCAAAGGGTTAACATTGTTTCGTGCATACCTAATACTTTCATAAATCTACGCGATAGTAAAGTTTAATTTGTTATAGGGGGTTTCAATTTTGTTGGCACGTAAAATAGCAAATATTTCAGTGTTTAGAAAGGAATTAAAAATACAAAGCGTTGAAATTTCATACATCTCTTAACCGTTGTAGTGCCGATGAGTGCCATCGCGCTCGTGCAGGTACTAACTAAATTTGCCACGAACGAAATTAGTTGCTGTTTAGCGCGCGGTAGGGGAGGTCGCTCGCACGCATCGCTAATTTTTTATCTTTCTACGTGTTACATAAAGTTTAAATTATAATATTATTAGTAATTACAATATAAAAAGGATCCAGGAAAAGAAAATGTTTAATCCATAATATCATAATACGAAAATAATTCGAGTGAAAATGATCGTTTTTGAAGTTGTGAAGAAAGTGATAGTGGGAGTGACATTGTGGTGCGCTCATAATTTAGCGTAATGAAAATTTTGAGTGATAGTGATAATAGTGACGATCACAATTATTTTGCTGATACGGAGGATGTACCGGACTGCGAAAATACGATGTGAACTTGATTTCAGTTTTTGTTATAATTTTTGGTCACAATATATATTTCCATAATTTTCTTTGTATTTTATTATCCTTGTACAAGTTTTTATTAAGAAAACACCGAAAAAATTATTAAAATAATTTTTGGAAGAGATATAGTTTTTTTCGAGACAAGGGTAAAGGACATCAAAAACAAAAGATTTCTTTGGCATTTTTAAGTATACACGAGTAAAAAACCATGGCACTAAAACGGTTAATATACCTTTATTGAAGATAAAATAATACCATTTTTGAAGCCATAGTAATATAGTGGCAAGTTACATTAGAACAATCCGAATTAGTTGGATGGTGGTGGAATTTACAGAGCCCTGAAAAATGAACTGAAATAAAAAAGTCGACTAGTTTTGTAATCTATACATACGTGTCCACAAAGTAAACTAGAGTTGTAAAACTTGTTAAGAAATTTAAGGAAAACAACAAAAAATTGCAAAAAAATTATATTAAAAAGAAAGTTTTTTTTGAGTCATCATGAGTTACTCAAAATTTTACATGCTTTACGTTCTGATCCACTTTGTGCACTCATATCTATAGATTATAAAACAAGTCGAATTTTTATTGTAAATAATTTTGCAAGACTTCAGAATTTCCATCATCTATCGACCTCGTCGGCTTTCTTTTTCCTTTCAATTACTTTTCTATGGCTGTTAAAAAATTTAGGATTTTTCTTTCATTTTCAGTAAAGGTTTCTTTGTCCATTTAATTACCTGTCGTGTCTTTTCTATGGCTGGTAAAAAATGTAGGATTTTTTTTCATTTTCAGTGAAAATTTATAAAAACGAACAAAAATACTCGTAGTTCTAAGTCATTCATTCCTTTCTAATAAAATTAGAAATATATGCTAATCTCACACGATGAAAAAGTAGGACCTCATAAATTTATCTATAATTTAGTTAGAAAAACGAATTAATTTTTCACTGCAATTGTGATTATGTTCAAAAGGTAACGTAATTAAACGTTTATTCATGAACAAATAATATGTTATCAAAATTTGAATATTTACAGTAAATATAAAAAAAATCAAATATTTCACAAAATTAATATTAGAAATAATTTCGTAAATAAATGTATGCCATAATTATTACTACTTCTGTCTTATATATTTTTAATGAATACAGAAATACCTAAATATGGAAGCAAAATTTTCGGATGCTTTTTCCTCAGCTGTGCGTCTTCTATTCTATGTGAGTTTCTTATTCCCTTGTAGTGACGAAATGGTTCAACCGAATTTAATAATATGCCTTCAAAATCGATATACTACTCGCAGCAATATATGCTGCGTCACAAAAAATTAAAAAGTGGCCTGTAATATTGAAGTTTTTAAAATTAAATAACATATTTATTTGCATAGAAAAGCTACTAAGTGTAGAACCATTGACGATTCAAAAATATATAATGATGTAGACATTTTTGTCAGAATAGGAAGGGATAATAATAATGAATTAATGCATAATAAATAAATTGTTGAGAACCTTCGCATGGAAATTTACGATTTCTGCTAATAAAGCAGTCTTCAAAATTATTGTGTTTATCTGTAAATACCTACAGCAAAGTCGGTCGGTCGCGCACAAGTTCACGCGGGACTGTGATAACAAATGGGCGCGTGCGCTATGAGATGGGAGATTACGTCAATAAGTGAGTAATTTGACACACGTACGTTGCGATCGGACATTTCTAAGAATTATTTCTATTTCAGAATTGCGGATAAAAACGATAACTTTAGAAAAAAATTTTATGACTTCGGCTTTAAGTAAATAGGGTTCTCGTTTTGTGATTTTAGACGTTTGGTTGTATATTTATGTCATTGTATCACTACTTATGAATAATATATTGGGTTTTGCTTTACGCTAATCAGATTCTTATTTTGCTTTGGGAATTTGGCTAAATGATCGTGTGATGATAATATGTAGATATGATAAGTGGTCTCTTTAGCTCCTTCATGAGTAAATAGATGTTTACACCCGATGTTGACAACGAATTTTAATTTTTACGAAATCAAAATATTAGACACAGTTTTATGAGTATTATTCAAACGGTTATATGGAAAATAAACACAAAACCTTTATGCACAGGCGCAGGCCTGTGTCTTTTGCGACAATTAACTTTAATTACTTTGAAATAATAAATTCCGAAATTCTCGAGATCATGATTACGGATACTTCGAAAAGTAAATATGTTCAATTATCATATCTAATCCCAAATGATTGTTATTAATATTGGACTACTGTAGATTAATATTGGACTACTGTAGATTAATATTGGACTACTGTAGATTAATATTGGACTATTGTAGATTAATTTGAACTACTGTAGATTAATATTGGACTTGTATTCCAAAGTCGATCACGGCACTTGTGCACTTTATTGTTGAGGAATTCCATGGTATTCATTAAATTTCCATTTTAAAATTTTAATGGGGCTATTCTGGGAGTATAGCCTACTAAATAAAAAAAGAATCATCCAAAGCGGTCGATAACTACCGTAAATATATTATAACATACACAAAAAAACGGGTAGGCTGTATCAGAGAGCAACCGCAGTAGAGTACGTGATACGTCTTGAGCGTACTAGAGAGTGTGTAATATACTAAGTCTAACACGTTCCCTATGAAAACGAATACATTCTGCCGATGTCAAAGCGGATCATCGAGGGTCGGAATCTCTCTTCCTTGCTATCAGTCTTGCATACCAGTTTTGTACGTTATGTACTGCACGCGTTGGCGCTATAGTAGGGCAGTCGTCAAATTTTTACAAAAACAACACTTTTTTAAGTACTGCATCTTCTAATGGTCACAAGTATGAGTTTTATGTTTTACACCTATTATAATGTCGTGAGCTCTGTCAAACGCGACTACTCCCGCTCGAATCGATATTGTACTGTCGAATAATCACTAATCAAACACAGCGCATGATGGTAAATTTACTTCCAAATGAGTCGTGCTGCACGCGATTACAGCGCCATTTACGCCAGCGACATATGCGCTATTGAGCAATGGATTGTATTTTCTTAATTATGGAACTAAAATAATGCCAGTAGGTGCTATAATTCCAAAGTTATAAGCGATCTTGCCATAATATATTTCGTTACATATGGTTTTTGCAAGTGAACCCCCCCCCCCCCCTCCTCTGATTGAAAGGAAAGAAGTTTCACCTCATAATGCAGTAAATTGAAAACCTGAAAATCCTTTTTGAGTATGTTAAAACAACTTACGTATCGCCTATTACCCTTTTTCTTAACCGGCAATGTGCCTCATAGTCACGTTTAGACTTTTAGGACAAAAAAATTAATGCGATAAGTTCCTTTCAGTTTTCATATGAAAATTGCTTTCACCTTTGCACGCTAGCTTGTTTTAAAGTTGTTTATCATAAAATTTTGAAAATAAAATATGAGGAATACACAATTAATATATTATAGTCTTGTTGATTTTTCATTAGATCCGATAGACCTAATATACACAAAATGAGCATTATGAAATTCAGTATGGCTGATTGTAATTTGATGATTATATAAGACTTGCAACCAGCCCCGACTTCAAATGGATGCAATTAAATAATTTTTATTACGATTTTTTGGCGTTAATCACAGGCTTCCAGCCTTTGGCGTCACATGAAGGAGTCCCGGGTTCGATTCCCGGCCGCTGATCGTCAAGGACATAGGTCATTATAGGACCTCATGATTTGTAGTCAAGCGGGTCTGGGAGGTTGGGGTAATTAATTATGTAGCATTAAAATATGAATTTTTTCTTTGACTGATGTAGTCCTGCGCTTTACTTTGTTATAACAAAAAGTTAATAATGTACTATAACACGATGCACTTGTGATATTCCCTCGCCAAGCCATTCAAACATATTTTAACTTCTCATAAAATACTGATCCAAGTGATGACAAGTTTTACGTTAATTATTAGATATGAAACGGCTCGACCAGATTTCGTTCCGATACAAATAAATTATTTTACTTTAATTAACAAAAATAACTTAGCTTACCGTAGCCTGATGTGCTTGTGATAGTTTTGCTAGGGTGTTCGTTCCCCCTCTATTCTCCGTAGCCAATCTTCATGCGCAAAAGCGTCGTCCCGAATGTCGCCAAAATCGTATAGCTACTTTTATTTATTTCAAAAACCTTTTAATTTCTCTTAATCTTTTAATCGAAATGACAAAGTTTAATAGAAAGGTTAAAATGGCTATAATATTTATTTTAATATAATTAAGAAATTGAACTAAACTTAGCCATTTTTGTCTCGCGCACTTTTGTAACGGTACTGTACCGTTGCATATCTATAAAATATAGATAAATGCTGTGCGAGACTTTTCTCTAGATCTCATTAAGATTTACAATTATCCATACATATTATTGATATCTATAATAGTTTTGCATCAGCATTTGTCACGAAATCGCCCAGATCAGCGACTTTTTCTTCGACTACGTTTACATTATTAAATATTTCTAAAAACTATATAATATACGTGAATACTATACAGCTTGTGATAATTTGGAAACTATTGACTGTCATATTGCGAAAGTTGTATGTCATTTGTTGTTGTATGCGAATTTTTTTTTCGTGAAGTAAACAATATTTTCAGAAATAATAAACTTTTATTTCAGACTCTTTTCTTTATTTTAAAGACGTAAACATTTGACATTATTAACAAATAACATAATTAAATTTAATCGCTTCTCATTCCAGATAACAGAACTGATTATTCGACCCAAGGGTGACACCTACTGAACAAATGGCAGAGACAAGAAAAGATAGTTTCGACCGTAATTATATGTTTGAATGATTATCTGAAACAAACTATAATTAAGTATCGTTGAATGAATGCTTATAAATAAAGTTGTACTTTAATTAAATAAATTTCAAGGTAATAATATATTTTAAAGTTTTCCTCTTAGTGTTTGTGATCTGATTGTCATTCCTTTATGTACCTGTTATTTACATCAAATGGAGCAACATCGCGCATATAAATAATTTTTATTTATGTGTATTATATAAATAATAATATTAGACTTGAATTAGATTTTATTTATTATTACATTTTTTATATGTATTACAGAGATACAATTAGCAATGGTTAGGACGCCATCTTCCCGCATGCGCGCCTTGTCGACTAGTGATGTGCCGTGACAATAGGGACGTCACCTACTCATAACATCCTCCTTATTAGAAAAAGTTAAATTATTATAATTTTACAGCTTGACACAGTTTACAGAATTGACTAAACTCTTAACAATAACTTTTGACAACAAAGACTGTTTAAGTAATTAAAAATAAGACAATTTGTTAAACTAAGGCTCTATCTACATATATTCTAGACTTAACTAAATTAATCAGTCCTTCACAGTCATTGCTAAAATGTTTACTTAACAAGATATTAACTCTTATAAGTCTAACCGTCTTGGTGGTCTTATGACTCTTCTATATCTAGTGCGTATTTTAACTGGAGTTGTATGCTCTTCAATAGACGGTGACGCTGTATGTGATTTAGGAGATTTCTTGATATTTGGACTTTTACTCTTCCATATCTAGTGCGTATTTTAACTGGAGTTGTATGCTCTTCAATAGACGGTGACAATGTATGTGATTTAGGAGATTTCTTGATATTTGGACTTTTACTCTTCCATATCTAGTGCGTATTTTAACTGGAGTTGTATGCTCTTCAATAGACGGTGACACTGTATGTGATTTAGGAGATTTCTTGATATTTGGACTTTTACTCTTCCATATCTAGTGCGTATTTTAACTGGAGTTGTATGCTCTTCAATAGACGGTGACACTGTATGTGATTTAGGAGATTTCTTGATATTTGGACTTTTACTCTTCCATATCTAGTGCGTATTTTAACTGGAGTTGTATGCTCTTCAATAGACGGTGACACTGTATGTGATTTAGGAGATTTCTTGATATTTGGACTTTTACTCTTCCATATTTAGTGCGTATTTTAACTGGAGTTGTATGCTCTTCAATAGACGGTGACGCTGTATGTGATTTAGGAGATTTCTTGATATTTGGACTTTTTTGTAACATATCTTGAGATACAGTTTGACTTGACTGTGGAGGCCTCAAAATATTTGTCTTTTTCTCCTTCCTATAAATCCATCTGACCCTTCAGCAGTATAAGACCTAAGCTGATCATATTTGGACCTTACTGTGCCTGTAATCCATGGAGTATCTGGCATTTTCTTAAAATATACTTTATCTCCTTCTTATAATTCTGGAAATGATTTAGTCTTACTATCATAGTAATCTTTCATTTTATTTATATTTTCTTCCTTAGTTTTTACATATTCTTGAAACTTGACTGTTCTTGTTTTTAAGTTTTTTTTTACTGTTGGTAAATGTGTTCTAAGTGAACGTGACATTAACAATTGTGCTGAAGATGGTAGATTTCCTCTAGGTGTATTCCTGAATTGAAGCAACGCAAGATATGGATCTGTTCCTGACTCCTCTAACTTGGTAAGAAATCATTTACGTATCTTTACTGCCGACTTTACCAACCCATTTGACCTTGGAGTGTAGGGACTTGGCGTATTATGATGTATTCCCCATTCAAAAATTAAATTCTTGCTAAATTAAATGGTGGCCCATTGTCAGAGAATAACTCAACTGGGATACCATATCTACTAAAAATACTTTTAAGACCAACAATTACTGTTTTGTACTAAAAATACTTTTAAGACAAACAATTACTGTTTTGGTGACAAGTACTAAACTTGTCACTGACATTAATTCAATATAAATTGAGTAATAATCTTGTACTACTATGTATTCCTTAGATTTATAATCCATAAAATCAACACCAACTTTTTTCCACGGAAGTAATGTAACATCATGTGGAAGAAGTGGTTCGGGAACATTTGAATTTCTATGTGATAGGCAAGTATGACACGACTGAACAATGTTTTTTTATCAGTTGATATAAATTGCCAAAATACATGTCCTCTAGCAAACGCTTTTGACCTTTCAATTCCAAAATGACCACTGTATATTATTTTCAAAATATCTGGCCTTAATTTTTTAGGTATGACTATACTGTTACTTCTAAAAATTAAATCATTTTCTATATATAAATCAAATCTATACTGCCAATATTCATGCAAATCTTTGTGAATTTAAGTTTTACTTGACGGCCATCCTTTTTTACAGTATTTTTTCAAAATCTGCATTCTTTCATCTTCATTACTACCTTTGATTAACCACTGTAGACGTTCTGAAGAGACTGGTAATGACTTAATCAGTAAATTAACATGAACAATGACATCATCATCTAATTCATCTGAACTTGGTTCAGAAAGTGCTGCAGACAAGGTATCAACAATGTACATGTGACTACCTTTCTTGTAAACTACATTTAGACTATAGGGTTGTATTTTCAACTTCATTCTTTGGAGACGTGTTGGAACCTCGACTAAAGACTTTTTAAACCATGTTATAAAAAAGCATGATGTCTCTACAGTTACAGTTTGTCCATATATAAATTGATGGAACTTGATGCAGGCGAAAACTATTACATAGATTTCTTTCTCTATCCAAGTCATTCTTTGAATAGAGTTCTTTCTCTATCTGAGCCATTCTTTGTTGTGTATCTGTTAAAGTTTTTAAAGCATATACAGGATGTTGATTTTGCAACAACACCGCTCCGACAGCACTGCTACTAGCATCACTTTGTAGGATAATAGGATCATGAACATTAAAATGTGACAACACTGGAACTTGACGTATTAATTGCTTAAGATGACAAAATGTTGTTTCATGGTTGTCAGTCCACTGCCAATCAGTAGATTTTTTTAATAATTGGCGAAGAATTTCTGTCTCGTCTGCCATATTTTTAATAAAAGGACTTAAATAATTAAGCATGCCTAGAAATCTCTGCAAATCGTTTAGACAAGTAGGAGAGGGCATCTCTTTGATAGCTCTAACTTTGTCCAGATCAGCTGTGATTCCGTCTGCTGAAAACATATGTCCCAGATATTTAATACTCTCCTTGGCAAATGTACATTTTTCTTTATTAAATTTGACATTACATATATTCCTTTGCTCTTTTAAATACTATATTAAGACGCTCATTATGCTCTTGTAGTGTCTGACCGCTCACTCAAATATCATCACTGTATACTGCCACCCCTGGTATGTCACCAAACATTTCAGTCATAGTTCTGTGAAAATACTCAGGAGCACAGTTGACTCCATATGGAAGACGTTTAAAGCGGTATCGACCAAAAGGTGTATTAAAAGTTGTGAGGTAAGAACTCTTCTCACTTAATTTACATATCCAAAATCCACTACTTGCATCCAAGGTGGAGTAAAATCTTGGAATGGGATAATGCTTCCTATTAATTGCCTGTTTTAAATTACGGGAGTCTAGACATACCCTTAATTGACTATTGTTCTTTTCTACTAAAATTAAAGAACTCACCCATTCAGTAGGACCTTGATAACGACATCCATTTTCTTCATCTTCTCAAATTCTTATTGAAGTTTTGATGTAATGCAAATGGTACCTTCCTCGGAGCATCGACTTTTGGCTGGACTTTAGGATTAGAACTTTAGGATGTGATACTCACCAGGAAGCCATCCAAGACCGGTAAAACAGAATTATTACATTCAACAAGTTTATTTAAATTTATATTTTGTGACTGACTTCAGTGTAATGGAAATGACTGACTGACTTTTTGTTACTAGGACATATTACTTGACTTGAATTTGACTTATTTTAAAAGACAATTGACTAATATCACTTTCTGACGTTTGCATGCTTGTAGTGTCTCTACACAAAAAAACTCTTTTAATTAGTCCAATTTCTGAGCAAGTAAGTTTACCTAGTACAGTTGGAGAATTGACATTTGCAATTATAAAATTAATTTCTTTTGTCATAAAGGAGTCATTAAATTAGAATTTACACTTTAAGTTTTCTTGATCAAGTACCTCTAGACTATTACCTGTGTATGACTTAATTTTTACATCAGTTTTAGACAACGAATTTTTAGTATTAATTGAATCATAAATATTTTTGACATAATATTGACATCACTGCCAGTATCAGTAATACAATTTATTTGTGAATTATTTATATATATATTAATTTTTCCATTCCCTTGACAACGACTTGGATGACTGAATATGACCTATAAACATTTCATCTTGTTCTAACTGTATCTGTTGCATATTACTATCTAACTGTACATATTTTACTGGCCTAGACTTAATTGATCGACAACAGACTGCAAAATGACCTTTTTTTTTACATTTCCTGCACTTTACACCTATATAACCACACCTTGTACCAACATCCTTTTCTGACTGTTGACTATATTGACTGACATTCCTTGTGTTAGACTTTGATCTTGAGCGTGACTGATTCGTATTATACAAGACTGACAAGACTTTGTTCTGCTGCAAATTCATCCGTTTGATGTCTGGAAGCAAGCATGGCTTTTGCCATCTCTAAGGCCTTGTCAAGATCCAGTTTATCTTCAAGCAATAATTTTTCTCTAATATTGTTGTATTTTTTATGCATGTTTCTCTGATTGCATCCATTTTTCCATTGTTAAGCCAAGTTACCATTCATCACCATGGGCTGCGGACTGGACATTCCAGAGTTTCTTGGGCTTACTTTCTTGAGACACGACGCCGACTTTCCACACTAGAATTTCTCAATGACTATACGACACATAGATTAGGATCCCCCACCCGACACCATGTATTATGTGTATTATATAAATAATAATATTAGATTTGAATTAGATTTATTATTACATTTTATATGTATTACAGAGATACAATTAGCAATGGTTAGGACGCTATCTTTCCGCATGCGCGCCTTGTCGAGTAGTGATGTGCCATGACAATTGGGACGTCACGTACTCATAACATTATGTACTGTACCAATCTTTTGTTTGATTATATTTATACATCATTTGTTTGATTATTTGCATGTTATTACCATTTGTAATATAAATAACCGCTAATGATAATTACACAAATTCAGCCTTATTAATATTTCAATTGCATAAACAATTCCTGAAAAATATACCAATGATTGGTTTCTGCAAGCCGCAGTGTTATTTCCTGCAAAATAACTATTTCAAACTTAAGTATGAATGTCGATCAATAAAAGAATCTCAAAAACAACAATTCTCAATTTAATAAAAATATATTAATATAATAAAAATATAAAATATATTATTTATATTTCATTAAAAAATTCATTAGCATTGAAGCATAGTGGTGTAATTACTTGCACTGTGACGAAGACGAGATTATGCGTGCTATCGTTCCGAAAACATTTGCGACGTTGATCTTTGCCGTAACCCGAAGAAACGTGTTATCTAAAGAACGCATAATTCGTACACGGAATGTCCCATACTCGAGACACGAAAACACACATCATACACCAATAGCTCGTCCTGGCCCAGCAGATATAGTGCTGGAAGAAATAGCGGTGGACCGAACTACCAGTACAAGGATGATAAGTCAACGGATCAGGATAAATACAGAGATCCTTATTACGTACACAGAGTAAGTAATTGATACCTATTAATTTGGATCGGAAATTAGCATAGGTCTATACCATGGGTTCCCAACCAGAGGGGCGCGCCTCCCAAGGGTGGTATAAAGAGATGTTAAAGGGGCGGAAAGCGTTTTCATTTTAGAAAGAAAAAACAAAAAATATACAAACGACATTAACAAATAACATTACAATGTAATGTTTAATTTACATGCATAACATTAATGAAATTAAATATCATATTCACTATTTTTACCACAGACTTGCGAAAAATTTCACGTTTTGGTGTACATTTTTTGTTGAGAAATCAGTTTGAGTGTGTAAAATTATTGTGTCTCACTGTTAAAAGGTAAGTTTGTGTATTTACAAACTTCAGTTACCATTTTTATTTAATTTACTAAATCAAAAGGATGGAAAAGTAAAGGGGGGGCATGAAAATATAATTTATAGTCCGGGGAGCCTCAACAAAAAAAGGTTGGGAAACCCTGGTCTATACAGAGCAAATGTCTTGAACGAAAAGATTTTTTTTGACAACGCATGCTGACCGTTTCCAGCATCAACTCAGCGTTAACCTGTGATCGAGGTGTTAAATAGTAAACTCACGTGAACTACATGATACATTTTATTTCACCGGAATCGGTTCACTCAATCAGAAGATATGTGAATTTAGTATTTCCGAGAGTTAATTTACAATGCTCGACACATAATAATTATACAAATGTTTCGTTTATCAATGTACATCAACAGAAGGCGCTGCGTGGGTTTTAAAGCTCGTAATGAAACTTTCCGCCCAGACGTACTTTGGTTAAAGGGCTGCTGAAGTGCCAAGTGGTGCGGGGGGGAGGTGTTAGATGCTTGAATATGCGATTTGAATGAGGGCAGATATAAGAGGGCAGAGGTCGTTGTTGTTCGTTTTCTATACATAATATTTTTCAATTTTATATGTATATATAAACTTTTTTGTTTCCTCAAGTTGTTTAAATTTTGAATCTCTTGTCAATTATAATTTAATTACTTTTGAAAATTTAGTATTAGGCTGTACAAATTTGGTTTTTACATACTTTTGTTTTAAGTATATTCTTATAATAAAATTCTGGAATTGACATGTCTGTTCTTTAAAAGTATGTATACAAAGTATCCAGGACAACATCAGGAAAGTAATAAAACACGAAGATATTGTTTCTGGAATTTTTTGTCCGTTTCTTCGTTAGTCTGTGACCCAGTTTGTTTGTCCGCGCATCATGTAAGAATAGCTATAAGGGTTTCGATGAAATTTTTACACCTGGATTCAGTTGAACTTGGTGTATTTTGAACTGAGTGTTATTTTGTTCGCAATCAGCCAACTAAAAAGGATATTTGTCAGTTTGACATTTCAAAGCAAAATACACTTAAAAATTTCCTTTTTTAAATATTATAATAGATGAAATCAATCTTACATTTTTCAATCTTACAATTAATTTAATAATATTATTCTAAAAGTTTACATCCAAACGAAGTCGCGGGCAAAACTAGTTTATAATAAATACATAAAAATAACTATCTTATTATACAAAAATAATAAACAGCGCCATCTGTGACCTGTAGTTAAAATTTCAATATTAATTGGAACGAATATCACAGTGAGATTCATAGAAATGTTTACGTAAATTTATCTATAGATGGCGTTAAGACAACGTCATGTGTCACTTAATAGCTAAGGTAAGCCGTGTAACAAGTAGTTTCACTCCAAAAAATTATTCTGGATATTTTAAGTGTTTTTCTTTAAAATCCATCTTTCACTTGATGTGTTCCAATAACAATACTAATATCAGTAATTCAACGAATAGATTTTTTAAGAAAAGTCTGCGAAGAAGTTTAGTTTAGTAAAAAGCTACTGTCGGAGCGTAATAGACACAATTTAATTTACGAATAAATTTTCGTTTTTATTTCCTTTTTGAGTAGTGATTTTGCATATAATTTAACCGTTCGCATAAAACAGATTTCGCTACTGTTTTGAAACATAATTGCTTGCTGTTAAAATTTTAACATGTGTTTATTTAAACACATAGTACCTAATAAAGGGCCAAATATAAATACGAGAATATCAGAATGTGAAAACTTATTTATGGAAAGATTGTATCACTTTAATAAAATTGACTATTGTTTGTCTGTTATAGAAACAATTTAATCTATTAATGAATTTTCGTTTCTATTCCATTTTTTGGGTGGGATTTTATTAATCATTTGACGGTACACATATACAGACTTCCATACTGTTTTAAAAAAAAGATTGTTTGCTGTTAAAATCTTAAACACATGTCATGGATAGGTTGTCTCATTTTAACAAAATCGATTCATATTTTCGTAAAAGTGTTAACGTAGTGTGTAACTTTTTTAGTTAACTGATTGCGAACAAAATAACACTCCAAGTTCAACTGAATTCAGGAGTTAGGTGTTAATAAAATGACAGGTTGGGAGATTTGGCTGCAATTTAGTCAATTAATAACAGAGTATGATCCCTTTTCTATTCAAAAATATCTGTTAAGCTCCTTAGAGTTCAGTTAAAGTGTGCACCGGCGGTTTTTATAATGTTCATCAAACACCAACAGCTTGTCCCTGTTCACTGTTTTACATAGACCTCCTCCAATGCTCATGTCATTGGGGTAGTGCCCATAATCACTGAGTGATTAGTCTGGGATTCCCCTGTTTCCCTGTCAAACCAACCCGCTCGAACACGGAGGACGAAGCACGAATGACCGGGAATTGAACCTGGAAAGCCGTGCCATCAGAGTATGTAAGTTTGTGATTAAACTAACACAATTGTCAAAAAATATGTTTTCATTTATACTACAATGTATCCGTTAACGTATTTTGGAAGAATTTTGATAACAGAATAAAAGTATCATTATTAAAAATGTAATCGTTTTAAACGAATACAATACGACTGACTTGATAGTCTGAAGAATAGATTGCAATTAAGAATGTCATCAGAATCAAGTTTCCGAAAAGCGGTGCCAATATTTTTGATGCGATATTGGGTTTCATAGTAGCTTAGGTATTCCGCTCTCAGGTCTTAAGAGAAATAGGGGGATCAATTAGGTATCTTCCTTTTATCGAAAGTAAAGACATTCATAAAATGTTATATAATATTTTAATTCAAGATAATTTTAATCATTAAAAAAATACTTGGCTGTAATTAAAGTTATAAAAACGCGCTTAGAGGGTTCCGTAAATACTTACGTACTTAAAAACATTTAAGCATATGTAGTATTTCCATTATATTACACAATTTACAAATATTAATTTTTTGCAACGTAATTATATTGAAACGTATTATGTGCTATTCACAGGCATAAACATTTGATGCATATTTAAAAAATTGTAAGATCTAGAATGATTACCATAGTTTCTTTTAATCTTCTTGTCATATTTTATCAAAGTTGTTTTTTTAAGATTTCTAGCTCAATATCTTCGGAAATAAGAGGGCGGTATACTTTATTCGCGTATATTTTTTAGAATATGTTTTAAAATTTGATTGTTTTAAATCTGCAATTGTGAAAAATGTTTTTATATTTCCCATAACAAATCTTTCCAAATGTAACTCCACATGATATATAAAATGAGAAAAAAAGGTTTTTTCAGACCTTTATATCCCTTCTCTTTAATTTTAATACGAATATTAAAAAAAAAGTTATTGTACCCAATATTAATAGTACCCAATATTTACTTTCTTTTCTATAATAGTACCCAATATTTACTTTCTTTTCTATAATAGTACCCAATATTTACTTCTTCCTTAATAATCCATAATTTTTCATGCTTTTTCAATACTGTTACGTATTTACTTCACTATTTATTGTAGTCAACTTAGTTTTGAGCCAATATACAATAAATTTATAAACGGAATCAGGTGATAATGCGACTTCATGTGCTCGATCATTTTTAAAAAGGACGTGAAACTTCTAATCACACTGTAGATAGAAGGAATTGCAGCGGGAGTGGGGATAGCGCGATATGGTACAGTCGATGGTTAATATTCTTGATCATATAAAAGCTATTGCATGCTACAGCGTATTGAATGACTGCCAGTAGAGTCGTTTGAGTGTTAACCATTTATTATTCATATTGCACGATTAAATGTCTTCTGTTTAAAGCTGAAACAATACATGCCAATTAGTGAAATGCTTCAATATTTTTATATTAATTAACGTGGAATAAAATAAAATGGAAAATGATACGAAATGGCGTAAGTATACGTTAAGATTTTTCCCCGTGGGGGTCAGATTTAAATAATACATACATTTATATGAATACCAAATACTATATTGAATTTAAAAAAATCTATACAAAGATATTCAGGTCCAGCAGCACCTTCCTTGGGTTTAAATTAATAACAATTAACTAAAAAATAACCTAATTATTTACCTGAATTTTAAATAAAATTACATTCATATTAGTGTATTTTTTGTGAAGTCAAAACGAATGAACAACATCATATGACGAACACGAGCATACTTCGTACCATCGACGTTAAAAGATGCATGTAAGATTTCGAGAACGTCAACTGATTACGTTACAATTATTCTTGATATTGTGACGAGAAAAGAGGAGGAAAGCCGGGCTCGTTGGGGCACTTCACAGAACAGCAGCCGTGAATTGGGGAATAGAGACAGTTCTAATCTGAGATTTCGGTTACGTGGCTTCAAATATTACAAATAAACATAGGAATGTGGGATGATGAACGGATGGCACTTTTTACTTTTCCTGTTTAACTCCGCTTAAACAATGTTTGCGCGCTGGAGTTCAGTGACTGCTATTAAGCATAACAATTTGCTTCTTTCCCATGGATTTAAACAAAGATAAGAAATGAAAATAAGTTTAAAGATTTAATAGTACCTAAAGTTGTTTTTAGGGTTCCATACTCTAAAAACAACTTTGAATATTAAGGGAGAAAATTAAGTACTCTGAATTTTTTAAAATTGATCTGTAGTGTGGGGTATTGTTTCATAAGGTTAGTTTGAAAAGGCATAATTTTAAGTATTATAACCAGAGACTAATGTTATCTTAAAAGAAAATTATACAAAGAAAATACGATGGGCGTCACGCTCTGTATGGGCGAAGTTGGATTTTATTAGTTTCATTTTTCTACTACGAACTTTAGAATATCTACTGATAGCTACTCGCCTTTCTAAGCCGTTTCTTCCATTTTATCAATTTTTTGGTAAGCAATCAACTTTTTAAGTCAACAACCATAAAACGTCCCCTGCTAGTATGATACAAAGAGCTTAGTTATTTTTTTCGCTTTTGCACTCTTTTGCCTTTTTTTAACGAAAGAATAAACCAAAAACAAGATTTATGTTGTTTCACTTTGGTACTGTTTTGTCTTTTTTTTTTAACAAGATACAAAAACAAGATAGTTAACATTTATATATGCCATTTATGATTAATTTAGCATAACGGTCGATTTAAAAATTGTTTTATAACATACAAACGGCTGTTAAATGTAAAATTTCAAAGCACAATTTTTTTACATATTTCACTTTTTTAAAATTGATTAGTTTTAAAGTTGATACGTCTTTAAGTTCGCTAGCGGATACTTCGTAAGTTCAACAATTAAAAGGTAACGAAATTTGTCGAATTTTGTTTCGGAAACATTGTTACCGTGATAATGTTTGTTTGCATCGGTTCGGTATCGTTCAACAGAGCAATAATAAAGGTTTCTTATGAGCGTTACAACTTTTGTTCTACGTCCCTCGTGTCTCGAGGAGTTTGGTTATAATTTAATATCGAATTTTCGTAATGCTTTACGTAGTCATGGCGTTAAAACGTACAATCTGATCGTACTAATATCGACGACGATAAAGCCGTAAATGTGGATAATAAACGTAAATTTTCAGTACTGTGTATCCGTTAGTGCCAACGAGCACCATCGCGCTATCCAAAAATTATCCAATTTTAATAATTTCGGTGTTTTCTTTATAAAAACTTGTACAAGGATAATAAAATACAAAGAAAATTATGGAAATATATACTGTGAACAAAAATTATAATAAAAACTGAAATCAAGGTCACATCGTATTTTCGCAATCCGGCACATCCTCCGTATCAAAAAAATAATTTTTATCGTCACAATTATCACTATCACTCAAAATTTGCATTACGCCAAATTGTGAGCTCACCATAATGTCACTCCCACTATCACTTTCTTCACAACTTGAAAAACGATCATTTTCACTCGAATTATTTTCGTATTCCGACATTATGAGTTAACAATTTTCTTTTCCTGGATCCTTTTCATAATGTAATTACTAATAATATTATAATTTAAACTTTATGTAACACGTAGAGAGATAAAAAATTAGCGATGCATGCGAGCGACCTCCCCAACCGCGCGCTAAACAGCAACTGATTTCGCGAGCGCTTTCACGCTAGTGGCAAATTTAGTTAGTGCGTGTACGAGCGCGATGGCGCTCGTCGGAACTCAAGTGTTTAATATATATAGTAAATGAAAAAAAGTTGTTTAAACAACAAAATAAGTGAGCTCCATATACTCATGACAATTAGGGAAAGGACAGAAATCTTACAATTTTACCTTTTTTTATTTGGGCCCTCGCATCGAATATAAGACTGAACAGAATGGGTTGTCTCACTAAAATAAAAATGCTAGATGAGGAATAATATATTCTAAGAAATACAATTTTACAGGAAAACAATATTTTCAATGGATTTGGTAAATCTCATTCAGTTTCGTAGTATACTAAATCATTTAATGGTTTTATAATTAGTAGGTGCTTGAGCAAATGATGAAGCTAAAATCGGGAGGAGGTATAAATAAAAAATATACACCAGCTTTGAGAAGCAGCTTGAAACCCCACTATCAATTTTTATTCCGCGAAAGCGACACATGTTTGCCTAATTCTCGTGCTTTCAAAAAGTGGTACGAAACCGTGATCAACTCTAAGTTAAGAATCGCATAAAATACCTACAATGTAGTATTAAAACAAATAAAAAATTAACAATTTTTAAAATAATGATTGGCTTCCAAAACTTCTAAACAAAGCTTTCAAAACTACCTAAATCCGATTAACAATTCATTGTACAGACACGAGTAGAGTCTATCATTAATTTTTTAATAAACTATGAAAATTGATTAATAAGCAGTTATGAGCTTCTAAATTGAATAGTGGAGATAGAATGGAGATATCATCCTGTCTTATTCACTCTTAAAAAAATATATATATTATATATTCGCTATAAAAAAAATATTCAAATATCCTATTTCTCTTATATTAAGATTAGATTTATCATATCCTTCCTTGTGTATCCAAATGACAATGAAAGACCTCTTTGTTCGAACGAGACAAACCACTAACACTATATCACTACGTGTGTATCATAGACCCTAAATTGTTAATAACATTAACAATTATTTAAAATAACATAACATCTTATTCCTGTAAATTGAGAATTTTATTCTACACACAAACTCCCTGTAATCTAAGTCATAAAAAACCTTTCTTAATTTTTTTGAGTCACCTTTTATTACACCATGTGGTGTAAAAAAATGTATTACACCATGTCCTTCTTATATTTTTATAGTCTTTCTACATAAATATAAACTTTAAATAACTCACTTCTCACATCTTTATTATGTTCTCAAATTATGTATGGACAATCCTATCCAATCACACGATATGTTTAATGTCTTACCTTCATTCTTATCAACATTCATTAAGTGACTCCTTCTATCTATACTATTATCTTCCACTAAATCTCCATACCTACTCCATATTGTAAAACATGTGCCCAAATATGTAGCTATTAACTATGATATTTATAAGTTAAATATCACTATATAGCTATAAGTGTAACATATACTTTTTTGCTTTCATTAATGATAAGCTTCTATGAATAAATAAAATTCCACTGCAGAGTAAATAGCAAAAAAATTAGATTTGAAAGAAATATATCATAAAAACGGAGAGCTAACTCAATGAAATTCATTACGCCATTACAAGTTACTCGAAGAAATAAATCACGAAAGATTACATAAAAACAGTCTATTATGGTGCAACCACTGCCCATTACAAGTTGACGCTAAAAAGTTTTATTTCACTTTGACAGTACGCTCGTTACAAAAATGTAACACTCGCTCGTAGCGTACAAATATATGCAAATTTCGCCCATTTATTCCTAAAGAAAGCATCTTGGTTTATAGCTCAAGTATCCCTTGACAACCGTGACTCATAATCAGTTTTACAACAGCATTCCGTCGCTTCTTGCTCTTATATATATTACACCGATGCAAGCAATATGATGAAATGTTTTATAAATTCCACAAATGAAAGTTTTCTTTAGAATTGGTATTCTAAATAAAACTTTCCATCTTCCATTCCAAAAAAGATCTTGCAATAAAACTGATTTACTGATAACATTCCATTAAAAAAATTGCAATATTTACACTTTGATTACAAAGCCGAATTTGGCTTTTGATTAAAATAAAAATGAATAATCACAAACAAGGCAATAGCCAAAAAAATATTTCAAGCAATTTATGAATAGACTTTGTGGTAGCATTAATTAAATTTAATAAATTTTATTATGGCACAAAAATAAAAAAATGATCCCTCATTTAGCTTTTTTAATTAATTGTTTTATTAATGAGACTTACTCGTCGATATCTATAATGTGACAATATAATATATATATATATATATATATATATATATATATATATATATATATATATATATATATATATATATATATATATATATATATACCTGACAATATAATAATAGAGCAGTCCCACGTAAAGATTACACAAATGTTCAACGTCTTGTGAAATAATCCACATTTTAAAAATTCACCATCAACTTATTCTGAATCTCGTAAAGAAAAATTTCCCAATAAGTAATTAATAAAGTATGCTAATAAACAATATACCATCAGAGGATACGCATATTAACACAATTAATGTGTCATATTATAATTTCGAGTTTTTCCGGAGAGATTATATTCCACAATTCTCCGCTGACAAATTATATTCCACAAAGAAATGGTATAACCCCGATACTTATAAACAACTAAAACGTATATGTTTGTTCTAACCAGTTTGGTTGCTATAAACCAAATTGTACGACTGTAAATATTTTGTGCAAAATACAGAATGAAAGTGGTTTTATAATATAGTACCACAAGGCCATATTTGTTTCGACAACTCACCTCGCACAAATACAAAATACTTTTTGTCACCAAATTTATCACCTTAAACGTATTTTTATATTATAATTATGAATGAATATTATTTTTTCGATAACGGTACACACACTATACGAAAAATGCAAGAAATTGGTAATAGAGTACAGAGTATTACAGAACATGACTGTGTTACAGAATAGACTAAAAGCAGACTGCAACTTTAGTATATTATCTGTGACTGCAACCATCGTTAACTGTCTTGTGTCGTCTTGAATTGACTTTTGTTGTGTTGCCATTTTGATTTGTATAGCAATAATAAAATTTATGGGTTAAATACCTACTAATTTTACATCTACAAAATTTATCAACTTGTAGAGTAATTCAGTACAACATAGCCAGTTTTTTTAGGAAAACATCGCGAATCTTAATATAAAAAGATGTGTCAATGATTCACTTTTTCACAATTAAATGAAACTACGTGATGTCGTATTATTTCTACTTTCTTTAAGTTCTTCATCACAACCTAGGTTTCGTTGTGTTACAACATCTTCAGGTGGGCTATTAGCAAAATAGCCCACCTGAAGATGTTATAATACAACGAAACCTAGGTCGTGGTAAAGAACTTAAAGAAAGTAGAAATAATACTACATCACGTAGTTTCATTTAATTGTGAATAATTAATTTCTACAAAATTAATGCCAAAATATATTCAAGATTCATTTTTTATTAAACCTACGTTTAACAGTTTTTGAAAACTGAGATCATAAATTAAATAGTAAAACCATGGCACTGGCCGTATTATCTGATATATCAAGATAAGGTAGTCAGTCAACTAAGAATAAATGATTAGCGGTGTAACCACTTGTCTTACTCTTATTCTCATTGTGCTTTGCGTTTTTTTATACTAGACAATTATGGGGCAAGGATCTAATAAACCTTTTCCAAATATTTACAACGAAGGACCCGTGGTAAATGGTAATGTTTTCATGTCGTAAATGAAATTATATTGATTTCTAATTCTATATAAAATACAAACAAAGCATTTGAATACACATGCCTATGTTAACTAATAAATAAATGACCATATTATCCTATCGTTGTGCTGATGTAGCCAAATTCAAATCCGGCGTCACTTACTAATTTGCGGTTCATTCTGAAATACATTATCGGTAAGTCATCACGTCTAAAGAAAAAAAAGGAAATATGTCATAATTATTAAAACTAAAAACACGATAACCTACGAATGTTTAAATAAATTTGAAGTAGGATCAAAATTTTGAGTTCAAAAATAAATTTTGAGTTAAAAATACTTATTTTACTTTTTTGGAAAAAACAACACTTGCAGCATTTGATACGTACTAATAACCTTCATGTCGTCTATTGATATTAACTAGAAACGTGTAATGAAAAAATTTTGAAATATTTCGACTGACCGCCTTATCCGATTGTTTATATTACGCTGTGTTGCCTAATTTCACAGATATATTTTTCAAAATTGTCTACTATTATATTAAATAAATAATTGAAAATTTCGGCTCTAAGTTTTCCGTCTCTTCATTTTTATCGTTTGTAGCAAAATGTTAATAATACCTATTAATAAGTTAAATGTTTAAAGTACAAAAAAACACTTTTTTTAAAATATAGCACTGAAAAGCAGAAAATAATTATTGAACCTGTTTTCTCTGTCTACTCAGCAAGGACTTCAGTGTAAGCCATGTTTAAGTCATGTCCAAGTCATGCGGAATAAGCGCCCCACGCTTTTACAGTCAAATATTGTACTAAATAACAAACATGGCTTATACTAAAGTCCTTATTAAGCAAACAGCGAAAACAAGTTCGATAATTATTACTTGCTCTTTAGTGTAGTATTTTAAAAAAAACCTTTATTGTATTTTTTAAGCTATTAATTAATTTTTATTTTTTTTTTAGTTTTACATTGAAGGTGATAATTTCTCTTTATTTGTCTTTAAACTTGCTTTATAGCATATTTAGAACTACTTTTACAAATATTAACGCTTTTTTCCATTTTGTTCCCACGAATAGAGGACAATTCCAAAGGTGGACCTCCCGAGAAATCCTTTCATGCAAGGCCACTTACAACAGGGTTGGGCCCAGTTCCTTAAAGTAACGCTTGCGATAAAATATATTTACCTCCCGGATAAAAATTAAATTCGACTCTATTCAGGAAATATATAATTTTTGGAAAAGTGCAGGTCAAGTTCCATTTATATTTCAACACTTTTTGGGTTTTCTTCAGGGAACTATTAATTCTTATAACTTCGTTGTATCCGACCAACGCTTTACAATTCCTAAAAACTTTTACATTGGGTATTTAAAATCGAGGTATCAATAAATGTGTAGCAAAGTATTAAAAATATTTTTAATAAAAATCATTGAGATGCGTAATTAGATAGGTCTTTCGAGATTAAGATTTAGATTCGACATACCATTTTTCATTTTAAAAGTCCGCTCATGAATAGTAATTTTCTAAGTTGTTTCGATTATGATTCTGATTAACTTACATTAGTAATTCGAAAAAATTATTGACAATCACGAAATTCCATTGTTGCAACATATAGCCAATTTATTAATTAGTAACGATTCTATTTACGTATAGAAAAATACATTTAAGTTTACTTAACTAACTTGGCTTAGGGAAATTTAAATTATGTATTTTTAGGAGATCGTTTCGAAGCTTAAAATAAAAAAGTATATGCCTTATCGAATCTATATTTAATCATCTTTGGAAATGGAGACCTTATGTAACTATGAAAATTAGTATTTTTCAAAATATAAATTAAATAGTAAAACCTTGGCATTGGCCATCTCATAGGATATATAGAGATAAAATGGTCACTCGATTAAGTGTAAGTTGTTAGTGCGGTTACTATTGAGTGACTCCTTTTAGAACTGTCCGAACTGTTATGACTCTAAATACATATAAGTCAAAAAGCCAGAATATAATATTTGGTTGGATTCATTGTTTTGTTCACAGTTTCTTATTAAAGTATGGGGGCAGCGCGGGACGCGTGATGAATGTTTCTTGCCGTAAAGTGGAATTCCATTAATTCAATATTTTTTATGTATAAAGACGCATAGAATACTTGAATAAACATGGCTATATAATCGTAATAAAAAAAATTGCCTATCCTATTTAATCGTACCGATAATTTGAAGTCACGTAGATTCTAATTTTCAAATCATTTTGAGGCCGGCGAATATATTTAAAGAAAAAAAACAAGAAAATATCATAGTTCCAAAAACTAAAAATAAATATAATTTGATTCCTCTCATTATTTAAAAATTAGGGGTTAGTTCAAACTTATCACTTAAAAAATGATTACTTTGTTATTTTTTGAAAAAGAAACAACGTTTTAATCAATAATACCCGACATTTAATCAAATTAATACTGAAACATTTTGATTACCATTTTATTGGGTTTATTAAATTACCCTCAATAACCTTAAAGTTAGAATTAAAAAATAGCAGAAAAATATTTGTATTGAATCGTAATACATTTTTGAACAACAGTTCTTTTTTTAATGTGCAGGCAGGTATCGAATTCGTTATAGTCAAACGATTTATATTTGAGGTATTTTATTTCTAATTTACATTATACAAATTTGTACTTATCATCTAATATTATTTAAACAATTTACTTAGAAATTAAAAGAGTTTTATACATGTCACTTCAAAATATTTTTAATTTTAGAATATATAATCACATGTCAGATTATCGTTACAATTCGGAAGATTTGTGATTTGTAAATGGCTAAATTCACATCTTTATATGCGATTACTAATATTTTTTTCCTCTTAGTGGGTTGCAATTGCTTCTAGGCGAAATATGTTTTCAGAAGATGGTTCGCAATATGAAATAGTGTCTATGGTCAGGCAATTTGGCAATACATCTGTTCTTTATCTATGACAATAGGTATATGTCAAATGTCAATAGTTAATAAACCAATCGCTAAAGCATAGACAACATACAAAACTTTAATATTAAACTGTGTAAAGTGTTCACCAAAAATATTTTAAATACATGATATATTTTAATATATATTTTTAAAAATTTTGTACGTTAGGTCACAAAAAAAAACGACGGTACGGACGGTTTTCACAAATTGTATTATATTAAAGATCTAAGGAAGCGGGTGTTATCAATAAGAATGTCGCGTGCACAAACTGAAATCTCCAAAAAGCCAAAATTGGTTATAAATCCATTTGCGCTTATAATGGGAGATTGTAATTCTCTTAACGATAAGGTTAAAGATTCGTACAAGAAAAAGATTCGAGAAAGGTTGAGAAAAATCAAGAAAAACCTTTTAATCCAGGACGATTCGCATGAATCTGTTATATCAATTGATACCAATGAAACGTGTGATGTTGTAAAGGAAACGACGACTCTGGAAAATGTTAAAAAGTCGGTTAGAAAAGTGAAAAGGAAAAATGAAGAAGGAAAGGTGAAAGATTTCCAATTTTTGTATCAGTCGGTCGGTAAAGAACCAATTAGGTACAGCCTTCGACTCATTAAGGATTTTATTTTGAACTGTGATTCTGAAAACATTGTTTTCACCGATAAATTTTCGGTTGCTGTCGTCAGGTTTTTAGGTTTATTATTCGACGTGGAGCAGGCTTTCGTCGAAACAATTTTGGACAAAATTGATTTTAATATATATAACGATCTGAACGAGCTCGTCCAAAATAAGCCATTTCGCGTCTTTTGGCTCTTTCAATCAAGGTTGAGGTTAGTATAAATTTGAATTTTAGTTTTTTTACAGTGTAACTTCTTTTGCAACAATGCTGCTAATTTGTGCATTGAGATAGTGAGAAATAAAACACGATGTTACGATCCTGTTGTCTACGTACAAACTTACACTATTGTTAGGAACATAAAGGGGCACTTTGGATAAAATTTTCTTCGCTGAAACTAAATTTTGAATTAATAAATATTTTATAATTACTTTCTTATGTGGCTCCGTAATTTTGAGATTTGTCATGTAATTTTATCAAAATTTATTGTACCAAGATATTCTTTAACACAGAGTAAGTTAGAAACAAGTTCAAGTTGGAGAACATAAAAAATGGACTTTTCATATATTTGTTTTTTAAAATGTTTAAATCCTGATTTTTGGACAAAAGACTGTTTATATGGCTATTTGTTTAATTAACTTGAATAGAGGTTATTGTTGGTAGTTAGTATTGGTATTTTTGTTTTTTTTATCTCAAATAGAATAAACAGAGCCTTGATGAGATTACTCATGTGTTCATTTGTTTTCCAATGATTTTTTTGTAAAATTGTTTTATGGAGAAACTGTGTGATATAGCAAATTAACTATAGTGATAATGCACAGCAGTTAATCTGAAAAAATTGCGGGAAAATATATTCCCATTTCTAGCTCTTACTTCTGGAAATATTGAACCTAGGATTATAAAAGAAAAAAGAGGGTTCTTAGAATTCAACCTAAGGTTACCGGAAAACAATAGCGAAGATTCTAGTTCTCATGGCGTTTGAAATAATCCCAATATTATTATGCCCCTGAAAGATTTACCAGATAATACATCAAGATGATGAAAAATGACATTAATATTTGTAAATAGTTTAATGAAATACTATGTAATTTTATGTTTTTCAACTTTTATTTGTGGATCATTCCATGTCGAATCAATACACTAATTCAGATTTTCATGATATTTGGTATGCAATAGTATACCATGACTTATGAAAAAATACTAAATTTTAGTCATGTAGCACAATTACTTTTGAAGTTATTAATTTTTTAATATTTAACTTTTTATCAAAAAGTTACATGTTTTGACATATTTAATTAGCAACCAGTGCCGATACAAATCTTGGCGTAGTCTCATTTTAAAGCCTTTGAATGGGGCTTTGATATGATATGTCACAAGATACGTGTTACAATTGAAAAATTTTGGGAAAATTTTTAGTTAAATTTTCAAATTTGAATTTCTCAAAAAGTAACAATTTTAAAAATTTTAAAAATTATCGAAATTAGTTTGTAATGTCTAAATATACATAGCAGAATTCTATCATGGCATCCCAATGGAATCAGGAGACACAGGTAACAGATATACACGTGTTTTGTGAACAATGTACCAAACCTAGTACAACTTTATTTTTAAATTACTAATTTCGCTATGCAGTGTGTAGGACATTATAAAATTAATGAAATGCAATGATTACCTTATATTATCATGTTAAGAATTTAGGTAATTTCCCTTATTAGAAGAAAATTGAAGTTGAATTGCCTGCAAGTATCAATGCAGAGGGGATTCCCCCCTCTCTTCTTAGGGAAATCCCCTTTCACAAAGTGGAAGCTAATGGGAGAAACAGACAATACGAGTCATTTATGGCCAGTGTAGCTCTCTCAGTGTATCATCAGAGTTGCTTGTAGAAAGTACATTTCCGTGACGAAAAATTATTATTGTATCTTTAAAACATAACCCATTTCTTGTCCACTGGACTTTTCCTTGTTAATTTCTTTCTAAGTGTTTTTATATGGAATGACTCATGTACCTAACGGAAACTTCCTTTTATTTAATAGGTTTTTCCTAATTGTTATGATTTCGATAAAAAATTTTCTGTAATAGTGCCTTTTAATAAGTGTTTTTGAATATCAAAGAATTTATTAAATAATTGTAAGTAAATTATGTAATTTTTTTATAATATATTTCAGGAGAATAATCTTCTTGAAGAACTACATCGCATCAGAGAACTATGAAACATCATCGTTTATCAAAATGAATCCATCAGATACTGCATTGACTCTTCCTGAATCAGAAATGAACATGGCTCAAAAACAAACGATAGATTTGCATGAGTTGGTTAAAAGTGCACATCCAAAATTCACCGAGTCATCTGAATCCGCTGTCAATCTGATTGTAGCTTCAGAATTGGCTGCAGATTGCATAGAAGTGATAGATATTGAAGGTAGCAATGGGGAAACAATTGGTTCTAAAAATATCCCAGAAGATCGAAGAGAGTTGCCTCCAGCAAAAAAGACGAAAGTGTAACAAAAAAACAGGCCTCGCAGTCTTTCGACGTAAAGTCGAAAGAGCCAAATTGGCAGAAGTGTTAGTATTTCTAATATTATTATATAATGTAATTAAATATTGTTTATTTTTATATAATCGAATATCATAATATGAATTATTTATAAAAACAAATGGTCTCCTTGCTTGTACAAGACTTACAATTATATGTACAGTAATACCCTGGAGTGACATATTAGATGGGGTCTAGGATCATAATGTAAGTCGAAATTATGTAATCCGGGATACCTACAGCAATTCATAGCCGAGTTTGTAAAAAGCATCCATAGCAACTTTGCTTTTGTGAAACGGTGCATTGTCCTGCAAAAGCAACACATCATTGGCAAGCTTTCCACATCTCCACATCTCTTGGTGGCTTCATTCAGTTTATCCGATGTGGTCGCATAGTACACGCCAGTGACAGTGGTACCTTTTTCTTTATAGTTAATCAATAAAATCCCCTCACAATTCCAAAAAACGGTTGTCATCAACTTTTCAGCCAATTCCGAAACCTTAAACTTCTTGGGGGTAGAGTTCTCTTTTTGTGCCATTGCACTCTTGCTTGGACTCAGATTCAAAGTGATGAACCTAAGTTTCAACTCCAGTTACAATGCTCTCCAAAATTGGCGTAGGTTCATCAGCACACAGCTTCAAAAACTCCTTAGACGCCTCAACTCGTTGTTGCTTTTGTAAGCATTCTCTTTTTGGCTGCGTAAGCATTCTCGGAGCCTATCTTGCACTGATTTTAGTCATGCCAAGGTGATCGTGTAGAATTTTCAAAATTGTTGTATGTGATACACCAACTAATGCAGGAAGTTGTTTCTTCTTCAGGCGAGCATCTTCCAATACAAGTTTTCCTACTGTTTTCACAATATCCGACGTGGTGATCTTAATCAACCATCCTGGGCGGGGATTGCCTTCAATCGAGTCTTGACCTACTTTAAGTAGACCATGCCACTTGTAAACCATGGGGTAATGATCATAAGGGTAATGATCTCCATAAACAATTCAGATCTCACTCATGAAGGTTTGAGGAGGTGAGCTTGGTGAAGAATTTAATCACAGGGCATAATTCAATTAACTCCATTCGCAGTTTCGCAGCTCACTTTCAGATTTATTTCTTTAAGGGATTATACATTAATGAACGACATTAGGGACTTGACATTTGGCTTATTTACCTCTAATGAATTCCTAATTAGCGGGGTACCGAGAAAGAAAATATCCTTACCTTCCTCCCCTTTCATTCCACGGACTTGGATCTCCCGTCATATCAAATTTTTATCTGGCTTTTTGTTATGAAGGGAACAGTAAATTATTAGACCATTATTAGTTGTAATTAAAGGAGCTAATCTTCTCCCTAGCTAAGAATCTAATTCTATATTAAATTCTGAAATCTAGAACTGGAAAATTTAAACAAAATTGTTAAAATTAACTTAGATCAACAATTTCAAGAGATGTAAATGATTACAGATTCTTCCTTTATGTGTGTTTTCACATGCACTAGTCTAGTTTTTTTTTATTTTTGCCATCATCTGAGAGTGATTATTGACAGCAAAAACATTTTGTTGTCTATGAAAATAATCAAAGTTTTAATAAAATTTTGTTTATATTTTATTTACATCTCTAAATTAATTTCTTAATAAGAAACTCATTTAGAAATACAAATAAAATATAGGAATTCTTAAAATTACCTTGATTGCTTTTAATCAACGCATTAATTCTGTATTTTTACTTGTTTATAACATATTTAAGGATAAGCTTATTCTGAGTATGTTTTGAATGCATATGGTAGGCAGTAAGTAACTTCAATTTAATTTTCAATCACCATATTAGTGTGCGGAGTAAATAGTTAAAATGCAGATTATTATGTGAAAAATATGGAAATCATTGCAACCAACATCACAAAAGTTAAATTTTGGAAACATACATATGTTTGTTAATCTGTAGTTCCGTAATTTCTGAATAGGTCCATTCAAAATTTGGCACTATAGCCTGGATTATTTTATAATTTGTGTTTTAAAATCGGAAGTACAGCATCCATTTTTTAAGATGTTCATTTGCCCTCTGGTTGAACACATAGTAATTTATGAACGAGTCTAGTGATAACATCAGATCAGAGACGATGCATTTAACCGAAAACACACATGGGGGAGGTTATGGGCTAAAAATAGTATGATTATATAAAAGTAGTTGATCTTATGGAGAAGAACTAGATGAATAAGTAGGTGGATACTTTCTTTTTTCAGCTATATAGCTCTTTATGAACCTTGGCTTTTGTACAATTTTCTTCTAGAAACGTCTGTTTAAAATAGTAACTGTTCTTGTACTAAATTCCACACGAACGAAGTCGCGTCTAACAGCTAGTATTAATATATAACTTTTTACCAAGGCTGTTGTGCCCCATATTGCATGCTTTTCTATAAATATGAGACGTGCCCCAATTTCTTTTTCACAGGCCAAGCTGTATTAAAATAAAAGTGATGACCAGTATCAGTTTGATATTTTTATATAATGCTGGTTTGTGCAAGTAGAAAAGTAGATAATGACCTAGATTTATGTTTAAACTGAAAATAAATTATATGTAAAGCCATTATGTCCTTATTTTCTTGAGAAATGTAGCCCTGTTTTTATGATTTAAGTGATATCAGGGGATAGTAGGGCTCGCATAGTAGGTGTACCCACCCTAAACCCAAACTTTCTACGAACTAATTTCGTTCCTTACTTTATTCTTTACATTTAAGTAATTTAGAAACACTTAGGCTATTTTGTTGTTAAAATATTATTAAAATCAACTTAGGATCCACTGTCTCCTTATGATACATATCATTGTCATTTCTAAATGGTAGGTGGTCGCGCCAAATAAGGTTTACGCAAACAAAGAAATTCAATGTCAAATGTTATATATAACGTCAAATTTTGAAATGTAAGGTATAATTTTAAGTATAAATTTAAAATTCAAAGTATGAAGGTGCAGAGGCGCACCCGTGATGATGCCGCCTCGTTGAGCATCAAAAGTGAAGAAGAGGTGTGTATAAACGAAATTCAACACGAAGAACCATGCCTTGTTTATGATTGGCTGGATTATCCACTGTTCATCCCTGCGTGGTGGACCTGGCTCACGGTTGCAAGAACAGCAGGTTTATCCATTATTAATGTTTACCCCCATCACGGACTGTAATGGGGGTAGAAATTAATAATGGATAAACCTGCTGTTCGTGCAACCGTGAGCCAGGTTTTACGCCAAAATTTTACGTCAAATTATATCCGACTCTTGTCATCTGATGAAATTAGGATTGGAGTATTTACACGTAAACATTCTATTACACATAAATCATTTAGTGTGTTCTGTCTCAGCTGGTTGACCCTCAAGCAATAAAAGCAAAAACTGCATGTTTAATAAGAGAATGCGAAATTAAATTAAATGTGGTTTTTTTCAGAATGATGCGGAACATGGGCTGGGATGGCGGTGCATTGGGCGCATGTGGAACCGGTATCACAGAGCCCACAAAGCCAAACATCTATAGGGTATCTATTTCTTTAGTACATAAAACATTTTGAAATGGTGAAGTTTCCACCTACCATATTTGACGTCAAAATGTCGTGGTTTCGTTTATTATCTTTCAATTTTGAAGCCGTTATAAAATTTGTTACTGATTAGTGGCCGACTAAAACCCTTTTTTGAAATAAAAGATGACATTGTTAACCTAGGGTTGTTTACCAAAACAATGACATTGTGTCCTCTCACACAGCTCTGTGGAATGCCAGTTAGTTGTTACGTAAACAAACAAATGTGTTTATAAAGGCCTTAGAAGTTATTTTTACAAGCGCTGATTTATTAAATTATGTTTGTTCCTAAGAATCATTGTGTGTATCTAATATATTCGTAATTTTGAATAATTTCTGTTATATTTATTGATAATCTATGATTAAACTGGTTTTGAAAGTAATTCTAATTTTACTGCTTGCTTTTTGTTATTTCCATCCACAAATAAAGTTTTTTTTAGGGGGAGTAAAAAACTAATTTGTTAACTAATAAAGAAATCTCGTAAATATACAAAACAATACCATACATAACTCGCATAAAATGCACCTTGGGCAAAACGCAGTTTATAATTTTAGAATTCTTATTAGATGAACGTAATATTTTTTTTTATTCTTTAGGTTTAATTCAAAAAGGGTAAAACGGAATAGAGGGAGAGAAAGAGAGAGGGGGGAGGAGAGAGAATATACCAGTATATATGTCCAGTGGTAGATTTCAAAGTTTAAACAAACATAGTTTCTGAACGCAACACACAAGAGGGGCGCGGGGGGAGGGCGCGTCGTTAGAAACGCAAGCAGTGCGGATGTTTTAGTAGCCATGGAACAGTTTAGTGGAGAGCACCGCGCTTTTGCTGTCGAGGCGTACATTTCGAGTGGATTTTCACTGTCTGTAGCACGCCGTCGATTTAATAATCGTTACGGTATTCGTCGATTACGTCGATCAAGTTCCATCCATATAAAATTCAAATTGTTTAAGATTTACAAAATTCTGACTTTGAATTAAGAAAAACTTACGCGGAGGTGATGTTGTTGAGATTTCGTACTGCTAACCGGATGGGCAACATATTCTTTAGTGACGAACCTCACTTTCACATTGGAGGATATGTGAATAAGCAGAACTTTCGTTATTGGGATGTCCACAACCCAAGACAAATGCATCAAGAGCCTTTACATGAGCCTAAAGTAACAGTCCGGTGTGCCATGTCTGCATCTACAATATTAGGACCTTATTTCTTTGAAAATCAACGTGGCCGAATTTGGAGAGATATGCCCAGATGTTAAATGACTTTTTCAGAGTAGAACTACAGAATAGTCCATCCTTCAACCAAAATACATGGTTCCAGCAGGACGGGGCCACAGCTCACACTGCTAATGTGGTCATGAATGCAGTGCGGCAGTTATTTCCAGACAAAAACATATCCCAAACGGTACCGTACCGTGGCCACCTAGGTCACCCGATTTAAGTCCATGTGACTTTTTCTATGGGGATACTTAAAATCCGTTGTTTGCAAAACAAACCGAGCACTGTGACACAACTTAAAGAAAATATTCGATCCAAAGTCAGTAGGATACCCCAGTCGCTCTGCAAACGCGTTTTTGAAAACATGCGTGCTGGACTCGAAGAATGTGTCAGACTCGATGGCCGCCATTTGGAAAACGTGGTTTTTAAAAAATGAAATCCGCATTCGTTTTTATAAAGTTAAAATAAACCTACTTTGTATTAGAGGTGTAGTTTTTTTTACAATTTTTCAAACATTGAAATCTGCCACTGGACCTGTATATGTTTTGGAGGTTATGTATGTATAAATGGAAGTATACAGTTCGAGTACTCAATCTTATTTTATCTGACTTCATCTGATTTTTCGGTTAAAACAGGATTATTATAACCACATAATAACAGGATCATCATGTCGGTTATAACAGGAATATTATAACCACATTATAACAGGATCATCATGTCGGTTATAACAGGAATATTATAACAGGATTATCATGTTAGTTATAACAGGATTATTATAACTACATTATAACAGGATCATCATGTCGATTATAACAGGAATATTATAACTACATTATAACAGGATCATCATATCGGTTACAACAGGATTATTATAACCACATTATAACAGGATTATTATAACTACATTAAAACAGGATCCTCATGTCAGTTATAACAGGATTATTCTAACCACATTATAACAGGATCAGCATATCGGTTACAACAGGATTATTAAAACCACTTTATAACAGGATCATCATGTCAGTTATAACAGGATCATTCTAACCACATTATAAAAGGATCATCATATCGGTTACAACAGGATTATTAAAACCACTTTATAACAGGATCATCATGTCAGTTATAACAGGATTATTCTAACCACATTATAACAGAATCATGTCAGTTATAACAGGATCATCCTGTCGGTTATAACATATATATTATAACTACATTATAATAGGATCATGTCAGTTATAACAGGGTCATTTCTTCTGTGAAGTCAGTGAAAGATTCTTAATATTTTAGGAGCAAAATAAGAGTTGTTTGGAGTGAACTCTTGCAGCTTTGGTAATCGCAGGATACTGTTTAGGTTGGTTCATATCTTGCCCTTATGGTTTACACTTTGTAGTACTGTAGCAAGTTTCACATTCCATCTGTGTGCGTCCTTTTTGAAGATATTTCTGAGTAATGTTAAAACCTTTTTATAATAATATTCATCCGAAATTTGTCCAAGTTTAAACCGACAACAAATATTGTATTGATGTTTTCTTGTATGGAATAAAGATAAGTTTTTTTTTATAAATAACATCGAACTTCGGCGGTATAAAATGAAATCAGTCTCTTCGATATATTTCTTGTATTCATTGTAAATATGAGTCACGTTCGTGAATTTATTTAATTAAGCTTTTTATTTTGTTACACAATATTTAAATGTTGCATTAAATTACCATCTTATATAATTTATTAGATCGGTAAGGTTAGTAATATTAAGACCAAAATTGTATATTAAAAGTATTAGACGTATGTTAGTTGTTTATTTATGTGTTAGTCATAAAGTGGTACAAGCCTCCTCCAATGCTTTCTTCAGTCTTTTCAGTGCAGATTTCCCTTTCTCGTCTTCTAGGTTGCATGTTTCCAGCTATTTTTACTATGTCATTGCTCCATTGTTTTAACGGTCTGTCTCGTCTTCGTTTTTATAGATAGGAAAACAGTTTGTTGCAACTTGTGACCATCTTTCGCCTTTAGTTCTTTACATGTGACCTATCCATTTCCATTTTAACTTCTTGGAATATTTAAAAGTTTAAAATCATTCTCGACACAATCGATCCATCTTGGGCAAGGTCTTCCTCTTTTTCTGGTGCCCTCCACCCATATTTATCGCCTTTGTTCTAAGCATCTTCAGTATGAAGCCTTTAAATATTTCCTACACATATCAGTACTTATTCCACGTGTTTATCATTCTTTGGTCTATTTCTTTGTCCATACAGGATTCAAAACATATGACATGTTCAAGGTTAGTTAGTTACTTCTGTTCAGAGTTAGTTAGTTATCTACATATTCCAAAGAAGTTTACTAGATTGTAATTGATCTCTTGTGTGTATTTGTCGTAAGTTTTGTGTTATCCTAGTTTATTTGTAGCCCCACTTCTCTTCTCTGTTCATTAAGGGACTCCAGCATATATTGCAGGTACTTCAGAGAATAACACTATATCATCTGCGAAACTTAATTGAGAGAGTTATTTACCATTTAGGTTTATTTCCCTTCCAACTTTAATTTCCTGAAAATCGACTCCAAGACTGTGATGAAAAATTTTGATGAGAGTGGGTCATCCAGCTTTACTCCGTGTTCGTTAAACGTACTCATGCTATGCTATTATTGAAGATTGTCGTGATTAGTTCTATATGTCATAGTTTACTCCTTGCTTATTTAATACTTGCCATATCGAGTTATGTGATATTTTCTGCAATATTGGTTGTAAATACTCTCTCGTAGATTGATTTGGGCAGTAGTTAGATGGCATCTAACAAAGTGTCGAGGTTTAGGGGTGGCGTATTTCGTTTTGGTGACATGTAGATTTTTCGGGAAACATTTCTTTAGTGCCGTAATATTTTCATTATCGGTATTATTTTCAAGCCGGTATTTTACAAACCTTTCTTTAATGCCTAAAGTATACAAGAAGGTTTTTTTGTATATTTGGTTACGGAAATTACCTATTACAAAGAAGCATTTTTTTGAACGACTCCTACAAGAATGTATTGTTTTTTCTACTACCAGTTAATTTTTTTTTAATATGTTCCAAAAATTAGTTTCTTTTATTTCTTCAAGAATAGGACTGGCTCTTAGCTTAAAAATTATATTTAAAGCAGAACTTTAAGAAGATTTTATTGTTTTTTTGCAGTTCTAAAGACATATTTGCTTAGAGCTTTTTATTATTTTTCTTCTTCTTGGTTAGCACTACAACCTATTACAGGTTAAGGCTGTCTCAACAAGCTTTTTCTAGCAGATCCAGTCAGCTGCAACTGCCCGTCAGCGTTGAATATTTAAAAGGTTAAAATCATTCTCGACACAGTCGATCCATCTTGGGCGTGATTTACCTCTTTTTCTGGTGCCCTCTACCCCTCCATTTATTATTAATAAAATTTAAAACGCCTTATTACGTAATTCCTTTGCTTCTTTCGCACCTTCACGTTTTTTTGTTATTTTTATATTTAATATTTGACAATTTAGTTTCCTGCTAGAATGACGAGACAAATCAGCCCTACGAAAATATGTTGTAAGAAAAATACACTGCATTATTATGACGTTCTAAATTAGAGAAATACACTCTGTATGATTATGACGTTTTAAATTAGAAAAATGCACTCTGTATGATCATGAAGTTCTCAAGTAGAAAAATACACTCCGTGTTATGATCATTATTGATTAATATTGTTATGATCTTGATTTGAAAAATACTTTCTGTATGATCGTGACGTTCTAAATTTAAATGACACACTGAACATGACATTCTAAATTAGAAAAATATACTCTGTATGATCATGATGTTCTAAATTAGGAAAAGTACATTCCGTGTTATGATCATTATGTTCTTGATTTGAAAAATACATTCTGTATGATTGTGACGTTCTAAATTTAAATGACACGCTGAACATGACGTTCTAAATTAGAAAAATATACTCTGTATGATCATGATGTTCTAAATTAGGAAAAGTACATTCCGTGTTATGATCATTATGTTCTTGATTTGAAAAATACATTCTGTATGATTGTGACGTTCTAAATTTAAATGACACGCTGAACATGACGTTCTAATTAGAAAAATATACTCTGTATGATCATGATGTTCTAAATTAGAAAAATACACACTGTATGATCATGATGTTCTAAATTGGAAAAATACACTCCATATGATCGTAACGCAGGTATCATGTATTTTATTTTTAATTGGTTTTATTAGTTACCTTCAAAATTTCCCGTATGGGTTATCGGACATTTTTCATTAAATTATTGTTTAAACATTGTCTCGTAATGTGACATTAGTCTAAAATAAAAAAATTCCAATTGAGCGGTGGAAGGGTTTCAGAGATACGACCAGTCAATTACCTTATCATTATAATCCATTTGTTTTCGATATTCCAGTTTTTACCAATTCACCAGACTTAATATGGAGATCAGTTACAGTAGATTCCTAATATATTTGTTATTTTACAGCACGAAAACTCAGAATGTAGTCAATAAATTCTTGAAGCAGTTGCAGGCAGCTTGCAAAGTTAAACCGACTGCGATGCCCGTCACGGAAATGCAAAAGCTCATGCATGATGCGTAGAAATGGCATCCAAATCTCAGTCTTCAAATCACAGAACAAGTACTCAAGCAATACCAGTTCAATAGCATGTTAGTATTTTTTGAGTTTTGTTAATTTGAATGGTGTGTGCAAATAGAATGTGGCTGTCGGGGCCGTGCAAGAAACATGGAGGTTGAAATGACAGAAATAAGAAATTTTAGTTACATGTTGTCAATATTAATTTTGTATTTTATCGACAGAAATAGTAAATGTCATCGAAAGTAAAGAGGTTATGTTACTACTGAATATGAGATTCGATTTTTGAAAAACTAAACACCGCATTGTTTTTATGAATAATTAAAATGTTTTTATACAACACGCTACACCGTATTTAGGCATTATAAGTAATTTCGATTGATTACAGTATGTACGTTATAGGAAATTCACATAAAAAAAAACCTGTCAAGCACAAGTAGAGCTCGAACTGTGAGGGTTCCGAACACATTTAGACGCTTCTAAATATATTAGGGTACATAGTATTCTTAATTAAACTATATATAAATATTAATTTTTCACAATGTATATGTATTGCCTACTATACCTTTTACAGGCTTACGAGGGGGCATTTTTAAGTTCACGAAATGGAGGATAAGAAGTGAGAATAAAAATACAAATTAATTTTTCGTTTTCAACATATTCACCGGCTCCCGTAATACATTGTTCCGATCTTCCAATTAGCTTATGTATATCTTCATAAAAAAATGTTCCATCGTTGTCCGAAAAGTAAGCTGAAACTGCATCCTCCACTTCTTCATCGCTTGAAAATTTCTTCCCATAAAGTTCTTTTTTTACTTTGGGAATAGATAATAATCAATGAGAGCGAAGTCAGGATTGAGGGTGGATGATCCAAAATATCGAAGCCCACCTTATGCAGGGCAGCCAATGAAACTTGACTCTTGTGAACAGGTGTATTGTCGTTCAGAAGGAGAACAGCTTTGGTTAATTTTCTCCTTATTTTTTCTATGATGAATTCTTTGAACTATTCTAAGATTAAAGCATAGTATTCTCCGGTTATGGAGACACCTATATCTTTATAATCTATCGACAAGATCTCTTCTGAGTCCCAAAAGACTGTCGCCATGATGTTTTCAGCCGACTGTGACACCTTAAACTTCTTGGGTGGTGGTGTGCCTTTTTGTGCCACTACATAGAGTCGTGTTTGAACTCAGGTACATAATGATGAACCCAAGTTTTGTCCCCAATAATAATTCGACTCAATAGTTCATCCTTGTCTTCACTATAGAAGCCCAAATGTGCACGAGAACACTCCACATGATGTTTTTTTGAGATGGAGAAGTATTCTCGGCACCCACCCACCTTGCACTGACCCTACTCATCCCAAAATGATCTTGAAGAATTTTAAAAATGGTTCTATCTGACATTTCAATCATGTCTGTGAGCTGTTTCTTCTTTGGTCTAGCATCTTCCAATATTAATTTTTCGGCTTTTTAATGATTTGCAGAGTAGTCACTTTGATCAGCCATCCGAATCGTAGGGCGTCTCCAAGTGAGTCCCTGTCTCATCTGTGATCATGGTATTTCCCGGGCAAGAGTCCCTGTAAACGGATGCCATCTCTTCCAGGATGTGAGCCGATTTTCCTTGCTTAGTAAGGAATTTTATAACAGCACGGTACTCAATTTTCTCCATATTTCTCACTTTCTTCCGTCCGAGTCGTAGGGCATCTTCAAGTGAGTCCCTGCCGTGTTTATAGATACTCTGTCATTTATAAATCATGGTTTTACCTGGGCAAGAGTCACCGTAAACAGATGCCATGTCTTCCAGTATGGAAACCTACTTTCCTTGCTTAGTAAGGAATTTTATAACAGCACGGTACTCGATTTTCCCCATATTTCTCATTTTCTTCCCGATTGAGTTGCTTGGTCCACGATAGTTCAAAGACTAATGGCCCGATTAAGATAAGACTTGCTATTTATACTAACACTGAGTCACTGAACTCGTTACGGTTCATTAAAGTACCATCACTAAGGACCTAATTACCAATTCCACGAACTTACAAAATGCACCCTCGTAAAAACAAACTGATTATAAATGTATATAATTCCACATTGAATTATCAAACATTGATTTTTGGATGTTTCCTTTTATTTGTGCTATAACACCTTCCATTATGCTGACGTTCAAGATTGTAGGTCAACCGGAAGTACACGTTAGGTTTTGATGATCAGTGAGCAAGACTGTTGTATGAGTAAATAGAAAATATGCTTTAAAGATCCATATCTTTTCAAGATAGCAAATCGACCGGAAGTACACTTTAGTTTCTGATGATCAGCGAGCAAGACTGAGCAAGACAAGAGTGTCTTTTTTAGTTTTTTTTAATGTAATTTTATTTTTTAAATTCTTAATTTTGAAATTATAGTATTGTCATTGGCTCTTGACACGTGTTCAAAATTTCGAAGAATTTAGACGTCCAAATGTGGGTGAAAATTTAATTAAACGATTCCATTGCATTTATACATGCGTACATACAAGTGAAGCTAGTATACAGTGTGTTCAAAATAGGGTTTTTGGAAATTCGCAAAGGTCTTAGCAAAATTATAGCGATTATGCTACATCTTATAATTTTTTAAATATGTTTTAACGTCTGAAAGATATAGAATGCAATATAATCCACGTTGTGAAAAATTAATATTTGTAAATGGTTTAATAGAACTATTATATAGCCATAAATGTTATAAGTTTCTAAACGTGTATGGAACATTTGTTGTGAGAGTTACTTAATATAATAATATTTGAAATATAGAAGTTTCACTTCACAAGTGTCAATTTTGACGCATATTTATTTTTGTTTTTTGGTTGACTTTACACTATTGGAGTGAATTTCATTTAAGCTTAATGAATGAATGGTAGGTTGTTAATATTTTTTAAATTTTCTCAGAGTTGTGTATTGCCAATCAACATTTAAAATTTTCAGCCCCCGTTCAATTTTATTTGCTTTCATCTTGAATATTTTTGGTATATAGCAATATTATATCATACACAGCTGTATATGTTTTTAGTATATAGCAATATTATGCCATACACATACTGTATATGTTTTGGGTGTATGGTGATATTATGTTATACACACTGTTTTTGTGTTTTGGGTGTATACCAATATTATGTCATACACACGCTGTATATGTTTTTTGTATATAGCAGTATTATGTCATACAGCTTACTTTTCCTAGATATTTATGATCTTCAAATGCATGCAGATATATTTATCGTAACAGATATTTTAGCTTAATTTTGAAAGGGTTTTATTTGTGATATACTTGGTGAAGGGATCAAAAAAAATTTCAAGGGTGCAAGAACATAATGTGAATTATTAGGTGAAAAACCCTATGGAACCTTCAAGACATTTTGTTGTGCGCAAGTGGTATAAATAAATATAATCTGTATTTCTGCTGTTGTAGGTGCGCAAAAATCATCAAGGTGTCCAAGGAGTGTCAGGAGCGGAACGGCGGGATGGTCGTCATGCAGTGAACAGTGATTCTCAACCGTGATTCATGTTAAGATTGTTTATTTATTGTTTAGAAAGAGGATTAAAATGTGATTTTTATATAAAAACTAATATTTGTATTATTCTTCTAACGACACACCTTTTTCCAAAAATTTGTTTTGTAATTTTTGGGGTTCTGTACCTCATAAAGAAAAACAGAACCCTTATAAGATGACTTGTTTGTATGTCCGCTCATCACAACTGTTTTTCTCAGAAACCACTTGATGTGGAAACTTCAAATTTTACATAGTAATAAAACATGTTAACCTATCTCAATAGCTAAAGTTTAAAAATATTAATTTAGAAATTTTTTAGAGGCAAATTATTCTGTGTGTAGTGTGGTGCATTGGGTATTAGGGTCTCCAAAATATTTTTTTTCATACTTTTAGGTATTATATATTCACAGATGCACTGAAAAATATGCGAAAAATATACATTTTCCTCATCCTCATTTTTGAGAGTCAACTTAAAATTTTTAAATAAATACAGGTTTTCAAAAACTCACGCAAGTTGTAGGAAAACTATAACGGTTATTGAAGTGAAACTTCTTTAGAATCGTGATTTGAAACAGGATGAAACGAAAATGTGTGAAACGAAAATGTGTCACGAGAAAGAAACAATTGAAGCTTCTTTAGAATCGTTGTGGTTTGAAACTCTATGAAATAAAAATGTGTCAATTTATTTTATTCGGTAAACATTAGATATTCGACATGTTCGGCATATTTTTCTATATTCGTATTCGGCCAAATATTCGACTCAATTGCCGAATTATTACTGAAAAAAAAAATTTTGTTTTACTTTTTTAAATTATATATTATTTGCAATGAAATCTAATATAGCGAATACATAACATGATTAATAAAGTAAGGGCAAACATTTATATTTAGTTAAAAAAAATGCGCGTCAGCTCTGTCGCGCGACAGAAATCTAAATCTAAAAAATCTAAAATCTTAAGTACGATTGTCTTGGAATGTATAAAATAGGTAACACTATATATAAATATCAATATCATTAAACGTAAATGGAAAATTCTTTAAATAATCAAATGCTGACAATATAATTATTTTCAAGTAAAACACAAATGAACAAGATCAAATTTATACAACAAAATTAAAAACATTTAGTAACGTCAGACTAAGAAGTTAAATATAAAAGAGACTATTTTATTTTGTAAGATAGAAGACTCCAAATATTCACACAAAATGACATTTAATGATTACATCTTGATATAAGCGAACGATAGTAAACGATGTGTGTCACACCCCATCGTTGCGATTACGCCATAAGAAAATGTCAAATAAACATTTTGATATCTCACTATAAAGATACGCAGAAATGTTGGGCGGAGAGGTCACCTAACGGTTACATTTTACGATAACACTTTTTTTAACGCTCTGAACTTCTGATCATCATAAAACTTCATACTGTGCGCTATATGTAAAAATATATTCTTAAGTAGTAAACTCCAAAAAGAATAAAACACCGACATTGGCTATTATTAGCAACACTTAATAATATGAATGTTACAGTAACTTAGTTGGGAATAAAATAACAAACTTAACAAGGACCTTACTTTAATTAGAAGAAGCTCACTCTACTGCTACGGAACTTAAATTCACTACTTCAAATATAATATTAACGTTATATTAAAATAATTAATAACATATATTAAAATAATTATAACATAGCATAGCAACGTAATCAATACTAATTTTAATTCTAAACCACAAAAAATACCAAAGATTAATATTTAAGTGATGAAGAAAACTAGACTCTGCTTTCTCTGGAAAAAATCTGATAGTTTTTCATCATAAATATTTCCTGCCTCGGAAAACAGACCTTCCCAAAACCCTATACAAAAGGAGAAGGAGTGGATAAAACAAATTTGTTAAACTGGCCATGTATATCATTATCCACCATGCAAATAGACTGAGATTGCGTTATCATGATTTTTCATTTAAATAACTTTGTAATTCTATTGGAATAGAATTTTAGAAATTTCTACGGAACCTGCTGCCTACTCAAAGGAAGCAATCTCTTCATAGCTAGCCCAAAAAGTTGCAGATATTTCATATAAATTCGTAACATTTATAACTGGTTTGTCTGACCTCCTCATTGTCACTGCTACTGTTTTCCATGCCTCGCTTCTTTTAATTTGTTCTTGTAATGTGACAGAAATGGCAACACGAATTAATGTTTTAAAAAAATAACTTGTCACTTTTTTTTTTAAATGCTTCCTGTTCTAATAAATCCATCTGTCAGAATCATTAAAAACTTGCACATATATAAAAGATTAAAATATTAAAAATAATATTACTTAGGAGTCAGAGTAGTGTGTGTGATTTATAGTAAACGAAACAACACAATTTATTGGTGACCCACGGAGCCTCCATTCTCAACATGCTGGACGATAAAATTGGAAACAATGCTACAACTGCAACAGTCGCCAGGGTAAGTGTAAAAGTGCCCCCTTTTTGGAAACACAATGGAGAACTGCTAATATTACTCTCGACCAAACCAAATAAAATTATGTTGTTAGTTCAACTGACGCAGACATCTTATCTCAAGTGTCGAATTTTCTTCTTAAACCCCCAGAAACTGATAAATATGACGGTATTAAAACCAGGTTAATCTCACTTTATGCAGCCTCTGGAACTCAAAAATTATTGGGTGAAGTAGATCTTGCTGATAAAAAACCCTTGCAGCTCTTAAGTGAAACGCGAAACTTGGCAGGTGATAAAGTAACTGATGCTTTCCTAAAAACCCTTTGGTTACAACGATTGCCGCTGTATATGTGTAGCATTTTTTCAACCAGCAATAATGATCTCACAAAATTTTCAGATATGGCCGATAAGATTTGGGAGTTGAATAATGTTAGTCCTCAAATCAGTAGCGCTTTTTCTATTGCAACGAATACTGGAATGATTACAAAAGCATATTAGTGATCTTTCACTACAAGTTGCAACATTGTCCAGGCGACAAAGCAGATCCCTATTTCTTTACAGGCCTAAATCAAGGAATCGTAATCGCAGCAGTGCTCGGTTAGGTGACCTCTGTTATTTTCACCAGAAGTTTGGAGACAAAGCATTCAGCTAAAAGCAAGTAGTTTCCAGTTAAAACCAAGGGATTCGGAAAACTGTCTCCCGTCGACGACCGAGGGACAAGGGGTGAGTCGTCTTTTCATCGGCGACAGAGTGTCAGCCACACAATTTTTGATAGATACTGGAGCAGAGATATCTGTATGTCCCGCTATGCCATCCGATCCAAAACTGTATCGAAGTTAGAATTGTTTGCCATAAATGGTACGAAAATTAAAACATATGGACAAAAATTATTGAAGCTTGATCTAGACCTCCGGCGTTATTTCAACTGGCTTTTCATAATTGCCGATGTAAATAAGCCAATCATAGGAATAGACTTTCTCACCAAGTTCAACCTCCTCGTAGACTCTAAAACCCGAAAAATGATTGATGGTATAACCTTGTTTACAAATAAAACTCCTTAGAGGCAATGAAAATAAAGTGCCAATTCTAAATCTCATTCAAGAATCGCACAAAGAGATAATTGACATCTTCCCAGATCTATTGAAATTTAACGTAACCAACAGCAAAATCAAACATCACAACATTGAACATTTCATAGAGAGTAAAGGTTCTCCCATCTTTGCTAAAGTCCGAAGATTATCGGCAGAAAAACTCAAAACAGCAAGAAAAAAAATTCGAGTTTATACTTCAATCCGGGTTATGCAGACCTTCAATGAGCAGTTAATCCAGCTCTTTACACTTGGCCATTATAAAATCAGGCGATTGGAGGCCTTGTGGAGACAACCGAGTATTGAATAATACCACCATCTCTGACAGATACCCTTTATCATATTTGACTGATTGCAGCTATATTCTACATGATGCAACAATATTTTCATGAATTGATCTGATCAGGGAAACAAATAAATTCCGGTTCGTGAAGAAGACATTCCAAAAACGGCAATCATGCCCCCTTTAGACTGTACGAGTTCCCATTTATGACGTTGAGCTTGCGCAACGCAGCCCAGACGTTCCAACGTTTCATGCAAAGCGTCCTCCAAGACTTGGATTTTGTATTCTGTAATTTAGATGACATTCTGGTAGCTTCTCCGGATGAAGAAACTCACAAGCAATACCTGCATCTAGCTTTCGGGAGGTTAACAAACTTCGGTTTATGCATCAATGCAACGAAATGTGCATTTGGACAAGCAACACTAGCATTTCTGGGATATGAACTTCGGTTGAAGGACTCAGACCTCTTACAACCAAGATAGAAGCGATTAACAATTGTTCGGAATCGAAGTCGTTTACTAGCTTAGGCCGATTTTGGGGATGGTATATTTCTACCACCGATTTATCCCTAATGTGCCAAATTACAACAACCCCGGATAACATTACTTGCCGGAATAAAGAAGAACAACCTAAAACCAATAATCTGGACGGATGAGACCAAAAACGCTTTTACAAAAATTAAAGAAGCACTCTTCCATGCCACTAACTTAACCCACCCCTCAGAAAAAGCAGAAATATCACTGACAACTGATGCTTCAGGTACAACTTTCGGAGCCGTATTACATCAAAGTGAAAACAACGAGAAACGACCATTAAGCGTTTACTCCAGGTCGGCAGGTTATACGGCTGTTAACACTTACGGTTAACACTTCAAACACATCTTAGATGGCCGTAATTTCTCTATATATACGGATCACAAGCCAAATTCTACACATAGACGATAAGAACAACACTCTTGCAGACGCACTTTCCCATTAAGATCTAGAAACAATTGAAATGCCATCAGCATTAGATTTTAAAACGTTAGCAAGCCACCAAGAAGACAAAGATCTTGATCTTGTTCTTGCAAGAACAGCCCTAATCTGAAAATAAATCGGATACCTATACAGATACTGATTTAACAATATACTACGATACTTCAAGTAATTACAATAGGCCATACACCTATACCTAAATAATTCCGAAAGAAAGTATTTTTATCTGTTCACAATTTATCACAACCTGGAATAAGAACATCAGTAAAACTAATAACCAGACATTTTATTTGACCCAATATTAACAAAGATCGTTGAACCATTAGTTTCATGTCAAGGCTTCAGATATTTGTTAACGATGATTGATTGTGTTTCAAGATGGGTTGGAGCAATACTTATGGTCGACCAATCTACAGAAACTGTTGCAAAAGGCATAATTTCAACCTGGATAAACAGTTTCAGAACACTCAACGCATTACTTCCGATCAAGGTCGACAATTTGAACGTGAACTTTTCATATATTTGAGCAAGTATTTTAGCTTTCAGACATCTAGGACCACCGCATATTACCCACAATCAAATGGGTTAATTGAAAGACAACATAAAACTATCAAGGCTAGTTTGAGGTGTCATTTGCAACAAAGGTTGACGCCTTACCGTTTGTTCAAAATTGGGTTGACACCTTACCGTTTGTTCTTCTAGGAATACGCTCTGCGATCGAGGAAGACATTGGACACTCTTCTACTGAGCTCCTTTATAGCAGTCCCCTCCGTTTCCCCAGGGAATTCGTGACCAAGATCCCTGAATCATCGCATTTGGATTTCGTTCAGAGGCTGCAAAGAATTATACGCAGCGTGAAACCTTCTGCAACGACCACTCATGGCAAGAAAGCCATTTTCGTTTCAAAACAACTGTCCAATTGTTCAAATGTTTTTGTGTGCAATAATGCAGCCACTTCATCTTTACAACCAGTTTGTCTTGGTTCTTATGCTGTTAAACAACGAGCATTAAAATACTTTGATATAGATATCATGGGTCCTGTCAAAAGGATTTCAATTGACAGACTGAAACCATATTTCTTCATAAATGCTCCCTCCGAAAACCATCCCAACCATCCCACCGCTACACATAGTGGAAGAACTGTTCATTTCCCTTCACATCTAAAAGACTATGTATCCTAATCGTGTCCACTGGGAGGGGAGTGTGTAGTGTGACAGAACTGGCAAAACGAATTAATGTTTTAAAAAGAATAACTTGTTGACATTTTATTTTTTGAAATGCTTCCTGGTCTAATAAAAGGCTAAAATACTAAAAAAAATATTAGTTAGGAGTCAAAGTAGTGTGTGTGATTTACAGTAAACGAAACAACACACTTTAGGTCTCAACAATAGTATTTTTATTAATTCAAATTTTTTTGGAGATAAAAAAATTTAATCGAAATCTCGCATCTAACAATATTGCCAGTGGATAATATATTTCATCGTCTATGCTTTCAAATCCAAGTGTTCAAGTTCTGTCTCTAAAGCATGTCTCATTTCAGCTGTTAGGGCGAACCTGCTGTGAATGTGATACTTTAAAAGACTGGTAGCATGCGATATAACTACAGAAAATGTGGAGTAGGTAATCTTTTTATCTCTTCAAAAGTTTTTAATAAGATCATAATCTCTTTCAAAAGTAGCCATAAACGCTCATTTAAGTTAGGGAGATTAGTTGTATCACAGCTTATAGCTTATTTATAATGACACTGCCCTTTTTTGTTCTTGAAGGAGTTCGCATATGTAGAGTCATTCGGAGTAAGAGCATGTGTCGGGTAAGGGAAAGCAGTGCTTAGATCTCCACGGGGAGTGAAGGGATCGGGGGCGCATGTTTCACGAAATATTGGAGCCAGACGTCTCGGCGCTAGTCAAAAAGTAATCCCCTGTGGTAAGAAAGCGGGCTCAAAAACCCGCATGCGAACTTTTACCCTACATGCGTACACATACCCCTACATGCGTATACATATTCGTACATGTAAACATTCACAATGTACTGCCCGACAGCAAGTTAGTAGTGACGCTGTCTGCTATGTTGAGGGTTGCGAATTCGATTCCTGTTGGGGGTAAACATTTGGATGTCTGTATATTAGAATTGGGGGTTTATATTAATTAATGTAATTAATATAACATTGTTTGGAACCCATAGCACAAAGGAAGTTAGGAACGGATGACGTGAGTGACTGTTGTAAACATTTTATTTATTTACTTACACATGTTTTTTAAATTTCAGAAAAATGCCACGGAAATATGTCAGAAAGCGACCATACAGGAAATTGGTCATTGAAGAATGAATAACAAGAGCTAAAAGACTCATGGCAGGAGGGATAAGACAGAGGCGTGCTGTAGAAAAACTTGGTATTAGCGAGGTTTTTAAGTCTTTTTCTGAGATCTCAGAAAAAGACTTAAAAACAGTAATGTTCCAATATCTGTTCTAATTAGGTCGCGTTAGGCCAAAATTTAATGAGGTTCAAGAGTAAGAATTTGCTAACCACTTTAAGAAATGTTGTTTAGTTTAACCATAAACAATATGCGTCGACTAGCATATGAGTTTGCTGTGGCAAAAAATATGCAACATCGTTTTAATGAATCATCTAAAATGGCTGGTCGTGACTGGGTGGAATATTTTCTCCGACGATACCCCAATCTGTGTATGCTACAGTTTGCGACAGTTGAAAGCTCAAGTAGAAAGAATTTATAAAAACCTCAAAGATGTCTATGATAAGTACCAATTTCCTTCAAATAAAATTAACAATATGGATGAAACGGGAAAAAGGATAGTTCCTAAAAAACCCCCGAAAGTGGTGAGTGTCAGAGGTAAAAAGTAGTCGGAAAAATAGTTACTGTCGAGAGAGGTACTACCATAACAGTAGTACTGAGCATGAGTGTGACAGGTTATTTTATTCCTCCAGTATTCATTTACCCACGCAAGAGACCACACTCTGAGTTACCGGATGGCTGTCCACTGGGAAGTTTATTAATGGTTTCTGACGTTGGGTTCATAAACTAAAACTTATTTGTAAATTGGCTGCAGCATATTCAGATTAGTCTCGAAGCAATCAGATATGCTCGTGAGAACCACATCGTAATAGTAACACTTCCACCACATGGAAGTCATAAGCTGCAACCATTGGAGGTTGCAGTTCATAGCCCACTGAAGACAAAATACGCAATCGAATGCTAAAAATGGATGACACAGCACCCAGGAGGTATAACGCAGTTTCCAGTGGCCAGTTTATTCAAAGTTGCATTTAAGCAGGTCACAACTATGTCAAATGCAGAATTTGGTTTGCCACAAGTATATTGCCCTTTGCAGATGATATTTTCGATGACTCGGACTTTACACCTTCTTCAGTGACTGATCAATTTTCCCGAACAATTGAGCCCGTAGAAGAGAACTATAACCCACCATCGATCGAAAATTTATTTGAGATGGATGAACATAATGTGAGTCCGTCCTTGCTTGATAATCATGACATGCAAATGGAAAGTACCTCCCCCAATGAGGTAGATATTAATGTATGCTCCCAATACTAATACAGATAGCATTAATTCATGTTTACCTGTTGGCTGAAATTTTTATGATGAATAAGTCAGTTATTTGCTTCATCTGACTCTACTGTATCCGTCGATACAGTAAAGTTAGATAAAGCAAATAAAGAAAACATTCAGTCAGACAATCAGAGAGTAAAGTTAGCAGATCTTGGTCCTTTACCTAAGATGACGGAGAAGAAAAAACAATCAAGAGTAAGCTTGAAATCAGAAATTGTTACAGAAAATCCTTATAAGAATCAAATAAAAGAGAAACGCAAAATTGAAGATGGAAAGAAAGCTCGGAAGCGCATAAAATCAATGAACTTAGATTTTCAACCATAACCATCAGAGACAAACCGGCACCATTTAAAAAAAATATTAAGAAAATATGTGTCCAAAAACAAAGTAAGAATAACACTCGTACAAAACCAAAGAGGGTAGAATTCCTTTACTGTCCCATCTGCAAAGAAAAAATTGAAGATCCACCTACAGAAAAGTGGATCCCGTGCTGCTTATGTGAAAAATGGTTTCACGAAGAATGCACGGCTTACGTAATGGTAGTTTTTACGTGTGACTTTTGTGAAAATTGTTAACTTGTTATTTAAATATTTTTGATTATGTTTTCTCTTGTAATATTTATTTTTTCCTATTTTTATCTTGTTTTGAGTAATTTTAACGGTTACGTTTATTGTTATCATTGTTATCATGTTATTGGAATGTTATAAGATAATGTTTTCCTTTGTAATATTTTTTATTTTTTAAAAAAAAATTTTTCTCAAATTTAATTGTAATTTTGATTTTTTTAATTTTAATGTTGTTCTGAATAATTGTTTTGAATGACTCTAAAACTTGCTATTCCATCTAGTACTGATATCTTGTATAAGTTTATGTTTTAGCTAATTGAGCTCACTCTTAATTTGAATAAATTGTTTATATGTTTTTGTAAATATGTTTGTATGTTTATATGTTTTTGTAAATATGTTTTATGTTTATATGTTTTTATGTTTACATGTTTTTGTAAATTTTTGTAAATATGTTTTATGTTTTTATGTTTATATGTTTGTATGTTTATATGTTTTTGTAAATTTGTAAGTATGTTTGTATGTTTATATGTTTTTGTAAATATGTTTTAGCTAATTGAGCTCACTCTTAATTTGAATAAATTGTTTATATGTTTATATGTTTTTGTAAATATGTTTTAGCTAATTGAGCTCACTCTTAATTTGAATAAATTGTTTATATGTATATATTTTTGTAAATATGTTTGTATGTTTATATGTTTTAGCTAATTGAGCTCACTCTTAATTTGAATAAATTTTGTTTTAGGTAATTGAGCTCACTCTTAATTTGAATAAATTGTTTATATGTTTATATGTTTTTGTAAATATGTTTTAGCTAATTGAGCTCACTCTTAATTTGAATAAATTTTTCTTGAGCCCGAGTAGAAGGCTAAAATGAGCAACAATTCTTTTTCCTAATATTTTTGTTAAATGTAATATTTTATTTGTTCATTTTTTTTATAAAATGTAAGATAGAGCAGCGTTTTTAGCTACTTGAAACAATGTTCTCTTAATCCAATACCGAAAACAATGTACTCTATAGGACCTACACGACACCAACAGGACCAATTATAATTTTGTTTTCAATTACCAAATGTAATATTACTCCAATATTATTTTAATTAATTCAATATCAAGAAGATTAAAACTCGATATTGGAAATCTGTAAAATTTTAACTTATTGCCTCTTCCACATATTTTACATTCCTACATTTGTTACAGTTCGCTACACAACAGCTGTTGTCAACCATTTTAATTTGTTTGCTATTAAGTTTAATTTATTTACAAATAAAGGTACCTATCTGACAGAAGAGCCATCATTGTTTCCCTTTTTCACTGTCGTTGATTTGATGCATCTACCCTGCACGCCACACTCAATGAATATTTGTGAATATATCTTTTTTTGCATCACTTGAAAATTACTAAAAAAAATGGAAGACAATAAATTTAGCAAGGACTGATCATTACCCGTATCAATTGAGCCAAGAAGTGATCACTAATAGACCCAAATTTATTGATAGATGAGTGATTGAGAGGTTAACGAAATCAACAACAAATTTTAATAACACTTAGGATAAATGCCACATGTGGAAAAAAAAAACAGGAAAAAAATTGGGTGTGGCTGGTTTCATGGACACGGGCGTGTGTTGTATGTGAATACGTTATATTTTTTAAATAAAATATTTTTATTTATGTATTTAGGATAAAAGCAAGGAAACAAATAATTATTGTGTTACAATAGCGTATAGGCCGACATTATATATTTTTGATAATATTTTTTTATTCTAACTAACACCTTATTATATTCACTATCACTACTTTAAACTAATGTTTTATATACAATCGATAGATTTTGATTACAGCTGACGATTAAAACTTAAACGAACATCGTAGCTTTTTCAAATCGAAAGTTATATTAATTGCAAATCTCGATATGCAGTAAAATAACCTCAAAATGGCAGCACTTTCCCCTCCACCGAGCGTGATGTCACTGTTCTCGCTTATTGTAATGAATTATTTGATCCTTTAGCTATCCAGTGGTATAATTTAATTTTTGGTGTAGAGGATAGATTCGGAACTGCAACGCCAAACTGTATCCCCCGATTTTGTTATCATTAGGTTTTTTGGATTGCCCCCGTATGGTAGCAAATTTAAAGACATTCACGTCAAAACAAGAATTGAAGAAGTCATCAAACAAAACGTAAGATGCCATTAGTGATCAGTTCTTGGCTCAAATAAGCTGCTCCGTTCCTGGGCAACAATCAGTTCTGACTCTATTGAACCATTACGCTGCAAAAGTATTAAGAGTTTTAAAACCTATGAAAGAAACATACATTTTGATACAGCGTCAGAGATTTGTGAAATAAATAAAAAAGGGTCACCTTACTAATGGCCGCAACATGATTATCCATTGATTACTTACCGACTATTATGTAGGGTCAAATAGTCAAGGTGAATGAAACTGCACACAAAAAACAAATTAACGAGCTTCATGGTACACCCAACATAAAGACCACAGATAAACACCCTAACATAAAGGCAACAGATAAATACCTTAACATAAAGGCAACAGATATACACCCTAATATAAAAGCAACAGATATACACCCTAACATAAAGGTAACAGATATACACCCTAACATAAAGGCAACAGATATACACCCTAGATCCTGCTTCTCATGACTGCTGGAATAGGGGGAGGTCCTATTCCAAGTGTATTTTTGTAAATTTTTTTATGAAATTTGATGGATATACTCTTCAATTTGAAGACAAAGAAAAAATTGTCAATATTTTCTCCGGCAGTTAACCTTAAGAACAGATTATTATTATCAGCAAATAAAGCAAGGGAAGTTTGTCTTCATTAGTGTGTTGGGAAATAATATCAATAGTACCATAAAGGTTCTGTACACATTTAGACACTTGTACAGGTATCACAGGCGTTAAAAAATGGTGCAGATTTAAAAAAATTATGAGATCTAGCATAACCGCTGTAGTTTTCCTGCAATTTTCCAGTAAGGTTTTATTAACCCTGTTTCTTTTAATTAATTTTGACTCAATGGTTTCAGAAATAAGGGTACACCCTGCTGTATTTTCGCTTATTTTTTTCCAAAAATATAGTTTAAAATTACAAATCAATTACTTTTGAATCCTTTAAATATTTTTTTCAAAAATACGTTTTAAAATTATGAATAATATATACTTCATAACAAGCCCTTTCAAATGATATCCCAATTGACATATAAAACATAGAAAAAAAAATTTTTTTGAAGCTTTTATTTACCACCCTCTGTCTTTATTTACCCCCCTCTTTCATTCTTATATATATTTTTTAATTAGCTAGTGGAAACTATGTGTTAATAAAATATATTACTAAGCCAAAATTCAAGTTTCTACTGAGGTTTTGAAAACCAGTATTTATTTCATAATTTTAAGTTGACTGTCTCAAAAATGAGGATGAGGAAAATGTATATTTTACGCATATTTTTCAGTGTATCTCTGAAGATATAATACCTAAAAGTATGAAAAAAAATATTTTGGAGACCCTAATAACCAACGCCCTACACTACACACAGAATTTAAAAAAAACTTTTTTCGGATACTTAATTTGGCCCTAAAAAATTTCTAAATTAATATTTTTGAACTTTAGCTATTGAGATACGTGCAGATTAATATGTTTGATTACTGTGCGAAATTTCAAGTTTCCACATCAAGTGGTTTCTGAGAAAAATGGCTGCAACGAGCAGACGGACAAACAAGATTATTAAAAGGGTTCCATTTTTCGTTATGAGGTAGAGTACCCTAAAAATTACAAAATAAATTTTTGAAAAATGGGATTAGAAAAATAATACAAATATTAGTTTTTATATAAAAATCACGTTTTAATCCTCTTTCTAACCAATAAATAAACAATCTTAACATGAATCACAGTTGAGAATCACTGTTCAGTGAATGACGATCATCCCGCCGTTCCGCTCCGGATACTCCTTAGACACCTTGATGACTTTTGCGCACCTACAACAGCAGAAACACAGATTATATTTATTTACACCACTTGCGCACAACAAAATGTCTTGAAGGTTTTAAAGGGATTTTCACCTAATAATTCACATTATGTTCTCACACCCTTCAAATTTTTTTTGATCACTTCTTGAAGTACATCAAATAAAACCCTTTAAAAATTACGCTAAAATATATGTCATAATAAATATATCTGTATGCATTTGAAGAACATAAATATGCATCAAAATATGTAGGGAAAGTAAGCTGTATGATATAATACTGCTATATATAAAAAACATTTACATCGTATGGTCGACAAATTATTGTTATACATCTAAAACATATACAGGCTGTGTATGACATAACAGTGCTATACACCCAAAACATATACAGTGTGTGTATAACATAATATTGATATACACCCAAAACATATACGGCGTATATATGACATAATATGGCTTTTTACCGAAAACAAATACGTGGTGTTTGACATAATATTGCTACAAACCGATATCATATACAGCATATGTATGATATAATATTGCTTAAAACCCATAACATATACAGTGTGTATGATATAACATTGCTATAGACCCAAAACATATACAGTGTGTGTATAACCTAATATTGCTATACACCCAAAACATATACAGCGTGTGTATGACATAATATTGCTACATACCCAAAACATATACAGTGTTTGTATGATATAATATTGCTATACACCGAAAACATATACAGTGTGTCTACAACATAATATTGCTATACACCCAAAACACATACAGCGTGTGTATGACATAATATTGCTACATACCCAAAACATATACAGTGTTTGTATGATATAATATTGCTATACACCGAAAACATATACAGTGTGTCTACAACATAATATTGCTATACACCCAAAACACATACAACGTGTGTATAACATAATATTGCTATACACCCAAAACATATACAGTGTGTGTATAACATAATATTGCTATACACCCAAAACATATACAGCGTGTGTATGACATAATATTGCTATATACTAAAAACGTATACAGCTGTATATGATATAATATTGCTATACACCCGAAACATATACAGCATGTGTATGACATAATATTGCTATATACTAAAAACGTATACAGCTGTATATGATATAATAGTGCTATACACCCAAAAATATATACAGAGATATTCAAAATGAAAGCAAATAAAATTGAACGGGGCTAAAAATTTTAAATGTTGATTGGCAATATTACACAACTCTGAAAGGATTTCAAAAATATTAACAACCTACCATTCATTCATTAAGCTTAAATGAAATTCACTCCAATGGTGTAAAATCAACCAAAAAAGAAAAATAAATTTGCGTTAAAATTGACACTTGTGAAGTGAAACTTCTATATTTAAAAAAGAATAATATTTAGTAACTCGCACAACAAATGTTCCGTACACGTTTAGGAACTTATAAACATTTATGGCTATATAATATTTCTATTAAACCATTTACAAATATTAATTTTTCACAACGTGAATATATTGCATTCTATAACTTTCAGAAGTTAAGATATGGTATATATCTCAAAAATTATAAGATGTAGAAAAATGTCTATAGTTTTGCTACGACCTTTGCGAATTTCCAAAAATCCTATTTTCAACATACTGTATACTAGCTTCACTTATATGTACGCATGTATAAATGCAATGTGATCATTCAATTAAATTTTCACCCACTTTTGAACGTCCGAATTATTCTAAATTTTGAACACGTGACAAAAAATGACAGTACAATCATTTCAAAGTTAAGAATTTAAAAAGTCAAATTATAGTTTAAAACTAAAAAAAAAAATCATGCGTGCAATTCACACGCGGTAGAAGTGAAACCTTCAAAAAGTTTTAATTTTAATTTTTAAGTTTAATATCAATTTTTAATTTTGATAAAAACTAAAATAATCAGAAAAGTTTTTATAATTCCCCTTCCCCTTGTCCTTGTCCTCCCCCTCCCCTTCCCCTCTCCCCCTCCGCCTACACTTCCTCCCTCCCCTCCCCTTCCCCTCCCCGCCTCCTCCCCTTCCCCATCCCCCTACCCCTCCCCCTCCGGACACAATTCGTTTCATCGATTCCGAATACAATTCGTTTCATCGATTTTCAAATCAAAACGATGCTAAAGAAGTTTTCACTTCAAAACACTCTTTGTTAGATATATAAACTAATAAATAAAAAAACAATCTTTAATTATAAAGATTTTGGTCAAAAGTGAAAGGATATCTCACAACTCGGTATAACTTAAATTTTAAAAATTGGATCAACTAAAAATAAGAATAAAGTTTTCTGATAAATTAACTTTCATGTAAAAAAAGGCTTGGGGTGCTCGTTGTGAAAATGTAAATTGAGACACTATTTTTTAAAATTAAATAAATTTTGTTGACAATCACTTCACTCTTATTTTAGTTTATTAAAAAAAAATAAGTTACACCGAGTAATGACACTTCCTTTCGCTCTTGACAATACTCTTTATGTTTAAAGATTGTTTTTTTTAATTTCTAGTTCATATTGCTACAAAAGCATGTTTTTTTAAACTTTTTAAACTATAATTTTATTTTCCTAATTTTAGGATAATTAGTTTCAGAAATAAGGGTGGAGAATATAATTTTTTACATATTTTTCAGTATAACTATGAAGATATACAACCTAAAATTATGAAAAATTATTTTTAAAGCCCCCTATTATCAGCAGTTTCAAACAATACCCCACAACATATATGTAATTTAAAAAAAATTTTTTGGTTAATTAATTTGGTGCTCCCTACAATTTCCATATAAATATTTTTTAGTTTTAACTAGTCAGGTTTGTGCGGGTTAATAGGTTTTATTACTACGCTATATTTTAAGTTTTCACAGTACGTGATTTCTAAGAAAAACCACTGGGACCGAGAGACATAAAGACACGTCAGTGATCTTATAAGGGTTCCGTTTTTCCTTTTGAGATACGAAACTCTAAAAAATACAGACAATTTTGTATATTCCTTGTGCGATTATCCCTTATATTTACTAACTATGTTCTTTTGCTCCTTCTGACATCAATATTGATGCTAATAAATTGTAAAGCAGTTTCTCAGGTGTCACATTCGGCTGAAAAAATCATGGTGACAGTCTTTGGGACTCAGAAGGGATCCTGTTGATAGATTATAAAGATATGGGCGTCTCCATAACCGGAGAATACTACGCTTTAATCTTAGAATAGTTGAAAGAATCCATCATAGAAAAAATAAGGGGAAAATTAACCAAAAATGTCCTCCTTCTGAACGACAATACACCTGTTCACAAGAGTCATGTTTCGTTGGGCCCTGCATAAGGTGGGCTTCGATATTTTGGATCACCCACCCTTAATCCTAACCTGGCTCCCAGCGATTATTATCTATTTCCAAAGTTAAAAAAACTTCTTGAGAAAAAAATTTTCAAACGATTAAGAAGTGAAGGATGCAGTTTCAGCTTACTTTTCGGACAACGATGGAACATTTTTTTATGAACGTATATATAAGCTAATTGGAAGATCTGAAAAATGTATAAGGGTAGCAGGCGAATATGTTGAAAAAAAAATTTGTATTTTTATTCTCACTTGTACGCCTATGAAAGATATAGTAATATATATTTACATTGCAAAAAATTAATATTTGTATATAGTTTAATTAAAAATACTAAGTACCCGGATATATTTAGAAGCGTCTGTGTTCGGAACCCTCGCAGTATTTGTGCTTGACAGGTTTTTTTTTCATTTTCATTTCATTTCCCTATAACATCCAAACATTTTAATTATTCATAAAAACAATGTGGTGTTGAGTTTTTCAAAAATCGAATCTCGTATTCAGTAGTAACATAACCTCTTTACTTTCGATGACATTTACTATTTCTGTCGATAAAATACAACATTAATATTGACAACATGTAACTAAAATTTCTTATTTCTGTCAATTCCAAAAGACCTCCAGGTTTCTTGCACTGTCCCGACTGCCACATTCTATTTGCACACACCATTCAAATTAACAAAACTCAAAAAATACTAACATGCTATTGAACTGGTATTGCTTGAGTACTTGTCCCATGATTTGGAGACTGAGATTTGGTTGCCATTTGTACGCATCATGCATGAGCTTTTGCATTTCCGTGACGGGCGTCGCAGTCGGTTTAACTTTGCAAGCTGCCTGCAACTGCTTCAAGAATTTATTGACTAAATTCCGAGTCTTCGTGCTGTAAAATAACAAAATATATTAGGAATCTACTGTAATTGATCTCCATATTAGGTCGGTTGAATTGGTGAAAACTGGAATACCGAAAACAAATGAATTATAATGATGGGGTAATTGACTGGTCATATCTCTGGAACCATTCATCCGTTCAATTGGAATTTTTTTTGAGACGAATATGACATTACAAGACAATGTTTAAACAATAATTTACTGAAAATTGTTCAATATCCCATAAGGGATATTTTGAAGGTAACTAATAGAACCAATTAAAAATAAAATACATGATACCTATGTCACGATCATATGGAGTGTATTTTTCTAATTTAGAACGTCGTGATCATACAGTGTGTATTTTTCTAATTTAGAACGTCATGTTCAGTGTGTCATTCAAATTTAGAACGTCACGATCATACAGAATGTACTTTTCAAATCTAGAACATAATGATCATAACACGGAGTGTATTTTCCTAATTGAGAACTTCATGATCATACAGAGTGCATTTTTCTAATTTAGAACGTCATGTTCAGTGTGTCATTCAAATTTAGAACGTCACGATCATACAGAATGTATTTTTCAAATCAAGAACATAATGATCATAACACGGAATGTACTTTTCCTAATTTAGAACATCATGATCATACAGAGTGTATTTTTCTAATTTAGAACGTCATGTTTAGTGTGTCATTCAAATTTAGAACGTCACGATCATACAGAATTTATTTTTCAAATCAAGAACATAATGATCAAAACACGAAGTGTATTTTTCTAATTGAGAACTTCATGACCATACAGAGTGTATTTTTCTAATTTAAAACGTCATAATTATACAGAATGTATTTTTCTAATTTAGAACATCATAATAATGCAGAGTGTATTTTTCTTGCAACATATTTTCATAGGGTTAATTTGTCTCGTCATTCTGAACGTAATATGTTATTAGTGAATAGGAAAAAACGCTACTTTTCCCTATATAATTGAATTCAAAATTCCAAATTTAAAAGAAAAACTTTCCAATTTTTTATCTTAAATCACTTCAACACATATATTACATGAAATCCCACCATTCACTTAAACATAAAATTTTGAAGATTATCAGAAAACCCTTATTCAAATTCATATATAACTAATAAGATCAACTAGTGATTTATAAGATTATCATGAAATTTTTATTATTATAGGTGTGACGAACATTTTTCTGAAGATGAAAATTTAAAAAAAATTAACTTATTAAAAAAATTTGGTAGTTGTTTTAATTTTTTTTTCTTTTCACAGACTTCTAAAAGAGGATCTCGATTTGAAGTGTATTTATTATTTTTAAGGTATGTACAGCTATAACTTTTACTATTTTTAACATTTTTATTATTTTCACATAATATATTTATCATGACATGTCATGACCTGATAATGGACCAGGGAGATATGGTAAGGAACTCCTCAACAGCTAAGAATATGAGTCCCCTTTGAGAAATTTGACTAAGAATATGACTCCCCTTTGAGAAATTTCATAGAGTTTGAACTGATTCGACATATTTTTATAAGTACTTATGCATGGACAGTGGCCATGGTCTGTTAATGGAATTTGAAGGTGGTAATAGAACTCCTCAACGGTGAAGAGTAGATTCGCAGAATTTGGGCTCATTTGACTTGACCTGACAACGTTTTCATCACGAGAAGTGTTAAGGTCTGGTGATGGAGCCACAAGGACGTAATGGAAACTCCTCAACGTTCCTATTCCTCAAGAGTGAGGAGTAGATTCACAAAATTTGAACTCATTTAGCATGTCTTGCCGAGTCCTTTAGGCACAAAAAGTGGTAAGGACTTGATGATGGATCTGGAAGGTAGTAGCAGGCACTCCTCAATAGTGAAAAGTGGATTCATAGACTTGGAGCTTGTTTGAAAAAAGTGAAAATATTTTTAAAAATAAACCAAATTTCTAAAAAAAAAGAAATGAATTTAAATTTCTCGGTAAGAAATTAAAATTCAAATGCTCGGTGAGAAATTTTAATTTCTATCTCAGAACTAAATTCTGTGAAATTAATAATATTCCTGTACGTAGTTCCTTCATTTCACTCGTATTTATATTTGGCTACTAAATGGTCAAGAACGTTTTTTTTGACTCGCGTCTTTGAAAACAAATATTAGCCATTACTAACAAGGTCAGCTGACAAATCGCAAAGTATTGACGTGACGTTTTTATTATAATTTTTGTATGTGATTCTTTGCAAGTAAGAAAATTTAAAAAAAACTTTTTTAATAATTAAGTTTTTCTTTCTTTTTAAATAACTTCAGAAAAGGACGTCGTTCTCAATTTGACTCGTACGTATTAACATATGTACAGCTGCAACTTGAAGGCGCATTGATTAATTTCAGGATTCATTTTTGCTTCAAAGAAATTATTTTTGATAGGGCCCATATAAATATGGTTATGCCCTGATGATGGACTATGGAGATGTCCGAAGGAACTCCTCAATAGATGAGAGTATAAAGAATATTTGAGCATCAGAATACAAGGAATGTTCATACCGAGATTGAACTGGTTTGGTCTGTCTTTATAAATAAAGTACGTATATTCACAGATAGTGGCCAGGATCTGATGATAGAGATAGACACCTTGTAGTGACAGACCTCTCAATGGTGAAGAGTAGATTCATTGAATGTGGATTCTTTGGCTTGTCTTGTTAAGTCCTTTGATCACAAGGAATTGCTAGGGTCTGACAGGAAAAGGTTAGGACCGCAAGGAAGTAAATAACTTCTCAATGGTGAGGAATAAATCCACTTACTACACAAACAGTGAATGATAAGCGACTAAATCTTCTGATTGTTTTTAGTGACGTTAATGTTTCTTGCGCAATTCCTATTTCTACAGATTTCAGATTTAATCAAATACAAAGACAAGCATTATATCAAAAAGAACTATGTACAGACCTATATTGCCCGGTAAACCTGATTTCGTCCTTCACGTCATGCTGAAGAAATACCACCATCATCTCTAGCAAATTCCCAACCACCACCTCCAAGTGATTCCAGGAACTAGACGTGTCAGCACGAAACAGGAGCATCTCCTCGTTGACAAACATCACTGATTCCAGAGGCAGTTTGTAGATTGAGAGCTGCCTGTAATTGTGTGGTTTCTATATTTGATTATATACAATCTTTTTCTGGAATTCACATAGGCTTAAGATATAAGTGCAGACAAAAGACTAATTGTCAAAATTTGTTGCAAAGTTTGTTTGTTGTTTGATTTATTCTGCGCAGTTTGTTTGCATCTTTGTTTGTTAAGTGGTTTGTTTGGCCATTTATTTCTCACCTAATAACTCAGCAAACACACAAATTTAGAAAACATATAGTTTGTTTGGTGGAGTAATACATAGGCTGTTACTGGCGACTTAGCTCGCAGGGAATACTTATGAAAAGTTTGTTTGGATGTTTGTTACCCAATCATGTTTAAACAGCTGAATAAATTTTCATGAAACATGATATTGATATAATTAATGAATCCTATTAACATATTTTCAACTTAAAAATGTTATACAACATGTCAATAAACGGCACAACATGTATATTAAACTGATTATCGTATCTATGATAAGACAAAGCAATGAACAAATAATTGATAAATCGTCTTATAAAATTTGAACTCATGACTTCATTATTGCGACCGATGCTTGCAAACGTGCTTGCAAAATTTCATTACACACAATTTTTAACAACAGAAAAACTGAGATAACATTTTGAAATAATATTAATTTCTTTTACAATATGTAATACTAAAAAATATTTTCAACTTGCCTAGATATATCAAGAAAACATACTATACTCTACTATACTATAGTCTTTTACTGAATTAATTCCCAATGTAGACACACATATTTAACCGTTTTTTTGTACCATGGTTTTTTACTCATATATACTTAAAAATGCCAAGGAAATCTTTTGTTTTTGATGTCATTTACCCCTGACTCGAAAAAAACTGTATCTCTTCCAAAAATTATCCAATTTTAATAATTTTTTCTGTGTTTTCTTAATAAAACTTGTACAAGGATAATAAAATACAAAGAAAATTATGGAAATATATATTGTGAACAAAAACTGAAATGAAGGTCACATCGTATTTTCGCAGTCCGGTACATCCTCCGTATCAGCAAAATAATTGTTATCGTCACTATTATCACTATCACTTAAAATTTACATTACGCCAAATTGTGCGCGCACCACAATGTCACTCCCACTATCACTTTCTTCACAACTTGAAAAACGATCATTTTCACTCAAATTATTTTCGTATTCCGACATTATGGGTTAACAATTTTCTTTTCCTGGATCCTTTTTATATTGTAATTACTAATAATATTATAATTTGAACTTTATGTAACACGTTGAAAGATAAAAATTAGCGATGCGTGCGAGCAGCCCCCTACTGCGTGCTAAGCAGCCCCTAATTTCGCGAGCGCTAACACGCTCGTGGCAAATTTAGTTAGTACGTGCACGAGCACGATGGTGCTCGTCGGCACTCAAAGGTTCAACATATGTAACTCTATATCATAATACGTAAATGTCAAGTTGGTATATTGGATATGGGGCAGTGAGGATAGAATTTAAATTTGGGTGATTTTTGGTTAAATGAACTAAAGAATGATATCATTTCGATTCTTTGACCGAATAGGTTAATTAGATCATTTTATTCACTCAACGTTTTTTGCTCATCTCTACCGTAAATAGATAATACAATATGCAATAGACAATATGCAATCTGCACTTTCTTGCATTTTGCTAATTCAAAGAGGTCCATGGAAATAGCATTTGTAAACTAATAGGAAAAATAACCTAACTTTTATAACAAAGATAAAAGTTATACTTATGTCCCGATTTCGCACCTTTTCTGTACCGTCATAGCAAAACTTAGTAACCACATTAAAAAGACAAAAAAAAACCGAAAACCAAAAGCTTGCTGTGTAATAATTCAGCAAAAAATTGAAAATAAATGATTTTCCGATTTTTTCTTTATTATGATGTGAGAGAGCTTTCTTGAAGCCAAATATCTAGATTCTAGGTTCACATGGAGTACCCTATAGGCTTTGAATATCTCTATTGCAATAAGAAGTTTAAATTTTTTACATGACTATGGAGCAGTAAACTTTTAGCCTCTGATTGTGAGTATCAAACCTCTGGCCATTCTGGAAAAAACATTCTTGACAAATAGATAACAACATTCTTGACAATAGGTTGTCCGACCATCTACCGTCACCTTATCACTTGGTTGTCCGTCCATCTGTCTGTCAAAGTCCTTTTTCTCAGAAACGTGTTGAGATATCAAATTAAAGTTATTATGTCATTTACAAAGAATGTTTCATACAGTTGTGCTGCGCATTCAATTTTGCTTTATTTTTAGGGTTTGGTCACTCAAAATGAAAGGAAAATGGAACCCTTGCAGAATCACTTCATCGTCCATCTGTCTATCAAAATCCTTTTGCAAAGAAAAAGCGAGATTTCAAGTTGAAATTAATATCAAGTACTGAGATCTATAGCCTTACATTGCTGTAAACATTTCAAGTTTTTTGGTTCAGGCAACAAAAAGATATAGACTCTTTAAAGCATATTTGTTTTTATTCATACAATAGCCTTACTCACTGATCATCAAAACCTATAGGGTACTCCTTGTCAACCTACAATCTTCAAAATCGACGTAATGGTAGATCTTATAGCACAAGGAATAAAAATCCAAAAATCTATTCTATACGGTATTTCAAATATACCTCAAAACACTAAAAATGCATGGTTCCTCGTTTGTCTGATTGACTATTCACATAAAAGTTTTTAAAGTATTAATTTTTTTATTTTGTCTCATTAGTAACACCTAGGCCTAACAGCATATGAACTTGTGACCCTTTTCCGGTTTTGCTGAGGTTTTATTATTATTACTGGCACTTCTTTTATGCAGATAGCCCTTATATTTTAGGAGCTAGAAAGTTGGAAACGATGGACAGGTAACTGAATGAAAGCAACAAAATTTCATATGGACTCTCCAGGTATGAAGACATTCGCGTACCTTAAATGAATTCAAGTTAGAACTCCTTAGCGGAGGGATCTGGACTCCAAATAATCCGTTTGTTTATTGACACAAGCCACCAACCTGTTTTTATCCTTGCCAGAAGTCTCACTAACTAAATATGAGTCGGTGCATTCGCAGATCTCGTCTAGCAGCTGCTTGTTCCATTCCGATGGTATGCTCTTACATCCGCCCTCGTTTATGTGGTCTACAAGTCTGGAAAAAATTTGAAATTTTAAGAATGTTCACCCTTCTTTACGTTAAACTTTACAAGTAAGCTGGCACACTAGTAGCACGTTAACATACTAATAGCACATTGACATACTAATAGCACGTTGACATACTAATAGCACTTAGACATACTAATAGCACGTAGACATACTAATAGCACGTTGACATACTAATAGCATGTTGACATGCTAATAGCACATTGACATACTAATAGCACGTTGACAATAATAATATTAAAACTAATATTATACAGGGAAAACAACAAGTGTTTTCCTTTCTTCGAGTTTAATAATAAGAAAAATTAATCATCAGATCAGACAAAGCTTTTCCGAGTGTGTCACTTCCTCCCTGTATGTACCATCAAGCTATGAGAAAAGACGGTCTGAAATCTTTTTATGGAATGAGCCTTAACTATTAAAGACAAGGAAGAAATATAGTTGTTACAAATATCTGAAAAAACATGTTAACTATGAGAAGACTCGGATTTCATAAGTACATTGACAAGTATAAATTTAATAATACGTAGTGTTTCCATTAAACCATTAATAAATATTAACATTATTCTTCACTATGTAAAAATAGAAAGAATTTAATGCGGCCCCTTTGAAAATAATAAAATATTTCATACTGTGTCGCCGCGTCATTGAATGGTCCGCAAATATTGTTATATACGTAACACCTGATTGTAGGTTAGAGGTGCGCAAAATGTATCAGTGAAAAAGAAAGAGTGATATGTACCATTTGATTGGAAAGATATATATCACTCATTTATATCTCTAGCTCAGTATCTCAGTACTCCGAGTTATTAACGAAATTATTTATTACGCACACGTTGAACATTGGTCATACAATGTAGAGATGAAAAGTATTGACCATTATGAGTAAGTGATCATTACGTACTATTGTTTTAAAATAAAAATAAATTCTACAAGAGTATCCACTAGATTTTGCTTAATACTTTGAAGGTTTAGAATTTAGGACTGTCAACCTAGATTCAAATTAAGCATAAAATAACTTTAATGATAATTAAATAAATTAGAATAGATTGGCATATTTATACAATTATAAATTAGAATTTTGAAATGAAACAAAAAAAGTGTTTATTTATGCAAATAATTTGAGCGAAATAAAATATACTTTTTCTATAACGAACTAAAGTATACTTTATCACAGCGTTTAAATTTGATCGCGAGTAGATACGTCGTCTACATAGATCCAGTTGCATATTAGACTAAATAGTTCGATTGTTTTCTTTCTCTTTCACGTAACGTCAAAACGTATACTTTTATATCTATCATGATGCGACGAGTGAGTGAAATTATTGATTTGGTAAAACGAAAAAGACACCGATCCATCCCGAGCTAGTGATGTACTGATACATTTTGATTTCAAGTGAGCGAGTGGTAGATATGATCATAACATGTGAGCTATATCTTTTATATCTATCACTCGTGAGTTACACATCTCTATTTTAGATGCTCTTTTGGAAGGGTTGACATTTCTTTAAGCTCAACCACAACATACAAAGATTTCATTTTCGGGAACGCCTACACAAAACACAAAACTCGCAGACTCTTCAAGGATACACCGACTCGTTGAGGTCTATGAGAAAATAAATTTTCATCCGCAAGTGTGTTCTATGTGACGCTACTCACACAGAAACTTGAAAAAATTGTTTCTCTATTTCTATATATTCGCGTAATTCAACGATATCTTCCTATAAAATTTCACTAAAATCTATCTTAAACTGAAATAATTATGATAATGTGACGCACAAAGGACAAACAGACATGACAGAACTATAAGAGGTCCGTTCAAACGCCTAGTCCAAGGGTAAACCAAATAATCCGTGTTAGCAAATTAAAGGCAATAAGTTAATAGACGATAATATAAAATTTTAACTCACTTGTGAATCTGTGCGTGTCTCTTCTCATTATAGGGCTGATCGAAGCACATCTCATGTTCATCATCATCACAGACAAATTCTAACAGACTTTCCAGCACAGTCAGGTGAAACCTCTTACCTTTCTCCTTCCCTTTACGGCTTCTTTCTTTTCTTTTTTTCGTAAAATCTTCCGTTGTACGTACGACAACTAATTCTGGCTTGTTTTCCTTGAATACTGCTTCCCGTTGGTGCTTTCTCATCTCTTTGAGCACTTTGATATCTTCTAGCAACTTCTCCATTCGTTTCTGAGTCCGCTTATCGCGTCTGTTGTTCTCTTTCCGAGATTTCTTCTTATTTGGTTCTTCATTGATATTATCATCCGTTTTTGATTCTTTAATTGCATTTTGATGACCAAGACCATAAGACGCTTTCTGTAAACAATTTTAGGGTCATTATTCAACTGTAATTTTATGTGTGGAACAATCCTAAGCAATACCATAAATGCAAAAGTGAGGATATTTGTCTCGCTTCTGTGCCTCGACTATTCAACCGATCTCCGCTAAATTATGCAGATGTGTAGCTTGTGTCACGAAGATTGATATAGGATATTTCCAACCACTAAGTTATTAAAAAAATTACCTGTTAAAGACAATGGCATGAACATATATGAATGGTCCAGATTCCAGAGACAAATTCGCATTGGACAATAGACATTTTAAGACTTAAAACAAACGTGAAGAATAAAATAAACTGTAACTTAATGTAATAACTCTGCCATAAAACAGGATGTTTGGAAATTACAAAAGCATGGAACTAGTATGACGGTACGTATATTTCGTTGTAAGTGAAATATGTGTTGCTTGTCCCTTCACAATGGGAGTATAACATATATCTTTTGTAAATAAAAAAAAACATGAAAACCGAAAAAATAATTCTTTTCGGAAAAAATAAATTCAAAAGACTATATACAAGATAGAGAACAAACCGTTATGGTTTTTGTAAGTTTCTACTGACTTACAAAAACCATTGCAGTGGTAGAATGCAGTGGTAGAATGCAGTGCTGAACTATGCATCTAAATCCATTTAGTTCAGCAATTCTACCACGCATCGTACAGAAATTGCTGAACTAAATGGATTTAGATGTGGGTTTGTGAGGTATTCCATATAGACTACGGAAGAATATGAAATATCTTCCTTAGTATTTAAGAAAGAATATGAATAAAATTTAAACTCCACAATAGAACATGCTGAACTAAATGAATTTGGATCTGGGTTTCTGAGGTATTCCATATAGACTACGGAAGAATATGAAATATCTTCCTTAGTATTTAAGAAAGAATATGAATAAAATTTAAACTCCACAATAGAACATGCTGAACTAAATGGATTTAGATGTGGGTTTGTGAGGTATTCCATATAGACTACGGAAGAATATGAAATATCTTCCTTAGTATTTAAGAAAGAATATGAATAAAATTTAAACTCCACAATAGAACATGCTGAACTAAATGGATTTGAATGTGGGTTTCTGAGGTATTCGATATAGACTACGGAAGAATATGAAATATCTTCCTTAGTATTTAAGAAAGAATATGAATAAAATTTAAACTCCACAATAGAACATGCTGAACTAAATGGATTTAGATGTGGGTTTGTGAGGTATTCCATACAGACTACGGAAGAATATGAAATATCTTCCTTAGTATTTAAGAAAGAATATGAATAAAATTTAAACTCCACAATAGAACATGCTGAACTAAATGGATGGATTTGGTTGTGGGTTTCTAAGGTATTTCATATAAACTACGGAAGAATATGAAATATCTTCCTTAGTATTTAAGGAAGAATATGAATAAAATTTAAACTCCACAATAGAACATGCTGAACTAAATAGATTTGGATGTGGATTTCTGAGGTATTCCATATGGACTACAGAAGAATATGAAATATCTTCCTTAGTATGTAAGAAAGAATATGAATAAAATTTAAACTCCACAATAGAACATGCTGAACTAAATAGATTTGGATGTGGATTTCTGAGGTATTCCATATGGACTACGGAAGAATATGAAATATTTTCCTCAGTATTTAAGGAAGAATATGAATAAAATTTCAACTCCACAATATACAAAATGGGCAAAATCCATTGGAGATAAACTTGGCTAAGAACTCCACAGCCAAATGCATAAATTTAGACAAAAATTATGCATTTTTCCAACAGCAAGTTGGAAGAAATAAAGCTACATTTATATTAATAGCTATTTTACAACCTATTACATAAGTTTTATATAATAGATTGTAAAATAGCTACTTAGAGTTTTATAATAAATAAAAGCTTTGCCTTTTATTTTTTAATTTAAACTTCACGCACTAATCCCCAAAACACAGATGACAATTGTCATTCATACAATTTGTATGCGAGATATATAGATTCTTTTTCGTAAAATATTGTAATGGATCTCAAATTAAAGCATTTTGAGGAAATATACACCGCAGGTCTAGACAATTTTTTTAAAAAAACTGAATGATTTATATAAATCAGTGAGTGTCTCGAAACCCACTCCCGATATATTAAGTGCCGAGCTCGTGAGCTTTCGTAGCAAGATCCAAGATATATGGGGCTCATTGATGTCAAAACTTGTATAATTTCCATTAATTTAAATGTACACTCCAAATAATAGTATTTATATACTTCATAAGTGTGTAGTGTAAAAATACTGTACTAATATAGCTATAGCGAGCACAGGCAGATAAACTGACTCGTAAAGTTTTTGGTATTTTTGTGTTAGTATGTTTGTTTGTACTTGCGCCATTTTCATTTATAGGTTACATTTTATGTTCCCATATTTTGAATTATGATATGGCGAAAACCAATGTTTAGTTTTCTTTTCTTCAATGATTTTTTAGTTATACCTTAGTAAAACACCATAATCACACTAAGTTTACAAAACAACAACTGTTAATTTGTTTTTAAACGGACAGAAAATATAAAAAAATATAAAAAAGTCGTTATTAGTGATCATGAGCAATTTTGTAAAATATGAATATTGCATAAAAAAATAGGTAAAAAAAACCAAGAGACTCGAATATACAAATGATGTAAGTTAATCTTTAAACATAATCATACGAGGAAATACATTTTTAAATCTTTTAAGATATTATGAAAAAAATTAAAATAATCAGGACGTAATTAACGTAATTAATGTGTTAACGTCACTAACAACTGGGTATACCAAGTAACCTTGTCTATTCCTATTTCTCTGTTTTAATACGCTCATCAAAGTGCAATTTGAAATTAATTTTGTGTAAAAAAATGTTATTTTTTGTCTATTTACGAAACTTTTTTATTAGTTACAAATTAGTTTATTCTCCCCCTAAAAAAAACTATTTGTGGATGGAAATAACAAAAAACGAGCAGTAAAACTTAAAACTTTAGAATTGGTTTCAAACCAGTTTATTCGTAAATTGTCAATAAATATAATTATTCAAAATTACGAATATATATGTACACACAATGAATCTTAGGAACAAATATAGTTCAACAAAACAGTGTTCGTAAAAACAACTTCTAAGGCCTTTGTAAACACATTTGTTTGTTTATGTAACAACTAATTGGCATTCCGCAGAGCTGTGTGAGGGATCACAATGTCATAGTTTTGATAAATAACCCTAGGTTGACAATGTCATCTTTAATTTTGAAAAAAGGTTTTAATGGCTGCCATCAGTAATAAATTTTATAATGGCTTCTAAATTGAAAGAAAATAAACAAGACGAAGACATTTTGACATAAAATATGGTAAAATATTCCGTTGTACGTACAACAACTAATTCCGGCTTGTTTTCCCTGAATATTACTTCCTGTTGGTGCTTTCTCATCTCTTCGCGCAGTTTGCTATCTTTCAGCAACTTCTCCATTCGTTTCTGACTCCGCTTATCGTGTCTGTTGTTCTCTTTCCGAGATTTCTTCTTATTTGGTTCTTCATTGATATTATCATTAGTTTTGGATTCTTTAATTGCATTTTGATGGCCAAGGCCATAAGACGCTTTCTGCAAACAATTTTAGAGTCATTATTCAACAGTAATTTTATGTGTGAAACAATCCTAAGCAATACTGTAAATGCAAAAGTGAGGATATTTGTCTCGCTTCCATGCCTCAGCTATTCAACCGATCTCCGTGAAATTATGCAGACATGTAGCTTGTGTCACGAAGATTGATATAGGATACTTTCAACTCCTAAGTGATTAAAAAATCACCTGTTAAAGACAAGGGTGCAAATATGAATGGTCCAGATTAAATTTAAAACCTTGTATGTCACACCGATTAATTAAAATGAATGATTACCGACAAATTGGCATTGGATAACAGACATTTTAAAACTTAAAACAAACATGAAAAATAAAAGACAGTTTTTTAACTCTCTCATAAAATAGGATGTTTGGAAGTTATAAAAGCTTGGTACTAGTACGACGGTACGTATATTTCGTTGTAAATTAAAGTAAAGTTAAAGTTGTTGTTTACCCCTTCACAATGGGAGTATAATATATATTTTTTGTATAAAAAAAACAGGAAAAGCGAAAAAATAATTCTTTTTGGAAAAAATAAATTCAAAGGACTATAAACATGATAGAGAATAAACCGCAATGGTTTTTGTAATTTTTCACTGACTGCTCTATCACGTATCATATAGAACCTGCTGAACTAAATGGATTTAGACGTGGGTGTCTGAGGTATTCCTTATAGACTACGGAAGAATATGAAATATCTTCCTTAGTATTTAAAAAAGAATATGAATAAAATTTAAACTCCACAATATACAAAATGGGCAAAATCCGTTGGAGATAAACTTGGTTAAGAGCTCCACTGGCAAATGTGTAAATTTAATTATGCATTTTTCCAATAGTAAGTTGGAAAAATGCATAATTTACATTAATTTAAATCCAAATAATAGTATTTGTATACTTCATAAGTGTCCCGTGTACTGTGTCAATATCCAGTGCAGGCATGTAGCTGTATCAATGGTAAACTGACTCGTGGAGTTTCTGGGATTTTTGTGTTAGTATGTTTGTTTGTACTTGCGCCATTTTAATTTCTAAGTTACATTTTATGTTCCCATATTTTGAATTATGATTCCCAAAAACCATATTTATATTAGTATTTTTAGTTTTACTACAATAAAACACCAAAAACACACAAAGTTTACAGAAAAACAACTGTTAATTAATTTTTAGATGGACAGAAAATATAAAAGTGATTATTAGGGTCCCCATTCATAGTAATTTCGTGAACTATGAATGTTGCATAATAAAAATAGGTAAAAAAAACAAAAAGACTCGAAAATACAAATCATGTAAGTTAATATTTGAACATTATCATACAAATAGATACATGCTTTTAAATTTTATAACATATTATGAAAAAAATTAAAACAATCATGATGTAATTATCCCCGGACTTAAATCAACCCTAATGTAATTAACCATTGTCTTAACGTCACTAACAACTGGGTATACCAAGTAATTTTATCTATTCCTATTTCTCAGTTTTAATACGCTCATCAAAGTCCAATTTGGTTTTTTACAAAAAATGAATATATTAATTGTTTTTCAACATTGCTAATAGAAGTTTCACTTCCAGCAAGAGTGATCTACATACGCTAAAATGTTTTTGGTGAAAACGGAACCTGTATAGTTTTGTCAGGTCTATCGTCTGTCTATCAATTAAAGAGACAATTTAACGAGATGCTCTATGATACCATATGTTACGTATGTTCTGACACTCTTTTGACCTTTATTTCATTTATAGAATAGATACAAAAATACCTACTGTACAAATGAAATCATACACCATACAAGAGATATGTATATATTATTATATATTATTTTATTTTGAAAAACCCATGAAAGACTCAGGCTTGCTTTGATCGGTCATTCTTTCCACCATAACTCCAAAATTACTATAAGGTCTACAATATACAAAATGTCCATCGGAAAAAAACAGTAAAACTTGGTTAACACCACAGTCAAAATTTAAGCTCATACAAAGAAAATTGTGTATTTTACCAACCATAACTTTTACATAAATCGTATTATTATAGTGACTGACTTCAACAGTAGTATTTATAGAACATTATCCTAATTTTATTTATGACAAACTGACTACGTATACATACTTACACAGGGTCGGTGGCGTGCTACCATATCTGCATGGGTACGGGTGTGGGCACTTAGTCCACACCCGTACCCACACAAATATGGTAGCAGTGAAGCTGTTAAGAGAAAGTTATGCCTTTTCCAAAATGTAAGAAATATTTTTTTAGCCACAATTAAATGAAACTACGTGATGTAGTATTATTTTTACTTTATATAAATTCTTTACCACAACCTAGGTTTCGTTGTATTACACCATCTTCAGGTGGGCAATTAGCAAAGATTAACTCTTAGGAACTTCATTACATATCACACAAAACACCATTTATACATCACACAAAACAATAGCGGAAGGCAGGTTTGTGCGGATTTTGCTACTGCTTATGTTGGTGAGTTTATTGCAGGGGACCGGTGTAGGTTTTATTATATTTCCGAGATCTATACGATATACAAGTGTTTTAGTGAGGGTAATAAATTAAACTGATGTTATTCTATGAGGTTATACAATGCGAATATGTAATAAAATTAAATGGATATTAGTATCATTATGATATGTTTTTTTAGTTCCAGATAAGTGAAATATTTTCACATTTAGGGTCCTTAAAATGAGTTTATTTCATCGTTCATATGTATTAAAAAACCTATCAAATGCAAGTGGAGCTTGCACTCCAAAGATTCTACACATATTTATGAGTACATAATATTTCTATTAAACTATTTACGAGTATTCATTTTTGCAACGTAAATATATTACGTATTTTATCTTTCAGACACGTAAAAACATAGTGCACATTTAAAAAAATTATAAGATCTAGGATAATCTATATAGTTTCCCTAGAACATTTGCATAGAATTCTAAAAACTGTGTTTTCTGTCATAATTTTAGGTTGAATAGTTTCGGATATAAGGGGAAAAATATTTTTTTTTGGCATATTTTTCAGATCAATTTTAGATAAATTGTAAAAAATTTATATTTTTATTGTACTTAATTTCCCTTAAAATATTTATTTTTAAGTATTAACACTGAGATATGTTTATTACCGTGTTGTTACATCTACTGGCGCTCTATTTAAAATATATTATTGTTGACGAGAGCTTGTATTATATCAGGATTAAATCAATGAGTATACAAAACTAAAATAATGGCTTCAAAACTCAATTGACGTGCAGCATTCTTGGTGAAGGAAAACTTTTTGCTACAGAACAAGTTAATCTGTCTACAGCACTGATGTAATTAGAAAATTTACGCAAAAGGTTCAGAATAAAAGACATTCGCGACGATACACGAGATAATTTTTTTATTTACAAAGATATAAACAGATATCAAAAAATGTTATTAAATTTTTAAAAGACAAATTTCTCGCCCGCTTTCCAATTATTTGACAGTATTTCATGTAAACTATGACAGGTAAAAAAACAATTTTTCATTTAAACTAATCTCAAAGAAATTTCCAAAAGATGTTATAAGTTACATAAATCTAAATTACATACAAGTACTCGAAAAAATTCATAAACATTGTGAAAAATGCGACGTGTCGAATCGATATGTTGTTGGCCACACACGAAACGGTGTACCAGTGAAGCTAATTATGTTTTAATTTTACAACTTACTTTGTTAAATTTTGTGTAAAATTCAGAAAAAAGTGGTGTAATTATCGTGAAAATAAAATGATAAATTATTCAAGAAAAAGCGTAGAATTTTTTTTATTTCGTCACGTATTAACACAGTTTTCTCCAAAATCAGATAAAATAGTATTTATTACTCAAATACTTCCATTTCTATATACATAACCTACGAAACATATATAAAGAATAAAAAAAAATATTATGTTCATCTAATAAGTTTGAGTACTCTAAAAATAATTATAAACTGCGTTTTGGCCGAGGTGCCTTTTATGCGAGTTATGTGTCGTATTTGTATTTATCTATTTACGAGATTATTTTATTATTTTTTCAAACTTTATTTGCGGATAGTGATAACAAAACACAAGCAGTCAAATTAGAATTATTTTCAAAAGCAGTTTATAATATAGTTTGTGTTATATTTAAATAAATATAACAGAAATTATTCAAAATTACGAATATATAAGATACGCACAATGATTCTTATATAATTCAATAAAACAGCATTTGTAAAAATAACTTCTAAGGCCTTTAAACACATTTATTTGTTTACATGACAACTAATTGGCATTCCACAGAGCTGTGTAAGGGGTCACGATATCATCGTTTCGGTAACAAATAACCCTAGGTTGACAATGTCATCTTTTATTCCAAAAAAAGGTTTTAGTGGCCCCCATCGGTAACAAATTTTATAATGGCTTCAAAATTGAAAGAAAATATGATAAATAGAATATGGTAGGTGGAAACTTCAATACATCAAAATGTTTTGTTTATTAAAGAAATAGATACCCTATCGATGTTTGGCTTTATGGGCTCTGTGATACCAGTTCCACATACACCCAATGCACCGCCATCCCAGCCCATGTTCCGCATTATTCTGAAATAAAACACATTTAATTTAAATCAGCATTCTTACTAAATATGCAGTTTTTGCTTTTATCGCATGAGGGTTAACCAGCTGCGACAGAACACACTAAAAGATTTATCACCAATAGGACATTGAATATATTTGGTGTTAATTGTGTAGAAATTCATTATTCACAATTAAATGAAACTATGTGATGTATTACCCACCTGAAGACGTAATGATACAACGAAACCTAGGTAGTGGTAAAGAATTTAAATAAAGTAGAAATAATTCTATATCACATAGTTTCATTTAATTGTGAATCTCCAATAGGATATTTACGTGTAAACGCTCAAATCCTAACGTCATCAACTGACAAGAGCTGGATATAAATTGACGTAACATTTCGTGTATAATTTATATAATTTACGCATAATAGAATTCGAAGAGCAACTTTTTGAGATCGACACATTATGACAGCTGCTATAAACACACTATTTGACAAATCGTGCTTAGGTGCATTTAGCTTGGTAATTAAGGAAGGATTACCAATTTAACAAAAAAATTTTACCGATTACTTTTAAGCAGTTCATTCAAATTCCAGATAATTTTTATACAGAAAGTATTAGTTATAAGTGTAAAAAATAATGAACCAAATGAAAAAAAAATTGCCAATTCCACACAAAAAAGACTTATAAAGGAAAAGACTACAAAATCCAATTATTGCCACTACCATAAAAAAGTGTAAACAAATAATTGAACATAAACTTAAATTAAAAAATAACTTATTGTAAAAAAAAATGATGTTATCATTAAGTTTTTGACGAGCCAAAAACAGGCTAAAATAACTGTACACCATAGACAAGTGTATCACCATTCTATTTGTTATTTCATTCCCTTTCTTGTGATATATAATTATCTACATATTTATGTCATTTTAACCGAATATAATACCTTTAAACAATAGGAGCGTTGCTTATAAGTGACGTGTGCGCTCGAAAGGTTAACAAGACTAGTTAGAAACTTTATGACTCCAGTTAATTCCAAAAATATGCTATTTTGACAGAAAATAACATTTCATAAAATACAGCGGTATGTTTGTTGATAGTTACTATCAGTAAATAAATTTTCAGAACATGTCCATGAAAAAAAAATATTTAAATCATCAATGAAAGAAAATCGACTCTATGAATTACGTTAGATAAAAAATAGAATCATTTTGATCAGACACTATTTTCCAACTAATGACAATAAACTACTGATAAATTGTAAACGAGCAACATAAAGAATACATCAGCGACAATTACAATAAAGATTGCGAACAGTGAACACGGGACGATATTTCCAAAAAAATCATTTATAAATGAAATATTAATTTAAAACTAACGATTCAAAATCTAATCATCAGTCTGCAAATTGTTGGTTTTCAAAAGAAATATACTAAATTTCTTACAATACAATCTTTGTACATATAGATGCCTTAAGTCCATCTTTAAAATGTGAGCATTGAGAACAGTGGTACGTATCAATATCTTTGACATGGAAATGCAACAGGCCAAGTTATACTACAAACGTTAAGAGAAAAAAGTACTGTGACGGTAAAAAAATAAAAAATTTTATTTTTTCAAAGGATATATCATCAATATTCTGTTAAAATATATACTACTAAAAATATACCCAACAAAAATTATGGTTAAATTTCCAGTAACGACAAAGGGTATAAGTAGTATAAGCAGAATCTCTGGAAATTTACCATAATTTTTAGTGGATATATTTTTAATAATATATATTTTAAGAGAATATTGATTATTAATTTTAAAAAAATAAAATTTTTATTTATTTACTTATCACAGTATTTTTTTCTCTAGCTGTTTATAGTAAATAGTAACGTAATTTAATAACATAACTATCAATATAACATTCATAACATTTGGCTCTGGGGGTGAATAATACTGTTATATACCATCAACATCATTTATGGAAGAAAATAGGGTATCCAACCTCTACCAGCCATAAGCCACATGCACCTATTATATTATCAAGAAATTTTGGAAACTCTTCTTCAGTCAAACCTTTTTTGTGCAACACTAGAACAAAATGTTTGGTTGGTTAAAAAAGCTTTGAACCAAAATCGGTCTTTACATATTCTTTAACATCCTTCAACCATATTTTTCTCAAAAAAAAATGTTTAGCTTACAGGTGAGAAAACACGAACAATAAAAATATTCAATATTTTTATTATAAATATTTACAATTTCCATAACTGAGAAAAAATAAAATTGTTTATAGGTATCTTATGTATTAAGGTATCTTATGTATAAGCAATTTTCCTAAAAGCATGATGGTTTTATAAAAAGGGTTGCCATTTACTTAAATATGAAAAAAAAAATAACCGCTACACCTAACAATAGCTACGTCCCACATTTTTAAGAAAGTAGATGTGACAATATACTTATCTCGCAATCCTTAATAAATTTATTTTTCTCTTTGAAATCAAATACCAATTTTTCTATTACCTTTTAATTAATACATACGCACAGCACTAGCGATTGAATAAAACAGTGATTGAGAATGATTAAAAAAAAAATGACACTGGAAACTCATCATTATCGACTGTTTGGCATCACACCTTACACCTGCCCTTGTGTGATCCTAGTACGATAGCTATGAAGTGACCAAAGCCATCCATGCTCTATAAACGTGCATTTTTAACAACATAACGAGAGTCCGAAGTACTTCATTTAGCTCACTAGAAGGAAACAATAGAATCTTATGATCAACACTTTTACGCATTAGACTATTATATTGACAAAACAAACAGACAACCTATCCGACCATGTTCAACATGTCTATTGTTAAATGACAAAAACTGAATTTTGTTATGTGGGTGTCTTGCCATATTAACATCATTTGCTATATAGAGAAGCGGTCTTTGCATGACTTGCACCGCGTTGAATCATGCATTTTACTTAATGTATATACCCGTATTAGCTAACACACATCAATAATGGTTGTCTTATCGTCTTATCGAGAATGTTCGCTTTTAAAATTAGCATGCTGTATCACACTGGCTTTATCTTAACCTTTATTGCTTGTTAAAGTAACACAATTTGTCATTCCTTTGAGAAAAAAGAATAGCATCACATAATTTTATGAGCAAAAAGAAAAGGACGGGCTATTTCGTCAACAATAACCGTTCTGTACTTTGTCTATGAATGACAGGAGATGCGTTTATATATGTTATTTTGTTTTGTTGCGTGTCAAATAATGTTTATTCATCGTGTCACTTTGAACATCGGTCTCAATTTGGCAATTGTAAATTTTGTTATTTGTTTAGATAGTCGAAAGTATTTTGCATAATTATTATTTGGTTACATATATGGATCTGAGATATCCCTTAATTCTCTAGTACGGAATTTATTGACATTTAATTTTTATGAGATGAAATATATAACGATGTTGGTTCATATCAAAATTAATACATAATTTTTACATGGAAACTATACAAATTTTATGTCTTACCTTTCAATTCGATCAATTAATTCTACTAATAAGGCCAATATTTACTAAATTATCGAAAGAAATATTTAAATAACCTATGAAGTCAGCCATAACCTCCACTGTTTTAACTACCTTTACGTGAAGTGAAATAATGCACCATTTTGACATACGTAGCTGTCAACATAAAAGGTTTCACGATGATACAATACGCGGACGCCTGCTTAAAGGTCAATAACTCCGTAACATTTACATTATTCATAAAGTAACATGATGCAACATAGGACTGAATGGTACATTTATATCTACAGGGATTTATATCTACAAAAAAAAATAATAAATAGTCACCTCTCAGCTACAAAACATTGCACCGGTGTCTCCAGACCTTCCCGTAGTGTATTGGTTCTCCTGGAAATACAAGTCATAATTACGTCAGTTAATGGATGCTGTGTGTGGTTCGAATTGGTACTGCTAACACCAGAGAAAACAGGAATATTGGAAAGCAGCTTCCCCTGTCCCAGATGTCCACAGAAGGATAGTGGTGCTCACTTTGGCAAATCTGAATTTATACCATCATGCCATTTCAAGCAAAACATTCAATATTCCAGTACATAAACAGTAGATAAAAAATCTACAAAACTCATTAGATATAAATCACTTATCAGATCTGTAACTTCAGATGGATTTGAAACTTGGGCAATGGATAAATTTAACTTAATTAGCATTGAATAAATAACCTGAGAACTATTAAGAAAATTCTAAGACCCTACACAAGTTAATGTTCAACGGAACGGAACAGAAAATAGAACAAAAAATGAATTAGACAAAATATTTGGTAAAAATTATCAAGTTTCAATACATGTCATGATAGGTATTGAAAGATTAAAGGATAACAAAGTAATAAAAAATTACTATACTAAAAATGAATTGGCATCAAAGCATGAAGATGAAAGAAACAATGAAGAGGTGATGTTAAAACAACGAAGGTCAATATTTTAAACAAACATTTTTAGAAAAAAATTATGCAAAAACCAAGGTTCATAAAGGGCTAGAGAATCGAAAAAAAAGCTAATTTTTTGAAAAATTCTCCACTTACTTGTTCATCTAGTTCGTCTGCAAAAGATCGACTACTCTTATATAATAATGCTATCTTTAGCCCATAACTTCTCCCATGTGCATTATCGGTTAAAGGCTTTGCCTCTGATCTGATGATATCACTAGACTCGTTCATAAATTACTATGTGTTCAAACATAGGCCTAACGAACATCTTAAAAAATGGATGCTGTTCCTCTGGAACTACTTCTGATTTTAAAACACAAATTATAAAATAATCCAGGCTATGTGCCAAATTTTGGATGAACCTATTCAGAAATTACGAAACTACGTATTAATGATCGTACGATCATTATCCATCCATAGAATTATTTCCTTCTTTTTGACATAATAATATGTATTTTAACTATTTATTCTGCACACTAATATATAGGATGGTGATTGAAAATGAAATTAAAGTTTCTTACTGCCTACCATATATATTTACTTCAAAACGCTCTCAGAATAAGCTTATCCTTAAATATGTTATAAACAAGTAAAAATACAGAATTAATGCGTCGATTAAAACCAATCAAGGTAATTTTAAGAATTCCTATATTTTATTTGCATTTCTAAATGAGTTTCTTTTTAAGAAATTAATTTAGAAATGTAAATAAAATACAAACAATTTTATTAAAACTTTGATTATTTTCATAGACAAAATTTTGCTGTCAATAATAGTCATACTGAGAGTGCTTAATGCTCAAATGATGGCAAAAGTAAAAGAACTGAAAAAAATGTCAGAACTGTAATCATTTACATGTCTTAAAATTGTTGATTTAAGTTAATCTTAGTAATTTTTTTTAAAAGTTCCAAATTCTAGATTCCAGAATTTAATCTGGAATTAGATTCCTAACTAGAGAGAAGATTAGCTCCTTTAATTACATTACTATTAATGGTCTAATAATTTACTGTCCCCTTGATAATAAAAAGCCAGATAAAAATTTGATATGACGGGAGATCCAAAAGTCCGCAGAATGAAGAGGAAGAGAGGTGAGGATACCTTCTTTCTTGGTACCCCACTAATTAGGAATTCATTAGAGGTATAGAAGTCAAATATCAAGTCCCTAATGTCATTCATTAATGAATAATTGTTCCTCAAAGAAGTAAATCTGGAAGTGAACTGCACCCTGTGATTAAATTCCTCACCAAGCAAGGAAAATCTCCTCAAACCATCATGAGTGACCTGAATTGTTTACGGAGATCATTACCCTGATAAAACCATGGTTTACAAGTGGGATGGTCTACTTAAAATAGGTCGAGACTTGATTGGAGTTCCCCAGGATAGCTGATTAAGGCCACCACCACTTTGGATATTGTCAAAAAAGTTGAAAAACTTGTATCGGAAGAGGCCCGTCTGAAGAATTAACAACTTTTTGCATTGGTGTATCATATACAATAATTTTGAGAATTTTACATGACCACCTTGGCATGACTTGTCAGGGCAAGATGGATTCCAAGAATGCTTACGCAGCCACAAAAACAACAACAAGTTGAGGCGTCTAAGGAGTTTTTGAAACTATGTGCTGACGTACCAACGCCGATTTTGGAGAGAATTGTAACTGGGGATGAAATTTAGGTTCATCACTTTGAACCTGAGTGAAAGCAAAAGTCAATGCAATGGCACAAAAAAGGTACTCCACCCCCAAGAAGTTTAAGGTCTCGAAATTAGCTAAAAAGTTTATGTTTTTTGGAATTGTGAAGGGATTTTATTGATTAACTATAAAGAAAAAGGTATCACTGTCACTGGAGTGTATTATGCAACCATATTGGATAAACCGAAAAAACTATCAAAGAAAAGACACATCGAAAACTGGCCAGTGATGTGTTGCTTTTGCAAGACATTGTACAGTTTTACAAAGTTGCTATGGATGCTGTTTATAAATTTAGCTTCGAATTGCTGACTCACCCACCCCATAGCTCCGATCTAGCTCCCAGAGATTTTTACTTGTTCCTAATCCTGAGAAAAGAGTTCCGAGGAAGAAAGTTTAAAGATGACAGATGATTTAGAAAAACCAACTTCAAGATCTAATAAAAGTATTGAGCTTAAGGGAGATTATATTGAAAAAAACAAATAGTTTCGTTATTTTATTTAACTTCCTGTTCTGAGGACTTTTGGACCTCCCTTCATATATACATATACATGTAATACAATTCGCATGCAAATCTGTGGGTATACCAGGTTATGTAATTTCGACATTTCGATTCTCAACCCCATCTATTATGTCACTCCAGGGTATTAATGTAATTGTGAGTCTTGTACAAGCAAGCAAAGCCATTTGCTTTTAAAAATAATTCATATTATGATAATTGATTATATAAAAATAAACAATATTTAAGTAAATTATACAATAATATTAGAAATACTAACACGTCTGCCAATTTGGCTCTTTCGACTTTACGTAAGTGCGAGGCCTGTTTTTTTGTTACACCTTTCGGTTTTTTCGCTGGCGGCAACTCTTTTCGATCTTGTGGAACATTTTTAGAATGAAATTTTTCCCCTTTGCTACCTTCAATATCTATCACTTCTATGCAATCCTCAGCCAATTCTGAAGCTATAGTCAGATCGACAGTGGATTCAGATGTCAATTTTGGATGTACACTTTTAACCAACTCATGCAAATCAATCGTTTGTTTGGGAGCCATGTTCATTTCTGATTCAGGAAGAGTCAACGCTGTATCCAATGGATTTATTTTGACAAACGATGATGTTTCATAGTTGTCTGATGCTATGTAGTTTTTCAAGAAGATTATTCTCCTGAAATATGTTATAAAAAAATTACAAATTACAATTAAAATGAAATCAAATAATTAGAAAAAACATATTAAATAAAATGAAGTTTACGTTAGGTACATGAGTCATTCATATCAAAACAGTTAGAAAGAAATTAACAAGGAAAAGTCCAGTGGACAACAAACGAGTTATATACTAAAGATAATAATATAATTTTTCATCACAGCAAATGTACTTCCTACAAATAACTCTGATGATACACTGAGAGCTACACTGGCCATAAATGACTAGTATTGTCTGTTTCTCCCATTAGCTTCCACTCTGTGAAAGGGGATTTCCCTAGAGAAATGAGGGGGGAATCCCCTCTGCATTGATACTGGCAAGCCATTCAACTTAAATTTTCTTCTTATAAGGGAAATTCCCTAAATCTAAACATTTTAAGGTAATCATTGCATTTCATTAATGTTATAATGTCCTGCACACTGCATAGCAAAATTATTAATTTAAAAATAAAGTTGTACTAGGTTTGGTACATTATTCACAAAACACGTGTATTTCTGTTACCTGTATCCCTGATTCCATCGAAATCCCATGATAGAATGCTGCCACATATATTTAGATATTACAAACTAATTTTGATAATTTTTAAAAATTCTTGAAAATTTTCACTTTCTGAGAAATTCAAATTTGAAAATTTAGCTCAAAATTTTCACAAAATTTTTCAATTTTAACACCTATCTTGTGAAATATCACATTAAAGCCCCATTCAAAGGCTTTAAAATGAGACTACGCCAAGATTTGTATCGGCACTGGTTGCTAATTAAATATATCAAAAACATGTAATTTTTTGATAAAAAGTTAAATATTAAAAAATTAATAACTTCAAAAGTAATTGTGCTACACAACTAAAATTTAGCATTTTTTCATAAGTCATAGTATATTGCTGCATACTAAAAATCACGAAAATCTGAATTAGTGTATTGATTCGACATAAAATGATCCACATATAAAAGTAAAATAGTAAAAACATAAAATTACATAGTATTTCATTAAACTATTTGCAAATATTAATGTCATTTTTCATCATCTTGATGTATTATCTGGTAAATCTTTCAGGGGCATAGAAATATTGGGATTATTTGAAAAGCCGTGAGAACTAAAATCTTCGCTATTGTTTTCCGGCAACCTTAGGTTGAATTCTAAGAACTCTGTTTTTTCTTTTATAATTCTAGGTTCAATATTTCCAGAAGTAGGAGCAAGAAATGAGAATATATTTTCCCGCAATTTTTTCAAATTAACTGCTATATAACTGCTGTGCATTATCACTATAGTTTATTTGCTATATCACTTTCTCTCAGTTTCTCCATCAAACAATTTTACAGAAAAATAATTGGAAAACACATGAGTAATCTCATAGACGCTCTATTTATTCCATTTGAGATAAAAAAACTTAAAAAAAACAAAAATACCAATACAAACTACCAACAATAACCTCTGTATTCAAGTTAATTAAGTAAATAGCCATATAAAGAGTGTTCTGTCCAAAAATTAGGTCTTAAACAAACATTTTAAAAAACAAATACGTGAGAAGTTCATATTTTATGTTCTCTAACTTAACTAACAATAAGTTTTGATAAAATTGCGTGACAAATCTCAAAATTATGGAGACATGTAAGAAAGTAATTATAAAATATTTATCAAGTTGAAATTTAGTTTTAGCGAAGAAAATTTTATTCATAATATGATCCTCTCTCCTCCCACTATAGTGTAAGTTTGTACGTAGACAATAGGATCGTAATATCCTGTTTCATTTCTCAGTACCTCAATACACAAATTTGCACCATCGTGGCAAAAAAAATTACACTGTAAAAAGACTTACACAAAAAAAAATTACATTGTAAAAGAAAATTCAAATTTATACTAACCTCAACCTTGATTGAATGAGCCAAAAGATACGAAATGGCTTATTTTGGACGAGCTCGTTCAACTCGTTATATATATTAAAATCAATTTTGTCCAAAATTTTTTCAACGAAAGCCTGCTCCACGTCGAATAATAAACCTAAAAACCTGACGACAGCAGCCGAAAATTTATCGGTGAAAACAATGTTTTCAGAATCACAGTTTAAAATAAAATCCTTAATGAGCCGAAGGCTGTACCTAATTGGTTCTTTACCGACCGACTGGTACAAAAACTGTAACTCTTTCACCTTTCCTTCTTCATTTTTCTTTTTCAATTTTCCAACGGACTTTTTAACGTTTTCAAGAGTCGTCGTTTCCTTTACAACATCACACGCTTCATTGGAATCAATTGATATAACAGATTCATGCGAATCGTCCTGGATTAAAAGGTCTTCCTTGATTTTTCTCAACCTTTTTCGAATCTTCTTCTTATACGAATCTTTAACCTTATCATTAAGATAATTACAATCTCCCATTATAAGCGCCAATGGATTTATAACCAATTTTGGCTTTATGGAGATTTCAGTTTGTACATGCGACATTCTTACCGATACTATCCACTTCCTCAGATCTTCAATGTGACTGAAATTTGTAAAAAATTCTAGGACAAAAAATACCGTCCTTTTTCTTTTGTAACCTAGCGTACAAAATTATGGTCGTATTTTTCAAAATATATATTAAAATATATAATGTATTCAAAATATTTTTCGTGTACACTTTACACAGCTTAATATTAAAGTTTAGTATTTTATCTATAATTTAGTTTTAGGTTGGTTGGTTTAAATCTACCCACAAACTAAATGTTATTTGACATTACAAAAAATTTAAAAACTATGGCTATTGACGTTTGACATCCACTTATAATCATAGATAAGTACAGATGTATTGCCAAATTGTCTGACCATAGACACTATTTCTTATTGCGAAACACCGTCCGAAAACATTTTTCGCCCAGAAACAATTACAAGCCACCAATAGGCAAGAAAGGATTAGCAGTCGCATATGAAGATATAAATTGAGCCATTTACAAATTGCACAACTTCCGAACTGTAACGATAATCTGACATGTGATTTTATCTAATAAATGTAAAAATATTTTAAAGTGATATGCATAAAAATTCTTTTAGTTTCTAAACAAACTGTTCAAACAATATTAAACGGTAAGTATGCATTTGATTAAATTTAAGGTAATTATGCATTTGAAAAAATTTAAGGTTTAAAGATTTTCAAAATTCCTCAAACATAATCGTTAAAAAAAGACTTTTATTCAATAATGTATTACTACGATAAAAAAATATTAATGTTTTTTAAATGAAAGTGTATTTATTCAACTAAGGTAATATTTATATATTCAGCACAAATATCTTTTTGCTATTTCTTATTTTAAACTTTACGGTTATTGTGAGTAATTTAATAAACCCAATAAAAAGGTTAATCAAAGTATTAATTTTATTAAATGTTGGGTATTCCTGGTTAAGATGTTGATTCTTTTTCAAAAAATAACAAAATAATAATTTTTTAAATTCAATTAACCCCAGATTTTTAAATAAGGAATTAAATTATATTTACTTTTAGTTTTGGGAACCTTGATATTTTCATGTTTTAAATATAATTATAGCCTACCTCAAAATTATTCGCAAATTAGGATCTAAGTGACTTCAAATTATTATCTTATCAGTACGATTGAAAAGGATAGCCAATTTATTTATTACGATTATATAGCCATGTTTATTCAAGTATTCTGTAGGTATGTCTTTTTACCTAAAAATATTAAATTATGCAATTCCACTTTACAGCACGAAAAATTCATTACACGTCCCGCACCGCCGGATACTTTAATAAGAAACTGTAAACAATACAATGAATCCAACGTAATATTATATCCTAGCTTTTTGACTCATATGTGTCTAGTACCATAACAGTTCGGATAGTTACGAAAGAAGCCACGCAATGGCAGCCCCACTAACAACTTACTTTATCGAGTGATCATCGTATCTGTATATATCAGATAAGATGGCCAATAACAAGGTTTTACTATTCAATTTATGTATTGAAAAATACTAATTTTCATACTTACAAAGGGTCACCATTTCCAAAAATGATTAAATACAGATTCGATAAAGCACATTTTAAGCTTCGAATAGATCTCTCAAAAATACAATAATTTAAATTTCCCCAAGTCAAGTTAGATAGGTAAACTTAAATGTATTTTTCTATACGTAAATAGCATCGTTATAAATTAATAAATTTACTATATTTTGCAACACGAGAATTTCGTGTTTGTCTATAATTTTTTCGAATTATTAATGTAAGTTTTAAAATGAAAAATGGTAAAATGAATCTAATTCTTTATCTTGAAAGACCTTTCTAATTACACATCTCAATGAGATTTACTAAACATGTTTTTAATATTTTGCTACACATTAATTAATAACTCGATTTGAAATACCGCATGTAAAAGGTTTTTAGGAATTGTGAAGCTTTGGTCGGATACAACGTAGTTATAAGAATTAATAGTTTCCTGAAGAAAACCTAAAAACTGGTAAAATATAAATAAAACTTGAACTCGCCAAAAATTATAAATTTCCTAAATAGAGTGAATTCAGTATTTCACCGGAAGGTAAAAATATCTTATCGCAAGTGTCACTTCAAGGAACCGGGTGCAACCCTGTTGTAAGTGGTTTTGCCTAGAAGGATTTCTCGGGAGGTCGGCCATTAAATTGGCCTCTACTCGTGTGAATCAAACGGAAAAAAGTGTTAATATTTGTAAAAGTAGTTCCAAATATATTATAAAGCAAGTTTAAAGACATATTACCGCTTTAATATAAAAGTATAGAAAAGAAAAATGAATTAATAGCTTAAAAACTACAATCAATTTAAAAAATATTGCACTAAAGATTAAGGAATAATTATCAAACTTGTTTTCATTGTTGCTTAGTAAGGACTTTAGAGTAAGCCATGTTTTTTATTTAGTATAATATTTGATTGTAAAAGTGTGGGGCGCTTATTCCGCATGACTTGGGCATGGCTTAAACATAGCTTACACTGAAACCTTACTGAGTAGACAAAGAAAACAGGTTCGATAATTATTTTTTGTTTTTCAGTGCTATATTTTTAAAAGAGTTTTTTATTAGTTGGTATTATTAACATTTTGCAACAAACGATCAAAATGAAGAGACTGAAAACTTCGAGTCGAAATTTTCAGTTACTTATCTAATATAAAAGAAAATTTAAAAAAATATATCTGTGAAATTAAATAATATAGCGTAATATAAACAATCGCACAAGGTGGTCAATCGAAATATTTCAGTATTCTTTCATTACAACTAGAAACTAGTTAATATCAGTAAACGACGGTTATTAGTACATATAAAATGCTACAAGTGTTGTTTTTAAAAAAAAAAACAAAATAATTGAACATACTTTAAATTTGTTTAAATATTCATAGGTTATCGTGTTTTTAATTTTAGTAATTACGACATATTTCCTCTTTTTCTTTAAACGTAATCATTTACCAATAATGTATCTCTGAATGAATCGCAAATTAATAAGTGACACCAGATTTGAACATTTGGCTACATGAGCACTAATATTGGATAATATGGTCATTTTATATGAAAATATAGCTATTTAACACGGGTCCTTTGCTGTAAACCTTTGGAAAAGATTTATTAGGTCCTTGACTCATAAGTATCTAGTATTAAAACAGTAAAGCACAATGAGAATAAGAATCTTCTTATATCAGATAATATGGCCAATGCCACGGTTTTACTATTTAAAAGATTTCAGTTTTTAAAAAATGGTTAAACGAGTTTAATAAAAAATAAATTATTGACACATCTTTTTATATTAAGCTTTACGATGTTTTCTAAAAAACTGGCTACTTTCTCCCGAATTAGCTTACAAATTGAAAATTTCGTAGATGAAAAATAGATGGGTATTTAACCAATCAATTTTATATTTGACAAAGCTCTATATACAAATAAAAATGGCAACACAACAAAAGTCAATTCAAGACGACACAACACAGTTTACGATGGTTGCAGTCTGCTTTTAGTCTATTCTGTAATACTCTGTACTCTATAACCATTTTCTTGCATTTTTCGTATAGTGTGTGTACCGTTATCGAAAAAATAATATTCATTCATAATAAATATAAAAATACGTTTAACGTGATATATTTGGAAAGTAAAGTAATATAATAGTGACAAAAAGTATTTTGTATTTGTGCGAGGTGAGTTTTCGAAACAAATATGGCCTTGTGGTACTATATTATAAAACCACTTTCATTCTGTATTTTACACAAAAGATTTATAATAGTAAGATGTAATGATTGCTCAGATAATAGTCCCATTAGTACGCAAATTCAGTTTTCACCGTTTCCTGAATATAGCGTTCTGCGTAGCAATTTGGTTTATAGCAACCAAACTGGTTAGAACAAACATACACGTTTTAGTTGTTTATAAGTATGGGGGTCATACCATTTCTTTGTGGAATATAATTTGTCAGCCTGCATGTTTACGCAAATTTTGTCCTCTAAATTTACGTTTTTCTAAAAATAAGCTCCTATTACCTACTTATTGGAAAAATAACACCTGTGGAAATCTCATAGCAACAACGGAAAAGCAAGACGATTTATCCTTACAACGAAAGACAGCGTTATAGAAAGTATTACAACAATAAATTTTAAGAGGTCATTCAATGCCAAACTTGCGGAAACTGTTTTAAATCAGCTGTTTTCGTTAAACGTTACTTCAACGTTTCTTCCGATTATCATACACGAAAAAATATTTTTAATATTTTTTCAATGTAAAATAAACAAAATTAATGACTTACGGCACAACGAAATAATTATTTAGATTATAAATTCAGTTTCTAATTAATTATCTTTATTGACTTTAAAACATATAAATATATGTCCATCGTAGAGTTTTAATGCTGCCAAATATGCAAAATTTACGTTTTATTTTCGAACTAATTTACTTCCCGTTTTCTTTTGGCAAATTTTTGCAAAAAGTAATGAAAAATTGTACAAGAACGTTAGTACTGTTACGTACATACAGATACGTTTTAAATCGAATTATTTATATCGGACAAATCATCTATTAGATGATTTGCTGAAATATGACGAAAACATTTGCGGAATCTGTTTACCACTATATTAAGTACAGATTAGAATGTCGTAATTATCATCGATTAATTTTTCTGCGTTCAATAATTTATTGAAAAGCTTTATTTTTATGTTTTAAATCGCATAGAAAATGTTTGCACCTTTTTGTCTCTCGACAATTTTCGGAAAAACTCGGAATATAATATGACACATTAATTGTGTTGAGTTAAATATGCATATCTTTTGATGGTATATTGTTTATTAGGATATAAATGATATTGTTTATTAGGATATAATGAATTGTAAATATTGCAATGTTAATACAATCCTGGTTATGATAAGTGCATAATTTTATGGCAAAGTAAACCAGTTTTATTGCAAGATCTTTTTTGGAATGGAAGATGGAAAGTTTCCTTTACAATACCAAGTCTAAAGAAAACTTTTCAATTGTGGAATTTATAGACCATTTCATCATATTGATTTGCATCAGTGTAATATGATCAATAAATATAACGATAAGAGAAAGAAGAGACGAAATGCTGTTGTAAAACTGATTGACTCACGGGTGTCAAGGGACCCATGAGCTATAAAGCAAGATGCTTTTCTTTAGGAATAAATGTGCGAAATTTGCATACATTTGTATGCTACGAGCGAGTGTAACGTTTTTGTAACGAGCTTACTGTCAAAGTGAAATAAAAACTTCTCAGCATCAGCTTGTAATGGGCAGTGGTTGCATCATAATAGACTGTTTTTTTATGTAATCTTTCGTGGTCTATTTCTTCAAGTAACTTGTAATGGCGTAATGAATTTCATTGAGTTAGCTCATGTTATAAAACGGTTTGAATGGTTTATTTTGCCTTGTATCTTGATTATCAGATGTGAAATGTTCTTATCTGTGCGAATGAAAGAGAGAGTGCGATTGTCCCAGAATTCGGAGTGATTCACAATAGTTTGTTGAATGCATATTTATTTTTTCGCTCTCCGTTTTTATGCTATATTTCTTTCAAATCTAATTTTTTTTGCTAATTTACTTTGCACTGGAATTTTATTTATTCATAGAAGCTTATCATTAATGAAAGCAAAAAAGTATATGTTATACTTGTACCTATATAGTGATATTTAACTTATAAATATGTTAGATATTGGTTACATATTTGGGCACATTTTTTACAATATGGAGTAGGTATGGAAATTTAGTGGAAGATAATAGTATATATAGAAGGAGTCATTTGATGAATGTCGATAAGAATGAAGTTATGATACTAAACATACAGTGTGATTGGAAAGGATTAACCCTATGGTTAATATAATATGAGAACAGAATAAAGATGTGAGAAGCGAGTTCTTTAAATTTTATATTTATGTAGAAAGATTATAAAAATATAAGAAGGAATTTATGAGTTAGATTAAAGGGAGTTTGCGTGTAGGATAAAATTCTCAATTTATAGGAATAGGATCATTACACAAATTTTATTAACAATTCAGGGTCTACGTGTATGTGTATCGTATTGACATAGTGTTTGTGGTGTGTCTCATACGAACAAAGAGGTCTTTCATTGTCATTTAGATAAATGAGGAAGGATATGATAAATCTAATCTTTATATAAGATATAGGATATTTGAATAATTTTTTTACTTCACAAATCATAATTTCAAAGTACAAGCAGACGAAGAGTGTAAGTGTTTGACAAATTTTAAAAATTAACCCGATTATAATGATTTAAATTTAACGTTTAGGCAAGGGATGGTAATACTGAATTTTGTGCCATTTTTAGTAATGCACATTGTTTTTTAGAAAGAGCGAATAAGATAAGATGATATCTCCATTCTATATCTAATTAAGAAGCTCATAACTTGCTTATTAATCAATTTTCATAGTTTATTAAAAAATTAATGATAGACCCTACCAGTGTCTGTACAATGATTTGTTAATCGGATTTAGGTAGTTTTGAAAGCTTTGTTAAAAAGTTTAGAAGCTAAACATTATTTTAAAATATTGTTTATTTTATATTTGTTTTAATACTACATTGTAGGTAGTTTATGTGATTCTTAACTGAGGGTTGGATATAACTCGTTAAGATTATATTTAATCACAATAAATATTATTTTACTAGTAATTAATTATTTAGTATTTTATCTCTTCATGAAGATTATGTGAAGAAGCTAGTGAGATAAATTATCGTCATATTTAGCACAACTGTGCCACATTGAGATGCTACGCTCCAAGTTTATGATGGGAGACTATTGCGATTGTAATGCTTACCAATGTTTCTACTTATACTTTGAACTTCTTCATAAAAACTTTTTATATCAAGAATATTTACATTGGTTGTCTTAATGACACTATTATTGTAATTAGATGGTGTTTGAACAATTTCGTCAGCTTAAATTGAAGTGATGAGACCAAGTAAACATAATGAATCCCGTTTTTTTAAATGTAACCGTTAAAGTGAGTTTAATTACAAAAAAAGTTCTTCATGGACTTTTTGTCTTTAAATGAAGCAACTGATCGGCCATATTTAAAGAAGTTGTTGGATGAATAGAAGACTATTTCTTTGATGTGAAGCAAAAGATCATCAGAGGAATATGGAATTGCAATGAAGAATCTGGGGGACATAGAGTTTTATGAACAATTCCATATTAGGAGGAGGGGATTCTCTGTTTTTTTTTACTAGCTATAAGTATCCAAAATTAAAATTATGGCTAAACTGCTAAAAAAGTTTCACTAACGAAAGTAACTCTATGGATGTGGCAAAAGAAATTATTTCAGCTCACTAATTTAGTGGAGTTCTGAAGTTTTACAAAAATTACAACTGTTATTGTATATTATTTTTCTAGAAATACAACTTTAAGCTTTTTCCCCCTTTTATAAAAATTGTCCTAGAAGTTTCTTTTCATGGAGACACTGAAGACCATTTAAAATATTTTTTTAACACGAGTAATACCTCCATTTTGTTAACCATCTTTAATTTCAGTATTCTATGTCAAAATAGCTTGGCATTATGGATTTAAACCAAGCTATTTTGGTTAGATTAGGATTTGTAACTTTATACGATAAGGATGGATGTCGCCATTTCTATTTTTTTATGCGAGAATTAAATCTTTTAAGCAGTGCTAGTAATCACACAGAGTTTGTTTGTTTGTAATACATTTAATATACTTGGATGGATTTTCTTGGTGAATATCGTTGAAGTAAGCTCTAAGAAACATAAGAGGCTGGTTCACCTATCCAAATATGGTAAAGAGGATTTTGTCAGATCAATTTTAGATTGGCTGTCATAGACATATAAAGAAGGGTTTTTTGAAAAAAAATTGCATCCCAAATAAGGCGTTTTGTTAAGTCATTGTCGTCAATATATTATCGAAATATATTTCAGTTTCTAAATAAAATGTATTTGATAGTGGTTTTAGATTGGAATGGTTTTAATCATAATGATTTCAATTAAAATTATGTAATTATGGACATTAATTAGAAGTTTATAAATGTAGTACAGATGAAAATAAATTGGAAGAAAATTTAAAAAATCATTGATCTTCAAAGAAGAGATTGGCTATAGAATTTATTATATACATCAGATTGTTTAATAGTATTTTATTGCAATTTTGAGCCATTTGAAAAAAGATTCTGATAATATGAATTTGCCCACAATCGCCATGTAAATGTTTTCAAACATCGTTATACTTAATAAGTTTGGAACTATGTTTTGAAAACTTTCAAAATTATTTTCTGTCAATATATAATTTCAATGACTTAGTGTTGCCATAATTGATGTTTGGCTTTTCCTGTAATATCTGTCAAAAACTAACTTGCATTGTCAGTTATTTCTGATGTATCAAATCAGATGGATAATGATATGTTGTAATGCTCAAAATTGAATTGATTCATAGACAATTTTAACCATATTGTTTACAACAATTAGTTTTGGGTTTGATATTGTTTATGCTCGATAACAGCTTTGTGTTGTTGAGAGGGCTTATTGTAAGTCATACATTTATAAACTTTACTTTTTTATGCTCTATGGTCTATTTGTTGGTGTTACTAAACTCATTTTAATTGTTTTTTAAACTTTGTTACATATTTAATGGTAGTGTTTTTAAAATGAAATCGATTTTATGAATAAAAAAAAAATTAAAAAGTATTTTTAATGCCCAGCTACCAGTGATACAAAAAATACTTTTCATACTGGTCACGAATCTGTATCTAAGGAAGGATAAGCTGTGTTATTCAATATATTTGAAAGAGTCTGTCATAAGAGACCGAAAAAAAACGCATGCATGTTAATGCAATAAAAAAGTGCAATAAAAGCTGTTTCTGTCGAGTGGTTATAAACACTTTTTGCTCACTAAAAGTTCATGTGGCGTGATCATTGACAAATATAAACTGTTGCGAAGCTATTCTGAATCATGTAAAAAAGTGTCATGAAAAATTGTCTCGGATAGGTTTTTTGGTCTAAAAACAAACTCAAGCTCAAACGTTCTTTGTTGCCTTGTTGTCTGTGTGAACTATCAAATCAGTTAATAATATTGTATTTATTATTACTCGCTTCCAATTGTTTCTGTCTATTTATTGACTGAATTTTGCAAAAGTATCATGTGTTTGTATGTATTATTGACTGACATTGTAAAAGTAATTTTGCCTATTACAATATAGTAATATTAATACACACGTACATATATAAACGGTGTCCAGGAATAAGTGTTGGACAAAGAACGACGTTATTTGTTGGCTGAAAAATAGTTGTCATTGAAGTAAAATTTAAAAGATGACTTTTTTAGAAAATTTAAATAATATATATAATGATTTATCATCTCTTTTGTACACACGATACTTGCCCACATTATTCAGCTCCGCTCAGTGGAATAACCAGCCAAAAACTATCCAGACAAAGACATCTAGGTCCCCGGGTAAGCACCACGCCACAAGCAAGTATTGGGCGTGTTAAAAAGAGTTGTGTAATATTTTTTTGCACTCAATTAGAAAAAGTGCGTGTTTTACGTTTTATTTCAACGACAATTTATTCCTTTATACCGCCTCGTCGACATTGAATAGCGTCTTTCTTTGTCTGACACTTATTCCCGGACACCGTGAATATATATATAAAAAATGTTTATAAAATAAAAAAAAATTATTTTTTTTTTCCTAACATTCCACATTTTATGGAAGCGGAAATGTTAGGAAAAGTTAACAAAATTATTTTTTAACTTTTCATTTCGTTGCCGATTCTTAATCGCTCCTTAAAATTCCGTCACTGACCTAGAAGTGACCTAGAGTCACTTCTGGCGCTGTCTTAGAGGTAATGTGTTTGTATTTTTTTGAATGACTGATTGGAAGGATGTGGGTTTTGTGATTTATGTTTTAGTAAAGTTATCAATAAGTGCTCAAATTTTGAGTTATAGTCGGAGTGTCTGTAATTATTTTTATGTTTTTGGAACTACCTTTTAAGTGTCAACTGTTTAGAAAGCTTATATTGAAAAAATTTTGATCTTCTCTGTTTTACTAATTTTTTTTCTAATAAAAAATCATGTAAACAGATGGTGCAAAGAACAATTTTGAAAACGAAATATTTAAATACAGCAGTATATGTATTTTTTACTAAAGACATTTAAAAAAAAATGTTTTTTCAATTATCTCGGTATTCTAGGTGGAATTATCATAGAGTTATACACACAGCCTTTGTATATCTTATATGTACTAAAGATTGTATGTATGTATATGTTTTTTTATAGGTTACCACAATTTTTAAATTATTTCTCTCAAATTTTTCACAATTTCTACCCCTATCAAAATCTTACCCCCAAATGCGGGGAGGGAGTTTGAAAAAGGTCAGGCAATGCCGAGTATTTAGCTAATTATAACAATAATTTGTATCTCAAAAATGAATACCTCAATCAACTTGAATTCCAAAAAATTAAGTTTCGAGGAAAGCTAAAGTATAATATTTATAATTTTTATGAATTTTAGTTAATACAACAATTTGTATCTCAAAAATGAATACTTCGAACAAGTTAAATACAAAAAATTTAGTTTCGAGGAAAGCTAAAGTATAATATTTATAATTTTATGAATTTTAGTTAAAACAACAATTTGTATCTTAAAAATGAATACCTCGATCAAGTTGAATACCAAAAATTAAGTTTTGAGGAGGAATAAAGTATATGTTATAATTATTAGTTTAACAATAATTTTTATTTTAAAAATGAACAGCTCAATCAAGTTCAATACAAAAAATTAAGTTTCGAGGAAAACTAAAGTACAATAGTTATAATTTTATTTATAACAATAGTTTATATCTAAAAAATTAATAGCTCAGTCAAGTTGAAACCAAATTATTAAGTTTCGAGGAAGACTAAAACTTAAACTAGTAAATTTTTTTTTATAAAATATAGTTATCAAAATAAATGTAAGGATAATTTTTTATTCCTAAAAATTCCCAAAATGCCAGTAGTTAATTTATGATGTTAGTATTATTTATTGAACTAGTATGAAGAAAAAAAAACCTGTCAAGTACAAGTAGAACTTAAACTACAAGGGTTCTGAACATATATAAACACTTATAAACATTTATGGGTATCTAACATTTCTGTTAAACTATAAATATTACTTTGTCATGGTTACTTTTATGTTACCATGGTTACTTTTTCGCAACGTGAGTGCCTACTATGTTACTACGGTTTTCTTGTAACCTTCTAGTCCTTTACCAACCCTGTATTTTCATGATTTTTGATTCTGTAGGTTTGGAAATAGGGGGGGGGCATGATCAATTTTCGGATATTTTTAAAAATAACTAATTATGCAATCAGATTTTTTCCATACTATTGATATAATTAAGATATATTTTTGTCAAAATTGACTAAAGAATTTTTTCACAATCAATGAACTTCAACAAAACGCTTTTTCTACAGAAATTTGTATATTTTGCTAAATTGAAGTATTTCTTTAAATAAACTTTGTAAATTATTTTGTTTGTTAGTTTTTTCAAATAAAACAAGTTTTTTTTTATTTTACTTATTTTATTGTAATACTAATGAATATTAATTATTGTAAAAAATCATTGATGGGATTTACTGGTGTTGTGCGAATTAACATTTGATATACGATATATTTCAGGTTATAAATCAGTATTAGTATTTTAATCTCTACAAAAATTCATTTAAAAATAATTCATTTAATTTTGGTTTTCTTGATTTCTTAAGGTTTACATTTAATATAGTTTTTTTATTTACAAACAAATTAAAAATTTAGGAATTAAAATTTGAAATGACAGATATATTCGGAGAAATCTGCTTGTGACTGATGGTTTTTACTGATTATGTTTTTTTTTACTATAGGTAATGAATTTTGTTTGGTTTTTTGTGTTTGTAAGTCTATATTTAGGTGAAAATTATTTTATTAAATCAATAAAAATTACCACTTTTAAACAATAGATCGTGTGTAGGGTGTACATGCCTCCTAAATCCAAATAGTTGCTTGGATTTGCATTTTACCACTTTTGTTGCTAACCGACACTTTTTTTTTCTAATTAGATATATAGTGAATATATTTGGCGTTAATTTTGTAGAAATTCATTATTCACAATTAAATGAAACTACATGATATAGTATTATTTCTACATTATTTAAGTTCTTTACCACAACCTACGTTTCGTTGTACAACATCTTCAGGTGGATTGTAATACTCTTTTCTCATAGCCGACCTGAAGATGTAATACAACGAAACCTAGGTCGTGGTAAAGAACTTAAAGATAGTAGAAATAATGGATATATTTGAAACTCAAGTATTTTCTTTCATTATAGAGATTTTTCGCTTTATGAAGTGTGTGAATCAAATACATACTTCTTTAAGATTTCAAATTGTTTATTCGGTTTTATTTACAAAGATATTTAATCAGTTCCCTTATTCTAGTTGATTACATTTTTTTCTTACATTTTAAAATAAATAAATATTATTTTAAAATATTTAAAATATAAGAAACAAAGGTAAGCCATGGTAGACACAGTTAGACACCAAGACCAAAACGTCTCCCAACATCACTTTTATTTTCCCCTTACTCTGTTGTACGTATTAAAATCACTTTCTGATCTGCACACCAATTTTTTCTCTTTGTAGCCATATCATTGATGGTTTATGGTGGTATTCTCCATTCGAGATCCTTACAGTAAGCCACTTTACCAAAAAAGCAATGAAAAGTTTTCGTCGTACATCCACCTATGCTTAACTACATTCACATTGAGCTGTTCTGTAGTCTGCAAATATAAGTTTCATAGATCTTCAAAAAATAAGTATCCCTCATAACAATTTAAAAAAATTCTTAGTTGTACCATTTCATAAGTCTCAATTTATTCTGTGCAGAAAACAAAAAAGTATGAGGAAACAAATGTGTCAAATCGTGTTTTATAACAAATGTGTTCATAACCGAACCTATTTCATTAACGGAAACGAATCAAATGCTTACGAAGAGAGAAACCTGCAAATGCACAACATCTGTGGCTTTTGAAACTTTAGTGACTCTTAATAATGACCACTTTTGAAGCGTCATTTCAGATATTGGCGAGTGTTAGTTACTCTACAATATGCAAAACTCTATCATTTTATTAAACTGAAAACTCGCAATTTCAGAAACTGGACAATCCAATTACGTTATAGCCTAAGTAGCTTCGTCTCGTCAAAGTCGCTACGACAGATTTTTAATAATGCACAACAAATGTTTTGATGATGGTCAACAACAATATTAAGACTGTGAACTTTAAAAGACATAGTAATGAAACACATCTATAGGGCATATCAATCAGATCATGTAACTGTTTTAAACTAAAGTATCTATAGTTGTCCGTATAACAGTGTGTGTTTGTAATAGACATATCAATGATATGGTCAATTTTATTTTCTATTTATAATTTTAAACTCAAAAAATCCAAACAATACTTCTGCATGATAGATTTTTAAATTAATACTTTTAATATCAATGAACAATGTATTCGATTGAATTCGAATTGATTATTCGAATGCGGCAATATATTAAGAGACTTTACACAGGAAACACGTGTGCCTAACGAAAACAGCAGTAATGACTACACATTAGCAGCAATAAAACTTTGTCTACTCATTCTTAGAATTGTCATCATTCATAAAGCTAATTTGAGAATCTATGTGAACCTATTAGTAATACATATATACGCAATGATAATAAACAACACAAAACTTTTGCCTCCTACACAATGTCTTCTTAATAGAAAAAGGCAATACAAAGGTGAATCAGTATATGGGTTAGAAGGTAAACCAACAAAGATCAAGCAGTGTATATGTTATAGAGAGTTTTCCTTAATGAAGATTGCACCATATATGTGACGGCTTAAAAATATAGAAATAAGGTGTCTTATTTCAAGGTACAAGCTGATGAAGAGTGAAAATTATTTTTAATAATCTTAAAAATTGACCGAGTTATAAAAGTTTAAATTTAACCTTTAGAGAAGGACGGCAATACTGTGTTGTGAGGTCATTTTTAAATTTGCACATTATATTCTACGAGAGGAAAAGCGACGGATAACTCTATCCGTATCTTCAAATTTAGAAGCCTACAACTGGCTTATTTTTCAATGAATTTTTGAATTTTTTTCAAGACTGGTTTTTAATTAACTTATATTTCACAATATTGTACGAAAAATATCAAAATTTAGAATGACTCAACTATCGTATTGCGACTACCTACAGCAAATTGATGAGTGTTGGTGTGAATGGGCACTTTAGTAGCTTATTTCATTTAGTAAGCTAGATCAGAATATAATTATTGAGGTTTGACCATTGTTCTCCTTTTGTTTCAGGTATCTACGTTACGAATTGCCCAACAGCGTAAATTGTAATTGTAGAATGGTATACGACATACGGAATCTCATATTGTGATCGCGTGTACACGAAAAAACGACGGAGGTGATCATAATGAATGAAGTATCGTTTTCAATTTGATCAAAATATTAATTTCGTTTTCGGAATTGATTACGTTATTGATTACGTTACGTTATGTTTTTTATAAATCGTTTATTTTAGTAGTTCCTTCGGGTTAAATGCAATCGTTTTGGTGATTTTGTATGTTGTTAATGCGAGTTGTGATTTATATCGAAAGTTAGTGCTTTTTTTGTTTAAACGAGTTTTGTGATCAGTGGTTCGGTGTACATTGTGACAATTGAATTATTTAACGTGTTATTAAAACGGAATCGAGATGGGATCGAGAAGTGGTCCCCCACCCGGCTTAAAGCAGATTGATCTGGATCAGGTAAGATTTGGTTATTCGTTTATTGAATTAGGAATTTTAATCCAACTTCATTTTAAATTTACAGGGGCCCCCTGCCCCTGTAAATTAAAAATATTTTTATGGTCACACAATCACAACAAAACACCTATCACAACAGATTGTCTGTAATAGTTAACGTTATATACATATCACTGAATTTTTCTGGTCATCTTGATGTTGTCTATGATATAGTCGTATATTTTAATGTATCTATGATGGTTTTAAAAGTTTACTGAAAAAACCCAGTATTTATTTCCTTTTAAGTAATTTTTAATGCTAGTTACCCATACATTATAAAAATATGTTATGAACCCTACGTCTGTACATTATAAACTATATAAAGGTTAGTCTCCCATCAATTATATAACTCATTTTGAATTAAAGGAAAAATACTTTTTTAGGGTTCCATATACAAATGGTGAAAAATGGTACAGTTATAATTTTGTCATGTCTTTCTGTGTATCCATCAGTAAGTCACTGTATCATAACTTTTTTGATTTAAGCCAGATTGTAATGAATTTTTACACAAGCATGTAGATTAACTTTTTTGATTTAAGTCAAATTAACTTACTTTCTGTTCTTTTTTTTAATTATAGCGATGATCTATGTTTGTGAACGTGCACGGGGATCTATGTTACACTTCGTTTTTTTTTATGATTTATGATTCAGTAGTTTTGGAAATAAGGGGCTGAATGTTCTATTTTTGAATATTTTGATGGAATGTCATTAAATATGTGATTTAAAATTAGGGAAAAAATACTTTTTTATTCCTCATAACGAACACTTCCAAATGATTTTCCACATAATAAGAAATTTTTTTGAGTATTTCATTTACCCCTCTTTAATGAGATTATTTTCCGGTGGAAAATTTATGGGTTAATAATGTTAAATTTCAAGTTTCCGCATCATATGGAAACAGTCCGCTTTAACAGCCGGACAAAGAGATAGACATGTAAGCGATAATAATTGAAAATTTCAGTTCGATGTACAGAAACCTAAAAATGATTGTTGGAATACTTGAAATGCCGTATGATTAGTAAACTGCTGTCAAAAAAATTCATGTTTGACGATAAAATATGTGGAAAGCCCCAGAAGATATGGCTGAATGAATTCAAATGTTTTTTATCTAATTCGTGGTTCACTTCCGTATATAGTTCTTCGGGTTAATTTCAGAAATTCATGAACCTGTTTTTTTATTGGGTTTTTGCCATTTTGCAGGAAATTTATTATAAAACATTTTAAACTGCAGGGTAAGTGCACTAGTAGTAGGCATTATATGGTAAAGAATAGGCTGTCTGCTCCAAGATTTACAATTCTATGGAGTCAATAATAAAAAACATATTTAGGTCTTTTTGTATCTTGTATTTACTTAGTTTTTTAAAAATAATTTGTGTAAATTACAACACGTGACAGCAAGCATGTCTGTGTGGTGTGGACAGATCGTAATGGAACATATAACGTGCAAGCAAGGTTAAATTATGGGTTTATTAATATACAAAATACCAACATTGTAACGACGGGGGATGTGCGTGAAGACATTCACGACGGTGAAGGAAGAAAGTGAAGGATGCCAGGGACAGACTACATTCATTGCATGCCATCACTATAGATCGTCTTGCTTTTGTGTTAAATGGCATTATAGTGTAGGACTAACGTTTGAGCCCAAAAGTTGTTTGTTTGGAAATAATATGGTATCTGTTGAAGGAAAGCTTTATATGAGTCACATAGAAGCAAAAATAGCAACATTCAAATATGACGAAAATAGCATTTTTTTAGATTTACATGCTTATTTAGTGTGATTGTTAATAATTAAATGTACAATGTAATTGTAAAAAAAGGAAAAAGATCCAAACCGGGTATTTTCTTATAGTTATTAACAAAAAACATAAGTGTTTTTTGGATATTGCTCTTTTACCTTCTATGACACTTACATAAATGTTCCTGGTATTAAAATAGCAACATTCAAATATGACGAAAATAGTATTTTTTTTACATTTACATGCTTATTTAGTGTGATTGTTAATAATTAAATGTACAATGTAATTGTAAAGGAAAAAGGCCCAAACTGGGTATTTTCTTATAGTTATTAACAAAAAACATAGGCGTGTTTTAGATATTGCTCTTTTACCTTCTATGACCCTATATAAATGTTCCTGGTTTTAAAATAGCAACATTCAAATATGACGAAAATAGCATTTTTTAGATTTACATGCTTATTTAGTGTGATTGTTAATAATTAAATGTACAATGTAATTGTAAGGGAAAAAGACCCAATCCGGGTATTTTCTTATAGTTATTAACAAAAAACATAGGTGTGTTTTGGATATTGCTCTTTTACTTTCTATGACCCTTATATAAATGTTCCTGTTATGAAAATAGCAACATTCAAATATGACGAAAACAGCATTTTTTTAGATTTACATGCTTATTTAGTGTGATTGTTAATAATTAAATGTACAATGTAATTGTAAGGGAAAAAGACCCAAACCGGCTATTTTCTTATAGTTATTAACAAAAAACATAGGTGTGTTTTAGATATTGCTCTTTTACCTTCTATGACCCTATATAAATGTTCCTGGTATTAAAATAGCAAAATTCAAATATGACGAAAATAGCATTTTTTAGATTTACATGCTTATTTAGCGTGATTGTTAATAATTAAATGTACAATGTAATTGTAAGGGAAAAAGACCCAATCCGGGTATTTTCTTATAGTTATTAACAAAAAACATAGGTGTGTTTTGGATATTGCTCTTTTACTTTCTATGACCCTTATATAAATGTTCCTGTTATGAAAATAGCAACATTCAAATATGACAAAAACAGCATTTTTTTAGATTTACATGCTTATTTAGTGTGATTGTTAATAATTAAATGTACAATGTAATTGTAAGGGAAAAAGACCCAAACCGGCTATTTTCTTATAGTTATTAACAAAAAACATAAGTGTTTTTTGGATATTGCTCTTTTATCTTCTATGACACTTATATAAATGTTCCTGGTATTAAAATAGCAATATTCAAATATGACGCAAATAGCATTTTTTTAGATTTACATGCTTATTTAGTGTGATTGTTAATAATTAAATGTACAATGTAATTGTAAGGGAAAAAGACCCAAACCGGCTATTTTCTTATAGTTATTAACAAAAAACATAGGTGTGTTTTAGATATTGCTCTTTTACCTTCAATGACACTTATATAAATGTTCCTGTTATTAAAATAGCAACATTCAAATATGACGAAAATAGCATTTTTTAGATTTACATGCTTATTTAGTGTGATTGTTAATAATTAAATGTACAATGTAATTGTAAAGGAAAAAGGCCCAAAGCGGCTATTTTCTTATAGTTATTAACAAAAAACATAAGTGTTTTTTGGATATTGCTCTTTTGTCTTCTGTGACTCTTGTTCGTGGTATTAAAATAGCAACATTCAAATGTAACGAAAATAGAGACATTTTTTTTAGATTTACATGCTTATTTAGTTTGATTGTTAATAATTAAATGTACAACATAATTGTAAGGGAAAAAGACCCAATCCGGGTATTTTCTTATAGTTATTAACAAAAAAACAAGTGTTTTTTGGATATTGCTCTTTTGTCTTCTGTGACTCTTATATAAATGTTCCTGGTATTAAAATAGCAATATTCAAATATGACGCAAATAGCATTTTTTTAGATTTACATGCTTATTTAGTGTGATTGTTAATAATTAAATGTACAATGTAATTGTAAGGGAAAAAGACCCAAACCGGCTATTTTCTTATAGTTATTAACAAAAAACATAGGTGTGTTTTAGATATTGCTCTTTTACCTTCAATGACACTTATATAAATGTTCCTGTTATTAAAATAGCAACATTCAAATATGACGAAAATAGCATTTTTTAGATTTACATGCTTATTTAGTGTGATTGTTAATAATTAAATGTACAATGTAATTGTAAAGGAAAAAGGCCCAAAGCGGCTATTTTCTTATAGTTATTAACAAAAAACATAAGTGTTTTTTGGATATTGCTCTTTTGTCTTCTGTGACTCTTGTTCGTGGTATTAAAATAGCAACATTCAAATGTAACGAAAATAGAGACATTTTTTTTAGATTTACATGCTTATTTAGTTTGATTGTTAATAATTAAATGTACAACATAATTGTAAAGGAAAAGACCCAAACCGGGTATTTTCTTATAGTTATTAACAAAAAACATAGGTGTTTTTTTTAATATTGGTTTTTTCCTTCTATGACTCGTATATAAATGTTCCTGGTATTTATAATATCTAATTATAGAATTGTTTTCCTTTTAAAAATTTTTACCAATTTTTAAAAATTAAGTAGTATGGTAGATGTCTGTCTGTCTGACATTGTCTTAAAACTGAACCGATCTGTCTTTTACTTAGAAATTGAAAAGTATTTAAATTTTTGATTAGTGTTTTTTAAATGTGTGAGGAATACTTTCTGTAATAATAATAAAAATCAAATTTAATTGTTTTGGCACTGTGTAGAGACCGTGCATGGAACGGTTTAAAACGACAGAAATAAGAACCGCCTGTTACATGGGTTATAATATCAGAGCAGCATATTATTGACAGAATTAGTAAACACCATTGAAGGTTATGTTGCGAATGAATGAGACATTTGATTTTTGAAAACTGAACACTGTATTTTTTTATGGTATATTTAGGCACAATAACAGTATTGGCATAAGAAGAAAGTCTATTGAAGAGTGTGTTTGGAAGTATTTTGTACGTGGTACACAGAAGACTGATTCCTCTGTAGTTGGAGCAGTCGAGGACATCTCCTTTTTTATGTGTGGGACAGACTGTACTGAGCTTCCAATTTTGGGGCTGTGTCTCAGAGTTCCACACCGATAGAATTAAGTGGTGGATCATTTTCTTACCGTCTATTCCTGAATTTTTTTAAAATTTTGACTGAATAGTGTGGAACGAAAAATCCTAAGATTCATCTTTGGTGGGTTCTTTCATAATGGGTTTTGGAGAAGGAGAACTAATAACTTTATTGCTGTTTTAAAGAACCAGATATAATAAAATTTATAAAAATTCAACAAATTAGAATGAAGGAAGATAGAATGACAAAATAAATTTTTCTGGCCGAGCCAACTCCCTCAAGAGGAAGAGGAAGACCCAAATTAAAAGGGGCAGACTGCCTACAAAGTGTTTTCGATGCTCTCAACATAATAAACTGGAAAACCATGGGGCCCAGATGGAGGGCTTGGAACAGAAGGCCAGGGTTCACCGAGGACTGTAGAGCCACTGATGATGATGAAATAGTTTTGGTTGTTTACAATGTGTACATTAAGGAGACCTCATGCAAAAAAATAACAGCACTGTAACCAAAAGTTTATTAATTTATCACTAGATGTCTCTGATAGCATATTGCACAGTCCGTATATAATAGTACGATTTTATGACATTTCTAATCATATTAAATACCGTTTTTGACAATTTCTATTATCATAAAATTAAAATTTAAGTTACAGATAATAAACATTTCTAAAGATAGTTTTATATATGATAGTTCTTGTAATTAATTAATTTTTACAGTCTGTGTGTGAAATTTTTTTCTTTAATCTAACATTTTTTGAATGCCTCATTATAAGGTAAAATTATGTAATATGGATGCTATCAGTGCCATCTGGTGATAAATTATAAATTTTTGGTTACATTGCTTTAGAGTTCCGTACCTCAAAAAAAAGGAAGCCTTGTAAGATCACTTCATTGTTGGTCTGTCTGTCAAGACTCTTTTCCTTAGTTGAAATTAATATCAAATACTTAGGTCTACGGTCCCTTGGTCCTTGTTCTTGGTCCTGGTCCTTGGTTCTTGTAAATAATCAAGCTTCTAAGTCAATGCAATCAAGAAGAACCCTAAAAATACGGCCATTTATGCTGTATATTTCGACACTCGCAAATAAATCAAAACCTATAGGGTCATCCTATTGACTTAAAATCATGAAATTTGGTAAGAAGTAAGGTCTAGTAAGATCACAGTACAAGTAAAGGAAACAAATCCGAAAATCGTTAATTTGTAGTTATATCACATAAAAAAACATTTTTTTTTAAAGATATAGTAGGCAATATATTTTCGTTCTGAAAATTAAAATTTGTAAATAGTTTAATATGAACATTATGTGCCATTAAATTTTTATAATTGCATAAATGTGTACGGAACCCTCGTAGTGCGAGGTCCACTCGTGCTTGACAGGTTTTTTTTCATGTGAAGTCCCCATAGCGCACATATTGTAATCAATCAAAATTATTTATAACGACTAAATATTGTGTAGTATGTTTTATAAATATTATAATTCATAGAAACAATAAACTGTTAAGTTTTTCAAGAATCTAGTATCCTTCTCATTCGTGACGTAATCTCCGTAATATTAAACTATAATCCGTATATAAGCCGTTGTTAAACCTTCATGATGTATATATGCTTGACGTATTGTGTTGATGTTGATGCCGCAGAGAGGTTAAAAGTTTGACTGTAATGATTCTTATCTATTCAATTGTTATCGTCTAATGTAATGGATTGTAATGGAATCTAGAACAGTCATAATGACTGACATAAGGCATTGTTTTATCAAGAATATGAAGTCGTATTATACTTTGGGACGTTTCAATTTAGTTTAATTTTGTGACTGGATTACGTAACATTGCGTTATTTGTTTCTGACATGTTTCATTTGATTTTTTGACTGTTACAGTTCATTCTGTATTAAGGATTTAGTCGCTTATTATCTCTCGTTGTTTCCCCTGTTTGAACTCTTTAGATTTTCATTCTCAAAATTGACTTTCATAATTTTAGGTAATGTATCTTCAGAGATAAACAAATAATATGTTTGTGCCTCTTATTTTCCCGAAACTTCTTCTTCAATGGCTTGATAGGGCAGGATGGGCCCCTGCCATCCGCAGAATCAACTCCCAAGCTCTCCTGTTCTTGGCCAGAGACATCTAGTTCGTTACACTTAGGATTTTAAAGTCTTTTTTCAGGCAGTCGAGCCACCTAAGTTTAGGTCTTCCTCTTTTTCGAAAGCCCAATGGTCTGGCTGAGAAGATATTTTTTGTATACTTTTTTTATTTAAAATTATGAAAAAAGAAAGTTTTTAGAAGCCTAAGCAAACTATAGCCGATTATTCTAGATCTTATAATTTTCGTAACGTGCACTGCAATTTTTTAATGCCTGTCAAAGATATACTAAGCAGTATATTTACGTTGTGAAAAATTTATATTTGTAAATAGTTTAACAGAAATACATTATGTTAAATGTTTATAAGTACCTATATGTGTAGTACGGAACCATCGTAGTGCGAGTTCTACTCGTGTTTGACGTGTTTTTTATTTTCCCGTCTTTGTTAAAACTTTGAGTTTTGAAAGGACTTTGTTTAGCATCATATGGCTTGTGATATACGGTGACCTTGAGCATCAATTAGCATTAACATACAGTGCTAGGCTCTGCTCGGGTCCGGACAGTGAATGTGTAAAGAAATAAAGCAGTAAAAAAATCTTTAGAGATAAGTAAAAGACTAACATATTTTTGTAAAAATGATATTTAAATTGTATTTTTTTACTATTTTGACAAATCAAATGTTTTAGATTTTGTCTTTTAACACTAGCAAGGCCTTTTTGCCATAGCACTAAAATTTATGTCCACTATGGATACACTTTAGCAAAATTAATTTTCTGTCTGCTTTTCTTTCTTAATTAAAGAATACTCATAAAAAACCTGTCAAGTGACAGCAGAACTCGCATTATAAGGGTTCTATCCACATTCAGGTACTTATAAATATTTAACTGTGCAGTCTTTTTTTATTAAACTATTTACAAATATTAAGTTTTCACAATGTGATTATATTGCCTAATATAGCTTTAATAGCCGTAAAATAGGGTGCATACTTAAAAAAGACAATAACTATATATATATAGTTTTCCTGTAATCTTCTAGCCAGACTTTACCAAGTTTGATACCATATACAAAACTGAAAAAAAATGTTTTTGAGTACTTTACTTACCCCCCCCCCCCCTCTCCTGTAAGTCTTACACGAGTAGAAAAGTTTTAGAAAGCCAGTTAGTGGGTCAGTAAGATGTGGGTCAATAAGATGTAATGCTATGCCGAATTTCAAGTATCTTCTTCACATACTTTCTGAGAAAATGGATGGTAACGTGGCAGGCTGACAAACACATGAGTGATCCCATAAGGGTTTTGGAAAACGTAAATGATCTTATAACCATATAAACAAATTATAATAGTAGTGCAAAGGCCGCTCACGGTTAATGTATTAAAAATGAAATAATATAGATATTGTTTTCACTTACATTTTCTTGTTTCTATAAGGGTTCTGGAAAACGTAAATGATCTTATAACCATATAAGCATACTATAATTGTGGTGCTAAGGCCGCTCACGGTTAATTTATTAAAAATGAAGACATATAGATATTGTTTTCACTTACAATTTCTTGTTTCTATAAGGGTTCTGGAAAACGTAAATGATCTTATAACCATATAAAAAAAATATAATAGTGGTGCAAAGGCCGCTTACGGTTAATTTATTAAAAATGAAGTCGTATAGATATTATTTTGACTTACATTTTAATATAGTTACATTTAAATATAGTTTGAATACTTATAAATGCGTCGTAATCTAAAAACCGATTTAATAAAACATTTCACGTGCAAATTGCATTTTTGCAATAAATTGTGAGAATTTTTTCAACTTAATTTTTTATTTTTTGCGTCACTCTACACTAGATATTCAAACGTGAACAAAAATTTATAACCATTGAACGTAAATAAACCAAGAAAACATAAAATAGTGAAGTACATGAAAAAATTGCGTAAAAAATTAGATATTTGACGTTTGTTAGTAGTAAAAATAGTTTTTAATCGGGATTTTTTATTATTTTTCATAAGTACTTACATTATTTTTTGTATATTTTATATTCTTTCATTTAAAGAAATAAAAAAATAAGATTTAGGTTGTCGTTAAAATTTAATTGAGTGAAAAAATTATTTAGGTATTGCAAAAGCATATAAAAAAATATTGTACTCTGTCTTTTTTCTATAACCTATAAAGGAAAACCTTCAAAAATTACTTTTAGAGTGCAATTGTCTCATTAAAAGCTGAACGTGCAATGAAATGTGTGTCGGTGCATTATCACGATGCATAAAATAATTGTTTTTCATCCATAATTCAGACTGTTTATTGCGAATAGCTTCACATAAACAATGCATAATGAACAGATAACGTTGTTTAGTGATAATTTGATTAGGTGGGAGAAATTCATTGTGCATTAAACCACGGTAATTGAACAAACTGTTGACCAGCCCTTGATTTTTGAACGACTTTGTCATGGTTTTTTCAGTCACGCTCCACCTTTGCATGCATACATTGAAGTATCAGAATCTTCTTGTCAAAAATGTTAACACAACGCTCTTTTTGAAAAATTTGAGTGTTTTTGGAACAACGTGTTGAGACATGTCTGACTCCTGAATAATCTTTTAAAATGTTTTCAACCGATCCTTGTGAAATGCCGATTGTGTCAACAAGGTTCTTAATTGTTAATAGATTATTTTTGATAAGACTACATGTGCTGCCCATTAGTCGATGACGGACATCTGGGTCTTCAAAAACTCTTTGTTTTTAATATACACGGCTCACTGAAACGCTTTTCCAACATTTTCATCGTACTTGCAGCGGAAATATTCATTATGTAATGAAAACTTAATGCAAATTCCTTTTTCAACAAAATTAGATATGATAAAAATATATGCGAAAGCCTTTTTTGCTGTAGAAAAACCAGAGTTTTCTGTAATAATGACAACAATAACATAAGGTTTTGTACAGATCTCAAAGACAGTGCTGTCCTATCGTACAAGAAAATATAGAAAATGTTTTATCTGATCGATTATCCGGCATAGTTTGAATGAACCAGCAGGCTGGTTATTTTCTGTATAAAATATTATTCTCATGTTTCTCGAGTTTCGAAGTAATTTTTATAAGAAGGCCTAGCCTGGCAGGATACTATTTCAATTTATCATTCTTTTACAATTATATTATTAATACAGATTATTGAACTTACACGTGAAATGTAGAAACAACTCATTAAAAACCACTAAAAAGTTAATTATCTTGAAAATTTCACATTTTTATGTTTCTAGAATCAGCTCGATTTATTTTGTTCACCCATAATGCAGAAGGTACTGGCTGCAATTGAGATAATTATTGTCGTTTATATATGAGGTTGTGTTGATGGATACATTAACCTTTTGCTCTGTATAGAGTTGCTGTGTAAAGAGAGTTATTATTAAAAGTTATTTATTTGTCTCCGGAAGCGTAATGCTCATAATAAGTTTAAAAGCCTTTGAAGAGCGAAGATCGCAATTCAGAAATATTAGATCACTTAATACACACAATGATTTTACAAGTCTGTCAAGTGTGAGTGGAATTTGTGCTACAAGGATTCCATACGTGTTTAGGCATTTATAAACATTTAAGAATACATAATATTTTTATTAACCTATTTACAAATATTAATTGCTCACAACAGTAATATATCACCTGCTATGTCTTTCACAGGCATAAAACCTTTGTGTTGGCTTCCTCAGACTCTGTTTTTTTATAGTATGAACTTAAAGTTTGATACTCTCGGGAGGGGGTGGGGGAATATTTTTTTGCGTGTTTTTCAGTAAATCTGTCAAGATATTAATATTTAAAATTATGAAAATATATATATAATTTGAAAGTTATATGTATATGGAAGTTAAAAATTTCTGTTTAAATAGTTAATTTTGCCATATCCAATAGTTCATTTTTTTTTGATAAGTATTAATAAGTATTAGCTATTGAGGCAGGTCTGGTATGCTTTACTACTATGCTAAATTTGAAGTTTCCATATCGAGCGGTTTAGGAAGAAAACGCCTGTGGCAGAGAGACGTGCGAGTTATATTATAAATAAGGGATCCGTTTTACCTTTCAAATTAAACAGTTATGACTTTTAATTATGCAAATCACGAAGCGAACGCCTGGTCTCTATTGCAAAATTTGTAAGCCCCATTTTTTGCAGGTTTACTCCGGGTTCGTTTTTGTTTAAATTTTTTAAATTTGGAATCCAATATATATTATAAATGATCATGTAGCAAATTGCTAATATATGTACGTATTCACCGTTATAATACTGACAGAGTTCTTTCTGTCTCGCTAGTAATGGGTGATTAGCGGTTTTAGCTTCGATTATTATTAATTATAATCTTCTTGTGTCGTTCACGTGTCTTGTATAAGTGTATATTCATTACTGACTCATTTCTTACGTTATATTTGTATACAAGACCTAGTTTTTGTTCTAGATTTGTACAATTTATTTTTGAGATTACTATTACAAATACTTATTTTTGTTTCTACATGTATTATCAGTGGTCATAGATTTATTTGGTATTCACCGTTGTAATACTGACAGAGTTCTTTCTGTCCAACTAGTTAATGGGTGGTTAGCGAATTTAGCTTCGATTATTATTATTATATAATTCTTATAGTTCTATAGTGGGATATTAGCAAAGATCGCATCTTTGCTAATATCCCACCAGAAGATGTTGTAATACAACGAAACCTAGGTTGTGGTAAAGAAATTAAAGAAAGTAGAAATAATACTACATCACGTAGTTTCATTTAATTGTGAAGACCCTAATTATTAAATATGAGAAAAATTGTGTATTAGAAAAACATCTCACTCATGTCGACAAACTGGTTTTCCCAGGTGGGAAATTTGTTCTTTCGAATTACCTAGTGATTTGAAAATGGTTTGTGGAATCAGTGTGGGAATTTATACGTTAAATTTTGGCTAGACAGATAATTTTTTTGATAAGGAAAACTGTACGGAACCTTAAAAACCCTGGCTAGGTATGTTTGAAATTATTAACAATTTAGAAATATTTATAGCCTACGCAAATATGCCTTGATTTAATTCATGTTTCGTTTTATCTAAGTCTATTTGATGTATCAATTTTTTTCTACAAAATATTGTAGTTATTTCACAACATTAAAATTGGCAACGTCTTACTTCTCTGTCCTGATCATGGGACAGCGCTGTTATTTGTAATTTCGTGCATCTGGCAGCTACGATTTGAATTCAGTCGTATGTCACTTATTTATCTATAGCAATTATTTTATACATTATTTATCCATAGCAATTATTTTATACATACATTAACTTATTTATCCATATCAAATATTTTATGCATTATTTATCCATAGCAATTATTTTAAACACACATTAACTTATTTATCCATAGCAATTATTTTAAACACACACTAACTTATTTATCCATAGCAATTATTTTATACATTATTTATCTATAGCAATTATTTTATACATTATTTATCCATAGCAATTATTTTAAACACATTAACTTATTTATCCATAGCAGTTATTTTATACATTATTTATCCAAAGCAATTATTTTAAACACACATTAACTTATTTATCCATAGCAATTATTTTATACATTATTTATCCATAGCAATTATTTTATACATACATTAACTTATTTATCCATATCAATTATTTTATACATTATTTATCCATAGCAATTATTTTAAACACACATTAACTTATTTATCCATAGCAATTATTTTATACATTATTTATCCATAGCAATTATTTTAAACACACATTAACTTATTTATCCATAGTAATTATTTTATATAAACGTTAACTTATTTATCCATAGCAATTATTTTATGCATTATTTATCCATAGCAATTATTTTAAACACACATTAACTTATTTATCCATAGCAATTATTTTATACATTATTTATCTATAGCAATTATTTTATACATTATTTATCCATAGCAATTATTTTAAACACATTAACTTATTTATCCATAGCAGTTATTTTATACATTATTTATCCATAGCAATTATTTTAAACACACATTAACTTATTTATCCATAGCAATTATTTTATACATTATTTATCCATAGCAATTATTTTATACGTACATTAACTTATTTATCCATATCAATTATTTTATACATTATTTATCCATAGCAATTATTTTAAACACACATTAACTTATTTATCCATAGCAATTATTTTATACATTATTTATCCATAGCAATTATTTTAAACACACATTAACTTATTTATCCATAGTAATTATTTTATATACACGTTAACTTATTTATCCATAGCAATTATTTTATGCATTATTTATCCATAGCATTTATTTTATATCACCGATATCACCAGTGGTATAGCCTGGCTCGAACATGTTAAAATACCGGCTTGGAAAATATTCGAAGGTAGAATTTAAATATTCATGGGTTTAATCTCTTTGTCGCAACTAATTATCAGTCAAATTTTATGTGTTTTTATTATTTTGTTCATTGAAGACAGCTATTGATTTAAATATTGAAAGATGTAATTTTACACTTTAATGCCAATGTGACTAAAAGGGGGGGTCATTTCCATTTGTAAGTTACGTTTGTTGTTCTCGTACTTTGAATTGAGATATCTGGAGGACTTATGACTTGTGTTTTTATTTTTCTAAGAGTTGTAAATTAAAAGCTTTAAGAGCAATGTCTCTTCAAATGGTAAAGTTAAGCCATTTCTATTTTTACAATGTTCTCATTTAACTATTTTCATTGTAGAACAATACGTATGTATTAATGAGGCTTAACATTGAAAAGTTAATTATAAAATAACAACGATTAGTGCTGTTTCACTATATGAATGTGAGTTGTCAAAATTTAATTATATACCATGTACTATATTTTTCATTTTAGTTTTCCGTCCATGGTAAATAGCAAAGTATTTTGTAGCGTTTGATTTTGACAGGATTGTTAAAAAAAATTTAATTTTTTTTTGATGGTAATGATTGAATGGATGTAAATTCCTTGTTGTAAATATGTTGAAATTTTTATCATATCTGTTTAAATAAGATTTATAAATGGATTATTTTTCTCTGATTTACTTCACTTTTAGCAGCCTAGAACAGATTTTAAGACTTTCTCATGTGGCTTCTTCCACTAGTTCTTGTGGGAGGCCAGATTTCTTCAATGTTAAGATGGTATTAAGGTCTCCAGTGTCGTATGCGGGACATTCCCCCTATTTTTGAGAATATAACTTTTTTGACAAAATCTGTTTCGCTGAATTTCACTCGAAGATGCTTGTTACGATACGATTTAATAACGTTTATTATATCTGGTTGTTTGTATTTGTTGTTTAATTCATTATTATATTAATTTCTTTAGAAATACTTTCCTTTGTTTATTGTACATATATTATCGTATGCGGGAAAGTATATGTGATACACGAGTTCATCCTTACAGATGAGCAATTCTTGAAATTGTAGGGAACAAGTAAATAAGACATTTTCCTGTTTACAATTTTATTATAGATATATAATTACACTTTTCCTCATTACATTGTTTGCATATGCTTTTAATGTAGCATATTTGTGATATCTGGATATTATTGTATGGCTTGATAATATTTTGTAGCATATCATCATTGTATTTCAAGATGATAGATTATATAAAATGAAAATTGATCAGGTACTTTTTAGTACTTTATAAAATTTAATGCTTGTATGAAGAATTACATAATAAATACGTATATTCAAAACCAATATTCTATCTATTCAACTTTTGTATTACTAAGGATAGATTCTATTTGGCATTTTAGTTTTGCATGTCAATAACATATCAGCAGATATGAATTACTATCTCCGCACATTGTCTATCAACAGGAGGGAAATCACTCACCGGATATTTGATGTTGCATAGAAGTTATAGATGTTGCTCCCCAATAACTTTTTGACAGTTATCTTCGATAAGTTAGGTTATCAAACGGTGAGCGACTTTTCTATCCGTCATTCTTGAGCGACTGATGTCTGTCAACAGTGTGTTTTATGTAAAATTATACAGTTTTTTTACTGTTAAAAGTTACTGAAAACTAGTAGAAAGCATGCGTCCTTTAGCACATTCATTTAGAAATTTTGCTATTATTGTCATACTGGGATTATGATTCTGATAATTAAAATAATAGGGTCCAGCATATACACGGTGTCCGGGAATAGATATCAGACAAAGAAAGACGCTATTCGTTGGCTATAAAGGAATAAATTGTCACTGAAATAAAACGTAAGACACACCTTTCTTCTAATTGAATGCAAAAAAATATTACACAAAACTCTTTTTAACACACCCAATACTTGTCCGAAGTGTGGTTTTTACCAGCAGTGGTGATGTCTTCGCAGTTGTTCGCGAGTTATTCCCCCGAGCGGCGCTGAAGAATGTGGGCTAGTATCGTGTGTACGAAAAAGATGACAAATAATTATGAATATTATTTTTACTTTTTGAAAAAAAAAATTTTTGAATAAAAAAAATTCTTTCTTTGTAATTTTATTTTAACGACAATCAACTATTTTTCAGTCAAGAAATAAAGTCTTTCTTTGTCCGACACTTATTCCTAGACACCGTGTATATAAAGACAGAGTAAATTACAGCAATTGGGAACTACAATGACGATATGCTACAAAATATTATCAAGCCGTACTACAATATCCAGATATCACAAATATGCTACATTAAAAGCATATGCAAACAATGTAACAAGCAAAAGTGTAATTATATATCTATAATAAAATTGTGAATAAGAAAACGTCTTATTTACTATATAAATATTTTAGAGTTTCAGCTGTCTAGGTGCGTGCAGGTTAATTAATTTATCACCATGCCAAATTTCAAGTTTCCACGTCGAGCGGTTTCTGAGAAAAAAAGGGTGTAACCAGCAGAGAGACGTACAGGCACATGAGTAATGTTATAAGGGTTCCATTTTTCCTGTTAAGGTATGAAATCTTAAAAATCAGGCTAATGAAGAGTATGACCTAATATATAAAAAAATTATGGCATCATAGTAGTCCCTATAACTATTAATTTTTACAATTTAACATCATCAGTATTATAACGCTCAAAATCAATATTCTATCTATCCGTCAACACAGATAATCAATAACTTTCTACTTATTCTTAATTTGCTTCCCACAAGTATTTTGATATTTTAATTGTCTATCGACAATCGTAGATGGCTTTCTATTTTTGCCCACCCGTACAATCGATGCGTTTCGTTACAGCATATGGCAAATTCGCTATTAAAAATATATATGCACCAAATAAATAAATCATAGCAAAACAAGAACATTTGAATTATAGACAGACATAATTTAAATGTTTTGTGAATTTTTAAGTAGCAGATGTATATTTTCATATTTCAAAATGAAGAATAACAAACGTTAAACAAAAATTGGGGTTAGTTATAGAACGCAATAAATCTCCGCTTTCCACTCTGTCAAGTATTAAATTAGACAAAAGATATTATTAATATAACATTTATAGTTGAAGGTAGTAATAAATTATTATAATAAATGGATAATTAATTTAGGTATTATAAATACACAATAACACTTGTTATTGTATTTATAATATATTATATTATAATAATTATTTTAGTAACTATAATAATTCAACAGAACTCTTATTAAAATATAATTATAGTTTTGAAATCATGCTCATTGATCTCACACATGTAATTTACTGTCTTTATATACACGGTGTCTGGGAATAAGTGTCTGACAAAGAAAGACGTTATTTCTTGACTAAAAAATAGTTGATTATCGTTAAAATAAAATTACAAAGAAAACATAATTATGTAAAATTATATTTTTAATAAAAAATTTTTTTAATTTAAACATTTTTTTCACAAAATTTAAAATAATATTCATAATTATTTGTCATCTGTTTCGTACATACGATACTAGTTCACATTGTTCAGTGGCGCTCGGGGGAATAACCCGCGAACAGCTGGAAGACATCACGACTGCAGGTAAAAACCACACTCCGAGCAAGTATTAGGTGTGTTGAACAGATATGTGTAATATTAGGAATTTCAGGGTGGGAAATTGAGCATATGAATTATTTTTTAATGTCTACATAGACAATGTGTGGGGTATAGTCCATGTATGGTGTTGGGTATCGTTTGAAAGGTCTAATATATAAAAAAATACAAAAATATTTTGAGGCATTATTATTTATTTTTTTTATATTTATACTAAAAAATATGTGAAAAAATATGTACCACTACACACCCCTCGCCCCGCCGCCTCAACTTCAGAAACTACTAAACCTAAAATTGTAAAAAAATAAGATTTTTTTAAGTCTATACGAAGGTTAAGAGTGCCTCAAAATATTTTCGTCATAGTTTTAGGTATTATATATTCAAATATGCTGAAATATATGAAAAAAATGTGTACACTACACCCCTCTGCTCCACCGCCCCAAGGTTGTTGGAAAATTGTGCCAATTATCTTAGATTTTACGATTTTTTAAATGTACACAATATCTTGACGCCTGAAAGATGTGGTAGACAATATATTTATTTTGTAAATAGGTTTAGCAGAAACGTTATGTACTGTTAAACGTTTATAAACGTCTAAATGTGTAAGGAACCCACATAGTTTGACTTTTATTCGTGCTTAACAAGTTTTTTTTTAACATCTACAAATCGTGACTAAGAAAATAGTTGAGTCATACGTTTACAAGCAATTTTATTTTTTCTGCAAGTCTTATGAAGCAAATATATAATTATTTCCACAAAAACAAGTTCAAGATAACCGTGTATTTATTAAGGTAAAATTTAAATATATTTTTTGGAGTTTACTCCTTAAGAATAGATTTTCATATATAGCATCCCGTGTGAAGTTTTATGAGGAGTAAAATCAGAAGTTCAGAGCGTACAAAGTTCAGAGCGATAAAAAAGTGTAACTGTTAGGTGGCCTCTCTGCGCAAAATTTCTGGGTATATTTAGAGTGAGATATCAATATGTTTATTTAGCATTTTCTTATGGCATAATTGCAATGATGGAGTGTGACACACATGTTGGCATTTTCTTATGGCATAATCGCAATGACGGAATTTACTATTGTTCGCTTATATCAAGATGTAATCATTAAATGTCATCATGTGTGTATATATGGTGTCTTCTATCCTACAAAATTAAAAAGTAACTTTTAATTTTAACTTCTTAGTCTGACGTTACTAAATGTTTTTAATTTTGTTGTATAATTTTGATCTTGTCTTTTGTGTTTTATTTGGCAAGAATTATATAGTCAGCATTTTTTTATTAAAGAATTTTACCAATTTTATACACTCCAAGACAATTGTACTTAAGGAGTAAACTCCAGTTGTACGCCGGAGCTGACAAGCACAAAAAAAAAATTTATGTAGGTCTGAGCTAAGATGTATTGGCCTTAATTTGTCGTCCAGTCTCTAAAGTCCTTTAGATAGCTTCAAACCAATGAAGAAGGCTGTTTGCTGACTTCGTTGCATACTTTGTTCTAGTACTTAGCCAAGTCGTATTGAGACTAAACATACATTTTCTGTGTAGATGCACCTTCATTAAACCGCAAAACATTTTCAGGCAGGCTAATCCACTGTAGTGATCCCTTTTTATGCTTTCTCATCCTAACAAAGATGCTTTAACCTTTAGGGTCATTGTCTTCTTGGATGATCCATTAGTCACAATTATTTCCAAACCATTCCTCAGGAGTCTACATTTTTCATAAGTTCTTTTTGTTCCTAGTGCATTCATATTTTCAATGAAAGGTAATAATGTCCAAATATGAATTTTGTAGTCATCCCTTTTTATGCTTTCCTATCCTAACAAAGATGACTTTAACGTTTAGGGTCATTGTCTTCTTGTATGATCCATATGTCACAATCGTTTCCAAACCATTCCTCAGGAGACTACATTTTTCATAATTATTTTGAAGTTATACTTCTTTAGGCGCGTTATGAAAAAATGATGAGAGTGAAATTTTAAGATTAGTCACACAAAAGTTACAGTATGAAGTTGCAGTTATTGAGACTATATATTAATACCAATATTTTGTACGAAACTTACGTAGAGCGCTCGCTTAGCATGTGAGAGGTACCGAGATCAATACCCGGCGCCTCCAAGATAAGTTTTTTTATTTTTGGATTCTGCATTTTATTTGTCTTTCGAATAATTTAAAAATATTTGATGTCATTAATTGTGATTCTTTATTTATATTACTAATAAATCTAATATCCAAGTTTCACAGATAAATACTTATACAGAGAGGCAGATGATATTTAAAAACAATATTTACTTGATGATTATTTTAATTTATGCAGATAATAGATAAAAACAATATTACCATAAGGCATTTAGCTTTATGGTAATATTGTTTTTATCTTTATTTTGTATTCACTTTTCATACAGAATTAAAATATCAATTAGTTTATAATTTCCTTACATCAGCGCAGCGCCATCTTTTGATAGATATGATTATTAATTTCACGTAACAAAAATACTTCAAGTACATAATATTGACGCAGTGAGCCGCTTTTTCATTTGAATTTATAGGATAAAAAAATATAAGTGCTATTTATACATGTGCTGATAAATTATATTCAGTAGTGATTTAAATTCAATATTTTGATTAATATATTTACTAGTCGTAAATATTAGTGAAAAAATTGTGTTTATAGACTTTTTCAAGTGCTCCAATATAATTGAGGTTATCTATCCGTATGTATTATTTAATGATGCCAAAGAAGTATAACTTCTCACGCGCGTACATAAGTACACGCACCCTTTTTTTATTCTTAGTGCATTCAAATATTCTATAAAAAGTAACAGGTCTCAAATTCATATTTTGAAAAGTTTCAGCTTAACAGGATGTATAACTGTTTGCTGAACGATTCTAATACGTACAGTACACCAAGTTTTTTTCACAGAACTCCTAGTCCAAAGTAACATTAAATGATATTTTATCCTTGGTGTAGAGTTTTTCTAACATATTTATAATCACTCTTATATTGACTTTCCATAGTAACGAATGTTAAATGTGATTTGAAAAACCATCCATATTGTTGTCTTTAGTAACTTTCCAATAACTTTTTTATGAATGCTACTAATCATTTAACCCTTAACTAGTCACATGTTTGTGGATGACCCCAAAAAGAGAATTACATTTAGGGGTATTTGTAAATTTATGTAATTTAATACTCAAAATATCTAAATGCTTTATTAAAATTAACATTATGAAACAAAAACTTTCTTAACAAAAAAAATGACAAAACAAATCCGAGATCGGTGAAAGAATATAAATTTAATTAGAGCGATCAGACATACCATCCTTTTTGCATTCAGTGTAAATACAATATGTTTTGCGTTTATTTCCTCCTTTTTATGTCCTTCCTAGGATATATTGTACAGCATCCACGTTAGGCAGTCAATTATGATACCATCGCATGCTTATAGTGTATCTCGCAGAACATTTTTAAGTTGTAATAGAGATAGTATAATCACCAACGTAAAACAAAAAACCAAATAAACAAAAAAAAATTAGACAACTATAGCAAGGAAAATTGGATGCATATTTCCAAAATCATGATACCATTTAATTAGAAAAATGTTATCTTTCAAATAAAAAAAAAAACTAACCCAAAAATTTGAGCCGTTTCAGAGATATGAACATTGACATGATATGACCATGACAAAAGTTATCTTCGATAAGGTTTACTTTATAGCTTCAAATGTTATTTTATTTCAAATTTCTCGAAATTCAAGGCAAAAAAATATACTCGTATTTTTTAGTTTCGTCAAAAAAAATTCTGGGCCCGAGATATGGGCCCCCAAAGATGGCATGATGAGTGTTATTTGTCGTGTGCAATTTTCGACAAAATTTTAAAATGCTCATATCTCTGAAACGGCTCCAATTTTTGGGTTAGTTTTTTTTTATTTGAAAGATAACATTTTTCTAATTAAAATGGTATCGTTATTTTGGAAATATGTGTCCAATTTCTCTTGCTACAGTTGTCTAATTTTGTTTGTTTATTTGGTTATATTTCTTCCTCAAAAATGCCAATTCCAAAAATTTTGATTTTTTTGCAGTTGATTAGTACCCTACAGTGTTACACTCCTTAAAAAGGAGTATTTCCTGTTTTCAGTTTAAAATTTCTTACTGACAATTGAACGTTTTTCTATACATTAAGAATATTTTTGTCATCACGTTCTGATGTATTAGCCCCATTCCCTGTATGCTTGGGTTACATTTCCAAAATTTTGGATTGCATTATATTATTAGAAAATTTTCCTGTAATAATGTGGAGGCTTCTTGAACAATGTTGAAGTTTCCAGGTCTTTCAAACAAAAAAGAAACTAACCCATCGAGCCGTTTCATAGATATGAGCATCTTAAAATTTTGCCGAAAATTGCATGCCAGAAATGGCGCTTGTGATGCCGTCTTTGGAGGCCCATATCTCGGGTCCATAATTTTTCTGGCCAAAACTAAAAAATGCAATATTTTTTGCCTTGAATTTAAAGTACATATATGAAATTGAATAACACTCAGATAATAAAGCTAGAATTCTTTCTTTGCTTGCCTGAATTGAAATGGATCACACCTTATATATTCTACAAAGTTAAGATACCTATCTACCAAGCCTCTATACCAAGTCTCTGATTTTGTTTGTTACATCGGTAAACACCTTTGACACACAAATGGACTGATAATGTGTAACTTTGAATAATACAAAAGAAGTATGATAACTAACGGAATTTTATATAAATTCAGTCATTAACAAGTACTTAATATAAGAAAATTAAAATTGCCTATGAAATGAGAAATTTCAATATTTAAGATAATCAAAATAACGGAGTTAATTTTGCGAAATTATCAGATAAATGCAAATAACCTCATTAAGTTTTAATTTAAGAATTATCTGAACAATATTATTACTGATCTGTGAGATTTACATTGATTTTTTTTGTTACATCTGTAAACACCTTCGACACACAAATGGACTGATAATGTGTAACTTTGAATAATACAAAAGAAGTATGGTAACTAACGGAATTTTATATAAATTCAGTCATTAACAAGTACTTAATATAAGAAAGTTAAAATTGACTATGAAATGAGAAATTTCAACATTTAAGATAATCAAAATAACGGAGTTAATTTTGCGAAATTATCAGATAAATGCAAATAACCTCATTAAGTTTTAATTTAAGAATTATCTGAACAATACTATTACTGATCTGTGAGATTTACATTGATTTTGTTTGTTACATCTGTAAACACCTTTGACACACAAATGGACTGATAATGTGTAACTTTGAATAATACAAAAGAAGTATGATAACTAACGGAATTTTATATAAATTCAGTCATTAACAAGTACTTAATATAAGAAAGTTAAAATTGACTATGAAATGAGAAATTTCAACATTTAAGATAATCAAAATAACAGAGTTAATTTTGCGAAATTATCAGATAAATGCAAATAACCTCATTAAGTTTTAATTTAAGAATTATCTGAACAATACTATTACTGATCTGTGAGATTTACATTGATTTTGTTTGTTACATCTGTAAACACCTTTGACACACAAATGGACTGATAATGTGTAACTTTGAATAATACAAAAGAAGTATGATAACTAACGGAATTTTATATAAATTCAGTCATTAACAAGTACTTAATATAAGAAAGTTAAAATTGACTATGAAATGAGAAATTTCAACATTTAAGATAATCAAAATAACGGAGTTAATTTTGCGAAATTATCAGATAAATGCAAATAACCTCATTAAGTTTTAATTTAAGAATTATCTGAACAATACTATTACTGATCTGTGAGATTTACATTGATTTTGTTTGTTACATCTGTAAACACCTTTGACACACAAATGGACTGATAATGTGTAACTTTGAATAATACAAAAGAAGTATGATAACTAACGGAATTTTATATAAATTCAGTCATTAACAAGTACTTAATATAAGAAAGTTAAAATTGACTATGAAATGAGAAATTTCAACATTTAAGATAATCAAAATAACAGAGTTAATTTTGCGAAATTATCAGATAAATGCAAATAACCTCATTAAGTTTTAATTTAAGAATTATCTGAACAATACTATTACTGATCTGTGAGATTTACATTGATTTTGTTTGTTACATCTGTAAACACCTTCGACACACAAATGGACTGATAATGTGTAACTTTGAATAATACAAAAGAAGTATGATAACTAACGGAATTTTATATAAATTCAGTCATTAACAAGTACTTAATATAAGAAAGTTAAAATTGACTATGAAATGAGAAATTTCAACATTTAAGATAATCAAAATAACAGAGTTAATTTTGCGAAATTATCAGATAAATGCAAATAACCTCATTAAGTTTTAATTTAAGAATTATCTGAACAATACTATTACTGATCTGTGAGATTTACATTGATTTTGTTTGTTACATCTGTAAACACCGTTGACACACAAATGGACTGATAATGTGTAACTTTGAATAATACAAAAGAAGTATGATAACTAACGGAATTTTATATAAATTCAGTCATTAACAAATACTTAATATAAGAAAGTTAAAATTGACTATGAAATGAGAAATTTCAACATTTAAGATAATCAAAATAACGGAGTTAATTTTGCGAAATTATCAGATAAACACAAATAACCTCATTAAGTTTTAATTTAATAATTATCTGAACAATACTATTACTGATCTGTGAGATTTACATCACAATATGAGTGCATAAAAATTTCAACTTCGTATTCCTAATTACTTCTGTGATCAACAAAAAATATCTCTATGATTAATAAAACTTCTGACTGTTTTTGTCATAAAGTATATTTAAGTTAAACAAACCAAACTATTATAACTGCAAAAAATGTAGATTATAATGAAACCTACAAAAATATTGCAGTGTATATTATAGTTCGGTTATAAGTTTTAGTGATTGGTTTTTTATTTATTTTTATGTTACAGTTCTGTAATATAGAAATAAATAAAATTTAGCGTAAAAGTAACCATACTTAAAAGCTATTATCCCAATGCAGTTATATAGCCCCTTTTGGTAAGGGCAAACCCAGAAAAGACAGTTAATGATTGTAAAGAAAAGTAACAGTGTTACAGCAGCAACAATTAGTCGGTAAAAAGCGATCATCACAATACAGTTAGATAGTTCCTTTTTGGTAGGGGCAAACCCAGAACAGGCAGTTAATGATTGTAAGGAAAGAAACAGTGTATCAACAGCAACAATTAGGGTTAATAAAAAGTGATCATCACAATGCAGTTATATAGTTTCCTTTTGTCAGGGCAAACCCAGAACAGACAGTTAATAATTGTAATGAAAAGTAACAATGTCTCAACAGCAACAATTACAGTCAGTAAAAATTGATTATCTCAATGCAGTTATATAGTCCCTTTTTGTCAGGGCAAATTCAGAACAGACAGTTAATAATTGTAATGAAAAGTAACAGTATCTCAACAACGACGATTGGGGTCAATAAAAAGCAGTCATCCCAATGCAGTTATATAGTTTTTTTTATCAGGGCAAACCCTGAAAAGACAGTTAATGATTGTAATGAAAAACAACGGTGTCCCAACAACAACAATTAGTGTCAATAAAAAGCGATCATGACAATGCAGTTATATAGTCCCTTTTTATCAAGGCAAATCCAGAATAGACATTTAATGAATCTAATGAAAGTAACAGTGTCCCAGCAGTAACAATTAGGGTCAATAAAAAGCGATCATCACAATGCAATTATATAGTCCCTTTTTGTCAGGGCAAACCCAGAACAGGCAGTTAATAATTATAATGAAAAGTGACATTGTCCCAAAAGCAACAATTAGGGTCAATAAAACGCTATCATTACAATGCGATTATATAGTCCCTTTTTATCAGGGCAACCCCAGAACAGGCAGATAATGATTCTAATGAAAAGTAACAGTGTCCCAGCAGCAACAATTAGGGTCAACAAAAAGCTATTATCACAATGCAGTTATACAGTCCCTTTTTGTCAGGGCAAACCCAGAACAGGCAGTTAATGATTGTAATGAAAAGTAACAGTGTCACAGCAGCAACAATTAGGGTCAACAAAAAGCTATTATCACAATGCAGTTATACAGTCCCTTTTTGTCAGGGCAAACCCAGAACAGGCAGTTAATGATTGTAATGAAAAGTAACAATGTCCCAACAGTAACAATTAGTGTCAATAAAAAACGGTCATCACAATGCATTTATATAGTCCCTTCTTATCAGGTCAAATCTAGAACAGGCAGTTAATAATTGTACTGAAAATAACTGTGCCTCAACAGCAACAATTGTGGGCATCAATAACAAGCTATCATCACAATACAGTTATATAGTCCCTTTTTGTCAGGGCAAACCCAGAACAAGCAGTTAATGATTGTAATGAAAGTAAAAGTATCCTAACAGCAACAATTAGGGTCAATAAAAAGCGATCAACACACTGCAGTTATATAGCCCCTCTTTATTAGGGCAAACCCAGAACAGGCAGTTAATGATTGTAATGAGAAGTAACAGTACAACAGCAACAATTAGAGTCAATGAAATATTATTATCATAATGTAATTATATAGACCCTCTTTATCAGGGCAAACCCAGAACAGGAAGTTAATGATTGTAACGAAAGTAAAAGTATCCTAACAGCAACAATTAGGGTCAATAAAAAGCGATCAACACACTGCAGTTATATAGTCCTTTTTTATTAGGGCAAACCCAGAACAGGCAGTTAATGATTGTAATGAAAAGTAACAGTACAACAGCAACAATTAGGGTCAATGAAATACGATTATCATAATGTAGTTATATAGTCCCTCTTTATCAGGGCAAACCCAGAACAGGCAGTTAATGATTGTAATGAAAGTAAAAGTATCCTAACAGCAACAATTAGGGTCAATAAAAAGTGATCAACACACTGCAGTTATATAGTCCCTAATTATTAGGGCAAACCCAGAACAGGCAGTTATGATTGTAATGAAAAGTAACAGTGTCCCAACAACAACAATTAGGGTCAATAAACAGCGATCATAACAATGCAGTTACATAGTCCCTTTTTGTTAGGGCAAACCCAGAACAGGCAGGTAATGAATTGTGCTGAAAAGTAGCAGTGTGTGAAAAACGATTATCACAATATAGTTATATAGTCCCTCTTTATCAGGGCAAACCTAGGATAGGCAGTTAAGGATCCTAATGAAAAGTAACAGTGTCTCAACAGCAACAATTGGGGTCAATAAAAAGCAATCATAAAAATGCAGTTATATAGTTTCTTTTTGTCAGGGCAAACCCAGAACAGGCAGGTAATGATTGTGCTGAAAAGTAGCAGTGTGTGAAAAACGATTATCACAATATAGTTATATAGTCCCTCTTTATCAGGGCAAACCTAGGATAGGCAGTTAAGGATCCTAATGAAAAGTAACAGTGTCTCAACAGCAACAATTAGGGTCAATGAAAAATGATTATCACAATGTAGTTATATAGTCCCTCTTTATCAGGGAAATCCAGAACATACAGTTAATGATTGTAATGAAAACTAACAGTGTCTCAACAGTGACAATTAGGGTCAATAAACAGCGATCATAACAATGCAGTTATATAGTCCCTTTTTATGAGGGCAAACCTAGAATAGGCAGATAATGATTCTAATGAAAAGTAACAGTGTCCCAGTAGCAACAATTAGGGTCAATAAAAAGTGACCATCACAATGCAATTTAATAGTCCCTTTTTGTCAAGGCAAACCCAGAACAGGTAGATAATGATTGTAATGAAAAGTAGCAGTGTTTCAACAGCGAAGATTACGGTCAATGTCTTAATGTGCAATCCGTAGGTCACAATCCAATATACTCTGATCGAATCCAAATAGCTTTAGATTTGGCATAGTAATAAAACGTATTAACACAATATCACAATAGCTGAAACTGAGAAATATTTGTTTGGGCAAATTAAGTAAAAGGGCTAGTCCTTGAAAGAGCTAGTTCTCCCCTGTTTTATTTCTGAAACAATTCAAACTGAAATTACGAAAAAAGTGACGATTATGCTAGATTTTATAATTTTTTATATATGCACTTAATGCCTGTGAAACATGAAGTAGGTAATATATTTACTTTGAGAATTAAAAAAATTATTGTTTGGAAATGGTTTAATAGAAATGTTATGTGTATTTAAATATTTATAAGTGCCTAAATGTGTACAGAACCCTCTTGGCGTGAGTTCTACTCGTGCTTGATAGGTTTTCCAACAATTATACTTAAATGTATGTGTTGAAACTTGTTATTACAAATTGTCGGTCCCACGGAGAATTTTAGCAAAGTATTAGCGATCTGCGCTGCGTTTGTGGTATTACCAGTGGATGATTGACAAAACGTTTCATAATGTGGAAGATTAAAGCAGACATATTAGGAGCAATTAGATTTTCTAGTAGGAAGTTGCGGACTTGTAGAGTAAAAGATTTAAGAAGTATTAGAAAAAGATTTTAATGCTATCATTTTGTACAGCTGCGTGTTTTTGTCTTAAAGTTTTTACATAAATTACGCTGTAATTGTATTGTTATGAACACATAAAAACAAATGGAACAGCTGTGTTCCATTGTAGTAATTATAAAAAGGAAGATGTGAGTTTTCATATATCTTTTTCTGACGACAAACTTGAAAGAATTGGGAACTGTTCCTATATTATCATGTGTGCGACCAGAGCATATTTAGAACCAAATGATTTCCGAGGTATTATTGCAATGTTTATAAATTTTATACACAGACTATACGAAAATAATTACTGTCTGCTAATTCATGCATTGACAAAATTAGAAATCTGAAAAAAAATGCACCACGTAAGAAGGTTTTTATTTGGCAGCATGATAAAATGCTTAACATCTGAGCAATAGTCAGAGCCCGACGAATGGTGTGTTGCGTACGTTTTTTAAACATTTAAAATAGTTTTTTCTCTAAGAAGAGATTCAATAATGTTTTTGGTTGTTAGTAGAGAAATTATAACATAATTTATTTATAATATTGAAAATTGTAGCAAAACTCTAATACTGAAAGTCAGCTGTTGACAAAGTGTCTGTCATATATTAGTTTCTCAAATAGCCACTAGGGAAATCTACTCATTGTCAATATGATATAGATGAGTATATAAAAAATAATTATATACCTTAGAGAATCAAAAAAATAATTTAGGTAAGAGTAATTGAAGTGAAGATGTTTTAAGATAAGAGTCTAAGATGGAAGAGACGGATAGTAATTTTGTATTTATCTCCACGAGTTTCAGAATAATCTCATTTTAATATTTTTTTTTACAATGACGCACTAACTTCAGATAACAAATTTGAATTTTAAATTACAACCAGAGACGTCTGCATTTGAATATAAAAAGTAAATTTTATATTCATTGCTAGCGACACATCCTAACTTCCTCTGTCTTGTATTTGGCCTCGCCATTTGTGCATATATCTTTTTATAATGCAGTTTAGTTAGTATTGAACTCTTTATATACACATATACAGTATGTACCGTCACTAAATAACGCCACTTCAATCTTTGATAGTGCATCATGGGTAGATTGCAATACACCTATTTTTATTTAAAAATGATATCACTTTTTTTTAGAAATTTAAAAATTGCCGTAAGTCCATTAATTAACATGGAAATGCATCAACCTGTATCTTTTAACTCCTTAGCGATTTGAACTCCTTTTCATTTGCATAGTTTTACATAAGAAGGTTAAAAAAAAAGGATAATTGTTGTAATGGCAGAACAGTATTGACAGTTTAGGCGTATACGTTGATCAATTGTAATGCTTCTTCTTTGAGATATAATAAACCAAACTTTCAGTTCAAAATCGAACCTTTCAGACATAATGACCTAGTATGTATCCTTAAATATTTATATAACGCTTAAGTGTATGGAATCCTCATAGTTCAGTAGTAGTTGTTACATTCTTATGGTTTATATAACATTTAAAAAAAAATATGTTATGAGCTGCCTATATGACTATTCAAAACTAAGTTTAGTATAAATTTTCTTCCAATAAAGAAAAATGTTGGAAAATTTGCTTTCCTTAAAATACTCTTGTCCCCTCCGTGTTTTTTATTCCATATTGAGAGTGTTAAAGTGAAGTACTCGGTTTGACCGTTATGCATTGAGTTATCTGCTACTTTTTGCATATTATGGAGGACGTTGGCATCACTGTCCCGTTATAGCATTGTTTAAGATGCATGTAGTGGACCATAGATAAAAATTATACTAAAGAGTCTGCAATAAATTATTAAAAAGACTTTATCATTAAATACATTTGTGTCTGATTGTTATTTTTTCACATTAACGTAATATATTGTGGCGCAATTATTTTTTATTGTGATTCAGTAGTTCCCAGCATCCTACTTTAACATTGCATATACTGACTTTCTTTGATTTATGGTGTTGCCGTAATAATTTTTTAAAATCTTTTATTGGTTTGAATTTTTGACATAAAAAAAATGTTGCCATAGATTGAAAATGTCAATTATGATGTCGTTGTCACCAGACAAATGATAAATTTGAGACAACTGTGACTCATCCCATAAGGAAATTTAACACAGTTTTGTTTTTCATAAATATTATATCCATATTCGTGAGAGCCACCATAGTCATTGTTTATTCAAAAATATAATTTCTCAAATGTCTTGTTTGGCTTATTTATGCTGAAATATATATGTAAGATATTTATGTATATAAATAATGTTCACATGTAGATTACCTAAATATTTTTCAACTTAAATAAAAATATATAAGAACATAATCATAACAATTTCTATAAAAATGTATAGCAAATTTTTTTTTATTATGTTTATAAATTTTATGGTAACTCTTTTATTAACAAAATAAATTATTTGTTTAAAAATATTGGAAGGAAATCTATATTTATAACTCTTAGCGCTCAGTAGCAGGGTCTAAAATATGACAGCTCAGATTCCAGTTATTTTAAATGAAATGTTATGACAGCTTTCGAATTAAGTCATTAACTCCTAGAGCGCACGCACAGACTATGAAACAAAGTGGTCTGTGAGCGCATGTGACACAATATTGGGACTTTACACAATATTGGGACTTTACGTGCTCTAGATATTAAACATTTTTACCAATTAAAAATTGACTCTTTTTATTTAGTAATAAAATAAATTAGTAAGTTCAATAATATATAAATTCTAATATAATGTTGGATTAATAAAATGATTTTATGCAGAAATAAAAAAAATTATGATTTAAAAAAATGTTTTATAGTTATATAAATAATCATGATTATACCGTAGATATAATGCATTATTGATTTACATTTGTTTTTATAATTTATTATTATAATATATTATTAATTATTTTATAGTTTTTTTGTAACAGAATGCTCAGTGACTCAGAAATGATTCCAAACATTTTGTCGTCTGTTGGACAATTTTTATTAGTAGATTTAAGTTCTTAGTTTTTTCTGACGATTTCACAAGCAACCTGCAGAATTTGAAATATGTTTTCGATATTACCTGATCTTTCATTGTACCATTTTTTTAATAAAATATTATACTACTTTACTGGAAAAAACAATGTTATCTTCATGTTGGGATATTAATTGTGTCTTAATTCTTTGTTTTATCATAGGGTTATGTCTTCTTTTTAATTATAGATTTTACTTCTTATAAGGAACATTGACAGTCATCTATTTCTTTAATATATTCATATATGTAGTAGAAATTGATTGTAACGGCTATAACAACATACATGGTAACATCGAAAATTAGACATCACTTCTGGATCCGTATAATCATCTTCTGAAACACGGCTTATTAGGACATTGCTTATAACATCTTAACGCATATAGTTACACTTTTGCGAAGATTTTTTGGAGAATCATATTGGTAATAACGACTCTAGGTCATGTTTTATACAAAATGTGTTCCACAATGGTTGATTGGCAAACACAAACGTTTTAGAGCTCACTCTAAGAAACATATTAATGTTTTTATTAGGATCAGCATGTGCGCTACACAGTTGAGAAAACGGTAGCATTCGATTCATTGTTGGTTGTATGTAACTGATAACTAAATGCACTTATTGTTGATATGAGCTTGTATGTACATAGTATAAGAATAATTAAGAAATAAAAAGAATGTCTGTTTTTACGACAATTGAGTTTAATGGCTCTGTTAGTTATTGGCAGTTGAAGTAAAATAACAATCTGCATGCTACTTTACTCTAACGGCCCATAGATGCTGGAAATTTTTAATTTATTCTCTATTGGAATAGTCTTTTTGTAAGGCTGTGAAAATTGAATTTTCCAAAATCTGACTATTAATGTATGTAGTTTGTTTATGCTGGGTTTTATTTTTTATTTGATTAGCTTTTTTACTACAGGTGCACTAATTATTTGTCTAATCAAAGTCTCTTGAAATACTAATTTTATTTTGTTTTTTTTAGTGGAGAGTGTACTTGCTTTTTTTTTGTACATGATAATCTACTTATTATTTATATATTTCTGCATGTTTAATAAATATAAACAAATTCAGCTTGTAAATGGGGCCTCATCCATCTCGTCTTGAAGCCGCTTTTAAGGTTGTTAATCCTCTGATTATTTTTGTTTTTCTCCTAAATCTGACCTCAATCAAAACCTGTCGTAGCCTTTTTGCTACCCGCCCCTTTTACGAATTGTTTTAAATCAGCCATCTTCAAAAGATGGTTTATAATGTCCGTTTTTACGCCAAATTTTATTTAACGGGCTGTTTGTTAATCGGTTTAGCGAGAATTTGTTTTTTTTTCATTCTATTTGAAAATATATGACGATAATTATCTATAACTTTTTTTTATTTGGGCATCTTGTTACGGAGAATTAATTAATTTTTTAATAACAAAATAATTTTATTCTCAACACTTTTTTCAATTTTGTTATCCTAAATAGAATCTCCACGTAGAATAATGTCAAATTACCAGGATAATTAATTTCTTTCCTGTGAAATAATATTTGTATCGCTTCCTATTCAAGGTGCTAGGATCGTTGTGTAATATTTTTTTTTATATTTTAAATTACCTACTTATTAAACTTTATAATAATATAATGGCACTGAACCCTCAGAATACAGGTCCCACTTGCACTTGACCCTCTTTTATTTCTTCACATAGTATGGTGAGTACCATTAAAGTGATGTTCTAAATTTTTTTCTTATATATTTGTACTTTCATAAAAGTGATGAAGTATTGCTGTCAGCATTAGGTCAGTGTCATTGAAAGAAAGCGAAGGAGGTATTCTCAATGAAATTGTTGGTGGATAAGTACCAATCTCATTGGAGTCTTTTTTAATATTCTGGCGACAAAAATGCCAAAATGGAACACTGATGGATCGCTTTTGTGTAATTCTATTTGTCCCTCACAGCTAATTTTCACAGAAACTTTTTGACATAAAATTTTGAAAGTTGGTACAGGGATGGAGTATGGCAGTTTAATCGTAGATATGAAGTATGAAAGTTCAATTTTGATTCTAGGGGTTAATTTTTAGGGGTAAAATGAGAAATAAAAGGAAAAATTATTTCAAGGTTATTTGTGTAGGCTGTCAAATGAAAACTTATTAAAGTACAAATTCAACAATATAGGTGATGAATTTTTTTAAAATTTATTTAGGAAAAGGCTTACAAATTACTCTCACCATCCTTGTCGCTCGGAAGAATCTTAAAAAATCATGATCATTGAGAATTAGGTTAGTTTCAACCAAAATTACCAAGATTGGAAAATTCGAGCACTTGTTTTTTATAAATATTTTAATTGTTTATTTGTTTACAACTGCTGAACCGTTGGTTTTTTGAGAAAATGTTTTTCGATAAAAAAATAATTCTAATGGTAATTGGAAGCACTTTGTGGAAATTTTTAATTTGGCTCAGTCAAATTTTTACTCAACTCTGCACAAACTCTATCTAATATGGGATTGGTGCGATCGGCGGCAGATAGCACGGCAGATGGACACCATTAAGCACATAGTTGGAGTGGATTACAATTAATATTTTAGGGAGTGAAGGCATGTAGCGCTAATAGTGGAAGTGTAGCTTGCATTGGACCAATTTTTATTTTCTTTGATAGTGCTCAGTCCAATGAGTAAAGCGGTAAGTTTCTAAACCTCCACCACCACCACCTTGTGTTATGCAGGTTCCTGGAAAAAAAAAGAAAACAAATTGGATTGAACGCAGACAAATTTCGATTTATTCATTTTGATCTATAGATGGTACCTATAATTTTTGGTTATAAGCGGTAAAAGTATTTCTGGAGAAAAAACTAATTTTTTTTTCATTTATTCAAATGTTCCTGGCTGGCTGTGGCGCGTAACGTACAGAAAGATGACTGTCACGTTAATTCCTTTATCTTGTTGGCAGTTCAGATTTTAAAGATTATTCGTCCTGTTTTTTTATGTAGTGTTAAATTGTGATGGTCACATTTTTATAAGTGTGACTCATATTTGTTGAAAGTTTTGTTTGGTGAAATTTTTGCTAGACCACTCGTTTGAGTTTGTTCACACCTAACTTTTGGATGTATGCTTTGCAACTTTCCGTATCGTGGTGTATGTTGGCACGTTTGTCTCGTTATAGTGTTCGTTGTCAGATAGATGTTGTGAATTTTGGAGAAGACTAAACGGTGCTTTGAGTCTTCAATAAATTGTTAAAAAAACGTTTTAGAGATATTTATGTCTCAAATGTTGTTTTTACTTGTTTATTAACTTACATAAAAGAGAAAAAGATGATTTTTTATTTTGAGGTGTCAGTATTTCTGTTTTTGTAGATTTTGAAATATTTAATGAACATATGAGGCATAATAAAGGATTAAGGGTTTTGATTGCTATGTTTATCGAGGGATTTAGTTGAGTAATAAATGTCAATAAGTACCTTTAAGTATTACTAATGACTCGCGCAGCACATCACTAATTGCAGGTATCCTAAGAAATATAAATGTCAAGTTTCATGTCATTAGCATCATTACGCTTTTAGTACGGAACCATAAATGTCACCATGTCCAAGTCATCCGAACTTTCCACGAAATTGGAGTACAGAGCTGCCATAAAATTCCTTACAAAGAAGAACAAAATGCCGACGGAAATATTCAGAAATGTCAGCAGTATATGGGAAGTCTTTACCTTCATTTGCAACCGTAAAACGTTGGAGCCGAGAGTTCAAACACGGCAGGGAGTAGCTTGAAGATGATCCCAGGTCGGAACTAATTTAAAAATTCTTCCGTATACCTAATAAATAGATCTAGATTCGATAAAATTTTGAAATTTTATTTTTAAACTATTCTTCATTATATGTCAATTATTGTTCCTTGCTTATAAGAAAAAAAACAACCTTTATTAATCTTTAATTTGGCATTGATCTGTCATATTTAATACGCTGAAATGTCATTGAAAGTCACACCTGTTGGTGACAGGTTGTAGAGATAAATCTCATCAAGACTGGATGCGACAAAGAAATCATTTTTTGTTTGAAACAAACTAAATTATATCAGAGGCCTCTAGTTTTAGAATGTGTCGCCTTTGTATCAAATTTTTTTATCATTTTTTGCTCTGTTGCTTGACATGTAGCTGTTATTTCTCGAAAAGTAACAGTTTTATTGTATACAGTTCTTTTGTCATTGTTACAAGTTAGTGATAATTAAATGGAACGTGCTAGTGAGTAACGGTTGACGATTTACACATACAATGTTTAATTTTGGAAATAGCTTTTAAAATAGCTCTAATTGATAAATGTAAATTTGCTGTTTCTTTCGCTAGTGTTGAAGTTGGTTATCTTTTGTGTTTTTCTTGTGAAATATCAATACTAATATATTAATTCGTTTTTAAGTGTGTTTGTGTGAATGTTTGTATTTTTAAAGCTATGGGACGTTTGCACTAAGGTTAATGGAACAATTTCACAAAAGCAAGTAAACTAATATTGTAAATTAATGTTGACGATTTGGATCTGAAATTAACACCGGCAACGATTTGGCTCCAGAACTGAAGAGACGAACAACTGCGGCCAACAGATGCTTTCATGGACTAAGAAGATTTCTGAAATCCAATAATATCAGAAGAGACATTAAACTACTGTTATAAAAGCTTAATCAGTAACTTACCTATGCATCTGAAACGAGGACATTGTCCCAAATTGGTGAAAAAACCCTTGCAATTCTTTAACAATGGATTTTGGAGAAGGAGAACTAATGCTGAACTTTATCACTTTTTTAAAGAACCAGATATATTAAAATATATAAAAATTCAACTTATGAAGTAGGCCGGCCATGTAATTAGAATAAAGGAAGATAGAACGACAAAGCACATTTTTCTGGCCAAACCAACTGACTCAAGAAGAAGAGGAAGACCCAAATTAAGATGGGTAGATTGCCTACAAAGTGTTTTTGACGCTCTCAACATAACAAACTGGAAAACCGTGGCGCCCAGAAGGAGGGCTTGGAACAGTCTTCTTGAGAAGGCCAGGGTCCACCAAGGATTGTTGAGCTACTGATGATGAATATTGACTTACGTAAAAATGTAGTAATGTTTCATAAGTCAATACTAATTGTACGTGTGGTAGATTAAGATAGAGAGTTAAGGAAAAGATCTAATTATAAGTGGAGATTTAATTGAAGTTAATTAAATAATTTACAAATAACAAGTACTATTCACAAGCGATTAATGGTCGACAATTTGTCTGTTTTCTTTGTTATCTAATAACTTTGTAATATTAAATTTTGTGCACTTATAGACGATATTACAAATTACCGTATAGGATAATTTTATACCGGTTAATCGTAGGTTTCTTAGCGAATACCAAAAATACTTTTTTCTTCTGATAGATGGCGTTGTTATGAGTCTAATCATTGTGTCGTTTAGTTTATTTTCGACGTCCGACGTTTTGGAAATTTATTTGCGATTAATGTTTTCATAAAATATAAATTATAGGTAATATGCTTAAGTAGCTTGACAAAATTTAAACATTACAGAATAGTTTTTGTGCCATTACTTAAATAGGAGTCAAATAAAATAAAATCAGCCATATATAATTCTTCATTTTGACTTATATACTGGAATAAATAATAAAACTGTGAGGTCTGTCTGTCTGATAACGGGGTTTGTTAATTGGTACAGCAAGATTTTCTTATCAGCTTCCGCTCAAAAATATAACAAGAAATAATCTATAACATTTTTTGGCCTAGGCTTTTGGTCTGTCTGTATAACGGGGTTTGTTAATTGGTACAGCAAGATTTTCTTATCAGGTTCCACTCAAAAATATAACAAAAAAATAATCTATAACATTTTTTGGCCTGGGCTTTTGGTATGGAGAAATAATTAATTTTTAATAAATGAAAATATTTTTCATAGTTAAAAACAGTTAAACGTTTCATAATCATAAACGCAATGCTCATATAAAAAAAAACATACAAAAAAAGGTTATTTACCCCTAAAATAAATTTTTGTTTTTTGTTTTTCGCTTTGTATTGCTCATTAGTCAAGGCCGAGGTTTTCTGTGTGTTGCTTCGTATATTGATATGAAGAAATGACACATTGCTCAATGTGGACGCTCGATTGACCTTTGGTAGCGTTGAAATAATGTATTTCTGTTTTTTACTCAGGAACACAAAATTAGCCAGATTGGCTTTTTATGTGTTTGTTGCTTGTCACTTTGAATAAAGAGGATATAGGGAGTGTTACCCCTAAGGTTAAGGTAGGGGTAAGTAAAAGGGGTATAATGGAATAATGTGTTTTTATTAGTTCTCACTTTGAACAAAAGGATTAAGGAATAATGGATGTCTGTTACCGCTTGCTTTAAACAAAGTGTATATAAGATGATAATCAGCCCTATTGTGTATCATGTGACTTTAAATATTATGGATATAGGTTGAGGAGGTGTTTGCATTGTTAACTTGCCACAATTCAATGATTATGTTGAAAATCTTGGATGTTTTGTACTGTGGTTTGCAGACAGAGTATGTTTCATTTCAATGTATCATTGCAATGATCATATTAAAAGTTTCGGATTGTTTGTTCTGTGGTTCTATCTCAATCTAATGATCATATTAGAAATCTTGGATGGTTTGTTCTGTTGTTTACAGACAGTGTTAATTATGTCTCATTGCAATGATCATATTAAAAGTTTCCGATTGATTTTCAGTGGTTTGCAGACAGTGTTAACTAAGTATCATTGCAATGATCGTATTAAATGTTTCGGATTGTTTGTTTTGTGGTTTGCAGATAGTGTTAACTATGTATCATTGCAATGTTCATATTAAAGGTTTTGGATTGTTTGTCCTGTTGTTTGCAGACAGTATTAACTATGTATCATTGCAATGATCGTATTAAATGTTTCGGATTGTTTGTTCTGTGGTTTGCAGATAGCGTTAACTATGTATCATTGCAATGATCATATTAAAGGTTTCGGATTGTTTGTCCTGTTGTTTGCAGACAGTGTAAACTCTCTCAATATAATGATCATAATAAACGTTTTGGATGGTTTGTTCTGAAACTGCTTTCCGGCTGTAGTGTTACTTAGTTCTTTTATTCTTCACCTATATACTTATATTTTACTCTTCCCCTTAATCTGTGCAGCTATATTTTTTGTGATCTCGTTACAGCGATTCTCGTACTAACTTCGTCCATATATACATTCTGTGATTCATTTTCACAGTTTGTTAACACTGTATTTCATTTTGAAGTGTCTTGTTTTTAGCCGGCAAGTCGAGTGAATCACATTTAGCATCTCGAAAACGTTAATGTGACTCATACTGCAATATATATGGGGAGCTATGTATTTTGGTTATGACGTCATTTTGTGGCATACGGGATACAAAAGTAAAAAACTATGCACTGCACACCTGTAATATGTATAATTTTGCAGTTAATGTAAATTGTAATACTTGTATTTAAAGTATATGTCCAAGTTAATGTGTTTTTATTTCATATCCCCAATTACTGACTTATAGTATATATATATTATATATCATATATCAGAAGCATATATATATTATATATCAGTATATATATATTATAGTGTTGTAGAAGTATATATATATATTATATATCAGAAGCGTATCACATATATATACACACATGCACACACAGACACATTTAGGTTAGGACATCATTCTGTAAATGGGATACGAAAATAATAGGATATGTACTGCACACCTGTAATATGCTGGAAATCATTGGCGGTTAATCAAATTGTAACAATTGTATTTTAAAATATTTGTCTATGTTAATATCCCCAAATGAATGACTTATTATACATGCGATTTTAATATTAATTTTATGTAATACGCTATTAATGTTAGAATTTATAGTCTTGAATGGCCAAAGACGCAACCCTTTCCCGAATCCTCAGTATAACATAGTGAATTCTTCTCTGTTGAAGTTGTCGGATTAAGAATACAAGCTTGATTCAAGTACATCTAGAGTGCTCTAAGAATCTGCTCAAAAATTTTCTAAAATAACCCTCGTTAGCAAGAGATTTGAGGAAAATATGCTTTCAGCACCAATTTTAAGTCCATGAGAGGATTCTTCACCATTTTTATCAATGGGTTTAACGGAGTTCTTTATGTTTTTTATTCACAAGCGTCTTTAATAATAGACGAGTTTATGATAGGTTTTGGTAAATCTGTAAATACGTAAAAACTTTTGAAAACCAATCAACGTTATGCTGAATAATTTTATGGCATAAACAAACCTCTTAATTTCCTGTGCATTGTCAAGATTAAAGTCAAATTAACTGGTAGGAGTTAAGATTAGGAGGTCTCGTTTTGCATGTTGCATCATTATTTACTGTGCGCACTCCATTTACAAATGGTAACTTGCCATAATGTTTTTTGCAGCACATACTATCGCTCGAAGACATAAAATTAAAAAGAAATAAAAAATTACATAACTTATCAGAAGCGTTATGTGTCAATGTTTAACCTTCACAGACCTAAGGCGTAGTGCGTGATGGTTGTTTAATAACTTTATTATGTTTTCTTACACGCCTTGTTAGTAAATGAACAAAGAAAATGTTGTCACATATCCAATTTTTTAAATAATGCTTGTTAATAGTTTAAGTCCAAGTTTTAAGATTAACGACTGTAGAAAACCACATCTCCAGACTTATAATTACATGTGGTATAGAGCACAAAGGGGGCTTGTGGAGGTTAAAGCGTTGTTCAATTCCTGACTCATTGATACATGTTCCTTAGAACCTTCAATTATATATCAAATCAGAGGATTACATCATGCTGTCGCACTGTTATGATGCTATCTTACTGTGTTCATCTTGATTTTTTATATTTTCGATCTCTTAGTGGTGTTTAGGGTGCCTTATCCCAAAAGAAAAAACTAAATGCTTATAATAAATCACTCACTATTTTATGAAGTCGCTTTTTTAGGGTCTGCTTGTCACAAGCACTTTTCTTAGAAACTGTTTGAACTCGAAATTTGACCTAGCAATAAAGAATATAATTCGATAATTAAGTTTTAAAAATGTTAATACGGAAATTTTAAACGAGGCAAATGAAGTAATCAAAGAAAATTTTTTCTTCCATGTATTATGTTCGGTTCGGTGTGTATGCTTCTAGAGGTATTTGTGCAAAATTTTTGCAAAAATTATGACAAATTAAATGGTGAAAAATAATGTTAATATTTGTAAATAGTTTATTTGCTATAGTATGTGTCCTAAAACATTTATATATTTTTAAATGTCTACGGAACCCCAGTAGTGCAAGTTGTTATTTTTTTAATTAACTAATCAGAATAAAAACTTCTATGTTTTCATACTTTGCTTACAACTGAACATTCTTAAAAGAATAATTATTTCATAAAAGAAAGTGACCGAGAATTCCCCTAACGTAATGCTTGTCGGGCTAGCGCCACTATTGTGGGTCACTCTACTTGTCCTTCCGTGAAGTGCTGTACGTTGCCAATTCGTAAAATTTCAATATTTTTTAGAGCATGTACTTTGAGATTATATTTATAAAAGAAATATATCCTTTTATCGGTTCTTACATTATTTTTCAGCAATTCTGATGTTGGAATTAAAAATTCTGAAAATGGTTCTAATACATGGAGAGTTTGTTACATTTCCTGGAGTATAATGACTTTCTTTGTCCATGTGTATGTAAAATGCACTTCGAACGGTAGGTTTGCTGAAAGCATTGTTCGGTTTTTGTGGCAATCTATTCATTGGTGGTATTTTGTCAAACACAGTGACTTTTTTTGTATTCATTGTAGTCGGTGTTTAGGTAAAAATGTTTAATCTGTGTCAGACCATAGCGGTAGTCAGCCATGATGTCATATACAGGTTGTTTGTTAAATTGATATTGCGAGTCAGTTTCTACAAAATTTAACGGTTATAATCGTTACAATTTCCTTGATTTTAAGCCATTATTGAAATACAGTCTAATAATGTTAACTAAATGGTTAAATGTCGTTGTGCATTGTACACGGTCTGGGCATCACCAAAGTAAAACGATAGGATGTAGTGATTTAAAAAATAGACGACTGCTTTCGTAGTCGTAGTTTGTAGTCGTTCTTAAGTAGAGAGATAAATTTATGATACAATATTTTGAAATGTAATTAAAATTGGGAAAATATAGATATCTAATAAGGAAAAATTTTTTTATTGAAAAACTAAATTATTTCTCTGTAATAATGGTTTGAATAAAAAAAAATGTAAATTTTAATTAATAAACTAACAGTATACAACACCATGTAAGTAATCGGAGTTTTAGCAACTTCTGAAAGAAATTGTTTGGTGACATTGTGTCAATTGCTGGTACTGTTTGTATTTCAGATGAGTAGTGGTATCTTTTTGTGCGTGTTGGCGTTTCGTCTGAAAAGGCGTTAACTAATATGCCAAATCACTTTTTAGGTTTACGGTAGATTTCTTCTCGTCAAGAATTAATTAACGTATTGAATTTCACATTCATTGGTTGAGAATTTACTTACAGAGTATTTACTTAGAGTATTTACTTACTTGATATTTTTTCGGTTAGTTCTGTGTATTCTGTTTAACTTGTTATAGCTCTTAATAACCTTCTAAAATTTCAACTTGGAAGTTGTCATGAGATTTTTCATAAATCTAATGCCTATGGTCTTTCTTTATTTATTGTAGAAAAAAATGGAAGTATTTTCATTAAAAAAAAATCAAACTTGATTAAAAATGGAAATTAAAGTTAAGAATTTATATAAAATTAAGTTTAAAAAAATTTTAGATAATGAAAAATGTTTGTTCCACCTGTATAAATATTAAAACGAAATTGTTAGCCATTTTCGAAAGTAATTTGTTACATTGGGGCCGTGGAGGGAACAGAGAGCTCGCTTGGGAATTATAGAAATAAAAACTTTTTGTTACATATTTTTCATTATCAATGTAGTATTTTATTGACAGAAAATATTAAACATCATTGTAAGATGTTTGATTGGAGCATCTGAAAAAAATCATAGGTGATGCCAGTATTGAAAGAATATGCATAAATATTAAAAGGAAATTGTTAGCCATTTTAGAAAGTAATTTGTTACATTGGGGCCGTGCAGGGAACAGAGAGCTCGCTTGGAAATTATAGAAATAAGAAATTTTTGTTGCATATTTGTCAGTATCAGTGTAGTATTTTATTGACAGAAAATATTAAAAGTCATTGTAAGGTGTTTGATTGGAGTATCTGTAAAAAATTAAGGGTGATGCCAGTATTGAAGGAATATGCTTAAATATTAAAAGGAAATTGTTAGCCATTTTAGAAAATAACATGTTACATTGGGAGCGTGCAAGAAACAGAGTGTTCGTCCAGAAATTATAGAAATAAAAACTTTTTGTTACATATTTTTCATTATCAATGTAGTATTTTATTGACAGAAAATATTAAACATCATTGTAAGATGTTTGATTGGAGCATCTGAAAAAAATCATAGGTGATGCCAGTATTGAAAGAATATGCATAAATATTAAAAGGAAATTGTTAGCCATTTTAGAAAGTAATTTGTTACATTGGGGCCGTGCAGGGAACAGAGAGCTCGCTTGGAAATTATAGAAATAAGAAATTTTTGTTGCATATTTGTCAGTATCAGTGTAGTATTTTATTGACAGAAAATATTAAAAGTCATTGTAAGGTGTTTGATTGGAGTATCTGTAAAAAATTAAGGGTGATGCCAGTATTGAAGGAATATGCTTAAATATTAAAAGGAAATTGTTAGCCATTTTAGAAAATAACATGTTACATTGGGAGCGTGCAAGAAACAGAGTGTTCGTCCAGAAATTATAGAAATAAAAACTTTTTGTTACATATTTTTCATTATCAATGTAGTATTTTATTGACAGAAAATATAAAACATCATTGTAAGATGTTTAATTGGAGTATCTGAAAAAAATCATGTGTGGATCCAGTATTATATAAGGAATATGTATATATTGAAAGGAAATGGTTAGCCATTTTAGAAAGTAATTTGTTACATTGGGGCCGTGCAGGGAACAGAGAGCTTGCTTGGAAATTATAGAAATAAGAACTTTTTGTTGCATATTTGTCAATATCAGTGTAGTATTTTATTGACAGAAAATATTAAACGTCATTGTAAGATGTTTAATTGGAGTATCTGAAAAAAATCATGTGTGGATCCAGTATTATATAAGGAATATGTATATATTGAAAGGAAATTGTTAGCCATTTTAGAAAGTAATTTGTTACATTGGGAGCGTGCAAGGAACAGAGAGCTCGCTTGGAAATTATAGAAATAAGAACTTTTTGTTACATATTTGTCAATATCAGTGTAGTATTTTATTGAAAGAAAATATTAAACGTCATTGTAAAATGTTTGATTGGAGTATCTGAAAAAAATCATGGGTGGATCCAGTATTATATAAGGAATATGTATATATTGAAAGGAAATTGTTAGCCATTTTAGAAAGTAATTTGTTACATTGGGAGTGTGCAAGGAACAGAGAGCTCGCTTGGAAATTATAGAAATAAGAACTTTTTGTTGCATATTTGTCACTATCAGTGTAGTATTTTATTTACAGAAAATATTAAATGTCTTGTAAGATGTTTAATAAAAACATAAAGGTGTAATATTTTCTGATATTACGAGATAATTATGACGACTTTATTGTTTCTATGAATGATTAAAATCGTTTTATACAACACATTTCACCATATTTAGGTATTACAAATAATTTTGATCGGTTGCAATATGTACCCTATGGCGGCTTTATACAAAAATTTGACAGGAGTATAATCAAAAGTTTATTAACATATCACCAGAAGGCGCGTCTTGGTAAGGTAAGGTAGCATCTTGCACCGTCTGTAATACTTATTGCACAAGATCTGACTAGCACATGATCGCTTTTAGTTTAATAGATATTATAGATATTTTATCTAGTGATCATTCTATGTAAGTGTTAGATTTTTGTTAAGGTACTTAATTGTTGTGTGACCCTGAGATCCAAAAATTATTAAAAATTTTTTTTATTGAAAATTGTTTTTTTTTTGGTTTTTCAAACTCTAGATATAGCATACTTTTAACAGTATAGCAGCAGATAATAAATTGTCGTCAATGTTTGTAACATTAATGGCAATACGGTAGTTGACTCATTCTAAATTTTGATATTTTTCATACAATATTGTGAAATATAAGTTAATTAAAAACTAGTTTTGAAAAAAATTCAAAAATTGATTGAAAAATAAGCCAGTTGTAGGCTTCTAAATTTGAAGATACGGATAGAGTGGGTATATCCCTGTCTCTTTTCCTCTTGTAGAATATAATGTGCAATATTAAAAATGACCTCACACCACAGTATTGCCGTTCTTATCTAAAGGTTAAATTTAAACTTTTATAACTCGATCAATTTTTAAGATTATTAAAATTTTTTTTCACTCTTCATCAGCTTGTACCTTGAAATTATGATCAATGAATTAAAAAAAATTAGTCAAATACCCAATTTGTTAATGGGGCTAAAAATGGTTTTTTATTTAAAAAAATATTTTTTTATTCTGCGCTAATGATAACATATAAAACGTTCAGAGCCTTATTCTTTTGTATGTAATATTCCTGATACATTTTTATGAATATTGCTATCGATACTTCGTTTCGTAAGGCTACACCAAAAATATATTTCTACGTATCAATTTATTTAAAAATCCAATATTGCATTGCGTGACATATTACTATAATTACACTTTAATTCGTAATTTAATGATTAAGTGTTTGTCACAATATTAACTTAATTTATAAATGTAGAAATTGTAATGTGTGCATAATAAAAGGTGATGAAAAACAAGATTGTTAATAAATGGCTATACATAAAAATGTTTGCTCTGGCCCTCTATATTCTTTTATGTTTTTCTTTTATTTTGTTATGGCTTGACTTTAATTTCCAAACAAAGTCTGATTGACAGAAGATATGTAAAAAATAGATGTACTTATGATACAGTTTGTTGTTTATGCCCGTTTTATTGTTTGATATCCCAAACATCGAAAATGATAAAACGTATTTTAGATCAATTAAATTGACTTATCTATCCACACTCAAATGGATATTCACTGGCAAATATAAATATTAAGGCCAAGCGTGAACAAAGAAATGAAATCTCTACTTAATGATAAATTTAAATATTGTATATATTTGGCGTTAATTTTGTAGAAATTTATTATTCACAATTAAATGAAACTATTTGGTGTAGTATTATTTCTACTTTCTTTAAGTTCTTTACCACGACCAAGGTTTTTTTGTATTACAACATCTTCAGGTGGGATATTAGCAAAGATCTTTTCGTGGAAATAATACTACATCACGTAGTTTCATTTAATTGTGATAAATTTAAAATAAGACTGATTCTTTTTAAATTTCCATTGACACGAAACGCGAAAAATATTTACGAAGTGGTTTATAATTTGAAACTGAGAAAAAACATCAAAGACCTAAGGAGTATTCACATAATTATATACGAATTAATCGGAAATTACATGTGTTAAAGGTTATATTATACCTATAGAGATTCTTATCAAATATTTCACTCTCTGCAGATTGATGACACTACTAACATTAAAATATTCACTTACGCGAATATTGCTCTGAGTTAACCATAATTTTATAAGCATAATTCAATTATCTCAAAAAAATTTCACTTGTCTGACTTATGTTCTCAACTCCTCAATTGTTTTATTAATAAGCAGTTTATGTGCATGTGAACGAGTTAGGTATCTATTGGAGCAAGCCAGGGTCAAACGTTAGAAATTAAAAATGAGCGATAGCAGCAAAAAACGTACCATATTTATAGTTTGCAAAATCAAACAATGGTCAATTGTTACAAATTAGTTTAATTTATATACTAGGTATTCATTATTATGTACAATTAATATACATATAATGGGAACGTTATCAATTTTTTATTAAAATTAACAATTCAAAATACGTAAAATAAAAAAAAACCAACAATATTTTATTAATCAATTCTGTAATTTAAATAATTTTACTTAATGGCCCCCCTATAGCTTTAATTAATGAGCATTAAAAAAAACCTTTTGTTTCAAGTTTTTATTATTTTTTTTAAACTCCTAATAAAAACTTGAAACAAAAGGTTTTTGGGATATTTACAAAGTTAAAAACTACGATACATTTGTTCATGTACCTCACCTGTACTAATTATCAGTTTCTTTATTAGGTATTACATACACATCATGTGCTTGTATTAAATATCAAACTTGTTTGTTATGTTTGTGTTACATGGCCATGTTTGTTTGTTACGTGCCTATGTTTATTTTTGCCAATTTTACGTATAGGTATTCTGTAAAGAATCCATTCAACTTAGAAATGGCATTTATTTCGAAATACGAGACATAAATACGGGACACTTAAATTTTATTTATTTGTATAAATAACATTATTTATGGGCTATTGTTACGCAGGCGAGAAGAGATAGTTTGGTATAACGGCCTTTTGTTGTCATGTCGTTCTGTTGCCAGTGCCGTTTGCACTTTTCTCATAACCATGTGTCATATATTCTTATACAAATCTGTTAAAGTACATTACTGTTTCTTAATTTTTTTTTAAATTTATGTATAATGAACCTGATCTTTGTCCTCGTTTTCTTGGCGTAGGTTGAAATTTATTTGGTCTCGTATGTTTAAAGTTCTTATTTTTTGTTTCAGATATGGGGTGATCTGCGAGAAGGCATCGAGCAGGTCTACAAACGGCAGTACATGGCGAAGCTGCGCTATATGGAGCTATATACGTATCCTTTTTTATACGTAATTCAACGTAATTCTTTTGGAATTATGTTCCGTCTTTTTGCTGGCTGACCTAAAAATATATAAATCTATGTATTTCAATATGTCCTAATTTTAAGGATGTTTTTTGATAGATAATTTTAGAGAACTTATACCAGGGTAGGTAGTCTTTTTTGCTAAGGCTATGCAAGAGATTATATTAGAAATAAAGGTAGTTTTCTCTTCGTGGTTCTATGTGATCTACTAGCGAAGTAGAGAAGTTCAGCTTCCAAAAGTAACTTTTTTTTATCCTTTACCAAAACACCGGTGCATCAATAAAGCCTTCTGTCACTGAGCTATACCTCAAATTTTTCTAACACAACTGTTGCTTCTACATCAATCATTGATGTTGTTTTATCTGAAATGTTGTGGGCAGTTAACTTATTATAACTTAGCCCATTCAACTAACTGTCATTACATTTGGTACACCGAAGTAATCAATTGCTTTTAAAGACCCACTGCAATATTTTGATCATATTTAGTCCCGATATGAAGTAGAATGAATGTTGCTCTCTATAATTGGATATGTTTAAAGTTTTTTTCGGTAGTTTATCTCAAAGTGTTTTTATTAGTTAAAAATTTAATTACATGTAAAATATATCTTATTTTTATCACATTATTTTATGTTTTATTTATATCAGTGTTTTGGACTAGCAGTTTTTATTCAATATCCTGTAAATGTTTGTCTATTCAAAATTTATAAGTTTTAAAATTTGTAAGGGCTTCTCTAGGACAAAAATAGTCTGTAACATTTTTGGCCACTTCTACTGAGAAATGATATATTTTTTAATAACAAGATATTTTTATTTGCGCAAATGTTACAATTACATTAATGCATATGCTACAATTACATTTACGTATACGTTACAATTACATTGGGCATGTGAAAGAACATAAGAACAAATGGTAATATAACAATAACAAATAAGATAGAAACAATTGAGATAGAGACACGGAGCGGTTCAAATAAATATCCTCTCGTAGGCCTCAATCCAATTTCCTAGCCACATAATCCACAAATTAATGAGATTAGTGATGGTGGAACGCTGTGGACGGAGACCTTGCTAGCAGTCCGTCAGCGGGATTTGGATTTAGAAAATAGATACGGCGATACAGAGCAGTTCCGGATAATTTAACAATTGAAGATAAGACTCCAATAGGTCTATAATTTTGTCCTGGAAAGAGATTTGAAAACAGGAGTCACACGGGAAATTTTCCATACAATTGGATAAATTTCAGAATTCAGAAAAGGATTTATTATGAATGTAAGTAATTTGACGAATATATTGGATCAGGCCTTGAGCTAGAAGAAAGCTATTAGGACCGGGGACATGTTTTGACTGCAATCCATACTTTCACCCTACGATATACATAAGAGAGTTGAGTCATCATTAAAAGCGACCCATGCCGCCATTGCATAATCGAGCATTGGTTCGTTATTAAAAGAAACTAAATTAAAATACTAAGCAAAGGTGTTTGCAGCAGCCTCGCTCGAATACAAGATTCTCTTGTGTGTCATAATTGCAGGATGCTGCTTGTCTAAATGCTTACATCTCACATATGTCCAAAGTGCTTTGGGACACACTTATTAGCTTTACTATTCTGTACGTGCTATGCATGGCTCGTATGTTACTTGTTTCCTTCAATAACTGAACATTTCACAATCGCAACTTAAACCATATTTTTTATATCATTTATGTTAAAAGGATTTGATCTAAATGTCGAAGATAAGATTAGTATTAAACCAAGTTGGATAATGATGCCGATGGTTCATGCTGATCTGCTTTTGCTAGTTGACACAGTTAGTTGAAACATTTATTGAAGTATATAAACATCCATAATTTCATTAGAATCCTAACAGAATATCCATGAAAAAACAAGAAAAACTGAATTACCAGTGTAGCAAATTTCTGTGAAATAAACTCGTGTCTCCCCATTATTTAAAACGGAATAAGGTGTCTACTGAGTCACACCTTATCACTTTGATGATGCCGCATAATGCCAGTTGAAACATTTATTGAAGTATATAAACATCCATAATTTCATTAGAATCATAACAGAATATCCATGAAAAAAAAAAGAAAAACTGAATTACCAGTGTAGCAAATTTCTGTGAAATAAATTCGTGTCTCCCAATATTTAAAGCGGAATAAGGTGCCCACTGAGTCACACCTTATCACTTTGATGATGCCGCATAATGCCGTGCAGGACGTTTAACTCTTGTGTTGAATGTTGAAATAGTATAAATAGAGAATGTGATAATTGCAAAAATTATATTGGCTATTGGAAGCATTGGAAACTTGGAACCGATAGTTAACATTGGAAACGTTATAGATGGGATTAAAATGGAAATGTACTCATTTTTTTAACAGTGTCAAAAGGAAACAACTGATTTTTCGTTTCTGTTAGCTATTTTTAATGTCAGAATTTTTGTAAAAAATTTTTTTAGTGTAAAAACAGATGTGAAGATTGTTCATTCCGAGATTCATACCCAGTAATTCCGATTTCAGACTTTAGTACAATGTGAATGATTCACTTAGGTAAATGATGAAATCGAGGTATATTACGATGTACTTTTTCTATTTTTTTATAGTGATTACGTAAAAAGCTGGTAATATAAGAATCGCATTCTTATCTCAACTAGAAGTGCTGTTATAGTATGATTATATAATTGCAGAAAACATTTCCATAAACATTTTCAATTTTATAAAAAAATAAAATTGTGTGCAGAATTTTTTGGGTTTGTCTGTGCTACAAAGAAAAATTTATTAAACAATAATATAATTTCTGTTGCGAAAATTAAACGTGGGACACTTTCATAAGAAGAAACCAGCAATTGAAATGAAAATTTGGTTCCTGCAATTTTTAAATACACATCTAGTGAGTTTAAAATTTGTCTGTGTAGAATTTTAAAGAACATGTTTAGTTATGAGACAATCATTTCTTCCTCTTTCGCATAATCAGTATCAAATCGTGGTCGCCCTTACAAGGGTTTATTTATTGCACACAAAGCTACATGAAAGTGTTATCAAAAGTTGTTGGTAGTTTTTGAATAATATTATTACAAACAAAAAGTTGTGGTGGCAAAAAAAGTTACTATTTTACTACATGGTAGACGCTAGTCGTTTTTATTTTCTAACTTTTATTTCTCATGCTGTTGTCTGTAAATTGTAGGATTCATTTTTTATTTATATGTAAATATGATTTTTGTCACTTTTTGACAAACAAAAAGTTATGGCTGCAAAAAATTATTTACTATTTTACTACATGACAGACGCTAGTTGTTTTTATTTTCTAACTTTTATTTCTCATGGTGTTGTCTGCAAATTGTAGGATTCATTTCTGGTTTATATGTATATCTGACTTTTGTCACTTTTTGACAAACAAAAAGTTATGGCTGCAAAAAATTCTTTCACTATTTTACTACATGATAGACGCTAGTCTTTTTTATTTTTTAACTTTTATTTCTCATGGTGTTGTCTGCAAATTGTAGGATTCATTTCTGGTTTATATGTATATGCGACTTGTCACTTTTTCTTAATAAGGAAAAAAGTAATTTTTACTTTTTTTTCCTCGTAATTTTTGTGTAGCATTGGGAATTTGAGATAAAGTCTGGATAAATTAAATGCTTTTATTAATTTATCTAGACTTTAACTTTAATTAAATATTTTTTGCACACACAGGAAACAATTGAATAAGCGATATTACAAAAAACTTTTCTTGTGGTAGAGAGCATCACATTTCTAACTTAAAACATAATTGCTTAGACTCATCATGTTGACATAGTATGTCATAATAAGAACAAAACCCGTTCAATAAGACTAATAGGCAACGACAAAATTGCAGCCATTTGTATAATTGTTTGTTCATAAACGGTAGTAAAAAGACATTGACAAATGCTATCATCAAATGATACCAGCCTGAAAAATAGATGTTTGTGGAAAAAATTAGTGTTTAATAAAAGAATTTCTATAATAATTGGAAGGCAGTACGTAACACGTATGGTTAGTTTGCATTGCCATACATAGCAATGAATAAAAAACATAAACATAGGTGCGTATTCAGAAAGCATCCACCTCAATTTTATGCGACTTTTTACAGATTTTTTACACTATTTTGTGCTTAATTAAAATGTTTAACGTTGTAAAACAACTGCCGACTCAACGGCTGTCTTGATTCAGGAATTTGACCAGGACCGACTGGTTCATCCACCATACAGTCCAGAACTTGTGACTATCGCTGGTTTCGGTATTTGAGACGGATTTTGCCGGAAATAAGTGTTTAAAAAATATATTTCTGTGTTGTTATAAAGTGGATTCTTTCCGAATACACATCATATTTGTATTGGCATATGCCATATTTTAGATTATAAATAAATACTGTAAATGTAACGTAATTGCAATAAGATATGATAAAAACATTTCACTAGTTTCAGCATGATATTGAGAAGAACTCACAAAGGAATTTAATAAACGTGATTTCCTATCTGTTTTTGTTGCATTTGTATACTAGATGTTTGATAAATTTCTAGATATACTAATGTTTTGCGACTAAAATAGATAAAATTTTTGTAGCAGTCACAATAGGTCATCAGTCAAAGTCATACGATCGATGACACTTAATACCGAAATTGAAAACAAACAATGAATTTCTAATGTACAAATTATCATTAAAACAATAAGTGTGAATTATGAATATAGTAGCGTACTGTAATAAAAATATAAGGAACATGTTTAACTCTGTCTATTTTCTACCTCTGGAGAAAAGCCAGAAAAACTCCACATCCAGAATAACATTTTAGTATATCTGCATTTCGACTTCGTCTAACCATAATGAATTTCTAATGGAATAAACTAAATTAAGGTAGAACAAGATGACTTAAAACAGACTTATTTTCACAATCTATTTTGTAGCATAACCGGTCATTAATCTGACGGTCGTCACTAGACAATTACAATCATAAATAGTCACTACTGGGTAAAAAATACCATATAATTTAAAAGGCCTATCTGTAGAAGTTAGGGTATATAACAATTCTTTAGTAAATGTTTTACGTTTCTTATGTTATATTTTATAAATATACAAAAAAATCTGTGTGCTGATAATTATTTATTTGTATTTAGTGCACTATTTAAAAAGAAAAAAAAAACAAAAATCAACACTTTTCGAATAACTTTAACTAAAATCAACATTACTTAAAAAGTACTTTGGAAAAATTCAAAATTGAGATCTAAATAATAAAACGAGGTAATAAATATACGAAATAATACAAAAAAAAAGACGTCTTGTCTAACATTTTTTTAGTAAACCATGTTTGAAAGTAGGCGATAAAGTTGCGAATAAAAATACATTTTTTTCAGACATTTTACAAGCAATTTTAGTTTTTTTTTTCTTTTTTACAATTACAAAGTGTGCCATGCTCTGTGTTCTGGCTGTATGTTATCCGAATCATCTACAAGAATAAATCTAATTTTAGTTTTTTAATTTGATACCTGCTCTTTTTTTAATTTGGGACATAATAAGACTCATAGCGAGTTCTTTCAGTATGCTTGTTCTAGGAGGATAACTACTCCTTGACCTTCTGTATTACACATTTTACAATAATGTAGGCATTGATGCCAACCTATGCTTAGTAGACCATAAAATAATATCATTGGCCATTTTTTCGTTATGCAGGACATTGAGTAAGGCCCACATAACTCACCGACGACATGAACACCGCATTTGTTTTCATTGTAATCAAGGATAATTTCTGGCTTTTCTTCCATACCAGTAACTTTCTTGGCTGGTTTATTTGGCACATAGTGTTATCTCGTCCTATAAATTTTCAATTCCTGAGATATTTCAAGGGTATATTTTCTACCTCTGGAGAAAAGCCAGAGGATTACCACCTCTATTTCTTGAATGGGCCTGGCATTTTGCTTGATCTCCTTCCTGCTCCGTATGACTTTCATAATCACTGTACTTTTCAAAATCTTAATACAATTTCATCTTCACTGGGTCTTCTTGCAGTATATCTTCTATTTCTGTGTCCTTAATCAATTAGCTGTAGAATATGAAAATAATAATAAGAATGAAATAATAAAGTATAATATGAAGAGTAGCTACCAGATACACCGTACTCATTCTCACACATGTCCACTGTTACAAAACGCACCTCGTCAAATGGTCACTGCTCGGGATGCAGGGCAGTAAAGTATCTGTTAGAATGTACTTAGAACAACAAGTCACTAGACAACACGGAAATAGAGATATATTCAATTTTAAGGACTTGTGGTATTTTTTACCCGGTAGCGACAACTGCCAGGTTAAATGGTGGGGTGAAGCCTATATTATTAAGTAATTTCACATTAATTTTTATTGAAAATTAACATTATTATTTACAAATAAGCGCTAATTAATAAAGAAATGCCCCCTTCATCATTTCAATTGATTATGGATAATATAATAAAGAAAAAAAATGAATTTTTTTTGTTTTATAAGTGTAAATTTAGTTATGTACATTAGGTACGTTTTTTAATGAATTTTATACAAAACTGGCAGCCTATTGTATTAAACTACACTTTTTTTGGATTTTTATTTTAGAGGCTTACGAAAGTCATAATTTCCAAAATAAAAAAATATATATAAACAGTAAAAAAATAAAGTTTTTTTTAGTTTGTGTAAATATCTTTTAATGTAATAATGGTAGATTTATATTATCACAGTTTTAATTGAAAAAAAAAAAGGATTTGTTTGCCGTTGACATACTTTCTGAAAGCTTTGTAGATTAATTTGCTTTATTATATCCATAACGGAATATTCCTCAGGTTATTTTTGTTTTTCATTATTTTTTTCAATGCCTAATGTTATTGAAAAAATAATGAAAAACAAGAATATTCCGTTATGGATCAAATATAGATATACCTGTTAAATTGTTCGTTTTCTTCATTATTAGACATTTAAAAAAATTGTATGTTCTACATAATTATAATAATTATTAATTTGTTTATATTCATATGCTTCAAAGCATCCTTTCTTACTCTCTCTTGTCACTTGTTTTAGTCTTGACAATGTTATGAATCTTGATGTATTAGTCTTGACAATGTCATGAGTCTTGATGTATGTTCTACATAATTATGTACTAATTCATATCTTATAAAGGTACAGTTTTCTTTTTATATTTCATTAATTTTTTATATTCATACATTTCAAAACATCATTTCTTACTCTTGTCAATGTTATGAATCTTGATGTAATAGTCTTGACAATGTCATGAGTCTTGATGTATTAGCCTTGACAATGTTATGAGTCTTGATGTATTAGTCTTGACAATGTCATGTGTCTTGATGTATTAGTCTTGACAATGTTATGAGTCTTGATGTATTAGTCTTGACAATATCATGAGTCTTGATGTATTAGTCTTGACAATGTTATGAGTCTTGCTGTATTAGTCTTGACAATGTTACGAGTCTTGATGTATTAGTCTTGACAATGTTATGAGAGATATTCATAACATTGTCAAGATTTCACAGAGCAATGGCAAATTATTTCCCGATCTTATATTAACTAAATATAAATTAATTTTTTATGCTACACGTTTAGGTTAGCCTGCAGAATTATGTTAACCTGCAGAACCTGGAATATATGACTCATGACTCACTTACCGATGGCACAGTGGGTAGATTTGCACATTCCTTATAAAATGAATGTGAAGAGTATTCTATTTTATTAACTCTTAAATTCGAATGTAACTTTAAAATTGGGTGAGAGAGTAGGTAGTGTGTTTGCGTTTAGTATGAATGAGACAGGCAACAGCGTATTTATTTTTAAGTAGGAAAATTATATTTATTTTAGAATATTGAATGGAAAACATAATTTAAATAATATACGGTTTTTAGTGTTGCCATACTTATATATAAATATACAGAGAAATGAGAAAAAAGCAAGATTAATTTAGGGAAGCGGATTAGTATAAAAAATAAATTTAAATGTTTGAATATTACTTTAATGAATATAGAACTTATTTCTATGTGTTTCATTCTCCTGGGCAAGGTAAATCCTGGGATGGATCGAAAATAAACGATTTTGGATTACTGAATCAATTGACGTGATTTATATAGCAATATATACTTTCCATTTTGCGTTTTAAGTTTTGAAATGTATTTTTTTATATCCTTAAATTATTATTAACAGAAGGTTAGTATACTTCCAAATTTACTTTAATTTCCATATAAAACTGTTAACTTATAAAATTGATAAAGAAACTGTAAACATATTTGAAACATTGTTGTAAATACAATATTGTTTTAAAGATAACAGCAACGATTAACGATAACCGATTTGCAAAAATTACATTCGCAAGTAATTTAAAAACATAAGATGTAGCGTAACACACGCAGTGCTTGCTGATACGCAACACTTTGAAACTCGTATCGTAAATAATAGTTACTTTGTGAAAGTTACGAAGCTGGTTTACTATATGATCGAGTGTGTCAGTTCATTAATATGCGTCTGAGTTAGTATTCTCTTAAAAGTTTGGTGAAAACTTTAGAAAAAAGAGAATCTTTTTATCTAAACCCTTTATTAAATTTGAAAATCAATCTCACAATTTTTAGTAATATTTTTGCTTGTAATGGTACTAACATTTTGTTTATTTTATAAGTCAAATGTAGTGTGTCCATAACGAAAGTATTTTTTCTTGTACTAAAATAAAAGGGAGGTGGTTATTAAAAAAATGTTATCAAATATTAAAATACAATGTATATTTAGAAAATTATTTAAAAAAAGTCATCTAAATGTGATTTCCACACTTAGGGCACTCTTTTAAATAAATTGGAAAATTGCTAAGCACGTAGTTTCTGTAATGGTGGCCATTTCGTGTCGGATATTTCTTTTAACTAAACCAGAGAAATTGGTTTAATAGAGTATACCCTTGATTTAAGATATCCCCACAGGAACAAGTCCATAGGAGTCAAATAAGGATGTTTGTACAACAGCTTATATCATCTCTTCTGGAGATCAGTCCTTGAGGGAAAATTTCTCGACACGTTGCAGAGATATGCTGGAATTGTGTGATGTTGTTCTATCCTGCTGGAGCCATGTTCTTTGGTTATAACCAGAAAAGTTGTGCAATTCAGGCACTAAGAAATTGTCCAACATCTCTACATAACCTGTCAATTTTACTGTAACCGCACCTCCCTTTCCGTCTTCAAAAAAATATGGGCCGAACTGTTACCATTAGTGGTGTGTGTAGGAATTCTGTGATGGTTATATTGGGGGTTCATTGCACTCCAATAACGGCAGTCATATTTATTAACGTGACCGTTGAAGTGAAAATATACCTCATCAAAAAACATGATGTTATTAAATGTTGAAAATTGCTCAGTCAATTGATTAATGAATTGAAGCCTGACCAGCATTTTGGGGCTTTAATTTTTGCACCAACAAAATTTTGCAGATGTGTAGTATTAAGTTCTTAGGCAAGATGAGGTGTAATGACGATCTAGTTTCTTTGCAGAAGAAGCAAAGTATCTAGATCCCGTGCTTGTTAAGAAAGTTCCAGATTACTGCGAGTGGACTAGTTTATGCTCTCCACGTTTTCATCAGTTCTAGATGACCTTGGTTGCTTAGACTTAGGTTTATCCATTGTTGAACCCGTTTCTTCGAACTTATGAACCAATTTCCTGATGAAAGGAACATTTGGTGCATCAATGATATTACTTAAACTACAATGACTCTTGCGCATATGACGCACGGCCGCTCCTGAGACACGTTCCGTAGTGACTAAATTCTTGAAAACTAGCCTACCAATTGACATGCCCTCTGCACTTCATATATCTTTTGTGTTCACGCAGTGAGTCATTCAAATAGAATCTTTTAGGATAATAAGTATTTCTTTTGAACACTGCAGTCAAATAATTTAACATAGTAGATCATATTTTAAGATGTTCAATTAGTATTTCTCTTGAGCACTGCTGTGAAATAATTTACCATAATAGATTATATTTTAAGATGTTCAATTAGTACTTCTCTTGAATACTGCAGTCAAATAATTTATCACAGTAGATCATATTTTAAGATGTTCAATTAGTATTTCTCTTGAACACTGCAGTTAAATAATTTACCATAGTAGATCATGTTTTAAGGTGTTCAATTAGTATTTCTCTTGAACACTGCAGTCAAATAATTTACCATAGTAGATCATATTTTAAGATGTTCAATTAGTATTTCTCTTGAACACTGCAGTCAAATAATTTACCATAGTAGATCATATTTTAAGATGTTCAATTAGTATTTCTCTTGAACACTGCAGTCAAATAATTTACCATAGTAGATCATATTTTAAGATGTTCAATTAGTATTTCTCTTGAACACTGCAGTCAAATAATTTACCATAGTAGATCATATTTTAAGATGTTCAATTAGTATTTCTCTTGAACACTGCAGTCAAATAATTTACCATAGTAGATCATATTTTAAGATGTTCAATTAGTATTTCTCTTGAACACTGCAGTCAAATAATTTACTATAGTAGATCATATTTTAAGATATTAAATTCCTTATCAGGTTCTTTAAATTTTATTTTACTAAATGTTTGTTTACTGTTGCAGAAATTAGTATAAAATTCCACTTGCTGTAGTATTGATTTTGAAAACATTTATATTTTGTTGAGACCAATTGGTCCGTAATTCTCATACACTACTGTGTTAGTTTTTCCTATTTACTCTGACTACTAACATTTCCATATACCTTCCTTATTATATTAATATTTGCAAAAATTCTAGAAATTCCATTGCATTGTCAATCTTGTGTTTTCTCTTATTTGATATGCTTAATGTGGTATATATTTCATCATTAGCAAACAATGGCGAAGCTAGTCAACTCTTCGTTGTATGACCTTAATGTCGTAGAGCGTCTGGTTTTATCTTTACATCGCTTTGTTCATCATGATTTATTATTTGCATCGAATCTGTTGTGTCAATATTGCCTGAGCGCAATGATAAGCTCATTTCTGAGTGTTTATAGATTGCTGGAACGTGATTGGAGTGTTTAATGAAAGATTATGGCTGATAATAATACAACATTGGTCAAAAATATTGAGTAGCGTGTTCGCATTTATGTTTTTATTTTTTGAAACAATGTGATAATATATAATTAACCTGTTATTGGGTAAGTCTCGGCTTTGATGATGGCAGTTATGTGATTCCGCATGGAGCTAATCAGCTTCTTGTATTCATTTGCTACTTATCCGTTTTAGTGCCATTGTTTTTTTACTCATATATACTTAAAAATGCCAAAGAAATCTTTTATTTTTGATGTCATTTACCCTTGTCTCGAAAAAAAACTGTATCTCTTCCAAAAATTATCCAATTTTAATAATTTTTTCGGCGTTTTCTTAATAAAAATTTGTACAAGGATAATAAAATACTAAGAAAATTAAAAATTGAAAATATATATTGTGAACAAAAATTATAACAAAAACTGAAATCAAGGTCACTTCGTCATTTTCTCAGTCCGATACATCCTCCGTACCAGCAAAATAATTGTTATCGTCACTATTATCACTATCACTCAAAATTTGCATTACGCCAAATTATGAGCGTACCACAATGTCACTCCCACTATCACTTTCTTCACAACTTGAAAAAAAATAATTTTCACTCGAAATATTTTCCTATTCCAACATTATGGGTTAACAATTTTCTTTTCCTGGATCCTTTTTGTATTGTAATTACTAATAATATTATTATTTGAACTTTATGTAACATGTAGAAAGATAAAAAATTAGCGATGCATGCGAGCAATCTCCCCCTACCGCGCGCTAAACAGCAACTGATTTAGCGAGCGCCATCGCGCACTCTCGTGGAAAATTTAATTAGTACACGCACGAGTTAATATTCAAAATCAAGTATTGAATGTTATCATGATTTCTCTCAAATAGTCGAATAATTCTAATAGTTGAATTATCATTATCACTGACTCAGGAACCCATTGTGAGTGTTTGTCTTTTTAAGAAACATCTCCCAAGCCATCCTGCCAAATAATATACACATTGTCCGTTCGTGACAAAAATAGTTGATTGTTGTTAAAATAAAATTTAAAAGATGCCTTTTTTCAGAAAATTGAAAATAATATTCATAATTATTTTTCATCTTTTTCATACCATTTTCATCTTTTTCATCCCACGAACAGTTGCGATGACATCGCCACTGCAGGTAAACACTACTCCAGGCAAGTATTGGGTGTGTTAAAAAGAGATTTTTTTGCATTAAATTAGAAAAAGGACATGTTGTCCGTTTTATTTCAACGACAATTTATTCCTTTATAGACAACGAATAGCATCTTTCTTTGTCCGTGTTCCCAGACGCCGTGTATAATCCCTGTCTATCATGACGCTCCATTTAGTTTTGGATCTACCATTTGATATTCCGTCTGTGTATTTATTAATATTTTCTTTGTAACTTGTCCCTGGTCCATCCTTGTTACGAGACCAATGATATATTTCACCACTTGAAATGTTTCATAACGTATTGTTTATTGGAATACCTATATTATTTAAAATTGTATCGCCCACACCAGATGTCATTCACCTGAACCACCATCAATTCGGCACCTGATCAATGAGGACATAATAAAAGCACTCAAAACCTCTGAAGTTTCCAAGGTCACTATAATAAGTATATTTCCACAAAATTCACTAACAAGTAACAGTCAATGCAAGGATTTGAGATACAACAGTGACAGGAGAAAGGACTGGATATCCAAAATAAAAAAAAATTGTTTTATGGTATTAAATCTTATAGAGGGAAACTAGTATTTTAGAAACCTACATTTTCTAGAGAAAAAAAGTTGGTACCTCATGTTTGTGTTTTTTTTTCCAGAAAGTATTTTCCATATTACTGATTTTATTGCTATTAATGAGTTTACGACCCCATTTTCCTTAACTCCTCACCAGTCATGTATACAATTACTGCACATCCGTGCATCAGCAGAGCGGTGGTGCCGCAGCGAGAGGTGCAGGGGGCACGCGCGCTACTCCAACTCCTGCCGGTGGCAAGAAGCAAGCTGGACAGATCACGGGCGGTGCCCAGTTGGTTGGGTTAGAGCTCTATAAGCGGTTAAGGGAGTTTCTAAGGAATTATTTGGTGGCGCTATTGAAGGTTGGTTGGGATATTTTAATTATTTACTCAAGATAAAGTTAATATATATATTTGAATATAGTTTAATTATGATGAATAATGATAGATGTAAAAAGATATGAAAATAAAAAATCTTTGTGAAAGGGACAGATTAAGAATGAAAAACTGGGAAATTTTAGGTTATTTTGGATGTAGTATCTGCATCGTGAAGAAGGCTACCATTATTTCATCCTGGGGTTTCCATTTTTGCTTTGTAAGGTCTACGTAAAGATCTAATCATTGTGTAATAATGGCCATTATGGTAATTTTGCAGAATGGTGCTGAGCTGATGGGCGAAGATGTATTGGCTTTCTACACTCGTCAGTGGGAGGAATACCAGTTTTCCTCAAAGGTGCTCAATGGTGTTTGCTCGTATCTCAACAGACATTGGGTGAAGAGGGAGTGTGAAGAGGGACGGAAGGTGAGGAAATGTTATTTATCACCTGGTGCAACGTGAAAATGTGTTGTTGATGTTTGAATATGCGCTTCATGATCTGGTTCTTTTTAGTCTTTTAAATTAATATGGTAAATTCATTAATTTTGGTTTTCCAGTTTTGAATCTTTTTGTAAAGTTTGCATTGGAAAACATAATCTCTATATATCAAATAACAAGGTGGAAAAAATATTTATCGAATTTTAGTAAAATAAAAATTAAAATCCACGAGTTGCTTTACCAACATTTTGCAGACCATTTTATAGAATAATTATGTATATACTTTTATGAATATCATGTATAGGTAATAGGTACAGAACTCTGACAAATATTGAACAAAAATTATATGAAGCTTCAAAATTTTTTCATGTTAAATGGACTCGCCTAAAGTCTGATTTTCTGTAACGCAGGGCATATATGAGATCTATCAGCTGGCGCTGGTCACGTGGCGTGATAACCTGTTCAAGTACCTTAACAAGCAGGTGACTAACGCCGTGCTGAAGCTGATTGAGCGTGAGCGCAACGGAGAACCCATCAACACCAGGCTTGTATCAGGGGTAAGGAATATGTGATTATATGAGTATTTCTATATTTAACAGGAGTGTAAATATGTTATAGGTTTGAGTAAACCGCGACGTAAATTTTTTTGTTTTTATTTTACATGTTAATACTATGAAAAAATTAACATTTAGTTAATTAGATTTCATCAATAAGTTTGCTTGTTTTCATTTTTTGGGTGAAAATAAAAAAAATTTGTGGAAGAAATATTCCATTAAAAATGTTCACCACATCAGGTACTTTAAAATCACAATGGTTCTTTTTATAATTGACATTGATTAAATAACATATTCTGGAGCAACACTTAATTTGGTATTTGACTAATTTTTTTTTATTTCATTAATCATAATTTCAAGGTACAAGCTGATGAAGAGTGAAAAATTTTTTTAATAATCTTAAAAATTGACCGAGTTATAAAAGTTTAAATTTAATCTTTAGAGAAGGACGGCAATACTGTGTTGTGAGGTCATTTTTAATATTGCACATTATATACTACGAGAGGAAAAGAGACAGGGATATATCCAACTCTATCTGTATCTTCAAATTTAGAAGCCTACAACTGGCTTATTTTTCAATCAATTTTTGAATTTTTTTCAAGACTGGTTTTTAATTAACTTATATTTCACTATATTAATTAACTTATATTTCACTATATTGTATGAAAAATATCAAAATTTAGAATGACTCAACTACCGTATTATAGAAAATGGTAATTTGTAGCAACACCTAATTACAGAAAATGGTATTCTGGAGCAACACCTAATTACAGAAGATGGTATTCTGGAGCAACACCTAATTACAGAAAATGGTATTCTGGAGCAACACCTAATTACAGAAAATGGTATTCTGGAGCAACAACTAATTACAGAAAATGTTATTTTAGGGCAACTTCTAATTACAGAAAATGGTATTCCGGAGAAACAACTAATTACACAAAATAGTATTTTGGAGCAACACCTAATTACAGAAAATGATGTTCTGGAGCAACACCTAATTACAGAAAATGGAGACTCACAAAAAAAATCAACTTCAACATAATAAAAACAAAAATAATACTTTTTCTAGTAGATTTGTGTGGATTATATACATTTTGGTTGCAAACCTGCCAGTAATTTACCCATAGCACATTCACCAAACAAAATTATAGATAATGTTCTCAAAGTTTCGGGAATTGTCATTTGTTATCAAAATGTCGCCAGGTTACTTTTCATTTATACATAATTTTACATGAAATTATGTAAATTTTGTAATGTGAAATTTATTTAAATTTTCATTAATAAAAAATTTAATTCAATTTTCATTAAAGGATATAAATTTTGTTATGATACATTTAATCAACATTGTTTTGGCCAAGTTTGGGGCTTTAAGAATGTTAATTTTTGACTAAAGGTCTGATATGTACTGGCAAAAATTGTTCCAAGCGATATCAACTAGAGGGACAGACTCTAATCCAGTTGGGTGGAAGCGCTGTGATTGGGACGGGACACTATTAGGGGACTTTTGAAGGTCCCCTTTTTGTATGAGGTGGGTCGTTATGGGCCCCAGGAGGGGCCCTGAGACAACCCGGGTGGAATGGCGGGAATAGTGTTCCTTTAAAATCTAACGAATTTCAAAAGCAATGAAACTGGAAATCTGGAGTTTGAATAAGCAGGATGCAATAAAGTGTCTCCACTCAACTGCAGATCAAATGTAACACTCAAATGCAACAAAAATGCATTTTTAAAGATGTATTGTCATAGTATATATACTCTAAATTTAATCGTTATACTCTGTGGAATCAATTCGCAGAATAACGGACACTTTTCTCGCTTAATCTTGCAAGTGTGGTAAGATATTATTGCTTATTATTATATTATCTTTTTACTAGGTAATAAACTGCTACGTAGAACTCGGTCTAAATGAGGAAGACCCTAGTGCTCGCGGACAAAATCTGGCTGTGTACAAGGATTCGTTCGAGGCTGTCTTCCTCGAGGACACAGAGCGGTTCTACACACGTGAAAGTACTGACTTCCTGCGGCAAAACCCGGTCACAGAGTACATGATTAAGGTGGGTAAAGCCGAATAGTGAATAAATAGTGAAGAGCCATCATTTGTTTCCTTATAGGTTAAACTAAGTCATTGACTAAAAATATACCACTTTTGGTGACAAAAACTCAGGAGGAGACTGTTGCTTAAATTATAATAAACGTCCAGACATTAGTTCTCATATAATAACTCAATGAATTGGGGTAGGGGGGGGGGATTAGTCATTTTGACAGCAAACTAATGCTATGATGCTCGTTACTAATGCTATGATATCTACTTTTGAACTAATATTTATTAAAAAAGCATATAGTATAAAAAGACATTAGCATATAAGAGAAGGTCCCTCGAAAAATTATGTCCTTATGACCAACATGAAGCCTCCTCCTCGTTCATTTGAAACCAAAGAATCTTGTTATTAAATAAGAATAGTACCTTGGTTTTATTCTTTTTTATTTCTGACAAGATGGCGACCTCGTATGGGTACAAGTATGGTTTTTGTTCTCTAATTGTTGTATTAAGGTGGCTGAAAAAGTCGAAATTTTTAAAATAAAAAATTTTCGTCAAATAATTCATACAATTTGTGTTCGAGCTGAAAAAAGTAGTTTCGAGAAAAACATGATTGAAGTTTCAAACTCAATTTCATATAGATCGGAAATTTTTAGACACGCAATCGCTTGTTTTCTTTCATAACATATTTATTACATACTCGGTGCAATATTGATGTAGATTAGGACCGATTTCGATTTGCAGTTGTCGTAATCTTTGGTACGTAGGGGTTTCAAGGCTTCCGTGTGACTCCATTGAAGATTATTATAGATAAATCGAGCGATATTTCAAAAACAGCAGTACTGCCAGAAATTGATTTAAGTGCTAGATGCCATATAAAAGAATTAAAGCATTCATAATTATTTTGGATAAAGTTATTGGATATCTCTCCAATAATTCGGGCTTTGGAAGGATCTTCATATACTGGGGCTAAAACAGGATAGTAAATCAGTTTAGGATATTCATTTTTTCAGTTTAAATCAGTTTTTTCGGGACAAGCCAAACTTTCAATACTTTTTTAGTTTTCACACACTAAAAAATTATGTTTTGCTTTTGTTAGAACTCAACGAAAAAGTGTGCTGTTTAGTTATGGGTATGTTGGAAGTCAATAACTAAAAATTAATCTATGTTTAGACTACACACTTTGATGTATCCAGTGTCTGTGTGTGAACACCAGTGTCTGCGCTTGTGACATTTATTGTGACACTTGATTTACTATCGCGACACCGAAACCGCCTTATGTGTGAATGGCCAGACATTAGTGTCGAACGTTTGTGTCGCAATTAGTGTTGTAGTCTGTAGTCAATAAGGTCTTTAGTTTTTATCTGTATATTTTATCACACCTACAAAACTCTATTGAAATGGTCAGTAAAAGTCAGTATTTTTAAGCAGTGAACCTGTTTTGGCGCCTGCATATATAGCATTTTGCTTTTGGGTTGTATTATCCAAATTTTCAGAAAAAACAATCGCAACAAATTTGACCACAGAAACAATATCACTGTGCGAACATTTTCTCATGACTAAATATGTACACCACCTATACCCTATCCCAGTGGTTCTATCTGCCCTTGCTTATAACACCACAGTTTTCTCATTCTGCAAAGAAGACGAACAAAGGTTCATAAAGTGTCAGATCCAGGTGCTACAAGAAGAAAATGATAACCTTATATAGAGAAAATGAACAAAATAAGCTCCCTTGAAAGTTATATTTTGTATTGTCGATCGGTATATAAAACTTTTAAGTCGGGTTATTTTTCATAAAGTTTCTAAATGTTATTTCTAAAGAAAGCTTTAAAGCAACTATATGAAAAAAAAGTTCAGATTGTGTCTCGTTTGATCTTCCGTACATAGATGGAAAACCCACGTAAAACTTGAAAAGAGTGGGAGACGTTCATTTTGGCAACATATGAAAAATGTATTGACATCCGTTATGTTAGTTATGTTGTTTAAACATAAACATGTTTAATTAATTTAGGAAATGGCTAGACATTAAAAAAAAAAGAATCAGTATTGTTTATTTCCTTTAATCGTTTCTTAGAAGTTATTGTGTATTTTATGAGGTTTTAATCGTAATTTTTATTATATTTGAAATATTAAAAATATAAAATATGAGCATTTATGAAGATAGCTTTTTTGTTTCGTACTATAGTCACAAGATTGTATTTTATTTGTTGCTCTTTCCTGATTTTCAGTCGCTGAATTGTTTTTATATTCTAAAATATACAATCCTTTTTTAATAATTGTGTCTATTTCTGCGTCAGGCCCATTTTTGTCGGCCTCCTTTTACCATAAAAGGGGACCGGCAAAAGTCCATATAGTGTTGGGGCCCAGGTGTTACAAGAATAAAAATTACACTGTCATATAGAGAAAATAAAATAAATAAGTTCCTTAAAAGTGTTATCAAAATCGTCAATCAGACAAAGTAGAAATCTTCTATTTTTTTTTATGTAAAGTTAGGTTATTTTTGATAATAGTATGTAAATGTAATTTCTACGGAAACCTTTGAACTAGCGAGATAAAACAAAGTGCAGATTGTGTCTTGTTGTATCCTTCATCTATTGATGTACCATATTAATCCATCAAACTCACGTCCTCAACAGGGTCGTCGAAAAAAGTTACTTAAACCTCAATAAGAGGGAAAAAGCTATTCATTTTGACAGCAATAGAACCACTGTCAATGTTTGTTAATAGTTTAATTTGAATTAATTTAGGCAATGGCTACACGTTAAAGAAAGCAAGAGGCATTGATTATTTTTTGTAATTGTTTCTAAAAAGTTATTATGTATTTCATTCAATTTTTTTGTTATTTTTATTTTCAATTAACAATGCTTTATATTTCAAAAATATAATTTATGCGCATTTATGAAGATAGCTTTTTTTGTTTGGTATTATGGTTACAAATTGTAATTATATTTCTTCCTCTTTCTTGATTGTCAATTACTGAATTGTTTGGTTTTTTATATTCTAAATTATACTAGTTTTTTTTAAATTATGTTTTATCTCTGTAATGTCTGGGCCCATTTTTGCCGGTCTCCTTTTGTACTCCTTTTGTTCTTTAATTATATCTAAAAATCGATTATTTCAACCTTTTAAAGTGACCAGCTCTCTTAATAACTTGAAATTGAATTATGAAAATGGTATTGTACGGTTTTTTATATTGCTTGTTATTTTATTAAATAATAAAGAAAAACAGTGTTACCGTCTAAGAGCCACTTAGATGTTATTGTTTTTAAGCAGTAACTTTACAGCAGATAAATCTAGTAAAGTCAAGGAATTTCATGTGCCTTTGAAAGAAGTAATAAACATTTAATTTTTATGAACTGATGTTTTTTTATCTCTAATTTTGTAGATTGAGAAAGAGGATACAATTTTTTAGTAATCGACTCTGTTTTTAATGTTTTTTTTTAATTAACCATAGAAATAAATTGTCGGTATATTTTTTCAAAATTAATTATAGATCAATGTTTTATTTCTACATCTGCAAAATATATCGAGAAAAGAAAAAGTTTCTGGTTTGACTTTTATAAAGAACAGCTATAATATTTTTTAAACTTTTATTCTGGCAGTATTTCCTTATATATGGCTTTATAAGGAGAAAATTGGTCTTTTTTTCAAATTTTAAGTTTTAAAATCTTCCAAGGCAAATCTAAAAAAAAAATTCACTTCAAATTTTTTTTGTGATCTTCATTCAACTGAGTACTCTGATATCAGAGTAAAAATTAATATTTTTTTTATAGCTTATGTAGTACATGTGAGAATAATTTTGGTAAAATGTTCATCTAAGTTATTCTACTATATTTTCTTTATTACTAAAAATGTTATTTACTTTTTCCGGCACCAGGTATGAGGCATACTAAAGCGCTTTCTGATGATCATTCTGAATCAGTAGACTAGTTGGCTAATTGAGACTTATCAATGGAAAATTAATACATGAATATCTTTTTTTTCTCTGCAGGCTGAACAGCGTCTCCAAGAGGAGCAGCGTAGGGTGCAGGTATATTTGCATGAGACTACGTTGGACCGGCTAGCTAAGACATGCGATCGTGTCCTCATAGAGAAGCACCTCGAGATATTCCATGCTGAGTTCCAAGTGAGTTTGAAATTGCTTTCCTATCACCTTGAAAATGAATTGTTCGGAATTTTATTTTGAATTTATTTAATAATGGAAGTTGAAGAAATTTCTTAGTAGATTCGCAGAAACGGTGACGAATTAGAAAATAGTTTTGAAGACCGAGTGGTATTATTAAGAAAAAAAGAAAAATGTATAGATAAGGTACATTTATATAAATTATATAAAATGTGACAATCTTGTTGGCTGTCGTTTTATATTTTCATAAAAGTTGTGAGAAAATGTTAAAAATAATAAAATGTACTCTGTTATAATGTGTTTAAATGTACATACATTTAAAAAAATATGCAATTTTCTCATATTTAAGAAAAGCACGTCGCTGGCTTTCATACTTTCACAGCTATACCCCGTCACATAACAGACTTAGTAAATGAATGTAAATAAAAAAATTATGTGTAATCGTGTCTTTTTCAACTTTGTTATAAAAAAGTGTTTGTAAGATTAAGTATATTAGAGTTATTCTGAAAAAAATAATTTATTACACTTTAAATCTAAGATGGCGGCTATTACATCTTAAATCTAAGATGGCGGCTATTAAACCTTAAATCTAAGATGGCGGGTATTACATCTTAAATCTAAGATGGCGGCTATTACACCTTAAATCTAAGATGGCGACTCATGTTTCTCCTTATCAAATTTTTCATCAGAATCATCATCCAGTCAACACATATCAATAAACAGGTTTACTGTTTTGTAAGGCAAACCGTCAGTAGACTATACTAATTTGCCATTACATAATTCATATAGAACACTGTTTACATTGTGGTTTTTGTTATCACAAGTCCATAGTCATAAATGATTTCCAGAATTAAGAGTTGTGTAAAGCAGAAATTGTGTAATAAAAATAAAACGTGGTTTTGCCTGGATTACTTTCTTATTTTGGTACTGGAATTTATGAGTTTAGACATGCTAGATTATTTCTTATCTTGCTTGTTGTAAGATGTACTTAGGCATTATAGAAGGTAAAAATTTATTGACCAATTCCCTTTTTCTGTTTATTTATTTATTGATTAATCTAAATACAGCGTGCGACAAAAGAATTGGAGAAAAACAAGACATTTTTAATTATTTTAATTTAGAATAAAAAAATAAGTCCCATTAGCATAAATCATTAGCCTATTACGCTCTGGTCGACCAGTGGAATACAGTAGCAACAGGTTAAAATTGTTAATTAAAGGTTGATAATTGGCTATCTTCAGTTAAGAACACTTTGGCTAGCAAGTGAGTTAGGGTGTTCCCACGGAACTATAGAGAATCATTTACAATGTTCGGGAAAACGCTTGAAATATGGTACTACATGAACTAAACACAGACCAGTTGTAGCTGTAACCCGGTCCTGATAAAGCCAAAAGCATATAAGTCCTTGTACAGATTTGCTTTAAAATTTTAGATTTTGGTTGGTCACAGATTCCCCACCCGCCATATTCCCCAGACCTCGCACCTACTGTTGATTATTTGTTTAGATTGCTCAGCAACGTCTTAGGCGAGAAAAACTTTGATAATGAAGACCACCTAAGACAGTTCATAGACCAATTTTTTCATTCCAAGCCACCTGAATTTTAGGCAGATGCTATTCACTTCCTGCCAGTGCATTGGAGATATGTAGTTCAAAACGATGGTGATTATTATATAAGCAATTAATTAATTTTAAATTGGAAATATAACAAAAAATTATAACATTGATGACCGCTCATTTTTTATTAGCCAACCCAATATATTATTTAGATAATTATGTCTAATCTATGTATTATTCTATTTTTAACGATCCCACTTGATTGAAGTCGACATTTTCAGAATTATCTTCTAATTCTTCACTATATCTAAGAATTGGGGTCTTATTAATGAAATTTCTTCAATTTCCGGGATCTTACTAATGAAATTTCTTCAACTTTAGATACATTCAAAATAAAATTCTGCATATCATATGCTTTCAATGCTTCTTTAGGATAAAGCAGAAAAAGCAGTTGTCGTACTGATACGTGAAGATGTTGACAATGCCCATATCAATTTCCGGGGTCTTATTAATGAAATTTCTTCACCTTTAGATACATTCAAAATAAAATTCTGCGTATCATATGTTTCAATGCTTCTTTAGGATAAAAGAGAAAAAGCAGTTGTCGTATCGATACGTGAAGATGTTAACAATGCCCATATCAACTTCCGGGGTCTTATTAATGAAATTTCTTCACCTTTAGATACATTCAAAATAAAATTCTGTGTATCATATACTTTCAATGCTTCTTTAGGATAAAAGAGAAAAAACAGTTGTCGTACTGATATGTGAAGTTGTTGACTGTGCCCATATTAACTTCCGGGGCTTGTTAATAAAATTTATTTACCTTTAGATACATTCAAAATAAAATTCTGTGTACCATATGCTTTCAATGCTTCTTTAGGATAAAAGAGGAAAAGCAGTTGTCGTACTGATACGTGAAGATGTTGACAATGCCCATATCAATTTCCCGGGTCTTATTGATGAAATTTCTTCACCTTTAGATAAATTCAAAATAAAATTCTGCGTATCATTTGCTTTCAATGCTTCTTTAGGATAAAAGAGGAAAAGCAGTTGTCGTACTGATATGTGAAGATGTTGACAATGCCCATATCAATTTCCCGGGTTTTATTGATGAAATTTCTTCACCTTTAGATAAATTCAAAATAAAATTCTGGGTGTCATATGCTTTCAATGCTTCTTTAGGATAAAAGAGAAAAAGCTGTTGTAGTGATACATGAAGTTGTTGACAATGCTCATATCAACTTCCGGGGTCTTATTAATGAAATTTCTTTGCCTTTAGATACATGACGTTAGCAACTTTGAAATTAATTTCTGTCACATGAATGATATGATTAACTGGCTTTAAACCTCCTCCTAAATTTCCTCCTTTTATTTGTATTTTTTCATATTTCGCTAATATTTATCAGCTGAAACCTGTATGATATAATTGAAGATATAAGTGGAAAAAGGGTATAAGTAGCATTTTTCTGTTCAAGCTCAGAACGTCCGATAAAGGCCACCTCCTTGAACATTGTGGAAAATTTTTAAAAATTTGTGTTGAAAGATTTGTGTCTAAAGAGGCCGTTGGGAGAAATTGTTGGAGTATCTTCTACAATTATTTTAAATATTTTTCATGACCATCTTGGCATCTCAAATGTCAGCATAAGATGGATGCTGAGAATGCTTGCAAATTGTTACGGGTGATGAAACAGTCATTATTACGAGTCTGGGTTCATTATTAAGATCCTAAATCCAAGCATCTTTCTACTTCTTTATGGTATCTTTCCATCCAATGGCATAAAAAGGGTACTATATTCCTGAAGAATTTCAAGGTGTTGCAATCGGCCAGAAAAGTTATGGCGATGGTTTTCTGGGACACATGGTATCCTGTTCATTTACTTCAAGGATAAGGGGGGGTATTTCTGTCGCAGCTGAGTACTACGCTGTTCTACAAGAGCAGCTTAAAGAAGCCTTGAAGGAGAAAAGGCGCTAAATACAGAGTATGACCTTGGAGCTGTGAATATTCAGTTTGGCAAGGAAGCATGGCCGGGAACTGCTCATAATTTTTTTGGGTAATCATAATGAACCCATTTTTCATCCTCAGTCAAATACAATACAGAAATCCCTTCTATCTTTGCATTTCAAGCAGCTGTTCACAAATAAACAGGCACCATTTAACGTCTCTCGGCTTCAACTTCTACGGTACACAATTTCCTTGCTTCGGAATCATTTCCATGGCACTGAGGTGTTTTGAAATAGCTTGTTGAATCACTCCCGATGATCTTGCCAATTCTTCTTGATTTTGACACGAATCTTCATCAAATAATGCAACTTTGAAAACTTTCTCTCTTCCGCTGTTATACCGGTCTTCGAAGTCAAAATCACCATTCTTGAAGTGTTAAAACCACTCACTATATATTCACTCTTTAATAGCGGCCTCAAAATAACCACTTGCTGGAAAATTAAAACTTTGCAAATGACGAGAATTTGGTTTGTATACTGACCTTTTGGTAAATGGACGGACATGATGAAATGAAAAAGGTTCATAGTTGAACTAAAAAGCCATATAGAGATCTCTTATCACACTAACGCGATTACCACTAAACTTACCTTAAACTTACCACACTTTGTTTCCTCTTGCTAGCTCGAAAAGTTCCATAGAAATACCCTTTATAAACTAGTTAGAAAAATAACCTAACTTTTCATAAAAAAATTCAAAATTTTTCATTCATCTGACGATTTAAATAACCTTTTCATTTCATCATGTCCGTCCGAGAATTTGGTTAAAGAGAGAAAAATTTTATGATACAGACATAAGTCGATTAATATAAAACCAAATGATCAAGTACATTTAGCATGTCTCCAAAATTCAAAGTCATATCACTATGTGCTATGTATGCAAGTTTTTGCTCAACATTATTATGTTGCTTCGAGTATGTTTCAATGTATGTACCGTCTTGTGTTTAGCCTTAAGTCTCACATGACTAAGTTGTCCTTTGTCTTAGCCAATTTTTAAACTCTGCACCTTCTATATTTACATTCATCAGGCCTTTTTGAATAGATATAATAATCAAAATGTGCCATAGAATAATGTAAGTTGTTATGTTAGAGGTTCAGGCTCTGGATATAACAATAAATATGTACTGAGTTATAGTCCTTCATTATTCTGCGTTCAACCCACTAGGACATGTTTTGGTAGCCATAACAGAAATTTAGTCCAGAAATAAATGATTAAACTATCAATAAATAAACTACATGCAGAATCCAAATAATTAAATTTTATAATAAAAATTGATGAACTACTTAGGCAGTGCACCGTTGGAGTGTATACATACATATCCTGCCAGGTAAAACTTAAATTTGATGAGTAGACGATAGACTTTTTTATCTCTGCTCTATGAGGCGCTACACATACCGACATAAGATAAAGATGTGAATCATGAATGTATGTGTGTACTGGAAATTAGAATAAAACAAAATATAAATGACTGTGCAAAATACGGATTTTAATAAAAAAATCTGCTTCTTAAAGAGTTTGACCTTGCTTTTGTTATACAGCCATTGTAAACACAATTTTAATAGGAAATTGTTTTTTGTGTGAAGTTTAAAGGTGATTGTCGAATTTGATGGAAATAATACTATTCTCGGTAAAACTACATTATTACTGGAATTAACTTTTCCTTAATGCTCACGTAACAGTTTTTGACGTTCTAACTCCATTGACTAAATCCACCTTTGGTTTCAAGGTTTCTTGCTGTTATGTATCCTAGAAATATAAAAGAATACATTCCTTTTGTAATATACATTCTTTTTACAAACTCACCAAAAAGGAGTGTTCCAAAATTTAATCCCCAAAGGGATGTAAGGGTATAGATACGTCTCTTACGTCTTTCAGATTTTATCATTCTATATTACCCTTTGAGACATAAAATTTGGAGAATACGTTTTGTCTATAACGTAATTTTTTAAAGTACAAATTTTTATAATATCTAAAAATGAAATCCGGTTTTTTTTTATTTTGAACCCAAATGGGGATTTAAGCCTTTAAATCACATTTAATGGGTAACAACACCCCCTCTAATTTTTTATTTGATTAAATCATTTTACAAGAATTATTTCCGGTAACTTGCGTCAACAATTTCAGCTCATATAGGCCACAACGGAACCCTGCTTGGTTTGTTTCCCGACACACATTTATTTTTTTTTATAGTGGGCTTTCTTGTCCGTCATATAAAATATGATAACATTATATACAAAGCAGACGTATAGAAGTCCTTATAATATTGGGTCCATTTGTTACAAGAATAAAAATGGCACCCTTAATTAGAGAACATAAAAGAGTTGCAATAAGCCAATTTTCGGATGAAAATTTTGGATTTTTTTTATGAAAAGTTAGGTTATTTTTCATAATAGTTTATAAATGGTATTTCTATGGAACTTTTCAAGCCAGCAAGATGAAACAAAGTGTAAGACGTGTGCAAAAACCTTAGTGGTGATCGCCTTAGTGTGATAAAAGATTTCTATATGGCTTTTTAGTTAAACTATGGACCCTTTTCATTTCATCATGTCCATCCATTTGATGATGCTGGATCTATCCTCCATTTGATCTGACAGGCTGTGATCTTAATTTTTACAGTTTTCAAATTATCTGTATGAAATTTCGTAGGTGAGATTGATTGCAAATTTGGAATTTTGAGGTGATTGCAATTGGTTAACAGATGCTCGAAATGAACATTTCGTAGAATAATAGGATGTGATTGGATGTGTGTTGTGAAATTTTATAAATGTTAATGTTCCGTACCTGAAACTGAAAATAGAACCCATGTATTATATATAGTTTATGTATCCGTTATGTGACGTAGAAACATCAAATTTGGTATAGAAATATATATATTATTAACATGCATATTTTATACTAGGTAACTTTTACAATATTCATATAAGACATTTTTTTTCCAAATTGTTTTTCAAGTATGGTATCATTTGTAAGGGCTAATAGGGTAATGAGGAAAATATTTTTCATCATTTAAAATGGGATATTTAAAAAGATGTTAAAGAAAAATACATGAAAATAGAGCCCCATCCGCCCTCTTATTTCCGTAACTACTGAACCAGGGTTGGAAAAGTCTGACTAGAAGATTACCGGAAAATTATAGCAAATTAACCTAGATCTTATAATTTTTCAAATACACACTATGTTTTTACATCTGTGAAAGATTTGAAGGCAATACATTTATATTTTGAAGAATTAATGTTTCTACATAGTTTTTAGAAAAGCTATGTTGAGGATGCATATTCATAAATGCCTAAATTTGTACGGAACCTTCATAGTGCGAGTTCTAGTCATACTTGACAGGTTTTTTAAGTCTAATTTGTGAAATGTTAAACTTTCAATTTTTTTTTAGTGTCAGTGGAAATTATTGACTCGATACTATATTAATAAATCTGTTTTCTGGAGTAACTACAAGATCTATGATTTTGAGGTGCGCAAAATGTATCAGTGAAAAGAAAAGACTGATATGTATCATTTGGTTGGAAAGATATATATAATTCATTTATATCTGATATGTATGATGATATGTATATAACTAATATGTATCATTTGGTTGGAAAGATATATATAATTCATTTATATCTTTAGTTCAGTAGCTCAGTACTCCGAGTTATTAACAAAATTATTAATTACGCATACGTTGAACATTGGTCATACAACGTGGTGATAAAAAGTAAGGACTGAACATTACGCACTATTGTTTGAAAGTAATAATAAATTCTACAAGAGTATCCACTTTGCTTAATACTTTGCAGGTTTAGGATTTAGGACTGGCATTCTAATCTAGGGTTATTTTATTAGGGAAATTATACATAAAATAACTTTAATGATAATTAAATAAATTGGAACAGATTGGTATATTTATTCAATTTTAAATTAGAATTTTAAAAATAAAACAAAAAAGTGTTTGTTTATGCAAATATTTTGAGCGAACTAAAGTGTACTTTACATCTAACGAATTAAAGTATATTTTATCACAGCATTCACATTCAATTGTGATTTAAAATTTACGTATTTTAAATTCCAATGCAGGCCTGGGAAAGAAGTTTATAATTAGAGAAATTTTTGAAAAGCCAATAGACCAAAAATTATGTGCAGAAAATGTTCTTTGTCTTAATATTCTGGGAATATGAGCACGATGATGACACATACTAGAAAGAAGAATCTGGTTTACTTGATTGCTTATTTATATGAATCACGTGGTCAAGTTGATTTTTTTAACTTAGCAGAGGTTGATAATTCTTATAGATTTTTTTATTGTCTTAATTATAATTTAACTGCCGTTATTTGTCAACAACCCGATTAAATGACTAAACAATTAACAAGTTCTTAAATAATTGATATCGACTTACGACACTAACCAATTATCTCTCAAACTCGGTTTACATATATTTTCATATCGACTTACTCGGGTTTGATGAATTTCTGATTTGGCTCATCTCTAGTCTACATAGATCAGTTGTATTTTTGAATAAACAGTTCGATCGTCTTCTTTCTCTTCATGTAACGTCAAAACATATACTTTTATATCTATTTTCATGACGTGGCGAGTGAGTGAAATGTTTGATGTGGTGAAACGAAAAACACGCCGATCGCTCCCGAGCTAGTGATATACTGATACATTTTGATTTGAAGTGAGCGAGTGATAGATATGATCATAACATATGAGCTAAATCTTATATATCTCTCACTCATGAGTTACATATCTCTACTATGATTGTCATCTTATGATTAGCATTCAAGATTATTATTGTCATTTTTTATATTCACAATGAAAATTTATATCTGTTGACCTCTTTCCCCATTCTGAATCCACGAAACGGATATATTTTTAATGAATTGCGCTGAAATTGATCACTCCTACTTTATTAAACAAATTGTTCCGTCCTTTTGCAGAAATTGCTCGATGGGGACAAGAACGCAGATTTGGGACGGATGTACGCATTGGTGGCGCGCATCTCAGACGCGCTGTGCGAGTTACGTCGCCTGCTCGAGGCGCATATTGCCGCACAGGGTCTTCAGGCCATTGATAAGTGCGGAGAGGCAGCTAATAATGTGAGTTATTGATTTCTTCATAGATTTGTGCAGTGCGTTTTATTTGATAAAACCATTGTGTTCTCGTGCTGCATTGTAGTAAACAATCTGAATCAACGTGTGTTGTGATAGCCCTCTTGGACTGTGCCCATTCATGTTTTGAGTGGTTGTCTTATTAACCGTTTTAATGCCATTGTTTTTTACTCATATATACTTAAAAATGCCAAAGAAATCTTTTGTTTTTGATGTCATTTACCCTTGTCTCGAAAAAAAACTATCTCTTCCAAAAATAATCCATTTTTAATAATTTTTTTTGGTGTTTTCTTAATAAAAACTTGTACAAGGATAATAAAATACAAAGAAAATTATGGGAATATATATTTTGAACAAAAATTATAACAAAAAATGAAATCAATATCACATCGTCATTTTCGCAGTCCGGTACATCCTCCGTATCAGCAAAATAATTGTTATCCTCACTATTAAGACTATCACTCAAAATTTACATTACGCCAAATTGTGAGCGCACCACAATGTCACTTCCACTATCACTTTCTTCACAACTTGAAAAATGATCTTTTTCACTCTAATTATTTTCGTATTCCGACATTATGGGTTAAAAATTTTCTTTTCCTGAATCCTTTTTATATTGTAATTACTAATAATATTATAATTTGAACTTTATGTAACACGTAGAAAGATAAAAAATTAGCGATGCGTGTGAGCGATCTCCCCTACCGCACGCTAAACAGTAACTGATTTCGCGAGCGCCATTGCGCTTGTGGCAAATTTAGTTAGTACGCGCATGAGCACGATGGCGCTCGTCGGCACTCAAACGGTTAATATGACGGCAATACAAGACTGTATTTTGGTAATATATTGTAAATTTGTTATTTCTTGTATTTCATTTATATTTTACACTACAGTCAGCTTTTTGTTCTTAAGTTATATATAAAAATATAGACAGATTATTTTATGAATGAATATAAAGGGACTGGTGGAAGTTGGTCTTTGTTGCAGAAAAAGAACGTAATTTAAAAAAAAAACTGGTATTTTTAGAAATATAAAAGTGGAACCAATTCAGCGATGTATAGTCAGGAAAGATCTAACGACAAAAAATAATTTGCGATCATAGTACAAAATGAAAAAAGTTGTCTTTTCAACCATGCATGACTTAAAAATATAAATTTTCAATTTATTATAAATTATTAATTGGAAATAAAAATAACGTAAAAAAAAACAATGGAATAAAAAATATGTAACGGAAATTACTTAAATAATGTATAGCCATTGCCTAAATTAATTAAAAGTAAATTGTTAACTAACTGTGACGTTCATTCCATATTTTGTGCAAATCAATGTGTTTAGTTTATGGCTCTGTAAGAGTTCTTACGAGATTGAGCGATTAGTATGTTATATCTGTGTACTGAGTATACACTAGGACGCAATCTGCACTTCACTTAATTTTCTTACTTCAAAAAGTTTAGTAGAAGTAGCATTTAGAAACTATTTGGAAACATGTGACTTTAATAAAAAAAATACAAGATTGTGATTTGTCTGATTGATGATTTAAATAAAACTTTCAAGGTAGTTGTTGTGTAAAACGAATTGTCGAGGAAATTCGCTGAATTTTTCAACAGTAAGTATCTAGCTTTTTTAAAATTGAAAAATTTTTAATCGTTTATTTGTGGTAAAAATCGCTCTCAAAAATTGTACAACTAACATTACAGGTATGTATAAAAAAGTAACAATTTATAAAAGTAATGAGGAAGTTAAAAATAATTTTCTTTCTATGTAGACAAGCGTAGACATGCATAACATACCACAGAAAAATTACTAACTGTTGAAAATTAATATATATAAACTAAGTAACTATACCACAGAAAAATTACCAACTGTTGAAAGTTAATATATATAAACTAAGTAACTATACCACAGACAAATTACTAGCTATTTAAAAGTTAATTTATATAAACTAAGTAACTATACCACAGAAAAATTACCAACTGTTGAAAGTTAATATATATAAACTAAGTAACTATACCACAGACAAATTACTAGCTATTTAAAAGTTAATATATATAAACTAAGTAACTATACCACAGACAAATTACTAGCTATTTAAAAGTTAATTTATATAAACTAAGTAACTATACCACAGAAAAATTACCAACTGTTGAAAGTTAATATATATAAACTAAGTAACTATACCACAGAAAAATTACTAACTATTGAAAAGTTAATATATATAAACTAAGTAACTATAACACAGACAAATTACTAGCTATTGAAAAGTTAATATATATAAACTAAGTAACTATACCACAGAAAAATTACTAAATATTGAAAAGTTAATATATATAAACTAAGTAACTATACCACAGACAAATTACTAGCTGTTGAAAAGTTAATATATATAAACTAAGTAACTATAACACAGACAAATTACTAGCTATTGAAAAGTTAATATATATAAACTAAGTAACTATACCACAGACAAATTACTAGCTATTTAAAAGTTAATTTATATAAACTAAGTAACTATACCACAGAAAAATTACCAACTGTTGAAAGTTAATATATATAAACTAAGTAACTATACCACAGAAAAATTACTAACTATTGAAAAGTTAATATATATAAACTAAGTAACTATAACACAGACAAATTACTAGCTATTGAAAAGTTAATATATATAAACTAAGTAACTATACCACAGAAAAATTACTAAATATTGAAAAGTTAATATATATAAACTAAGTAACTATACCACAGACAAATTACTAGCTGTTGAAAAGTTAATATATATAAACTAAGTAACTATAACACAGACAAATTACTAGCTATTGAAAAGTTAATATATATAAACTAAGTAACTATACCACAGAAAAATTACTAAATATTGAAAAGTTAATATATATAAACTAAGTAACTATACCACAGACAAATTACTAGCTGTTGAAAAGTTAATATATATAAACTAAGTAACTATACCACAGAAAAATTACTAAATATTGAAAAGTTAATATATATAAACTAAGTAACTATACCACAGACAAATTACTAGCTGTTGAAAAGTTAATATATATAAACTAAGTAACTATACCACAGACAAATTACTAGCTGTTGAAAAGTTAATATATATAAACTAAGTAACTATACCACAGACAAATTACTAGCTATTGAAAACTTAATATATTTTGACCTATATAAATAGTTTTTATAAACTAAGTAACTATATTTTCCCAGGACCCTAAAGTCTACGTCTCGACAATCCTCGAAGTGCACAAGAAGTATAACGCCCTCGTCCTTATGGCGTTTGGCAATGACTCGGGCTTTGTGGCAGCCCTTGATAAGGCGTGCGGTCGATTCATCAACAGCAACGCGGTGACGAGGCATGCTAATTCGTCGAGCAAGAGTCCCGAGTTACTGGCCAAGTATTGTGATCTTCTGCTGAAGAAGAGTTCGAAAAATCCTGAGGAGGCCGAGTTGGAGGATACGCTTAATCAAGTTGTGAGTTGGCACTTCAATTCTTATTGTGTTTTGTTTGCAGCTGGTGATATTGCCACATTGATGGAGATTTTGTGTCTTGAATATATTTAGCCAAGATGTGGTTAAAATGACGAATAAAAGACAATACATGATCCCAATCCATTGTTGAACATGTTAAATAACTAAAAATAATAATGTGGATCAGTGTCTTATATGACCCTGATCCATTGTTGAACATGTTAAATAACTAAAAATAATAATGTGGATCAGCGTCTTATATGATCCCAATCCATTGTTGAACATGTTAAATAACTAAAAATAGTAATGTGGATCAGTATCTTACATGATCCCAATCCATTGTTGAACATGTTGAATAACTAAAAATAATAATGTGGATCAGCGTCTTATATGATCCCAATCCATTGTTGAACATGTAAAATAACTAAAAATAGTAATGTGGATCAGTATCTTACATGATCCCGATCCATTGTTGAACATGTTAAATAACTAAAAATAATAATGTGGATCAGTGTCTTATATGATCCCGATACATTGTTGAACATGTTAAATAACTAAAAATAATAATGTGGATCAGAGTCTTATATGATCCCAATCCATTGTTGAACATGTTAAATGATTAAAAATAGTAATGTGGATCAGTATCTTACATGATCCCGATCCATTGTTGAACATGTTAAATAACTAAAAATAATAATGTGGATCAGTGTCTTATATGATCCCGATACATTGTTGAACATGTTAAATAACTAAAAATAATAATGTGGATCAGAGTCTTATATGATCCCAATCCATTGTTGAACATGTTAAATGATTAAAAATAGTAATGTGGATCAGTATCTTACATGATCCCAATCCAGTGTTGAACATGTTAAATAACTAAAAATAATAATGTGGATCAGTGTCTTACATAATCCAAATTCATTGTTGAACATGTTAAATAACTAAAAATAACGAAGTGGGAATTGTGAAATAAATTGTTAACCATTTTTGAGAAAATAACATTTTTATTTAATTCTAACAAACTGTCAAGTACCAAATGTCATCTAAATCCAGTCATCAGTCTAGATGTTAGACTGCTTGATGGAAACACACACGTTTCTATCTGCACATCTCGCTATAGTTGGGCACAACATTTTTTAATCACGTTCAAAATAGGAGGTTGTATGTTTCACCTGTATTTATATATTTGTTTATTTATCTACTTTAATGTATCTAATTGACACATATGGTAGACTTATTGCTAGGAGAGCAATCTCTTACAGCCAACCTTAACACCCGTCCAGCCCCGCTCGACGAGCGGCTGGGAATCGAACCCGGGTCTCTGCGGTCCGCCGCGTCTTCACAGGCCGTATGCCTTGTGTTCAACCCAACACACCACGACGATGACATATTTATATACATATGTGACTATATTTGCATTTTTCTCAGAATCTACTAAACCGATTTTGGTGACTATCTCTATGGGTTTTTACCCATAGTTAAAGTGTATAAAACATTAAAGTATCACTGTTACATTCACAGTTAATGCTTAAAGACTTTGTGAATGGTCCAGTAATTGAACTTTCAGTGTTCTTCTTATTCGGTGATTGAGGTCTGTTCAATTTTATGGTTAAAAAGTTATTTTTAGTATCATTTTTAATTTCAATAAGACTAATTAAAATCAAATTTATTATTTATAAAATCATCTAAAATTGCTTGGTTGTTGATGATACATCTGCTCATCATTTTGTACTGATCAGTGATAGTCCATGGCGATGAATGTGTTGAGATGATACAATATGGAATTTTGACCCAACAACTTTTGACGTTAATTATAATTTATAAGTAATAAAGTATCGAAACGACAATCATTCCAGATGGTGGTTTTCAAGTATATAGAGGACAAAGACGTGTTCCAGAAATTTTACTCCAAGATGCTGGCCAAGCGACTGGTGCAGCATATGTCGGCTAGTGATGATGCAGAGGTAATATGTTGTTCCATTTATCTTGATTATAACTTTCTAAAGTGGTTGATAATAAATTTGGTTTAAGACTATGCTGGCATCTCGGCTGCTTAGGGTAATAATGTTATTGGTTTAAGGAGGGTAGTGCCGTATTTCAGCTTTCATTGAATGAATATTCATTCCATTATCACTTCGGAATTTACATACAGACTCACAGAAATTTGGGCAAAAAAATTAATATACATGGTGCCCGGTAATAGATGTTGGACAAAGAAAGGTGCTATTCTTTGGCTATAAAGGAATAAATTGTCGTTGAAATAAAACGTAAAACACACCCTTTTTCCAATTGAGTGCAAAAAAATATTACATATTTCTCTTCCTAACACACCCGACACTTGCCCAGAGTGCGGTTTTTACCTGCAGTGGTGAATTCTTGCAGCTGTTAACGGGTTATTCTCCCGAGTGGCATTTAACAATGTGTGCAAGTATCGTGTGTAGGAAAAGATGACAAATAATTATGAATATTATTTTCATTATTCTGAAAAAGTCGTTCTAAATTTTATTTTAACGACAATCAACTATTTTAACGACAATCAACTATTTATTTTAACGACAATCAACTATTTATTTTAATCAACGACAATCAACTATTTATTTTAATCAATCAACTATTTATTTTAACGACAATCAACTATTTTAATCAACGACAATCAACTATTTATTTTAATCAATCAACTATTTATTTTAACGACAATCAACTATTTATTTTAATCAATCAACTATTTATTTTAACGACAATTTTATTTTAACGACAATCAACTATTTTAACGACAATCGTCTTATTTTAACGACAATCGTTTTATTTTAACGACAATCAACTATTTTAACGACAATTGAAAATCAACGACAATCGACAATCAACGACAATAACGACAATCGTCTTAAATTTTATTTTAACGACAATCAATTATCTGAAAAAGTCATCTTAAATTTTATTTTAACGACAATCAACTATTTTTCCGTCAAGGAATAACGTTTTTCTTTGCCCAACACTTATTCCAGGACACTATAGCGCTATCTGTCAATGTGTTATATTATTCAATTTACTTGATTAAATAAAAAATCCAGTTTCATTCGAAGGAGAAGGTGCATAGCTTGGTAAAAAACGTCAGTGTATTTTTGTTGTACAGAAATGGATAGAATTATAAAACTCTGTTTCCAACCAATAAATTGATGGAATATGAAGAAGTATGACTGACAAAGGGGAGAAATTATTTAACACTGGCAATATTTTAAATGTGACGGAATTTAATTTATAAATATTGATTCAAATTACCGGTCAAGTAGTCATAGAAACGAGAATCGCCATACAAAGTAATGTTCGACTGTAATTATTACGTGATTACAATTTAAATAAGCACGATGAGCAAAGGAGCTAGTTAGGGAAGGTAATTATTCGCTGTTTCCGTTTATTTAACTTAAAGATAAATTAAACTATATTTTGTGTAGTGACAAATGGCACTACTGCCATTTGTCACTTACAGTAGTGTTTTGTTACACACTACTGTAACCAAAAGTTTATTATCATCAGATGGTACTAATTTGTGCCAACTTAGAAATAAAGAGTAACTTATAACTTAATTCAGCTCATTAACTTTGCCTATACCAAGTTTTATGTAAATCTGTCGATCTGTTTTGGCACAATACGTATAATAGCATTAATATTCCATGTGAACAAAGTAGCTTGTCAAACGAAATCAGAAACCAAAATGGTCCTGGCATTAGAATATACTTTTAAAAAAATGAAGCAAATTAATGATTTTGACAATCATTAAATTGTCAAAAATTGAATATAATTTGTGGTCATAATACAAAATAAATAAAACTATCTTCATAAATGTGTATCATATTTGCAATATATACAGAATTGTTGATAAGAAATAAACATATCAATAGAAGTCACATAATGATTTTAAAAAAGGATACAAAAAATAATAAATATTGATCGCTTTGTAAACGTGTAGCCATTGCCTATAGGAATTAAAAATAAACTGTCAACTGACATTGACACTTGTTCTTTGTTGTCAAGATGAATGTTTTTCACTTTTTACGCATTTTACGTGATTTTTTCAGTAAGTCTTTGTGACATGGATTAGTATGTTATTTTTGTAAATACATAATATAACAAGATAATATGCGAACTTTGTTACATCTTGGTAGTTCAAAGAGTTATGTCAAAATAGTATATATAAACTATTATGAAAAATAACCTAACTGTTGATAAAATAATACAAGATTTCTCATTTTTTTATTAATAATTTATATAAAACTTTTAAGGAGCTTATTTTTTAATTTTTTCTATTTAAGAGTCATTTTTATACTTACAACATCTGGGCCCAAAACTGTATGTTAAAATTATACAGTTCCTTTCGTATTAGTAGCGCACATATTTAAAAATCTAAAATTGAGCAAGATTTTATAAATAAAAATTGCCATAATGTATATTAATATCTACGAATAAAATGAATGCTTATCAAATTGCTTATTTGAATCCAAAATTAAGTTGTCGCTTTTGTAGTAGTAATTTTGTTTGTTTGTTTGTCTTTCAGGCATCAATGATCTCAAAGTTGAAGCAAGCGTGTGGGTTTGAATATACCAGCAAGTTACAGCGGATGTTCCAGGTATGTATTTGATTAAACTTGTATTTAAATTATTTTTTTTATACCGGCTGCCCTTTTAATATAAGAATCTAAATACTCTTTGGCAGTGTGTATCCAAAATTGTGGCCAGTGTTGCGTGCTCTGGGTCGCGGAAAATAGGGGCTAGTGTAAAAAATGGATGTCCGAAATAATTTTTGGCACCCAAAAAATTGGGTCATTATGATTGTGCCTGAATAACTACTATTTTAATGTGAATGCAGCTTTACAGCTTTATCAATTTTGTACAAAGGGGATTTTACCGTTCAACATTAAATGTAAACCAGTTAGTACAAGTTGTCATAAATACTTTAAAATAGTGAAAAAAAAATTACGCCAAGGATAAACAAATTTTTTTTTAAATAATTTAAATAGCATATTAATATAAACAAAACGTAAATAGCATGTGCAATATTTACGTTACTGAACTTAGCAAAACGGCAACAACGTGCGATTGTTGTTACGCGGCTGTTTTTATATATGTCTTTGATATATTCATATATCATAGCTTGTTTTCATGACATTCTCCATAAATAAAAATTATGTCAGTGTATTGTAAAGCCGTGAAATACGAGGCATTATAAATACCTGGTTTTGGATAGTAAATATTTAGAGTAAAAAAACTTTATGGGAAGTTGTCGATGTGGCAACGTATATTGGCCTACTAGCAAGTTCGTGGTAAGTGATCTAGAATTCAAATTGCGAATACATGATACTTGAAATTCAAACCACTTCAAACTATTCTTGTGATTAAACCACTGAATTTTGTTATTTTATTCTTGGTGTACGGTTGAGGTACACCATCTAGTATATGAGGATTAATTTAATGTCGAACGGTCAAATCCATATTGTCTCTTAACATAGTCTCTTTATAAAGTAGTAAACAACAATACACAGTGTCATGTCAGATAAGGAAAGACATTATTCGTTAGCTACAAAGAAATCATTTGTTGTTGAAATAAAACGTAAAACATACCCTTCTTGAGTGCAAAAAAAATATTACTCATAACTCTTTTTTAACACACTCAACACTTGTCCGGAGTGCGGTGTTTACCTGCTGTGGCGAAGTTTTCGCGGGTTATTCCCCTGAGTGGCGCTGAACAATCTGTGCAAGTGTTGTATGTAAGAAAAAGATGACACATAATTATGAATATTATTTTCAATTTTCTGAAAAAAAAGGCATCTTTTAAATTTTATTTTAACGACAATCAACTATTTTTCAGTCAAGGAATAATGTCTTTCTTTGCCCGGCAATTATTCCCGACACTGCGTTTAAAATAAAAAGTCGAGTTATGCAAGATTGAAAAATCACAACGTACTTGAATTCAGAATTGGACCTTAAAATTTTTTTTATTTTTATAATATCATATTCAAAAATAGTTAATAATTACAGTAATGTAGTGTATTGATTTTTTTGACAAAAATGAGATGCGTTTTATTAGGAAAATTGTGACCTTTTTAAGTAATTTATATGTAGTTAATATACAATTTTAGAAACCATGAAAACAAGTATTTAACTTCTCAATTAACTCAAATTTATACAGGACATAGGCGTGTCGAAGGATCTTAATGAGCAATTCCGTAAGCACATGGCGGCAATGACAAGCTCGGCAAGCAACGGTGGTAGCACAACGGCGGACTCAGCGCCACTTCCTATCGACTTTAGCATCCAGGTCCTCAGCTCTGGCTCGTGGCCGTTCCAGCAATCGAGTGCGTTCCAGCTACCGACCGAGGTGAATTATGTTAATTTTTTTCATTAGAGTTTTAATATAGATTGTTTCCTTCAAAATAATATTCTTTTGGTCTGTAATATTTTTTTTATTTTTGACCTGTTTTTTGATAATATTTTTAATTTAAGTAAATCAGTGTTTTATCGGGTTTCAAAGTAATGATGAGAAAGTTTTATTTATCGTAATGATTTTTAAATCAATTTATTATAAATTATATTATTATAATTTATTATGGAGATTATTTTTAAATCAATTTATTATAATTTATTATGGAGATTATTTTTAAATCAATTTATTATAATTTATTATGGAGATAATTAAAAGCAAAAAGTGAAAATAACGGTGGTGTTCCAAGTGTCCTGGAAATTAAGATAGTATTCTTTTTGCCCTTGTGAATAAAATGTTTTTTTGTTGTAATTAAAAAAAAAATTACCTTATGAATAAAAGTGTTGTGTATATTGACATACTTAATCAATTATTTCACTATGTTGCGTATTTAATCGTTGATATCATCACTATATTACATAATCAATTGATGATAATATCACTTGTTACGTATTCAATTAATATCATGATTTAACTGATGATTTAATTTTACAAATAATCTTCTTCATTTTAAAAACATTGAGGAGAATTAAAACATGTTTGTTTAATAAAAAAAAAATTGAATAACGCCATTTATTTGATTGTACGTATTCCAAATTATTTAGTCGATTAGATTTAATATTTTTAGAAGAATTATAGTTTATACATCATCATATTTCCTCTTCTGCGGGAGTGAAGCCACAGATCGAAGCTAATTCCGCATAAGCCCAACGATAAAATTTTATTACAGTGTTGTAAAATTACACATCCAGGATTGCATTTTGTGTGAAAGTATTTGCAACACGGGGCTATGCAGTTAATTCTTTTTAAAGATGTCCCATGGTATGTTTTAAACTCAATTTATTAATTTGTGGCCATAATGCCAAGAAATTTTGTGGAAAGATATGTTTCAGTAAATGAGTGTTGCATTTGTTTGCAGCTCGAGCGCTCTGTGCATAGGTTTACCACGTTCTATTCGGGTCAGCATTCGGGTCGCAAACTCAACTGGCTCTATAACATGAGCAAGGGCGAGCTGGTCACCAACTGCTTCAAGAACAGGTATTTTAGATGCACTATTACTTATATTTATTTTTGAGTTTAGCCATTCGATTGAAAGTGTATATTTTGTTTCTGTTAATGGACACTGATACGGGAAACTTCTGCAAGTGATCTTGTTGGATTGAGAGCTGAAAATGAATATGGTTATAAAATGTCTGTCAATCTGTACCTCAAAAGGAAAAAAGGTACCCTTATAGGATGACTTCGTTGTCTGTATGTGTCAAGATGCTTTTTCTCAGGATTGCGTGGTGGTATCAAGTTGAAATTAATTTCAAATACTTAGATTTATGGTCTCTTGTAGTTGTAAAAAAGTCAAGCTTCTAAGTCAACGCCGTCAAGAAGTACCTCAAAAGTATGGCAAATTATGCCGTATATTTTGACACTCTCAAATAAATCAAAACCTATAGGGTACTTTCCGTTGACCTAGAATCATGAAATTTGGCAAGCAAGGGCTCATAGCACAAGTAAAGGAAGAAATCCGAAAATCGTTAATTTGTAATTATATCACATAAAAAAAATATTTTTTTTAAAATGTGACGGCGCCTGTGAAATATATATCTTCATTCAATATGTTTTCATTCTAAAAAATTGAAATTTTGTGAATAGTTTAATAGGAATATTATGTGCCATTAAATGTTTATAAATGTCTGGATGTTTATGGAACCCTCACAGTGCAAGTTCCACTCGTGCTTGACACTTTTTTTATTTACAATGATGTTTATAGAAGTGATTGATTAGATTCTTGATATTTAAAAGCTGACTTCTTAGCTCAAAAAAAAAAACGAAACGGGGAACCGGTCGGAGATTTACTGCTAGTGTACATAGAATTTTGACAGATAAGTTTTTTTTTCTCTACTTTATGGACATAAAAATTATTATACATTCATGAGAAGAGCCGAGCATTCATACAAACTACACTTAAAGGTTAGTTTATTTATGGATTTCACAAAATTATTAACGAGTAAATAGCTTGAATTCGGTAAAGTGTTAACTCATTATAGCATCTGTTTATTTCCTAAATGGGGTAAAATTAGTTTTTAGACACAGAACGTTTTGACCTAGATTTCGTATGCATTTTGGTTGCGATATCGGGTCTTCAGGCAATCTACGTAAATTTTTGTTGCGTCCAAAATCGGGCGTTTGAGAGGTACTATTTATGGTTTTTATAGTTTGATGGTACTATTTATAGTTTGATGGTACTATTTTAACTAGTAATATTACTTAAGAACATTTTATTATAACTCTGTTTTTTTTTAAATAAGTTCTGACCATATTTGAAGGTTCTACTAAACAATTTAAACATACGTTAGAAAAAAAATTGTTACATACTGATTTCATTTATAATATTATTTCTTCATGTTTCATATAAAGTTTCAAGACTGGTTTCAGAACACAAAATTTATTGAATACTTTCGTATATCGGACTAAAATTCTTCAAAATGTACCTTGACACACCGTCGCCAACGAGATTTCCACTACTGGTAAGCTTCCTGGAACTTCTCAACTGGAATGCTATCCAAAACCATAGTTGAAGCCTTTTGATCCACTGCGACGCTGTCAAACCGCTTCTTCCTCTAAACCTCTTGAATAATTTTGAACATTTCCATATCAGTCATGTTCAGTTTGACACAAAATTTGATCAAACACCGCTGCTCCAAAAGGTACTGCATTTTGGACGCTCCGATTTCTCAATGGCGTTTTGAAATAGACACTCAATGCACTCGCGATGTTCTCTTTTCACCATCTCGCTGGCGACTGCCGATGCTCGGGTTGCTTAGCCGACACCCCCTACTACCTCATCCAGGTGGTGAGATCAGTCTGCGCGTCCTTTGCTACTCAGGAAAAAATAAGTCTTCAAACTTTATTTACGCATCCTATAATAATAAGATGTAAATATTTTAGTTAAAAAACAATTGAATATTAAAAATTTTTAATAAGTAATACAAAAAAAAACCTGTCGAGCACGAGTTGCATTCGCATTACGAGAGTTCCGTTTACATTTAGGCGTTTACAAACATTTAAAAGTACGTAGTATTGTATTTCTGTTTAATTTTTTACAACAATTAACTTCTCACAATGTAAATATTTTGCCAACTATATCTTTTACAGGCGTAAAAACATGGTGTTTATTTCAAAATTTATTAGATCTAGGATAATCAATATAGTTTTCGTATTAATTTTTTGTATGGTCTTCTAAAAACCCTACTTTTCATTATATTAGTTTCAGTAATTTCGGAGACCAGGGGATGTATTTTTTTGTGACCTTTGTTACAAGTCCTTTTAAGTAATACGCTACACTATACACTATGTATATGAAGGAAATTTTGTAACTTCAAACACTTGTTCCATTAATCAGGTGTAATCTGACAATATGTTATTGTTGTAAACTAGTCGCCTAGTTTATAAAATAATTGAAGTTTGAGTTATATATGAAATCATAATTATGTTTAAATTAACACCCTATAACCTTTACACTAAATGTCAGTTTGGCAACGTATACGCCTATTGCAAACTGTCAAGTGTGAAAATGAAATGTCACTTATTCATTTCAAATAACCTAGTTTTTTAAACACGCGTACATAGTAATTGAAATACAAATAATTTTATTTAGAATGTATTTAATATTTACACATATCTAAATTTTATGTTCTGTTTCCGTGTTAAGTGCCTTCCCCGTACTTACCGCACTTTCGCAACCGATGACAAGAATTTTGACTTAAATTATCTACGTTGTGCGTCTGGTATTCGAATTTTGCTTTCTAATAAAATATTCTATGTTAATGTTGTTGGAGATGTATCACCTCATATCACTGAAATGACTGGTTATCCTCCTGTATTGAATTGATTGTGCCAAGATTTGATTGTCGCATAACGCTATATGTATTAGGGTTATTAAAATGACATTTGTCATATTGATACCATGTTCCATTAGCACTAAAAAATTACATAATATTTGTAATTTCACTCACTCAATATCACAAATAACAAATCATTTGACAGAATAAAATCACATTAAACCAATAAAACTAAACTTTGAAAAATATCTAGCCAGAAGAAATGTGTCAGTGTTGCCATAATAAATAATAAATAATCCAATAAGATTGAATTTGAAATAAACCATTAAAATTAATATTATTTTATTATTAAGAAACGAATAATAATTTATCTAAACGACAAATGAAAATATATTGTATTAATAGTTATTCCCACAAGTTTATTTTTAAAATCGATAATAATATTTTTTATAAACTTTAATATTTGAGGGAATAATGAATGAATGTTAAAGATTTGTAAACAAAGTTGATCTTGAAATTAATTTTGATATCCTTTTCTCTTTTTTATCCTTTTGATGTAAAACTATGCAAATGAAAGGGATAGTTAGATAAGCCAAGTTTACTATCGATTGCTAAGAAGAGTAGCACATGCCATATTGCCACATTTCTTACATTTATCGAAATATAAGATATAGGTTGATGCATTTTCATGTTAATGACTGACATATATCAAAAAAAGGTGATATGATTTAAAAAAAATAGGTGTATTGCCATTTACCCATGTTGTACTATTACAGATTAAAGTCCTAAACTTTCCTTACTTTACATAGTGTATATGAAAATGAAAAAAAAATTTTGGGTACTTAATTTGTCCAACCCCACTTTAAAATGTCCATACGAATATTTTTGAGTTTAAGTTATTGAAATATTATGTAGGTTAATACAGTATGACAGATAGACAGAAATGCGAGTCACCTTATAAGGGCTCCGTTCCATTTTTCCTTTTAAGGTACAAAACTCGTAAAAATGTATCATAACTATAGTTTCACATTCTTGAATTATTAGACAGTCATAGAAGCATAACCTTTTCACCTTCAGCATTGTGTTAATATAACTAATGTTTGTTTCTTATCAAAATAAACATGACAAGAAATTGTTTATAAACTCTGGCAGACTTTTCAAATTCATTTATAATAACCTAAATCTTATCCTTAAAGTTCCAAAAATAAATAGCCACACTTCATTTGTCTTTAATACTTGGAGTCAGCCTAATCCACATGGTGGTGGACAGTTGGTGTTTCTATCTGATGATGTGTTTTGCAGGTGTAGTGGTCTTATGTGAGAATTTTTACCCCTGTTGCTGTATTACTGTTTTTTGATAAAAATTGAAGAATTTTCCAATCACAGCTGGAGAATTGCTAGTTTATTGCATTTTAGGGCAATGAGATTTCAAAATTTGTCACACGTTATACATTTCTAGCTATCGCAATATGCTAGACTGCAACTATATTGAGCAGCAATGTTGTAACATAAAAAATGAGAAAAAAATTAAATTTTTATTTGTGTGTGCAGATATACGCTTCAGGCGAGTACGTTCCAAATGGCTGTGCTGCTGCAGTACAACGACAACACGGTGTGGAGCGTGCGTCAGCTACATAATCACACGGGGATCAAACTAGATTTCCTTTTGCAGGTAGATATTTTACGTAGTATTTTTCGTTCTTTTCGTATCAATTTTGCGTTGGGACTTTGCCTCTATTCTAACATAATTTCAAAAATGACGGTACAACTTGCAGCTCAGTCCACAGCATTTAACTAGTGTTTTCTGTGAGTGCCTGTGATGAATGTATGCAAAATATGAATACTGATCATGGCATTGACTTAACAATATCAAGGTAGTCAAAAAGAGAATAGCACCTAGGCTTTGTATAATATTACTCCGTAAAATCCATTATGAAATAAGTTGCCCTAGAAGGTTTGACAGGAGCCAACAGGGATGACGTGTTGCTTGGTCACCCATCAAATAGTTTGATGGCATCAGTGTGACCATGATTGGGATAAAAAGACAGATGACCAAATTGAATAAAAAAAAATTGGAAGTCCTCCACATAATCATTATCAGTATATCTTTGCCCAATGACAGGTGCGGACATATGCGGATCATAATTATGTTGGAGAAGAATCCAGTTTGAAAACGTAACACCGGGATGAAACTATCTCCAGAGAGACTCATGTCTGATGTATTTTAAAAAGAGTTAGGATGTATGCCATTAATTAAATAAAATTCATTTTTCTTCTCAGGTCCTTCAAATTCTTCTGAAGGCCAAGTTACTAGTATGTCAAGAGGATGACACTGAGCTCACAGAGTCTTCGGTGGTACAGCTCTATCTGGGGTACAAGAAGTAAGTTCTGTTAAGTCAATATTTTGGTGGTTGATGATACTCTTGGCTACAAGTGAGAAAGTTTATTGTCAAAATTTGTTTATTTTCTGAAGTGGTGTTTAAAAATATATAGGTAAACTTGTACGGAAACCACATGACGAGTTTATAATAACTTTGAACAGGAACAATAAAATTAATAATCGTCTGTCTGTCCATTTGCAGCAAGAAACTGAGAGTGAACATAAATATTCCGCTAAAGACTGAGTTGAAGGTGGAACAGGAGGCAACACACAAACACATAGAGGAGGACCGGAAGATGCTCATACAGGTAAGTTATCAAAAATTGTCAACATCGTCTTGGTACATATATTTAAAACATTTTGTTAGCACAATGTAATTTTTTTTGTGTGGTGTTCCCAGAGCATACTTATTGTAGTCAATCGAAATTATTTTAAAAGCTTACATATAGTTTAATGTGTTTTATGAAAGGTGTCTGAACCTATACCTGTGCAGACAACCAAGCTTACATATAGTGTTTTATGAAAGGTGTCTAAACCTATACCTGTTCAGACAACCAAGCTTACATATAGTGTTTTATGAAAGGTGTCTGAACCTATAACTGTTCAGACAACCAAGCTTACATATAGTGTTTTATGACAAGTGTCTGAACCTATACCTGTTCAGACAACCAAGCTTACGTATAGTGTTTTATGAAAGGTGTCTGAACCTATACCTTTTCAGACAACCAAGCTTACATATAGTGTTTTATGAAAGGTGTCTGAACCTATACCTGTTCAGACAACCAAGCTTACATATAGTGTTTTATGAAAGGTGTCTCAACCTATACCTTTTCAGATAATCAAGTTTATATATAGTGTTTTATGAAAGGTGTCTGAACCTATAACTGTTCAGACAACCAAGCTTACATATAGTGTTTTATGAAAGGTGTCTGAACCTATAACTGTTCAAACAACCAAGCTTACATATAGTGTTTTATGAAAGGTGTCTGAACCTATACCTGTTCAGATGACCAAGCTTACATATAGTGTTTTATGAAAGGTGTCTGAACCTATACCTGTTCAGACAACCAAGCTTACATATAGTGTTTTATGAAAGGTGTCTGAACCTGTTCAGACAACCAAGATAAATAAATAAAGAAATAATCAAGAAACCAAGATCTACTGTCTTTCTATAGATTTCTGAATGAAGTATGTATTTGTAAAGGATTACCAGTAAAAATTATTTGTAGATATATTTTTACTCAAAAGTATTTTATGATTTACTAACCTTTCGAGCGTGCATGTCACTTATAAGTGATATTTGTGCTTCCAAAGTTTATATTTCAGTTAAAATGACAAACATAGAAAATTATTCATATGAAAGTGGTGAAATTATGAATTAAATTGTGATACATTCGTCTATGGCGTAGTTATTTTTGCCGTTATGCTGTTTGCTCCACGCAAGATGTGGACAGAACTGAGATGATAACCAAAAACTTGACAATAAGCAAACATTTTTATTTAGATAAGTAATTTTTTTATTTACATATACGTTTAATTAGCCATAATATTTTTTATGGTAATAATAAAAATTGCACTTTAATAAAGACTTTCTTTCTAAGCCTATTTCTTACAAAAACGGAGATTTATTTTTCAATTGGTTCATTATTTTTTAAACTCAAAATTACATATGTGAAGTATAAATGCTTTGACTATGTTGTAGCTACGTATTTTGTCTATCTACGTAAAAAAATCTACATGGTAGTAAGAATAATGTAGTTTCTGACCAAATCGTTGGTGAAAATATTAATGAAAATCCGTAAATGAGCCTGTGAATTTCCATAAATGATAAAAATTTCTTTAATTGTCATGAAAATCACAATTAAAAAATTGAAATAAATACTTTTTTTATGATAATGATTCATGAAAAACAGTGTTTGTGTTACCATAAGACCGAGTGAGATAGTATTCACCACTCGAACTATACTTCCATTTATATATACATAATCTTCAAAACCTATGAAAATAATAAAAAAAGTATTACGTTTATCTGATAATTTTAAGTATTCTCAAAATTGTTTGTCCGTATGACGCATTTTATGCAAGTTATGTTGAAAGAAAATTTTTTTTATTCTGAAGGACTTTTTCTTAGCCTATGTGATGAAAATGTGTTTGTTTATAGAAGAAATTAAACGTCCATTGTTGTTTGTACACAATGGCATCTGTGAGCGTACTTGGGTGATGATATAAGATACATGCAATGATTCTTACGAATAAATATATTCAATTGCAACTTTTACCATCTTTCTAACACAACCATTTGGGCGCTGTTGTTTACAAACAACTGCACAACTATGTTAAACACGTTTTGAGAGTGATATCAAGACATACACAATCATTTTTATTAATAAATATTCAATAAAATGGCACTTGTAAAAATAACTTCAAACATCTTTATGAATACATTCATTTGTTTATATAACAAATCAATTTGTTATTGTATTTTTTTTTACAAAACAAAATGTAATTCTCGGCAATTCTATGTTTATCATTTTTGTGTATGCGATTTACAAAGAAGATATAGGGTCCACCAGTGGAATTGGATAGAGAATAAAATTGTTAATTGAAGAACAAAGAACATAGCTGATTAACGACACGCTAGGTAGCAACTGAACTGGTGCTCCCACGGAACTATAGACAATCTTTTACACCACTTAGAAAAAAGCTTTAAATATGCTGTGTGGGCATCACATAGACTTAGCCCAGACCAGCTGTAGCCGTAACCCGGTCCTCATATAGCCAAACCGACCTACCTTAAAATTTTGGATTTTAGTTGAATATACTACACTATATTCCTCAGACCTTGCACCCGCTGATTATTGTTTGTTTTGATCGCTCAGCAATGTCTTATGTGAAAAAAACTTTGATGATGAAGACTACCTAAGACAGTTCATAGGCCAAAGTTTTCATTCCAAGCTACCTGAATGTTACGCAGATGCTATCCAATCCCTACTAGTGCGTTGGAGACATGTAGTTCAAAATGATGGTGATTATTATATTGACGAATAATTAATTTTGGATTGGAAATAAAAAATTATAACATTGATGACCGACCGTTCATTGCTTATAGCCAACCCAATAATTTTTTATATTGGATTATGTTAGAAAGTATCTGATGTACCATGTATAGTGTAATGATATGTATGTGTGGTTGATTACAGGCAGCGATAGTACGTATAATGAAGACACGGCGCGTGCTCAAGCACCAGCACCTGGTCGCGGAGGTTCTCAATCAGCTCTCGTCCAGGTTCAAACCCAGGGTACACGTTATCAAGGTACGTATGTGTTGTATTTGGAACATCAAAGATCAAAAATCGTGTTGGTTAATTTGTATAGCAAAATATATTTTTGCTTTCTCTAAAATATAAAATGAAAATAATCTATATTACGTTGGAACTTTTATTACAGAAAAATAATTTACGCTTTAAGAAATATTTATTCCAGTATTTTCTTAATTGTAATTGGATTTAAATATTTTATTATCCAGAATAGAACCGTCATGAAAAAAATAAACTTATGCAAAATAATGAATATTTAAAAAAAACTAATTTGGTAAGTTTAGAAAAAAATGTTTAAAATGATTCAAAATGTATTTGATATACAGCCCTTTGTTGTATCATGTTATTTTAAAAATAACGTAACGAAACAAAATAATTGTTTATAACAACTTAATATTTTAAACTTTCCTTACAACTTAATATTTTATAATAGTCATTATCTTAATATTTCATAATAGTCAGAAACGTGACAGAATTCAAATCTATAATAGTCAGAAACGTGCAGACGTCAAATCTTCGATTGTGATATTTCAACAATTTTTTTTATAGTTTCTTTTGTCATTGATACCAATCAATAAAAACAGCAAGTCCATATAAACCATTCCAATATATAGTCATTCCATATATTCTAGAGACATTGTCGTAAAACGCCCACAAAAAATAAACCGTCTGTCCCCAATCTCAGAAAGAGTTAAAACTTGAGATTTTGAAAAAAAAAACAATGTTAGAATTGTAATGGAAAATTATGGAGAAATTGTGATATCATAGTTTTTTGAGAAATTATAATATTTTCACGTCTATGAAAAGTGTAACATATGCAGTACATTTACTTGGTGAATGAAAATAAAATGAACAGAACGGTTTACGAATAATTTAATCGAAATACTATGTATGCTAAATGTATACAAAATGCGTACAAAAACCTTGTAGTAAGAGTTCTATTTGTACACAAGGTTTTTTTTTACTACATTCTCGTACCACTGTTCATTTGCATTCAAATCGCTAGTGACTTTGTTAAATAGAAAACTAGCTCTGACACTTAACAATTTTTTTGAAAAAGCCAGTAATATACAGTATGTATATGAAAGAAACTTTGTCACTTCAAACACTTGTCACATTAATTATGTGCAATCCGACAATATGTTATTATTTTGACTAGTCGCCTAGTTTATAAAATAATTAAAGTTTAAAATTTGTATGAAATCATAATTATGTTAAATTAATATCCTATAACCTTTACACTAAATGTCAGCTTGGCAACATGGCAGGCCTATTGCAAACTGTCAAGTGTCAAAATGAAATGTCACTTATTCATTTCAAATAACCTAGTTTTTAGACACGCGTACATAGTAATTGAAATACAAATAATTTTGTTTTAAATGTATTTAGTATTTACACATACCTAAACTTTATGTTCTGTTTCTGTGTTAAATGCCTTCCTCATACTTCCCCGTATCGCACTTTCGCAACCGATGACAATAATTTTGACTTAAAGTATCAACGTTTTGCATTTGGTATTTGAATTTTGCTTCCTTATAAAATAAGTTAGGACTTTTTGTTCCATGTTTATCGATATTGTTGGAGATGTATCACCAGATAACACTGAAATGACAGGTTATCCTCCTGTATTGAATTGATCGTGATAAGATTTGGTTGTCGGATAACGCTCTATGTATTAGGGCTATTATAATGACATTTGGCATACTAATACCATGTTCCATCAGTACAAAAAACGACATAATATTCGTAATTTCATTCACTCAATATCACAAAAAACAAATCATTTAACAGAATAAAATTGCATTAAACCATTCAACTGTCATGTTAAACGAAACTTTGAAAAATATCTAGCCAGAAGAAATGTGTCAGGGTTGCCATAATAAATAATCCATAAAGATTGAATTTGAAATAAACCATTAAAATTAATATTATTTTGTTATTAAGAAGCGAATAATAATTTATCTAAATGACAAATGATGAAATATCATATTAATAGTTATTCCGATAGGTTTAAAAATAGATAATAATATTTTTTATAAACTTTAATATTTGAGGGAATAATGAATGAATGTTAAAGATTTTTAAATGGCAATCATTTTGATTTAAGAAATGTAAACAAAATTGACCTCGAAATTAATTTTGATATCCTTTTCTTTTTTTATCCTTTTTATTGTAAAACTGTGCGAATGAAAGGGATAGTTAGATAAGTCAAAGAAGGGTAATCAAGCAATATTGCCACATTTCTTACGTTTATCGAAATATAAAATATAGGTTGATTCATTTTCATGTTAATGACTATTGACAATTTTTATATAGCCAAAAAAAAAATTGATGCTCTATTGCAGGGTTTCCCAACCTTTTTTTTTGTTGAGGCTCCCCGGACTATAAATTATATTTTCATGCCCCCCCCTTTGATTTAGTAAATTAAATAAAAATGGTAACTGAAGTTTGTAAATACACAAACTATTTAATTTCATTAATTTTATGCATGTAAATTAAACATTACATTGTAATGTTATTTGTTAGTGTTGTTTGTATATTTTTTTGTTTTTTCTTTCTAAAATGCAAGGGGAGTTGTAGGAGTAATTGGGAGGTGCGCCCCCCCTGGTTGGAACTCCTGCTCTATTGCATGATGCACTATTGCAGATTAAAGTCCCAAAGTTTCCGTATTTTACATAGTGTATACATATAGACATCTGTTCAATAAAGTCAATTACTTAAGAATAACTTTATATCGACATTGAACGAATTATTTTTTAACTTTTTGAGAATACCATTGTATACTGAATTTTCGCATATTATATTTTTTCGCAGAAATGCATCGATATCCTCATAGAAAAGGAATATCTGGAACGCACGGAAGGCGAGAAGGACACGTACAGCTACCTGGCGTGATGTCGCTAGCGAGCGCCCGTCGCCAGCACCGTCCGCACTCTACCCGCACCGCCCCCCTCTCAACGTTGCGCCCACTGATATTTGCTCGCGAGACATTTATAAGAGGGGTCGATGTATTTAGTAAACTCTTTAACGTTTAAGTGGCTGTTGTATGTCTCACTGTATTCACTGACGTAAGATACGCCGTACATGCTCGTCGCTTGTTTAAAATTGGGGTACGGTTTTATAAAAATAAGAATTTAGTACGTTTGTGCGTACAAACGAGCATATTACCCATATTGTATAAGACGAAACAAGCTTTGTATAAATGAAATGCGAGTTTCTCAGCAATTTTCACTGGAAAGTAAAAAATTTTAAATTGTCATATGCATATATGTTCTTAATATCTGATAAATTGAAAAATTCTTTTAGAATTTGGAAGTGTTTTTTTCGGTTTGGCAATTTCATTAAACATTTATGTCAAATCCATTAAACATTTTATGTCGCATCATGTATAAGGGACGAAACTAAACTTAAGTTGATTATATACGAGAAAATTCAATCTGTTCAAAATAAAACTGGATAAATCCAAATTTAATTGTTTGTAGAGGTTTCAGTATCTTCAAATGTGATCATTCTTTTGTTTATAGTTCATTTAAAAATCCACACGGAAGTAGGATCATTAGCCCTGATCTGACAAGTGTTATGATTGAACCCACTGCTCTTCTACTACTAACTTCCAAATGGGCCAATGTATAATGCGATTGGTTCGCAGATATGATAATTAACTGTCAATACCCAGTGGTATTATGTTAAGCTGGATAAATATTGCGTGAAAAATGACTTTGACACCACGTTGGTGTCCATGTGTCATCTTCAAATATGACCATTCGTTTGTTTATAGTTTTTCAAAAATTTAAAAATCCACCTAGACATAGGGTAATTACATTTTGCATTTTTGAAAGTGTATTTATCTGGTTTTGTCCGCCAGCTCTGATCTGACAAGTGTTATGATTAAACCCGCTCTTTTCTACCGCTGACTTCCAAATGGGCCAACGTGTAATGCGATTGGTTTGCAGATGTGATGATTAGTTGTCAATATCTAGTGGTGTTATGTTATACTCCATAAATATTGCGTGAAAAATGACTTTGACACCACGTTGGTGTCATGTGTTAAATATGTTTGTGCAGGTTTCAATATAAAATTTAAAAATCCACATAGAAATATGGTATTTACATTTTGCATTTCTTTAAGTGTATTTATCTGGTTTTGTCCGCCAGCCCTGATCTGCCAAGTGTTATGATTAAACCCGCTCTTTCTGCTACTAACTTCCAAGTGGGTCAATGTATAATGCCGGTTCACGGATGTGATGTCAATACTAGTGCTGTTAGGTAATACCGAACTAAATATTGTGTGAAAAATGACTTTGACACCACGTTGGTGTCATGTGTAAGCTCAGAAAAATATTAGTGACACAATATAATGATAAAAAAGATAATTTGTTTATATATACAGGGGCGTAAAGTTGAATATGTCAAAACCACGCAGGGGTGATTCTCTTTGATAAACTGGAGAGTATAGTCAAAACTGTTTTTTGAAATTCTCCATAAAGAAAAAATTATGACCGTGTTGAAAATGTCAATTGTCCGTTTGAGAGTTAATTTTTGTATATGATTGTCAACTGATTTGTGAAATAGACAAAAACATATGTTCCACTCTAAACCTTCAAATGTTTTTGGTTTTGCAGAATATTGAATTATATTTTATAATGAAAAAATAAATATGGTAATTGTTTTGCAAAAAATTTTGAATTTAACTCTGGAACCATCACGAATGGGGTAAAACAGTTTCCACTGTTCTCTTCGGAACGAAGAAAATTACCTCTGCAGAACTTGTCATATGTAACTTTACACCTGTATATATCGCTAAAATTTTGTGAAGATAAGAGGACATGATTAAATATTTGTATATCTTGTTGCTTGTGATAGGATCTACGCGAGACTAATCAGCGCTCGGTAAAATAAGCGTAGCTACACGCACGAACATTAAAGCATTAATGACGACTCAAAAAATTATCGAAGTAAAAAATAATATAACTTAGCATAATTTTTGATGTTACGTGTTACGTAATATTTTTTAATATGACTTTTTTCTGTCTAATAATTTATGATAACAAAATGACTATTCGGTTGTTATTAAAATTAGTTAACAACATGTAAACAGAGTTATAGCAAAACGAAAAAGGTTTAACAGACGCGCTTGTGCACGTAAATAAGCAGACGTATTTTATACAAGCGGAAGCCCATGTTAGTTTTGTACTGTCGTGGATATGCTGTGAATCTTAATATGCTTGTTATACGAGACATACGTCTAATATCACTGGAACATTATGGAAAATTGTATTCTTCATTTGGGAGTGAGTATCTATGGATTACTTTTCTACTTCGAATGAGACTAGTGTAATAACCTAAACTTTCTTAATCTGTACATTTTTAGAACCAAGGGTTGAATGTATAGTATATCGTATTGTATTACGTTACGTATACGACTGGAGATTGCAAACGGACGTTTGTATGGGCGTGTGAAATATAAAATAGTGAGGGCGTCTTTGTATTTGCGCATAACAAGTTGGTACAGTTGGTAAAATATCAGTCCCAACACTGATTGATTGATAATATGATCGGTTAACATTTTGAATAAATATTGGCTGTATCTAACAGACCTCTACTTGCCGAATTTAGTGAATTATATCCAACCGTACAAGAAATGAAAAACAATCATAAAAGCTAAATATTACGGAAACCAATGCTATGTTTGCTATGGACGAGAAGGTTACGGCTAAGCAGAATTCTCGGAAGTGCCACATGGCGAGTCCGAGTATTCTAAATGCTGTTTGATACCCGGTCAATAAAAAAGTAAAGTGACGTGTGACTTGATCATAAAATAAAGTGATGTATGATTTTGAGTTACAAACAATGGAGGATCTAAAAATAAAATACTTGATCATTACATTCTAAGACTTATTTAAGTTGAAAATAATAGGCAATGGTCTGATGATGGGATGGTGGATAGATGGATGGATAAAAATCGTAAATAATTTCCAAATTTACGATTTTCAAACTAAATAATATATAAATGGTGTAACTAAATACCAACATGGACCGCCGTTTTACATGGAAAAAACACATTTCACAAAGCGAAAAGCCCTAGGCATGCAGCTCAGAAAAATGTACTGACCCCTCTACAACAACTCTCAGCTTTCACTCGAGAACAAACTGCTCTTATACAAATGCATCCTTAAACCAATATGGACCTATGGCTTCCAATTATGGGGAACCGCTTCAAACTCGAATATAGAAATTCTACAGAAGTTTCAGTCCAAAATCCTGACTGGTTACTAATGCTTCATGGCTTGTAACCAACCAATGCAAATCCGATCTATCAAGGATGAGATACAACACTCTATAAAAACCTACAAGAAAAGGACAATCATCCAAACATACTCGCTGCACAGTTAATGCATAGTGACATCAAATTCACACGATTGAAAAGAAAAGTCCCTGGAGACCAATAACAGATGGTTACCCTACAAGTCAAAGGTATATACATGACCATTTTGTGAATAATTTTTGGGACTGCATTGCAAAGAATAAATACTTAAAAAAAATGTAACTTGCTGTGTTTAACAGTTCGAAAATTAAGATAATAACAAGAGTCAATAAATATGTTTTTTGCAGCCTTATTCTTTTGTTGATGACGTCCGTAAACATGTAGCAATATTTAAAAAAAAATTTGTTAAAGAATTAAATTTTAAGCTATGGCTAAGAAACAAAGGTTTAATTGTTTAAAGTAATTTTTGGTAGGTTTAATTTTAACTAAAACGGTGGTCTTCAAAATTGCGTGACTTTTGAAGCAGTTAAATATACAGTCGTGAAGTTGAATACGACAAAGTTGCGGAAAAGTATTTCTCTATAATGTGGAGTGGAAACTGTTTTTCATTTTAAATAGTTTGAAGCGGTTCCGGAGCTGATACAAATTCAGAGATGAAATTTTCCCATTTTTTTTGGTCTCGTATCATAAAATATTGTTCAATAATACGGAATAATAACAAAAAATCTAAAATATAATATCAAAAACACGTGGAATAAAATAATTTACTCGCAAAAATGTCTTTAAGGAAATTTGGGTCACCGCATTACAGGGTTTAGAAAAAAATACTAATTATGTTTTTATTGAAACGCATTACGTATAATATGGTTCTGTACAATATAGAGAACAGGTACGTTGAATTCAGTGAAAATGAAATACTTTTTTTTTCTATTTCATAAATCAGCTGACGTTACGTAATTAACCCTCAAACGGACGACTGATTTTACCAAAATTGTTTGAATTTTATAACTCTTTCATAATGCAGAATATAAAAAATCGATTTCCACTCTTCTCCACAGGACGTAGAAGAGAATCACCTATCCACGGTTCTATCGTATTTACACCTGTATAACTTCTCCCTTCAATTTTAGGTAAAAAATGTAATGTAAACGGGTATTATTAAAATGGCGTAGCAATCCGGCTTCTATGCGTTTATGAGTGCAAAGTTGGATGATTGTATTCAATAAAATTGTCTTTTATCTTATAACCATCATTTAAACGGTAAACTGTCTTACTGAAATACTGGTGCATAAACTGCGCACCGTTTCTCCGCTAATCCTCAGCAAATTTGGCTGCTTATTTTCGATTTTATATTATAACCGTCATTTAAACGGTAAACTGTCTTACTGAAATACTGGCGCATAAACTGCGCACCGATATTCTGCTGATCCACAGCTAATTTGGTTGCTTATTTTCTATAAATAGACTCATGTCTATACATATCATAAAACTGTAACAGAGTGAATTGTGAGTTATTGGCTTAGCATATAGAATGATAATAGAAGCCGGAAAAACTGTTTTTAGAATTTTTGTTTGTATGTTAATTTGTTCGTCAATCGAAAATAAGCAGCCAAATTTGCTGAGGATTAGCGGAGAAACGGTGCACAGTTTATGTGCCAGTGTTTCAATAAGATAGTTTACCGTTTAAATGACGTTTATAAGATAGAAGAAAATTTTATTGAATATAATCATCCAACTTTGTACTCAGAAATGCATAGAAGCCGAATTGCTATGCCATTTTAATAATACCCGTTTATATTATATTTTTTACCTAAAATTTAATGGAGAAGTTACACGGGTGTAAATACGATAGAACCGCGGAGAGGTGATTCTCTTCTACGTTTTGAGGAGAAGAGTGAAAAACGGTTTTTTATATTCTGCATTATGAAAGAGTTATGACAATTTGAAAAATTTTAGTAAAATCAGCCGTCCGTTTGAGGGTTAATTACGTAACGTCAGCCGATTTATAAAATAGATAAAACAAGTGTTCCATTTTCAAGTCGAGGTATATGTACAAAGATGTGCGCTGCCGACTAAACATTATTCATCTCTGTCAGCACATGTTCACTCGTAACGTTCGGATTGGTGAGATTCGACCAGAGATGCCCCGATTTATTTGTAGAACCGACTTGTATTTAAAGTATTAAATATCATACGCGTAAGTATTAAATATCATGCGTTACATTATAAAGACTTGACTAATAAGCTGTGAAACAACACTCATACATATTTTACAATTTAAATGTAACATATAAATTAATGTAACAGTGAATACTCGGAACAACCTTTATTTATAATAATGGTTGTTCTTTGTATATAAACTGTACCATTTATAAATGTGTTACCTTTATTAATATGTTTTTGGGTCCGTAATTAAAATATTGCTGATAGCGAAAACATAATGGTTTATAACGATATTTGATAATTTTTCAAAAAGTGTTTAAAATAATTCAAAATGGTCTGATAAAAACATTCCGAAAAAACCTGTTTTGAGCTGAAAAATTGACTTTTATTGCAGTCATGCGAAGCTTCATGTCAAAATACTTAGTTATGTGATGTTCCATGGTGTCACTATGCCTCGCAAAACTAATTGAATTGAGAATGGCAGGTTCGGCCTTTTCCACACATTATTCTATAGTGTCAGATAAAGAGTATTTATGGAATAAAATTTATGAGGTCGTGATTCCTTATGTTACGATTTCTTATGTTTCGATAATTATGTTGGCCATTCATTAATATATCGTGATCTATATTGTGAATTTTGACGGCACTCAATCGTTACTATCGATCGTTACTAAAAATGTTTATACATCGTCAATCATTATTTCTATCTCGAAAACGATGACGTGTATTAATAAAAATTTGTTTGTACGCGTTGCAAATACTGTATTTATTGTTTATCAAATTATTACAGCATTAAAATAATACAGCTAATTCAAATGTTGTAGACCCAAAGATTGCAGCGTGCGGGCTGAACTTCTTGCGTGCAATACACTGCTGGTAATGGACTGGTAATATATTTGATATGTGCGTACAAATTTGCTTGTAATACTAAAAAATTATACTTATTAAAGTGACACCGAATGTTCATCGTGCAAGTTTTGACGGGCACTTGACGGATTAATTTTATTGCCAGGTATTTTGGGTTATACACCGACAACTTGGATTTCATTTTCAATAAAATAAGCTTTGCAGATCACGCTGGCTCGTATTATACAAAAATCGAAAAGGAACCTATTTTTCAAATTTTGTTTTAATAAATAAAATTGTTTTTGAAACATTTTGGCGCAAATTTAACGTAAAAATGGTGTTACTACTTTTTTGTTGCATTACCACATTTTTGTGGTCGATGGGGATATGTTGATGACTACAAGAGGGCAGTAATGCGCGAGGAAATGCAGTGAGGGATGTTCAAAATATTGATTGCAATTGAAGAAAATAAACGTTATGATTTTTAATAAAATTTAAACTGAAACTTAATTTAAGTAGCCATCTTGCATTTCAAATGTCATTAAAAATCAAGATGGCGGATCGTGTTTGTCTATGACTACATTCTACAGTTATATTCTACGGATAATTTTGTGCGCTAGCATTTTTGCACTCGTTATGATTATTGGCATATTCTTCCATTCTTTTCGCTTTATGGACTGCTTTCAGGTTTATTTTTTTTTAATTCTCTTATTTTAGGCAAAACTGGCTATTTGTTATTGGAAATGAGCTGTTATGGCTATTTGTTATTGTAAATGATGTTTTTACATTCTATGTATTTTCTTGTGATGTATAATTGCAATATTATTAAATTATTTTATGCTGTTTTAAAAGAAAAAATTATTATTATGTATTTATTTAAATTTTGCATAATATTGTTGATTTTGGGCTATGCAAGGGGGGTTACCATTAACTTTAGACATAAAGAATATTTGGTGAAAAATTTAATTAAAAAAATAGTGCTTCTGTTGAGGGATTAGTTACTTATTTTGAGACAATTTTAATTTGACATCTAATAAAGATGGCGGACCCTTCTTTATGTATGGTTTTTTTGGAATTGTCACCTGTACACAATGTATCAGAATTATTTTGTAAAATTTTATTTTAAATAAAATTTAATGCCAATTTTTCGTCTTTAAAATTGAAAATTTGTTTTTATGGTTGAGAAAATAGATTTTGGGTTAAATTTTTATTTGATTTGAAAGATGGAATTAATTTATTTTAATAATTTTTGTTTGGCATTTTTTAAATTATGTTATACTACATTGTAATTTAATCTCCTATTGAGTTTTCTATTCGTTGAATTTGTTTTTAAGCCGTTTTAAATTTTGAAACGATTTGGATGGAAAATTTTTGTGCTCGGAAAATATTTTGAGTTCGCAATAAATCTCGAGAATTTTTGTTTTTGCAAACGGATGTTTTTTTAATTCTTTTTTATATAGATGTATTAAATGTGTAAATGTATATTGGAAAATTGGGGCTTATGGGTATAAAAAAAAACCAGAAAATAACCTGATATTTATCAGGTGGTATTCAAGATTATTGTAATTAAATTGGTAAATATGTTAGAAAATATTACAATTTTGTAAAAATTAGTGTTGGGTTTGGATGAAAATAGTTCACTTGTAATGGGCTTAATATAGAAAATGTGAAATGGGAATTGTTGGATTTTCATTACGTGGAATTTGATACGCTATTTTGCACACTTGTCTGATGGAGAATTCGGGAGGCCATTTGAAGCTGAAATTACTATGAAAAAAAAACGTTATGTAAAATGTTAATGTAAAATGGGTGTTCAAAAAAATTATAAAAAATTTTAAAATAAAATTGTTCCATTCCTATTTTATAAGTATATTTCCGCTTCAAAGGAAAAACCTTTTGGATTAATCGATTTCGAGTGTTGCTGGTTTTGGAGTGTGTGAATATTAAAAAAAAACGTATTTTAATCAAAACATTGGGAGAGGTGGGGGCTACGGAAAGAGGGGCGGGGCGGTGCGAGACGGCGGCTACAAGGAGGAATACGTGTTATTACGAATAAAATGATGTATAATAGATAATAACGTTGTTTTAATTTACTATTAATTGATTAATTAATATTATTGTAGTATTAATTGGAATAAAAATATAAATAAAAATTAATAATTAAAGCAAGGATTAATGATTATTTTTTGTGTGTTTTATTGTTTAAATGTATTTGTATTCAGACATTGATTTGATGATTTTGACAATAATTTTTTTTTTTTTGATGTTAACATTTGTATATAAATTTCTTGCAGTAAACCACAACGAAGGAATTAATTACCTAGTTCCGAGGTGGACAGCAAAAAATAGTATTATTTTAATTTTTACAAAATTTGTTTGTAAAATGATTCGTACCACGAAGAGAAACAGGATGTGACGGGAAGGAAACAGTGTGGTGAAGTCGGGAGAGGTACGATTTCTTCAACTGATTTGAAAATATTTATGAACATTGAATTTTTAATGTTAGGATTCAAATTTCTTTCACTATTTATGTGTCAAATCCATAATTTGGTACATAAATAGAGAAGGAAAATTCGTAAGACCTTGAACAATGTTTACAAGAAGGAACGTCCGTAGAACATGTGGATTGTTTTAAAATATTATAAAGGTACTGAAGAACGTCAAGATTACACCGACCATGACATAACATAATGCTTTAACGTTAAATAATTAAAAATAAATATAGGCTTTTGTAATTCCGTTGATCACAATTTATTTTGTATATGTTTCATTGAAAATGGGGACTTTATTAACATTCTTATATGTTGATGTGTCCCTTCAAACCACATTAGAGGGAAAAGTGCAACAAAAATGGGATTTTCACAATTTTCCTTCATAGGCTTTAAAAAGAAAACTCGTTTTGAATAGCTACAAGGCCACTCGCAGTTTGTTTTCTCGTGAAGTGGATGTTGCAAAGTTTTGTTCCTTATTATGGTTTTGCAACAAATCACTTATGGTTTTTTTAAGTTAACCCCTGGAAAGACCAAAAGTCTCGTGGAGCTTGTCTTTTCAGTTTTTGAATATGAATATGTAAAATCTTTATATATTTCTTTCAGGAAAAAATGTTTTGGCCTGTACCTTTTAATATCGATAAATTGCATATTTATAAAAAACGTCATTGTAAAATTTTCATAATTAAACTGTTAAAAAACCGTAAAATCGCTATATATGAGAAATAACTGGGTATTTATATGCAATAGAACTTCCGCAAATAAACCATACAATCCCTATACCTATGGAAAATAATCGGCATTTTTCTACAAGTAAAAGATTCAAAAACCGTGCGATCATCGCTATACGCGGTGTCCGGGGATAAGTGCCGGACAAAGAAAGACTTTATTCCTTGACTGTTGTTAAAATAATGTTGATTGTTAAAATAAAATTTAAAAGATTACTTTTTTCAGAAAATTGAGAATAATATTCATAACTATTTGCCATTTTTTTTCATACACACGATACTTGCGCACATTATTCAGTGCCGCTCGTGGGAGTAACCCGCGAACAACTACGAAGACGTCGCCACTATGGGTGAACACCGCACTCTGCGCAAGTACTGGGTGTGTTAAAAATAGTTGTGTATAATATTTTTTTGCACTCAATTAGAAGAAGTGCGTGTTTTACGTTTTATTTCAATGAAAATTTCCTTTTAGCCAACGAGTAACGCCTTTCTTTGTCCAACATCTATCTCGGACATCATGTATATGGGAAATAATAAGATGTTTATGTGTAATCGAACTTTCGTAATTAAATTATACAATTGCTAAATAGAAAATTATCAGGCATTTTTCTTCAACAAAACTTTTCAATTAAAAGATCCAAAAACCATACAATCGCTATATATGGGATACAATAAGGTATTCATATGCAATAGAACTTTTGCAAGTAAACTATACAATCACTACATAGAAAGTAATCGGCATTTTTCTGCAACAGAACTTTTACAAGTAAACCATATAATCGCCATATAGAAAATAATCGGCATTTTCCTGCAACAGAACTTTTACAAGTAAAAGATTCAAAAACCATATAATCGCTATATATGGGAAATAATCAGGTATTTATAAGCAATGGAACTTCCGTAAGTAAACTATACAGAATATAATCGCTACACTCTCATACAAAATAATAAGGTATTTGTCAGCAACAGAACTTTTCCAAAAAAAATATCCAAAAACCGTTCATTCGCTATAAATAAGACATTAACAAATATCTATAAACAATAGAACTTCCATAAGAACCATAAAATCGCTATTTAGAAAATAATCAGATATTTGTCTGCAACAGAACGTTCACAAAGTAATAAAAAATACAATCGCTATATAAAGAATTTAATTAGGGTTTTATACGCAAAAGAACTTTCATAACTAAGTAATCCATCCAAAAACCATACAATCGTTTTCTCGACGCTATTAATAGAGCATGCAAGAAAAGGTTAAAATCGTACAATGGCTATATACAAAAATACTTGTTTATTACAAGTATTTTTAAACAATAGAACTTCCGTAAGTCAACCATAAAATCGCTATTTAGAAAATAATCAGATATTTGTCTGCAACGGAATGTTCACAAAGTAAACCATACAATCGCATATGTAGAAATTAATTAGGGTTTTATCCGTAAAAGAACTTTCCTATGTAAGTAATCCATCCAAAAACCATACAATCGCTTTCTCGACCCTATTTATAGAGCATGCAAGAAAGGGTTAAATTTAGAGGCAGTGCTTGTCACCAAATTCAGAGAGGCAGAACGTGTAACGGCCCGGGACATAAAGGACATACAAATAAAACTGCGGTCGGGGGACCCTCGTCAGGAACGAAGTTCCTTACATTATTTTTTCAACTCTAAACGTGATTTAATATGTAGATATCTATTGATTATATTAGTGTATTTTTGTCACACCAAAAAGCGCAGCCCTCTTTTATTCAACTCTCTAATTTGTGCATTTTATGTTATTTTTTATAATTTTTTCGAAACAAAAATATAAAGTAAAGTAGGGATTTAAATCAATAAATTTCATTTAATATTTTAGGAAGAATAGTAATTTATTAAAAAAATGAAACATGAAATTGGGAATTATAAATTACAATAAATTGGCAGCATATTCATTTTTATTTTCATTGTTAATTAAACTTTGTTTAGATTGTTTCCGTAAATGTAACAATTCGTTATGTTAGTTTAAACTCTTGAAGTATTTAATAAATAATAAAGTAATAATAAAAATAAACGATTTTGCCGAATTTTTTTGGAGTTTATAAATTTTTAATATTTAGTAAATGATATAGCAATAATTTATAATGCAAATAATTGGAAACGTTCTGGCAGATATAGAAATCCAGTAGAACAAAAAAAAATAAGTTTAAATAATATTTACACGTGTTTACAATTGAGGTTATACAGCAGACCGCGCAAAATGCTTGCTGCTCGAATGTCGATACTCGCACGAATATACACACATACAACTGTATATATTAGAAAGAGAGGGAAAGGTCGCCTGTAGGGGGCATAACGCTTTTTACTTACGTGACGATTTTTGGGAGTTCGCTCTACTGTGAGCCGCATAAAAGAATTTCGTTTCAAAAAAATTATAAATGCTTCCTAACCCGACTAATAAAGTACAGATGTATAAAATTAAACAAATATTAGATATAACCAAAGTGTTGCCAACATAAACATTGAACGTTTTATGAAGTAGGTACAAGTCGAGAATAATACTCAGCCGGATAACTGGTTAATGTTTTGGGGACCAGGTGTGTTAAATTAAACAAATAAGTATCACAACGAAAGTTTTACGAAGTAGACACAAGTCGAGAACAATACTCAGCCAGATAAAAGTTCTACTGGATAATATTTTGGGCCCAGATGTGTAAAATGAAACAAATATCACAACCAAAGTATTGCCGACATAATCATTGAAAGTTTTACGAAGTAGATAGATACAATTCGAGAACAATACTTACTCATTCGGATAAAAGTTCTCCTAGATAATATTTTGGGACAGAAACTTGGCCGTAGTTCTACGAGTTTTGAGAAATATCTATAAAATAATAGAAAAATCTAAGCTATCTACCACTATCACTACGCCAAGATCTGTAACAAATATTAATCAGAGATAACATAGAACTATATAGCAAAATAATTATGAATAAAAGGATGGTGCTTTCAAGGGTATAACCAATCCATTTGGTTAATAGTGTCTGAACAATAAAAGCTAAACGCAGTTTATTGTTCAGACACCATTAACAAACGGATTCGATATCGCTCTAACGCCTATATGCACCACACACGGTCAAGACTGACAGTCAGACTTACTGACAGTTAAAAATGTATTTCTGTTTCTCATTAACTGTCAGTCGAGTCAGAACAAGAGTCTACTTTACCGATCGTACTCTATTGCACGGTCCAATTGGTAAAGTATTCAGACAAAATATGTTTTTAGCAGTCAGTAAATTCGACTGAGAGTCCTGACTGTATGGTACATACGGGCTTACGTCAGTTCATAGTTATTGTTATTACCAGCCAACATTAAAAAGTGTTTCAGATATTCGCGGTGTTGATATTTGACAGTGAATTAGTAATGGTTAAACTAAATAGAAACGGTTTAAGATTGCTTATATGGCCTACGTCAGAATCAAGTACTACCTAGTTGAAACCAGAAATAATAAATATTAAAAGAAACATGTTATAATTTTATGAGGATGTCTGCCTATGTCCACACTAGAGTTACCATCTTTTTAGGGGTCCGTACCTCAGAAGAAAACAGAGAACCCTTATATAGGTATACAGCCGATTTTCTCGGAAATCGTTTGATGTAGAAACTCAAAATATGGTCTGGTAATCGATCAAATTAATCGGTATATAGATCAAATTAATTGGTAAAGTAATTATATTTCAAAATATTTAAATGATAAGTTTAGAGGGGATAAGTTAATTATTCGAAAAAAATGTAAAGAGAAAACTCAAAAGTATTTTTTTTTAGAATTTTAACTGGCATACCCTCAGAGATATACACAAAATATGTAAACAAAGAGCACCACCATCTTATTTCAGAAATTATTGAATGAAAAACACAAGTTTAATAGAATCGAACTAAAAAAAACATTAAAACTACAGCGATTATATATCCCAGTTCTAACAGTTTCCAGAAATATTCACGATATTATTGTACCTGTAAAAGTTTACGAAATAATGGTTTTATTAATATGGTAGAAAATAATATTAATTTATAAACAGTTTAATTAAAATTAGTACCATTAAATATAAAAATTGATATTTGTATCTAAGTATGAAGAGAACCCTCGTAGTAAGAGAAGATTTGTTCTCAACAGTTTTTTTTATAATAAAAACAATAATTATTTGTCATATGTTCTTCCACATGCTCAATGCTTTGGACAATACTGTAAGTTGGGCATGGGGTTTCCGAGAAATAAATAAATAGCCCGTATGTTTTACAAGTACTCACGTAGGAAGTAGCGATCTGGGTATTCACAGAGGACATGCTCTACAAACTCCGAGTGGTTCAACGATACAAAATACATATCAAAAGGCAATATTGAAAATACACCAGTCAACAAAAACCAAAAGAGTCGACATCTGGAGAGGGAAAGGCGAGAAGACGAACTTTCTCCAAAACCGTTCGTTTGCGTACTGGAGAACATTTTTAAGATACTGCATTGGGAGAATCTTGGTATTATTTTAGAATTCAAGAGTCTTCGTAACCTTAGGTTTGTGGATGACATTGTACTATTCTCAGACAATCTGAGAGAACTCAAGACGATGGTACGCGAACTTAATCATACCTCTAAGTAGTGCGGTTTGGAAAGGGACCTTGACAAAACCAAAGCTACACTGCAAACATCAGTGTTAATGTCATCATCGAGAGCAAAAGTTTGTGTATCTTGGTCAGGAAATAGTGATGGGTAAGGAAAATCAGACAACAGTATAGTGGCCAAGAAAAGTGCATAAAATAAAAAAGCCTTAAAGAGAAAAAAATATTAGGTATTTATTGTTAAAATTATTAATAAAAAAAAAGAATATAATTCCCTTAGTATATTTTCACACTTTTATAGTTCCCCGTTACATGCGTTACATATATTCACTCACAAATATTATTATGTCCGACGGTAAGACGCAGTAAAATAATATGAACGCATAGGAACAAAGAAAAAAAAAGATTTGAATTTTTTTTAAACTGCAAATTTAAAAATCAGCTTTTCTCTCTTGAATGCCAGTCAGTTCAAGAATCTTTAACATCTTTCTAAATTTTTAACCAGAAATGTATTTCAAAAATATGATTAAAGTCGAGATAAACGCCTTCTATAAGCATTTTAATATAAAATGATCAATTTGGATTAATAAATGAGAGATAGACAAAAGGGTCATCACGAATGCCTGCGAAAAATATACTAGACAATTAACTTATTCGCGTGGTGAGAAATACAATTAGGTGACATTTGTAAATAGTAAATAATTAAGATAAATATTATATGTATACAAAAATTTACAAATAATGTGGTAACGCAATAGATTGTGTGCAGACGCACATATAAGGGTCAGTTGTTTATAACAACCGAGGCGAGCGGTCGTGTTAACAGAGATTTTTGAAGTTATACTTGTTTAGGCGCGTTATGAAAAAATGATGAGAGTGAAATTTTAAGATTCGTCACACAAAAGTTACAGTATGAAGTTGCAGCGGTTGCAGTCTCGAAACAAAAGCTACCACCAAAATAGAAATAAAACCTCTATTAGTCGCGCAAGTTGGCACCATTGTCGCCTCTGTTCACTGTTTTCATATTCATAGTATTTATCCACATGTTTCTAGTGTCTACGTTCACACACGTGTTTTAGTTTCATATAAGTGCGATTTATATATGTGCTGATAAATTATATTCAGTAGTGATTTAAATTCAATATTTTGATTAATATATTTACTATTCGTAAATATTAGTGAAAAAATTGTGTTTATAGACTTATTCAAGTGCTCCAATGTAATTGAGGTTATCTATATGTATGTATTATTTAATAATGCCAAAGAAGTATAACTTCTCACGCGCGTACATAAGTACACGCACCCTTTTTTTTTGAGAAAACCTAATTCGTAAGAACCAAAATGACTTCATGCTCATTCGGAAGTGCAAAGACATACATCTTAAGTACCACAAATAGGATCAATGTATCATTCTGACCGTAAGTTCAGCATATTAAATAAATTGAAGCTATTTAAAAAAATAGTGTATTTTAAATACTATATGCTCCGGATTAGTACACATGAACCTGAACTAAATAAGACGACATGTTGCGAGTGTGAGAGGAATGGATATGTTTTTACGCAGGTCCACTGGCTAGTCATCTGAGCGCCTGCATGCAGAACTATTTACGCCGCCTCCAGCTTAACCCTCAACTTGTCATGATGGGATTTGTACAAAGAACTTCACAGTTTCGTTATATTACCAGCAGACAAATTAGGAAAAACAATTTTCTTTTTCATATTTTTTGTGCAAAACAAAATGTTTCCCGAAAACTTAAAAAAAATTTTGATCGTATCATAATTTCTTCTGGTTTTTTAACATCAGATGAGTAATGACAGTAAAATAACGATTAAAATGTTCCAGAAATTAACGAATAAATTATCCAGTTTTTTGTTGTAAAAATGACAGTAAAATAACGATTAAAATGATAAGAATTTCCTTTTACGTCTGAAAATGCCATAACCTTGTTTAATTCTTTCAATTTTTTCTTTAATTCTTTCCAAAATTTTGACCATTTTGGGCGGAAGCCCGAGAAAACGTATCAATTTGAAAATTTTCAGTGCTATTGGGGATAAGTTGAAAATATCTTGGCAAAATTAGAATATTCGACAATAAACGGAACAGTAACGGTAAATTTTCTGAAAAATATGAAAATGCCGTTTTTGGAATATTTCTCAAATTAATAGTTACAATGAAAAAAAATTCCTCTATGCCAATAAGTGGTACTTAAAAAAAATTAAAAATGCCCGTGTAGTGCATTTTAACGGGTATTTGACCTTTAGATGTCATGATTCAACTCCCAGTCTGGGAGAAACCCGCCCCTTCATGTCGCCAGCCAGCAAAGGGGCGGTAAAAACCCTTGCTTGGCCCAGCGAGTGGCACCGAGTCCACCCGCCCAACCACAGCCTAGTTAGGCCCTAGGGCCCTACAAACGACCCTGAATTTTGTTGTACGATGATACGACCATTAGCTCTTAAGATGTTCATGATTCAAGAAAAAAGTATCATTTTCCATATAATGACTGATATTTTAGTAACAAACGGTCGGATAGAGACCATTAAAAAACAAACTGAAGATGAAAAATCAAACTAAATAGCTTCTGTCGATTAAATCTGAAAAAAAATCCTGAGTCCGTGGATTTTCCAAAAGAAAAACAAAAATGTGGGAAAGTTTTTCTCGGGGTATTATTTGTTTTCTCAGAAACTATAGCCCAAAAAATGTTTTTTTTTTAAATATTTCGAAACTTTAAGGTTTAACAATATTTTATTTAAGGATTTTCTTCCGTTTTCAATCGAATTAACCATTTTCTTTATATCTCGATGCAACTATTTTTCACAGAGTTACAACCATCGCTAATCGCCATACAAATATCGCTGAAAATATAACGGCATTTTTCTATACCTTCATTTTTTTTAATAGTGAATATATTATTTTTGTTGAAAATTCCATAAAAATATACATATAGATATGACATTTAAAAATATATTGGATAATTTTGATCGCAATATTTCTTTCTACGCGTAATGATATTCATAATATTATACTGATTCATCAAAATGAGCTTCTAAAATTGTTCTCAAGTTCCCGCCCTTCTAGGAGCGACGCCCCCGTGCGGCGCACACCGCGGCCGCCCGCCTATAACGGGTCTGTTTACACGCGTACAGGTGTTTTGTGTAAGTTGTGATGCACACATAGCTACAGTATTTTGATATGTTTTTGGGCCTGTCTATATTATTTAAATCAATATTTTATATGATTTTTTATAAATCCAATTGTCTACGGAGCCCCTCACTATTTGCCCGATAATATCGATAAAAGCGATATCACTATAAATATTTGAAACATTTTTGAAACGCAATATCATAAAATTAGTGTAAAAAATAAATATAGGTACATATGCGCGTTTTTCTTTTCCTGTTATTTTTTTACTTCATACGATAACGGAAAGATTTCGGAATAAATACGATTTCGGAAAATGGATAATTTAGATCAATGGCGTTACATCAAATAGATACATTACGCATTTATAAAACGAACGAAAGATTTGGTTCCAGCTGGTGAGTATATACATAATATGAAATTTTACAGGCCCATTAAAATATTGAATAACACTGACCGAAGAATGAAACGTTAAATAAAAAAGCAAGTAAAAAAAATAATTCTGGTTTTGGAAGGTCTATGTTTATGTCATGGGCCAGCGAGTACGATATAGGTGTGAAGAGGATAGCATTACTGTAAGTTTAGTCGGATTAACCCATTCCCCAAATATGATGGTGAAAATCGAAAAGTGAACAATAGAATTCAGTTTGCACTAGTGACATTTGTTAATATAGTGCAAGTGCGACTAGAGCGACTAGATATTGCTATCTCAGAATTGTTGTCTCCTTCTAGATAATTAAAATTAAATGGAAAAAATGTGAGCTTTCTTCAGACGCTTGGCGGATGTGAAACATTTAAATTTTTTTTATATTAAAATATTTTAGGACATTGCACAATCGATGATGGAGACTGTAAAAACCAATATAAACGAGTAAAATTGTAAGCTTTAGTATATAATAAACAATGCTGATACACTTCACATACGTAAAGTAGGGGAACTTCAGTATCATATGCATTCCACTCAAGGAATAAGCCTATTGACGTTTATTGGAACTAAACGTTTGCTGTGAATGTTGAGGCTGACGATAAAATTTTTTGAATGGATAGTAATCCTATTACGAGCACATATGAAGCTAATGAAATCATGTTTTTGTTGCGGAACAAGCACAGAAAATTATTGAGTGGTTTTTTCAAGATCTTGAGATGATTTTTGGATATTGTACCGAAGATTTTGTACGTCTTCTTCGTCAATAAGATTTCCTATTTTTGTATCACTAACTGCTTCTATAAGGTCTTCTTCAGATCGTAATTATGTTCCAATGAGATCGAAGTTGCTGAAAGTAAACTAAAAATGATAAGCATCATGTACTGATCATCATTTCTCAAGGACGAATTAAAGTTAATGAACATCTATGAGAGACGCTCTTTCAATTGATATCTCACGCAATCCAAAAAAAAATGTGCGTGTCAGCTCCGCCGCGCCATTGGAGTTTACTCCTTAATTAAGATTTTCTTGGAATGTATAAAATAGGTAACGCTGTATAGAATTGAATACCAATATCATGTATCAATATATCTCTCACGGTTAAGGCGGCGCTCATAAGAAATGCATTCGCTCGGCTGTTTTTGGTTGGCTTACGTTGCAAAACTGGACGCCATGACAATTTTTTTACAGGATAATATACAACTTACGTCCATCCTGAAGATCCTTTCTAAATATTAGTGAAATAATTTTTGAAATTGGATGATAGTTTTGGAGATTACCTTCTACATCCAAACTTACAAAATTTAACGTTTTTTATAATATATGATTTTTAACGGGCAATGTACAATCTATGTTTATCCTGAAGGTCCTTTCTAAATATTGGTGAAAGAATTTTTGAAATCGGATGAGTAGTTTCGGAGATTACCTCCAACATCAAAACTTACAAACTGTTACACTTTTTTTAACGCTCTGAATTTCGTACGCTCTGAACTTCTAATTTTACTCCTCATTAAACTTCGTGTCGCACGCTATATACTCGTATATCCTCCTCTAAATTTTCCATCTAAATATTAGAATTGAGTACTGTGATATTGAGATGTAATATGCTTTGTCGCTAGGCCAATTGCTCTATGTCGAATTTGAAAAAAAGTCTGTGAGAGACAGAGGGACCGACGGACACATAACTCGTCTTATAAGGTTTCTTTTTTTTTGTTCTGATGTCCAAAACCCTAAAAAATGGTATTCGCTACAGAAGTTAAGTAAATATTTTTTCTATATTACGAAGTTAGGAAAAATAATTATTTACCCGTCGGAATGGGATATCATTTTCTCCTGCGGTGGAGTAGGTGAGGGCTGATGAGGTGGGCTTCTAAGAAGGTCCACACTGAGGAACTCGTACTTGCCTTTGTCAAAATAAGTCTAACTTTTGCGCAAATATACCGTTTGCATAAGAAATACCCTGAATCGTCAAGAAAATGAATCGCTTAAAAGGAATCGATAAAATTTTCATGTAATACTGTAATATTTTTTGTTAAGTTGGTAGAACATGTCTTAATTACTAAACCAAACTTCAGCGTGATCTGTCAACTAGTGTGTTTACAGCAGCGGTTGCAAAAAATCTCAATGTTGCTCTGCGAATTTTATCATGTATAAATTAGTTGAACAAAGAATATGCTTTAAATTTGAGTTATAAACAAAATGTCTTGTGCCGAATCTTTAAAAATGTTAAGAAAAGTCTATTTCGAGGATTCGACCATGTCGAAGACACAGGCATACGAGTGGTACAAATCGTTCAAAGAAGGGCGTGATGTGGTCGTATCGGACGGCCTTCAACGTCAACCATTGATGGTCACACCGAAAAAATCAAACAGTTGGTGCTTGTATATTATTATTACTATTGTTTATTTATCATTTTAATCTTAGAGAATTGACTTGAGAGTTGAACATGGATAAAATGACCGTTTATGGAATTTTAACCAATGTTTCGCGCATAAAATACGTTGCCGTAAGACTGGTTCTTAAAGAGCTTAATTTCTTGCAAAGAGCATCGATCGATTGATTTGAATGAATCGAATGAACGATTGAATCAATCGGTTGAAGGTATCGTTAGATCGACTGAAGACTCGATTGAAAATATCAAACGGAATTCGCAGAGGGGTTTAAAAGTCGTGGTATGGCCTATAAAAAGTATAATGAATCGATCGGTTGAAGACATCGTTTGATCGACTGAAGACTCGATTGAAAATATCAAACGGAATTCGCAGAGGGATTTAAAGGCTATACCACTTTCGGCCTATATGAATTATATGGAAGGGTAGGCCCGGCGTTATTAATTGTTTTGCAAACAATGGGGATTACATTGAAGGTGACAAAATAAATTTTAATACATAAACGTAAACTTGTGTATTTTTTGAACTATTTCGGATAGTTTTAACATAGAAGATATGAACACATTAATAAATAAAAGTGCAATACGACTCCTACCTTGGCGCGCTGCCATTTTGACAGCTTTTTCCAATTTGTCAACGACAGAGTAGTGCGGTACTTTGTTAATAAGCTCAACGACAACCTTTTTTGAAAATTTCGGTGAAAACAGTCAATATTTTTATTTTTTTTCTATTGGACCTTTTTATTTAAATTTCGAAACATTTAATGGTATCATTATTTTTAAAACAGGCCGGTTCTTATTAAGACTAAAGAATATAACAATTCAATTCAGTATTGATAATATGTATATATATATATATATATATATATATATATATGCAAATGTATATTCTTTCAAATTAATATCAAAATCTCGCCATAATTATTGAAATTTACACCTCTTCTTCAAGGCCAGAATACCTAGAAAATTTTGATGCTTGTTCCAAAAAAGACATACGCGCACATCACCACCCAAGGAAATAAATATTGATTCTTTATCCAAATTAAAAGAAAATTCTGAAAGTTTAACTTTAAAAATACCTTTTCAGAAACTAATTCTGATTCCAAAATTTCCAACTGTCAATTCTGAACAAAAATTCAAAGTTTTATATTACTTTTATGGCAATGGATTACTAAGTTCTATTTGATGCTGTTAAAGATAGGCTAAAAGATTCAAGGACATAAAGAAAGAAGGAAGCCGAAAATTACTGATAGCAAGATGAAAAAAGCTAAAAAGCAGCTGAATAAAGTTGGGACCTGATCAAAGGAAAGACAATCAGCGAAAATATCAAAGAGAAAGTAAAGAGTTATGTATGGTACCGCCAAGATTATCAGACAAAATATACGTTTTATTTTAATTTTATGATATTTTTTATCTCATTGCAATTTTCCATTTTAATAGATCTAAGAAGGGCCATAACCTAATTTTGGCTAAATGATTCTGCTAAGAACTTGAATTCAAATTTCAACTAAAACTTTTAAATGATTATTTGGCGAATAACAATTATAAATATTGTTTTATGTCATGGGTCTTATTGAGAAACAAGACTCTTAATAAGGCCCGTAACTGAGAATTTTAAAATGTGCCATTTTAATATAAAAACGCAACAAAATGTGGTGATTTATTCGTATATTAAAACCATAAATAAACAATATCTTCCACACGGACACGTTAGTTTTTATTAATTACGCAATTTCCTGGTTTTATAATCATTTTGCAAAGACTGGGCCTTTTTAGGCGACTTTTCCTTATATGGTTATATGAATCTTGTCCATTATTTCATACTAAAATTTAATTAATAGTTTTTTCATGTTTTTTAAGTTTCCGTATCTCAGAATGAAATAAAGAAACCCTTATATGACCACTTTGTTGTTTGGGTATTTTTCTGTCCTTTCGTCAAAACTCTTTTCCCCAGGTATTCTATATAGATAAAATAATCGAAAAAAAAGGGAATATTGATATAGTCTCGTACGGTTTTAGAACCAGGCGTTACAAATATAAAAATGCTAATATTATATAGGGAAAATGAATAAAGGCTTCAAAACTTTTATTTAAATCGTCAACCAGACAATGAGAAATCTTTTCTTTTTAGGATTTTCAAGTATTTTTGAGGTACATCGGAATGAAAACAGAAACTTTACAGGATCACTTTGTTTTTCATTTATCTGTCAAGACTCTTTTTTCTAAAGTTGAAATTAATATCAAGTAAAGGTCAAGAAGCTTTCACGGAACTATGCGAGTGTACCCCATGGTCCCGTAAAAAACCAAGCTTTAATAGAATACAATGATAAGATACGATGTTTCAAACATCAAGTTTTTTGTATTTTGTAGGTACTAAACCATTTTACTTTACTTACGGTACTACCTACTTCCTGTTGATCTAGAATTTTGGAATTTGGTACAAAGGAATACCTCATAGCCCAAGTAAAGGAACATATCATTAATTCTAATTCTATATTTGTGAACTTAATTTCTTGGTTTTTAATTTTTGTTGATTTGTAAAGTACATAAATATTACGTTAATTTAAAAGAACGGTAACGGAACGATAAATCGAGACTTGAGTTGAAACCTATTTAGGGTAACAAAAAAAATCCGTTTAAATACTTAATACCGTTATAAATAGTAATAAAGTGGGTAATTATAAATTGGCGCGGCGCCAACGAGCGGTTTGACAGTTGATAAAACATGGCGCTCACCGGAACAGGAAGGGAAGGCGCGGAAGCGGTGCGTGTTTTTATTGCGGCTTTATGAGACGGCGACACGATGTTAAGTGGCCAGTGTCAGGTGGATGTGTAGTCTTTCGTTGCGTATTAAACCATTTTAACTTTTTTACGAGAATCTGCTTAACTTTGTGTTTTCTTGCCATTCTGAACATTCTATGTGTTGCAACTACATTGTAGTTTCTAGTAACCAAATTGTTAAAGAATATTATAGCATTTATACTTGTCGCTACTTTTGAAATATTTTCTTTACAATTGCAATCTAAAGAATATTATTTTAAGAAGTACATTGTGTTTATTTATGAATAGTTCACATGCCCTTCTAATAGTAGTAATACCCTACAGTGAACTGGTATTGACTATTAGCCTTTGCCAGCGACTAAATTATTAATTATTAATGTTTACATTAGTTTAGTTTATTAGTGTGCAAGCCGATTTCAATAGCACGGTTTGCTTAATATCGTATCTAGTGCCATTCATTGAGAATCAGATAAAAGCAGTATTAAAACATTATTACACTAAGAGTTTTCAAATATCATTTCAGACTACCTAAAAATCAAATGCAATCAAGTTTTTAAAAAAATAAGGTTTTTCATAGTAATTTTGATACAATAAAATTTTGTCTATGGACCAACACGTCTTTTCTTATTTCTTAACTTGTCTAGATTAGGCCAGCGTTATATAAACATCATTTCAACTGTGTAACATTATCCCGTACAAAATTAAAAACCTTTAGAAACCCTTTATCTAATGTACGCACAAACAAATAAATAGAGACATACATTTCTCAATGTATTGAGATAAATATAAACATCATTTTACCTTTGGAACACTACCCCGTACAAAATTAAAAACCCTTAGAGACCCTTTATGTAATTTGCACACAAACAAATAAATAGAGACAAACATTTCTCAACGTATTGAAATAAATATAAACATCATTTTATCTTTGGAACAATATCCCATACAAAAATAAAAACCCTTGGAAACCCTTTATCTAATGTAGGCACAAACAAATAAATAGAGACAAACATTTCTCAACGTATTGATATAAATATAAACATCATTTTACCTTTGGAACAATATCCCGTACAAAAATAAAAACCCTTGGTAATCCTTTATCTAATGTAGGCACAAACAAATAAATAGAGACAAACATTTCTCAACGTATTGAGATATATATAAACATAATTTTATCTTTGGAACACTATTCGACACAACATTAAAACCTATAGAAACCCTTTATCTAATGTACGCACAAACAAATAAGTAGAGACAAACATTTCTCAACGTATTGAGATAAATACCTATAAACATCATTTTGTCTTTGGAACACTACTCCGTACAACATTAAAAACTTATAGAAACCTTTTATCTAATGTACGGGCAAACAATTAAATAGAGACAAACATTTATCAACGTATGGAGACAATACGTAAATGTTGGTGGACCAAGCTCCACCCGTGCAGGTGCCCCCGTAAGAAAATTTAATTTGTGATGAATAATAAAAACATCATGTATATGTGTGTGTGTGTGTATATATATATATATATATATATATATATATATATATATATATATACTTTAGAATTATATGTTTATATGATAAAGGTATTATAAAATATAATAATGGTATAGCTATAATATGCATCATCAATAACTAGGTATATGTGCATTATTTATAACATATGATCTACCCATTTTCTGAATTCATGCTCATTTATATAATCGATTCAGAAAATCAGAACAAATAGCTATCAAAAAGTCAATCCATTTAATCTAATTTATTTCATGTTGTTTCCTTATTTCAGGTTTTTGATAATTTTCCAGTCAAAATATTGTACTGGGCAATATTGAATAATATAATTATCATATGGATTCTCCATGTGACTCACGAGATTTTGGTAATAAGGGGTCAGAAAATTCATTTTGTCGAAATGAAAACGAAAATAATAAACTTAAAATGATAAAGCTATATCAAAACTTGTTTTACAAAACTATTACGTGGTAATTGAAAAGGACTAGATAACCAATTGAATTTCAATATATTAAAAATTTAAAATAAAAAAAGTCCCAACGGTTGCTTGCATTGTGTCGTGGTTGGAGTGTTGGTGAATTGTAAAAAAAAAAATATTTCTGTATAATTAAAGAAACCGCGTCGAATCGTCATTCTGAAATATACAATTTAATATATTATTTACATAGTATGTTTAAGCCCAGTATGTAAATTCTTTTTAATATTTATTAAATTATTTCCTTTTTATAACTTTTATTTCGTTTTAATTATTCCTTTAAATTATTTTGATCCTTAATGACAAGGTTAAAGAAAGAAGCTTGTGTCATTATTTATTTTTAATATTCTATATATAGTCTGTAGATAGATACACTACACACCCGCACAATCGAATGCGACGTCTAAATCCGACAAAAAACGTCTCGAGCGAGCGGGAAATGGAGAAGCGATGTCGGCGCCATGTTGCCATGTTTGACAGAGCGGCGCCATTTTTTACGGTCGCCATCTTGAGCGGCAATTAGCTGGCGGTAATGGCGCTTCGTTTATGAAGCTCATAATTAATAAGAGGGTAGTACGCTGATCGATTGGGTGGGTTTGTTCTTATTACATATAAAGTAAAAAGCGGCCGTATTGAAGAGTTTTTCTACAAAATTTGATGTCAGTATAGAAAAGTAGAACGACTCAGTTTATAAATCCTATATTTACTTATGTGTTTGTAAAAAAAGTCTAGACTAAGTTTTTGGAGAAACAATAATTGTATCACCATTCAACCTCTTAAAGTAACAACAAGAAATAATCTAAATATGAGGAGATCTAGATTAATAGAAAATTATCAACAGTCCACATCTATATTCAGGTGATTTCTATTATGGCACGAAACATCTTTTGCATGATTTCTAGTCGACTTAGATTTTTTCACGTATGTTCAAAAAAAGACTATAGACATACTATTAAAACAATAGACGTATATTTTCTCATGGAAATGTAATATTAGAATTGATAAATTGAGAAAATATTGCGAATATATTCACGTCTGAATAAAGTTAAAAATAGCTGAGAAATATAATTTTGTTACGAACTCGTACTTACGTTACAAAGAATAAACGTTTGGTTCCATTGGTTTTTTTATTGAATAACATATTATCCCATTGATGTGAGATGCTCACCGTCGCGTTATTAATAACGTCTTGATTAGTATTATACATCTAACGTGATCATACTAAACATCTAACGTGATCGTACTGACGCGTTTAAAGTGATCATGCTGACACGTACTAGGTACTACTAGGAGGATACATCTAACGTGATCATACTGACACGAGGATACATCTAATGTGATCGTACTGACACGTACTAGGTATTACTAGGAGGATACATCTAATGTGATCATACTTCACATCTAACGTGATTATATTGACACATCTAACATGATCATATTGAGACGTACTAGGTACTACTAGGAGGATACATCTAACGTGATCATACTGACACGTACTAGGTACTATTAGGAGGATACATCTAACGTGATTATACTGACACGTACTAGGTACTGCTAGGAGGATATATCTAATGTGATCATACTACACATCTGACGTGATCATATTGACACGCCCAATGTGAACATATTGACACGTACTAGGTACTACTAGGAGGATACATTCTAACTTTATCATACTGACACCTACTAGGTACTACTAGGAGGATACATCTGACGTGATCATACTGACACGTACTAGGTACTATTAGGAAGATACATCTAACTTGATCATACTGACACGTACTAGGTACTACTAGGAGGATACATCTAACGTAACATCTAAGTATGATCATACTACACATCTAACGTGATCATACTGACATATCTAACATGATCATATTGACGCATACTAGGTACTACTATGAGGATACTCGGCCTCCATGTGCTCGAAGTAAGCGTCGGGACTCAAAATTGTCCCATTTGTCATAAAACTCGTTTTATCATAAAAATTGTTTTGATTGTGCACTCACGTGAAATTCGTGGTATTTTTTTTATTATAGCGGTAATTCAATGTTTTTTTTTCGTCGAAACACTAAAACAATATTTGTTTCTTGGATAAATACAAAAATAATTAAATATAATGATTTGTTATTTTATAATTCATAACAACATTTGTTAATAAATAAAGCTAAATGTTAAAAATACGTTCATTTATGATATACCTACGATTGCCGAAAATAAACTAATGGCATGTTTTGAATAAGAAATAAATAGTCAATTTAAATATATAAAATCATAATGTTTGTAACTAATGAGTGGCGGAAACATGTTTCATCACGTTTTTATTAGCTCACTTTTTTGTCTGTTTGTTTGTTTGTTCGGTACAAATTTTGTAAACACTTTTAAACTAACTTCCAGTTAAGCCAAAGGCTTGAAACTTTAAACATAGCTCGGAACTGGATGGTAATACAATATTAGTTTTCTTATCTGTCTGCTTGTTTGTGTGGTCGGTAAAAAGAAGAATGTCCACGCGACTGACCTAACCTATGTCCAGGGAGAATTTTGTATCACAATTAAATCTACTTCATTATATTATTATCATATCATTACGTTTTATACTATTTATATTTTGCGCCACATCTTCTCAACAGAGAACTTTTTTGGAGGTGATGGCAGAGTCACTTGACATGTAAAAAATGCCAACAAGACCCAATTACAGAAAATAAATGATATTTAATAACTTTTTTGCGTTTTATTGTAAATGTTATTAACGCTAGTGAAATAAGCACGTAATTTATTAACTATATATATATATATATATATATATATATATATATATGTATACTGTTAATGTATATACGGAAAAATGTCTGAAATAAGGAACTTATTATTACTATCATTATCAAGATGTTTAAAATAGATTGCCAATTTTCATACACATAACATTAAAAAACAAATAATAATTATTGACATAATTTTTTTCTTCATTTACCGTGTTTTAAAATAAAATAAAAAATTTAAAAAAGTTTCCCATTGCCCCATAAAGATTTATGACTCGATGCAGATTTATAACCCCATACGTATTGTGCTGACAATTTGTAATTGTGAATTTTTAATAGCTACGAAAATACACGTAAGATCTTAAATTAAAAACTTAGGGCGAAATTTCACCTAAGTCACCCAACTCCACAATTGATATAACTTGTTTTGTGAGTTTTCTCAATGACTGCTACTATCTCCACTTCTTACTATTGTCTACTACATGCGTCCCACGTTTTTCGTTATAGATCTTGCAATTATTTTCATAGCTATTACAAATTTACAATCACAAATTTCTAGGACAATATATATGGAGGTTATAAATATGTATAGGATTAAAAATCTTTATGTTTAAAAAACGTGATAAATTAATTTTTTTTTATGTAAATAAATATGCATTACATAATTCATAAATACTGATATTATTTACTATTATATCGGGGTCGGTAAAATATTGGAAGGGATATTCGGGAAGATCAGTCAATAAATATGCGGTCTATCTCTACCTTGCACCGTTTAAATAGAGTCCTCCAACTTCTGTTAAATTCTTTATCATCGTTTTGTGACTGTAACTCGTAGCATGATGATATACATCTATAACCTACATAGAATATAGGCTTTCTAACACAAAAAAAAATTTTAAGTCAGGCATTTAATTCCCGAGATCAGCGCAAAGAAACATAAATAAACGAATTTTAGTTATATTAGTATAGATTTAGTATGTATTTTACTGAAATATTAGTATAGATTTAGTATGTATTTTACTGAAATATTAGTATAGATTTAGTATGTATTTTATTGAAATATTAGTATAGATTTAGTATGTATTTTACTGAAATATTAGTATAGATTTAGTATGTATTTTACTGAAATATTAATATAGATTTAGTATGTATTTTACTGAAATATTTGTATAGATTTAGTATGTATTTTATTGAAATATTAGTATCGATTTAGTATGTATTTTACTGAAATATTAATATAGATTTAGTATGTATTTTACTGAAATATTTGTATAGATTTAGTATGTATTTTATTGAAATATTAGTATCGATTTAGTATGTATTTTACTGAAATATTAATATAGATTTAGTATGTATTTTACTGAAATATTTGTATAGATTTAGTATGTATTTTATTGAAATATTAGTATCGATTTAGTATGTATTTTACTGAAATATTAATATAGATTTAGTATGTATTTTACTGAAATATTTGTATAGATTTAGTATGTATTTTATTGAAATATTAGTATCGATTTAGTATGTATTTTACTGAAATATTAGTATAGATTTAGTATGTATTTTACTGAAATATTAATATAGATTTAGTATGTATTTTACTGAAATATTTGTATAGATTTAGTATGTATTTTATTGAAATATTAGTATCGATTTAGTATGTATTTTACTGAAATATTAGTATCGATTTAGTATGTATTTTACTGAAATATTAGTATAGATTTAGTATGTATTTTACTGAAATATTAGTATAGATTTAGTATGTATTTTCTGATCTAAAACAAATTACAATTTGCCTATAACTCTTAATTTACCAACCCAAGTTATTTTGCTGACAACCTGATTTTTTTGCAGGTTTTTGTTTGTAAATTGTTGAAAAGTTAGGCGAAGAGGACATAATTTGACTCATTTCAGAAATCCATATCTTGCAAAGGAGATGATTTACAAAAAAAACAAATGTATTATTACAAATTTTCGATTGCGTTTTTAAATATCATTTTATTCAGTGGGTTCGGTGAGAAAAAAATGTTAACCCTCAAGCTCGATATACTTTAAAAAAGTGAATTTTTATATTTTCTTATTTATATTGATTGTTCTTAAAATAAAACATTTATCACGTTGATTGTTTGGGTTTTCAATTTCGTGTAAATTAGCGTTCCGAGTGCAAAATGATTTTTATTTAACTCTGGTATGATCTAGACAAATTATAAAATAAGTGTTAAACCATAGAAATAATGTTATTGCATCAAAATTACTGTGAAAAACCTTGCTTTTTGAATAATCTCACAAACAGGCAGACAGGACCATTTTATAAAAGCTCGGTTTTTACAAAACCTTAAAAAATTTAAAAATACATATAAATTTCCAAAGATTTCTGCTAAGCATTTTCTTATTTATCACTTTTAGGGCAGACAGCCAAAAAATGACATCACTAAAATATATGTTTAATGAAAATAAACATAACTTTTTCAGATATAAGAGGAAGCAAACTCACTTGTAACATTATATAAAATGAAATATTTGTACCGCGTTCTACGCGTTTATCAGATTAATTTACGAATCGTTTGTAACATTTTTAAATTACAAAAATACTTTAAGTAATATTTCATTTATCAAAATGAGAAAAGAAGCTTTTATTAGAATTTGTTATTTAAATTTATGAAATGAAAAACGTGATACATGACAAAACTTTTTATAGGGTTATCAGCGTCAATAAGCAAGCAATAAAGTAGAAACAATTTTAGGTTTTATTTAATTTGTCTCCATGTCTGTTTCTTTAAAATTTTGTAATGGCTCACTTATAGGTTTTAAAGATTGTTTATTATACTGAACTAAAATGTCTAAACTCTTGTCTCAATCTGGGAATTATTAAAATTTTTCAGTTTAACTCTCGATTTTTCGTAATTTTTTAATGTAATTATGGCCGACATGTTTGCTTATCATTGCGCGTCCTTTTATCCACAGAATTTCTGGATGGATAACTTAATTATTTTATGTTCTTGGACTCCATTTTCATGGATAAACTTTAATATTAAGCTTAGAAGCCAAGTAAAGGCAAAATTGAATCTCATTCACAGCTCATGTGTAGTATGTAATAACCTGTTACGAATTTGCTTAATAGAAGCAATAGTTTGTTACTTTACTTAAATGAATTAATAACTGTTACCAACATTGGTATTTGCGCTCATGACGACACTTGTTTGATAATTTTATCGTATTTTTCGATTTCTGTTCCATTGTGTTGTAACTAGAATATGAAATCCACCGAACACAAATATAAATAATGTGTCCTCAATATCCTGTGTTAAATGAAATGACCTTTTCTATCACGATCCCTTCTAGACATCATCCATATCCTTCACCTACCCCTAACGTGTTGCTGTTTTACTTTTGTTCAATTTAATTTTATTTTTCATATTTGTACCTATATAAAAATCCTTATTTTGTTTTCCAAGTGTAAGTACTTAGCATTTTTGATTCATTGTGGATGGTTGTTAGATATTGCACATGCAGTAATAAGTATGACACTGTATACTTCATTTTCCAAGCTTTTAATAATGTTTCATAAATACATTATTTTGCAGATAAATATACCATAGTTATGAACCATATCGACCCGACCGACTAGTGTAAGATCAGTCTCGCAAGACGCAAGTGAATGTAGGCGCGCTTGCGATGCAGGCAGCCAACTTAATGGCGACGATCGCTGCGCTTTCAGCGCCCGAACCGACGGCAGAATGCCGTATCTCGCCCTTATTGTTTTTATTTCACGAAATGTTGCTAATTAAGTTTAATTTGATTGACGGAACTTCCTGAATAATACTAAGACCGCATGATAGTGAGCATAATAATTGATTTCTTTGCGTATTTGACATATTTATTGACGATCCAGAAGTTATTATTAGGTACTGAATTTTCTTGAGCAATTAAAATGGAAAATGGTATTGTTTTGTTCTTGATGTGAAAACGCCTTTGATATCAATGTCGAGTGTGGGGAGGTAAATGCGCTCAAACATACGACAGTTTCTGTCGATGTAATTTTAAGTTTCAGTAATTCGGCTAAAATTAGACATAGTGCCGCCATCTTAGCCTTGTTTTAAACATAAGGATGAAAGTTTGTGCCAGTATCGATGCAACATTCATAGCGACAGGACGTCCCAAACTGCGATTGTGCAAATTACTCACGAATTTCGACCGGTTGATTTGACATTTGTAAAATTATTTTAAAGCCATATGCATACTATTGCTCATACGACTACCCTATATTAAAAAAATGTACGTTGTAAATTAATTAAACGACTCAAAACAAACAGGTTACTTAATTTCATTACTGTGTATACGATTTATGTTTTCACGAAGATGATAGTGGCAGTGTCCGATCGAGCAATTTCTTTGTTTTTTTAAATCGATCACCAGAGATAGTACCTGGGCGATTATTTCGTTATGGCTGTCCGTCTATCTGTGACAACCTCACAGTTTTTACCTATACGCGTAAAATTTGGCAATTTTACTTGTAAAATGGTAGTAAAGCATTTTTGTTCTCCCTTTCTATCGAGTAGCCTCCACTCGGACGTTTTCATTGTGAAATTCATTCAAATTTACACGCAATATGCCGCTTGTTCGAAAAATGTGAAAATATTTTAGATACGTACTCATTGTAGTAGAAATTTTAAGTGTAATTTTTTTTGCATGAATACACTTCAAGAGATGAATACTGCTCCGGAACCAACATAATGAGTATTCCAAAACTTACTTTCCACTCTTTTTCTCCACAATTATACCTAAAAAATGTGTTTAACTCGAAAATAAAAAAACACATCTTTAAAAATGCTTCATTAAAAAGGCAAAAAATAATTATCGAATTTGTTTTTACCGTCTATTCAGGAAGGAATTTAGTGTAAACCATGTTAAAGCGTGGGGTGTTTTTCTCGATATTTAACTGAAATATTAAGCATTTTCATTCACATAAAATTAATTCGAGAAGAAAAATAATCTATTTTTGGCCTTACTGTCCTTGCTGAGTAGATAGAGAAAACAGGTTCGATAATTATTTTTTTATAGTTAGTGCAGTATTTTTTAAAAAAATATTTTTTTAAGCAACTAATCTATTTCAGATACCAGATTTTCCACAACAATTGGTTCTAGAAAATAAAATAATAATTACCACCAATTGGTTTATCAGCAATCGTTTGCTTGTTGTTTTTTTAAACTTTTGACAGCAATGCTCTCACAGCGGAATCCTCCTTCATCATGTAAAACGCCCCTGAATACTCATTGAATGATGAATTATCGAATGTGTGATTACATCGGGATCGAATTGATGGGCTATCCGCCACGCAGCCTCTACCTCGCACCATGCGATCTCTACTTATTACCAAGAACAAAAAAAGCTACGACGGATGTGATCTCTGAGTACCGAAGGAGGTGACTGCCTTCGAAAAGCCATCAAAGAGACGTCTAAGTAATAGGGCGTCGACTTTTTCTCTCAATGGTCCTATCAAATGACGCGATGCTGAGAGTACCACTGGGACTATTTTGCATTACAATAACATTTTTTTCACAATGAACAGGGGTAATGACTCGCTGTTGTGGCATAACAGTGAGCCGTCACCACTTTTATAATACTCAAAAAGGCTTGAAGCATTTCTTAACATTTTTGTTTTCTAACTATTAGCTTTTAAAAAAAATTATTAAATTATATGCAACATATCGTGTCTATTAAACAATATTACGGTTTTATTACTTTTTTATCACCAGGATATAATGTACTTTTTTAATCTTACTCTCAACAATACAAATTATTTAATTGAAGTAACTACTTTATTTGTTTGACTGTCTTTACTTCAATCTTATTTAATATATTGAGTTGAAATAATAGAACCCATTTGCATAATTATATAGTAGCTATAATAGTTGAAGATAAAAAATATGCATCCGACATATTTCGACTAGCTACTAGTAATAGCTTATTATCTACACGCTCTAGAAAAGTATTAAATAAGAATTACAGCATCCATTAGGTTTGTCCTAAGTGATATGATGGTTATATTTTAATGTCAAAAAATCATCTTAAACACAAAATATTTCAATGTATAAATTTAAATATTGAAATGTATAGAAATAAATAAACCAATTAATATATACTCGATGGGATGAATGATTGGAATATCGCTAGAATATTAGATAGATAAATTTCTTTATTAAACATAATCAAATAAATTAGACGTACTTAGCAAAATAAGTTATGTGCAGATAGTTGTGTTTTATGAGACCATTACGATCGTATAAAATACTATCAGTGTCATCTGGTGACAAATGAATAAAGTTTTGGTTACACTGCTATAATTTTTTTGTCAAACCCTTGGACGAATCAAAACTACAGTTAATGCCTAAGTATGGTGTAGCATATCGTACGAAAATTTTTAAAAATTTATACAAAAAATACAGTGTTTAATTTTTCAAAAATCAAATTTCATATTTACTTGTAATGTAACATTACATAGATAAAATACTTGCACTGATACTGAAAAACATACAACTAAATGTGCTTATTTCTATTGTTTTCAAACAAGCATTATGTTTTTGCGCGGTAGTTATTCAGATACAGCTATTTTATTGAAAAACATACAACTAAATGTTCTTATTTATTTGATATTGAAAAACATACAACTAAATGTTCTTATTTCAATTGTTTTCAAGCAAGCATTATGTTCATCGTTGCCATTGAAAATATTGCCATAATGGTTATAAAAGGCGATCGATAAATGGCGCTAGAATATTATATTTTTACATGAAAAACGCTATCGAGACATCATTAATGTCTAATCTGCCGCTATACAATAAATTTTGTTTCCAAAAAGAAAATTATATTAATTTTTCAGGTGCAGTATTACAGATGAGCCACTCCTATCCACCCCTTTCGATGGTCTCGTGACTCCAGGTGTACGGAAATAAATATTGAACCACGAAAGACGCTATTCGTTGGCTATATAGGAATAAATTGTCGTTGAAATAAAACGTAAAACACGCCTTTTTCTAATTGAGTGCAAAAAATATTACACATAGCTCTTTTTAACACACTCACTATTTGACCGGAGCGCAGTTTTTACCCACAGTGGCGATGTCTTACCAGCTGTTCGCGGGTTATTCCCCCGAACAGCGCTGAACAATGTACGCAAGTATCGTGTGTACTAAAAAGAGGAAAAATAATTACGAATAATATTATTTTCAATTTTCTGAAAAAAAAAATCATTTTTTAAAATTTTTTTTTATCGAAACTCAACTATTTTTCAGACAAGGGATAATGTCTTTCTTCCCGGATATCGTATATATATATATATATATATATATATATACATATATATATATATATATATATATATATATATATATATATACATATATATATATATATATATATATACATATATATATATATATATATATACATATATATATATTTATATATATATGTATATATATATATATATATATATATATATACATATATATATATATATATATTTCTACAACTACACAGATAAGTCCTTTTGGCCTCGCGTCGCAGTACAGATTCTGAAGAGTGGCAGGCGCTCGCGCTGCAGCCGTGATATATGGCCGCCAAGCTGTTCACACGGCGCTGATAGACTAACCAATTACTTGGGAAGAGCGTTTAGCTGTGTTCCCTTGTAATTGATCTCATTATTTATACATTTTACATACGATATTAAGTTAACGAGATTTTTATACAGATATTAAGCGTATATGAGTACATGACACAATATTCTGGATATTATGGTTATTCTCTACTAAGGCTCTGTACTTGAGAGACAGTTGCCGTCAACCATAAGTTGCTTTCAAATTAAAGTTACAATAGACACTTTAGATGTTATGCATTGTTGCATATGCTGCGTACATGAACAAATGTCTTTGAAATTACTAAAAATAGTGCAACAGTAAAAATGTTTAGTTAGATGCGACATTGCCTTTATCTATTTTCCATTAATGAATCTCCTTTTTAGGGGTTTGTTGTTTTCCTAAAGTCAAAAGGGGGGGCGAGGGGTGTTGTTCTCTCAAAGTCAAATGTGACTTGCTTCCTTGTCAGTGTTCCACCTAACTTGGGATTACTGGCACCGACCACGAAACTATTAAAAAAATGTCGTTTACAAAGAAGTACTCTTGATTCATATTTCCGTATTACAAGAAAAAGATTTGTAAAAATACAAACCTTAAGCGGGTAAAACAGAAAATGAAAATTTATATGATTTTGATTCCTTTTATAGATTTGCTTCAAATAGGGTAAAAATAGACCTGCATGCTTTATCGGAATGCATTGTAATATAGACTTCTGCGCGAGCAAAGCTGTGGGCAAAAGCTAGTAACGAAAAAGACTAGATAGATGAGAAAGCTAGTAATTATTAAGACAACATTAATGCCTGATCCTCTTTTGAAATTGTTTCGTTTGAGGATTCCTATATAGCAGCATGAACGATATCTCCGAAATACTGTCCAATAGCCCTGATTCCTGTAATTTGATAGTGACTAGAAGGTCTTTTTTCTTTCAGGAATCGAAAAGATGGGTTAGAACTCGAAACAGTCTACAGAGAGTAAGTACATTAGGGGTAGATGGAGAAATGCCTTTAATTGGTAATCTTCTATTGTGTGGTAGAAAAAAATAAGATAAATACCGTGGAACAAAAGGGAGAAGTCTTCTTTCCACGGCAAAATGTTCTCTACTCTTCCATGAAAAGTTAAGAGAGGACTTCAAAAGGCATTAAATTATGGAAGACACTTCTCTAAGTACTCCTTCAATCTTTCGATTTAAATATTGACTTATTTAAATATTGATTTATTTAAATATTGACTTATTTAAATATTGACTTATTTAAATATTGACTTATTTAAATATTGATTTAATTTAATTAGGGGCAGGTGTAGATATTCCTTCCTTTGGTAATCGTTTATTGTGTGGTAGAAAAAAATAAAATGCACACGTTGGACCAAAAGACTTTTCCAGAGGACTTCTCACTCTTTCCTCGGGGAAATTTTCTCTACTCTTCCAAGATAAGTGAAAAGAGCAATTTAAAAAGCATTAAATTATAGAAGACAAGTGTTAACCTTCTCTAAGTATTCTTTCAATTTTTTATTTAAATATTGACTTATTTAATTATTGATTTAAATATTGACTTATTTAAATATTGACTTATTTAAATATTGACTAATAACATTTAAATTCATGCAAAGGTTTTTTTTCACTCTATATAAAACATACGTATTTTCACTTTTGTACATTCTTAACATAAGGTTTTTCAAATAGTTAACGTGTTTATTAATAGTTAACATGTTTATTAATAGTTAACGTGTTTATTAATAATTTTGCAATCTATTCTTCAGTATTATGTATTACGTACTTACATATATACGCTTGTATTTAAAAAGTATTTTCCAGTTGTAAGAAAAAATTAGTTGGGAACGCTCTGGAATTTATATTTTCAAAAGTTGTTTTGAAAAAATATTTCCATCTTGATTCCTAATCTTCGTATCCAATGTCCCAGGGACAAAAGCCATTCACGGTCAGGGTTGCCATATGTAAAATGTCTTTTTCCGGGACAATTCTACTACTATATCTATAACTACTAGTGATTTAAGAAAAAACATTAATTTGACCCTATAAATGGTTTTTTGAACCCAAAAACATTCCGATTAATAAAAATAAATAAAAAAGTTGTTTTCTTTATCCAAAATGCAAAGTGAACTTTTTAATAAAGTTTATTACCTTATTAAATAATTATAAGTAATTTAATATAAAAACCGTCTTTATGTTAATCATATTTATCCAAATTACTAAAAGCTAATATTAATATTTGGCACGTGCGAGCGCAGTGCGAGCGCGCTAAGTATGTTTGGCTTGATTTTGGCAGTCGTAGTAATCGTGGTATTGGCAGTCGTAGTAATCGTGGTAACTTTGTGAATAACTAGTATTTGTGAATTCCGGGACAGCAAAGTGAAATTACTGGACACGGGACAACGCGCAAAATTCCGGGACAATCCCGGATTTCCCGGCCATCTGGCAACCCTATTCACGGTACCCAATCCAAATCTCACCAACGCTGGCACAAATCTGTTTTGATAGTCACATTTTCCTTTCTTTTGAGGGTTTCAACCTTAAGTTTATTTGGAAGTATTGGCCATTTCTCGTCAGAGGGTAGGATAAAAGTCGTCGTCGTGGTGTGTTGGGTTGAGTCGTCGCCGTGGTGTGTTGGGTTGATCACAAGGCATACGGCCTTTGACGATGCGACGCACCGCGGCGACCCGGGTTCGATTTCCGGCCGTTCGTCGAACGGGGCTGGACTGGTGTTGTGGTTGGCTGTAAGAGATTGCTCTTGTAGCAATAAGTCCGCCATATGTATCAATTAGATACATTAAAGTAGATAAATAAATAAATCCAAATCTTATCGTGCTGTTTTATTCATATCTACTTGTACTGACAAACCTTCATCAATATGTAGTTAATCCATGTGATAAATAAGTCCCTTTCTCTACAATTTGTTTTGCTATGTTTCCTGTGCATATCAATGTTTAAATAACTCAAGAAAACATTGCGGGTTTTTTTTGGATTTACATAGAATTAAGTTAGGTAAAATAGATAGTGTTTTAATTGACTGAGTGATTACTTAAATTAACAATAAATTCGATAACTTACATATGCTAACGTTGATGTTTTTAATAAATTAATTAATATTTTAATAGTTCGGGCATTAGAATTATTTAATTTAGATTTAGGAGCCATTTAGATTTGGACTTTTCGTTGATATTCAATTTGCGGTTACTAAAATTGTTTTCACATCTTTAGTGTGACTTCCTCTTATATATATGAACTTCCTTTGACTCTATCTCTTTCATTATAGTTCTCACGTGGCGCTATTTGGGGACGTATTTTTTATTAGTTTTATATGGATATAATGTATTGTAATTTTTTATATCACTATAAAAATAATTATATATTGGACAAATGAGTAGTAGACACGCACACACACACAGCACACACACACACACACACACACACGCACACACACACACAAACACACACACACACACACACACAAACACACACACACACACACACACACACACACACATATATATATATATATGGTTTAGTAGGAATATTTAATAGGAATATTATGTACCATTAAATGTTTACAAAACCCCAAATGTGTGTGTGTATTGCGATTTGAACTCGTGCTTGACAGGTTTTTTTTTAAATATACGGATATTCATAAAAAACAACTTAAACGATTCTAAAAACCGCTAACAAACAATTTAAGAAGAAAAAAACCACCACCTTTCCACGACGCTCATTGAGACCCGTGAAAAAATAAATCGCCTCGCAAAAAAAATCGAGATTTTTTTTGTAAATTTTGGCTATATATTAATTCTTTATGCTATATATAATAAAATTCAACTTGGCAACGTCGCGTTTCATAGATCCCCATTTTAAGTAATTAGTTGTAAAATTTTCATGCAAAAATCTTAAACTATTGAAACTAAGAGACTGTGACAGACAGGCGAAATTACGTATAAAGGCTCCTTATTTTATTACGGAACTCTAAAAACTAAACTGGGTCAAGTTTTTTACTCTTAAACATGAGACTGCGACAGACAGACGGACTAATGTGATGAAATTAGATATAAGGGTTCCTTATTTTACTACGGAACTCTAAAAACTAAACTGGGGCTAAGTTTTTTACTTTTAAACTTACTTAACTTTGTTATAATATGAGATAAAACTCCTACGACATAGTGATTGAAATGAGACTTCTTTACCGACGTCACGTCACGTTAAAATTATGTAACGCTTGAGAAAATAAACGCCGAATGCATCCGAAAGGCAAGAGGCGTTTTCTCGGCCGCCATGTTGTGAGCCGGCGGAACTAACCGAGTGCTAACAACATGGCGGCCGAGAATGTTAAAAAGGTCAATGTTAAAAGTTTCACTTCATTAGTAAGCTTATGTCAGGGAGGCACCTTTTTTAATTATGTTTATAAAATGTTCAGAAACAAAATTAATGCCTACATAGATTTTTTTTAAAATATATGTATAGGCATTTATAACAATCCAAAACAATGTTTAGTGTAAGTTTCTTGCCATTAAATAAAAGGAAAAAGTGGAAAATTTTGCCAAAATGCACTAGTCACGGTTTGGATGTAGGTAAGTGTACGCGTCCCACCTTTACACTGTTAATAATTAAAATGCTTAAACTTAAGTTATATTACTCTTATTCTGAGAATACTTATACCATGCATAAAGTTTATATGACGAAGGTATTAATTACTGCTAATAAACTCAGTAAAACAATAGAATAATTATTCCGGAATTATTTAAAAAAAATCAACGTGGCAACATCGCGTTTCATAGACAAACACGTAAATTTTTAGTTTGTGTCTATGATTTTGAATACAAATTATATACGTCACATTAAATGGCGTCTTTATAGCATCGTTAAAGTCTATTATTCTTTGCTTGTATCCGTTCTTGTTGACTTTTTTTCTTTTTTTTCAGTTGTAAAAGATCATGAGATGCTGAAAAAAAAAACATGAGTTACGTACCAAAACGTTATTGGAACAGAAGGAACAGATAATGGTTAATTTCAAATTTTACAATAATATTTCGGAAAAATGTCACAATTCCCCTAAATATATTCTAACAATAAATGAGAATATTATTTTAATTTAAAATTTATCATCAATAAGTATCGATCTTGGTGCAGCTACACACAATCAATTAAATAATTGTTCACCTTAATACTTTTGATTGTATAAATTGTATTATATAAATCCATTTTGTATAAAATAATTATAAACACAATCTAATTGCAAAAAATTACGCACTGGTAAACGTATATGCCAAAATGTTATTTTTTTTAGGTTATACCAAAGTTAAACTTAGGTCAAGGTCAGAATAGTGTTTGACAAATGAAGTTATGACGATCTTATCCTATACCGAGTTTATTAGTAGTTTTTATCTATTCTTTACTGATGCAATGTATACATTTATATTCATATTTATTAGGAACAGTATGAAAGTTAAAAAGACCATTTACTTCTGTAAATCAAACAAGAATTTAGAAAAAAAAACAATTTTAAAAAATTCTCAGAAATTTCAAAAACAAAAGATTTGCTATCCGTCGAAGCACTGTATGTCATATAACAATGGTCGATGCAGTTGTTCGCTCTAATATATATCTCTTTATATTCCATTGCCTTACAAACTATGTGTTTTTATCTCTAAACAGCTATTCATATTATTGCTATTACGGAATAGAGCAGAGAAAGGTTCGTTATTATTGTAGCTATTTGTACCAAAATGGAATTAGCTAATGTTTTAGAGCTTTATTCGGTCTAGTCATGATATAAATATTATATGGTTAGTTCATATTTCTTGTAGCTAGTAATTTTATGTATTTATTACTGACTAGCTGTATCCACGACTTCGTTCAAATAGAATTTTGGATCAGTTTGGACAAGTTATTTAAAAAAAGTCAAAACAAATGTGAACTATATAATTAATTAAGGGTATACCATATTATAGTTCGCACTCTATGGAATTCCATAGAAGAAAACTTTTGGTAATCAAGGTTTCTTCTACTGAAAATATAGATGTAATTTAAAAATATTTTAGGTGCTCATTAAAGAGATCAGTACCTAAAATATGTTTAAACAATGTTATGTATATTGTAATAGATTATACTATAGTTGATGCATATTTGAAGTGCATTACAGTATGGGCTATATAACGCGTACATGTTGGTACCAAGGCCTGAAAAACCTTCACGAAATCCAAAAATAACATCTGTTTGAGATATTATGATATAATATAAACTAAGTTGGTGTCAGGTAACTGTTTACGACTCGTGGAAAATTCATATCAATAGCTTTAGTAGTTTTCATGTAATAGCTATTCGCGCAGACAGATTTTTCAGGTTATAGCCATTGGCACAGACATTTTTTTTATATTCGGTTCGTTAGGCACACATCAATTTTTCGGTATTTATTATACGCAGAGAAATTAATTTGGAAAGTAAGCATTTTTTATATATAGTTTTATAAAATGTAAAGTTTTCCATTTTCCATTAATTTATTCCATTTACGTCGTCCATCTTAAGACAAAGGGGATATCTTATAGGTACTTTTCATGAAAAGTCAGTTTATTTTCCACAACTGTGCGTAAATGCTATATCTATGATGCAACAATGTGTACATAGATCGTGTCTTGTATCCTTCACACATAGGTAGATGTAACAATCCAAGCACAATCCAAGAAACTGGCAGGCCCGATAGCGTTTTCCAACAAAGCCATGTAAAACTCGAAAAGAGCGAAAACACATTTAATTTGGCAACAAAGGACGATTGTCAATGTCAGTTGCCAATGTATTTTAATTAATTTAAGTATTAGCTATACATTTAAAAAGCAATCAGTATTGATAATTTTTTGTAAATATTTTAAGAAAGATATTACGTACTTCGTTAAATGTCTATTGTTATTTTTAATCGTTATTAACAAGCCCGGACGTAATATATAATCATTTTAAAAGCGTGTCTGTTAAAATAACTCTTTCCGTTTTGGTTACATCTTGTATTTTATTTTTCTCTTTCCTTACTGTCCATTACTAAATTGTTTGTTATTTTGTACTTTAAAAAATGTTAGTTTAAAAATATATATATATATAAACGATTTCTTTAATGGCAGCCCTATTTTTACCGATCTGCTTTAACTTTTCGTTATACAAAAGGGAATTTAGTAATGCATGTGTATATATGTGTATATATATATATATATATATATATATATATATATATATATATATATATATATATATATTCACTTAAATGTTTCATCTATTTAAACACAACCTATTTGAGAAAAAGTAATAAAACACTAATTCTGATGTTATTCCTAGAAAGATTATATACAATTCAAAATTATTTTAAAACAAAGATTTCAATAAGTATGTTTTAAAAAAAAGTCTATGAGAATAAAAGCAAAGTTTCTTACGTCTAATTGAAACTGTGAAATATTTTTATTTATTGAAACCGAAAACTTAAATATTCATGGTCATAATTGTTTTTTTCAATTATCATATAAGTAATAGTTTATGATTCATTAATATGTTTATATAATAACGGAAACCATTATATTTTATTATAATTTTTTTATGAAAACAAATAAAAACGTAAAGTATTAAAGTGAATGTTGTTTCACCGACGTATAATGTTATCATTACGCCATCTATCGATAAATTTATACAGGTTTTGACAACAATATTTCCAAAGAACGAAAATTATCGCGCGTGACAAAGTTTGGACGTTATCGTCTCGTGTGCTAATGACGATTTTTGGTACTATTTATATTAATATCAAGGAGCTTAATAATTACCTAACAATAATTTTTAAATTATGAAATAATAATTTACGTTTAATTAATATTACTAAAATAATCTTATTACAGAATCCATTCTATTTTATATTTTTTTATTGGAACAAACGTAGCCACAAAATATTAAAGTAAATTTTCTTTTACCGACGTATTACGCTATCATTGCGCCATCTATTGCTAAATTTATAGAAATACTGACAACAACATTTTCACACAACGAAAATTATCGTGCGTAACTAAATTAGGACGTTATCGTCTCGAGTATAAATAAAGACTTGACGATTTTAGGATTCCGTAACTAAATGGCAGAAACGTAATCATTATAACTTCATCCTGTCTGTCTGTTCGTGTGTCTGTCCGTATGTCACAGCCGTTTTACTTAAAGTCCACTGGCACTATATAGATGAAATTTGGATGATAGGTGTTTCTATGAACCGCTATACAATGAAATAGTGGAATTATGAAAAAGAGTAAAATCAGGGGTGGTACTCCATACAAAGAACTGAGGGATGAAAAAAAATCCAGTGCATATAGAGTGTGGAGTATCGTTAGATAGGTCTTAAAAATTATATAGAGGTTCCAAAATAACTTTTGTTTATTAAAGTCATTCGTTGGTGAGATATGAGTTTCTAGTTTAAAAAGTGTTTCTAGTTAAAAAATGTGTGATGTCTATTTAAGAATTAAAAAAATAATAGACAAATAATTAAAAAAAAAATGATGGTAATTGTTATAAAGAAGAGACCGCCAATGGCACAAAGGAAGATCTTCCGTGGTTTAATGAGCTGAGTGATACACTAAAATTGGCGTGTTCCCAAATCTAACTTTCCAACTAACTTTCCCACCTATAACTTTCCAACCTCCCAAATCTAACTTTTTCCTTTCTAATTTTCCAACTAACGAGAGTAAAATAAAAAAAAGAGTGAAGTTGCAGAACTTAAAATAAACTTCCAACTAAAACTGGTCTGAATAAGATATGTTCTGTAGTTTTTGAGATATGGAGTATGTCAGTACCGACCACAGTAATGATTTTGTTAAGATATGTACTTATATAGTATATAAGATTTCTGTTTCGAAGGTCGTCATCCCCTAACCGCTCTAAATATCAAACTGTACTTAGAAAAGTCGAAATATATCTTATTGCATATGAAATAAGTTTAATATTGTTTGGTGTTACGTGACTCTTCGTGCGCGAGTCTGATTTAAACTTAACCGGTTTTTGTATTAATATTATTTTTTTCCAATCATGAAAGAGTTTCATAATTAATTTTAAAACCCTGTAATTATTTTCATGTCCACACACGGTTTTTCACCTCCGTATCCATTTTAGCGTTGAAGGTAATTCCGGGAAGAACGTACTGAATATAAACCTTCATCCGTAGCGATTGGGGGATGTGAAGATCCAATGCAATTTCCGAAATGCTGCCCAGCTCAAGGGAATTATTTTGTCAGCTTCCTCGCCGAAGTATTTCTACCAAGCTAAACCATTTGTCCCAGTTGAACATACTACTAAAAATTTCGATGCCAACATTTACGATAGTCATCGGTATTAGTACGAGCTATGAGTTGAACATGTCTTTTGTCTAGGTCAGGTTCATGCCGAGGTCCACTCGTCTGGAAGAATCATCTAAGCCAATAATCATCTCGGCTAACTTAGCCACAGAAGTTTTTCGCCAAAATTATCTCATATGTCAGATGAACTCCTCATTTATATTGATGCCCCGTCCATTCCAATCCAAGGTCATGAAGATATCTTTCAACGTGCTTTTGAACAATTTTGGAGACAGAATATCTCCATGTCTCATTCCTCGGCGCGGATGGATAGGCATTGTCGCTCGGTTCCGCATTGAGTCAGTCATCGTAGATGAGTCATATTAGTTAATAAAATTAGTGCTAATTATTCAAAAGAGTCACATAGAAGTAAATGGATTTAAACTAAAATTAAGCAGGGCTCTTTTACTTTATGGATACCACCTGGGCCATGACGTGAAGACAGCCTCAAATAAAAGAGACCATGCGATGGACGTGTTGACGATGTCTTACGGGACGGCGTATTTGGGTCAGTTTCAAAGTTTAAAAACCGTATCAGAAGAGTTCCCTATCCCTATTCAGTGAGGAGTAAAACGATTATAATTCCTAATTGATGAAGATCCTCAGCTTTCCATTCGTCAGTTGGCTGAGGAGACAAGATATGACATAAAAGAGACGCAAAATACAGTACTTGAGTAATTCCCACAAAGTAATTCGTATTAAAAGCTTATTAGCTAACCGTTGAGGTATCATTTACATAGAGACGACACGCGCTCAGTCCGTGGAGACTGCATTGAGGTTATTAGTCGTTCGCGAGCGTTCAACGCGTCCACACGTTTTAGCGTTTTGCATAGAGGTCAAAAAATGCCCGCGTACGAGATAAGATACTATACAAAACACACTAGAAAAGTATTAAAAACGATAGATATTATTTTTTGGGGCTAAATTACTCACTGATTTTATTTTTTAAATAAATTTATTTATTGATAATAACAGTTATTTCCCATAACTCATACTGTCACACTCAACCCTGCCCGTATCTGCCGATCAGCGCGAAAAGTTAATATAATTAGTACGAAAAGATAACACTACTTTCTCTTTCAATTATCCATGTGAGTGAACGAGAAATAAAAGCCCTTTTCGGAAATAACCGAAAAAATACGATGATTGCCGAACGCTTGATTAGTCGCAATACAATTGTAATTCAATATTACTTAAAATGTTTTCTCTATGCAAATAATATCTTAATACAATGAACCTAAAATAATTAATATCTTATATACAGTTTATAATAAACGTATCCAAATTTACCTAAATTAGTTATAAATAAAGGATACACAATCATGGCGTATTATACATATAGAAAATATTACAGGAAATCAAATACGTCAAATCGCCATAGATAACGAAAGTTTAGCCGGAAATTACTTCTACCCATACTTATAATAAGCTCTTTCGTGCTGTTTTGTGTAAACTTACAATTTATCTCAATTATAGCAGTTAAAACCGCGTCCCGCCATTAGAGAATCATCTGCCCTTTCTTTTTCCCCATTTCTCTACGTGCCACTGTCGTAAACCAAAACGTAACTTGGTCCTATCTTCGCAGGGCGGTACAGAGTCAAAGGACTGAAGGTTGTCTGTGCGAGCCGCTGAACAAAGGGCGAACAGCTACGAGCATACCGCAATAAAGCAATAATACATTAACAGAATAATGGAGTCCAGGACCGTAAAACAATGATTGCTAAATATTGGCCGGCCAAGAGTTTATGGCGCGCAATAAAGGATAATATTTACAATGCAAGGTAGGTAGGTTCTTTAAGTTGTGGGTGCTTGAAAAAAGAAGGACGTGGTAGAGGGAGACAGAGAGAATGAAAAGGACATATCAAGGATATTGTTTTTGGTTGTTCATATTCTTTTATGGAAGTAAATGAAATATTTGTTCAATCAAGTATACATTAATTAACAACTATTCATAAGATAACTAAAGATGTAGTAATTAACAAATCTTTGATTAAAGATGTAGTAATTAATATATCTTTCATTAAATATGTAGTGAGTAATATATCTTTGATTTAATATGTAGTGAGTAATATATCATTGTTAAGTATGTAGTGAGTTATATACCTTTGATTAAATTTGTAGTAATTAATATATCTTTCATTAAATATGTAGTGAGTAATATATCTTTGATTTAATATGTAGTGAGTAATATATCATTGTTAAGTATGTAGTGAGTTATATACCTTTGATTAAATTTGTAGTAATTAATATATCTTTGATTAAATATGTAGTGAGTAATATATCTTTAATTTAATATGTAGTGAGTAATATATCATTGTTAAGTATGTAGTGAGTTATATACCTTTGATTAAATTTGTAGTAATTAATATATCTTTCATTAAATATGTAGTGAGTAATATATCTTTGATTTAATATGTAGTGAGTAATATATCATTGTTAAGTATGTAGTGAGTTATATACCTTTGATTAAATTTGTAGTAATTAATATATCTTTGATTAAATATGTAGTGAGTAATATATCTTTAATTTAATATGTAGTGAGTAATATATCATTGTTAAGTATGTAGTGAGTTATATACCTTTGATTAAATTTGTAGTAATTAATATATCTTTGATTAAATATGTAGTGAGTAATATACCTTTCATTTAATATGTAGTGAGTAACATATCATTGATTAAGTATGTAGTGAGTTATATATATTTGATTAAAGATGTAGTAATTAATATATCTTTGATTAAATATGTAGTGAGTAATATACCTTTCATTTAATATGTAGTGAGTAATATACCTTTTACTATATATGTAGTGAGTGTTATACCTTTGATTATAGATATAGTAATTAATATATCTATGAATAAATATGTAGTGAGTTATAGACCTTTGATTAAATATGTAGTAATTAACATATTTTAGATTAAATATCTAGTGAGTTATGTACCTTTGATTAAATAAGTATTGAGTAATATATCTTTGATTATGATATACCTTTGATTAAATATGTAGTGAGTAATAAACATTTTATTAAATATGTAGTGAGTGATATAGCTTTGATTAAGTATGTAGTGAGTTATATACCTTTGATTAAATTTGTAGTAATTAATATATCTTTGATTAAATATGTAGTGAGTAATATACCTTTCATTTAATATGTAGTGAGTAACATATCATTGATTAAGTATGTAGTGAGTTATATACATTTGATTAAAGATGTAGTAATTAATATATCTTTGATTAAATATGTAGTGAGTAATATACCTTTCATTTAATATGTAGTGAGTAATATACCTTTTACTATATATGTAGTGAGTGTTATACCTTTGATTATAGATATAGTAATTAATATATCTATGAATAAATATGTAGTGAGTTATATACCTTTGATTAAATATGTAGTAATTAACATATTTTAGATTAAATATCTAGTGAGTTATGTACCTTTGATTAAATAAGTATTGAGTAATATATCTTTGATTATGATATACCTTTGATTAAATATGTAGTGAGTAATATATCTTTTATTAAATATGTAGTGAGTGATATAGCTGTGATTAAGGATGTAGTAATTAATATATCTTTGATTAAATATATAGTGAGTAATATACCTTTGATTAAATATGTAGTGAGTAATAAACATTTTATTAAATATGTAGTGAGTGATATAGCTTTGATTAAGGATGTAGTAATTAATATATTTTTGATTAAATATATAGTGAGTGATATATATTTGATTGAAGAAACAGACATAAATTAATGTTTATAATATTGTTTCATGTCGGTATCTACGTGTTTTGGCTTTACTCGGGCATAAAAGGACCACGACTACATTTTTAATTAAGGTCTTATTTTTGCAAACAATAATTATTTACAGTCAATTTACCAACTGTTTAGTTATTTATTCTATGCTTCAGTCGGGTACATAACTATACAACCTATCTTATCTAAAATTATAATTAAAAAAAAAACTAGAAAATACGCTCTCGTAGCAATATGAATCAATAAATAAAAAATAAGCTTTCTTACATTTATAGCCATTAGCAAATATTTATGTTTATAATTAATTTTAATGTAAAAAAACATGGGGTGCTTGATATCAGTCGTCGTAAATTTTTTTTATAGCTAGCTATTTGTGAAGTTAGAGTCGTTATGGAAACGAAAGTTGGGAGAATCCATGCTTCGACTTTTTTTTACAATAAAGTTATTTTTTTGGCAAACCAGTTTGAGCTTATTTTAAGCTTCTCTTATTTTAAGCTTATTCAAAAAAATAAGTAATATCGAGTTGTGAGACATCCTTTCATTCTTGACCGAAATCTTTATATTTTAAGATATTTTTTATTTTTCAATTCATAATGCAACAAAATTTCTTTTTCAACAAAAGCGAGTTTCTTAGTTTCTTTTTAAACTTAAATTTTTTAAACTTTTAACAAAATCTTTATATTCCAAATATTTATTTTGAGAATAAAAAACAGGTTTTTTAATCTTAAAACCAAATTGAAGTTATACGTAACGAGAACACTACAGACTTAGCATTTTATGTGTGACAATTAACTTAAAATTATTTTTTTAATATTAAAACATAATTTATTTATTTAAAATTATACATTTTAATCGCTTCTTAATACGTGTGCAAAATTTTAAATAATTCAGACCGCCGGAAGTGGGTGAAAAATTAATTGAAACATTGCGTTACATACGTATATACAAACATACATACGAGTGAAGGTAATAAAATTGTAATAAGAACACAGAAATATATATACAAGTGAAGCTAATGAAAATGCGTTAAAAACGCTTTTATCAAACAATCTATATTAATTAGGAGTTTTTTTTATAAATTCGTTTGTCCTGTACAATTCTTTAATTTAAAATATTGACTTAAAAACGTACCGTAGACTTTCGTTACTAAAATAATTTCGAGTGTTCCGAAAATTGTATTGTTAAACTTGTGCTAATCTAAGCAATGTAGGATCACCATCGTAGAAACTTTCGTGTCTTTTGGGTAGTCTGTTTTTGTACTGAATTGTCCTAAAAAGCAAAAAAGGTAGTAAATCTGAAAAGTTGTTATGAAAATGTAGAATCAAAACCTATATTTTTCTCCGGCGGCTCTAAAACGTAATGTTTTTTATGAGTCTATCTTCTGCTATACATTTTCCGAAATATGATTTTCTGAAATATGTATTTTGTATAGAATTGATTGGATAGGTTTATAAAGTTTAATAAGGTACTATAGTATTTTAACGGGTCTCTCTAATGGTTTGTATACTAAAATTTTTTACGTCTCGGAATCAAAAATTTCCACCCCAAAGGCTTGGACTCTTTCATTGGTTCTAATTTTCACCTCATTCATGAATAAAAATTTACATATTTGCCTTTTTTTTCAATATTTTTAATAATCTTCGTCATTCGTCTTATCATAATTTTAGATTCAAAGTCTATGAGCTCATAGATTTGAATCACGTTCTGAATCCCCCCACATTCTTATTATCCCTATAAATACACCACCAGTACACTTTCAGTGCCACCTTCTGTGAGTACAGTACCACCTTCTGTGAGACAGTACCATCTTCTGTAAGTAATTACTCCTTCACAGTATGAATTGCCAAGTTCTAGAATAAACGTACTTAATTCTAATTTCTAAATTCTTTATCAGATCTCTGTCTCTTTTTCTTCTATTCCGCTCTGACCTGTGTCCGTTCTGGAACTTTTTAATGGTTAAATTATTTATTAACACAAATATAATTTTTTTAAATACAGTGTATTGCAATCTTCAAGAATAAAAAAAGTCTGAGAGTTATAGGTTCCATAGAAGAAAAACTTAGAAAATTCATAAAAAAATTTCTGACTTTGAAATGTTTTTAAGAGTTTATGTCAGTTAAAAAAACAGTTTTAGTAATTATTTATAACAAGAATTTCGTAATGGGTATATGGCACCTTTAAAACTTTAATAAATAATATATTAAAAAATACCTACATTTTTTATAAAACGGTGAAGTTAGAAATTATATTATTAATTTCTTTCCATATTTAATGTATCGTAGAGATATATAAATATATCATTACTTAAAGGTTATTTCGATATTGTTAGAGTAGAGGAATAATGGTACATTTTTCAGTAGTAGAATAATTGTTTATACTATTTTCAATTAAATAAAGTCGTACGCTATATTTTCATTGGTCAAACGTTTTATTAATATGAGTTGCTTACCAGTAAACAAGAAAAAAGAAAAAAACTATTTTTCACAGTGTGCTCATATATCTTTTTCCAATTTCTATTGTGAATATTCCTTTCTCAAAAACTTAAGCTCCTATAATTTTTTTTATTAACATCAGTACAGCAATTTATAAGATATTGTGTTAGAAAAACACAGAAATCACATATCTATATGGAAAAATATCTATAAATAAAAATGCCTATATAAAATGCCTATATAATAGGAAATTCTCCCAGAAATTGAAAATTCGAAATAAAATATTTCTTGTTCATAAATTGTAGGTGAATGAGTTATAATTAAGTAAATAACAAGAGATAAGCTCTAAATCCGAAAAGCCCGTGAGAGATTTTCAAACTCGTAACGCGATTTTCCCTAACGTATTATAAAACATAATGTCTGAATACTATATTTTTTACTTCTATTTTTATATTATATTTCCATATATTTTTTTAAATTTTTACAAACCAAATCTTAGAAATGTCTCTTCAGAATAATCTCCTAGCTTATTATGAGATTATTTTTATAAAATTCAGTTTCAGAACACAAAAAAATCTACACTCGCTCGGGAAACTATTAAAATCCATTGCACTGGCGACAGACACGAAACGCAAACCAGCCAGACAACAACGAAAGAAAAACAGCTAATGCAAGAACATGGCTTTTTTCTTTCATCTCATACTTTGTTAGTATTTTCTATAACCTACATCTTACAGCTTTTTCTTGATTAATAAAATACAATAAGTTTTTTTTCACACTCAAATTCCACAAGTTAATCAAACCGCCAAATTGTTATAATAAAACGTTTATGCAAACAAAATGGTAGCAATAACAAAGTGTTTTATAACGGCCGATGATGACAACAGTAACGCAATACATAAATATATAATGCCACGATGATCTTATTACAATATGATAGACAATAAACTTATGTAATACGCCGAATAATAAACTATATTATAAAAGATTTTCGCCAGCCATTTTTCTTCGCAAAAACAAATAATCATAAACTCCCCTAATAAAGGCTCTGTATAAATAAACCCTCCTAATCCCTGTAATTATTGTTTGCATCCCTCTCCTTCTCGATCTATATGGATACAAAACGAAAGAGACGGCGCATTAAATTGATAATAATCTCCGAGCTAGACGCTTATTGGTCGGTCGAAAAATTCTTAATCACCATTGGTTGCGGTGTATTTGGAGGCGTGGCTTGGGGTAGGAGTATAAATTGTTGTATTCAGGCGCCGCCCATTTAGTTTGATTTTAGTGTTGGGCGAATGAAGTTGTCTGTAGGTGAAATATATGTATATATACTATTTAATTTTTCATTTTACGTAATTATATGATTGCAATATTCTTTTAAGTGACTTTATAAGACAATTAAATTAAATTAAAGTGCGATTTGGAATTCGGTAAAAATGCAAGGTTTTCGCAATTACAATGTGGATTTGCATTCAAAGAACAGTAATGGCCAGGGCCCCATAGTGGTCGATTTGTTACCGCCACAGTATACGGGTATCGGCGTTCACAGCCCTCCTGATTCACCGAAAAGTAAAGGTAAGTCATAATTTATCATAACCATTAAATTTTATTTATGATTATCTGTTTAAACTCAAAACGCAGTTGTTACTACAATTTCAAAATATGAAAGGCTAAATACAAAATTTCATAAATCAGTCAAAAATCAAATTCAATCAAGTAAAATAAAAAGACACAAGTATTAAAAAAAGAAAATATTTTTTTATTACTAGCTCTAACTCAGTTAATTTGTCACCTTTTTGAATTATTAAAAAATTTGGCTTTAATATAATTGTTAACTTTATTTTTATGTTTGGTCTGAAGCGTGTTGACATGATCCGATAATGCTTAAGACCGGATAAATATAAAGTATAAAAACAAAAAAGAAAATTTAAAATATTTTTTTTAATATCTCAAATTATTTAATGTTTTTTAATCACTGTACTTCTCCTATTTGATTTTTTCATTCAATAGTAGCGCACACATTTTCCTGATATAGTTTTTTACTCTCAAAATATCTGTTTTTAAAAAAACGTATTTTATTGTGTTTATTATTGAATATACAAAGAGTTTAATTATATAAAAATTTATTATAAAATTTACACGAGAAAAAAATGTAGTATGTCTACTATATTTTATTTATAATTTTCTAAAGTTGCTGCAAAATATTAACACTTTTTGTCATAATTATTATTATAGGATTATATTTTTATTTTTTTTTCGATCGTATTCTGCTTTTGAATACCTATAAATCACGCAAAGTTCGCTTCAAATCTCATTTATCCTTATTAACTATGATCTACTGTCATAAAAACATGTCGCTTTTATGCTATTTTGTTTTATTTGATATAAAACATAATTAACGTTATAAAAAACCTATATCGAGACTTTAAATTACCCTGTTACTTGATATGTCCGTAGAAAAAAAACACAAAATAAAAAGATATAAATTCATTTAACATGGTGAAAGTTCAGGAAAAAGAATTGAAGATAAAAGAATATCTTGGACATTGAACCAACTAAGAAGTTTAATCATAGCATATCAATATTACACAAATGAGCATATTTTGAATTAAGTCGCTACGTTTATTGTAAGTTGTCGCAAACCTTTGGGGTATATTCGTCAATTATCTTTTTTGTACGCTAATTGAACAAGTAAGGAATGAGTTTTTCATAACACAATTTATAATATAAGGCTATGCGTCAGTGCAGATGTGAATCATGTAAGAATGCCTTATTCTTTAGAGTTGCTCTATTAAACAGTATTAAGCAAAACCAGGTCAATGATATGTGTTACTATTTAATTTTATTTTAAATAACATTTAACGATTTTTATGAGAATTGTTTCATTCTGGTTATTTTTTGTGTTTCACTTTTTGGCTATTTCTTATTCTAGGTAAAAAATAAAATTAATAACAAAACAATATACAATAAATATATGAAATATATATAAAATAATATTAAAGTAATAAAATGTATCACTTTATTCTAATTTTTAAGTAGATTATTTGGGAAGAAAAATGTACTAATATATTTGGACAATATATTGATTAAATAGGTATATTTATTGTTTTTTTCTTTTAAGTTGTATGTTCAACAGCATAATAAAAATAATTAATATTAAAGGATATACCTATGTTCCTTCTGTTCGGCCAACACAATTATAATTTAAATAATCACGACTATGGAAGAAAATGGGAGGAATATGATATTTTGCAACTCGTTCTTCAAATCAGTTGAACTAGAAGTTTTGGATAAATACGGAAACTGAAAGAATTAAATATTTATTGTAGTTTTCAATTGAAAGCAGTAGTAACGAAATTCTTCGATAAATACCACTACTACCCAGACTTCCCCTATGCGTTCTTAGTTCTATTCAAATCACGTAAAACTTTCTGTAAAGAGTTTTCTTAATTATTTTATTCCAATCGAATTTAATTACCATTTTTTAATTTTTCCGTATAATTTGTGAATAATGGATGAATTTTTATATTTATCACTACACGTTATTTTTTAAAATATACAACTCTGAAATTGATAATTGTTGTCTATTAATTTTCGATGATTCTCTTGCTTAAATTCGTTATTAGGGTATTTGACTTTATAATTTTGTTACTAAAATAGAATAAGTAATAACATTAAAAACGGTTGAAATAAATATATATTACCTAGGACTTTTTATTACAAAGTTATAACGAATTAAAAACTGACAAATTACGATTCGCGCGAAAATGCACCATAAAAAACACAATTAGATTGTGACGTCACTGGCCAGTTATTTAGCGTTCATTATAAGGAGTTTCTTAAATAACTAATATTTCGTTAAATATTGCATTTAAGTTAAATATTACATATTACAGTTTTCTCATTTTTTGCGTGGAAACTAAATTTATAATTTTTTTCAATTTAAGGAACAAAAAATTAACACTTATTCCTCTTTAAAAGTATCAATTAATTGTTTGTTTTATTCATTATTTATTTCATCACAAGGTTTTTTTAAACTTACTCTACAGTTTCAAAACATTTTTACAAAAAATATCGACATCAGTCAAATACTCTATTGTCGATCTTGTAAAAAAATATTTTCAGAAAAGGGTTTAGCGAAAATACTTTTTTCGTCGATTTATTCTCAAATTTTAAACTCTGCGTTATATTTAGATAGCCTGCTTATACGTTGTTTCATTTACAATAATTAGTATTTACAAATTTTTTGTCAAGTAATATATTTTCGTCTCGACTACCGACTTCAAAACACAGACAAATAGATATCGTTGTTCCATTGTACTACATCCCTATTGTTAGGGGCCTTTATTAGTGACGCGTGCGGTTAAATTTCGTTCGCGAATTAACTACTTATTTATTTATTGGTCCCGTTGAACTAATGGGGTCAAATCGGGTTCCGATTTGGGGTTAATCGCCAGTGTAATGTGACTATTGATGGTGGTTAAAGAGGGGTTCGGTTGGTGTTCAAATCGGGCGATCTTGATTTATAGTATTCGAGTTTCGAGTTGATTTATTTGGAGAGAAATTTGGTTGTACGTTAAATTGGATGACAATGGGCCCAAGCTATGTGCAGTTTCACACTACATTGATAAGTTAACATATTTCAGAAGATCTATTGGTTCTTGTAAGAATTTTTCACGATTAAATGGAACTACAATATGCCTATTAGCAAAGATCTTTGCTAATAGCCCAAATGAAGATGTAATGCAACGAAACCTAGGTCGTGGTAAAAAACTTAAAAAAAGTAGAAATAATACTACATCACGTAGTTTCAATTAATTGTGAATAATGAATTTTTACAAAATCAAAGCCAAATATATTCAACAAGTAAGATTTTCTGACAAATACCTACTGTTTCTGTTTCTTGGAATACATTTGCTATTATAAATTGTTTATTGATTCATTTTCTTGTTATTTTCGAACTCTTTAATATTATCTTAATGATAGTTTAATTATAAGACGTGTTAATTATTTACTACATGTTTTAATTGTTTGTTATATATTTTAATTTAACTTATTTGACTTTGTTAACCAAGCGAAACATTTTTTGCCTTTGCACCGGATGTTTTCAATCGCTCGTTTCTTTGTAAATACAATGTAAATTATTTAAATACATATCCAAATTAAAATAAGGTTTTTTTGTAAAAATCAAGATGTATCTGTATTAATAATAAAATTTGGCATATTTTTGAAAATGACAGATGTAACAAACGTTACTCTTTCAATATATACAAATTGGTATATATATATATATATATATATATATATATATATATATATATATATATATATATTTATACACACACACGTTTGTACGCTAACTGTATACTCGTTCGCATTGTCCTCTGATCTTCTTTCAATAAAAAACATACTGGTTTCCTCGTCGAATTTCTTCATTGTTCGTTTGTTTAATAAATTATTTCAAAGATTTAAATGTATTTGTCGCTATAGTATTATTTTTACTTTGATAATTGAAAATTTATGGGATATGTTTATTGAATTTATGGAATCCCCTAATTAGTAATGTTTATATTTTGGTATCTATTACGTACAATTTAATTTTCTTTCACAAATTTGTCTTCGTGCGGTCTTCCGGCTTTGTTATACATTTTTGATTTTATCCTTGTTTATTAATAAAACCACCATATTTGCTAAAATATTTTTTAAATAATTTATACCAAATTTCAGTAGTATTTAAATAGACACAGAACTTTAAGACTTCGGGCGAATGGAAATCTAGAAGATCTTAGAGCTATTTCTTTCTTCATCGTAAAACGGAAACGTGGAGAAAAAACAAATATAAACAATTTAATATATTTTGGCGTTTGATGTCAGCACTGAAGAAAGAGAAAGTGGAATTAATTCTTCACCATTTTTTTCTCTATCATATTCCTGGATAGTTCTCTCGGTAGAATAAAAAATGTACGATATTTTGCTATACCAATCATTCCGTCATCATAATCACATTTCGCTTCATCCCAAGCCTTGCAGATGCTATTCAACTCCCTCAGCGTAGATCGTCGTTAGCTTGGCTTCAGGCGGCTTTATTTCCTTGTCCCTTGAGACTTCTCTGAGGAGCATCTGACCGATCCATTCCACTTGAGACATTTTATTTAATGCTCAATCTCTTTATTGTATATCTCTTTCGGCTAAAACAATTGAAATAATAGCTACATCCCAACCAGCAATTGGCGAAGAGCTTGAAACCCTTAAGTTTTAATTATGATCTCATTTAAATATTTGGATAATTTACTATATAATAACCAGTTGCGATAATTGGATAAAAGAAAACGTAAGGGTCTTTTTTGAAAGACGCATGTGGAACACAAGCGAAGGGCGACATGTAAACAAGTAACAGTACTGAACATGGAAAATTAAGAATTATGATCTCATTTAAATATATCGATAATTTACTATATAATAACCAGTTGCGATAATGGCATAAAAGAAAACGCAATAGTCTTTTCTGAAAGACGCATGTGGAACAAGCAAAGGGTGACATGTAAACAAATAACAGTACTAAACATATATTACCTACCATTGTTCAACATACATGTTGAATAATGGTAGGTTTCCATTTTCCATTAGTTCCATAGTTTAATTCTATGTTATTACTATAAATGATTAGTGACGTGCCAAATGTTTGAGTGCACGATAGTAAATATGACTACCCCTGTGTTCACCTTTTGCATTATACGTATATTTCACATCAGTGATATTATGATGAAATTAATTTGGAAAACAAATGATACATTACATTCAAGACATTATCAAATACAAGTAAACCGTATAGCAGGTGCCAGTCGGAAAGATTCATCTTTTGCTGTAAATAATTTGATATGGGTAACATTACAACGAAACTCATGCAAATAATTATGCATTACATTCAAGATATTATGAAATACAGTTAGCCATATGGCAAGTGCCACTCGGAAAGATACATCTTTGTCCATGTTTTGCTGTAAATGATTTTACATCGGGGATACTAAGATGAAATTAAATGAAAAAATTATGCATTATATTCAAGATATTATGAAGTACAGTTAGCCGTATGGCAAGGGCCAGTCCGAAAGATAACATCTTTGTCCATGTTTTGCTGTAAATGATTTTACATCGGGGATACTATGATGAAATTAAATTAAAAAATTATGCATTACAGTCAATATATTATAAAATACAGACAGCCGAATGGCAAGTGCCAGTCGGAAATTTGGATCTTTGCCCATCTTTGCTGTAAATGATTTTACATCGGGGATACTAAGATGAAATTAAATGAAAAAATTTGCATTACAGTCAATATATTATGAAGTACAGTTAGCCGTATGGCAAGGGCCAGTACGAAAGATAACATCTTTGTCCATGTTTTGCTGTAAATGATTTTACATCGGGGATACTAAGATGAAATTAAATAAAAAATTTGCATTACAGTCAATATATTATAAAATATAGAGAGCCGAATGGCAAGTGCTAGTCGGAAAGTTGGATCTTTGCCCATCTTTGCTGTAAATGATTTTACACCGGTTATATTATAATGAAAAGCAAATGATGCGTTACATTTAAGACATTATCAAACACAAATAACCCAGATGACCCTGTATTGTCTTGTTCTTTTTTAGATGTATATTATTTGTTGGGAAAACTAGCAGAAAAATAATTTTCATCAAAACTTACGGAGTTAAATGTATTATTACTAAAGGATAGTAAAAGAAAATTGTTGGCTCTTTTTTCTTTCTAATCTACTTTAAGAAAATTTAATCAAAATCAATAGAGTCCAACAAAGTTTATATAACTACAAAACTCATTGTTTAGGTACATTGGCTATGGTTAAGAAAATTTTGATTACAGTCATCATGTCATTGTATACGTTGGACTCTGGTTTCGCCATGTATATGAATACATACCTAAGTAAAACACATTTAGTCTTCGGTCCAAAATCAAAACTTCCTTCCAGTTCTTCAACCAACATAACTGTACATCAGGTATGACCGACATTTTACAGCCAATTTCTACAAGGCCATTAGTTATAAACTATTTATTTAAATAATATTACTTTGCTCTTAAGTTTAGCCGCTTTGAAAGAGGCCGGTATAGCTTTGTATGATTGGGTTCGCCGTGCACAATGGGGTAGTCATTTGTTTTATGACGCCACAACGATTATTGGTAACGTTCATATTTTAACTTCTTTGTTCTGTTTTGTTGGTGAATACACCTTCCCTTCTCGTGCTTAATGTTTTATTGCCAGGGCCGGGGTTAGGAAAGTTAAATGTAAGCTTTGATGGAAAGTCTTCTACTAGCTTTGATGGAAAGAAATGAGAATTTGATTCTGACTTATATTAGTTTTCTTTGCTGTTATTATATATGAATAATCTTAAGATGAGATTGCTACCTAATAAGGCTACGCTGATATATTTGATGTGACTTATAATTAGTTTCCTTTGCTATCATTGTATATATAATCTTAAGAATGAGATTGCTACCTAAGAAGGCTACGCTGTATATTTGATGTGACTTATATTAGTTTCCTTTGCTATCATTATATATATTATCTTTAGAATGAGATTTCTACCTAAGAAGGCTACGCTGGTATATTTGATGTGACTTATGTTAGTTTCCTTTTCTATCATTATATATATAATCTTAAGAATGAGATTGCTACCTAAGAAGGCTACGCTGGTATATTTGATGTGACTTATATTAGTTTCCTTTGCTATCATTATATATATTATCTTTAGAATGAGATTTCTACCTAAGAAGGCTACGCTGGTATATTTGATGTGACTTATGTTAGTTTCCTTTTCTATCATTATATATATAATCTTAAGAATGAGATTGCTACCTAAGAAGGCTACGCTGGTATATTTGATGTGACTTATGTTAGTTTCCTTTTCTATCATTATATATATAATCTTAAGAATGAGATTGCTACCTAAGAAGGCTACGCTGGTATCTTTGATGTGACTTATATTAGTTTCCTTTGCTATTATTATATATAATCTTCAGAATGAGATTGCTACCTAATAAGGCTACGCTGATGTAATGTTAAAAATGTGAGAATATTTTTTGATTCATTAAACGTTATTTCGTTCAATAATCTTTTCATTGTAGTTTTTTTCATTATAGTCCTTTCTTTTTAAAATTATATATTCATATTATAAAATGTTTTATGATGAATAAAGTGTATTTATAATAAAATATTAAAAATTATTAATAACATAGTTTTGTCGCGTCGTTGTCATATTTAAATAAGTATTGTGTAGAAGTGTGCAAGTTCGTTTGTTGTTTAATATCAAAATTAGTCTTTAGTTTAAGCTGTAAAACAATTGTTAAAACATAATTAAAATCAGCTGTTGATATTTTTGCTGATTAGCTAACTGTATTACAACAATGTTAAATAAGTACTGGCGCAATTCCTTGCAATTTTAGGGTTTCATCCTTCGGAAGGAAAAACAGTGGGACTCTTATAGGATCGATTAGTTTTCTGTCCATCCATTCATCTATCTGTCTGTCAAAGCTTAGTTTCTTCTTGACTTGTAATTAATATCATATACTGAGGGTTATATTCCAAGTTTTTTGCTTTACGCAACAAAAAAAAACGGTTCTTTAAAGCGTGTCTCTTATTCGCTGATCATCAACTTTCGGCCGACCTGCAATCTTGAAAGTTACCATGATGAGAGATTTTGTTGCGCAAATAAAATAAAAAAACCCAAAAATCAATGTGGGATTATATATTTGTATAATTAGTTTGTTTTTTAAGCCTGTAAAAACGCACTAGGCAAAATAATTTTGTTGTGAAAATTAATTAAATAGTTTAATTAAAATACTACGTATCCTTAAATATTTATAAGTGAACGTAACGCTCGTAGTCGTGATTGACAGTTTTTTGTATTGTCCAATATCAAAGATAGTGTATAAATTTAATTATTAGACTACTAAAACATGAATATGACTTAAGCTTTCAAAAATAAATATTTGTGTGTTTGTTTTTCTTTTATTTCTTGAATCCGAAATGTTCAGACAAAATTCGGATGAATCCAGATGGAAAGCCAAAAAGCGGGGCTTATCAGGACAAATCCGGATAAGCCCGGTAAACCTGTCCCATAGTCGCCTAGATATCCTAAAATTAATGACGTAAATTAACTGAAATAATTACATTGAAAAATTGCAATCAAGTGCTCGCATAGGTGTATAGATTTTCTTAGATTTTTCAAGCAGGTACATGAAAAATTGGAGAAAACATGGAGAGAAAGAAAACATGATAAGTCGTTTTGAAGCTTAATTTTTCGCAATAGAAAATGAAAAATTAAAGATGGCAAATCAGACCGCAGTGTTTGTTTATGTTTCTATTTTAAATATAAGGCTAAGTACATTAATTTTTTTTTAATATTTTTCTACATATTGATTGATATCGAATCCTAAAAAGCTCATATATATCATATATGTATTTATAATTACTTAGTAAATCTACTTATATAATACCGGAAGGTTCGTTTGTTTGTTCCCGTTAATTTTTAGAAAAAACTATACAATTTTTTTATCAGAAAATCTATTTTTAAGATTTATCACAACCTATACATTATAATTCTATGATTTACAGGGACAGAGTAGTAACAGAAAATATAATAAAAGTTTTGAAATATTGCTTGAACGATGTAAGATAGAGAGAGACCTTCAATATAGTCCCGACTACGACAACTGATATCGTTTGGCGAACTTACCGAAAGCATTAGTGATTCTAAACCGATTTGTTCAATAACATGCTAAAAGAAAACACCTGTACTGATTTAAGCCACCAAAGACAATAAGTTAATTTTATTATAGACCCGATTAAGAGACCGGAATCGAATGTGCGTCGACATAACACTCTTCTAGCCTATGAAGGCTTCATTTTCGCAGGTTCCTTCGATTTGGAAGGTTAGTTATGCCTATTAATATAATTCTACTAATTTCCTTTAACTATGTTTTTCAGCATTTCTTTAATTTAAATAGATACACCTTTCTTTTCAATCACTAGTTGTATACTTTTTTACAGACTAACGCACTAGTTTCAAGATTTGTCGAGAAAAGCAATTATAATTCGAGTAATTTTAGAACTATTCAACTTTTTAAATAGATTTTTAAACAGAGGAGGCCTTTATTTAAAAAAATAAAACCTTTTTTAAATTTTTGTTTAAATATATATTATGTTCTAAATTTATCTTTGGAAAATGACGTGCGTATCCGTCCATTAATCCGCATGAGAACACGCAACATGTCACGTTCTTGACTGATTCTGGTGATTTTTTTTTTCTATTATCGGTTATTGTTTTGAGAGAGGGAAAGTCAGTAGAATGTTCACTTCCCTGAGGGCGGTTGCTATAGGATGACCAGTGATAGGTATTACTTGGTCACATCAACGGCTACTTGATCAGCTCTTTCTTGTTTCATCTTGCTCATCACAATGTCTTGTCGAGGTTATCTGATTGCCGACGAGCAATGTGACCAAAATAACTAAGAATACTTTGGTAACAGATCGTAGAAAGTCCAGTTTAGATGTTTACCTGTTTACTTGTTCGTTTTTTTCCAGGCTATGGTTTGCAGAGATTCTTTCTCCAGCACTACATACAAACAGTTTTTTTCGTTCCGCTGGCCATATTTGAGTTCTTAAACCTTACATTTTTAATATTTTCTTAATACTATCAAGGAAGTTTATAAACATATTGGAGAATTACTAGAGCTACCCTATAGAGCAATTACTGCACCCCCTACCCCTAACACGCGACTGATTGAAACACAATTGGCGCGGAACGCTCCTTTTAATCGGTGTCCAGATAACAGGGTGCGCCCCCCGTCTGCAAATGATACTGGTGTAGATCGTTGCGACTAGGGTCCCTATACGTTGTGATAAAATAATTGGGACTTATTCACAATTGGGAGCATTTTTATTTGTCTACGATAACGTACTTTTGAATGATTTTTTGTGGTTAATATCTGGCAATGGTGTAGTTTTAAACGAATTTTTATCGGTTATATTAAATTGTGATTTGTTTTCTATATGTTTTAAAAATGAAATTTAGCAAAACATATTTTAATTATTTATATTAATTTGTCTTCAGTACACTACGAAGCTAAGCGGTTTAGTAATTTTAATATGCGTCTTTTCCGCTTAACTAAGATTTTTTGCTGTGGTTCCAAAACTAATAAAGTTTGGTTACTAAAAAAATAATTTAAAAGTATTCCCTTAAAAATCTATTTTCGGGATTTTTGCATAGTGGGGGAGGGGCACATTGAAAATATTTCCACATAATATTTCACAAACGGATTTATAAAATGAAAAATGGGAAAAGGAACTAAGTATCATTAGGAGGTAAATGAATGTTTTGCTACGCATTGAGCGAGATCTTTATCCGAAACATAAATTTCACGCCCCAAGTAAAATATACAAATTACGAGGATGTGACAGACAGACGGACATATTTGATTCCAACACCCTAAAAAGAGCCAAATACGCAAGAGTAGAATTCAGTAGCTGTCTACATAACTTATGTTAGAACTTATATAACCATAGTTATCTAGATAATCTGATCGAATTCTAGTATCTATCTATCTCTATCTTTTTCAGACTTTGAAACCTAAGGTTGAAAAAATATAGAGGGAAGGAAACCCATTGCACTTTAAAACTTAATCCTTCACAAACGATACTTAAAAATGAAAAAGGCCTAACTTAATCCTTAATTCATTTTGAAATGCCAATGATGTGTCAGGTGATGGTGAGCGCGAAAAAAGGAAATCGCGGAACCGGATATTACTACAGTTACTTTCGTGAAAAGCGCAATGTTCATTTTCCACCATGAATCTTAGAGTAACATCGGAACCAATTTTCAGGCCTTTTGTTCAACTTCAGACCAAGACGGTGGCGTTATGTATATTTTTAGCAGAGTTATTGGAGTTTGAATTTACTTCGGCCGAAACTGTCGTCTATTTGGACCCGATTAAGTTTTGATGTCAAAATTTTCTGTTCTCTTATGTGTATGGGGTACGAAAAACATTTTAAATTTTGTGATCTCGATATGAAGCACCTATTAGTATTTTATGTTTTGAGGCTAAAAAAATCTTGAAAATATGAGGCTATGACAGACGTGGATGGATATGATAGAATTATAAAAGTTCCTTGTTTCAACATTTATCTGAAATTGTCTGTAAATTAAAATTATTTAAAAAATTTTCAAGGAAAAAATATTTTTTTTTAAATTTAGTGGGTTTTTCACTTTTAATACTCGGCGCATATTTGAAATTAAATTTTCAGCGAATATTTTTCTAACAAATTTATTATAATTATTATTGAAAAATATTGCGTAAAACTCTTTTTAATACCCAAAACGTATTTGTCCATCCGCTATTCATTTTCTCTCCGTCCCACATTTTGCATTATAATTAATGGTGACAGCAAGCCACGCGCGCGATCTAGGGGCGCGCGTGTATCGCTTTCGATCAATTAGCTGATAATCCATTTAATGCGGCCACGCGACAGTTTTCGTTCACAATGATTTGTTGGGCATTGAGGAACGCCAGTGGCCGGCTGGTAATGCGTGCGGGGACATGTGTGCCGACTGTTTCATTACAAGCGAGTGCGTGTGATGGGTCGGTAGGTCTATTTATATGGATTAGCCGATACATCGGGCGGACGGGATGGTGTGGATTCGGTGTTGCAATTGTTTTGTTCAGATAACAGTATTACCAGTTTCGACACATGCGAGACTAGACGTACTGCACATCTGGTAATTATAAGATTGTAAGAAAATGACTTATAATAACTACGCAGTGTTACTATAAAACATAGGTAATTTTACAAAAAAGTGAGATAAGAGACGACGTTAACACTTTCCTAATGAAAATGCTCAAGGATTCGTAACAGATGCAATCTTAATCTTTCATCTCTTTTTTACTTAGTAAAAACAAACATTTAAAAAAATAATACGTTCTCTCTTTAATACCTCCGATCCATATTTCAAAACCTATCAACTATATATACACATAAATATACATAGTGCGTCTTTGAAGTCTGTATTAAAAGTCTTTCTGAAAATGCACACTATTTACCCAGAGAATATAGCCTTGAGATAGAAATGCCCCATACCTTGTTATTCTTCTATTATAGATCTGTTAAAGATTGGTTAATGCTCTGTTAATGATCTTCTACATTTAGATTTAATAATGTCAATTTTTAGGCAACACGGACGTCACGCTGGGACTAAAACAACCGCGTGACGTCGCATATTATTTCCCTATAAAAACGACTCTAACTCCATCTGTTGGTACCGCTAATAATTGATAGGAAAAGTCGGTATAGCAGAGCGTTAGGATGGCAAAATAGTTTCATCTTCCCACATATATGTTACATCTACTTATAATTTATTGTCTATTTTGTTTCTAATAGAATGAAGTATTCGCGGATATGTTCAGCGGAGAAATCATAAGGCAATATTGGGTCTAAATATTACACTCAATTTCCAATTTCTTTTAATTAATATAATACTAAAAAGTTTAATTTTGGTAGTCACACGCGTTTGCTGTCAATACATGTCTCCGTTACGTGTAATATATTTTAAGCCCTCATAATATTTTCTTAACAATTCGTTGTATTCCACGTATATGTATGTTGTTTAGGTGATTATTACAAGCCAAAATAAAATTAATCGCCTACAAACCCGCACGCATACACACGAGAGCGAATTCCAACGCAAGGATACCTATTTGTGTCAGAAAGCTAATTAAGTTGGAGTAAACTTAATTTGACAATTGATTCAAGTTTATCATCATAATCGAATAAAGAAACCTTGATTGCAATCTGCTGGAAGCCGAATCCGACTCGATCGATTTGGATGAAATAAAAAAAAATGATTAAACATATCTGTGAATCTGACGCAATGAAGTTATGTGAAGACTAAGGCGAATGCATTGAAAATCAAATGATTTAAAAATGTTTATGGATGTTAAGACATAGAAGAGATAATGGGCCTTGAATTGTCTAAGCGTATGTTAGTGTAGCACAATTTCTTTCTCGCATTACGAAACTTTCGCTCTATTTACTTAACGCTTCTTCGCAAAACCATGCTGGTCGTAAATAATGTCAATTCATCTAAGGTAAATGACTCATTGAATCTAAATCAAGAAAAAGAATAGATTAACTTTAATGATTCAATGTCTTTAAATGAAACTGTAAAACTGTGTCTGTAGAGACTGCAATTTATTTGAACCTAAACCAAGCAGTTCTCACATTACGTTCTTTTATTTATTGAGCTGAAAACCTTATTGTAACTGATTGATTTTTCTTTGATTAATTTTCCAGGCTTAAGACTATCAATGAAATGCTGACAAATATTAGGTCCAAATAGGAATTCTTTAAATATTCCTAATAACTTAGTTTTAATACTAGTTCCTCGCTCACTCCATACAATTGATTACTAAAAAGTTCAAGTGATGTATCTACTTAATACGCTCTATGGGTGATTTCACGTTTAATAGAAAAGGATACACTAAATAAGAAAAAAATGAACGTCTACTAGCATCACTAAGAAAAATGTCGATCATATCAATGAGTCATTCAGTTAACGCAACGTAAGCTAAAATCTATCCATACATTATTTGTTACGCAGAAACGTTCCTGAATCAAAGAGCGAAATGAATCAATAAAATTTTAAGTGAGTCCTTTAGCTTAATGAATCAATATAAACTATATATATAGTGTACCGATTATTTTGATTCACTCACTGTTAAACAGGTTTACTATATGCATTTAGATGGTTGAAATGTACACGTATATTTCACACATTGTACACTCTTTAAAAGTTTTATCGAAATCGTTAATCATATAAACGATAAATCTTGTATTTTTTTTATTAAAAATTAAGTTATTTTCCATAATTGTTTGTAAATGTTGTTTTTAAAGAACTGTTTTAAATAGCGAGATGAAATAAAGTGTAGGCTGTGTCTCGTTGTATTCTTCATCCACATATGTACCATATTAATCTATGAAAATCATAGATGTGATAGGGTTATCGAAAAAAAGTAATTGAAAAACTCTAAAAGAGCGAGCCACAAACAGAACCGTTGTCAATGTCGGTTGACAGTTTATTTTTAATTAATTGTATATTATTCGTAATAATTCGTTATTCGTATTGATTATTATTCGCAATTGTTTCCAATAATTTATTGTGTATTTCATTCGATTATATTTGTTATTTTTGTTTCCCATTAACAATTTTTCATATTTTCAAAATATAATATTTGCGTATTGATGAAGATAGGTTTTCTTTGTATTCTATTACTGTTATAAATTATATTTGATTTTTTATTTTTTTGATTGTCAATCGCCGAATTATTTGGTTCTTTATATTCTAAAAAAAATATCATCTTTTTAACAATTATATTCTATTTGTTCGCCGCATCGTTTTGTGTCTTAATATCTGTGTAGTGTATACAGCCTATGGAGCGCGCGATGGGTGGGAACAGTATGCACGGGTGAGAACACTGTCTTAGTTCGTTCGCAAACGTACGTAGTCTCAATCAAGTTTAAGCAGTGAACATCACTTGTGAGATTCGGGAGAATTATTTCAATATTTATCTTGTAAAAATGGTCAATTATACAGTAAAATCCTGTAAAAATGACACCCGGGAACACCAAACAAAAAGCTCGCATCACATTTCACCGGTAAGCAAATTTTTAATGTTTTTAGACAAATCACGCGCTGCGGGGTTGAAGGAGACGAGGGAGGGGTGGCTATAAGTTCCGTCACCAAAGCTCCGTTATTCCATTGCGTATATTGGCAGTCGAATAGTGACGTACGCACTAGATGCGAAGTCGATGTTTTTACCAGTTTTTAAACGTTTTGCTTCTTTTGGTTAAGCGCGTACATTTGGACTTGCATTGATTACTTTATAATCATTTAAATGTGCCTGAATTATTACGGGTTTTATGTATTAACTAAATTTTATAATTTTTTAAATACAGTCGATTTACAAAAATGTTGATCACTTTAGGAGTTTACGAAAAATACTAAAATAAATTGCTAGAATAAAACTTAAAATGTTAAATAATCATACACATTATAATATACGATAAGGCTATAAATATAGCTACCGTTTTCATATATTTTTTCTATAATATATATATATATATATATATATATATATATATATCGTACCCAGATGCAAGCCAATATACCAGGTACCACATTTACCATTATCATTTGACCTTATTTTCTGCGGAAAAAGCTCGTATTGTTGATAATTTGTGTGGTATTTGTTGTGTTTGATAAGAAAAAATTATGTTCTTGAAATATTTTACGTATCCATTACATTTTTAACATTCTAGTAAGATTGGGAATTGTCTAGAATGATGACTGAAAGTAGTTTTGTGAAAGCATAATCGTATAATCTGCCGAGGATAGATACATTCATATGACATCAAAATTTGCTTGAAATCCAGATTTGACGTCCGCTAAACTGCAAAGAAATTGTTTTAATACGTCATTTATAATAATGTATATTCCATATTATCAATACATTGAATTGCCGGTCGCTCGCCGCGACCCCGGCTATGATTATCGATAACGCAGTAATATTCACGCGCATCCCTATTGGTGAAGTTATACATACATATATATATATATATATATATATATATATATATATATATATAATCAATATATGTGGCTATGGCACATCTACCTAAGATATGCATTTGGTGACCGATGCAGCATGCGCACTCTATAGGATACTCTCAGCCTAAAATTACGTGCATGCATAAAATATTTCTGAATGATATTACAGCAAGATACTGATTTGGAATCTTAAAGAAACCTGCCAGGAATTGCTAGCAAATTCAGAGCAAAAGGGTAGTTATGAACGTAGAGAACACAATGCAGACGAAGAAATGCATAGTTACTTAGAGCTCACATTTGAGCAAGAGTTTTTATAAACACGTTGCGCCATCTACTAACATATCGGAGTATCAAATTTTATTATTGTTTAAAACATTGAGTTTATGATTCAAGCTAACTTATGCGTTAGCCTGAATCATAAACTATCTCCATTATATGTACCCATAAATTAATATGAAATGACTCGATTATATGTAAATTTAAGTTAAAGCTGAAAACTTACTGCGACTACGTTGAGGTGTATTTAATGTTACTTTTTAGACGCCATTTTACTTATTTGACAGGTTTAGTGTTGCCAGTTTGATAAATTAAAAATATTGTTTAGTTCTGTGAGTTGGCAACGATGTGTAATTAGTATTTCCTTTATGTAAATTGTAATTAGTATTTCCGAGTGCCAATAAATTGGGGAGGTTTCAATTTAATGGCATTTTACTCTAAATAGATTAATATAATATAAATATATTCTAAATCAAGTTTCAACCCGTTCATGCACCAATGAGTATCAAACATTCAAACATTTCGCTTTTATAATATTACCGGCATTATGTAATAATAATATTTAATTTAATTAATTTATTTTTAGTGTTTCTTTTGCAAAAATTGTATATTTCCTATTTAAAGTTATTGAAATCTGAAGGAATGCAACACCGATTATTTGGGACAGCCAACGAAAACAGATTATGGAGCTATGTTAAGACTTGTGAAACATATTCTATCTAGGATGCAGGAAAGCGATAGGCTCTGAAAATGGAGTAACAGCAGTGGTGGCTTTGAGGATATAGTTATATTAGAGAGAGGTTCAAACACAATCGAGAGATATAGTCAGTATGCTACTTTTCAACACAGAGTTAATTTAGGGCGCTTTTTCCGAGGAAAAATTGTACATTTCCTAATTAAAGTTACGAAAGTCAAAGGAAAAGGAACACGCAGTATTTTAATACAATCATTAATGTTTCTACCCCTGTGGCGCCTCGCAAGATTTCAAGTGTCGCATATCAGAGTGCAGTGGTCCGACATTTTAAAGTGGCGGCGACCACTTTTTGTGACCCCTGCACGCAGTCTCCAGAGCTTCCGTACGCAGCGGACAGATGCGAGACATTAAATAAACATTTTAATCTCTGTTATCTACTTGTCAATGTTGTTTGGTTGCGTTGAGGACGTCGGTACGTTAGGGTTCGTACTCACTTATAATTTAGTTTTCACAATTTATTTATTGAAGTTATACTTCTTTAGGCGCGTTATGAAAAAATTATGAGAGTGAAATTTTAAGATTCGTCACACAAAAGTTACAGTATGAAGTTGCAGCGGTTGCAGTCTCGAAATAAAAGCTATTGGCACCATCGTCGCCTCTGTTCACTGTTTTCATATTCATAGAATTTATCCACATGTTTCTAGTGTCTACATTCACACACGTGTTTTAGTTTCATATAAGTACGATTTATATATGTGTTGATAAATTATATTCAGTAGTGATTTAAATTCAATATTTTGATTAATATATTTACTATTCGTAAATATTAGTGCTCCAATATAATTGAGGTTATCTATCCGTGTGTATTATTTAATGATGCCAAAGAAGTATAACTTCTCACGCGCATACATAAGTACACGCACCCTTTTTTATTATTTATATATAATTACGATAACATTACAGTTTTAACAACTTTGTATTTCAATAAAGATGATTGGACATTTAATTAAATTTAATAACATTAAAACTTATAACGGTGATATACTTCAACAATTTTACTAACACTCATTACAAACACGTCACACTCTGTTGCAATTGGGTACCGTGGAGTGGAGTATTTTGATATAACTCGGTTCTAGATGCCGGTATGGCAAAAATATTATGACTACGCATGGGATGACTACCTAGTCATCAGATATGAAGAGCGAGTTTCTTTTTAAATAAATTCGGGCTTGAATCTTTCTGTTTAAATATCTCTTTCGTGTTTCAATGTATGGTAACCGTGCGTACCAAAGAGAAAATCGGTAAGAAATGGAAAAGAGAAATAACCATATCGCCTCTTGTATAAATATCGAAAGAATATTTTTGGACACGTTAAATCATCAGCCTGGAGATGAGGGTCCTAAAAAATAGAGCCGGCTTCGTAATAAAGTCTTATATGATAACGATTTATTCCATGACAAATTATATCATGAGAATTTTTATACATATGTCAATTTTTTTATTACCTAATTTTGTTAAAGGTTTTTCACCTAATTTATAAATTAGTGTTTGCAGTTTCTTTTTAAGTTTTGCCAACATTAATAGTAGAAAAAAAGGTGCCTTTTTTTCTACAAATAAATTTGTGTCCTTGATAATTGAAATTGGCTCCATGAGAAAAGTCCTTTTCTCAGGGAGCCATTTCTCTTCTTTCTGAAATGAGTTTTCCTTCAATATTTACAAAGGGAAGGTTAAAGGGTAAGCAATTGGTTTACAACTCTACAAAATAATTGAATATACCTTTAATTGTGATTATTAAAGAAAAAAACAATTAAAACACAGATCAGTTGTCATAAGCCACAAACGTTAAAAAATGAGCTAATGTTTCATACAAACTTACGTCTGTTTATCAATATATACAAATAAAATTGAAACGTCTGTTTGTGATTTTCGAATTTTCACCACATAAATACTTTTTCGTTCGCATATTCGATTACTAATATGAATATAACGTTAAATATTTCTATGTATGTCTGTACGTACGGATTTAACTCGATAACCATTGAAGCTATTTACATGAATTTGGTGGCTAATTTAGTTTTTATTTCATCATAGTATCTCAAACTCTCTTATGACGATATTGGTATTGGTTCCCGTGAAGCATGTCTACACACTCTCATTTGAGACTGTGGTACCAACATATACCTGTTGCGAGGCCCATAGAGTATCCCTGATGCAGGATAAATATGTCGTATGGAACCATATAATTCCGTCCTTAATCAGTACCTAATATATTTATAGACGATTTATTTGGCACAATTAAATGAAACTACGTGATGTTGTATTATAAAACTTTTTTTTGAGTTTTTTACCACGACCTAGGTTTCGCTATATTACAACATCTTCAGGTGGGCTATTATAAAAGATTAACTCTTAGGAACTTCCAGCAGCATTTATATATTACACAAAACGTTAATTTTGTAGAAATTCAATATCATTTAATTTTTATTCACAACTAAATGAAACTACGTGCTGTAGTATTATTTCTACTTTATTTAAATTCTTTACCACGACCTAGGTTACGTTGTATTACAACATCTCCAGGTTACGTTGTATTACAACATCCTACCATCAACATTACAACATCTCCATATTTACAAAACGTACTTTTATAAATTACCCACCTGAAACCGTTGTTGTACAATGAACCTAGGTCGTAGTTAAGTATTAAATAACGTAGAAATAATACTAGATCAAGTAGTTTCATTTGGTTGTGAATTAAAATTAAACGATATGAATATTTTTGATGTTACTCCATGGGCGCCATCTATGATGGAGTAGCAGAAGTTTCGATCAACAAAAGCTTTTTTTATGAAATTGCATAGAGCGCAATCTGTGATGCAGTAGCAAAATCCTTGATTTATTATAGATATGTTCATACTTTATTTCGTTTTCTTTTAAATAGGCTGTAAAAACAATTCCAAAGTCCACGTGAACAAAGTTTCAATATTCTGTACAAAAGCATTTCCAAAAATAGCGTCATTAAAAATCCGCCCACATGACTGTCACGGTGTCCACGACATCTTTAAGTGAAATGAACATAAAAATGTTATATTTTTGATACATACAAAATATTAGCTTGGCATAGTGTGTGCTCAGCTTTACGTCAATGTAGAGACGACGTTGACCCAGTTAGTGGGATCGTGGGAGTAAAGATAATTCACTGGCAGATGCATTCGCTAAGTGGCCACTTCAATGCGCTAATTACGTTGACGTCGTAATAACTCAGCGCAAAATTTGGATGGACGGCGAAGGGAATCAGTTGTCTCATGTAGGCCGACGGAAAGCTACATGACTTATTTGATGTTTATAATGAGTTTACGCACTGTAAAGACGCCGTTAAATGAAGTAATACCCCGTTTAACGTTGTATATGTTTTCCGGAAACGGAGTGATGAGTGAAAATATTGTATAACTGGGTTCATTCATAGCACATGAACGTACCAATAGTAAACTTTAACAAAATTTTGTACAAAAATGATCGAAAAAATTGTACAAAATTTTGTGTGATAATTTCTTGAAAATAATTATATTCATTAATCAAGAATCAACCCTCACGAAATTGAAATAAATTTTAATACATATTTATTATCATCAATTTGTAGTTATTAATAAAAAATTGGCAAATTAAGAAATTAAACCAAAATAATGATTTGAATTTCTCTGTGAGTTTTTCAAAAAAATCAGTTCAAAATGTTTAGAGGGACTTTTCGTTTCTGATTACGGCTGGATACATAAACGCGTTATAGCGAAACCGTCTTAAATGCAACCAGTATAACTTTCGAAAGTTTAATAGAAATTACACCGCTCCCCTACAATAAACTTACTAACGTAAGCTGTGGGAAAACCCGCACAAACCCAGCTTCCGCTATTGTTTTGTGTAATATATAAATGCTGTTGGAAGTCCCTAAGAGTTAATCTTGCTAATAGCCCACCTGAAGATGTTGTAATACAACGAAACCTAGGTCGTGGTAAAGAACTTAAAGAAAGTAAAATTACATCATGTAGTTTCATTTAATTGTGAGATGTTTTTGCTATTTAATTTAGATTTTAAACTCTAAATTTAATTTAGATTTAGAGTAATATCTAATAAATAGTAAAAGTTGTTTATATGTAGTAATATTTCGTACAAAATGATACATGTAATGAATATCTCGAGTAATGCGGTGATGAGTGATGTTACAAAATTAAATTTAATTTAGATTTTGAGTAAAGTGTAAGAAACACTAATAGGTGTTTTATGGAGTAATATTTCATACAAAGTCATACATATCATGAACATCTCGAGTAATGCTTAAGGAGGATGAGCGATGTTACAAAATTAAATTAAATTTAGATTTTGTCTAATGTCTAAGGAACACTAACAGGTGTTTACATGGAGTAATACTTCGAACAAAGTGATACATATCATGAACATCTCGAGTAATGTTTAAGGTAATAAGAGGTGATACAGAGTGATTACTTTTTCGGAAGTAATGAGTGGTGGTGCATTATCTTTTGACGTACTGTTTTGCGCATGCCTACAATAGACCCATCGACGAAACCAATGATAACTTTGATAATAATATTTAATTCAGATTTTAAAATCTCGTTTTTGTGCAGTAAATCGTATTTAAACATTTATTAGCAAATCTATTAAAACCCCCACATTGTTATACATGTCGCCGGTGGTTAATACAGTGAACACTCTTTGCCAGTTGCTTGTCGTCACAATTAAACCAAAAAAAACGCATCAGAGCCAATATCCTTAATTACATTACATATCACAATTGTCTATCGCAATTTCATAGAGAAACTCACCCCAAACTTACTACCCCTCGCCCCATCTCGACACCCATTCAAATTCCAATACAAAAATATGATTTTACACTATCAACTTCATATTTTGTAGTCCAAGTTTCATTATCATGCGTATCATAATTGAATAGAGTTGTGCCCCTCGAAGTAAGGGGTCCTCGCATGCAATCGGCCGGGGGTGCAGGCCGCCCGCCCCAACTTGTCAAAACATGATAAATAATAAATAAGTCGCTGCTGAATTTGTGAACGACCCCTCGTATTATATTAATATTTAGATTATTTTATCAAGGGTATTTATCTTGATTATCATATTTTTATTGCTGTATTTTTGTATTGTGTCTTTAGGGGAGTCTTGTAATGGAGTTGGAGATATTTTGCATTGAATCGACAATGCGACACGCCAAATAATTTAATTGTATTATAAACTAGAGGGCATAATAGGACTTCGGTTAGAATCAAGAGTAACTAAGAATTTTGTATTTTGTATTTGTAATTTTGTATTGTGTATTTAGGGGAGTCTTCTATTTTGTATTGTGTCTTTAGGAGAGTTCTTTTATTCTCTGAAATTTTATATTGTGTCTTTAGGAGAGTTCTTTTATTCTCTGTAATTTTGTATTGTGTCTTTAGGAGAGTTCTTTTATTCTCTGTAATTTGGATTGTGTCTTTAGGAGAGTTCTTTTATTCTCTGTATTGTGTCTTTAGGAGAATTCTTTTATTCTCTGTATTTTTGTATTGTGTCTTTAGGAGAGTTCTTTTATTTTGTAATTTTGTTTTTTGTAATTTTATATTGTGTCTTTACGTCTTCTAATGGAGTTGAGAGATATTTTGTATCGAATTGACAATGCGACACGCCAAATAATTTAATTGTATTATAAACTAGAGGGCATAATAGGACTTCGGTTAGAATCAAGAGTAACTAAGAATTTTGTATTTGTAATTTTGTATTGTGTCTTTAGGGGAGTCTTCTATTTTGTATTGTGTCTTTAGGAGAGTTCTTTTATTCTCTGTAATTTTGTATTGTGTCTTTAGGAGAGTTCTTTTATTCTCTATAATTTGTTTTGTGTCTTTAGGAGAGTTCTTTTATTCTCTGTAATTTGTATTGTGTCTTTAGGAGAGTTCTTTTATTCTCTGTAATTTGTATTGTGTCTTTAGGAGAGTTCTTTTATTATCTGTATTGTGTCTTTAGGAGAGTTCTTTTATTCTCTGTATTTTTGTATTGTGTCTTTAGGAGAGTTCTTTTATTCTCTGTAATTTTGTATTGAGTCTGTAATTTAGTATTGTGTCTTTAGGAGAGTTCTTTTATTTTGTAATTTTGTTTTTTGGAATTTTATATTGTGTCTTTACGTCTTCTAATGGAGTTGAGAGATATTTTGTATCGAATTGACAATGCGATACGCCAAATAATTTAATTGTATTGTAAACTAGAGGGCATAATAGGACTTCGGTTAAAATCAAGAGTAACTAAGAATATTATAATTTTCATCTTGGTCGTGTGATATAATTTAATAATTTTCAAAATCCAGAAGACGGCCTATGAACGTTTCATTAAATTTGTCTCGTATTTTGAAAACAAATATTTTTCCGGTTACTAATAATCGTTTTCAGTTTTGACCAATATTTAGATATGAAATTCTTTTGAGGTTAAAAATAAATCGTTTACGACAGTTTTGAAGCCCTTCTGATTTATCGACAAACTGTTCAAATGGGTTAAAGGAAAATTTGGAAATTTGAGTTTCGGCCAAATTGCGAAGAAAATTTGAAAAGGTTTCTGAAAATTTTTCGAAAATCTTACGATTAAGGGTATTTACTTGTGTATGCCAAGTGAGATGTTCGCCAATCAGTAGCCAAAGTTTTTTGCTGGAAAGCAAAAAGGAAACCAATGCGATCCTGTTAAATAAGGCTTTGCATATTTTCTTCTGTATTTAAATAATATGGTTTTTGCGAATGTAGAGTATGTTAATAATTAAAAAAAATTTCCAAAAGTCTAAATAAAATATTTATTTATTTACATAGTTAAACGTAAATAATCAACACATATAGCGGAGTTATTGCTGTAAAAGCAATCTCTTACAGCAAATCAGAACACCGGTACAACTCCGCTCGATGGACAGCCGGGAATAGAACCCGCGTTCCCGCGATACGTTTAGCCGTCAAAAGCTTACGCCTCGTGATGAATTAAACATGGTGTCAAATATTAGTATTTATGAAGATTTTTTCCAAAATTTTTGAATATTTGTGGATCTGTGGATGGTTGGTGGGGGGGGGGGGGAGGATGAGCAGCACCCTTCACATCATGTAAAAAGAAAAAAAATTAAAAATCGAACCTTTTCGAACGCTTTCGTTTCAAAATACTTTTTAATTAGAGTTTACTCGATGGAATTAAAAAAATATTTCACTTAAACTATTTGTTGTCGGTGAGAGGTACATTAACATATGTATGCATTAAAATCCAGAAAAGTTATTAATGGAGAGGTACATTAATAATTTTTTTAAATTTTGGAACGGATACACATACAAAACCCTGAAAACTCTGTAGTTTTTTTTTACAGAGTCGATTTAAAATAAAGTTTTCTTTGTTGCATCACTTAAGAGAAAAGAAACCGAGATACGCTCTACCCGAAACTAGTTAAATGACCAGCGTTGCTTAGTTCTCTGGGGGTAACACGATACTCTCTTACTTTAGATTGAACCGTTTTAGTGCCATGGTTTTTTACTCATATATACTTAAAAATGCCAAAGAAATCTTTTGTTTTTGATGTCATTTACCCTTGTCTCGAAAAAAAACTGTATCTCTTCCAAAAATTATCCAATTTTAATATTTTTTTCGATATTTTCTTAATAAAAACTTGTACAAGGATAATAAAATACAAAGAAAATTATGGAAATATATATTGTGAACAAAATTTATAACAGAAACTGAAATCAAGGTCACATCATATTTTCGCAGTCCGGTACACCCTCTGTATCAGCAAAATAATTGTTGTCGTCACTATTATCACTATCACTCAAAATTTGCATTACGCCAAATTGTGAGCACACCACAATGTCACTCCTACTATCACTTTCTTCACAACTTGAAAAACGATAATTTTCACACGAATTATTTTCATATTCCGACATTATGGGTTAAAAATGTTCGTCTCCTGGATCCTTTTTATATTGTAATTACTAACAATATTATAATTTGAACTTTACGTAACACGTAGAAAGATAAAAAATTAGCGATGCGTGCGAGTGGCCTCTCCTACCGCTCGCTAAACAGCAACTGATTTCGCGAGCGCCATCGCGCTCGTGGCAAATTTAGTTAGTACGCGCACGAGTGTAATGGTGCTCGTCGGCACTTAAACGGTTAAACTTACAGTCTATTAGAGTACTTATTTTTTAACTTACTTCATAGTATTGGCTGTAAGAGACTGCTCTTGTGGCAATAAATCTATCACTATACTTTAACTTAGTTTTCTAAAATAACATAAATATAAAATAAATAAATATATTCCACCAGGATGTTTCCGCCCGCGCGCTCCACGTAACACTTTATACTCTCTTATTTCGGCGCTCGTCCGTATCTCGAGTGGTTCAGAACCTGCCGTAGTACCGCCACCAGTAATGAACGATGAAGGGGTATCAGATGGGACACAAGTGCGTGGGCATGACCACCGCATCTTGGGGCAGGTTTTTATCGTGCTTAATTACCTTTGCTGCGACTGTTGGAGATTACCGTCTATTAATAATGTTTCTTAAAAGGGGTCTGTTTTAACTTATGTGTGTCTATATCAATAATTTATTAAGATATTTAAGTGTCATGAACGGGACTGGCAAAGTTCATATAGTGTTGGGTCCAGATGCTACAAGAATAGAAACGACATGACAAAATAAGCTTCTTAAAAGTTTTATTTCAATCGTCAGACAAAAGAGAAACGGAAACTACTCTGGTTTAGTGAAAATGCAATTTTTCCTTATTTTTTTCGTTTAAATGAAAGGAAATAGGTAAAAGATTAAGTGTTTGCAATTTTTAGGGCCCGTTCGCGATTATTTTGTTAAAAATGTGATATCAAATAAGTTCCCATACAAAAGTGCGGTTTTCCAAAGAAGTGTAAGTTACAAATTTCATGTGGAATTACAAAGATACAGTAGGCAAGTGCTGAAAAATTAAAATTTTGTAAATAGTATAATAGAAATATTATGTACCGCTAATTCGTAGGTCTTAGGCCGGACCTAACTAGGCTGTGGTTGACCGGGCGGACTCGGTGCCGCCCGTTGGGCCAAGCGAGGGTCTAGGTTTTTGCCGTCCCTTCGCTGACTGACGACATGAAGGGGCGAATTTTTCCCAGACTGAGTTAACTCATAAGATCTAAAGGTCAAATACCTGTTTGAAATGCACTACACGGGCATTTTTTAAAAATTTTTAAAATTTTTTTTTTATTAATCTACAAGAATACATTTAATTTTGCTATAAATTAGATATTAAAAAATCAGGATAAAAAGAAAAGGTAATAGAAGTCTGTGCAAGTATTATAATAAATATAAATATTAAAAAAAGAAATAAATTAAAATAGCTATGTAAATATGTTCCAAAACAGAATTCAGAGCTTTTTGGTGGCCTTTTACGTCTGTTTGACCGTGCCCCACCTTAAGACCAGATGAATTTAGATCTAAGTTTTGCCCCACCTTAAAACCAGACTAATTTAGATTCAAGTCTTACTGTCATTTTCTTTAAGATCAGAAGATGAACTTGACGTATTTATAATTTTTTTAAATTAATTTTTGTACATCTATCTGTCACGTTTGGTTTCTTTTTGCGCTTGCATCATTTAAAAAGATACTGTGAAACTTGAATTTTTACGATGGTTAAAACAGAAGATTTATACGATGGTTAAAACAGATAAAAAAAAACAAATAAAATTATCGGTCTATCAATAATATCGACTCTATTAGCCATTATCTATATGACTTATCGTCATTAATAGTTCGGTACCTTAAGTACTACACTTGAATGAAATCTCTAGCAAATTTAATAGTTTTATAACTTAATTATTAAAATTCTTAATTTCTTTATGCAATTTCGTATAGCAGAACTCAAGACAACACTATTAAAACTTATTTATCTCTTAAAGGCTTACTCAGCTTCAACCCTTTAACCAGAGTTTAAAGGGTAACATTGAAAAAAAAAGACACGTAGTATCGAAACACAGGGAGGGTACTCAAACAATCTAATCGACAGAAAAAGGGGTGCGCTGGGGCGGCAAATCTCAAAGGGGTCGGTTCACTTTGATTGCGACTTGTTTACAAACGCCGTTGCGGCAATTAGTTGAAGAGAAGCTACTGTCGATACAAGTACGCGGATTTTCTTAATGTAGCAAGTTCCTATGTGCTATTGAAATCGTGAGTGAATCGCAATGAGAAAGTTAGTAAATGGCTTTGACTGATATAAACAATTTTATTTTTTGGAATATTGTCATAAAATTAATGGTGCTAAAACATTAAGTGTTTTATAGGACTAATTAATGACTAGCGTGACCCGTGCGAAGTCTTCGCATTATAAATTATTCAACTCAATTTAATAAATCAAAATTGATTGCAGGTATTCAATTCATTTCTAATTTTGCACACTGCTTATTACGTTTTTATTCCATTATGAAGCTCAGATGACAGATCAAACAAATATTTTACTAAAATTGACATATAGAGGCGCAAGTATCAAAAGCGTTGAGCTAAAGCGCCACTTTATTTATACGTGAGTGGATTTGAAATTAAACAAAAATTTTACAGACCGTCAATCATATTGACGTTGAGCCGTTAGATGGCAGCATTGCTGTTTTGTGTATATAATTTTAATAATTAATTAATTTGCAAAAACAATAGCAATAATAAATTTTTTAATTGTGGATGCCGGTAGAGCAAGCAATTATCTATAAAATGATGTATAATTTATGTGGAGTAGTTGTGAGGTTTTTTCTAAAAAGGGAGAGTAACATCTTAACCTTAGCGTATTAATATAATATATATGATATATATATGATATATGATATATGATGATGATTCGCAAATATGTGCCATATTATAATTTTTTTTTAAATCAGAAATATGTAGTAAGCTTTATTCTTATTTTACACGTTATTTTTAAGGATTTATTCCAAGCCAATGTTGCTCGGGGAAAATAGGATTTTGATTAAGGGTCTCGTAACCAAAGGGCGAAAATCATATATTGATAATTTCATGTCTGTCTGACCGTCCTTACGCCACAACATCACAATTCTTTTAGTTTAAGATAGATTGTGACGAATTTTTACAGGGAGACTTTTTCGAATTACACAAACAGATAAAAACGTAAATAAAATTTTAATATTTTTTTTGAAGTGTTTCTTTATATAATGAACTCGGAGATGTTTCTTTTTCTAGTACCAAATGCCATTGAGGTATATTAAATCAGAAAAATAGTCGACCGAGTGTGAATGGAACACGTTTTAAGGTTCCCGTATCGTTTTATCATATTATCGTAAAACAAAATTAAAGTCGAATAATCGAATAAATTAGGTTGTCTCATAATAATTCGGACATTTTTCTTTACTTGTCCTGTGAGTCCTTTCTTTCTTCCACATTTCAGGATTATATTGCACATTTGTAAAATATCTACTTACTAAGTTTTACGATGATAGTATGATATTATGGCAAGGAAACCCCGGCCCTCACTACTAGTACTTAACCGAATTTTTCACGTTTTTCTTGCTTATTATTTTTAAAGATATGTATGGGACAACGCTTTTGTTGTTTTCTTAAAATCTTTGTTGAAAAAAGTTACTTGTTTATAAAATAATATTATATTTTAAAATTTTTCATTTTAGCACTTTTCATTCCATATACCACCAAATGTGACCAAATTTGTCACTAATATTATGGTTTATTTTTAAACCCCCCTGTTTCTGTGGATAACCCATAAAACTTTACCATGAAGTGGCTAATTAAGATTGTTAATTTTTTGGGCTAATAGAATAAAATTCAATTAAATTCGTCGCATAAGACTTTGGTCTTTTTTTTATTTTTATCACGAAAAATTACAAAAAAAATACTTAAAACAACTACAGTAAGCACGTACGTCTTAACCAGCATTAAAGATTGTAATTTCTAAATATGTTCCAATTTAAACGCCAATTTCTTAGTAATTATGTAATTGTACAGCAAAAAGAATGTGCATAGTAAACACTTTTCGACTCTTAAATGCATCACAAAGTCTAATGAAATTTTACACGATTTTGTAACCTACATATATTCTCTTATAAAAGAAACAAATTGGTTAAAAAGAAACTAAAGCCATCTATCGGATATTGTTCGAACTTTATTCTATCACAAAGATGAAAAATATTCGTTAGCTATTAACGCCATCTGTTGATAATTTGGTAGACTTTTTTGAATGGAATACGGTAGCAGCTTACCGCGTCTCTATTGAATTTGTTATCATTATTTGTGTATTATTATTATTGTCACACCAGTATTAGACATAATATTAATTACGTATTATAAAGCAATTAAATTTTATATCTTTATTCTAGAACACAGATATTCATCATAAAATGTCATCAGATGTAATTTTGTCTAAGAAAACTTTAAAACGTGTTCTGGACCACTATTTTAGGACATTTTCCTACGCATGACGGACGATGTGGAAATATTTCAGACGCCGACAAGCCGACACGAGAGCAATTAACAACGGCTGTGCTTCAGCAATTTAGAAAGCTGCGCCTCCATCCAGATATGGAGCAACAAAAGTAACTGCTTAAACCAATATTGGTGTTTCAATTTACGCCGTTATGCATTACAGCCGAAGCTTCTCTATTGTTTTAGCTACGAAAACCCAATTTGTGTTGGGCGATAAAGTGTTTAAGTGATGTTGGAAACGTGGTTGTGGACATTGATTTCACTTTTGCGATCATGTTGGTAAAATAATTTTGGAAATGCTTTTGGTGTTCTGTCAGCAGTAATATGGCACAACAGATCTCCATATAAAATGAGTCAAGGCGTTGGTGTTTCGGTTCATACGAGTTACATCCTCAAGTTGGTAATGATACGGAATCGTTTGAATAAAAATGTTTTTTGCAAAAAAATTCACAATTAATGAAACTACGTGATGTAGTATTATTTCTACTTTCTTTAAGTTCTTTACCACGAGATTTCGTTGCATAACAACATCCTCAGGTGGGCTATTAGCAAAGAATCTCTAATATTCTCTGCTAATAGCCCACCTGAAGATGGTGCAATACAACGAAACCTAGGTCGTGGTAAAGAAGTTAAAGAAAGTAGAAATAATACTACATCACGTAGTTTCATTTAATCGTGAATAATGAATTTCTACAAAATTAACGCCAAATATATTCAATACAAAAAAAGTTATTAAAATGGAAAACCAAAAATTTACTTTAAGTGAACAAGGTAAAATATAATATAGATATAAAAATAAAAAAAACGAAATCTATTTTCAACTTTTGTGTATGTATATCTTAGTTTTGAATTGAATTTGAATTTAAAAAAAACGATAAAAAAAATTGCTCTGCCTCTGCTGCTTGCAAATCAATTTCACTGGGGCTTGGAACGTTAAAGATATTTTTGTGTGTTCCGATTTTTTCCCCAAAATCTATTAGTATAAAAACGGAAAAAGGCCGATCTGAAACGTTTTGGAAATAAGGTAAACGGTTTTAATTTGACACTAATAAATAAAAAACTACTTCGATTTTTTTCCACCAAAACATTATTTTTTGTATCTAGAACATTATCTTTAAGACAGCTAATTTTTCATAAAATCTAGTAACATAAATATACAAAAAGCGTGTCCGAAATTTAAAAATAACGTAATCAACTCAAATTTGATACAAAAAAACAATTTAATTTTAAAATTGTTTTCCCCACTACGATTACCGTTAACGACTTGAGAATTACGATTCAGCGACAGACAGATAGACACAATGGGCATTCGAGTGACTCCGTTTTTTCCACGATACGAATCTTTAAGGTATGGCACCTAAAAAATGAATGCAACACTGGATTTTTAATTCCATATGCCTAAACACAAACGTAAAGCTTACGATACACTTCCCCATTGCTACCCACTCTACCACATCGCTTATTTCAAACATAAAATAAATGTAAATTGAATAAACAAGCAACAGGTGACGAAATGTCAAATTGATAGACAAAGGCGACCAGAGACAATAAAGGGGACGGGCGACGCCATCTTTGTTTGCCTTACGAATTAACGCGCGAATTCATAAAATGGCCGGAGATTTCTTTTTCTTTTATTTGTTCTCGAGATTTGATGGCTAACGGGGCTATTATTAGATATAATTATTCGATAAATAGTTATGTTTATAGAGTGTTGAGCGTCCATTAATCGTGCATGGATGTATTAAATATGAACTAACTTCCCAATTTAATGTTTCTTTTTTTAACTTCTATTTCAATAAGGGAATTTTTATTTTATACAAATATATTCATATATAAAATACTAAGTAATGCTATTTTTATGAATATTGTCAAGTTATTAAATTAATTACGGAATAAAAAATATTTCTTTTTTAAAAATGTTGTTTATGGACAAGTGTGATACTTTTAAAATATTAGGTGATTAACCGTTTAATATATAGTATTATATAAAAAGTTGTAATCGATTTAATGTTATAATGATATTAATGATATAATTTTTCAGTTTAAATTGAAACATCCTAATGATCTGCGACAAAATTCTATTCAGGCATATATATTTTTAAGGATTACGTCATGGAGAGATGTAAATATTAGGTGTCTCGTAAATAGTAACACGATATATGCGAAATAACAAAAACAAAATAGATCGACGTATCAGATTTTTTCTTCCCATTTCTACAAAAGTGAAACCCTCAGTATGCTGGATGTCCTTAATTAGTTAAGTAGTTATAATGAACGACTTTATATACATTGAAATCGTTTTTTTTTCCGTCTTATTATCGATGTTCAGAAACTTTGGGCGGATTAGGTAATTGAGGTAATCATAGCATTAGATTCCTTTTAGGAAACCCTGGGACATATAACTGTAGTATTTGAAATTGAGTATTTTCTTGTTTTTCCTTAAATATTGTTTTCGTTTGCTTAAATGGAAAAAAGATAAAGAACAAGCTAAAGGTACGTTTTATAAAAAGTGATATTTTTTCTTATTTTATTTGCAATAAAACTCACTATGAATAATACTCTGGATATTTATAAATATCGTATGCTGTTTCATTTAGCAAAAAATTAATTAAAAATAATTTCAATATCGACAAATTTTACAATTGTATGCCAAATATCTAATTTCAAATGTGGATTTTTTTTGTATTTCACACTTTTTAGGTTTTAATATTTTTTAGATTTTCGTATCTCAAACTGAAGAACGAGATCCCTTTTGGATCACTAACGTTTCTTTCTGTCAGTTTGTTTGTCACAGTTGATTTTTCCGAAACACTGCTAGGTAGAAACATGAAATTTGGTACAGCAATATATCATATTAACCTACATATTTTACACTAGCTAACTTAAAAAAAGAAAGAAAAAAATTAAAAAAAAACATATATATATATACATATATATATGTGTGTGTGTGTGCATATATATATATATATATATATATATATACATACATATATATATAACTGTAGTCTTTGAAATTTAGTATTTTCTTGGGTGTCTAAATGTACACGGAGTCCTCGTAGTGCGAATCCTACTAGTACTTGACAAGCTTTTATTTTGAACATATTGCATTAAACAATTTTTTTTAAATGTACTATTTCTTTCTTTACAAGTACTAAAAACAAAATTTATTATACATTTTCATTTAACTAAGTGAAGAAAAATAGTAAAAAGGTGACCCTTGGAAAAGTCACAAGTTATTACAAAAAAAATTGAAATAATTATGTTTCATCCATTTTACATGAATATGTCCGTGCGTTTCATCTCTCGCATCGACACATATTATGTATAGCGCTTTAAAAAGTTTTTTTTATTTCATTAGCGCGCTAACAGCGGACCACACACATGCGAATTTAAATTGACATATCTAAAATGCGAGCCATGGACGATTCCGGCCGGCATTGTCTATGGCTCGCATATTTACTTACACCTACCTATGTACGTAGCACATACGTATGTATAAAAAGATTCAGACAAGATAATGGTGTTGCGTGATCTCTTATGATTATCACGTGTAACGGGCCTCACAGATAACGGGTTTCCGTAAATATTTTCAAGAAAAGAAATTGAGTCAATGACTGCGTCTGAAGTGTTGTTTGAAAGGTTTTATTTTGCTTGTAAGATTTCAATAGCATGTTCGAATGTCAAGGCTAGTTACACTTTTATTAATAAATAAAATGTTTAAGCGCAAATCGAAACACGTCCCATGCGTTTTCTCAATTAAACTGTGCAATAGGGTACTTGAAATATGTATAAAAATAAATATGTAATACGTGCCACAGTTTTCAAGTTAAGAATGATAATTAACAATGTTTAACTGTAATAAATGTATTATAAACATTTTTATTTAATGATTAAATCAAAAATAAGATTGTGTTTTAGAAATACAAATTGTCCGTCAATCAGAACGACGTGAATGCACACAGCCTAATAATGGCCAACTTCAAGTAATTGGGTGAGTAGGTTAGCGCGATCCCATAAACTGAATTCGGTACAAATATTTATTTGTCACTATAGAATGACGAAGTGTGTGAAAGAGATAGGATCTCTCGTTTTTAATTTCGTTATTTCTTTAGAGCATTGTGACGTCGTGAATTTGCATATCAAGTGATTTAATGTTTTCGTGCGATGCTTTACAGAAATGCAATAACTTTTTTTCAGTTTAAAACACTTTTTTTTGGGGAATTTATAAAAATTGTAGGTTTATTAGATAAAATTTCAAAAATTTTAAAAGCCATTAGACATCCTATTGTAGATCTAACAGCTTTTCTGAAATTGCATATCATTAAACTTTTACAAGAAAACTTACGTGTAGTCGCGTAGCACGACGGTTGTGTACATGACGTACGCAGAAACAATGTTGTTTATTTCAATGATATTTTCAATTTTATTTTAATGATATAATAAATTATTAAAGTATAAAAAACAATACAAATATTGTTTGTATATTTTAATATGCGAAATTAATATAAACAAATTTTTTAGCTCTCGTCAGTACATTCATTTCGATTTAAATAATACTCGTGTTATTGTTTATAACAAAACATGTGATGAATTTCAGAAGAACATTCTTTGAAATGTATTATTCATCTGCAATAATTTTTTTTAAATATAAATTTATACCTTAAGACTAAAAACTGGCTAAGTGCGTATCTGACTCGTTGATCGAGGGTTCCGTACCGCCTTGAAGCGAAAATACTTTATTTATCAAAAGACATCACTAATATGGACTTTCTAATGCAATAAATATTTAATAATACCTGAGTACCAGTAACATTATGTTATCGTGAATATCTCAAAAACCATATTTAGAATCATCGTTACAGTTGCTCCGGTAATGAGGAGTGGAACGCATATTGTTTGCATATTATTCAGTATATTCCTGGAGTTATACTACCTAAAATTATGAAAAATAATATTTATGGAGCCCTTATATATAGCCTTTTTAAATAATATCACACTGTTTATAGCTTTTTTATAGTTACCAGCCTATTAAAAAAGAAATTGTAAGCTTAGAAGAGATCATATCACATTTAAACAATGGCTGTAACAAAAAAAAGACTATTTAAACTTGAGATGAGTTACGTCAGAAGTTCATTGGGCGAGGTTATATCTAACTACTTGTTGCTCTCGACTTCATTTCAGTGGATTCGAAGTATAGTCGAAGATACTGATCAATCATGATTCCTCCTCCATAATCCTCGTGTTCTGTATATAGTACTCCATTCTACAAAGGAATATAGTACTCCATTCTGTATATAGTACCCCATTCTGCAAATTTCATATTTGAAAGATCAATTTTACGGCTATATTTATTATATATTGACGAGCGGACCACTGAATATTCTCAGAACTAACCATTTGGGAAAATGGTAAGAAATAAATTGATTACAATTTCAAAAATCATGCAGATTGTTAATGCATTGAGATAGCTACATTGATTGAAATCGTCATTTGTTTTTTATAAATTGGCGGTATATGAAAATTGTCTGTATGACGTGAAGACAATTCATTTAATGCCGCAATGATTCTATTCTATAGAAATCTAACCGAGTTGGCATCACATTATTTTGCAATATTTATATAAATTGACCAACAGATGGCAATTAAATGAAACTACGTGATGTAGTATTATTTCTACTTTCTTCATTGCATTACAACATATTGCTATTAGCAAAGCCCACCTGAAGATGTAATACAACGAAACATAGGTCTTGGTAAAGAACTTAAAGAAAGTAGAAATAATACTACATCACGTAGTTTCATTTAATTTTTAAAAATTAACGCCAAATATATCCAATAGATGGCATTAAAGTTAATGAAACCCCTGAACGTTTCATCCATCATTATAAAGGAAGTTATAAGTCAAAAATAAAATTATTGTAATTAATAATTTACAAAAAATTCATCAAATAGCTCTCTTAAGTTAGAACGTTAGTAGAATAATTTAAAAAAAAATTGAAAAGTCAAGTTCCAAAATATTTTTTTTACATTGAAAAAGACTAAACATTATTTAGTTTTTAAGTTATTTTTAATGGTCCTTTGGTTCTGTCGACAAACTCCATTAGTTGATATGAATATAATAAATTCTCACGCACTTTTCATCCTTCGTAGAGCGTCTGACGCCACCTGCAACGGACCACGGATCCGCTGGTGACGCCAGCATCCGCCGTTACCGTACCGCGTTCACGCGAGAGCAGCTGGCGCGCCTCGAGAAGGAGTTCTTCAAGGAAAACTACGTCAGCCGACCGCGCCGTTGCGAGTTGGCTGCCCAGCTTAACTTACCCGAGTCTACCATCAAGGTATGCGTCATATATCGTTTATTTAGATTTAGAAATATACTTATTAACAAAATGGCAATTTGCGTTTTAGTAATTCATAAAAAAAAATATTAAAATGTTATTTTGCGTTTCATCAATATATAACGCTATCCTAACGCCACCTGTCGATCAATTTATTTGAATATTCCAATAGTGCAGAAACGAATATAGAATTTTGACTTACACTTCACAGATGGCACTGCTTCTTATTTATAGAACTAAAAATATTTGTTGTGCAAATATCATTAATACTTAATTATATGAAATTTTCATAGAATATATAAATAACTCAATTAAATATAAAAATAAATAATTTATATTAAAAAAGTATCAATTACACTAGAAACGCAAAATTTATTTTTAAAATATGTGATATATTAGGCATTTTAATACGTATATACATGATTATACAATTCTAAAATTAAAACCCACCAAATAGATACTTTTTTAATAACAGACAAACACACAAGGAGTAGGTATATAGATTTTTTCATTCGCTTTCAAATACTGAGCTTTTAGCTGACAATTAAAATATTTGGTTGATTTTTTTTGTTACTCGTATGCTGTAAAATTGTCAACCCGTCATTTTATTTTAAAAAGAGCCTGCCACGTTTCGGTCAACGCTTTTTTAATAAATTGCTAATTATATTTAATCAGGGAAACTAAAAATGTTTAGTACACCTTACCAACAATTGAATTACGAAACATTTATTACTTCAATATCTGCTCGCCTGTTACTCACAAACCTTTTTATCCGAGATGATTAAACATAGTAAGTTTGAATTTGGCACAGGTATAGAAATTAGTCATTTAACTACAGATTTTATATCTAAAAGTTTAAAGATAAATTTTGGGGAACAGTCCTGAGGGAAGGAAGATGAAGCCACAAGTTTAAGCTTTTTTTTCATGGTCAGTCTTTGGGTACTAAATCTAAGAGTATTATTAAAGTGGAAGTTCAAGTATATAATGAAAATTAGGTATACCCCTACGATATCGAAAGCTATGAGTTATGAAAATCGGGAAAAATAGGGTATATTGGTAACGAGACGTACATTGACATAAAATTATTAACTTCTCAAAACTAAGGTAGTTTTCTTCATCAAACTTTAGAGTACACATAAAATTACGTATACAAACATACACTTAGCGGACGCATTGCAACATGACTGATCTCTTGAGTCATCCGCAATGGTTAAATGTGACAGTTTACTAATGTGGAATGAGATACTTATAGAAAAATATTCAAAGAATTATTTATAATATTCTCAAATTAAAATATATGTATAGAAAATATAGAAAAGACATAAAATATCATTGATTGAATATATTTGGCGTTAATTTTGTAGAAATTCATTATTCACAATTAAATGAAACTACGTTATGTAATATTATTTCAACTTTATTTAAGTTCTTTATCACGATCTAGGTTTCGTTGTATTACAGCATCTCCAGGTGGGCTATTAGCAAAGATCAATCTTTGCTAATAGCCCACCTGAAGATGTTGTAATACAACGAAACCTAGGTCGTGGTTAAGAACTTAAAGAAGGTGGAAATAATACTACATCACGTAGTTTCATTTAATTGTGAAAAAATATCATAAAAAATAAACAAGTTAAATGGGTCTAAACATTAAAAATTAAAACAATAATTATCACAAATTTCTTTGATTGTGAATTAAAATGCACTATAGCATCCCATGGTATGGTTAAAGAAAGAGCAACAAATGGTATAGAATTAAGGAATGTCAGGACCATGATATTACGAGAGGAAGTACTTTCCCGGAGGTTTTTCGAAAATATTTATAGAAGGTAAAATCAGGCTGGTATCAGAATCAGTAAATTGGAAAATTTTACATCTTGGACATCGACGGAATTTTCTTAAATAGTGGCTGCTTATTTGGGAAAAAGATACTTAGCTGGTTTTCAGAGCGTAGCCCTCTGCTGTGTGCAGACGAGTGACTGAATCTGTTTCTAGGATATGTTGGATAAGTTTGATTGTTCAAAATATTATAAAGAAATGTAAAGGATATGCAGATAGCATCGATCATGGATTTCCGTCCATTTAAGTTGCACTCTGAATTGTGAAAGACGTTCATATCTTCTGGAACTATAAATGTAACCAATGCACATGGTCAGAAACTCTAACTCTTTCTAACTTTTAAGACGATTCTCAGCATTATCTGGATAAATTTTGAAGATGCTTCAGCAGAATACCTGTAGAATACATTCTGCAATCTGCTGAAGATAATCGACCCAATTCTTTAACAGTTGGCATAAGTAGTATCAGTCTGTCATTAAATGATCTACCATTGCATGACTAAATGGTCTACCATTGCATGCTTTTAATGCAGCAAATGTGATAATTCATTAAATTGAATATCACTTCGAATTGAAAAGACTTTTATACCGTCACTCTGGTTTTATCAAAACGAATCATTACACCACAAGTTCACATCCGGTTCTTCGACGCTTGGATATGTTGTATAATTATATAAATATTTATATAGAACTCTATGTATATATATAACACGTTGGTAATGTATCCATGATGTCGGCACACGGTGGTTTACGAGGGTATAATGACGGCTACTGGAGTTTTATACGTACGATAATTGCTACACGAACGTTCCGGTAGCACAAACCGCTAAAGGTAACATCTCTGTGCAACGAGTTGCTTTTTGTTTCTTTTAGTTTATTTATTTAAATAGCTATTTGCCCATACCAGTTTAGCTAGGGGGAAAATAAGCAAGATAAACTGTTTACTTATATTGCTTTTTAATGTAATTATTTTTTACGGTTGATTTGTTAACGATCACTTCAACAGTTATATTATTTCTTTTGGAATTCAGGCGAGAATGATGCTGAAAAATTTTAAGACGTAAACATGGATTTCTTTACAGTCAACCATTCAAGTACCGAGTGCGATCGATGTTACTTAATTTGGGTGACCAGATGATTTGAACATTGATTCATGATTACCACACGTAACGAAATTTTACATAAAAAACTTAAAGGTGCAATCAAAAGATTTTATCTAATATCGAAAAATAGGGAAAAAAGACAGTTGTACAAAAGTTGTGTCGCGTTCAGTGTGTGTTTACCTTTAGACGGCGGCGTAGTCGGCACTCAAGCCGTTGTGTGCGCTCGCGTACTAATTGTCATAATTAGCTGCTAGATAGCTCTATTGTGTCGGCGTCCGATACTGACGTAAGATAGTTTTAATTTTTTTTTATCAAAACTTAGTCATGCAAGGTCAGATGGTAGCACTTTGTGAAGTACTGAGCAAAGACAAATAAAAAGCTTAGTGTACAATGCTTTATAAAAACAAGTCACAAGAAGAAATCCTGAGTATCTTAGAAGAAGTTACAGTAGTTTTTAGGTAAAATTAAAATTATCAAGTGGAATCATAAGGGTAGATTGCATTTTGAATATTTTTGAAAAATTTTGTACCAGTGGCGTGTGGGAGAGAGAGTAAATGTTTCTTTTTAAATGTTTGTTTTTTGTAATACCTATTTGTTCCTCGGCTTATTATATTGATGTGCAAAAATTACTGGACCGATTTTAAAGGAACTTTCATTGCGATAATACTTGGGGGTAAAATTTAAATTTAGGTGAGCTTTGTTTAATTTAATATTTATTACCTGAAAGACTTTTTGTTTGTTTCCCTTTCTATTGTTTTGTCCGTTTGTAAGAACATCAGACAAAAACTACTAAACCGATTTTATTGGAACTTTTATCGGGATAGTGTTTGGGATAAGATTAAAATTTAGGTGAGCTTTTGTTCGTTTTTAATATTTATTCCCTGAAAGACTTTTTGTTTGTTTTCCTTTCTTTTGTTTTGTCTGTTTGTAAGAGCATCAGGCAAAAACTACTGAACCGATTTTAATGACACTTTTATTGGGATAGTGTTTGGGGATAAGATTAAAATTTAGGTGAGCTTTTGTCCGATTTAATATTTATTACCTGAAAGACTTTTTGTTTGTTTTCCTTTTTTTTCTATTTGTAAGACCATCAGACAAAAATTACTCAACTGATTTTAATGGAATTTTCATTGTGATGATGGTTGTGGAAAAGGTTAAAATTTAGATGAGTTTTGTCTTGGTGTCATAAATATATTCCATAAAGGACTTTTTGTCTGTCTTTTTTTACTGTTTTAAGAGTTTGTTGGAGTACTATATAAAAACTATTGAACCGATTTTATCGAAACTTTTATTGGGACGACACTTGCGACTTAAACTGATTTAATGTTAATTCCCTGAGGAACTTTTTGTGCGTTTTCTTTTTATTTTTTTATATGTTTATTAGTGTATCAGACAAGCGACCACTGTACCAATTTTAATGGAACTTTTATTGGGATGATACTAGGACTAGGATTTAAATCTAAGCAAAATTTTGTCTCGATGTAATATTCTGTACCCGGTAAAATTTTTCTCCGTTCATTTTTTTTATTGTTTTGTTTGTTATTAGCATCGCATCACCACACAAAAACTACTCAATAAGTTTAAATAACACTTTCACTGAATTATTTTTAGATAAGGTTAAAATTTAAGAGACCTTTTGTCTCGATTTAATATTTATTCCTCAAAGGACTTTTCAATTGTTTTTCTTTTTATTGTTTAACTGTTTTTTTTTGGAGCGTCACCCAACAACTGCTGAACCGAGTTTAATGAAACTTTCATTGGAACGAGAGTTAAGGCTAAGATTAAAATTTGTTTATTTTTTTGCTCGATTTAGTATCGTGTCTCTGTGGAATTTTTTGTCTGTTTTTATTTTTATTGTTTTATATGCTTGTTAGAGTATCAAACAAAAACTACTGTATTACTTGCAATGTGACTATTTTTCAAGGTTCAGATTAACAATTTTAATACTCGTTGCTCCGATCGAATATTTTTTATGAAATTTGATATTTAGTCATTGTTAGTATTTACAAATAATCGCACAAGTTTATGAACGAAATTATTATGACTCTCACAGAATTTCAGCATAAAGTTTAAGCCAAGTTTTAAATAGTAATTTATTTAAAACTTTTTTATCCCCATCGAGGGTAATTTTTGGTTACAAATAATCTGCATACTAAACTCTTAATATTTAATGATTATGGTTAACTGAAAGAAGTTACTCTTGTAGCAATAAGTTTGCAAAACTCCAGTTTGAAATAAATAATGTAAAACAATTTAAGAATATCGCTCGAAAAACAATCAACAATTTTTTTTAAAAGCAACTTCTAAATATATGATTATAATCCAATCGTACCATTGGTTTAGATGCCTGACCACTGGATTGACATACACACTTACATTTTTTCGTATTTTTCAAAATTTATTAATTAATACATAACACAAGCCATGTTTATAAATAAATCTTGATCGAATTTTGGGGTTTGGACTAATATGGCATTTTCCACGCCTCTGGCCGTTAAAAATTAAAATAAAGATAGTTTCCGTTACCGTATAAATGTAACTATGTATTTTCACTTATCTTTTTTAGATCGATCTAGTTACATTTTAAGCACATTACTGTAAACGATTTTACTGCTGACAGACTAAAAGGCGTATGAGCAAGATTAACAGGGTTCTGGACCTTTGGGTACGGAACTTTAAAACTAAAACTTCGCGGAGGCTGTGTCGGCAGTGGCCGCGCACACCGGCGAGAGTTATTATCACAGTAATAACAATAAACGTTCGAAATGCATTTGTTTAGCGCCCATAAAGTTGCGTGTCGTAACGACCGGAGATGTGTGAATGAGCCACTGGGCGGGAGTGACTCAAAGGGCACAGTGGTTAAGTAAAGAAGTCAGTGAGCCGAGGGTGACGACTTCAAAATTCTTAAGGAAATTGTTTTAGTATTTTCTAGATCCGCCGCCTGAGAAGTATTTTCCCCTAGATTTTCTAGTTCTATTCAAATTAATAATTTTAAAGATTTTTCCATTTTATACCTGTTCAGATTCGAAAAATACGATACAAAAATCCAGTGTCTTTATGATTCGTAGAATAAGTCTATTTATTTTCGTAAATATAAATAAAAACCTTTGTAATTTAAGGCGATAAATTATAAATTAATTTAAAATAATTATTTATTTTTTATTAAATCTTATAGTCATAAAATTATATTAAAAAAAAGGTAAAAATGATTAAGGCTTAATTTTTTTTTACTTAAAATTTTCTAGATTTATAGCTTTTTTAAAATTAAAACCTCAATGTAAACACTGTTGTTAAAATTAAATTGATTAAAGGCAATAAAATTAAAACAATGAATAAATTAATTTCATTATTAAGATTAGATAGAAATAATTTATTTAAGATAAATTTATACATAGAATAATTTTAGAAATCGCCCATCATAAGATTTGTTCAACGGGTCGTGATTGTCTTGCAAATTAAATATCTCTCAAAGAGGCTACTGAAAATATATTGAAATATTGTTAAAAATACCTAATTACTATTTAATTGAAATTTGTCACTTTCCCGCTATTTGACGACCGTAGCGTTAATGACGTCATGCGGCATTAATGACGTCATACGGCATTAATGAAGTCATACAGCATCTGTATAGTGATTGCATGCCGTAACATTTAAACAGTCAACTTCTGTTGTGTGTAGTTCGTTACGAATAAGTTTACCTTAATCAATAATGAATAATGCAATAATATTCAAAACCGAGCGAAAAAACCATCATATCAATATTATATTTTCCTTAATTAAAAAAACGAACATCACTAGTCCGGAAAATATTTAATTCCTGTGACGAAAGAAAAAAAGATGAAAAAACATTGGTGCACAGTTACAAAAAGACGTAATATATGTATATTTATAGCAATTTTATACAAAACTTTGATAAACTGCCCCGGAGAAATTTTTTTATATGACTATTATATATTATTTCATATCATAAGTAAAATTATGTAAAATACACTTTGTGAGGTGTTTATGGTGAACGATAAATAAATATAACTAGTGTTGTGCTGTAATAAACTTATTTATTTATAAAAATAATTATATTTTCATTATAAACGGTTTTTAGTAAAAATAATTTTTTTAGAGTTTGTATTTCATTTCCAACCTTTCAAATAATGACAGAAATACATTAATTTCGAAACAGTTATTTATTTAATAACAAAAAAATTAAAATAAACATACACACCTATTGCGTAATTATTCACAGGAATTAACTGATTATCTTCCCTTTTAATTATTTTTTATTATTTTCCATTAGGAAAATTAATCGATTCACATAGACCATTTGGTGTCTACTGGAAACCACTCTTGCCTGCTGATGCAACACCTAATGTTACTACTGTGTTGTAGTTGATATTCACTCATGTTGCGTGACGCCATAGATGACCACCTGAGTGTCTTACGGACTTATTGTATTATGAAGCCATAAAATTCAATAAGTTCGTCAAATTTCAGTAGAGAAAAATAATTTTTTCAGCATTTTGCCAGTTGTTATTCTTGACACAGAATTTTCCCAGGAACCATTACGCCCAAGTCTACATAGCTCCAAAATTACTGTCTATTCTTTTTTTGTGTGATGCATGATATCTGTGTTATAAAGAAAAAAAAACATTGAATTCATAAGCATACCTATCATTAGTTAAAGATTACAATCTCACTATCGCTGCGTAGTACCGGACCCAGTAATTGTAGTTTGTCAAGGAAACGGCAAAGGTTTCATCAGACAGCCGATACGTTTGGTTGGCTGTAAGAGATTTCTCTCATAGCAATAAGTCTGTCACATGTGTTAATTTGATACATTGAAGTACATAAGTAAATAAATTAATAAAATGAGACAGTGATACTTGACATTTTTATTAAATGACTTTATAACGAAATGATTTGAAACGAATATATATATATATATATATATATATATATATATATATATATATATATATATACATGACGAAAAAGAATAGTAAAAGATCTATGAATTCATATGGGTAGCAAAATGGCAAGATATCATTTTATGAATGGATCGCAGGTACTTAATTGAGTAACAAAATAATGGTACGCCTGAGTAACATATCCACATTGAGTTTAAAAATTACTCTGGATAAATAATTATATTCATTTTAATGAAATATTTTAAAGAAACGTCTTAAAAACAATATATTCCAAAATATTCTTTAAATCACAGTTCACAAATTCACGTAATGACCGTGCGTTGAACACGTAATCGAAAAAAGTTTCAAAAGTTCACGTTTTAAGCTTTTAAATGAGATGTATTGTTATTCCAAATAATAATTAAATACCCGTAGATTACTAAAAGCATTATATTCTTAAAACGACAGCCAGTCTTGTTAGGTAATCACATTTTCGCAAAGTCGTTGATTTTTTTAGAAAAAACTGTAGAATTTTTAAATACAAAGAAAACATCCATATAATTTCAAAATGGATTTAAATTTTTATCAACCGCTGCTATTACGAGACTTTTACTTGTTTAAAATTATCTTTAAATGAATAATCTATATGCAATAGACCGTACATGTAGTGAAAGTAAAGTCACGGGAAAAAAAATAGAAAAACACTCGTATACGGAATCCAAGAATGATATGAGGACTAGGGGACTCCGACCAGAATTGTCACAATTATGCTCAGAGTGGAAAAATAGGATTAGAAGGGCCTACCCCAAGAGAAATGGGACCTAACGACACGGGAGAAGAAAAAGAACTCTAAATGGAATCCGCCCTTCCGTAGAGTGGAAAGTACAGGTGAATAATTCCAATAACTATTTATGCTCAAACTTTAACAAAACTCGGGAAAAACTTTATATCTTCAATTTAATAAAACTGTATTATGGTATGAAAACTTAAAAATTATCTCAGCGCCTATCCTGATCCTCGTAATAATCCGCTTCATGCTGCACATGTGTGGGAGGTCATTCTAAGACTTCTCATAGTGTCCTGTATTTAGGAAAAACGCTTCAATATAAAAGTATTAGAGACTACCGCTAGTGCATATGGACAGAGTGTATAGGGATGGTAACCTTTCAGTACTTCCATTTTTAGCGAATGCTCTCAATCAAGTCACATTAACTGAAGAAACCACGCCCAAAAAACGTCTGTTATTTTAGTTTCATTCACACTTATTTCAGAGCAGGTATGTCGCTATTTGATATACAGCTGTTCATTTTTTAACCCAACTTCCACTCGTATTATCACAACGACCCGTATATAAAGGTGTTCGCGCACAGGCGGTCTTCGACAGCCGCCAGCGGTATTAACTCACAAAGAGGTGTTAATCGAAGGCGGCGAGAACAAAGGACGGCCGCTCGCTCTTTGAAGCAGCGAGCTGTTTTGGTGTCGAACCGAGATGAGCTTAAATTACAGTCGAGGGAAGCGTTTCATTAGGCTGTGGTGGTTAATAGTGTTTATGTTTGATTTATTAATTAATGTTATTTGGTTTATTTATTTGCATACGGTTATAGAAATATCGTCATTAAAAAATTAATCATTCTTGTGAAGATGTTATGTGCTAAGGACGAAGCCAATAATCTAACGTATAAAAACTTGAATTATAAAATAACTTTGGTATAAAAGTCATAACCTATATTTAATTTTTAATGTCGAATTTAAAGAAATAAACAGTTTTTTTATATGATTGTTTGTTTTTTTAGGATTCGATACAAAACACGTTTAATTCGATCGATGTGTCATTATCCTATTTTGTAATGTTTATATAGATATAGGATATATATGAGATCGCCACTTTGCGAGAGAAATATATTTTGCATAGTGTCTTTGGAGGTATAAAAGGAAATAATATATAGAAGAGAAGATATAATTTTAAACTAAATAAGATATATGAAGACGCAGATTTTATAAAATTTACAAAACTTCATCGTTTAAACTGGGGTTGTCAGAATCGTCCATCAATAGATAGTAACAGAAGACAGTAACGGTTCTCGTAGAAAGCGACTTCGTAATACTAAAACTAAGAAATCTCTAATTGTAAATAAGGAGAAATTTGCTTCGTTCAGATTCCAAAACGAATTCCTGGTTCACAAACGGTTGTCATGCCATTAAATGATGAATTTTTTCATAGTGTATGGCTAATGAGAAATAACGGTTTAAACGACAGACATGAAAATGTGATCAAAGTTAAATTTTACGAGAGGCTTTTAGAGTTACAATACGATTATGGTTCCATGAAAATAATGTATAGACATTGTTAGCAATGTAAAAACTTAAAAACTTGCTCAACGACATATAATGCTAATTATAATATTTATATATGTTATGAATGGGAAATTCGGGCGTAGAAATATTTTTAAGATAAATAAATTAAACCGTTATAATAACATCAAAATATGTTTTTAATTAATTGTACATGATAAAAAAACCTACAAAAATGTAGAATTTTCTAGGTTTTTGTAGGTTGTTGCATAACTAGCTATTACAGATTGCGTATTATAAGCGAATTTAATTTACAAATTGGAACCATGTAGTTCTTTACTCGACTAAAACACAATATAATTAAGGTAACCAATGAGAATACAGTTAATATTTAACCGTAAATAATTATTGTAAAAAAAGTGATAAAAGCAAAATGTATTCATGATGTATCTTTTTTACCTGGGTAAAGCCCGAATAGATAAATGATTAAGAAATTAAAATAACGTTAATGCCAACTTTCCAGATCAGAGTTTGATTTAAAAAAATATTATTTAATTTGAATAATGTTTAAAAGATAGTAAACCAAAATTAAAAATAATAAACTAAAATTCTTATATTAAACATTTTCTTCTACCATTCACCAGCATAGGATAGTGTTTTCGTTTATTGTCAAGTCTTTTTCTATCAAAACCTTATATAATTGATAATAATATAATATAATTGATTTTTCTCTTTTCCCACAGGTATGGTTCCAAAACCGCCGAATGAAGGACAAACGACAGCGTATTGCGGTTGCGTGGCCTTACGCAGCAGTCTATAGCGATCCGGCCTTCGCAGCCTCCATACTACAGGCGGCCGCTTCTTCTGTTGGCCTTCCCTACGCCTACCCCAGCCCCGCCCTCCTAGCGCCCCCAGCGCCCTTCGTCCAACCGCCCCCCTCTAGTTTACTAGCACATTATCCCTACCCGCATTATCCCCGGTACCCTTACCAGCAGCCGCTGACGCCACAACAGGAATCGAATTTGAGACCGCCGGGTTACCCAGCCAGCCTCTTCGCATCAACACTCCAAAACCCAACAAATTTTCTTCAAAAATCACAACATAATCTTGAATCGCCAAGATGCGAAACGGACTCGGGTGACTCTAGAAAGCAGAGCAACTGCAGTCCCTGTTCCGAGCTCAGCGTCAATTCCAGCTCTAGCCTGGAGCAGAACGAGAGCTCCAGACCTCTTGAGGGTCTACTCCAGCACTACCGAACACAAGTGCCGAGCGTCGAGGAACTGAAAGCCGACTCAGCAGTCTCGACAAATTTATCCCATGAAAAACCAAAACTTTTTAAACCTTACAAAAGTGAAGCTTAAAAATTGGAAATAAACTTTTAACGGAAAATTGTAAATATTTATAAATAATTAAACCATAAGTATTGTAATTTAAATATATATATATATATATATATATATATATATATATATATATACCAATTTATTGATAGAAAATTATTCTGTAATATTATATTATATATATATCAAATTAGCCTAATTAGTGGTATTAAATAATGAAGTAAGGTAGTTTAACGTGCCGCATGTTAGGGACAGACTCAGAGAATAGAGAACATTTGTTATTCCCAGTGAATTTTAAAGTGATATTGAATATATTGTTTTGGATGAGTAAAATTTATCAAATAAGAAAACTGTTTACTTTTGGAGTCACTACAAAAACATGATTTTTCAAGTGTATTTTCAGATGGTTTTTCTTATTTATTTAATCAAATTTGAATGCAAAGTACGTTTTCAGTTAGACCGTTATAAATTTTTAGGAGAAATTTTCAATACAATGACGATGTCTGCTTGTCTTTTTAATGATTACACCCGATTTTTTGTCAATTACATCGTATTTTCATCGGTTACACAGGATTTTTGTCGTTTACATCGGATTTCCGTAGTTTACATCGGATGTATGTTACTTAAATTGGATTTTCATCAGTTATACCGAATGTTTGTCGTTTACATCGGATTTCCGTTGTTTACATCGTATTTTTGTCCTTGACCTTGAATGTCGATTATCGGACAAATTTTTATCGATTAATCGGACTTTCATCGGTTACACCGGATTTTTATCATTTCATCGGATTTTCGTCGGTTATATCGGATGTTTATAAGACACAGATATAAGAATTAACACATGAAATAATTGTCCATGCGTACATGAAATGAAAATATTTGCAGCCTAGCCCAGATCTTCGCAATTGCTGAAACGGAATATTAAAAAAATCGCAAATGTGTATAAAAAAAAATTAAATTACGCAAAAAGTCCTTTTGATTTAAGTTTGAAAGCTCTATTAGAGGCACACTTTTGAAAACAGTTTTTCTAAATTTTGCGAAAATATTTCGAAGCGCTTTTTTACGGTATAGATAAAAAACTATACAAAATTAACTTGACGAATTGTACTTAATGGTTTTGTTTAAGTTCGTTCCGCCATAATTTCTTAATTATGTATATACGTTGTATTACTACAGATATATCTACAGAATACGACATTTTTCCTTAACGACAAAAACAAATTTTAATAAAATACTTTTCTAGTCTTACTTTATTAATATTATATTTATCTACATGAAAACAGAAAAGAAACAAAATATTCAGGCAATTTTAAGTGTTACACATTTTTATCTCTTGTAGCCAAAAGCAACGAAACAAATAACGGAAACTATTTCTCCATTAAAGGAATCTAACATCATTCTTTTTCAATATGCCATTTGTAAGTGAAAATTGGATCTACGTTATTAACATTTTTATTAGAAAAAATCAACCTAAACGAGATAAACAGTGGGTCTCTTTGACGTATAAAGTTATAACGAAATAATAATTATTTACAAGTTATACACGCGACGATACAGAGCTACAAATGGGATGGAACGAAGTATAAATAGGTGTTTCCTAGTAATGACATACTACCCTAAAATTAGCGAGGTTGTAGGTATCAACACTATATTATTTTATAACATTCAAAAATTCGGCATGTCGATGGCCGAAAACTGCCGACTTTTGGTGGTGCAAAGTAGGTAGCTAATTTTCGGCCAACTTACCAATTAAATGTATGCTATCTCCTTTAGCACGTGTCCAGTCGTATGTTCTATCCTCTTCTCCGTTAGTGCGTTTCAACTCGTAACGTTCAATCGGTAAATGTCAGCCAGGTTCGTGCTGATCTTTTCGCATGGCAGATTTTTGTGGGTTGTTAAAGAATTACAGGTTATCGGTAATAACATCCATGGCGTTCAACGAATCAACAAAGGTTTTTGTGGTCCGGCAAATATGTTAGGTGGTTTTTTTCTGTTTTATTGTATAGGTAAAATTCTAAATTATTTCTTAATTCAAGTCATGACTGCATTCAATCCGGTGCAACAAAATTTAGGTTTTGGGACTTCTCGTAATAATTAAAGCAATTAAATCACTTAAAGGTTAATATGAAATACGTACGATACGTATTTCATATTAACGTCTCGTGGAATTAAGTGCACTTTAGCAGAAGTGAATTTTCTTTTCTTTTCTTAAATAAAGAAATACTCATAAAAACAAAATATTTGACAATTGTAAAGGTCGTTTTGTGATTAATTTAGTAAAAAATAAATTTATAAAATGTTGTTATCGCCGACAAACGATTGTCAAGTTCAAATATCTATGCACTTTTTACTGATTCACTACGGAAAATTTAATTTCTAATGTTTCCCCAGTTTTATTTTTTCTCCAAACAATTTATATTCTTGTTTCAATATAACTGTTTAGTGACAAAAAATGTAAAGTCGAAAAACTGTAACAAATTATTTGTTGCGAAAATATAATTTGTTTTTTTTTTATATAAAATATACCAGAGACGGCTTTAACAACTGTCCACAACAAAGTTCAGTATACGTTTTCTTTTCATTAAACGGTATAAATGCAGTTTAACACTAATGAGTATTTCTCTTCTGTTCTTTCTTTAAATGATTTAAAATGCGTAAAAAACAAAGCTTTTAATAAAGAAAAATCTGCTCTCGATTAATATAACATCGGTTTGGAAAATGCTTTTACTACTAACAATCGGCTGATAAGTCTTATATTTTACGCAACCCTATTTACATATTTAAAATTTTGGGTTTTACTGCATTTGTCTTTTTTAAAATTATGAATGCATGTTTGTATTTGTATGTTCAATGTTTTATATCACAAATATACTGCAAAAACACAGTTTATATGGGCAATATGCTTGAAATTATTTTTTTTTTTCAAAAATAATCGCGAGCAGAAACTATTTCCTGTTAAATACATCATTCTTTATGTGTAATATTTCCCTAATAACCAATAAACAGTGAAGTGTTCATTGACGATAAACTCATTTTTTTCCAATTAAATGAAGAAAAATAGATAAAAAATTACTTTTGCAAAGGTGTTGTTGTGTCCTACGGCAACTTTTCCTCATTGAGAATGTTAATCTTCTACTTAAGGTGGGGTGGGCAACAACGGAAAAGCCATGAAATTGAATTAAGGCTGGCCAATCTTTATGATTTCACTGGATAATGAGCTTTTCTGTTTATTTGTCTATCATAACCCTCACTGTTACTTTAGCGAATACTACAATTATTTAATTCTCGTTAAATGCTTATTAAACCAGTTAATCTTACTGTACTGTTATTTCTCCTACTTTATTTTTTTGAATAATTTTCTATAAAATTAATACAACATTTTTGTGATCATTGCTCGAATAGATTGTCATCTTCCACAAAAATGGGTAGATAACAGAAAAATTGTGTTTTTAAAATGACTGTGAATTTGGATATAAGCTCTAATGACGATGTTGGAAATGTATTTATTATAAATAGACGAATAGAAAGTACTTAGTTTTAAGTTATTTGGTGGAATATTGTATTAAAATAAATATAAATAAGTACATATACTTACATATACAATGTTGAAATGTGTTTTATTTATTTTTTTAAGGTATTTCCTCCGAATTTTAAATATCACGTAACGATAATAGTTGCAGCATTCTACTCGTTTGTCACAATTTAGATATATGGTCAATATTCTCGGAGATGCGAGAACTGTCATTCATTCATTTATTTAACCGTTTGAGTGCCGACGAGCGCCATCGCGCTCGTGCGCGTACTAAATTTCCCACGAGCACGATGGCCCTCGCGAAATCAGTTGCTGTTTAGTGCGAGGTAGGGGAAATCGCTCGTACGCATCACTTTTTTTAATCTTTCTACGTGTTACATAAAGTTCAAATTATAATATTATCAGTAATTACAATATAAAAAGTATCCAGGAAAAGAAATTTTTTAACCCATAATGTCGGAATACGAAAATAATTCGAATGAAAATGATCGTTTTTTAAGTTTTGAAGAAAGTGACAGTTAGAGTGACATTGTGGTGCGCTCACAATTTGGCGTAATGCAAATTTTGAGTGATAGTGATAATAGTGACGATAACAATTATTTTGCTGATACGGAGGATGTACCGGACTGCGAAAATATGATGTGACCTTGATTTCAGTTTTTGTTATAATTTTTGTTTACAATATATATTTCCATAATTTTTTTTTTGTATTATCCTTGTACAAGTTTTTATTAAGAAAACACCGAAAAAATTATTAAAATTGGATATTTTTTGGAAGAGATACAGTTTTTTTTCGAGAGAAGGGTAAATGACATTATATATATATATATATATATATATATATATATATATATATATATATATGTATGTATGTATATATATATATATATATATATATATATATATATGTATGTATGTATATATATATATATATATATATGTGTGTGTGTGTGTGTATAATATAACTGTAAAAGAGGGAATACTGTACTTGGAAAATATTTTAAAATGAATGATTTATTTAGCATATAGAATGATAATAGAAATACGGTTTTTAAAATTCTTGTCTGCTTGTTTGTGTGTTAATTTGTTCTTCAATCACACGAAATCTACTAGGCGAATTTTGATGACATTTGGAACGGCAACATATGGTATATAATATTTTTTATCTGAATATTACAGATTAATAAAACCTGGTGAATATTATGATATTGGTAATTTTCACATATGTTGGTTATTCTAAACAATAATCATCACTGAATTTCACGCGAACAAAGTCGATAGCATAGCTAGTAATTTATATTTTAGTGCAAATCAGTAATAAAAATAATAAATACATCTAAATAAAAGAAAATTTTGGTAACATGTAGTGAAATTATATTAATTTAAATATTTTCATCTAAAATATTTCAATTTAACTTAATCTATCACCATCACTAAAATACTTGTATATTGTATAACTTTCGAAAAAATAAAAACTACACCGCTCCCCTACAATAAACTCACTAACGTAAGCAGCGGGAAAACCCACACAAGCCCGGCTTCCGCTATTGTTTTGTGTAATATATAAATGCTGTTGGAAGTTCCTAAGAGTTACTCTTTGTTAAAAGCCCACCTGAAGATGTTGTTATTCAATAAAACCTAGGTCATGGTAAAGAATTTAAATAAAGTAAAAATAATATTACATCACGTAGTCTCATTTAATTGTGAACATGTAATGAGTCAAATTTGGAATGCAGCTCTCTCATCTTATATTCTTTAAAATGTTAATTGGTAATTTAATATAGGGTATATTTAAAAATGAAAATGACTCAGTGGGTTGTTTACTACCGCTTTTTTATAATATACCATTTAAGTCACTTTTATGTTCTTAAATCAAACAAAGGCGCCTAACATTCAAAGAGTTACAGAATTATTAATTTTATAAGCTCAGTAATTAATATAACGAAAAGACAATTAATTGAATGAGAGCTCGAAAAATTTCCTAAATTTTACGATTAATTGATCGGTTTAATGCAAACACTACGCTTGAGGTGTAAGATGTGCATGTGAGGTATTTATTTCGCAAGGAACTTTTTAACACAAGGCCACTTATTCGAAAGGTCCCATATATATCCTTTATATATTAGTCTGAGGTATCTTATCGATGAATATGAACTCCATGAATGAAATCATTACTTGTGAGCATTTGGTTAATCTTTACATAAGGTTCAAAAATTCAAAAATCTCGGATATGTCGGAAGAGAAAATCCAAAAAATTAGACACGAAAACATAAAATGAAAAACAAAAACATTTCATGCTCTTATCCATGCACAAAAGTTAAAGTGGAAATGGGCCGGACATGGAGTAAGACACGAAGATCACAGGTGGACCGAAATGGTTACAACATGGAAAGGTCGACTAAGCAAACGCCAAAGAGGCAAACCTTATGCACGCTGGGAAGATGATATCAGAAAAATAGATGGACTACAATGGAGACATATATATCAAGACCGTGAGAGAGGGCAATCTTTGAAAAGGCTTTAACCTGAGAGGGGTTCCTGTTTAGCAAACAGTCAATAATTTATTAAGCATTAAATATCTGCTAATATATATAAATATTAACTATAATAAAATAGATGTTAAGGATATGTAAAATTAAAACTTAAGTTGTTACTAATATTATAAAATAAAAAGCTTTTTTAAATTTTTATTTATTTTATTTTATATTCGGGCATTGCTTTTTATTACACTATCGTCTCTTCTTGCTTACGTTCGTCCTACGCGAGTCTACTGACGATAAGTCTATTAAAGCGTCTATACAAACTTCTTTATACTCGTCCTTTATAGTAAGATTAAATATTTATACGTTATTGATAAGTTTAAAGTCTCTTATTAATAGCGCCGTTTAGGAGTTCTTATTCATTAGTTTAAAGTTCGTTTTGATAAGCAAGTCAACTATCAATGAAATCGTAGGTCATGAGTGCTAAGTTAATCCTTGTGAAATTGACATTATTGGAGGTTTTTAATTCACTCATTAATCTCTTATTGACATCCATCTTGTTTATTCTCTCATTAATATCTTATTGCCAATATTGGATATTTACTCATTAATCTCTTATCGACAATAATCTCTTATTGACATTAGACATTTACTCTAATCTCTTATTGACAATAATCTCTTATTGACATTAAATATTTACTCATTAATCTCTTATTGATATTAGACATATACTCTAATCTCTTATTGACAATAATCTCTTATTGACATTAGATATTTACTAATTAATCTCTTATTGAGATTAGACATTTATTCATTAATCTCTTATTGACATTAGACATTTACTCATTAATCTCTTATTGACATTAGACATTTACTAATTAATCTCTTATTGACATTAGACATTTACTCATTAATCTCTTATTGACATTAGACATTTACTCATTAATCTCTTATTGACATTAGACATTTACTCATTAATCTCTTATCGACAATAATTTCTTATTGACATTGGACATTTACTCATTAATATCTTATTGTCATTTGATATTTACTCATTAATCTTTTATTGACATTAGACATTTACTCCTTAATCTCTTATTGACATTAGACATTTACTCATTAATCTTTTATTGACATTAGACATTTACTCATTAATCTCTTATTGACATTAGACATTTACTAATTAATCTCTTATTGACATTAGACATTTACTCATTAATCTCTTATTGACATTAGACATTTATTCATTAATCTCTTATTGATATTAGACATATACTCATTAATCTCTTATTGACAATAATCTCTTATTGACATTAGATATTTACTCATTAATCTCTGATTGATATTAGACATTTACTCATTAATCTCTTATTGACATTAGACATTTACTAATTAATCTCTTATTGAGATTAGACATTTATTCATTAATCTCTTATTGACATTAGACATTTACCAATTAATCTCTTATTGACATTAGCCATTTACTCATTAATCTCTTATTGACATTAGACATTTACTAATTAATCTCTTATTGACATTAGACATTTACTCATTAATCTCTTATTGACATTAGACATTTACTCATTAATCTCTTATCGACAATAATTTCTTATTGACATTGGACATTTACTCATTAACCTCTTATTGACATTAGCCATTTACTCATTAATCTCTTATTGACATTAGACATTTACTAATTAATCTCTTATTGAGATTAGACATTTATTCATTAATCTCTTATTGACATTAGACATTTACTCATTAATCTCTTATTGACATTAGCCATTTACTCATTAATCTCTTATTGACATTAGACATTTACTAATTAATCTCTTATTGACATTAGACATTTACTCATTAATCTCTTATTGACTTTAGACATTTACTCATTAATCTCTTATTGACATTAGACATTTACTCATTAATCTCTTATCGACAATAATTTCTTATTGACATTGGACATTTACTCATTAATATCTTATTGTCATTAGATATTTACTCATTAATCTTTTATTGACATTAGACATTTACTCATTAATCTCTTATTGACATTAGACATTTACTCATTAATCTCTTATTGACATTAGACATTTACTAATTAATCTCTTATTGACATTAGACATTTACTCATTAATCTCTTATTGACTTTAGACATTTACTCATTAATCTCTTATTGACATTAGACATTTACTCATTAATCTCTTATCGACAATAATTTCTTATTGACATTGGACATTTACTCATTAATATCTTATTGTCATTAGATATTTACTCATTAATCTTTTATTGACATTAGACATTTACTCATTAATCTCTTATTGACATTAGACATTTACTCATTAATCTCTTATTGACATTAGACATTTACTCATTAATCTCTTATTGACATTAGACATTTACTCATTAATCTCTCATTGACATTAGACATTTACTCATTAATCTCTCATTGACATTAGACATTTACTAATTAATCTCTTATTGACATTAGACATTTACTCATTAATCTCTCATTGACATTAGACATTTACTCGTTAATCTCTTATTGACATTAGACATTTACTCATTAATCTCTCATTGACATTAGACATTTACTCATTAATCTCTTATTGACATTAGACATTTACTCATTAATCTCTTATTGACATTAGACATTTACTCATTAATCTCTTATTGACATTAGACATTTACTCATTAATCTCTTATTGAGATTAGACATTTATTCATTAATCTCTTATTGACATTAGACATTTACTCATTAATCTCTTATTGACATTAGACATTTACTCATTAATCTCTTATTGACATTAGACATTTACTCATTAATCTCTTATTGACATTAGACATTTACTCATTAATCTCTTATTGACATTAGACATTTACTCATTAATCTCTTATTGACATTAGACATTTACTCATTAATCTCTTATTGACATTAGACATTTACTCATTAATCTCTTATTGACATTAGACATTTACTCATTAATCTCTCATTGACATTAGACATTTAGTCATTGATCTCTTATTGACATTAGACATTTACTCATTAATCTCTCATTGACATTAGACATTTACTCATTAATCTCTTATTGACATTAGACATTTACTCATTAATCTCTCATTGACATTAGACATTTACTCATTAATCTCTTATTGACATTAGACATTTACTCATTAATCTCTTATTGTCATTTGATATTTACTCATTAATCTTTTATTGACATTAGACATTTACTCATTTATCTCTTATTGACATTAGACATTTACTCATTAATCTCTTATTGACATTAGACATTTACTCATTAATCTCTTATTGACATTAGACATTTACTCATTAATCTCTTATTGACATTAGACATTTACTCATTAATCTCTTATTGACATTAGACATTTACTCATTAATCTCTTATTGACATTAGACATTTACTCATTAATCTCTCATTGACATTAGACATTTACTCATTAATCTCTCATTGACATTAGACATTTACTCATTAATCTCTTATTGACATTAGACATTTACTCATTAATCTCTCATTGACATTAGACATTTACTCGTTAATCTCTTATTGACAATAGACATTTACTCATTAATCTCTCATTGACATTAGACATTTACTCATTAATCTCTTATTGACATTAGACATTTACTCATTAATCTCTTATTGACATTAGACATTTACTCATTAATCTCTTATTGACATTAGACATTTACTCATTAATCTCTTATTGACATTAGACATTTACTCATTAATCTCTTATTGACATTAGACATTTACTCATTAATCTCTTATTGACAATATTCACTCATTAATCTCTTATCTCTCATTGACAATTAGTCATTAATCTCTTATCTCTTATTGCCAATTAGTAATTAATCTCTTATCTTTAATTGACAATATCTTACTCATTAACCTCTAATTGACAATATTGACATTATTGGAGATTGTTAATTCACTCATTAATCTCTTATTGACAAACTCGCTTCTTGTTTCTTTAATGATCGTTTTTTGAAAAGCTGGTTCTTTTATCAAAAATTGCGATAACTTATGAATACCCTGTTATTATTAGTAAAAGGTGCATTTTGTGGCTTGGTAGAAACGCTTTTAAAGTTTCACTGAGGAAATTTTCTTAAACATAAACAGTGAGAACAATTTAAAATAAGAGTATGATAAAATGTTTAGGCAGAGGTTGCATAAGAACACATAACCTAATTTATGTAATAGTTTATTAATCACAATACATTTTATTAACTTAAATACTTTCTAACATTGTTAATACACACTTTATTTTTAACATCTCACACCGGAAGCTACATAGACATCCTGATTTACAGAGATGACGAAACACTTTGGTGGTCATTACTCAATATTCAGCTCTATATTGTATCATTTACTTTACTTAACAAATACATTAGCTAAGTAATGGCAATTGCGGTTGTAAAAATCGGCATGTTGTATCATATTGACATCGTTCTAACCTTTATTGTTCTTTAACGTAACGCTACTTTTCGTTGGCCTGAGAAAAAGAATAGCATCATATAATTTTATGGCAGAAGGAAAAGGGCGGAGCTATTTTATCGACGACGACATTCCTGTACTTTATCTATTGATGACAGGAGATAGGTTATTTTGCTTTGTTGCTCGTCAAGTAGTTTTTCTTCGACGCGTCACTTTTACGACGTCGGCCCCAAATTAACAATTATATATTATGTTCTTATTTTAGAAAGTCGAAAGTATAATTTAGTGATATAACCAGGTCTACAATGGTTTTCCCCTTTCAGATTTTATAACTGATTTTGGGGCGCTGATTACTGGAAAAATCAGCACACCCCCTCCCCGGCGCTGATGCTAAACAATTCCATTGCGCCAGGATTTTTAGTTATTTAGTATAGTTTTCTTTGCCAAAAGTACCTAGGCCTACTTAGTCAAGAACTGATATTTTATTTTAATTGTTTCTTATTGAACAAAAAACACATTGAATGGTTACAGTAGACAACAATGAATAAGCTCAGCTCTCATAAATAGTTAGTTAAATATAACGTAATTAACTAAGTGACATATCCTTATTATTGTAAAAAAGGTGGATTCTTAGGTCATTTGCTATAGACCTTATTATAGACCTCATAATAGATTTTTGTATAGACGTTAATGAATAGATTAAAATATATATTATAGAGAATAGACAAAAAGCTATTAATAAACTCAGTTTAACGGTGGTCCAACCTAAAATTAATTAACATACTGACTGAACAGGTAGAAGTGTACCATTTTCACTATTAATTTATCATCATAATCGGTGTTATCGACTCTAATAACAGCTTGTAAGGGTGCTTACTGCATCAAAATTATATATGTATATATATATATATATATATATATATATATATATATATATATATATACATATCTTTTTTTATATTAGTTTTGTTTTGAAGTGAGTTCCAAACTTCGCACTCAATTTGGAATCAGAATGCTTATACCACCACAATAAGGCGTTAGCTGTTTTTCTCGTCTATTAGTTAACAAATTTATTTTAAATATTGAATATATTTGGCGTTAATTTTGTAGAAATTCATTATTCACAATTAAATGAAACTACGTGATGTAGTATTATTTCTACTTTTTTAATTTCTTTACCACGACCTAGGTTTCGTTGTATTACATCTTCAGGTGGGATATTTGCAAAGATACAGGATACAGGCATAAATAATCTTTGCTAATTAGCAATTATAAGAAGCTCACCTGAAGATGTTGTAATACAGCGACACCCAGGTCGTGGTAAAGAACTTAAAAAAAATAGAAATAATACTACATCACGTAGTTTCATTTAATTGTGAGATTTATTTTATGTAAATATTAATGTGTATAATTGGAGAAGGCTACAAGTTATCTAAGCAATTTCTTTCGGCTGGGAATACTAATTGGGAAATAAATTAACTGTTTTTTAAAGTCTTTTGCAGTTTGATAAGTAATAAAACAAATTAAAATGTATATACATCACATTTAGACAGTTGGAATTGGCTAGAAAACTGTAGAAACCAAATTGTCTAAAAGTCTAGAACAATAGAGGTTGACGGATCTGCAAGTAAACGAAAGAAAATGACAGAAAAAGTTCATCAAGAAAGCTTAAATAGCGGTTGAACAGGATATAAACGTTTCGATAAAACATTAACTAAAACCTGATAAGACTAGCAATACTGTATGCAAAGAAAATTAGGAATAAGAGACTTGGCAATTTACAAAATTATTTTAACTAAAATGAATTGAATGCAGATGAAGTAACAGACATAAATCTATGAATGTTATCAAATATCATCGATTAATTTAAGAAAAAAATTAAAGACAAGATTCGTGATCTGAGAATGGACCTGGTATTACAAAAATAGAATAAGATGTTTAATAAACAAACAAACAATTCAGCGATTGACGAACAATAAAGGGGGTAAACAAACAATTTGTAACAATAATCAAAACAAGCTATCTTCACAAACACGCGTATACTATATATTTATAATTATAATATTTTATTATATCAATAATTGGTAATAAAATATAAAAATAACCAAAAAAATCTAATGAAGTATTAATAACTTTTTAGAAACGATTACAAAAAATAATCAATGCCAATCTAATGTATATCCCTCTTATGTATAGCCATTGTCTTAACAGACAGAAATAATATCAATACTTTAATATATAGTTTTTAAACTCTATTTCTACGTGGATTATGCCCCGTTGTATCCTGTACATATATATATATATATATATATATATGCCTTTATGGATTAGTAAGTATGTTATATCTGTGTGCACAGGATACAAAGGTACATAATCTGCAAGTAAAAATAGCGTTTAGAAACTATTTTCAAAAATAACCTGACTTCATAAACGATTTTTCATTTATTTGGTTATCTAAATAATATTTTTGACCTTTTTTTCATTTTATTTATTACAGGGCGTTGTTTTTATTTTTATAATACCTGGACGCAACACTCTGTGGTCGTATGCCTGTCTAATTTATGCCTGTATGAAAATATAATATTCTTCAACGAGTTTAACAGTAATAACTATTTTTTATTCATGACGTTGCTGATTTCAATGATGGCCGCATTATTAAACATTGTTTACGATTCGAAAATAAAATATAGAGTACATGAGTCATGGTATTCATTTCCGGAATTTTCCAGTTGTCTGTTTTTCTGTACTGTCATTTTATTTTGTCATATTTGATATTACGGGCAAGTAGATTTATTGGTTCAATCGCTTGTGTTCTGCGCTTATGCTACATACCTGTAATTGATACATATGGCGGACTTATTGCTACGATAGCAATCTCTTACATCTAGTCATAATACCGGTATAGCCCCGCTTGATGAGCGGCCGGGAATCGAAGCTTGTCCCCGCGGTGCGCCGCGCCGTCAAAGGCCGTATGCCCAACACTATGATAAACCCAACACACCACGGTGACGACATGATAATAAAAAAAATAGAATTAAACATAAAATTAAAAAATAGAGACACTTCTAGCACAAATTATTACTTAAAATTAAAAGTGATTTCTTGGAATCGGCATGTATGGCGAAATCTTGTGTCTAGTGATGGGAAATGTCTTGTCAATTATTATTTTAATTGATTTATCACACTGCTGTTCTTACACGCTTCATTACTGTTGTTATATTATACTTTTGTCTCATGGTAAAATTATTTTTTTTTTGTAAAAGAATAAAAGATTACAATAAAACTCATGGAATCATTCTGAGCATTGTTATTAACTCGAAATCCTAAGTTACTGTGTTACAAGCTTCGCCCGCGGAATTGCTCCGTGGTGCACCCCTCACCCCTTTGATCCTCACCCTTCACCGTCCCTTACTCACCGACTCTCACCTCATTTAACAGTGACGGTTGTGGTAACACCTGAAAGGCAGAATCCTATCCCGACAATTCCCTCTTTCATTTTTTTTCCAGCAACGTAGGTAGACAGAAGGTAGACAGACAGACAGGTAGGTAGATAGTTTACACAGAAGGTGTGAGGTTAATTTTAAGCAATGATACTATCCATACTAATATATCAAGTAGAAAAAATTTGTTTGTTAACCTCTGGAACCGGTCATGCAACTACAAACATTCAAAATTCCGATCATTCCAAACATTCTTCTTCATTTAGAAACCTAATACTTTGAGGAAAATTATAAGTTATATATAATCATATTACTTTTCGTAGAGGGAAAATACTACTTAAACGGTGCAAGGCAGAGAGAGAGGCCCCCCTTACTTTTGGACTGGTCATCTATAATATTCTTGTCTATGTTCTCTCGGCTCCGACAAGCGATATCGTTTGGTGATCGTAGCGTGAAACCGCGAGACAGTGCTAGTGTTACATATACGTGTTATTAGTGTTGTAATAGTGAAAAGGTTATTTCTTTTATATACGTGATTTCGTAAATCTATCTCTTTCATAGTATCACGCTGGTTCCAAGCCAAGTAATTCATTAAGACTCCCTAAACTGTATCCGTTACCTGATTATAGATTCAAACACAGAGCACCCCATGCGTAGTGATATTGGGGGCTATATTTTATGTTCAATTTATATGGGTATAATGTGTCTATTGAGGATGACTTTATTAGTCGTAAGTAGAAATATAATAATGAAAAGTAGAAAAATAATTTTTTAAATACGCTTTTTTTCATTTAAAGGACAAAAGCGACATTTTTACTGTTGTTGAAGACCCGAAAAAAATAGTAATTACCCGAATTGTACCGATATTAACTGATTAATCGAATTGTACCGACATAATAACCGAATTGTACGTCTCCTCGTGCTTCTGTATACACAAAACAAAGATTTAGATATGGTAATAGTTCACAATTAAATAAAACTACGTGATGTAGTATTATTTCTACTTTCTTTAAGTTCGTTACCACGCCCTAGGTTTCGTTGTATTACAACAGCTTCAGGTGGGCTATTAGCAAAGATTGAGATTATGAAATCTTTACTAATAGTCCACCTGAAGATGTTGTAATGCAAGGAAACCTAGGTCGTGGTAAAGAACTTAAATAAAGTAGAAATAATACTACATCACGTAGTTTCATTTAATTGTGAATAATCAATTTCTACAAAATTAACGCCAAATGTATTCAATAAGGTAATAGTTAATATTTTTCACAGTAAACCAAAATATCAATAAATAAAACACAGAAATGTGCTAAACTGCGATCAATTTCTACAAATTGGCTAACGAAGTTACATTTAAGAAAAAGACTCCATCTTCCACAGCCTTGAATTTATCGACTTCTAGTTCACGGAGTGACCGTACGTTGAATATACACATCGATTTTGTTAAGTCTCGTACATTAAACTCATCGAATGCGGAATGTCGAGTGGGAGGAACTGCTGTTAGAAAGAGAAACAATGACTGCTTTTTTAACAAACCCATGCTTTTATTGTGAAAAAAATTTTAACAAACAAAGTTAAAATATACGACGGCCCTGTTACGTAGTGAACTGTAAAAATACTGAAAGACACAGTAAATGAAAATTTTACGGATTTCCGACACTCTGAAATGTCGAGTGGGAGGAATGTAGAGGGTTGCACTTAAAAAGAAAAACAATAACGGCTTTTCTGCCAAACTCATGCTTTTATTGGGAAGAAAACTTTGTAAACAAACAAGTTAAAATATACAATGACACCTGTTACGTAGTGAACTGTAAAAATACTGAAAGACACAGTAAATGAACATTTTACGGATTTCCGACAGCGAGTAGAAAATTTAATCAAAATAATAAGTGGATATATATCATAAAGAGAAAAGAGTAAACAACATAACCTTTACTCGTTTATTGAATTAATTTAAATAACGTGGAAATAAAATTATATTTCGTACTATGAATTCAGATCTTATTGTTTTATGTAGTTACAGACGCTGCTCATACTTTACGTTATAAAAAAATTATGTAATAAAAGATTTTCCATGAAAATTGCACAAATTGGGAAATTAATTGTTATAATTTTCTTTTAATTTAATTGTTAAACATTAAACGTTTAAATACGAGCACAAATTTATAAACGTCAGAAAACCTATAAAACGACATTTGATATTTGAGTCAATTGTCAGCAGCCAAAAAACTTTTTAAATACGCTATTTTTCATTTAAAGGACAAAAGCGACATTTTTACTGTTGCTGAAAAACCGAAAAAAGGAACTAACCGAATTATACCAATATTAACTGACTAACCGAATTGTACCGACATTATAACCGAATTGTAGGTCTTCTCGTGCTTCTTTATACACAAAATAAATATTTAGATATGGTAATAGTTAATATTTTCCAAGCACTTTTGTACTATTTCATGTCAATACTTTAGTACTATTTAACGTCAATAATTTTTTACTATTTAACGTCAACTTTTGTGTTATTTAACGTCAAAATTTTTATACTATTTAACGTAAATATTTTTGTGCTATTTAACATCAATATTTTGTAATATTTAAAGATAATATTTTTGTGCTATTTAACGTCAATACTTTTGGCCTATTTAATATCAATACTTTTGTACTATTTAACGTCAATACATTTGTGCTATTTAACGTGAATACTTTTGTAGTATTTATCGTCAATACTTTTGTGGTATTTAACGTCAATATTTTTGTTCTATTTAACGTAAATACTTTTGTGGTACTTAACGTCAACAATTTTGTACTATTTAACCTCAATATTTTGTACTATTTAACGTCAATATTTTAATGCTATTTGACGTAAATACTTTTGTACTATTTAAAGTTACCACCTCTCAGGCTAAGATCGCATGTTGATACGAAATATTACGAGTTCGAATTCTCCTGAAAACAGAATAATATTTTTAGGGTTCCGTACCTCAAAAGGAAAAAAAAGAACCCTGATAGGACTTTGTTGTCCGTTTGTCTGTCTGTCTGTCAAGACCCTCTTTTTCCAAGAACGCGTAGAAGTATCTAGTTGAAATTAATATCAAAAACTTAGGCTTATGGTCCCCTGGAGCTGTAAAAAATCAAGCTTCTATATCAACGCAATCAAAAAATATGGTTATTTAAGCCAAATATTTTAACACTCGCAAATTAATCAAAACCTATAGGATATTTCCCTTTGACATAAAATCATGAAATGTGACGAGAAGCCAAAAAAGTAAAGGAAAAAATCCGAAAATTGTTAATTTGTAGTTTTACCATATAAAAATATTTTTTTAACCTATGCGCCTGTGAAGGATATACTAGGCAATATTTTAGGCGTTATAAAACATTAAAATTTTCTAAATAGTTTAATAGGAATATTATGTACCATTTAATGTTTATAGATGCCTAAATATGTATGGAATCCTCGCAGTGCGAGTTCCACTCGCGCTTGACAGGATTTTTGAGAATCGTAAAGATAAAGAGGAATCTTATCTGCTTGTATGCGCTCATACAGTTTGTACCTATAAATACTGAATAAGTTCTTATTCGATTTTTGCTCCTCTTTAGTTTTAGTCTACGAGGAATTTTAGATATAAAATTAAGCTGTGCCATTTTCTCTATTTTATTCTTTCTTTAAACAATCAATTAGTTAATATAAATGCGTTATAAGTCTTAGAAAAATTGATATTTATGTAAAAAAATCCAAATGCCAGTAAAACTGCTGGAACAAAGCAGAGTAGGTAGGGCATTTTTGAAAAGTTATATTAATAAGAGATACTTAGCGTACGGGATTTTTGAAAAGTTTTATTAATAGCAGATACTCACTATATAGCTAAACTCATAACAGGGATATGAACCAACTTTCTCAGAACCACATGCCATGCCATCCTGGCTATTTACATAAACCGAGTCATTCCCTATTTGACATCTTTATAACTTTAACTCCTTGCCAAACCGACAAATTTTTATATTTACAGTTTATTTTCTTGAACTATATAAAATTTACAAGGAACATAACTAAATAAGTTTACAAAGACTTAAAGAATGAAGTGGGTTGGCCTTCTTATGTTTATGGAAAAGAATCTTTTTGGGTAAGCTTTTATGCTTCAGACAAAGAGGCAAATCGAGGCTGAGATGGATTGACTGTCACGAAAAAGAATTTAATATCCGCAGGACAAAGAGGTGGAGAACTATAGCCAGGATCAAATGGAGAACCATAGCCAGCATTATCTTGGTGCAAACTACTGGAGAAAGTCACCATGAGCCATTGAGCCATTGAAGAATATTTTTTTATAAAAATTGCCTATTCAATCAATATTTGTTTATCATTATTATTAAATTGTAACATAAACACAAAATTAATTTATGTTTAAGCCATGTATTAGGATAAATTACTTCTTTGGCCATAAATGATTATTCAATAATGTTAAAATTTTTTTTCGAATGTTCAATGGAATGATGAAAATTATTCAAAATATTCTCAAAGTCGTTAGGATGTTCGGCGCCAACATGGTATATAAAGCCACATATTGGCAATAAAATTATATTTATCTTAAGATATCTTTATTCGTAACAGTTTACAAATTTTATTTTAAGATATCTTTATTCGTAATAGTTTGTAAATTTTATCTTAATATATCTTTTTTCGTAATAGTTTGCAAATTTTATCTTAAGATATCTTTATTCGTAACAGTGTGCAAATTTTAGCTTAAAATATCTTTATTCGTAATAGTTTGCAAATTTTATCTTAAGATGTCTTTATTCGTTATAGTTTGCAAATTTTTTTCTTAAGATATCTTTATTAGTAACAGTTTGCAAATTTTATCTTAAGATATCTTTACTCGTAATAGTTTGCAAATTTTATCTTAAGATATCTATATTCGTAAGTGTGCAAATTTTATCTTAAGATATCTTTATTTGTAACAGTTTGTAAATGAAGATATCTCTTTAATAGTTTACAAATAAATATATCTATATAATAGTTTGCAAAGGATGTTCTTTAACTAAATTACTAGTATTAACTGAAATACGCAATTTTTATATTCTATATACTATTTCTACAAAGTTGTATCACGAAATGGTTAAGACAAATATAAATTTGAATTACTTATCTCAAACCATTTGGCTGATGATGATTTTTGAAATTTTTTTGCTCTTTTTTTTGGCTCATTCGTTTATGTAAATCTACTTGTGGTATTTTATATAGATGTGAAAATTCAAAATTTAACGCAATATTTTGCTTATATAGGGGATGTTTATCAATTAGTAATAAATTTTCCAATTAAAAAACAAGAGATATTAAAATTATATCAAGATATAAGATCTGATTTTTTTATTTCGTGTTGCGTTTGGAACAGAATTTAATATCATTTTGAACACAAACGTCAAACCATATGAAATATTTCCGTAACTCCTGACCACGATGGTAGTTAGAATTGTTTTATTAAAAGTAAAGCCAGTATTTTTTTCTTCATTTTTAGAGATTAAACACACGGTATGCCAACACTACTTTTAGGTCTTTAAGCTGCACGTATTGAATATGTTTATAAACGTACGAAACATTTTGTATATTTAACTGCCAAATTTTATTAGTTAAATTGACCTACAGAAAAAGAAAATTATCCTTAAATAACAGACAACAGATATATGTAATCATTACAAAAGGGCATAGACAACATCATACATTATTTAGAAAAAAAGATTAATTTGTAAAGATAACTTCATCATGGTAGAACCAAGAATCATCATTTGTAAGGTACACATGATTATGTTATCATATCTGATCATGATGTAATCACATTGGTTGAATTTAAAGGCTTCATTCGATCTGCACAGCTAGTAATTTATAATTTTCCAGTCACAAAGCAATTAATCAAAGATTTTTCACGCATCTCAATAAGGAGATTATATATTATCTCAATAAGGAGATTATACAACTGAAGTCAATATAAAAAGTAACATATATCAATTGGAAGCAAAAATAATTTCAAACAAATTTAAAGCATGTTTAATTGACAAACATTTGAACAAACATCGGACTTACGAGCTGAGCTTAACAAAATTTGGAATTAGAGCTGTATCGACTTATATTTGTAAAGACTATCACTATTTTGAAAGGTATTTTAAAAACGATTTTTTTAGAAACGATATTAAACATTTGAAAATTCCCGCCAAAAAATATGCCGCCATCTTCGAAACTGCTAAAGTCAAAACTACGAATAAACAGCGTTACTAGAAATTTATCTAAACTAAACCGGAAACTAAAGTAATGGTTTTAATCTTATAGTTTTTTAAGAAATCCACGGTATTATTAGGTCTGTGAAATATATGCCAGGCACTATATTTCTATGTGGAAGATTACAATCGTTATTAGTGAATAATTTAAAATAAGTACTTTCTACATTTAAATGTTTATATGTGCCTAATACTGTTAATAAATATTTCGTCATCAAATTTAATACTGTTAACGAAATTCTTTCTTCTTATTAATAGAATTAAAGTTTCATATTGTTTAACACAGACCTATTGTGTGTTAATACCAAAGAGAGTAAACTTTGTGGGTTAGATATAGTTTCGAAAACTATCGAATCGATTTTAAAAATGCTTTCGTAGTTAAATCGGTAATGCCTTTCGTTCTGCTCGCTTAGTAATACCTTCCCGGTTGCTGCTAAAATGGTTGATATGATATATTTCTGGACTATGCCACGTAGTAAGTTAAAGCACAGTCATTTTTAGTAATAAACTAAACGAAAATATAAAACAAGAAATTGTTATTCTATTTATTTAGGGAAAGCTTAGGAAAAAGCTCTTTGTGGTGTAATTTTATGTCGGGGATGTTCAAAAATCCTGTATGAGGAAATTATTAAATACTTTTTCTACTGGCTAATTACTACATGAATTACTAAAAGAGTGTCATAAAGTCCTTTTATTTCCATTATCTTTGAATATCCCTGTCAAAACCGAACACTGCGCTGACATCAGTTTGATTACCAAGTCTAGCTGTGATAACAAAGGGTTTTGTTTTCGTACTTATTTTAATAGTTTCTTAATCACATTAATTAATACTCTGTTTTCCATTTAACATACCATATTTAAGCATTATAAGTAATTCATTGAAATTAGTACGTTATGAAGATTTCACACGAACACGACAGCAGTGTAATGAAAAATTGAATTATTTATCTCCATATGACATAGATAGCATTTTGTGTGTGTGTGTGAGTGTGTGTGTGCGTGCGTGCTCGCATGTGCGTGCGTGTGAGTGCATGTACGTATGCGTGCGCGTGCGAGAGCGCGCGCGAAAGCTCGTGAGCGCGTGTGTGTGCGTGTGTCTGTTGTGTGTGTGTGTGTGTGTGTGTGTATATGTGTGTGTGTGAGTGTGCGTGTGCGTGTATCATTTGTAACGAAGCTAAACGTTAAAAATTTAAGGAAAAATATATTTAATTGAATTACAAATTGGGTAACCCCTTTCCGTTGCATAAGCTAACGTATTAAAAAACAGGTGAAAACTAAAATATTATACATAAATTTAAACATCAGTATATAATATAGTAATTCCATTATATATAGCATATAGTAATTCTATTATATACATAATATATTATAATATATAATAGAAATAACCTTTGATTTATTCCCATGTCATTTTCTTTGAATTTTGTCCTAATTTTCTTAAACCGTACAAACATTCAGAAGGATTTTTAACACATAATATTTTACATCTTCAATAACGAGTCAGTTTCTGATCAAAATCAGACATTTTTACTTGTTTTATAGCTCTTTATGCCTTGACTGGTCAACTAATGCCCGACGCCAATATTCTGTCTGTCAGCTGACGTAGATAGCTATCTAAAGTAGCTGATAACTTTCTATTTATCCATAGTTTGCATCTCATAAGTATTTTGACGTTTTAACTGTCTATCGTCAGTTGTTGATGGCTTTCTATCCGTGTCCTTCCGGACAACCCATACTTTCTGTGAATGTATATGATAATTACCCATTTAATTATATATATGCACCAAATATGTATATAATAAAAAATAGAAACACATTATTTATATATGATTAGACGTAATTTAAATATTTCGTGAATTTATAAATGGCGGATGTATAATTTTATATTTCAAGTGTAACATAAGTTAATTAACAGCAGTTAAAGTTTTACGTAGTTATAGAATGCAATTAGTCTCTGTTTTCCAATGTGTTAAGTATAAAATTATACAAAACCCAGTTTTAATATACCTAACGTTTATAATTGAAGAAATTAATAAATTGTAATAAAAAAAGGATTTTACTAAATTAAATTTATACTAAATCTGGGCAAGCTAACATTTTGAGAGTAATCAAGTCCTACAGAATGAGATGGTTGGGACAAGTTTTTCGACGGGAAGATCTGGACCCAGTTAAAAGATTAACTTTCGCGAAGATTGAAAGTACAAGAATAAGAGGAAGACAAGACCACCTACAAGGTGGTTGGACAGTGTAGAGAAGGACTTAAACATTTTGGGAATCAACAGGTGGAGAAACCTTGCATAAAGTCGTACTGCCTGGAGGGAGCAGATTGGGAAAACCTTGGCCTGCACCAGGCTGTAGTGCTAAAAATAAATAAATATATATTTATTATTTTAATTTATTATATACACAATAACATTTGTTATATTATTATACATATAATAAATTATATTAATGATTACTATATTATAATAGTTTAACAATTTTTTTATTATTCTGAAATCTACTTTTAAAATTCTGCTCTTTGAACTCGCATATATAACTTACTTGGTGTTTGTGTGTACGCTGGACCCTATTATTTTGATCATCGTAGAATGCAAATTTGGGCGGGTAAGGGCAACATATTTGCAACTAACGTTCAATAACTTTCTACAATTAACTACTGAATAATCCTACGACTATTATAAACACGAAAGTTTCTGAGAATGTATGGATGGATATTTGTTGCTTTTTCACGCAAAAACTACTGAACGAATTTTGATGAAATTTTACAGTAATATAGTTTATACAACAGAGTAATACATAGACTATAACTTAAAAATATGTAAGATATGTCTATTATATAACTATAAAAACCAAATAAGTCGAAAAAAAACGAGTGTGCTTTAGACCACACGACTGAAGTAAAACTTCAAATTCACAAAAAATGAACTTTAAAATGAATTTACAATTTTATTCACTTTAAACGTAGAATATTTAATGTATTGAACAAAATAATAATTATAAAATTGTTCAAGAACGAAATGAAATTACAAAATAATCAAAAAATCACCGTTCGTGTAACGCTAGTAAACTCGCACATGTATATATATATATATATATATATATATATATATATTTCATGAACTGTCTATGAGAGGAAGAGAGAAAGAAAATGTCTCTCTTGTCCCCTCTCTCTCTTGTGCCTACAGTAATAAATTAAACGTAACTCTCTCTTTTTCTGTCTTCACTAACTTATATCTCCCTTTCAACTCACCTTCGCCTCACCCGATCACACTTTTCGTAACGCTCTCGTCACGCATTCACTAGCTTACTCCCCAAATCAAGCGTGCGTAAAGAAGTTTTACTTCAAAAAATCCTGTCCTCTGAGAGTTATCTTAGTGTGAGCTGCCTACACCGTTAAAGTTACATTAAGATAATGTATAGTGGGATTATTTTTCTTAAAGAGTTCTAACAAAAAGTTCGCGACGGCATATATCTACTTTTTATGTGGAAGCTATTATAACCAAAATAGTATTAATTTAATTTTTTTTACAATGCACCTTTTGTAGTATTAAAGTAATTCTTATCAAAATCAATATGTTTATCGTTTTTGGCATTTAAAGTAGAAAAAATTTGTCTTACACTAAATAATATGGACGAACAGTTTAAAAGTTATCACGATATGAACGACTTGAGCGGAGCACTGTTAAAACACGCCGGTGATACGCTGCCAAGGGCCAGCGGCGCACAGACAGATAGACAATAACACTAAAACCAAGAGCTTTATAGATTTTTTAGATTGCTATACATTTTTTCTTTTTTAAGGTTCCGTACCGCCAAGGTGTAAAACGGAACACTTACAATATCATTCACGTGTTCGTCTATCACATCCGTTTTTCTCAGAAATCACTTGATGTGGAAATTTACAATTTAGTGTAGTAATAAAAACCGCAAATATATCGATAGTAAATATTTAAAAAATATTTTTAATTGGGATTTTTTGGATAATTCAAACTTTTCCAAAAAAAATTAAATACTTTATACGGTATGGGGTGTCATTTAAAAGTGCTCACAAGGAGTTGAAGAATATTTTGTATAATTTTAAGTAGCCTATCTAGCCTACACACACGTTATAGGTAAACTATAACGATGGTTCTGGATCTCATAGACGTTCGCGACATGTATTCCCCTACTTAATTACGTTAGGTGTTATGAACCATTTATTGAGCTAGGAATTACCAGAGCTAGGAAGGACTTTATTATTGACTAATTCACTTCACTTGTAATTTCACTTCAAACGTCGATGCATTAGGCATATTTACACTTGGTCAGTGTTTTTAAATCTAAGTTTTTAAATCTATATTTTAACCGTAGCCTGAAGAGATATAAAGTTCTCTATAACATCGTTTTTAGTTCTGCCAATGGTATCAATATTATCTGCGTCGATCAGCATAGAGATAATTACGCTAAGACATTTAAACTGGATGATATTTTTAACGATATAATTTCTATCTGTAACATTAATGTACCAGGGACTCCAGAGGTGCCATGTATTTTGTCTTTTTAGGGTTCTGTACCCCCAAGAGTAAACGGAACCCTTAGAGTGTCATTCACCCGTTCATCTATCACAGCCGTTTTTCTCAGGAACTACTTGATGTGGAAATTCGATATTCGGTATAGTAATAAAACGTATTCACCTGCAAATATATCGATAGCTATCAATTTAAAATATTAATTGGGATTATTTGAGTATTTAAAACTTTTAAATTATTTTAGTGTAAATTCTTTTATAATTATTTTAGTTTAAATCCTGTGCGGGTCGGCTTGCGTTCCCTCCCCCTGTTCTTCCGCCCGTAGCCGCTTCTCCTGCTCTCCGCTTGCTCTCGCATATTATTACAACACGCCTCTGTTCACTGCCCACCGAATGTTTTTTTAAACTTTCTGTAAAACCTTTTGAGACACCAAGATGTAAAGTGCAGAGTATGCTCCAGTGCATCCACTATATACAAATATAGTTTATCTCGGGTAAACAGACAGACAAAAATTCTACAAAGAGTTATTTTATGTTTAAGCATCCTGTAAGGAAGCTAACCATCCAAAATTCAATCTTTTATTTCAAAATTACAAACAGAAGCTTCAATTTTATATATGAGCTTTCAATTTTATATAAGATATATAATCTTAAGATTACATAAATTGAACAATTCCGGCATTCCAGACGTCTTGTATATTTTAGATCGGTATTTGTAATTCAAAGCATCTAAGCATAGCACATATGGTAGACAACCAACAAAAATAGAAGAAAATAGAGCATATTTTATTTCATTTTTTAACACGTCCAATGTAAATCGGCCATGTAAAAAAATCGGAGTGACTCAGGCCGACGCTCACCGATTCGAACATTATGACTTAAGCGCGCTAACGAAGAAAGGGATAGAACATACGACTGAAAGGGAGACAGAGATAGGAGACATTTATTCTGCGGCGCGTATCTCTTGACGTGCAAGGAATCTTTGGAAAGTCGGTCATCGACCTTTTCCGACAAAACTTGGCAGTTATCCGACTCAACATATGCAAAAGTCGTTCGTTTGAATTGCGTGTTAAATTGTTTTACAGCTTTCATCATTTTAAACCATTTTGTACAGTAAGATGCATTATTTTCCAGTCTTATCGTAAATACATAATAGTCATCGTTATTTTATTCAATGTTGTTCGTTTCGCTTGTTCGTTTGCCTAATTTTATTTAATATTGGTATATAAAACACATTCAGTCATGTCAGTATACACATATTAAATGTAAAATATAGAAAAAGCAAAAAAAAAAACCAAAATATAAAATACAACGTAAAGAATTAGTTATATCACCGACCTGTGTACCAGGGACAAGCCAGATGAAGTTAAAACAAAGGTCGGATGCAATACATTTTCAACATCTTATTCGCTGGCACATCTGTTCCTGTCACTATATATATATATATATATATATATATATATATATATATATATATATATATATATATATATACATATCTATATCCCTATTGAAACTAATACAGATTCCTGGATATAACTAGCCAATTTCTTAATACTGTCTTTTCGTGTGTCTATTTGTTTGCAGAACTGTATAAAAATCACAGTGTTATAGAGTGACAAACATTCATACATCATCCAACCCTCATATTTACAATATCAGTTAACTCCGCATTCATCTTTTCTCCTTGAGTAAGGTATAAAATCCAAATGTTCACCATAACTACATAAATCCACTTGTCCATCATCCACAACTTTGATTTGGGGTTCTGTACCTATTTTGTATTTGGTGTGGTGCAAGAATTTTAAAAGTTTATCACAAGTTTCTGGCCTAAGTAAAATATTTCATTTTCTATATATTTAATAATAGTTATATGAAAAACTATATTAGGAAATATTTCTTCGTAATCTTTTTCCTTCGAAAAATTTAACGAAAACATTACAGTGACATGTACAAATTAAAAGTGGTAAGTTCAATTGGGTATTTTTAAGTTTATTTGGTAAATTTTGTTTATTTTATTAATCAAAATTTCAAGGTACAAGCTGATGAAGAGTGAAACATTTTTTTAATAATCTTAAAAATTTACCGAGTTATAAAAGTTTAAATTTAACCTTTAGAGAAGGAAGGCAATACTGTGTTGTGAGGTCATTTTTAATATTGCACATTATATTCTACGAGAGGAAAAGAGACAGGGATATACCCAACTCTATATGTATCTTCAAATTTAGAAGCCTACAATTGGCTTATTTTTCAATCAATTTTTAAATTTTTTTCAAGACTGGTTTTTAATTAACTTATATTTCGCAATATTGTACGAAAAATATCAGAATTTAGAATGAGTAAAAAAATACAATTCCCTCTCAAAGTTTCGAGATTATCTTGATCCAACTGGAAACACGAAAGATAAAAAGTTTTTAAGTAAAAAATCACTTTTATTGACATAATCGTACTAGGGTGATACAAAATATGGTCTCCTAGTTTTTTAATATAGAACAAATTTAATTAATTTGAATAATTCATTTAATTTGAATAATTGTTACATCATTTTAAAGTTTGAGCATTACTCTGTTTTTCTACATAATCACCATTTTGGTCGATGCAGTGATCAGATTCCCATTTTTACATTCTTATCATAAAACAAAATGACTGTAGAATGCATCAAATGTGAATTGTTGTGACAAAAAGGCGACTATCTGCTGTTTATGCAATGATATTTGTTTGTTATCACGGCTGAGCATGCTATCACTGTTCTCATCATGTTATTTCTTGATAAATGTTATTTACGCATACGAGTGTATGAAGAATGAAATAATAGTGCAGGCATTAATAAAAAAATCCGCCAAGTACGAGTAGAACTCGCACTACGAGGGTTCTGTACATGTTTAGGTACTTATATTCATTTAAGGGTACATGGTATTTGTATAAAATTTAAGAATTTTTTAGAATTTAAATACATTACTTATTATACCTTACGAGTATATGAACGATGAAATAATAGTATAGGTATTAATAAAAAAATTGCCCGGTACGAGTAGAACTCGCACTACGAGGGTTCTGTACAAGTTTAGGCACATATTCATTTAAGGGTACATAGTATTAATATTAAATTTAAGAATTTTTTAGAATTTAAATACATTACTTATTATACCTTATGAGTATATGAAGGACGAAATAATAGTGTAGGTATTCATAAAAAAATCTGCCAAGTACGAGTAGAACTCGCGCTACGAGGGTTATGTACAAGTTTAGGCACTTATATTCATTTAAGGGTACATAGTATTTCAAATATTTAGAAAAACTAATTTTTCACAACTTAAATATACCTACTATACCTTTACCGTGTTTAAAAATATGGTGCATATCTAATAAAATTATAAGATCTGTGATAATCACTATAGTTTTCCTGTTACGTTCTAGTCAGATTTTCCGACCTTCTTATTTTCATGATTTCTGGCTTAGTAGAGAAGATAGTGTCGGAAAAGTTCTAATTTCGTACATTTTTTGGAATATCCTTTTGATTATGCAATTTAAAATTATGAAAAAACGCTTTTGTATTCCTCATAACAAGTCCTTTTAAATGGTACTCCAGATGACGTATGAAATTTAAAAAAATTGTTTTTAGCTTTATTTGCCCCCTTTTTAATTCTGATATGAATATTTCTGAAATGGAAGCTAGATTTTTATTTATTTTAAAATGGTAGCTAGATTTTTATTTATTTTAAAGTGGTAACTAGATACATGTGTCAAGTTTCCTCAAGAAAATCGGCTGTGAATGTAGAAAAATGTAAATATATTGCTTGCTATGTTTTTCATAGGCATGAAAACATGGTGCAGATTTAAAAAATTATTGCACCTAGAGCCATCGTTATAGTTAAACAACTACTTTTGCGAGGTCTTCTAAAGCCCATATCTTTTCCTAAATTGAGTTGAGTATTTTTGGAAATAAGAGTGGAAACATTTTTTTTCGCATTTTTATCAGTATATCTATAATATATATTACTTAAAATTATGAAAAAAATATTTTTGAGATCCTTATAACAAGCCCTTCCAAAGAATATACCAGACTATGTATGGAATTTCCCAGTGAAAATTTATGTGTTTTAGCCACCAGGATATGTGCGATTTGATATGTTTTATTACTGTATCAAATTACAAGTTTCTACATCAAGTGGTTTCTGAGAAATGCTCCAGAGTTTGTTTTGTTCAAGCGTTACACAATTTTAACGTGACAGAATGACTCTGTGTCTGAGTGCAACTTACGTGGCAAAATGGCACCATGCACTTTAAATAAGTCTGTTGTTGTAACGTATTTATTTAAATATGCTATAAGATGTTTTCAATAAATAATGCTTTAAAGTTAACTACTTCAGACAATTATTAATGTGAAATTAAAAAACCCAGATGAAGCAAACATTTTGTTTCAAAAAAAATTAATAAAATGCAAAAGGATTAAACATGAAAAAAATTGTTTTTAATTTATCGTGGTTACATTTTAAATGTGTTCTTGAAATTTTATTCACTAAACGAATTTCAGATTTTTCATATTTTCATTCAACGTAATACGATTTTACGTAACTGGACCACCATATGTCGCTTCTAGCTAATTTCGTTCAAAATTTCTTCAACTACACACAATTATATCCATTATTCAGACCTATTCAATGCGTCTAATTAACAAATCTATTTCCAGTTCCAACGAGCACTCAAAAATATTCTGTTTGTTGAACTCGTGCTTGTTGATATCCGCATTGTAGCTTGAAAAAGACAAAAATTAATTGCTGAAAAAATAGATTTTTTTATCTCCTTTAAAACTTTTATAATGTATAAGTTCAGATATAAAGTATAAGTGCAATCGCAAAGTAAAAAAGCAGGTATAAGCTATAAGTACAGGTAGAAGAAATAAGTGAATTTATTAAAACTTTTATAAGATATAAGCTCAGGTATAAAGCATAATTGAAACTGTAAGGTATAAATGCAGGTATAAGCTATAAATACAGGTAGAAGCTATAAGTGTAGGTGTAAATAAGGTATAAATACATCTATAAGAAATAAGTGCAGGTATACGATATAAATTCAGACATAAGGTACAAGTGCAAGTATAAGGTATAAGTGTAGGTGTAAATAAGGTATAAATACATCTATAAGAAATAAGTGCAGGTATACGATATAAATTCAGACATAAGGTACAAGTGCAAGTATAAGATATAAGTGCAAGTATAAGGTATAAGTGCAGATGTAAATAAGGTTTAAATACATCCATAAGAAATAAGTGCAGGTATACGATATAAATTCAGACATAAGGTACAAGTGCAAGTATAAGGTATAAGTGTAGGTGTAAATAAGGTATAAATACATCTATAAGAAATAAGTGCATGTATACGGTATACATTTATATATTAGGTACAAATACAAGTATAAGATATAAGTGCAATTATAAGGTATAAGTGCAGATGTAAATAAGGTTTAAATACATCCATAGGAAATAAGTGCAGGTATACGATATAAATTCAGACATAAGGTACAAGTGCAAGTATAGGGTATAAGTGTAGGTGTAAATAAGGTATAAATACATCTATAAGAAATAAGTGCAGGTATACGATATAAATTCAGACATAAGGTACAAGTGCAAGTATAAGATATAAGTGCAAGTATAAGGTATAAGTGCAGATGTAAATAAGGTTTAAATACATCCATAAGAAATAAGTGCAGGTATACGATATAAATTCAGACATAAGGTACAAGTGCAAGTATAAGATATAAGTGCAAGTATAAGGTATAAGTGCAGATGTAAATAAGGTTTAAATACATCCATAAGAAATAAATGCAGGTATACGATATAAATTCAGACATAAGGTACAAGTGCAGATGTAAATAAGGTTTAAATACATCCATAAGAAATAAATGCAGGTATACGATATAAATTCAGACATAAGGTACAAGTGCAAGTATAAGGTATAAGTGTAGGTGTAAATAAGGTATAAATACATCTATAAGAAATAAGTGCAGGTATACGATATAAATTCAGACATAAGGTACAAGTGCAAGTATAAGATATAAGTGCAAGTATAAGGTATAAGTGCAGATGTAAATAAGGTTTAAATACATCCATAAGAAATAAGTGCAGGTATACGATATAAATTCAGACATAAGGTACAAGTGCAAGTATAAGGTATAAGTGTAGGTGTAAATAAGGTATAAATACATCTATAAGAAATAAGTGCAGGTATACGATATAAATTCAGACATAAGGTACAAGTGCAAGTATAAGATATAAGTGCAAGTATAAGGTATAAGTGCAGATGTAAATAAGGTTTAAATACATCCATAAGAAATAAGTGCAGGTATACGATATAAATTCAGACATAAGGTACAAGTGCAAGTATAAGGTATAAGTGTAGGTGTAAATAAGGTATAAATACATCTATGAGAAATAAGTGCAGGTATACGATATAAATTCAGACATAAGGTACAAGTGCAAGTATAAGGTATAAGTGTAGGTGTAAATAAGGTATAAATACATCCATAAGAAATAAGTGCAGGTATACGATATAAATTCAGACATAAGGTACAAGTGCAAGTATAAGGTATAAGTGTAGGTGTAAATAAGGTATAAATACATCTATGAGAAATAAGTGCAGGTATACGATATAAATTCAGACATAAGGTACACGTGCAAGTTTAAGGCATAAGTGTAAGTATAAGGTATAAGTGTAGGTGTAAATAAGGTATAAATACATCTATAAGAAATAAGTGCATGTATACGGTATACATTTATATATTAGGTACAAATACAGGTATAAGATATAAGTGCAAGTATAAGGTATAAGTGCAAATGTAAATAAGCTTTAAATACATCCATAAGAAATAAGTGCAGGTATACAGTATAAATTCAGATATAAGTTACAAGTGCAAGTATAAGGTATAAGTGTAGGTGTAAATAAGGTAAAAATACATCGATAAGAAATAAGTGTAGGAATACGGTATAATTTCAGTTATAAGATATAAGTGCAATTATAAGATCTAAGTGCAGGTATAAGGTATAAGTGCAGATATAAGGTATGAGCGCAATTAAAATACATAAATATGAGTGTAAGGTACAAGTGCCGATGTAAGGCGTAAATGCAATTGTAAGGTATGCGTGCAGGTATAAGTTATAGGTGCAGGTACAAGACATAAGTGCAATTATAAAGTATAAGTGCCGATATAAGATAAAGTCGAGAAAAATAATTCTGTTCGCCCTTATCTTAATAAAAAATCGATTTAAAAAGTTCTTTTACTGCTGACAAACTACTGTCAAATATTAAACGTCAGACTCATTTTATGGATTTTTTTGCACAATTAACTTTTTATGTTTTTTATTTTTTTTTCAATTTCTTTTTATTCATCCACTCGCGTTCGTGTTTGTATATTTAATATTTAGTGACACAAAAAATGACAATTTATTCGAGACGATTATGACAAGTAATTAAATGAAAAAAAATTATTTATTTAAGATATATTGAGTATATCAATTTTCTTTAGAAAAATAAACCATGAGCGGCACCAAAAACCACACATTAGATTTTTTTTAATTAAGTAAAACGAGTAGGAAAAAAATCTCATTTGCTAAAGGGCACTTGTTTCAAAAGTAATATGTTTAGTTCAATTTAAGATTGTTTTGCGATTGAAATTATAAAATGTAGTTGTTGCAACAGGCACCAAGGTGAACGCATTGTTACCAACAAGAGTGTATGTTGCAACAACTAATAACAAGAGCGACATGTTGTCAACAAGATACTAACATGAGCAACGTGATGCCTCTTTAGGCAGTGTTGCCCACAAGATAATAACATGAGCAACGTGGTGCCTTTTTAGACAGCGTTGTTCGCAAGATAGTAACATGAGCGACGTGATGCCTCTTTAGGCAGTGTTGCCCACAAGATAATAACATGAGCAACGTGATGCCTCTTTAGACAGCGTTGTTCACAAGATAGTAACATGAGTGACTTTAGGTCTCTTTAGACAGTGTTGTTCACAAGATAATAACATGAGTGACGTGATACCTCTTTAGGCAGTGTTGTCTACAATATAATAACATGAGCGACGAAATGACTCTTTAGACAGTGTTGTCCACAATATAATAATATGAGCAACGTGATGCCTCTTTAGACAGTGTTGTCCACAAGATAATAACATGAGCGACGTGATGCTTCTTTAGACGGTGTTGTCCACAAGATAATAACATGAGCGACGTGATGTTTCTTTAGGCAGTGTTGTCAACTAGATAATAACATGAGTGCCATGGTGCCTCTTTGCTGCCATTATACAGTACCATTCTAACTGATTACGAAGTATTAAACTAATCAAATGGTTTGAAATGTGATTTACATATTTTTGTCATATTACACACTACGTCTTATTTACTACATGTACTTTAGTAAAAAATATTTATACGTAAACCTAGTTTCCCTAATCAAAAATGTAATCAATTACTATGATTAGTGTAAAATTTATTTACTTTAGTGTCAACTTTTACTTTCGTTCTCCTACATTGAAGCTATTGACGAAATGAGTGCATTCGCATTACCTTTTTATCTTACTTTAAGTAATACGTAGTATATTTAAGTAATACGTAGTATATTTAAGTAATATGTAGTATATTTAATTAGTAATACGTAGTATATTTAAGTAATATGTAGTATAGTATAGTATAGCAGTAATACGTAGTATATTTAAGTAATATGTAGTATATTTATTTTAAGTAATTACGCAGCTATTTAAGTAGTATATTTAAGTTATTCGTAGTATATTTAAGTAATTACGTAGCTATTTAAGTAATTACGTAGCTATTTAAGTAGTATATTTAAGTAACACGTAGTATATTTAAGTAATTACGTAGCTATTTAAGTAATTACGTAGCTATTTAAGTAGTATATTAAAGTAATACGTAGTATATTTAAGTAATTACTTAGCTATTTAAGTCGTATATTTAAGTAATACGTAGTATATTTAAGTAATTTGTAGTATATTTAAGTAATTACGTAGCTATTTAAGTAGTATATTTAAGTAATACATAGTATATTTAAGTATTACGTAGCTATTTATGTAGTATATTTAAGTAATTACGTTGCTATTTAAGTAGTATAATTAAGTAATTACGTAGCTACAATAGACTTATGTAAAGTAAATGTTATCAATTCGGCAAATGAGTTGCACTTTGATAAAAGAAACGCTCTATCGATGTATTTGAAAAAAAATTAAGATTGGATATTTCTGATTCTTGTTACTAAATTGAAATAGTGTAACTACGCCTGTCATTGTGTCACATAAAAATTGTGTAACGCTTGAAAAAACATATGCCGAACGCATCCGACCGGCAGCGAAATCGACCGAGCGCTAAGAATATGGCTTTTTAGAGTGTCAAACAGTTTATCTGTATTTAAATAAAAAAAAACTTTTCAAAATTACAAATTCGCACAATAATATTAAGAATTTTCAAATTTCCCCACAGCTCTGCGAAGATCCAGGTCATTGGGTTAATGATTCATTTACCAGCAGAGGAACACCCTACAATCCATTGTCTCATGAACGTTCCTTCACGTTTTTCGACATACCATAATAAGCATACCGCGTGTAGAGATATATCTATGCGTACAGGCAGACACACGCACGCAGAGAATTCTCGTATCATCAAACGGGGATTGCGAGCACGAACAAAATAATCAAACGCGGTTCCCTTCTCCCCTGCGTCTCCTAATTGGCTGTCAGGAGGGGAAACATCTGCCCCCGAGTCTCCGAAGGGGTGGTTGTAAAGCACGGTTATATCTGAGTTTAATTGTTTGTTAATCTACGAAGGGGTTTCAGGGTTAGATGCGAATAAGTTTTGGGTAAAGATTGGCGAAAAGAATGAATACTGAAATTGGTGGATGATTACAGTTTGGACTTGTATGCTTGAATAAAGTTCGTTAAACACATCTAGACACTAACATCTATTACAATAGTACGCCGTACTGGCTTTACAATGTTGTAATGAAGAAATTTGATTCTCGCCATTTTGGCGCTTATAGTAAGCGCCCACAGTAGCGAGCGTCTACGCAACTAATGTTAGTGATGAGACAGTGTGACAGAATAAATCGATAAAAACTTTGCTAGATTGAAGTTTTATATAGTCCATCAATTTTCATCGATTTATTTGTACAGTTACCATAATTGTACGCCAATAAATGTGTGTATATCTAATTGAAAGTTTTCTATGGGCAGGAATTACCCATATATTATATATAAATATTAGGCATATATATATATATATATATATATATATATATATATATATATATATATATATATATAATTATATAAATGTGGCTATTAAAATTATCTCAAAACAAAAGGAAAAACCAAAATACCCTAAATTGATCTTCTAAAACGGAAAACAATTATCTTGTTTTGTATATAAGATCTTTAAGTACTTTCGCATTTAATACAACAGGAAAGTATAATTCCATTAGAAGTTTACCTTTATTACTTTTACAAACTTGGCAGAATAATAACTTTACTAATGGACTTGCAGAAAATACAGTTAAACCATCTCTCTGTTTTTGACCAACGAGTGCTATACCATTTCTGCGATTCAAAAGGAAATCTTATGATACAGGTTCACAAACAACTAACGTCCATATGCACCACACGTGGTGTAGACTGTCAGTCAGAATTACTGACTGTTAAAAACGTATTTTTCTTTCTCGTTAACTTTCAGTCGAGTCAGAACAAGAGTCAAATTTACCAACTGTGCCCTATTGCACGGTCCAATCCGTAAAGAATTCAGACAAAATATGTTTCTGGCAGTAAATCTGACTGAGAGTCCTGACCGTATGTGGTACATAGGGGCTTAAGTAATCGCCACACTTAATATCGTTTCAATTGGTTCGAATGAGAGATCCTGCAATATATCAGATACATTGTGTAGATGTCTCGTTCGTGTTAGAGTCCGATATCGCCCAAAATAAGTATAAAAAATCACCGAATTCATCTTACAGTGATGGTGATTCTATTTCTTCCAATGTAGATACGAAACAGTGACACGAGATATTATAGTGTATGTATACGATGAATTGTGATATGATATATCGATACAAAGGAAAATTTTTGGGCATCTCTAATTAAATGTCAAATTTAGTTCCGGGGACGTTCGTGGCGGCGCTTCAAATAGGCGCGAAGATAGCTGTCATTGTATAGCGTCCGCTGTATGGTACAGCCAGTCTAATGTACTAGTATATAGAAGTCAGTGCTCTAAGAGCTTTTGTATGCAATAGAAGTAATAAGCTGTCGATAGATCTCTTTTACCCCTCGCTGTATTCTCGAATAAATTGATCTCATTTGAGTTTTTCTGATTAAAGTGTTTCTAATTTTCTACGACTTATATAGTATGAGTAGTTAAGCATAATACTATATTTTTAGTTTTTAAATATTTAAGAAAATTAATAATTCAATTTTTTCTATGTCCTCTTACCCCACAAAAGTGCGTGCGTCTACCTCGGGTTGATTGTGTGCATTTTGAGAAACTTTTGTTTTTGAAGTGAAAACTTCTTAGGCTCACCTGTACACTTTGAGCACTAGCGCAATTTCTCTGAGCAGTGACGCTTAGTAAGCTTTTTCGAGAACGGAGCTGAGCCGTAACGCTCGGGTCGGTGACGCTGAGCTGTCAGGTTCGAATCAGTGATGCTGAATCGGGTAAACTCGGCATGGGCCATGTGCACTATTTTTTTGGCGCACCAAGCGTTCTTTTAAAAAATCAATTGAATTATTTTTTAGCACTCTTTTACAATATCAAGTGAACTATTCTTTTAGGCATAACATGCACACTTATATATATATATATATATATATATATATATATATATATATATATATATATATATGTATATACATTTAGATTTTTTTTCTTTTTTACTTCTCTTGTATAGTCATAAGCACAGGCCAGAAATTTTTTTTAATACCACAACAAATGTATGACACGCGTAGTATTTTTTTATGTGAGAAGTAATCAAAATTTAATATAAATTTCTGGAAATAAGATAATTTTGAATTATCTTAAAGATTTACTATGGTCTAAATGTGGTTTTAAGTATTAATATTAAAATTTGTATTTCTATACTGACGTGCAAGTCTGGCCGTATGTGTGTACATAACTACGTATGAGGACTTATTGCAAGTCACAATTCTTGACCTATTTGGGTGAATCTTTTCTCTATCGATTGTTTAACTATCAGAATGGAGACCTATTTATTTTCCCAATGACTTGAAGTAAAATTCATTTTTCACAAAAGATTTTCTCCGCTTTTCTTGTTCGGCTATTGTTCTCGGCTACGGCTTTGTGCGGATTTTCTTTCATCTTGTCTATGCTATCTATTTACTTTTAAAGTTTAACTATTTTGATTTGGTACATAATAAAAGGCGCGGTTGATACGTTTTTTTAATTAATTAAGCATGATTACTAGTGATAATTAACTAATGTAAATTTATTGCTTTGCTAAGATATGTAAATATGGGGAAAAGCCAACATTAAAATAAAATTAAGAAGAGAAAAAAAACCTGACATGTACGAGTGGATCTCGCACTACGTGTATCCTGTATCTATTTAGGAATTTATAAAAATTTAATGGTGGATAATATTTCTATTAAACTGCATACAAAATTTTAATTCTCTAGAACGAAAATTTTACTATATCTTTCACAGGCGCATACTAAAAAAAAAATTTATATGATATAATACAAATTAAGGATTTTTAGATTTTTCCCTTTATTTGTGCAATAAGACTTTGTTTGTTGCCGAACTGTATGATTACCAATGGAAAGTAGTCTATAGGTTTTGATTTATTTGCTAGTATCAAGACATGCGGCATAACTGGCCAATTTTTTTGATTGCGTTCCCTCAGAAGTTTAATTTTTTTACAGCTCAAAGAGACTGTAGACCTAAGTATTTGATATTATTTTGACTTGATACCTCTACACATTTTTTGAGAAAAACATGATACATCTACGTGTTTTTGGTCTTAACTGATAAACAGACAGGCGGACGGAAAACGGAGTGAGCCTATAAAGGTTCCTTTTTTCCTTTGAGGTACGGAACCCTAAAATAAAACGAGGCATGCGCACTTTTGGTTCCTCCAACAATTTAAAAATTGTTTATAAATAAACGTTTTCAAATATTCTCATATATTTATTTAGCTCATCTATCAACTGTATAATATATGACATCATAAAAAATACTCAATTTTGTCCCACATAAATACATTTATTCCGCATTAGGTACTTTCCATTTTTATATTTTTTACTTGGTATCAAGGTATATCACTTACTTTCGTAGACTTTAATATACAAAACAGGGCAGGGCATATGATAACAAACCCGTCTAACATTGCCAAATGTGAAGTGGTACAAAGTTATATTTACCCCGATTCGTCTGTGGTGCAAAGCTTTATTTACCCCGGTTCGTCGACTTTAATATACAAAACAGGGCAGGGCATATGATAACAAACCCGTCTAATATTGCCAAATGTGAAGTAATACAAAATTATATATACCCCTGTTCCTCTGTGCTTAACGTAGGGCAAGGAAATCTGACGATGTAGCGCCACCACAGGATCTGCTGTCGGAACGCTCGATAAAATTTGGAAAGACAAACGAATAACCAAAAATACTAAAGTTCGACTACTGAAACGTCTCATTTTTCTAATTTTTCTGTACGGAGCAGAAACCTGGGCTTTCAGATTAGAAGATCGTCTCAAAATCGCTGGAGGTGCGTGTTAAAAATTCCTTGAACCGCTTTCCGCACTACTATATCTTTAAAATCAAAGAAAGACTTTCGTTAACTCTTCGTAAATTCTTCAAACATATCTCCAGAAAAGAATTTTCGATGGATCGTCTAGTGGTGCAAGGGACAGGTTGAAGGCAAAAGACGCGACAACGATTTCCAACCCGATGGACGGACCTTACAAAGACGGGGCGACAGAGACCAAAAAACGCTACCAATCGACTGAAGTGGAAACGCATGGTTAAGGCAACCATCCGAATCGAAGGAAACGAGGAAGAAGACCAACCATGTACATCATCAACCAGAATAAGCGATTTTTACACAAATAAACTGTTATACTAAGGAAAAACTGGTGTCAATTCGCTTAGTACCATATTTTACTCCTGGCACTTTTAAGATATAGATACCATTTTGAAAAAACTCATCAAAACTTAAGTAAACATTACTTTAAATAGTTTGCAAAGACTCACCATGGTTTACTTTATATAACGGATCGATTTAAAACAACCATTTTCCATAAAAATTATGTTTTGGTCACGAATCATTTCTAAAAGTTTTTTTAATTTAATTCGCTTATTATTTTGTTACGAAAAATTTAATATACAAATACAAATTGCTAAATATATATATATATACCAAAATACGGAAAAAAAATTGGATGAAATAAAGTTTGAAAGTCGATTTTTAACATGTTTTATCGAAAACATTATTTATTACAAGTTTAATTTAAATTATCTATTTATTACAAGTTTAATTTAAATTTATTTGAGAAAAAAATTCCAAAAAAATCGCTGTTATTATAATATAATCCCTATACGTATAAAACAATTCCAAAAAAATCGCTATTATTATAATATAATCCCTATACGTATAAAACAATTACAAAAAAATCGCTATTATTATAATATAATCCCTATACGTATAAAACAATTACAAAAAAATCGCTATTATTATAATATAATCCCTATACGTATAAAACAATTACAAAAAAATCGCTATTATTATAATATAATCCCTATACGTATAAAACAATTACAAAAAAACCGCTGTTATTTTAATTATATTATGTACGTATAAAAATACAACGTATGCTTACCCGAGTTCTACTAGATCGATTTTGATGCGAAACTATGTTTTCTGATAAAAATATGTCGTAATTGACAGCAAATCCTTAAAGTTTAAGGGTGAATATGTTTTATTGTGATGCAAGTACTCAGACTTTACAAAACGTACGTTGAAGTCTACTTAACTTAATTGTGTCAACTGTTTCATTTTCCCTGTTTAGAAGTTTATCTAACTTGGACAAAATTAAAAATTAACGCATACTTTTTCTCAAAAATACGTTTCAGTTTTCCTTTGTATATGTTATTTTGTGAACTACCAAAATACCACAATAATTACATGGGAAACTATTGTGAGAAGTAACGTGTACATAATGTGAATATTTTTATTTTTTAATTACTACGAATTATTTCTGAGTGGGAGGTCGTGGGTTAACTGTCTAAATAAATCGACATAACTGTCTTAATCTACGCAATGTTTGCTTTCTCTTAAATATTCTACAAAACCTTTATAGTCAGGTTTATATTGAGTCAAGTTTTTCAGTCTTAAGGCAGGCAGACCAGGAGCCATGAATACAAACGTACAGGAAATCCTTAGAGAAAAGTCCGGAGTCTAGACCTTCAAGATTGCATCAGTCGAACCCTTGGACATAAATCTCTTTTTTCTCAAAGATTTTCTTATGTCTGAGTTGTCTGGAGGATGGCTTCGTTCGACAAAGATATTTTGGCCGCTAATTCGCGCCTACTTATTCAGCCCCATGTATCATTCACTTTACTTAACGTATAAGTTAGCTAACGCACGACAGTGAATGTTGTCTTAACATTAACTTCAAAAATCGGCATGCTGTGTGGCACTGGCTTTATCTTAACCTTTATTATTCGGTAAAGTAACGCGATTTATGCTATATCGTCGATATTGACAGTTTTATACTTTATCTATGGATGACAAGAGACGCTTTTTATAGGTTGTTTTATTCGTCGCTACACTTTCAACATCGATCTCAAATTATAAATTATAAATTTTGTTATTTCTTTACATAATCGAAAGAATTTTACAAATGTATTATTTGGTAACGTATATGAATCTGCTTTATTCCTCAATTCTCGGACTTTACTGACGTTTCTGCAAATAAAATATAATTTTTATGAGATGAAATACGCAAATATGTTTATCGATATCTAATTTAATATTAACTCATATAATTATCAAAATGTCATTTTATTTTCCAGTTCGCCCAATCAATTCTATTAAACGTGTTGAAAAACAATTTAAATAACCCATAAAATCAACAGCAACGTCTATTGTTTTAGCTACCTTTACGTAAAGTGAAATAAGGCGCCATTTTAACATACGTAGCTGTCAAAATAATGGTTTCGTTATGATACAAGATGGCGGACGTCTGCTTAAAGGATAATAACCCCGTAACGATTACGTGCTTTATAAAGTAATATGTTATAACAAAGAGCTGATAGTTTTCATTGAAGCATCTTTCGTAGCATTCGAACAAATCACCTTGAGCTATATCATCTTATCTATCTTTCCCTTATCACTTTCATTAAACTTTTTACACTTTATTTGTCAAAGATAATGCTGAATCTTCCAAAAATCCATGGAATCTGAGGAAATGTGCTGATTACAATGTATTATAACAAATTCACTTGTGAAGAAATGAACAAAACACGACAGAGGCTCGTAATACTCATAGTGTCCCACGTTGATTGGGAGTGAGCACACGAACTGTATTTGAACTGCACAGTCCTGGTCTGCAGGCAGGTTCACAAAGGTTTTTGATATTATTTAAGTGGAAACTTTGTTTGGCGCACTTTTTATGAGTAGTGAACGAGAGTGAACCGTCACGCTTGAGTACGGTGATGCTGAATCGGATATATTCGGCTGCCTTCGACATTAGCCAAGAGAACTACTTTTTTAGGCGCACCATGTGCAATTTTTTTATAAAATTATTTATAACATATTGCTAAAGTATTATAACATATTGCAGTGTCTATAAACCTATTGTTTCATTCTTACGGGTAAACTCGGTTCCCTTTTGGCATCGGCCGAGCGAGTTCACTGTCTAATACGTTGTGCATCCTTTCAAGAATTATGTTTTATTTTTGCTTAATATTTTATTTGAGAGAAGTTAAATATAACATATATGTGTTATTGTATTTTAAAATAATAAACTCACATAATTCTTGATTCGCCGAAATAATATTCATCACATAACATCAATGTATATATATATATATATATATATATATATATATATATGTGTGTGTATATGTATATATATATATATATATATACACACACACACACACATATATATATATATATATATATATATATATATATTTATGTATTAAAATTAGAAATTGTTACTTCTATGATGTGGTCATAACCACACACCAGACTTTTTTTAACCGTATATGTCACTACCAGTCTAAACGACTTCCCCATCCATGTTGGGAAAATCCTGAAGGTTAGGACGGCGCAGTCCAAAACTAGAAGATTTCTTGTACGATTTCCCTGCGTTTAGACCCTGGTCGGTCTGGATTACATTCAGCAAGCATTTTAACATTTGTATTTTTAAATATTATCAAATATATGTCACCATTTTTAAGTATGTAATATAGTTACTTCATTATGTTGCGTATCTATGATGGCAAATTTTGAATAAGTCGGACACATCACTATCAATTGCTGGGGAGATTAGGAATGAAAAATTAAGACTTGCTTATGAAAACCCTAAAAATATTTAAATTAATTACATATTGATTTGGAAAATTTTATATAAATAGTTATATCAACTATTTATATAAAATTTTCCAAATCAATAAAAGCTCACCTTTGTAATACTTTGTGTTCTTCAATATTAACATACACGTGTAAATCAGTTGTATATATACAACTCATATAATTTACATCACAATACAAACATAACGAATGACGCTTACATTATGTTTATATACGTTAAGGCTTTCACTGTTCCTTATATCCTTTACTTCCTCGCGGTTAAGATGAAGAGTTGCGAAAAGCATATGTCTGCATAGAAATATAATTATATATAGTTAGGTACTATGAATATGACATTTGTTTGTTTTGTCGATAAAATAAAATAATAACGAAGTTTTTCTTTTCAATGGTTATGGTTAAAATTTTAACACTGTTAGATACTAATGAACTTGGAATAGAAAGTTAAACCTTGCATAAACAGAGTATAGATAAAAACGCTACTAATAAACTCGGTATCTGACAAGCTGGTCATAACTTCATCTGTCAAAAACTATTCTGGCATTAATCTAAGTTTAACTTTAGTATAACCTAAAAAAGTTGACCTTTCGGCAAGTGCATATAAGGTACGGCGGTTTTTGCAATTTTATTGTGATAATATTAAAAAAAACCGCTTTATATAATTCAATTTGTACATTCGAAACTATCGAATAGAAATTGTATTTTATTTATTACGCGTAATTGCAACAAAAACAATATTTATTGATATTATATTTAAATTAAAAAATATTCAAGTAATATTCTCATTTATTGTGAAAATATTTTAAGAGACATTTTGCCATTCTTCCAAAATTTTATTGTGAAGTTTTAAATTAACTCTTGTTTTTTAATGCTGTTTTAATGACGAGTTCATACGTAGCTCATGTTCCTTTCTAGCATCTCATGCTCTTTTGTAACTGAAAAAGAAAAAAATTCAACAAGGACGGACACAAGCAAAGAATAATATAAATTTTAACAATACTCTAAAGACGCCATCTGATGTGACAGATGTAATTTGTATTTACAATCATAGACACAATCTCATATTTTACGGTTTGTCTATGAAAAGCGATACTGCCACTGTGAATTTCTGGAATAACTTCGTAATAATTATTCTACTTACTGAGCTTATTAGTAGTGCTTAATTAATAACCTTCATTATACCAACCTTATGAACGGTATAAATATTCTTTAGAATAAGAGTAGTACACCTTAAGTTTAAGTATTTTTAAGTGGTGACAGTGTATACGTGCCATTAGTTTACGTGTTCTGACATTGCCATTATTAAAAATTATTTCGAAAGATGGTATTGTAATATGTGCAGAGTTAATATGTACAGATGAATTAATTAGTGAAGAAAAGATTTTACATTTCAAGACAAGATGAACTCTTTTAATTTCAGTCAGAGCTAAAGGTTTAACTACTTTAAACACGTAGTTCCGATTCCGAAAAGATATCTTTGCACTATAGTATTCTTATACCGGAGTAAAATAACAAATTTTAATATTCTACAGAATAATTACTATTGTCCATATTTTTTTTAATATTTTAAATTATTTTTATTATTATCTTTATCGATGAACTGGAAAATATTTTTCACAAAACTTTTTTTAATCGTGTGCCGAAGTAAGGAGTTTGAAGCGGATTAAACGAAGTAAATTACGCATTTAGGAAAATAAAGTTTCAGAGAAACATTGTGTTACTATAAATTATTGAAATTTCGAAGTTTATGGACAATTTAAAAAAAATGAAACAATATGAAATTTCCAAAATTGTGACTGACATAATAGTTAAAAAATTAAACGTTAGGGTGTGAGCGAAGGATGAAGGTCAATCGAGGTATGGGCAAAATCTTGTCATCTCAGCCAAAAGGATCTACAATCCATCAAAGACGGAGAAGAAGATGGCTTAATGACGTGCAAGGAGATTTAGGGACATTAAAAGATAATAACTGTAGATGTAAGGCCCAGGAATGTGAGAAAAAGAATGTGTTCTTGACATAGATTCAGGCTTCCAATAGGCTACAACACCATGCCGTAATAGCATAAATGCATGTACAGTGTAAACAATAATGACAATCTTTATAAGGAGAAACTCTTTATAACGTTAACACTGTTTGATCTTTGTTGGTTTACTTTCTAACCCATATACTGATTCACCTTTGTACAAACCCGCCATTCTCTATTACGAGAAGATATTGTTTAGGCGGCAAAAGTTGTTTATTGTTTACTATCACAAAGTTCACATAGACTATGAAATTACCTTCACGAATATCGAAAATTAGAAGAATAGACAAAGTTTTATTGCTGTTATTGTGTACAGTAATTCCTGCTATTTTCGTTGGGCACACGTGTTTTCTGGGTAAAGTTGACCGTTAAACAAATTGTCGCTTTTGCATAATCACTTGATCAGTCGTAAGCTAGATTCAGTAGCTCTCGTAGTCTGGTAGATCAGAAAGTGGCTTAAATACGTGCAATAGGGCGGGTAGAAAAGAAAAGTGATGTTGGGAGGTGTTTTGGATATGGTGCCTTAATTGTTATTCGAAAGAGCAAGGAGAAGATACTAAAGGCTAAAATGGAAGAAAGTTTGTGTAAGAAGATAAAGAAGTTGAAATTCAGCAACTTGGGTCGTATAATATATATTTTATTTACACACTCCCTAAAGCGAAAACTCTCTGTAACGAAACAAAATACTCGGTTCCCTAGAGTTTCAAGAGATGGACACCGCTGTGTTTCTTAATTGCTAGATATGTTTTACTGTACTTCATAACGGATAATAGCAAGCATGTAAACGGAATACACTTGTAAACTCTTTATATACTTCATTTTATACTTCATAAATATTAAAAAATCCTCAGAGTCCAAATTATCTTAATAGCAAATTTAAAGATTTGTCTGTTCACGGCCTTGGGCTACGATCTTAAAGTTCACTCACCCTACTTATTCCTAAACATACCTCTACCTCTTACGAAAAATACTTCACTTTTCAAGCACCAAAATTTGGAATCACCTGGCTCCTGACTTGAGGAAAATCACGTCCTTAAACATTTTCAAAGATCGAGTGGAAAAGTCCTGCCTCTATTGGAACATTTTCCTTTGTGCCCTTGTCCTTTCCTGTCTTTCCCATCCCAAATCATGTCAAAAGTTTGTTTTACTTATACTTCTGTATTTTTTAAATTTTTTTGTCTACTGTACTATAAAGAATTAAAATATACTGCTCATGTAGCAATAAGTCCGCCTTATGTAATAAGCATAAATAAATAAATATTTCGTTTATATGCTTGCTATTATCCGTTATGAAATACAGTAAAATATGTGAAGCAATTAAGAAACACAGCGTTAACCGCCTCTTGAACAAGCGAAACTTTAATTTTTGTTGATTTTTTGTGATTGTAATTAAACTAGCTTTTGTCCATGGCTTCGTCCACGTGAATTTTTTATTAAGATGGCAACCTAAAAATTTTGAAAGCCAATAAAAATTTAAAGCTCTCAAGGATACAAAAGAAATGGATTTAATATACTCAAGACAACATCTACAGATATGTTATAGAAATTATTAATAGATTTTTTTATTAAGTAAGAATCACAGTGTCTTATCACATGAGAATAATAAAATTTTCGCATTAAACATTTGCTTTTGAGTTCATCCAATTTGGGTATTAGGTCTACACCAAGTTTTATGAAAAACTATTTAGCAGTTTAGGTGTAATTGAGTAACAAACGTTCAAACAAACTTTCAGGATGCCAGTACTTCACGTGGGCGAATGCGCAGGTAATAACCTACGTATTACTTGGCTAAATAAACCGTACATACGATTGCTAAATCTTGTAGTTATTCCTTGTTTAGTTGCAAAGTTTTAAAGTATCTAACAACCAAATTGGCAAACAAACAAAGTTTCGGATTTATAATATTACTTTTTGCGTTCGCCAGGGAAATGGAAAAAAGTTGATGAAATTAGAAAGAAAAATGTTCTTGCGAAAAAATAAAAATATGCTAAGTAGATAGGCTTGTCTGTCACGCCGTCGAAGAAAAGAAGAGCCTCTACCCTGCAATAGGTAGACATAAAGTAACTCGTTATCGTGATGTGTTATTATGTATGTACTTATATATAAATTATATAGTCCATAGTGAGATGATTTTTTTTAAGTATAAAAAAAATCAATTCTTTCTTAAGAAAAATTATTATTATCCTAAAATTAAAACTTCTCTTAGTTATTACCGTAAACTATAGACTCTTTAAATCTTTAAATCTAAATCCATAGAGTAATAGACGCGTTCAAAAACTGTCATTAAGTTTTAGTATCCATAGACCCTCAGCGAATGTCAAATTAAATAACGAACCCATTTCTTTTGTAGCCAACCATAGCTGACATAGTTTGGATTCACAAGAAAATACGCGCTATCTGGTAAAATATTATGTGGTTAGACAAAAAAAATGCGACAGCAATGAATATATAAATTGTTCAAGTAACTTATTTGATATTTCATTACGAAAATGGTAACACAATTCCGCCTCGCCAATAAATCAACCGAAATACGGACCAGCGATATAAATCTTAATTGCTAAAAAAGTGACACGACCACGCCGCCATATAAACCGCCGAGCTCGAACAAATATTCGGAACCTTATCGCGATCGGGCGATATCATCTGCCAACCTTCCCGCGCGACGTCCGCCGCCAGAATAAATGAAGAAATGACAAATAAATCGCTTTCCCCATAAGCGCCAGGCAATAACCCGTAAGTATCGCGGACCCCTCAAAACCGAAACGGCACATGCCCCTACGAATGTGCATAAACACTTACGATCTTTCTCCATTGGCACCGCGTGTCGCTTAGGCCCTATTAAACCGGATGGCAATAAACAATACGGCAGAAGCAATTTGTTTTATCCAATCAGAGACGGCGTTGCTTTTTTCAAACAAGCCAATAGCGGAACAGAGATAAAAGGCATTTTCGCTCCAAGCTAAACGGACCAAAAGTTCCTATTCGCTTTATGTATTAAACTCGATACGCAGTTTGAATATGGAATTACGGACCACGTTGTATTATCAGCTATCATGGAAGGCGAGAGCAATTCATATAGCGAACGCAGTACAGAAACGTCCTACCGCGCTCTCTTTCTAACTTCAAGTGCGATAGAGACGGCTAAACATAAAGTTGAAAGCCGAACAGGGACGCTAATAGCGGCGACTTAATTCCTTTCAGAGCTAGACATCGTACGAAGGCAATTTTCCCTCGCTTTTATTTGGCAGAAAATGTGTAGAGGAATAGATGTTTATATTTTAATGGCGTATAATAAAACAATTCGCGTAGCGGCTTTATTTCCACGAACAATGATGGGCGTTTATTCCCCGCTCAGAGCGCCCGTCGACATTGTAAATGACGTTAATTTGGGCGGGAGAATAGATTAGGTTCGCGCGCTGCCGCCATTGCTTCGTTCTTTGTCGTGGTAATTTATGAATGAGCTGACAGTTTAATTGTTTTCATTTGGCGCGGTTGGCGGGCGTTCGGGGTGACCAGGTCGCGTTAATTTCGACGCTACCGTTCATTGTTTGGTTTTCGTTTATTTATTTTATGGCATTTTACGGATTAAATTGGAATATCGACTTTTTGATATACCATCTTCGTATTATAATTGGTCGAGGTGAAATATTTAGGTATGCACATTCTTCTTCTGACTCGTTCACACATGCAATATGTCTATTCAGATAAATTTCATTATTTTGAATGGTGTAAATACATTTATGGAATTAAGGTTGCTTCTCATTATAAGTAAAAGAATATAAGTAATTAAAAAAAGTTTACGTGTACAATAAGTTGAAATAGGTAAATTTCTTTATTTAGTAGGACCTATATTAGGTAGTAAATTTGTTTACGCAACAAGGGTTGTTTTTTGTTTTAAATATAAATATGTAGGTACGTGATTCAAATTACTTGAAACGTAAGAAATAAATCTACAACAAAATTTTCAGTAACCAAGATAGGAAAACGAGATTCAGAATTGAAAATTTACAATAAGACGGAAAAATATAACTGTAAAAAAATCAAGGACACGCTGTATTTGAAAGTTATGATTAAAAGCAGTACTATGACGTTGAAAATTTTGATTAATAATCATAATTTTGAAAATTCTGAAAGATTCTAATAAAAACGACTTTCTATTCAAATGTAATGCAAAATCATGCTTTAGCACGCAGTAATAAGCTATCAACTTTTTACATGGAATAAAAAAATTACATTTTGTATTTATATATATATTCCGTGCGTAGAACACAAGGCAGAAGTGAAACTTCTATAATTCGCTTTATTAAATGAAATTTAGCATTAAAACTAATCAAATAAGTTGTATAATAATGATGATGGCCAGGTTTTTAAGTGATCTCCATCGCGGCATCTTCTTTTGTAACACCAAATTGATATTTGGGGTGAAAGAGTCTCACCGGGTCACCATATGAAATCTGCACCGGCGTCTTTATTGAAATTGGTGCATCTGTTGTGTTGCTAGTAATTGAAAGTAATTTTCACTCAATCATCAAACCTCTAGCTTTATTCGTTTTTGCAAAAAAGTGGTTGCAACCCCTAACTTTAAAATCATTTTTTTATAAAACTGTGATAGATATTTGAAAATGACCACAGGGTAGCTACTGATTAGAATTACATTTTATATTTCATAATTTTCTAACCAACTATAAGGCAGCAAATAAACATTTTAAAAAATTAGGGGTGGTTTTTCGGGGCTAGTTCTCGAGGCACACCGACTAAAAAAATCACGCATAATCACTAAGTACTCAACTATATTTCATAGCAATTAATATAGAGTGTAATTCTAACCAGTAGCTCCCCTGTCGCTTTGGTAATTTTCAAATATCTATCATAGCTTTACAAAAAAAATATTTTAAAGTCAAGGGTTGCAATCTCTTATTTATAAAAAACGAATAAAGCTAGACATTTGATGATTGGCTGAAACTTACTTCCAGTTACTAGTAACATAACAGAGGCACAAATAAAAAAAAATAGACGCCAGTGCATATTTCATACGGAAACCTGGTGACGCCATTTGGAAATAATTCAGACAGAAGGTTTTTTCATAACATAATTGTTTAAGGTATTATAAAAAAATCTGAAGTGTTTCTCCTTCAAGGAGAACCCGGTTTCCTCCTTAAAAGTGCAAAAAGGGCCAACATCAGGTTTTTGGCGATTTTTCAGTTTCTTCTCAATTTTGGAACAAAATGGGTCAGTATGAAATTAAACCATATGTAATTCTCTACCATAAAGCAAGAAATTAAACCATATTTAATTCTCTACAGTAAAGCAAGAAATTAAACCATATTTAATTCTCTACAATAAAGCAAGAAATTAAACCATATTTAATTCTCTACAGTAAAGCAAGAAATTAAACCATATTTAATTCTCTACAATAAAGCAAGAAATTAAACCATATTTAATTCTCTACAATAAAGCAAGAAATTAAACCATATTTAATTCTCTACAATAAAGCAAGAAATTAAACCATATTTAATTCTCTACAGTAAAGCAAGAAATTAAACCATATTTAATTCTCTACAATAAAGCAAGAAATTAAACCATATTTAATTCTCTACAATAAAGCAAGAAATTAAACCATATTTAATTCTCTACAATAAAGCAAGAAATTAAACCATATTTAATTCTCTACAGTAAAGCAAGAAATTAAACCATATTTAATTCTCTACAATAAAGCAAGAAATTAAACCATATTTAATTCTCTACAATAAAGCAAGAAATTAAACCATATTTAATTCTCTACAATAAAGCAAGAAATTAAACCATATTTAATTCTCTACAGTAAAAAAACATTTCAAAATTTCTAAAAAATTCATCACTTCGAAATGATGTATTGACTCCATTCCATTAATTTGAATATTATCAAAAAAAAATTCGTAAAAATATTTCGTAAATCAGAGTTGATAACTATCTGATGTTGATGTAGAGTTATTTATTATATCAGAAAAAAAACGCACCACTATACCACTTGAAAATCACATATTTTCTAAATTGTAGATTACCATCATAAAAAGTAGTACTTTCCTTGTAGAGAACTGTATACGCTCTCATTTTGTACTGAACCATTTTTTCCATAAAATAAAAAAAAACGATATATAGACAAAAAACTGTTTTTTACCCATTCTATCCCATTGGAAGGCGGTATGCTGTTCTAGTTGAAACGGGAAAATTTTAAAATTTACTAATGACAAATAACAAATTCATGAAAAAAAAAACTTCCTGAAATATTTAGCAGCTGGCTTATTAACTTAAATAACTGTATCGTAATATAAATATACTGTAATTTTATTTATTACAAATAGTAATTTAAACATTACTGTTTATTGTAATTTTTATTTCTTTAGTGTAATAAAATGTCACTAATTAATGTCGTCATTTAAAAAGTTTACACACATGACGGTTTTTTTCTGCACGGTAGTGCAATAAAATGTCACTAATTAATGTCGTCTTTTAAAAAGTTCACACACATGGCGGTTTTTTTTCTGCACGGTAGTGTAATAAAATGTCACTAATTAATGTCGTCATTTAAAACATTTACACACATGGCGGTTTTTTTCTGCACGATAGTGTAATAAAATGTCACTAATTAATGTCGTCATTTAAAACATTTACACACATGACGGTTTTTTTTCTGCACGGTAGTGCAATAAAATGTCACTAATTAATGTCATCATTTAAAACGTTTACACACATGACGGTTTTTTTTCTGCACGGTAGTGTAATAAAATGTCACTAATTAATGTCGTCATTTAAAAAGTTTACACACATGACGGTTTTTTTTCTGCACGGTAGTGCAATAAAATGTCACTAATTAATGTCGTCATTTAATACGTTTGACGGTATTTTCGGTACGGTTCGTTATTTGAAAATATTCTTGTCTATATTTACCTAAATTTACCGATAGATGGCATTATAATAGCGTTATATGTCGCTGAGACACTATGGAATCACTCCTTACCGTTAAACCTATCCATACCAAAGAAAAAGAAGTTTCACTTAAAATAATGAGGTAAACAGTTATGGAAATAGAAAAGTCTAAAAGGGAAAATGTTTTTCATACGTGTTATATACTATTAGGTATATAGGAAGGAGACGGTATGCAAATGGGAAAAGAACATTGAGACATTGAGGAAAAGAACAAGAAAATGTTGATATAAGAAACTTGCTACCAGTTTTTGAATTTAATTATTACAATAAATAACCTAATTAACTTTTCTACAAACACACTTTCAACAGTTATACCTAACGGAATAAAAAAAAACATATTTTTTTAACAAGTATTTTCTCATTTTCGTCTGTAACCGTGAATGTTGTAAAATATGGTTTAAAAGGCGAATCTGGGGTAGGTAATTCAGTTTTGACATAAATGCGATTATTATCGAGGGTCCTTACATATTTAGGCTATTATAAACATTTAATGGTACATAATATTCACATTAAAATATTTACAAAATTTTAATTTTTCAGAACGAAAATATATTGCCTATTGTATCTTTCACAGGCGCATTTAAAAAAAAATATTTTTTTCACGTGATATAACTATAAATTAACGATTTTTCATTTTATTAGTGTAGTGAGACCTTGCTTTTTGCTAAATTACATAACTCTAAGAAAACGGGAAGTATCCTAAAGGTCTTGATTTATTTGCGAGTGTTAAAACATGCGGTATAAATGGCCATATTGTTTTATTGCGTTGACATTGAAGCTTGATTTTTTTACAGCTCCAAGGGTCCACAGACCTAAGTATTTGATATTAATATCAACTTGATAAGTGTTCCTGAGAAACAGGATCCTAACACACAGACAGACAGACGACAACGAAGTGATACTATAAGGATTCCTTTTTTTTCTTTTTGAGGTACGGAACTCTAAAAATGACGAAATGCAATCGTTAACTGATAGAATTTACATTTGTGACAACCATATTTTAACTGTCAAATTGGTTTGTTTACACATACTCTCTTTTAGAATGAAATGAATTATAATTACGGGCGGTATCTTCCTTTTTCCCTTTTGATGTATGGAACTCGAAAAATGACGAAATGCGAGAAAAGTTATATTCAAACCTGTAACCATCTTGATCGTAATATGGTTCACTCATCACATAATCACTTTTTTTAAATCGACAAAAAATACAACTAATTTTTAATGACTTTATGCTGATTTCTTTATTTATTTAGAATTAGCGCACTTATATACAGATGACGAAAGAACAATATCTTAAGTCCACCCGCCATATATACGAAGTTTGAATGACTAATACCATATTTAGCTACAAAAGATTGACACTAGTCAGTATTTATTGTCCTGGTAGCTGGTCACATAAAAAAAATAATATAGTTATACATGGATATATCGCAGATGTAAATATGTTTAATTAAAATTAATTAAAACATTACATTATTAGAAAAGGATAATATCACTGTAGTGTGTGTATATAGGATTCCTTCTTCAAAAGGAAAAAAAAAACATTAAGGGATCACTTGCATGTTCGTTCGTCCATCCATCCTTTCCGTTCATCTGTCAAAGCTGTTTTTTCAGAAACTGTTTGACGTAGATACTGGCATAGAGACATAGTATCCCACATATATTTAATAAGTTAAACTCAAAAATGTTCATACGGAAATTTCAGCTAAATACAGCTAATGACTTTTGACTCGAATACGTCTTTAAATTTGCTACCATACGGGGGCAATCCAAAAAATTGCCCCCGTATGGTATCAAATTTTATTTTTCATTGCAGTTTAGAATCTATCCTCTACATCAAAAATTAAATTATACCACTGGATAGCTAAAGGATCAAACAATTCATTACGATAAGCGAGAACAGTGACGCATCGCGCGCGGTGGAGGGGTAAGCGCCGCCATTTTGAGGTTATTTTGCTGCGTATCGAGATTTGCAATTAGTATAACTTTTGATTCGGAAAAGCTACGATGTTCATTTACGTTTTAATCGTCAGCTGTAGACAAAATCTTTGTACATAAAACATTAGTTTTAAGTAGTGACAGTGAATATAATAAGGTGTTAGAATAAAAAAATATTATCAAAAATATATAATGTCGGTCTATACGCGTCAAAGAGCCAAAACTAAATACAGAGATCATATACGGCTGGAAAGGGCTTCTCAAAAACAATCGAATGGTAATAATCCTAAATACATAAATAAAAATATTTTATTTAAAAAATATAAGCCGTTACATAGACGTATTCACGTACAACACACGGCCGTGTCCATGACACAGCTACACTACAATTATATTATTGAAAGAATAATTCCAAGAATATTTATTACAGGTTTTTATGTAAAATAGTATTAAAGGCATTGCTGAAGATGTCCACAGAAACTGCCTTGTTTGATGTGGAATCTAGAAATATGGCATAATGATTCGGGACTGGCTACAGAAATTTTATAGGCGTAAATACTCGAATTTTTTAGGGTTTCGTACCTTAAAACAAATGAAAAGGAACTCTTATAATATCATTCCATTGTCCGTCTGTCTGTCTGTCAAAACTCTTTTCCTCAGGAATGCGTGGAGGTATCTAGTTGAAATCAATATAAAATAAAAAGAGTCAAGCTTCTAAGTCAACGCAGTCAAGAAGAACCCTAAAAACACATGTATATTTTAACATTAGCAAATAAATAAAAACCCATAGTATAATGCCCGTTGATCTAGAATTGAAAATTGGCAAAAGGCATGGAATCACAGCAGAAGTAAACGAAAAAATCCGAAAATTGTTTATTTTTAGTTATAAAGTAGGCAATATATCCTCGTTTTCAAAATTAAAATTTCGTAAATAGTTTAATAGGGATATTATGTGCCGTTAATTTTTTATAAATATCTAAATATGTACGCAATCTTCGTAGTGCGAGTTCCACTCGTACTTGACTGGTTTTTTTTAAATATCATATATAATATGTGTGTGTGTGTGTTATTATTTGATAGAGTAAGTTATAGAGGTTCCCTAATTTTTTTTTCATAGCTTTATTTCAAATAATTCTAGATATATTGTTGAAAACGTTCATAAAAATATGGTCGCATTCCTTCTCCTCCCTCTATTTCCGAGTCTGCTAAAGACAAAATTATAAAAAAAAACAAACTCTCAAGAATTTCACGTGAAAACGTCTTGTTCTCCAATTTCTTTGCTCATTTGCAGGAATTTAATAAAAGAAATAAACGTGTTTTATTTCGGTAAAATATATTAACTTTATTAATAACAAGAACGTTTGTCACTATCATATTCTACAAGGATATTGGAATAAACATATACATACATGTAAATCATATAACTATGCTTTTGTTCTATGTAAATCTAGATTTACACAAATTACAATTTGAATATAGGTTGATGACATTAGCCTATAGGTTCTAGAATCACTTACGTCCGTATCACCACACATGGTCCTCAGTCGAATTTACCGACAGTTAAAAATGTATTTTGTATGGATACTTTAGGAATTGGTCCGTGCAATATGGTACAGTCGGTAAAGTACACTCTTGTTCCGACTCAACTGACAATTAACGAGAAACAGAAATACGTTTTTAACTGTCAATAAGTCCGACTGACAGTCTTGACCATGTGTGGTGCATATGAGCGTTAGTGATTAGTAAGTTAACTCCAAATTAAACGTATTAGAATTCCCATTTTTGTCTTTAAAGTCAAATTTAGTGTAATTTTGTTGCATCGAAAATTTTGACTTGACTCCCAATTTACGGACGTTTTCGCGCCGAAAAGCGTTATTAGGAGTTTGATTAAAGTGAATGAAAAAGACTAAAGAGATTATATATATATATATATATATATATATATATATATATATATATATATTTATATACATATGGAACATATATCAAGCTATATATTTTCATGATTAAAAATAAAATTTATAAATAGGTTTGTAAAGATACTCCATCCATTTAAATGTCATTGATGGCTCATGAAAACGGCGGTCACTGTAGTGTTTTTCTGATTGACTCGCAGACTGGAATCTCTGCGCTCAGTAATAATGCTCCTATAGACTGTTTGCAAACTATCATGTGTCGTGCGAAGCTGGCAGTGCTTATCACGCATGGATGGAGGCTTTGCAGTGGGTGCCGAGTCAAGTAGGAATCCCTGGAAATGAAAAGGCCGACAGCAAGGCTTGGCAGAGGGGAGTCAACCCAACCTAACATATCTATCAAACTCCGCAGGGAAAAAAGCCTAATTAGTTCATCCATCAACAGTACCACTTTCAAGATGCTAAAAGATCAAAGCATTGGCAAAAAGTGGGAGGCTCTGTGAAGGGACCAATTTCAAGACACCTAGAGAGAGCGGAGGCTTTTGCTCGTTTTAGATTGACTACCGGTCACGATTACCTACAGATTCATCTTCATAGGATCGGCTTGCCCGCTATACTTTGCCCGCTGTGCGATTATGCACCAATAATAGTTACCATCTCCGTACTTGCAAGACTTTGAAATGCCTAACTAGTGACATTATCGGACGCTAAAATGTTCGAAGGACCAGAGAAGGGAGGAAGAAGGGAGGCTCGGCGTGAAATGTTCGAAGGACCACGGACGGACTTTGGCTAACAAACAAACATTTAAATTTTTACAGGTATAGGCACCTTTCATTCATTGTTTCAAAATGAAATGTTTGTAAACAAATCAATTTGACAGTTCAAGCATTGTAAACCTTTTTCTTGTGAATAAAAGTTTGTAACATAATATGGATTTAATTCGGTATTTATGATTAAAAATAGAACTGTCATATTTGTATCCATTTTCTTTTCTATTTTACAAGGTGTAATAAATCATTTACAACTAGATAAATAATTTTTGAATGTTGACACAACCTGTCGGGAATCGAAATGCCTGGCAGGTTGTTTCAACATTCAAAAATTCAACATTCAAAACATTCAAAAATGCCATTTAAGCCCGTATGCACAACATACTGTCAGGTCTCTCAGTCGAAATTACTGACAGTCAATAAAGTATTTTGTATGGATACTTTAGGAATTGGACCGTGCAATCATTTACAGTCAGTAAAGTAGACTCTTGTTCCGTCTCGACTGACAGTTAATAAGAAACAGAAATACTTTTTTATTTGTCGATAAATCCGACTGACAGTCTTGACCGTATGTGTTACATGTGGGCGTTAGCAAGGTGCCAGAATCTTGGTCACTGAATATTGTACAATGCTGAAGTACGTATATATAATGGTGGACATTAAGGTTTAAGTTTTTTCTGTTATTTTGGGAAATAAATATTTTAAACATTGAAAATATACAGTCAAATACAAGTAAAAACATGGCAATAATAAAAAAAGACACTGCCATGTATTAAGCGTAAAATATTTATTTGACATTGTAAAGTAATGCTAATTAATTTATTTGAAAAAAAAACAACATGACAAAATATTTTTTTGCATCAGTACCCTTATCCTAATACTGTATATATGTTTAAGTACATTTGTATGTAGAGCAATGAAAGATCATTCTACGTCTATTATAGCTGGCTCATTGTAGCAATTTCGCTGTAACGCGTTATAAAATAAATATGTATATGACGAGCATATATGGGTCTAGACTTTATATGCGTCGAAATTCGAATATTTTTCTGAAATGTTTTATACCTCGGAATTTTGCATGTTCACTAGCAAGGGTTGTCCATTTTTTCTTTGAAATTTCATATTAGTAAAATAATGGTGATATATTTGATATTTATAACATTATTTAGCCTAACGGTTTATTGAATTAATACAGTAATTACAGTACATCGTTTAAGGATTTGGCAAATAGTCGTTAACTGATAGAATTTATATTTGTGACAACCATATTTTAACTGTCAAATTGGTTTGTTTACATATATTCTCTTTTAAAATGAAATGAAGTATGGGTACTTATGTGCGGTATCTTCGTAGTACTAATCCTAATCGAAATTAAGAGGTTTTATTTTAAATCAAAGAGAATCCGTAAAGTACAATGGAAATATTCAACAGGTATAAAACTGTTTAAAATTAATTTAGTTAAAAAGTTTTTTATTGCTGGCAACCAGCTGTCAAATTTAAGATGCATTTACGCGCCATTTTTTATTCAAACTACTTTTAATCTTTTTAACTTTACGTTAGAGTTACGTTTTTTCGTAGAGTTACGGTTTTCAAAATGCAATGCGATGAAAATATGTTAAATTTTCGGCGCCTATGTCTCTGGAACAGACAATTGTACAACTATAAAAAAAATTCAAATTTAGATTGTATTGAATATAATATGAGTTTGAGAGCTTCATTTTTATAATCTTGAGTATTGTAGCGAAAAAAAATAAAGTGACAAACTAGTGGCGCAATTCGATGTTGAAACCTGTGAAAAATAGTTATACTATACCTTTTCAATTTGGGTTGTTTCTAATATTTAACTATTTTTATTCGTAACTCGTATTTTTGTTACTTTACATTAACCGTCTTGTGCGAGTCTAGCTCGCGTATTGAGGCTTCTGTACCTGGTTTAAACTGAAATTATTTTTTTTTAATAAGCCATTATTAAGATGGGCTTTTTATCGCGATAAATATTTAATTATACCTAATATAATTATCGACGGATATATATACAATACCGAATGTCTCAAAAAGTAAGGTTTCTTCAATTATGGTCATAGTTTTCTTACAATTTTTACATGGGCTTCTGAAAACCGAGTTTATTATAATTTCGGGTCCAGTAGTTTCAAAAATAAGGGAAGCGTGACCTTTTTATTGCGTGTATTTTTTTGCTAATTTTTCAGTATATCTACGAAACATAATAAAAAACAATATGTTTAACATTTCTATTGCTAGTCCTTTAAAAAAAAATAGCTAATTTGTTTCCCCTCTCCTTTAAAATGCTCACATAAATATCTCTGATGACAGCTTTTTATGATATGGGATATACGCACGTCAATATGTTTTATGCATATGCTAAATTTCAAGTGTTTGCCTCTAGCGGTTTGTGAGAAAAATGGCTGTGGTTAGTGGAAATATCGACAAGTAAGTGATCTTATGAGGGTTCGATTTTTCCTTTTAAGTTACCGAACCCAAACAATAACGAATGATTTTTCCAAAAACGTAATTTAAATGAAAAAAATTTCTTACAGCTATTTTTTATCCAATAAACCGCGAGCGGTCGTTGTAACTATGGAAATCAGTTTTTAATTCAAATTTTGTTTTAATTAAGTTAAGGAAAACAATACAAAAATTCACTTTTGCTAATGGGTACTTGTTGAAAAATCTTGACCTGTAGATTATTTAAGGTAATGCAATTTTTGGACAATGACGCTAAGGGTGTTCTTTTTATATTTAGTTATACTTGCTACAGCAAACTCGTTGCGGATTTTCCATAAAATGGAGTTCTGTACTGAAGGATTAAGTAGATTTTCTTACCTTCAGAACATTGTTCAATGCCATGAACTGACAAGTGTTGGAACTTAGAACGGAGATATGACAGAGTTACAAAGCTATGAACGATATTACATACCTATGTATTATACAGTACGGACATTACGACAGGATATGTTTGTTATTATGAAACTCAATTATTTAACGGCATTAACTAAGTTATGCATATTCTATAACAGTGTAATATTCTATATTAGTGTAACGGTTCCATAAACATTTCTGGCATAGCTTCCTCATTGTTATTAATATTCTCGCGTAAGATCTTGGCGTCAACCAAAACACTTCGAAAACCTTCGTCATCAAGTGCAACATTTTCTGATAAAGAGTATGGATGAAGATTTAGTGTAGCTGATACAACCTCGTCTGATTCTTTGTAAATTTCTTCCATGTATTTAATGGCATTCAATAATTCTTCCCGGGTACTAATGTCTGCGACGAGTTTCTGTGGTAATAATTGGCATTGAGCATATAATTATTTGCTTGGGACCTATCTCATCGATTTTTTTACGTTGCGACTGCCAAAATATGTCCTGTTGGAAGCACACACAACGATTTAGGTTTATGGGGTTGCTTAATTTAATTCACATATGTGTATTAAAATTTATGGTTCATCTAAGTATTTTATAAGTACCTTTTCTATCAGTGTTTCCCTTTTGATATGTTTAATGTAGCACAGAACTTGCCTATTATTCATCCAGATTATGCCATTGATGAATGGCATCTGACTGGGTTTGTTTGAAGGGTATTTTTGTAAGAAATATAAATGTTTTTCTTTGAAATCACCATTTTGATAATGATTTTTTGAGAAGTGGTTCAGAGTTTTCGTAACGTTTCGTAATATTTTCCGCATGAGTTGATGCACAGAATAATTTTTATGAATAATCGACACGATATTTGTTCGATATAAAACTTAAAATTATTTGAACTAGGATCGGTTTCTATAAATTTAATAAATTTTCTATATATTTGACAATCCCAACCATCCTACTTGTCTCAGCAAAATGTAATTTTCTAAATATTTTGCTTTTATGAGTTAGGCTTTTATTGAGAGTATTTTTAAAAAGACGGAAATTGTATTTTTTTTTTAAAAATTGATGTTAGAATCATAGAAATTCTTAAAAAAATAAGGCTTTTTTCGGTACACACACACGCCTTTTTCGTAATTTTTTACTAGTATTGATTAAGCTGCATTTATAACGTACATAGATCAAAATAACTACGAGATATTCCGAAAACAATCCCTGTAATTTGGCCATGTCTATCTAGCCGTTCGCATTTCAGAACATTGCAACTCTTTCAGCTTAGTACAATTGTTATGAAATTTCATAAAAAAGACTATGTTGAATTATACAGAAATAAAGAAAAAAAAATATTTTTAAAACTTTTACTGAACTGAGACGCATCTACTTCATAGGCCGAACCTGCGAATGAAAAACAATTTTTCTCACGGACCTCATAGAATGAAGTATCGTTGAAGAGGTCTTGCAAAAAACCTCATAGAATGGAGTATCGCTGAAGAGGTCTTATAAGAGACCTCACAGAATGGAGTATCGTAAACGAGGTCTTACAAAAGATTTCATAGAATAAAGTATCGTTGAATAGGTCTTTCAAAAGATCTAATAGAATTGAGCGTTATTTAAAGAATCTAATCGAAAAGTCTACTAATGTTTTTTTAAGGCCTGTTCATCACGAGATATGAACTTTCAAAACGCAAATGACAATATCTGAAATCTATATATATATATATATATATATATATATATATATATATATATATATATACTATATACACATTTAGTAAGTATATATAGTATACAGTATTCGCATTAATAAATGAAAAACAACTGAATTAATACAGCTGACCCAGCAGACAACATATTACAGGCAGTATTGTATTGAAAAATAACATTTGTGAAAAATAATTTTGTAATCTAACTTAATAATATACTTCAATGGAGACATTCGTTGTGAAAATCTCGTTGAAATTTTATCTCTAACACGTTTATAATTTTATTAAAACTTTCAAACGAGTTAAGTAATTCGCGCAAGTTATTGATTTAAACAAAATAGGTACAATTTAAAATGTTTATATAATATTAGAAATTTTTATTTAAACATATTGGTAATAAAGTGTGAAATGAAGAAAAAATTATAAATTTGATAAATCAGTGTTAGTTAATTAAAAGTTTGAAAAAGAAATTAAATTCTTTAAAAATGTGAAGAAAATCTATAATATAGATATTTGTCGTTTGCGAATAGCAAGTTGTAAAATTCCTAAACAATACCTACAACAGATTTTATAAATTCGTTTATAATGTAAAATAAATAACATCTATTAAATATAGTACCTCAACAGAAAAAAATTAATCATTTAAAACTTAAGCTGACATTTTAAAGAAGCAATCATTTAGATATAGCTTAGAGGCAGGCGTTTCACTATTACGTAGTTACTATCCCATAGCCGCGGGGCTGGCAGTATTGTCACCCTATCGGCTTATGTTCTAGATGTTTCTTTCGCCGAGACTGTCGGTCGTTTGACTGAAGAGATTTTGACGCAATTACTTTGTCAGTGGTGGCGGCCATTTTGTAATTTAGGCTGACATTTAAAATGGAGGTACCTGACTATTTATTTATTTCCATATTATTCGATTATTCAAATTTAGAAGTTATTTATTCTCTTATTTAAAACGGCATATGATTTTATTCTATTTATAGGTTGACAGTTACATGAATAAAATAAAATATCTATAGGATTGATTTATAATAATATTACCTACATAATATTGCCTAAGCAAGTTTTGATGTTGTACTGATAACGTTTGACAATTTGTTAACAAATAATAATAATATAAAAACAACCACATTTTAAAAATTAAATTTCAGTTAATACTAGTATATTATTATAAAAGTATAATAATACAAACTGTCAAGTTTACCAAATGTCAAAATTACCAATTCCACAGATAATAAAAATAACAACAATGACATTTTAAATATTACATTTAAATTAATACTGGCATATTATTATAAATAACAATAAACACAAAATGTCAAAATGAATAATGTCAAAATTACCAATTCCACAGATAATAAAAATAACAACAATAACATTTTAAATATTACATTTAAATTAATACTGGCATATTATTATAAACAACAATAACACTATATGTCAAAATGAATAATGTTAAAATTACTAATTCCACAAATGATAGTGATAACAATAATAACATTTTAAATATTACATTTAAATTAATACTGGCATATTATTACAAATAATAATAACACAATATGTCAAAATTAATAATGTTAAAATTACCAATTCCACAAATAATAGTGTTAACGATAATAACATTTTAAATATTAAATTTAAATTAATACTGGCATATTATTATAAATAACAATAACACAAAATGTCAAAATGAATAATGTCAAAATTACCAATTCCACAGATAATAAAAATAACAACAATAACATTTTAAATATTACATTTAAATTAATACTGGCATATTATTATAAACAACAATAACACTATATGTCAAAATGAATAATGTTAAAATTAACAATTCCACAGATAATAAAAATAACAACAATAACATTTTAAATATTAAATTTAAATTAATACTGGCATATTATTATAAATAATAATAACACAATATGTCAAAATGAATAATGTTAAAATTACCAATTCCACAAATAATAAAAGAACAACAATAATATTTTAAATATTAAATGCAAACTAATGAAAGTAATTTATTATAATATAATAACAATACTAAAATATCAAATTTACCAAAAGTCATGATTACAAAAATTGCAATTATTCCAATGTAATAATAGAAGGAAATTAACAATAATAATAATCGTAATTTTTTTTTGTTTATCAGCCAACGCTTTGTTTACTGTACAACCAGGTCTATTCATGGAGAGCAAGCTTTTGGAAAACATTCATTTACAGAGCATGTTCTTCACTCTGCTCTGTAAACGAATGCTTTCCAAAACATTAATAGGTACAGGCAGTTTATCAGCAAAAAATGACACCATTGCGTATATTATAACATAATAACAATACTAAAATATCAAATTTACAAAATGTCATAATTACAAAAATTGTAATAATTTCATGTAATAATATAAGGGAATTAACAATAATAATAATTGTAAAATATTTGTTTATCGGCTAATGCTTTGTTCACTGTACAACAAGCTCTATCTGTGGAAAGCGAGCTTTTGGAAAGCATTCATTTACAGAGCATGTTCTTCACTCTACTCTGTAAACGAATGCTTTCCAAAACATTAATATTTGCAAGCAGTTTATAAAAAAATGACACTATTGCGTATAAATCTTATACTTAATAATTTCTGTGCTTAATAATTTTAATGTTTTGCCTAATATTGTTAATATTTTTTGGCACACGTAGTATGGTTTGATAGACTCAATTTCATACATCGACACCAGCAAGAATCAAGCCTCATAGATTTTTCTTCTCAGGCTGATTGGTGATAGTCTATTTTTCAATATGTAGAAAAGTGAAGCAAGAATTGAGTAAAATTCAAGAAATCTTTTGCAATATTTTTTTCTTTAGCCAACTTTGTATTTAGTGCCTATGCAGACGTCCTTTTTTTTCTTTTCTACAACTACGTTATGTGCACAGATCTACAGTTTATTCGGTGTTATTTCAATCTTACTGAAATATATTCGTAGCCCAACTTTCTTAGATGCTTCGTTTTTAAAAGGTTCGTTCCTACTTTTCATTATACAGATTATTGGCTAATTGGCAAAGCAAGATTTTATTTAGATTCTTCTTAAACATAAGAGACAAAAATGGTATACAAATTTTTTGATTTGAGTTTTTAAAAGTGAAAAATTATTTATTTTTCAATTACCACTTTTTCTTTTTTTTAACACTCGGAGACCAATCATTTCAATATTTTCTTAATCATAATTATTCAAAAGCCAAATAAGGCAAAAAGGAGATTCTTCGCGTTGCGTCGTATCGTATTGATGAAGCCACGTAGACTCCAGTAGGCATGCACTATAAGATATAGTATAGGTATTTTCTTTATTAATAACTATTATTTTAGTTTTATTTAAAAATATTTTTGTCAAGTTTTTTCAATATATCTCAGAACCAATCAATTGTATTTTTTGGTTATGGTTGATTGGGAGAGATTGCTCTTGTAACAACGAGTCTTGTAACAATCGTATGTATTGAAGACTAAAGAAATAAATAACTTGTGAACAATTTTATATACCATAATCCTTAGTATTTATCACTAAAGTGCATGTCACACAATGTGCAATGTATATCATAATCCTTAGTATTTATCACTAAAGTGCATGTCACACAATGTGCAATGTATATCATAATCCTTAGTATTTATCACTAAAGTGCATGTCACACAATGTGCAATGTATATCATAATCCTTAGTATTTATCACTAAAGTGCATGTCACACAATGTGCAATGTATATCATAATCCTTAGTATTTATCACTAAAGTGCATGTCACACAATGTGCAATGTATATCATAATCCTTAGTATTTATCACTAAAGTGCATGTCACACAATGTGCAATGTATACCATAATCCTTAGTATTTATCACTAAAGTGCATGTCACACAATGTGCAATGTATACCATAATCCTTAGTATTTATCACTAAAGTGCATGTCACACAATGTGCAATGTATACCATAATCCTTAGTATTTATCACTAAAGTGCATGTCACACAATGTGCAATGTATACCATAATCCTTAGTATTTATCACTAAAGTGCATGTCACACAATGTGCAATGTATATCATAATCCTTAGTATTTATCACTAAAGTGCATGTCACACAATGTGCAATGTATATCATAATCCTTAGTATTTATCACTAAAGTGCATGTCACACAATGTGCAATGTATATCATAATCCTTAGTATTTATCACTAAAGTGCATGTCACACAATGTGCAATGTATACCATAATCCTTAGTATTTATCACTAAAGTGCATGTCACACAATGTGCAATGTATACCATAATCCTTAGTATTTATCACTAAAGTGCATGTCACACAATGTGCGTAACATTGAACCCAAATTACAGATTTTTTTTTATTTGTTTTTGAGTTAGAAAAAGAGACAGAAGAAAATATACTAGATTGACAATTTCTCACATTGCAACATATTAATAAAAAAAATTAAAAACGCGTAAGCACTATACTCAAAAAAATGTTTTGTCTATACCTTATATTCATAGGCACACATTCTTTTCGACCCCCAACCCCTACCCTTTATGTTCTTCGGTGGGTAACTTTTCCTCGTCTCCACAATTAAATTATCAATACTAGAATTATATTATATTGGTACTAGTCCACAAAACTATGCGCAAGGAACTATATTTACATTTACAGTCTGTAGCTCATTCAGCTCACAAACTATAGGTCTGTGATAAAGACACGCAGAGATTGGTAGTCCCATTAATAAGATTCATTTCGAGCTCTTCGTTTATCTATGGATCATTAAAAAATTGCAATTTAATAGAGAAAACGGAATTAAAAATTTAATTTTCATTACTGCCTTTTGATTTTTCGCAATAAGCAGACCGAAAAAATGAACTTCGTGCAGTAAGAGGAGTAATGGGAAAAGCTCAAGAAAAGAAACCAAACCTCTGTATCGTCTTTACAGATCTTGGAAATGCCTTTAGGGGTTTTCCGGACCCTTGATATGACAGTCTTTAAGGGAACACTTTGTCCCTAAATATACATAAGGCACATCAAAGGCATGAAAAGAAATGTTCAAACATGAGGTAAAAGTCCACCTGGGGTGTCTTAAAGGTTTAATGTAAAGGTAAGTCCCCCAAGAGAGTACTTTAATCCCCCTTCTATTTAACATCTTTACTACCTACCTCGCTGCTAGAATACAGCAAAGTACTCCACGGAATCTTTTGTATGCTTATGACGTGGTACTGATCTCAGAGAGCAAGCAAGATATCGAAGATAACCCACAACAATGGAGAAAATTATTAATATCAAATATCCTACGCATGAGTAGAACCAAAATGAAATTGATTTTTTTCCAAATTGGAATGACCAAACACTACCAGCAGAAACTAACATTACATTGGGAAGTACCAAAAAGGAAGTAAATAAAGGTAAGTAAGTGGAAGTGGGAAGTAAATAAATTGAAATATCTTGGTTCACTTTCAAAAATGGTTCAATCAAGGCAAACTTTACACATAGAACAACATCAGCGTGGAGCAAGTGGTGTATACTGACTGGTGTTCGATGGAATGTAAAAATGCTCGTCAGGACTAAGGGCAAGGATTACAAAACGGCAGTCAGGCCAGTTATGTTACATGGTAGTAAAGTTTGGCCAACAAATGAAACTCGAATAGATAAACTCCAAGTATATTCGGGTATATTCGGCATATGCTGCGGTGGGCGGGTGAAGTAACGCTCAAAGGCAAAGTACGAAATGCATGTTTAAGGGGAAGTTTCAAAGTCGTTCCGATTGCCGACAAAGTTCAGGAGGCATGACTGAGATGGCACAACCACGTAATGCGGAGATCTGAAAATCAGGTCGTGAAAAAGTGGTTTTGTATATTTTCCAGAAAAAATGGGAGAAAAAGAGATACTACTACTTGTTGGCAAATATCAAGCACGATATGAATGAATTGGATTTATCTGAAGACAACCCTTATACGAAAAGTAGATCCTCAAGATTTAGAAAGCCGACCCCACGTAACGATATTAAAAATGTAAGAGTTAAGACTTTTCAGTTCCACTTCTGACTGGCTTAAGGTGACCAGACGTCCCGCTTTTGGTGGAACAGTCCCGATTTTTAACAATGTGTCCCGCGTCGCGTTTTAAAAAAGTCCCAATTTTTGGAAAGAATGTGTGACAAGCTAGAGACCAGCGGGGGAACGGGACTGTTCCCGTTTGAATGTACGGACTTCAACGGCCATGTGACTATTTCACCAGGACATGAGTTTTATATTATGTTTGTTAATTTCGTAATGTTAAACTTTAATAATGACAAGTAACTGTTGAGAACTGATTATCGGGAACTACTCATCAAAGTTCGCATTGTTGATCAGTTGTTAGAATCGACCACCATTGTTTGGACTTAATGAACAATGGCACTTTTTGGCACATGACTCACTCGACTCTAATGAGTCGTTCACTTCATTATTGAAATAAGCTGGTAACATTATTTTTTAAAGAACTGTCAGTTTACTGCATCGAATTAATAAACAGACTTTAGATAAACAAGTGATGCCAACAAGTTAGTTATTCAGATAATTTAGGTACGGAATTTATTTATTTATTTCATACATACATAAATTTTCTTGACTTTGGCAGACAGTAGGTACTCGTATTATTTATATTTTATAATGGTGACGAAAAGTCTAGCGTCGGCCTTGAAGGTGACACTTACGACTTACGTTACAGCAAATTAGAGGAAAAACAATACAAGTTGCTATTGTTATTATTTAGAAAGAAATATAGGATTCAAATTAAAATAATTTTTAAAATATAGTTACTTTATAACAATAAAATTAGTTTAATTTATAAACTAAAAAAAATATTTTCATGTAATTACTTACCTACTTACTGTGTTTTTAAGCAATAAGTTTATTATAATTTAAAATATAATTTAAAAAATTTTTTTTTTTAGTTTTTAGCATAATGAGCAAGAAAGGAGGATGTATATTCAACGATGATCTAAGAAGTGAATTTTCTTTTTATTAATAAACCAAAAGCGATTACATGGTAAACTGTGAGAAATGTAATGGTGAATTTTCCATTTCGCACAGTGGGAAGAATGATATTTTAAAACACTTGGAGACACAGATATAAAAAAGATATTTAAATACTTCGATAAAATGTAAGAGTTAAGACTTAAATTCCACTCTGACTGGTTTAAGGTGATCAGACGTCCCGCTTTGGGCGAAACAGTCCCGATATTTAACAATTTGTCCCGCGTCCCGGGGCGTTTTAATGGAATACGCGCTGTCCTTACCGGGAACTAATGCTGCGACTGAACGCGTTTTTTTACAGTAAATACAGTGTGGACGTCAGAAAAATCACTATTAAGTGTTGAGACTTTGAAAGCCATTTTACATTTGAAATATAATTTAACAAATTGTTGTAAAAAAATTCATGACCTTTTAGACAAAGACAGCAATTTATTAAAAAAAAATTCACTCAAATCAAAAATATGCCAAAGAATAAAATAAAGATTTATATAATTTTTTTAATGTATTTTATGTGTAAATTGTGCTTATGTTGAAATTAAAAAAAATATATATTACAATACTATTTTTGCGTTCTATGAAAATTTTTGTTGCTCCATATAGACAAAATTTTTTAATCATACCAAGCGCCATCTATTGGAGCCAGCGAGAGCCAGTGGGCGTCCACTTGCTCCAATAGATGGCGCTAGTAGAAGTTAAATCGCGCTTTCGAAATACGTCCATATATTAAAAGTGTACACAAATCTGCTCAGTAAATAGATAGTTAAGTTTAAATTTATCATCTATGACGCAATATATTTGTTTCACGCACGTTGTTATTAGGTAACAATCGTGTAAAATGAAAACCAAAAAGGCGTATAACCATCCCGGATAATCAGCTACCCTAACACGCTTCACACATGTTTAGCCATTATTGAGGCTATCGATACCGGACCACAGTACCAAATTAAGTTTCGTGAAATTTGATTATATTTGTGAAAACGAATCTTGGCCACATCGAAGCAGATACCCATTTACATTAGTTACTAAGCCGAAAGATATCCTTGGGTATGTATTTATATACACAAACAAAGCTAGGCAGAATAACATTTACATAAGCTAGTGGTAATTTACTTAAATTGGTTGGTAATCAAATTAACTGGTTTTCAAATTTGTTTATATTTTAAGATGTACTGTTATTGTGGAGTATGGAGACTTTTGTGGGCCGTAAGTGCACTTTAACAAAAGTAAACTAGTCTGTGTGATTTTTCCTTTTTTTTAAATCAATGGATACTTGTAAATCGTTAATAATTTTCACTTACAAAGGCTGCTCCGATTAATTTAGTAAAACAAATTCTTTATAGAGCGCTCGTGCTGTAGAACACTGCAAAGCAATGGCTGTCAAATGTCAAATCTTAAACGTATTTTCAGGTATTTTTTAGGTTTAAAATAATTATGGTGACAGTATTTTTCCAATTAAATCTGTGGCTTTATTTTGAAATTGATGCAGAAACTGAATTGTTGGTGTTTCGAAGAGGGACCAAAAATTTTTGTTACGTTTTAAGTGTTTTTAGATAGCTCGTACAGAACCAAGTCCAGACTTTATGGTAATTACTTATTACACTGCTCATATATAGTCAAGTCTATACTTTATTAAATTTTTAAACTGCTCGTACAAAATTAAACCTTTTTTTACGGTAAGTACATTTTACACTGCTCCTCCAAATCCAAGTGTATAGTATTTTTAGAATATTTGTACAAATCTAAGTCTGCACTTTACGGTAAGTATTTTTACACTGTTCATTTAAAGTCAATTTTTTATTTTACACTAAGCATTTTAGACTATGTATACAAAACCAAGTGGTAAGTATTCTTAATACTGATTGTGCGAAGTTGAGTCTATACTTTACGGTAATTATTTTTCACACTGCTCATAAAGCAAAGTCTACATTTTACGGTAAATATATTTTACACTGGTCGTACAAAATCAAGTCTACACTTTACGATACGATCGTATAAAGCTAAGTCTACACTTTACAGTAAGAAATGTTCACATTGTTTGTACAAAGTCAAGTCTACAGTTCACGATATTTTTTGCACTGCTCGTATAAGCTAAGTTTACATTTCACAAAAAGTATTTTTACATTACTCGCATAATCAAGTCTACTTTAGTAACTCTAAACTACACAGTTTTGGGAAAAATATTTATTTTTAGTTTATGAATCTTTTATTAAAAAATTTTCCCAAAATTTCCCATTCACCAAATTTTAATTTTTCCATTAAGTGGTTTCCAGGGAAAAATGGTTGTGGAGAATTATTTTAAACGAAATATTTTTTGTGATGTATTTCAATTAGAAAATAATTTTTTTGATTCCGTCTTTGTCTTAATTTTGGAACCCCATAACAAAATCCAAAAATCCTTATGATCTGATACCATATATCCTTCTATTTGCTTGTACGTTATATCTAATTGTTTTCAAAGCATCGGAAACTATCTACTTGAGATTTCAAATAGTTATATAGGTGGAATATCTGTTATTATCTGTGTAATAAACTTTGAAATTGAATCAGAAACTAAATTTTGAAGGTTTAAAACTCTAACATGAAATTTCGTGAAAATACGATTTTCAGACTTTATGCGCAGCGCGCAGACAGGCGGCCAGTTAATGAACCTGCCGATATCAGTCTAAATCTCCCTACCAGGCAATAACTGTCTAGCGCTGTGAGTAACCGCTTCCTATAACGTTCGCGGTTAGCCAAATTAAACCTTACTAACATTACAACTCTCGCCCGTGACGCCAAACTACTGGCACCTCTAAGTAAATTGGATGTAATGCTCAAAATCGCCAGTGAGCGTCGCCAGTCGCTTGAGTCCTTTCTGGCTCAGCGCAGTTGTAATAAATTAGATTTTATGCCAATAAACTGGTGGAGATTGAACAGATTTATGGAGGGTGGGAGGGGGTAAAAGAGAGGGGGTGGGCGGTGGAGGGGCGTTGTTTGATAGTTGCTAGGGACGATGGTGCGCGTTGCTATGGCGGTTCGGTCGCGGTCTTCGTGTTATTATTTGTTTATTGAAGATAAACTAGAATTGGAAAAGGCATTTTTCATTAATTTATGGGTAATTGGATGATTTTTATGGTTTGGCTCATCAAACGGGAAAACGGATTTATAATTCGGTTCACATCCGTTCGTTCATAATAATTGTTTTTCTCAGAAACCGCTCGACATAGAAACATAACATTAAGCTCCATAGTAATGAAGCGTATTAATCTGCACATATATCATATAGTTGCCACATAAAAATATTTTTACAGTAATTTTAAAAGGCAAATTAAACACGTGAAAAATTTTTGATGCCAAATATAACGTAAGTAGAAGCTTATTAAAAAGTACTCAGAGAGAGTACTTTTTAATAAGCTTCTATTCACTTTGACCTGTAACTTCTTAATGCTGTAAGAAAATCTTCAGCTTCTAATTGACATATTGATTTAAAATTTATGCTATTCTGGTGGCGATACAATAATATACCATCGAGCTGACATGATAAAGAAACTGGTTATAGTAACTTCCCAATGATTAACAGTAAACTCGTCGAGTTGGGGGGCATTCGCTTTGTCTCGATGAGTCTTTTGGTTACATATTGTAGCCGAGAATATCGGATGATAGAAGATGGAGGTGATCATGGAAACTTCTCAATAGTTATTAATAATTTCCTCTTGTTTGAGCACGTTTGATTTGTTTCAATGAGTCCTTAGTTAAGTATTGTAGCCAGGAAGGTCAGATGATAGGGTAAACCCATTGAGTTTGACCTCGTTTTATTTGTTTCAATAAGCTCTTTATTTACATATTGTAAGCGGGAAGGTCAAATAATAGAACAAACCCATCGAGTTTGAGCTCACTTGATTTGTTTCTATGAGCCCTTTAGTTACATATTGTATCCAGAAAGGTCAGATAATAGGGTAAACCCATCAAGTTTGAGCTCGTTTGATTTGTCTCAATAAGCCCTTTAGTTACATATTGTAACAATTAAGGTAAGATAGGGTAAACTCATCGAATTTGAGCTCGTTTGATTTGTCTCAATGAGCCCTTTAGTTACATATTGTAACCAGGTGGTCAAATGATATGGTAAACCCATCAAGTTTGGGCTCGTTTTATTTGTCTCAATGAGCCCCTTAGTTAAATATTGTAACCAGGAAGGTCAGATGATAGGGTAAACTCATCAAATTTGAGCTCGTTTGATTTGTCTCAATGAGCCCTTTAGTTACATATTGTAACCAGGAAGGTCAGATGATAGGGTAAACCCATCGAGTTTGAGCCAAATAAATCGTTTGGTTAAAAAAGCGTGTTTTTTAGATTTTTATAGAACTATACATTTTACTTATTTTGAATAATGGGCCGGCACTCAACTTTACAATGGCGGCATAGATCACTGTTCTGTTGTATATCTGCTCCAACTTAAAAAGATGCCTATCTGCGTACGAAATCAAGGCCCATTTCGATATATTCGTCAAATTACTTATATTTATAAAAAAAATTGAGCGCGTTCAACTTAATACGTGCGAGAGAAGTGAAACTTCTTTGACGAACTAAACCTCGATTTGTAAGTATAGAGTAAGGAGTAAAATTGCAGAGAGATAGAAAAATATAATAAGTGTAAGTTCCCCGATTATATAAAATTCGTATAAGAAGATTTTAATATAATACTGTATATTCAGATGCAGATTTTAATATAATACTGTACAGACTTAAATATCTAATAACATCTTCATATAAATTAATATAGTTATTTGTTTATTAAAAAATAGCCACGATGCCAGTACCAGAACACAGCTAAATGTGGCTGAAAGAAGTCGGGATGTATTGCTCACGTTATAAATCATCATCATCATCATCATCATCATCATCATCATATATATTAATACGCTAAGGTTAAGATGTTACTCTCCCTTTTTAGAAAAAACCTCACAACTAATCCACATAAATTATACATCATTTTATAGATAATTGCTTGCTCTACCGGCATCCATAACTAAAAAATGTATTATTGCTATTGTTTTTGCAAATTAATTAATTATTAAAATTATATACACAAAACAGCAATGCTGCCATCTAACGGCTCCACGTCAATATGATTGACGGTCGGTAAAATTTTTGTTTAATTTCAAATCCACTCACGTATAAATAAAGTGGCGCTTTAGCTCAATGCTTTTGATACTTGCGCCTCTATATGTCAATTTTAGTAAAATATTTGTTTGATCTGTCATCTGAGCTTCATAATGGAATAAATAATGCGAAGACTTCGCACGGGTCACGCTAGTTATATTTATTACAACTATATGTGCGGGTTCAATGGGGATTTATAATTAAATTAAGTACATATGTTGTTAGTTTTGTAATGGATGAAGTACACCCAAAATAAGTATTAAATCAATCATAAATAGATAAATAGACAAAATTTTGACAGTTTACTTTTGACACACATAAAGTATAAAACAGCTGATGGCAGTAGTGAACGCCATTTTTTTCTTTTAGCGCATGCGTATACTTCTTCTCTTATTCTATCGCGTTCATCTATCTCTCTCGGTTGTTACGATATATTTGTTACGTTCAGATGTCGTAAACTAGACGTTGCACTAAATTCGACCTTGATATTTTACTGTCATCGCGCGGAAAGAAGTTTCACTTCAAAACTCAATTTTTAGAAGCAAAACATATCGGAAAGTTATAATAATGATTTCATATGGCGGTGCTCATATTTTTTGAGATAATCACGATAGTATATATGTTGGTCCTACTTTATTATATTAGGTGTAAGTAAATATTTATTGCACTAGGAAATCCATATTTATTTTATTTTCCTACTTTAATATATATAATTGATACATATGGCGGACTTATTGCTATAAAAGTAATCTCTTACAGCCAACCAGAACACCAGTTCAGACCCGCTCGACGAGCTGCCTGGAAACCAACCCGGGCCCCCACAGTGCGCCGCGCCGTCAAATGCCCTATGCCTTGTGATCAACGCAACGCACCACGGTGACGACGCCATATTAGTGATGCTTTAGGATAAATAAAGAAATTTCACTTGAAGTAGGGTACGGAAACCTCTATACCCTTGAATTTGGACCGTTTTTAGGATACCGTACCTCAAAAGGAGAAAAGGGACTTTTATATATTCATTTTCTCAGGAACGCGTGGAAGTATTGAGTTTAAATTAATATAAAATACTTAGGTCTACGGTCTCAAGGAGTTGTAAAAAAATCAAGCTTCTAAATAAACGCAATAAAAAAAACTAAAAATAAGGCCATTTATACCGCATATTTAGATACTCGTGAATAAATCAGAACCTATAGGGTACTTCCGTTTGACCTAGAATCGTGAAATTTAGCAGTAAGTAAGGTATAAGTAAAGGAAAAATCTGAAATCGTTAATTTTTAATTATATCATATAATTTTTTCCAAATATGCGCCTTTGAAAGATATGGTGAGCGATATATATTCGTTCTAAAAAAATAAAATATTGTGAAACCCTCGTAGTGCGTATTCTTGTAAGGTTGTTAAGTCTTGGAGTGTTTGTGAGGTTTTTTGTTTGTGTATTTTATGTGCTTGGCCTGTTTGTTTTAATAAAATTGAGTAGATATCGTATGATTTCAATAAAAACATATGTCAAATTTGTAATTCTGGTTTTTAATTTAAAAAATATTTAGTAGAAATAACAAGAGATAAAAAGAAAGGTGCCTGACCGCAAAGCGCGTAAGAAGTGAATGTTCTTTTGAATATTATTATTCTGAGGTATTTGTAAAATGCACTGATACGTCATACTATTTTGACTCAATATAATTAACATATACAGTTGCAAATATACTTCAATACGACTGAAAGTGTAACGAACGATTGGAACAAGTCAGGTTTACTTTACTGGAGATCTGCTGTTCCCTAATCTTCTGAGTGATTGATAGCATAGGGAAAAATATGTCCAGCACTTTTCCGGCTACTGATGTGTTTCACTATTTGTTACGATATTATTTCTCTGTTTAAAAATTCACGTTATCAAAGAAGTTTTACTTCAAAAATTCTATATTCTTAGTATTTTTGTTAACAAAAATTGCATAAATATTTTGTATCATACAAATACAATCTGCTTTTTTAACTAAATCCCAATAATTGATTTTATATATATAATTAAAGATCAAGTTAGATAGGAAATATGTTTGCTAATAGCCCACCTGAAGTTGTTGTCATACAACGAAACCTAGGTTGTGGTTAAGAATTTAAATAAACTAGAAATAATACTACATCACGTAGTTTCATTTAATTGTGGTCATATTAGGTAAATAATGGGTAGTATTTACGAAAGAAAAAAAATGTTTTTCCAAAACTTTTATTTAATTTAAATGTACAGCACATTCCTTATCAATACAAGTGATATGATCTCAAACTCGACGAGTCTACAAATCAACGTCAAGAAGATCCTTTACTAGCCTTCCACCTTCATCATCATGGAGTGACTCCATCACTATGTCATGTCACTGGAAATAATGAAGAATAAAATTTGAGGGAGCAACATGGAAATCGAAGGTAAATTTTATGCATTAATATAAATATATGTTAAATATTTTATAGTTTTCGTTATTTGTTTTTCTTTACAAACGACTGTAAAACATTTCGTTTTTTGGTATACTTAATATCTTCTTTTCGAGGAGGCTTTCTCTGCAATTAAATAATCTCAGGTGACACTACTGTACCCTAAGATCCAAGAATTCTCAAAATACATACCGTAAATCTACTTCAAAATAATTTGAAAGATTTTAGTGGAAAACAATTTAAGACCATAATTTAAGTCCACTATATGAAATGTGGTACAAGTGACAAGTTCTATAGCCTCTTAAAATTAAATGTTCTAAACTTATCATAAAGTAACCCCATTTTCATTAACATATATGTTTATTAAATTAAACAATAATAATACTCACAATTTATTTAGACAGGAATTATTTAAGAGAATGCAACAATATTGTTAAGCTCTTTACGCGCCCTACATCATGCACGACCAGCACAGAGAGAGAGAGATAGAGATGCCTCTACAAGAAATACCAAGAATAAATTAAATTAAACAATAATAATACTTACAATTTACCGAAAATTTGAGACAGGAATTATTGAAGAGCACACAACAATATGGTTAAGCGCTTCACGCGCCATCCATCATGCACGACCAGCAGAGAGAGAGAGAAAGAGAGAGACGCCGCTACAAGAAATAATAAGAAGAGCAGACTAAGCAGTGTGTGTGTCTCGTTTTATTATGTAGCGTATCTCCTTCTGCTATCGCCTTCTTAGTATATCTCCTTCTGTTAGCAAGATGGACGGTGCGCAAAGTGCTTTACGTGAGTCACAATATATGCCTGCCCGATCCAATCATATGCAATCATCCCTTTGTCACCCGTGTGCATATCTTGACTTAAAATTGTGGTTAAACATCCAAAAATCCTCTGCGTCGAAGGTAGTTTTACCTAGTCCAATATCTATCAAAAAGAACAACAAAGTCATGGTAACCCCGATTCCTCAGATATTTCAGCTAGATCTAAGGCTTTTAATGAAACTCAATGTACAAATTTGGCTGTGAACTTAATGTGAAAATTGTGAACTCTGAACATAAATAACTTTAAACGAGATCTGTATAAGAGAAGAGTTATTGTTCATAACTCAAAACAAAGAGTTGAAAATAATCTAAAATAAAAATTGTCTATTATTGTTTATTACTGTTTTAGTCTAAAGAAATGGGTATTAGACTTATTTTGAATAAATACCCGAAGAAAACTGTATATAACAGTGCGAATTTGAAAACTATGATGCTTAGTTTTTCTGTCATGTTTTAAAAACAACAAAAGAAAAAATGATATTTTTCATTAATATCATAAAAAGAGAAAAAACGTGTTTATTTATTTGTTTGTTCGCATTTATCTCTGAAACTATAAAAAAAACAGAAGTTGAGGAACATTGCTTAATGGGCAACGCAGGCGAACGGCTTTTGCAGGCAGGCGGTTTGGTTAGTCGGCCGCTAATTACTGGCGAGTCTTGCAGGACAAATCGGTGGCTGACATTCCATCTCCACTCAATGCATTAGAGGTGCGAGACAAAAGTATTTTTTCGTACGTTTACGAAATAAATGTAGCCTGCTAAAATTTTCAAAAAACATTTTAATGAAGTACAATAAAGTACACAATATCAATAATTTGTGAAAATAAATAATTTTGGTAGTCCTAACGCGCTGCAACTCTTAAATGGTAATTTAGACAAAAATTGAGGATCCAGTTCGGTACCAAACAATGTTCGTCTCATTTTTAATGTAACATCAACGGATCGCAAAATATTTGGCTACAAATTTTTCAAAAAGACGACAGATATATCATAACCGCAAATTTGACGTATTACTCAGTTTGTGAACCTGAATAATATTCACAATTAAATGAAACTACGTGATATAGTATTATTTCTACTTTCTTTAAGTTCTTTACCACGACCTAGGTTTCATTGTATCACAACATCTTCAGGTGGGCTATTAGCAAAGATGTCTTGATTACCAAAGAATCTTTGCTAATAGCCCACCTGGAGGTATTGTAATACAACGAAACCTAGGTCATGGTAAAAAACTTAAAGAAAGTTTTATAATACTACATCACGTAGTTTCATTTAATTGTGAATAATACATTTCTACAAAATTAACGCCAAATATATTCAATATCTGAATAATATTGTCAAAATTTCACTTTGTTGAATAAAATCTTCAATATGAATTAATATTTGTGGACAGTTTCATCGTCCTAAGTGGAAGGCTGTGAAAAATATTACAGATTGTAGAAATATGGAGACCTTCAAAATATATCATTGAATCGAATTCATTGAAGTCAATGCATGAGAATAACTGAAGCAAAAGAAGTGTGTTGGTCAGAAAAGAGATGAGTAATGTCTTACCATGAACGGTTTCATAGATCATTTTTCTTTGCTTCTGAAGTCTCTACTGTGGCAATAAATACAAGAATACTTTAAACAAATAAAACGTAAACGCGTACAATACAAAGTACGAGATGATAGAAAGAAAAGAAAAATGTAATAAGTCAGTATATCGTCCGAGTGTCCACAGCATCCTCACACTTAAACTCTTCACAAAAGCTGTCCTCGCAACAGTCAAAAAGACATTATACTTCGGTAATAAATCTTACCACAAAGGGCTACCGTCTTTCAAAAATTGTCAAAAACTCAAAACATTTGTGAGTAATTAAACAATTAAAAAGACATAAGGAGTATTTGGGGCGGGATCATGACGAATTAGAATCCCGGGCGACATTTGTTTGTAGCAAATATTTTTCCTACTCACGCGGCGTCGCCATTGTTGAGACTGTAGCTCAGGGTGGGTTTACTTCATACAAATATTTCGATTGGAACGCGAAAGCCCTATCTCTTTCGCACACACAAAATACATAAAATTTTATCTATGGAACATAGAGCAGCGATAACGAACGCTATATAATCAAAGAAAAAAAAAAGACTGATACGATATTTAAAATCGTTAACTTTATTTGAATTGGTTTGTCAAACTGCAAATTTGTAACTTAACATTATTTTATAGTTCAGTTTTACATTTGGTTATAATATCTGTAATATTTTCATAATAAGAGGAAATTATTTTAAAGATCGTTCTTGTACATTGGGTTGTAGCCGTAAACATTTCACGGTAAGTAAACATTTCACGGAAAATTATTAATTTGAAAATAGCATCGAATCAATTATACATTTTATTGTTAATATTGTTCAAACTCATCATCAAAATTACATTCGCGTTTTAATAATCAACTACAAAGAAGTTGCTAATAATGGAATTTTCTTTTTAGACAAGCGGATTGAAAAAGTTACGTCATGTGGAGAATAGCAGACCTAGCCGCCACTCTCAAAAAACATCACCATCATACGGCCCGACACCTATATAATAAAAGCTAAATATTAATAAAATTATCATTTAGTAAATTTACTTATGAATTGTTTAAGTTGAAAGCTTTCTCTTTGCGAATTAATTAATTTTATAGTAATGTAAGTAAGTTACACTAGACGGTTAGTTTAAGATTTTATAGATAGCCCCATGATTTCTAAAGAAAAAAATTTTCAATACAGTATGTAATTATAATAATTATGACATTCTTATATTTTACTTTTTGTATTTGATTCTTTATTAAGTGTTGCCGACTATTTATTGGGGATATTAAACTGAATGTATGAGATATATTAAGTAGGATATAGAAATTAGCCTATAATGAGTACAAAAATCTTTTAAATCAACAATTATGCCAGAACCCCATCCTTTTTATTTCTTTTTTATTCAATACATAGTTTCTTTGAAATAGTTTAAAAAAATAGAAATTATCCCCCTAATTTAACATTTTCTTACATTTAAAGCACAAAACGGAACTGTAATTGGCACGATAACAGCATTTTTTCTCTTAGTAAAGTATAATTTCCTTGGTGAGTATATTTTATTCATTTCATAGATTAATTGTTAAATTCAAAATAGTAGGAAGGGCAACAATTTTGAGTTTCTAATACGATATAGAATAAAGCTGTAAGGTATAGAATATTTATATTTTTCACTCATCAAAATTCGTATTAAAATTGAAAGTATTAGTATATTATTTTAATGATGGAAGCTAATTTCATCTAAGTTAAGTTCATCTTGATATGTAAAGCGACATAGTTTGTAAAATAGAAACGTTAATTCAATGTGTTTGTATGTGGCCACTAAGGGTTTTGTTGGTTCTTTTTAGTTATGTCGCTCGAACTGGCGAATTTTTTTCTAATAAAGTTTTTTAATTTCAGAATTGTTGTTTCAATTGTACGAATTTTATAACCTAAAATGTAAGAAAAGTACACCTGTCAAAAATACTCTAATGAAGTTGCAGCGAGTGCTCAGCAAATGGGCACTCGTTGCAACTTCATTAGGTTGGGCAATAGGGGAATATAGAAGCTTAGTACTTGAAAACGCGAAAGTGCTATCTCGCTCACACAATTGCTTGAAGTTGACCATCTATTTAGTACATAATCTGTGCTGTAGCTAATAGGCTTGTGTTTGACGTTTAATGTTTTTTTTTAGTTTGTCACGCAGCTTTTCGGTTTGTCGGATGTGTGTTGGGCTGCCTGTTGATTATGTCGTTTGATAGTTGGTTTTAGCGGGGTGGTATTTTTTGTTCATTCAAGTGAATTGCGATGAGTGTTAGGCAAATGTGGGTGAACAGGAAAGAAATATGTCATTTTAAAATTTCATGCGTAAGATGATATTTGTTAAGTATATATATGTAGGGTATTTGCAATAAGTAGGTTTTGTACTCCACCTAAGCAAGTGTGAGTTATATTTGTAACGTTTAACTAGTATTCAGATTCCGTTGGTACCAATAGGAATACAATTGGTTCGGTAAATAAGTCTGAAGATTAAGGGATGACGCTATTTTACATCCGATGCCAGTTACCCTAAATCATATAATTCAGGTTTTTTTTAATAAAAAAATAGCTAATGTTACTTATCGTTCGTCGGGTTCCGTAATAAAACAAGAGACCTGTATAATTTCGACTATCATCCCGTCTGTCACATTTTAAAACTCACGTTTTAAACCTAGTTGCGGGATATTTTGCAAGCAGATGTTCCGTATTTATCTTATTTCAGTCAATTGTGATATTATAACCCCATTTTAATTACCTAACTACGACAAAGTCAAAGGAGGGTTATGTTTTGACAGTTTTTGAATGTTATCTCACTAAACCGAACTATTAAATTGATTTTAATAAATGAAGTATCGCTTGACTCTTTTTCTTGTTGACACTCTAGTCATAGACTATATAGATTAAAAATCAATATGGCGACTAAAATAAAAGCAAAAACTGGGAACAGTTAAAATATTTTTGATGGTAAGGCATATGGGGTATCATGTGGAAGCAAATGTAGGGATGATTTCAATAATATACAGTTTGTTATGTTTTAAAAAACTATTTATAATAAACAATTTGACAATGAAAGTTGACAAATGGGATTCACGCCATCTCATGCTATATTATTAAGAGACTGCGGACTCTAAATACAGAATAATGAAATTATTCTAGTTTTTTCCATCGTTTTTTTTACGTTTTTAAAATGTTTGTATAATTATTTTCTTTAAATTTCTTATTAAACCCGAACACGAGATGAAATTAAAAAAATTACAAATAAAAACACTTTATCTTTATCATTGATTATATGGCGTCCGTTAATAAAAAAAACTATAGCTAAAGCGCGTTCTAACAATTTGAATAAAGAATCCGGGAATCCAGTTCAATCAGGCTTACCTACATTAGTTTTATTATTTTCGTTTAGATGCATGTGAATTCGTATTAAAGTAAAAAATATGACGTCATGTGGCATGATGTGTGATTTTGATGTTACTTTAATTTTCGCAATCTCTGCGCTTTTTTGAAACACGTTTTGCCGTTAGGTATTGATATTAAACTTCCTAAATAAGTTGTAAGCATTTTAAATATTTTTTTTTCTTAAACATTACCCATTTGTATTTTCGACAACAGTTGCTTTATACTTTTTAGCATACATTTGTAGTTCTTCCTCTAATCTAATTTACGTGATATATACCTAGTATTTTTCGACGTGTATTCGTCACGTAAATAGAAGTCAACCATCAGATTTATCATAAATTGTAATAATTTTATTTCACATCAAAATACGATAGTTTTATATATTTATTTTTAATTTTTAATATCTATGCGCATAACAAAATTATAAACACTGCCTTTTTATGTATTGAATGCATTTGTAAAAAAATATTTGAAGGATTAAGGATAAGTTATAAAATGCATTAAGACCATTTTTTAATCTTTTTCGGTATATTTATTTGTGCATATATCACGAAAAAAATACTGACGCAATTCGGGGGGGGGGGGTGTCTTCAGAAAAATATAGGGGTTAAATTGAAGTAATATATAATATTTATTTCACCCTAGCCCACAATTTTAATTAGAAGTATTTGTTTTAAATTCATTTGTATTGCATCAGTAACAAAAGAGAAGAAGTGCCTAGCTATTCGATGCGGCAGCAATAGATGGCGTTACGTATATTATAAATAGCGCAATGAATATTATCACCCGTACATATGTTGGCGAAACGAACGTGGCCATCGACGAAGCGTGATAGGTACGTTCCTCGTTTCTAAACATAGTTGGTCCATTTATGTACATTTATTATTATTCGTATCAGGTTTCATTAGTATGAATCCATATTACGCCAATTTTTTTCATTACTATGAATCCATATTACGCCACTTTTTCATTACTCTGAATCCATATTACGCCACTTTTTTCATTATTGTAAATCCATATTACGAGAAAATTGAATAATCTTCTCCCTATATGATATTTATTCACCAGTTATAATCATTTGACATATATTATCCATTTACTTAAAACCAATACGATTTATTTTAAATATTAATACCAAATTAATATGTTTAACTGCATACATTGACATAAAAACTGTAGTGTTGCTAGTAGGAATAAATAAAAGGCATCGATGTAAAAAGGACTCTATTTTAAATGTCATTTATTTCTTATTTCAGAAATAATTCAGGTAAAAACAATTATGAAAATCAGATAACTGTAGCTGTTAGAAGTTTCACACCTTTGAAACATTCATAATAACGCCTTTTATGCCATTTCAGTATATTATAGATGGACTCTTTTTTATACATTAAAAATTATAAAATTATTAAAGCGTTTGTTTAATTCGAAATGAAGAGTACATAAATAGAAACAAATAATATTTCCTGGATCATTTTTTTATTTAGGTTTCTTTCTCAATGCGATTGATTTTTAAAAATGTTATTATTGCAAAATTCCGAAAAAGTACTATATACGGGGTGGTGATTAAAAAATGCAGCAAAGCTCTTATAAGCTAAACGATGAAGTGAAATTTCTATAAGGGTCCATGTTAATTAATAATTTATAAATAATCATTAGCTATATTACGAAGTATGTTCTAAAACTATACTTTTACTAATTTACAGTAATTTAATCAATAATCGAATATATTTGGCGTTAATTTTGTAGAAATTCATTATTCACAATTAAATGAAACTACGCGATGTAGTATTATTTCTACTTTCTTTAGTTCTTTACCACGACTTGGGTTCCGTTGTATTACATCTTCAGGTGGGCTATTAGTAATCTTTGCTAATTGTCCACCTGTATATAAATTCAATGCTATTAACTTTAAAAAATGCTTTTAAACACAATTTCGCTTTTAAACACATTTGATTACCTCTCAAGTACTCGATCCTTTCTAGTTACAGTCATATTTTCATAGAAAAACTCCTTTATAGATTTCCCCTTAAGTAATCTATTCTTTCTAGGAACAGCAAAAAATCGATAATAGCAAAGATCGATTAAAAATTCCCATCCCTAGCGACATGATATAAAAGGTTCATTAAAAATCAGCATTCGTAACGAATAGAGTGAACAGGGCATATTTTCAAAAACGTAGTAAGCGTTGACGTATTGCAAACAGTTTGATTATTGGCTTCCTGTGGCAATGTTCTCGTTTCAACATATTTACACAATGTCCGGCGGGGAGAACAATACGGGACAATAGAAAAGTTCTGTCCAAATAAACACAGCGTGGCCATTTCAACAGGCCCTTTCATCACACAATGTGGGAGAGAGAAATGGGTGCCTGCAATGTATGAATCCTTCATTTTTTTTCATTTAGTTTTTTTTAACAAAGGCCGGAACACGTGAAACTAGAAACCCTTGGTAATTTCACAATATTAAGTTATTATTGTAACGTGTTAAATATCGATTCAAATAAATGTGTTTGCCAAATATTATTACGTTTTTTCCAGTTTTTTTTCCTAATGCATTATACATTAATTTATGAAAATATTAAATTCGCATATCTTTCGACAGAGCAAACCGATTTCGATAAAAGATAAATATTACGTCAACTCCACCCCTATATTATTAAAAAACTCTGTCCGCATTGAGTCCGTAACTTTTGTGTTATACAAAAACCGACAAACAGATAAACAGACCAAAATTCCAAAAACCATATTTTTGGGTTCTTTTATTTTGATTATGTGCGCCTAAGTCATTCTTTCGTAGATAACTTATAGTAAATAACTCAAACAACAGGCAAATTGTTGTTTTATTATAACAATTAATATAATGCAAACGTGTGTTTGTTTATACTTCTTTCACGTCGTAATAAAGCTATAACTTAAAGTGATTTTAAGTGTGAAAATAGATCGGAAAAATACATAGACTACATTTTATTTCTTTGGAAAAATTATTTTTTTAAAACTACACTTCTTCTCCAATTTTGGATACCCAGCTGCCTTAATTAATTTTGCAGGTGTACTCCTCCGTATTGAAAAAAAAGCCAAATGTGAGTCTGGCTCATGCGTCGTGGTTTACGTATCTCGTTTGAAGTTTCAAATTTCTTCGCACAAAGAATTTTAAAGTTTACTGTTCCAGGTATGAAGCTGCAAAATAAAATACCTAATTTGGTAGACATATTAACAGATATATATACATATATATATATATATATATATATATATATATATATATATATATATATATATATATATATATATATATAGTGTGAAACTTTTCACCATTATTGACATTTTCATCTATTGGAAATATATAAAGACTATATTATCAGTGCATATATATTTAGGATTAGCTACAAGTTTTCAGCCACAAGTTTCAGACTTGGCTAGAAAGGTTGTCGAAAGTCCCAGAATATTTTATTATAAGGTACAGAACAGAACGGAGCACGCGGTTAATCAGGAACACGGTTAATCAGACAGACGGACTTTAATTGCATTGCATCATAAAATTCGATTTAAAACGACTTCAAGTTCACACTCTTCTTCTTTGTGAATTAATTATTCATCAAAAATTATTGATATTAAAATTAATTTCGTTTAGCTGAAAAAAGTAATAACTGGTGATAAAAAATGGATTAAACAGGTCAATCAAAAGTTTCAATGCCCAAATCTAAACTGAATTTCAGAAAGGTGATATCAACCTGCTGGTGGCGTATGAATTACGCTATTCATTAGAATTGTTGCGACGAAAAGTAGACAATTTTCAAAATAATTTCTGATAGTTAAAAATACGATTTTAAGTTTTTTTATTTGAAGCTGTGACATAACATATCACAAACACATCGATTTTAATTGTTCTTTGTTTCCCATTTATCTCTCATGAGAATGAACATCACAGAACAAGAAAAAGTGAGTAGATTCATAAAATCTACAGTGTTATTTATCCTAAATGGTAACCGAGAAAGAAAAATTTATCCATCTATTACTCTTACGGACTTAGGCAGAAAAAAAAGAAAAAATTTAATTTAAACTTTTACTAATAGTGGTTTTTATTTTACTTAAAATATATTTATTACGAATTCACAAGTTTATTGCAATTATTGATTAAAAACGAAATTAATTTTTTTACAACAAAAAATATTCATTATACTATTTCACTACGCCCCATAGCCACATTTTTATGCCCACTTCTTCCTACTATGTTTATTAAAAACCCTACGTGTAATCATTACAAACTGTTAATCGCAAGTGTTGAGACTAATACGGCCAACTTCTTATAAGAATAATGTTAGTACCTAAACGTCATAATAATGTATATTACAATTTGCAATAACACAAGTTTGTTGAAAATCGAAGCATCCAGTTATAAATAACGACATCGCAATATAAGTTGTAATCATTACAAACTGTTAATTGCAAGTGTTAAGAATAATACGGCCAATTTCTTATCAGAATAATTTTAGTAAACATTATAATAACTTCAATTACAATTTGCAATAACACAAGTTAGTTGAAAACCGAAACATTCAGTTATAAATAACGACATCGCAATATAAATTGTAATCATTACAAACTGTTAATCGCAAGTGTTAAGAACAATACGGCCAACTTCTTATGAGAATAATTTTAGTAAACGTTATAATAACTTTCATTAAAATTTAATATAACACAAGTTAGTCCAAAACCGAAACATTCAGTTATAAATAACGACATCGCAATATAAGTTGTAATCATTACAAACTGTTAATTGCAAGTGTTAAGAATAATACGGCCAATTTCTTATCAGAATAATTTTAGTAAACATTATAATAACTTCCATTACAATTTGTAATGACACAAGTTAGTTGAAAACCGAAACATTCAGTTATAAATAACGATATCGCAATATAAGTTGTAACTATTACAAAATGTTAATCGCAAGTGTTAAGAATAATACGGCCAACTTCTTATCAGAATAATTTTATTAAACGTCGAAATAACTCTCATTGTAATCTACAATAACACAAGTTAGTCCAAAACCGAAACATTCAGTTATAAATAACGACATCGCAATATAAATTGTAATCATTACAAACTGTTAATCGCAAGTGTTAAGAACAATACGGCCAACTTCTTGTCAGAAAACTTCTAGTAAACGTCGAAATAACTCTCATTGTAATCTACAATAACACAAGTTAGTCCAAAACCGAAACATTCAGTTATAAATAACGACATCGCAATATAAATCGTTAACATTACAAACTGTTAATCGCAAGTGTTAAGAACAATACGGCCAATTTCTTGTCAGAAAACTTCTAGTAAACGTCGAAATCACTCTCATAGTAATCTACAATAACACAAGTTAGTCCAAAACCGAAACATTTAGTTATAAATAACGGCATCGCAATATAAATTATAATCATTGCAAACTGTTAATCGCAAGTGTTAAGAATAATATGACCTACTTCTTTTCAGAATAATTTTAGTAAATGTCATAATAACTTTCATTACAATTTACAATAACACAAGTTAGTTGAAAACCGAAATATTCAGTTATAAATAACGAAATCACAATATAAGTTGTAATCATTACAAACTGTTAATCGCAAGTGTTAAGAACAATATAGCCAACTTCTTATCAGAATAATTTTAGTAAACGTCATAATAACTTTCGTTATAATTTATAATAACACAAAATTACATTAATCCAAAACGGAAATATTCAGTTATAAATAACGACATCGCAATATAAGATAATCGTACATCAGATACGTACGCTTAAGACTTAGATATATTCAGGAATACAGAGAACTACTGTCTGCAATCACTAACTAAGTATCCAATACAACTGAGTCATCTAAGTGGTACTTGATCAAAGTTTGAAATAATAGTTTTATAATGCTAAACCACATTGGAATACATACTCGATGAAAATTGCGAGACAGATTTGCTTCCATAAGTATATTTACCTTATTTCCCCGAAATTGCGCCATCTAAGTGGTACTTGTTCAAAGTTGGAAACAATAGTTTTATAATGATAAACCACATAGGAACACATACTTACTCGATTAAAATTACAAGACTTAGATTTGCTTCCATAGGTACATTTACCTTATTTTCCCGAAAACAATCATTTACGGAGTAAAAGAATGCACCTTCAAATGAATTTTGTCAAATTGTTTGTGTCTAAGTTTTTAACTTGAAATCATTCTCAATTATGAATAACTAAGCTATTTGATTCAGGAGCATTACAGGGACTAAATCAATCGACTCACGCATTCAGCCCCATGTTGTATCATGTTACTTTATGAATAACGTAATCATTACGGAGTTATTAGCCTCTAAGCTGACGTCCACCATCTTGTATCATCAATGAAACCTTTATTTTCGACAGCTACGTACTTTAAAATGGCGCCTTATTTCACTTTACGTAAATATTGCTAAAACAGTTGACGTTGGGGCTTATTTTATAAGTTATATAAATATTTATTTCTATAATTTTGTACATTTATTATTTTTTCATCTTTTAGGTATGTATAGTACATATGGCGGACTTATTTCTATATGAGCAATCTCTTCCAGTCAACCATAACAATTGGTATTGAAATTTAGTTGGTAGACTGTAAGAGATTTTACAATGAAAATTCTTTATAGCACATTAGACAAAAACAATTTTAAAAAAATAGAAAAGTATAAGTAAAACAAACTATTGATATGATTTGGAATAGGAAAGACAGGAAAGGACAAGGGCACAAAGGAAAAAGTTTCAGGAGAGGCAGGACATTTCACTCTATCTTTGAAAATATTTAGGGACGTAATTTTCCTGAAGTCAGGATCCAGGTGATTCCAAATGTTTGCTGCTTGGATAGTGAAGGATTTTTCGTAAGTGGTAGAGTTATGTTTAGGAATAAGTAGGGTGAGTGAAATTTCAGATCGTAGCCCAAGGCCGTGAGCAGACAAATCTTTAAATTTGCCACTAAGATAATTTGGGCTATGAGGATTTTTTAATATGTTAAAAAAAAGTGTAAGTTTGTGAGGTTGACGAGGATCACGGATCTTCAGCCATTTGAGAAGTGACCTGTATTCAGAAATGTGATCATATTTTCTGAGACCGAAGATATACCGATGCGTCTAAAGACGTTCCAATTTTCACAAATATTTTTCGTTAAGATCAGGACAGCACACATCTCCATAATAAATTAATGGTAATAAGAGTATTTAACAAAGGTAGATTTTCGTTTTAGTCCGTAGAAAAATTTTAAACCTTAGCCTTATTTTTAGAATTAACTGGTCAAATTAAAAAGTAAGATGACTATATATAGATAAATTATAAAACTTTTTTTAATTATGCATTAAATTAGATAGGTACCGACAAACATCGTTATATATTTTATCTCATAAAAAAAATTTCATTTGCAAAAACGCCAATCGAACTGAGGAATGTCTCAGGCCCTTATACGTCACCAAATAATACTTTTGTAGAATACTTTTGACTATCTAAAGAAATAATAAAGTTAAAAATGGACGATTTCAGACCGATGTTGAAAGTTACTTGATAAATAAACATAGTTTGACGCGGGACAAAACAAAATAACATATAAAAGCAAGTCCCTAAACACGCATAGATAAAATACAGAAAAGTTATCATCAACGAAATAACTCTATCCTTTTCTTTCTGCTCGTAAAATTATATGACTCTTTTCTTCTATCTAAAGCCAACGAAAAACAGCATTACTTTAACCAACAATAAAGGTTAGGACAAACCAGTGATTCACATGTCAATTTTTAAAGCGAACATTAAGACAACTCTTATTGCCGTACGTTAGCTAAGGTATACGTTATAGAAGTAAAATGAACGTTGCAACTTAAGTCTGATTGACTCAATCGGTATTCATCTTAATGAAATGATTCTTTACTCTTCGGTATGCATTCAATTTTAGTATTAGGTGCATCCGTTTCTATTTCATTAAGAATACGCAGATGAAAAATACCTAATCCGGTAATATTAAAAGTGTTGTACCTATTATCATACAAATAGATGAATGCATTTGTTTAGCAATCTGCAAAATTCGAAGAAAAATCGATCAGTTACAATAAAGGAAGATATATATATATATATATATATATATATATATATATATATATATATATATATATATATGTTAACTAAGGATAATTATATTCAAGAAAATGGTAAATAAATCTCTGAATAAAAACGGCAAAAAACATTCTTGTTCGTCATTTATTGTGCTTAAACAGCTTTTTAAAATACAGTTAGCATAATAAAATATCTTCTTCTTGGTTATAACACTCTTTGCAGAGTGGCCTAGTGACATTAGTGGCCTATTTCACTATGCGACGCCACTCTTCGCGAACTCTCACTCTCCTTGTACATTCGTGCAGTGATCCGTTGAAGGTCTTCTTTATTCGATCTGTCCACCTCATTGGTCATATGCCGCGTGGTCTGATGCCTTCGACTTTGCCGTACACTACTAGGTCCTCTATGGATTCGCATCCGCGCCGTGTTATATGTCCAATGAAAATGAGAATACGAGCTTGTATTGTGCTTGATAGTCTTTGTTTGATGCCCGACTCTCGAAGAATGGACCCATTGGTTCGGAATTTCGTCCACGATATACCGAGCATTCTTCTCCAGTATCACATTTGAAGGGCATCGATCCATTTTTCCCACTTTCTCGTAGAGTCCATGTTTTAGCAGCATATAGGAATATGGGGAATATGAGAACCTTAACAAGTCTAATTTTGATGGCTTTGGTGATGTTTTGGTCCCTCCATATATTCCTCAGTTTATCCATAGTGGATCTGGAGATCGCCATACGTCGCTTGATCTTGTATATACAGCTGCCATTATTTGATAAAATATAAAATACTATAAAACAAAATATTATCAACCGGTAAAAGTTAGTAGAGAGTTATCTTAATATCATCTTAATTACTGCGTGATAATATTAACACTGCATTTTGAATATCACACTGCATTTTTTAATTGTCACTAAGCATTTGACGACATGACTACGCTTGCATAAGTGATACGCGGATAATGATGATCTGCTGTAGTCATGTAGATTTTTTTAAATTCTAGGAGTACATATGAGCGCAATGGACCAACACTTCTATATTTGTATATATAAAAGGCAAAACGTTTGGAGATTGCGTCCATTAAAAATGTGAATATCACAAAAATGTTTAATTTTCGATGAAACAAATCGAAAATACCCAAAGTAAAAAACAAGCAAAAAACAGAAATACTAAAGTTAGGTAAGAAATATTATCCAAACCGCACGATGTATGTAGTCTAGTATCTGTAAAAGAAATGTGTTAAAGAGGTTCTCTAATATTATTTATTTTTCCCTAATTTTTAGGGAAATGTCTGAGGTGACTAACAAACTCCTTTTTAAAATCGATGAATACATAGAACGTAATATAACAGCTATTTGATTCGGAAGAATCATATGAATTGCGGTGTATCTCGATCAAGACATATCTATTGATTCACTAGAGTCATTGAGTCATTAAAGTGAATCGATTCTTTTCGATTAAGATTCATTGAGCCATTTCAATTAAGTCGATCAAGATTATTCATGACTACTTCACAATCGGCACTCCATAAAACAAAGTACATCGACATGGTCACACACAATGCTAGAAAAAAAATATTTTATATTATTTTGGTTGATATTAATTAATAAACCTAATTAACTTTAAATAAGGAGACACCTACAACGGATTAGTTAATATTTAAATTTTATAAGTAAAGATTTTATAGACAAATATTAAAGAAAAGTATATATTTAAATTTTATAAATAAAGATCCCTTAAAGAAGTATTCAAGAAAAGTATATTTTAGTTGCACTTAATCAACCCCATGTTGTATAATGTTACTTTATGAATAACGTAAATTTTACGGAGTTATTAGCCTTTAAGCAGACGTCCGCCATGTTGTATCATGACCAAACCTTTATTTTGACAGCTATATATATTAAAATGGCGCCTTATTTCACTTTACATAAAGGCAGCTAAAGCAGTGGACGTTACAGGTGAGTTTAAAGATTATTTATATTTGTCTTTCGATAATTTCGTAAATTTTGTCATCACCGTAGTGTGTTGGGTTGATCACAAGGCATATGGCCTTTGACTGCACAGCGCACTGCGGGGACCTGTGTTCGATTCCCGGTCGCTCGACGAGCGGAACTGGACTGGTGTTCTGGTTGACTATAACAGATTGCTCGTGTAGCAATAAATTATATATCTAGAAAAATGTCTAATTTATCATATAATATGATGTTTATAAGATAACTATAAAATAAAAACAACGTTAAAACTGAGATTACTAATAAACCTTACTTAAATCGCAACTAAAACAAAATAACTATACAAAATACATGTTTCGTCATCCATTGATAAATTACAGAAACGTTATCGTCGACAAAATAGCTCCGTCCTTTTTTCTGCTCGTAAAATTATATGAAGCTATTCTTTTCTTTCCAATCGTTTCACTTTAACCAACGAATAAAGGCATGGACAACGCCAGTGCGATACAACATGTCGATTTTTAAAGTCGTTTTTTAACCCCACCATTTTGAATGAATTTATATCGGAAATGTGATTTTTTCCAAAATATTCGATTATTTTAATCATTTTATCATTACTAAAACGTTTATACGTCTTAGTAATGATGAATGTTATTCTGACTTAGTTATCTTCGTATATAATGTATAAAAAATTATTGAACTTCTTAAAAATATTAATAAGAATAAATCAAATCATTATGATACACGATTAAAGTCTAAATATGTCAGAAAAAAATTTTCTCTTTGAAAATTACTAATCCAGACCTTCCTTAGATTCTTAGACGAAATTCACACCTTTACATGCAACCCCACGTATCAAACCCTGTGCGATACGCAACAGTACAAGTTATACGTATACATAAATACATAAAGCTCCCCCGCCACCCACCCCCTCGAGCTAAAGCCCCCAAACCTAATTGAGCCAAGAAGGCATAAAACACGTGAGCTACACGTGACAACTCAACGGGCTCAATCCAGTTGCCATCATTTTATTTTCACGAGCGCCAGGGGAAGGAAGGCGGGCGGAAAATGGGGGAAAAACGCGGGGAGGTGAAAAAGGGCTCCCCCTTCGGGGAAAACGCAGCCCTCCAAGACGTCTTACTTACTGCTTTTACATAAATATATTCTGAGATTTTGGGGGGGTAGAAACGCTTTTTTTCCGATGTAAACGAGGGCGGGCGGGGAGGAGGTGCGTTTTTATCGCGTGCAGGGGACGGGCGGGCGGAATTGAACAGTATTCGTCCGCGAAATCATCGCGTGCCGATCGTAAAAAGGCGTAATTCGTGAATTCGGAAGCGCTGTTTTGTTCTCTGCAATATGGTTCTCGCAGCGTAATGTATTGCGAAGGAGACGGGTTCACGTCTTGTGATCGATTTAGGGTCAGACGATCTAGAGAGAAGATAATACAGGAACAGATATAGAAACTTTGAAGATGTTGCAGCTGTCCCGTCTGATATAAAATACAACGAATAAACAAAAATATAAACGATATTGAATTATTATTTAAAAATTCCAAAATGCCAATTACCATAATTTTTATTAAGTTAATTATCTCGAGATGAAGAAAAAAACAATCCGAAGGATGTAGGTAATCTTTATTTTCACAAGCTTCTAAGTTTTTTTGGTTTAAGTTAAATTAAGCAAAAAGGCGAATTTCCGGTTTTTTTATGTGAAAGAATATAAATAAAAAACGACGTATTTAAAAAAAAATTAGGGCTCGGACACGATTATTTTTTTATGAACAATTGAATTGAAAAACTTTCTTCCACGAAGAAACGGCTGTCAAACATAAATTTTATAACCTTTCTTTATACGATCGTCAGCGCCTTTTTGTTTTTTATTTTTTTGTTTTTTTTTTTAATAATTCTTTATTTAATTGCAAATTCAGTTTTAGAGTTACTAGGAATGTCAACTAAGTTGAATTTGACAAAGTGCCCGTTTTTATGGGAATTTTTTTAAAGTCCCTTTTTTTTTAAAATAATCACAACCCTGATTTTAACAAAAACAATTAATTTTTTACGTATATTCTTCCGTTTATAACAAAAAATTAGGAAATTCACATTTCTGCTAAACTAAACTTATTCCGTTATTTTATTTAATTACAATTCTACAAAGTAAGTAGATAAAAATTACCGCTATAAAAAATATTCGAGCAACATTTTTTTTCTGATTGAAAGAAAAACAATAACTATTGTTCAAAACATCCAATTGTTTTTAACACCTGATGTTTTTACGCTTTTTTTAATCACTGGACCCTGAACGTGAAAATTGATGAAAATGTTTATTTTAAAACATGTGTATTCGTTAAGAAAATGGTTTTTAAATTTTCGGGGGAAAACGGCGCGCTTATCTTTACCTATTTAATTGTTCTGGTTATTTTTTTTTTATTCTTGAGACTTGAACTTTGGATAACACTTTTTTTTGTTATATACACATTTATAATCCGAAAAATGCTATTTAAATTTTTTTTTGCCTTTTTGTTGGGGTTCCGTACTTCCAAAGGAAAAATGGAACCTTTATAAAATCGGTTATTTGTCTGTCTGTCTGTCATATGTGATTTTCTCAGAAATGGTTTGACATAGAAACTTTAAATTTAATTATATATTCTGAATCGTATATTTTGCACTTTAAAACATTTATACGGTAATTTTAGAAGTAGCAAATTAAGTACCCGATTTTTTCAGTTTTGTGTATTGCGTAGAACATCGTTTAAAAGGGCTAATATTTTTATGAGGAACACGAAAATATTTTTTTTTTCATAATTTTTAATGGAATGCTCCCTGAAGCCTGCAAATAAATCCATTTCCTTCTCCCGTTATTTCCGAAACTGTTAAGTGGAAAACCATGAAAAAAACTAATGTTTGTAGAATTCGACTAAGATTTATTTATATCCATTATTCTCTTACAATTTTTGAGGAAATTGCGATATTTTAAACCGGTCGTAATATTCTAAGCAACATATTGACACAACGAAAATAATACTAACATTATAACATGTATACGTACCCTTAAATATTTAAACCTTTACAGGTACCCAAGCAGGTACGGAACACTTATAGTGCGAGTTACGCGCGTACTTAACAGGTTTGTTTATTTGAAGGGGCATCCCCCTTCTTACATGGCCAATTTTATGTGGCTCACTCAGAAGTGTATTCACCCAGCATTCTGGTTGTCCTAGAATATGAAAAATAAACGTATTATATAAAGAGTAGATGCTGTAAAGGAATATGAACTAGGGAGACGAAATTATGGTTCATTGGTCTCCGATGGTTCATTGTTCTTCCCAATCCCAAGAGGACAAAGCAGGTCACATGGGGCGGGGGATATAGCATAAAACTAGTATATTTTGCATAATAAAAATTCAAACTGAAGAGGTATTATTTCAGTCGTAGAATTCTGGAATAATAATTTCTTGAATAAAAGTGTTTTCTATTTTCTAGCCACAGAATTTGAATTTTTCAGTGCAAGTAACGTGATGAACTTAATTTTTGACGCGGCTACGTTTAGAGTTTCTCCACGTTCTCAGTCTATGGCGCTACTACGTTTGGTCTGTGTCTCGAGGCCATCCGTGTTTGCCACGACTACATTTAGACTATTTTTCTAGGTTCTAGGTCCTTAACGCCACTACGTATGGACTGTTTTTCAAGGTCCTCCTTTTTAGACACTACCACGCGACAACGTTTAGACGGTTTCGATAGGTTCTCTGTCTTTGAGGCCATTAAGTTTCGACTATTTCTCTAGATCACCAGCGACTACGTTTAGACGGTTTCTTTAGGTCCTTAATCTTTGATGCAACTTTGTTTAGACGGTTTATTTAGGTCTCCATTATTTGACGCTACTATGTTTAGACTGTTTCTCTAAATCATCAGTCTTTGACGTTACTATGCTTAGACTGTTTGCCTAGATCCTCAGACTTTGACGCCACAACGTTTAAACGATTTCTTTAAGTCCTCAAACTTTGACGCTACTAAATTTAGACTGTTTCTCTAGATCGTCAGTTTTGGCGCGACTACGTTTAGATTATTTCTATATGTTATCAATCTTTGAGGCTAGATGGTTTTTCTAGATCGTCAGTCTTTGGTGCAACTATGTTTAGACGGTTTCTTTAGGTCCTCAATATTTAACGCTATACTACCTTTAGACTGTTTCTCAAGATTGTCAGTCTTTGGCGTCACTATGTCCTAGGGTCTTAAAATTTTATCTGACATAAACTACAATCTAGAAGTGATTCCTTTCTTTTAATGTAAATTTTCCATACCAAATGCGACTAAACGAGAACAGTAGTGTACCTACCGTAACAGTCATTTATAAAGTTTAAATAAAAAGTAATCTACTGTAGATATCTACGTATTTGAAACAGGTTTTTTTCTCATAATTGATCAATCACTTTATTAACCAAAACATACATAGTTAATGTATGTAATTACTATCAACCAAGATAGTATCAAATACTTTTTACCACCTTCTGTGATCTATGTATATACCTACTCCAGAATCGGCTCTCCATTGACTATAAAGTAAATTGATATGTACTTTAGCATATGGAGCTACCATTTCCGTTCTATCATGGTTAAAAAAGCGTATAAAAATCTGCAAAAATTAATATAATTTATTTTGACAACATTACCATGACATACAATAGTTTATTTTTTTGTTTCTGAGGCTGCCTTTCTGAATAGTGAAGGTTGGAAGTCCAGCTTGCTTTCTTCTAGCAAGTTTTCCCATCAATATTAGCTGCAAGAGCTAATATCTATCATGCCTGAGCACGTGCCCCTGACAAGCAACTGTACGTTGTTTGATGGCTTGCTTGCTGCACATTTTCTGTTATATCTTTCTACACGTTCCCTGAGATTTTCCTTGATATTCTTGGCTTAGCATCCATATAGAAACATTGGAGAAGACAGATTCGAAGCAGGATTTTAAGGCTATGATTGTAGTATATCTTTTTTAAATTTTTTCAAAGATACCGCCAGCAATTTTAATGTCAGTTTTAATATCTAACACACTGTCCCAGTTTTGAGTAAGCCAGGTCCCGAGGTAGTCACATTTACTTATCTGTTCTAGTTTTTGACCCACCACAAATATGCTTGGTTGTAGATTGGATGTGTTGGAGGTGACCACAAATTTTCTTTCGGTAGCTTTCATTTTGACGCCAACTTTTATTCCTGTTAACCCGATCTATAATTTTCTGTAAATCTACTTCTAGCAATGCTGTGAGAACTGTGTCATAGTTTTAATAATGATAATAATATAATAAGAAATTCAGAGTAATCACAATAGATAACTATGACAAATTTCTAGAAGTTTGTCCTTACTAATCAAAAATAAGTCTATGGTGTGACCACGACTTTGCAATTTCTTACATGATCAAAGTTGAAAATGGTGGTATATAATTTGGTTCTAGATGGCGGTACAGCAAGAAGATGATAAAAACTATGACAATAAATGTTTTTTATTGAACAGTTGGAAATTAATTTTATTAATAAAATTTCTTCCCTATGCCGTAAAGTACAGCAACTCAATGTAAGAAATAATCAATAGGAAATAGAAAATTGAAGTTTTCATTTTGGACTCCAGATAGTTTCAAATTCACTTTGCAATAAAGATACGTACAATAAATATTTTGAAGATATGCAAGTTTCTTTTGCACCCTGGAATTCCCATGGAAAATTTCACATTTTCCATAGACCCACCGAATAAAAATTAAACGTTGTTTAACATGCTTCAATTTTCTTTGTTTAATTTATTGGTATAATCCATATAATCTAGAAATAAAATTAAATAAAGAAACAAAATCTTTCTTTTGTTTATAATAGTTAAATGATTAGTTATATCTTGCTATCGAATATTTATGTCGTTTTATATATATAGTTCGCCAATAGCGTTGTCAGACACACCGTATCCCCCGGGACGTCGCGTATTTTTAGCCGCATTTTAAATGTCCTGCCGGGAAAATAACTGTACCGTATTTCCATAATTCATGGTGAACAAGATCGTACATGCACAAAGTAAACCGGTAGCATCGTCGTTTAGTGATGAATGAAGGGAAACGTCAAATATGTGTCGTGACTCAGCGTTAGCTAAGACAGTGACATAATCACCATAAAACTGTCACATAAACACCATAAAAGTTACAGTGATATAATTACTATAAAACTGGCATAATAAGTATGATATATAGAAAGTGACCTAATCACCATAAACGTTACAGTAACATTATCCCCATAAAACTGTCAAAATAATTATTATATAAATTAGATTATGTAAAAAAATTATTGAATTTAAACAAAGGATTTTCCTTTTTTATAATCTTTCCCTTAAGGGCGAAAATAATTTGTGACTTACGGACAAAAAAAGGGTTCGCACATCTCATTGGTCGTATCTGTATAGACTATAAGTATATATACTAAAATTATAACAGTAAAAAAGTACTATGCGCATATAAAATATAACATCTATTTTTTGGCTTCATTTAAAAAACTGCACAACCTGTTACAAATAATTTTCAATTCTGCACAACCGGTTAAAAATAATTTCTAAATCTGCACAACCGGTTAAAAATAATTTCCAAATGTGCACAACGGGTTAAAAATAATTTCCAAATTTGCACAACCGGTTAAAAATAATTTTCAAACCTGTACAATCTGTTAGGAATAAATTCAAAATCCGTACAACGTGTTCTAAATAATTTCCAAACCTGTTTAACCTGCTATAAATAATTTACAAATCTGTACAACTTAATAATCAACACTTTCCAACCTGTACAGCTGGTTGTGAATAATTTCCAACCTGTACAACCGGTTATAAATAATTTCCAATCTGTATAACCGGTTATAAATAAATTTCCAAATCATAAAATTTTACAGGAAAACGTAGCAATTTGTTTTGATCTTGGGAATAAAATCAATATAAAGACAGTAAATTTTTTAACGGAAAATCATTTCGTTTAATTTTCATCACGAATGGAGGAAATGCAGACAACTCATTAATTTTTCTTATGCCTGCAAAATTCTACTAGACAATATAATTACATAGCTAAAAATGAAACCAATATATGTAAATACTATGTATATTAAACGTTTAAACTTTAATATGTACCTAAGTGTGTTCAGTACCCTTGCAGTGCGAGCTTTAGTTGCTTTTGTTTTTATAATTTCTGTAAATATACATTATTTAAAAAAATCATATAAAACGGAAAATAAATAAGATTTTTTTGTTTATACTAAATTTCATATCATTTGCGTAATTATCTTCAGTAGATCATAGAGTTTAACTGTGATTTCATCGCAGTTACATATTATTTAAAGGCACGCACGTTTTTGAAAGTTGACAAAGAGCAAATACCTCAAACCAAACATAAATGTAACCCAAAAATTCATGGCAAACTGCGGTCAAAAGCATTATATTACCCTACCATTAAACTTCAGCCCACAAAGGCGACCCGGGGTCCTATTATCCCGTCGCACAATACCACAGGGCAATAAGCAAATTGCCAACTCGTCCTTGGGTAATGCAGTGTTCCGTCGACAGTGCACTGTTGTCGCAACCTCAACACTTTGTTTGGGCAACATTAGCGTTGACCTCCGCAGCGGGGATATATAAATATTTAACAAATACTCGGCCCTGGACAAACGTGCCGACTCCTTTTGTTTTTTTGTAAGTCCAACGCTACTTGGTGTCTTATTCGTTTTTCGGTGTTGTATTAGTTCGCAATTAGACACGGCATTTGGCGACATTGCCTCGCGCTGATCACGATTGTTACTCAAAGATATATTTATTACTAGAAATTCTGCCTACTCTCCCCACGGGAATGGTTCTTCTATGGTATACGTTTCTATATTTAAGTTTACTCTTATTAATGTGCAATTTAGAAATGTGTAACGTAGAACGAAAGTTATTTTATTCACACATTTTTATATCCTACCTGGATTATCAATGTATAACTTAGAAATATGTATCATAGAACAAAAGCTGTTCTAAGTTACACATTTATAGACCGATATATGCACTTATTAATGTATGACTTAGAAATGTGTAATATAGAACAAAAGTTTGTCTATGTTTCACATTTCTAGATCTAGGTATACACTTATCAATGTGTATTTTATAAATGTATAACACAGGATAACAGTTGTTCTGTGTTACACATTTCTTTACCTAGATACACACCTACCAAATTCTAATATGAAACAAAATTTGTTCTATATTTCACATTCGTAGACCTAGGTACACATTTATCAATATGTAACTTAGAAATGCGAATTATAGGACAAAAGTTGTTCTTTGTTACACATTTCTATATCTAGATACTCATTTACCAATGGGTAACTTAGACAAGTGTAGCATAGAACAAAAACTGTTCTATGTTACACATTTCTATATCTAGGTACACACTTATCAATTCATAATTTAGAATATTTTTTTTTCTTTTATATGTTCTAGGTCTAGACACATCTAGGTTCAACTGAGCACTCAGAAGGAGTTATGACACTGCATCAGTGCACCCAATTTTACCAACTTTTCGGAAAATCTACCAACTTGCTTAAGTCTGTAAATTTGGATCCAAACATGGGTACTAACTTTTTAACTTTTTGGAAAGTCTAAATAAACTGTGTTGTTTAGAAAGTCTAAATAAAAAACTGTAATAGAATACATAACAATAAAAGCAGCAAGTCTCCTCAGATTATTTTTTTTTTAATAATTGAGCCCTAAATAGTGGTCCAAAATTTGTGAAATAACTGTTTGATTTACTATATAACAGTTATAGTTAGTGTATCTATTTCTTCTACATGTTTTTTTTATTTTTCCAAATATTTTGTCAATAATTCAGTCCTAACATATTTTTTATAACCAAATTTTTATATCCAAACTTGTACGTCACCAAAAAGTTCAACTTAAATATACATAGTAATTATTATAGATAACTGTAATAGTAAGCGTAATAGCCCTTCACACCAAACCGTACATTAAGAAAAACCTGCTAAGTATAAGTAAACCTGCTAAGTTAAACTATTTAAGGGATTCCGGGAAACTGTACACGTTTCATAACTTCATAAAACTTTTGTGTCAGGTCTCTAACCTGAGTGGGAAACTTCATTCCATATGACCCACACTTCTCGAGTTATCGACTTAATAAAAAGTATATTTCTTAAAATACAAAATTATTTTTACTTTGGATTCAAAGTAACTTATATGGAGTTTCGATGAACTTTTTACAGGCTAAATCACGTCTTATAATTTGATCGATTATCACTCGTGAACTAGTAGAACCAACACAGCTGGTATAATTTTCCGTTTAATTTTCATTATATTTACTAATGTGGAAATTCTTTACAGATATTCAGAAATAGTAGTTTAGCTTATAAAGGGTGGGGACACGTAACTCCGACAAAAATAACCACTTTAATGCGTATCAAAAAAGTATTCAGAAGATGAAAGGGGTTATATCTATAATGATAAAACGGGGTATATCTAAACCCCCAATATTTTTGAAAGACCTAATCAACGATGCCCACAATCGTCCCACACTTTTCTTGTAAGGGAGGTACCCTAAAAAGGTTTTATTTTATAATTTTAGTGGCGTTATAAATATGTATAACTATGCTAAATTATAGCTTTATAACATTAATAGACTGCGAATAAAATGGCGGTGATATACAGATGGACATGGTGAAACTATAAGCAATCCGCCCCAGAATATTTAAGTTATTTAAAAAAGGTATGTATCTGTTTATGAAATAATATAAACTTTTTATTCGAGTTTTTATCCAAATTTTATTGAAGTCTACTTACGAATCGATTTTCATATATAGCGCCCGGTATGAAGTTCTATGAGGAGTAAAATCAAAAGTTCAGAGCGTTAAAAAAGTGAAACCGTTAGGTGGCCTCTCCGCGTAATATTTCTGTGGATCTTTAGGGTGAGATATCAATATATTTATTTGGCATTTTCTTATAGCGTGATCGCAATGACGGAGTGTGACACACATATTGGCATTTTGTTATAACATAATCGCACATAAAGGCATTTTGTTATAACGTAATCACAATGATGGAGTGTGACACACATAGTTTACTATCGTTCGTTTATATCAAGATGTAATCATTACGTCATTATGTGTGAATATTTGGTGTCTTCTATGCTACAAAATTAAAAAGTCTCTTTTAATTTTAACTTCTTAGTCTGACGTTACTAAATGTTTTTAATTTTATTGTATAAATTTGATCTTGTTCATTTGTGTTTTACTTGAAAATAATTATATTGTCAGTATTTTTATTTAACGTCTTTTCTATTTACGTTTAACGATATTGATATTTATAATTATATACAGCGTTACCTATTTTATACATTCCAAAACAATCGTACTTGAGGAGTAAACTCCAATCACGCATCGGAGGTGATACGCAAATTTTTTAAAATTTTGTTATACTAAAAATATGAAGAAAATAGAGTGGAGATCTATTACTTTTTATTCTCAGGATGATATCAGCTTTCAAACCCAATTTCCTGTCTGTTAAAATTGTTAGTTGGTAACACTGCACTGCATACGCATCGTAACTCATTTCAAAGCTATCACACTAACTTGGTTCATTAATGAATTTAATCTAGGTTTAGACAGCCCATTTTTTTGCTATGTTTTATCCTTTTCTAACCTTATATTCCTTTGGTAACCACAAAGATCAAAAGCCTACACCCACGCAATAAATGTATTTCCTCGAAATTCACCTAAAAATAATATTGCATTGATAGAAACAACAAATAGGTATATTACATGCAAATAAATATTTATTTAAATTATGTTTGTTTATTTAATATATATATAGATATATATATATATATATATATATATATATATATATATATATATATATATATATATACTATAACATTGAAATCACATTTTCAGGGTTCCGTATGTTATAAAAGGAAAACGGAATATGTTATATGTTAACTTTTCTCTCAGAAACCGCTTGACGTAAAAATTTGAAATTTGGTACAGTAATAAAACTATTTACCCACCCACAAGTATATGGGGGGGAGCATATACTTTAATAGCTAAAATTCGAAAATATTAATAGGAAAATTTTAAACGGGGGGCAAATTAAGTGTTCGATTTTTTTTGTATTTTCATATGTAATGAGAGAAAGGACTATTTGTAAGGGTAAAAATATTTTCTTCATAATTTAAGATTTTTACCAATAAATTTTGCATATCATTAAATAAATAGCAAAGATTACATTCTTACCGAAAAAGTTTTCAAAGCGGATGTTTTATTCCCGTTGGCTGTCCCGTTGACCTTTAGTACTCATAGACTTCGTATGTCAAGTGACGTTACGTTTACGGAAAAAAACACACACATGGCGTTTACATTAATTTAGATATCCGAGTGTGCCAAACTACTTGCAGTATTCCAAATTAGCTGCAGTTTCTCTGTAAGTGTCCAAACACGCAAGGGACCCTCATTGTGCAAGTTCTACTCGTTCTTCACTGGTTTTATTTTAGGAAGTTCTACTCTTTGATGTAGAACCTCCAGAGAATTATGAAGATTTTTGATTAATGTACGCAAACTATTATAAATAAAGGTCTGCTTGAAAGGAAATTTTAAAGAATATGTTGCCTGTAGAAAATTTCAAAAAATCATGAGATTTTTTTTTAGTTTGAACGCCATATTATTTAATTAAAATGAAAAAATTGCTAGTGTAACCTTTGGACATATATATTAATATATATATATATATATATATATATACATATATATATATATAAAATAAGAATTCAAAAGTTTATAGCGCTTCGTTAGATCAGTGCGCATTGCTTATTATGAGTTCTGTTCAAAAAGCAAAACTAAATAGAACCGGTAAGTATTTCCGTGATACAATGCCATTAGAGAATAGTTTTTTGCAAATAAAAAGTCTAATACACAATGATCGTATTGTGAAGGTAAACATTCTAAACATACATTAAAAATAAAATAAAATACCGCCATCTAGCGGAGAATTGTAACAAATGGTTGGTTAAAGAGAAGTTCCTTCTTTTGAAATCAGTTTTTAATACACTAAATCTTAAGCGACTTTTTTGATTATTAAAAAAAACATGGAGTATTATAAATTTGTCTTTAATTAAAGAAAAAAAACAGTGAAAAATTAACTTTTCCTAAAAGCTGAAAAATAAACCATACCTTGTTAACCTTCAATTAACTAATTACGCCGCAGAGAAGTGGACACTGTATGAAAGCGGGAGAAAATTAACAGACGCTCTGGAAATGTGGTGCTGGAGAAAAATGTTTAGTGTCGGGGATTAAGTATCGTACTAATGCATCCATTTTCCACGGACTCTGTATCAGACATCGTTTGTCCAAAATTGTACAAACTTATATTACATTCTTTGGACATGTGTCACAGCGTAGCAACGATAGTATTAAATGCCTGGTGGTAAAAGGAAAGTGGAAAGCACTGAATCATTTGGGAGAACACCCACGAGATGGACAGATCAGATCAGATAATTGCACCCGGAAAACGGCTGCCAGATAGGAAAGGTTACATATCATGTGGCGCATTACTCATCTGTAACATATTTGACACTTTGGGTATGAACATTTTACGAAGAAACATGATCACTCAACCAGAAGAAACTTAAAGTCACAGCTGCCCTTCGAACATCAACTCGCAACTGGCAACCCTTATAACATTATTTGTAACTTCCAATATTCAAGATCCTCGCCTATTAACACAATTTATTACGCCTCATTGTACGCCCAATTTCCATATTCCACAAATTAAAATTAAAATGGGATAAGGAAAAAAGAGTATACAGTTATATATACAGAGAAAATGTTTTAAAACTATTTCGAAAAAGTGGAATAGTTTAATTACAAAATTTATTGACTATATAAAAAAATAAGGTAAAACAAACTCTGTAAGTCAGTTACTGGACTTATGTATTAGCCCCCTAATAAAATTACATATTATTTCAACCGTTAATGGCCTTTCAAACACTATCATTTGTCATCATCACAAACCCGCATATAAAAATATACAACTTAACAACCGAACTCAGTGTTTCGAGCTAATAAATCCATAAAAATGAGACCCGTCATATTCCCATTTCTATCTCCGCAATTCTCAAACACCGGCGAAGAAATTCCGCCATATTAACAATCATAATCCGCACTAAAAGCCGCAAAGGCACCCGGAACGCTTAAAACAACGAATGCTACAACAAAATATACGACGCCATAATATTTTATTGCTCAAAACTCGACAAAAAGCAGCCGCAAATAGAAAAAGGAAATTGGGAATGTTATGTCAAAATTGACAAGATGGCGTCGGCAGACCGTAGACAATGGACGCGCTGTTGTTCGCGCGCCTTTTGACAGATGCCCAAAGACAATTAGCGCGTCGGAACGAATGAGTATGGTCAATAGGGTTCGCATAGGTTTATAGATAAATGGTGTTCTTTTTAGTGACGATTGAGTTGTGTTAATTTACTCCTATAAAAACATTATAATTTTTTCTCATAACTTAGCTATTTAGCCTGCATTAATTTCGAGAATTGCAAATGTTGTAAAAATGAATATTTGCCGTATTGAAGTTCCTATTCAAAACAAGAAAAATGTTGAATTTTAACAAAAATAATATTTTTACTCATGATTCAGATAACTAAGAGACGATTCTTAAAGGTATTAGGCGGATTTTTTGTACAACAATCATTAATGAATATTTAGTTTTATAAAAATCTTTAATGTAAAAAATTATTAATCTGACCAAGTTCTAAATTATAAAAGAGTCGACATACAATAAAAATAAAATACTTTTTTAAAGATTAGGTTATATTATACCTTGATATAACAAAAAACATATTTACCCCAATACGTCAAGTTGTTTTTTTTTTGCAACGCCTCTAAATATTGCACATATATTTAATTGTATTTATGAAGCCTATTCTCACGACGTCGTGCGTATGGAAATCGCTGATTTTGTTTAAAATAAACTAGTTTATTTTAAAATTATATATATATATATATATATATGTATATATACATGTGTGTGTGTGTGTGTGTGCGTGTGTGTGTATGTCTCGTCTTCTTTATTCATCTCAACGAAACAGACTGCAAGGTAAAAAAACATCAAAGCTTTTATTTTTACATTTTATATTTCGCTGCTCTAACTCGATATTAGCTAACAAATGTTTTATTTTTGTTTTAATTTGTGGAAGAAGTAAACTTTTAAAAGAGCTGTTGTTTACTTTAATAGAAGAAAAAATTAAATCCTGTTTAAAATACTGTTTGTTGTTATCGTAAAAAGTTTATAATTTGAAATGGTTAAAGTTTTAATTTGTTATTGTGATGAAGAGTTGCTAGCAGTTTTTTTATTCTAAAGGCAATATATACTTTTTTCAAATTTCTCTATAGGTAGTTAGTTTTGTTTATATGAAAAAAAACTCGATTTGTTTTTGATTACATGGCATACTACATTTTTTTATTTGTAATAAATAGGGTTTATAATTTATTTAAATATTTAGTTACTTTAATATTTACTTTTCGTAGATCTTATTAGTCCAATAGAGCTCGTCTACTGAATTCAATATTTCTAGAGAAAAAAAACCATACGAATTTGTAACTTACATAGGAATTAAATACAGATCAACATTTAGCATAATTCAAATTCAATCATCTAAGAAACGAAACAGAATAATTTAATAATCTTTTCTTTAACTTTAGTAAAACCATTTCGTTATAAATTGGCATTTCCTTTATTTTTATTACTATTGGTCGATTTACGAAACTGGAGTATAAATAAAAAAAATATATTATTAAAAATGTAATTCTTGGCTATTAAAAAAAAATTCAAATAATAGTAATAAATAATATAATTAAATTAATTTATTTCCACTACGTTGGGTATGGGGTGATTGTGGCGTGAGTAAAATAGCGTGAACGGTACATAAAGATAATTTTACAAAATAATACTTTACACTACGGTAATAAATAACTAGGATATTTAATAACTAGTTATTAAAAAAAAAGTGAAATAAAATTTAAAAGAAATAAATAGCATAAAAAGACAATGCAATAAATAAAATTTATGGTGTTTATCAAAATAAAATTATAGGACATAGTTCCGTCACAGACAAGGAAGATTGATAGACGAAATAATGACACGAGCAACATACAGCCATTTTCCTACCAAAATAAATATATTGGTTCTGTTCCCAATCTGTTTGGGTTTAAAGTATTAAACAAATCCAATTAGTCTAAATGTGTTTTTTTAGGACTTTATTATAAATATGGGTTTTGTTTGCTACAGGTATCCTCCATAAATCTTTAAAATATTTTTTTTCTAAATGAACCTAGGTCTATTTTAATTTGCATTCAAATAGACCTATCATAACATTGAGTACCTCTCTATTAGTGTGATTCTATTTCTTGTGAAAAATGTCTATAGATTAGAATATTCTTTAATTCCTGCAAGCCTCTGCATTTATGCATTTTATGTAAGTGTCTTTGACAAGGAAGTCCACGTTTCGATTCATCGATTTTATTAAAAATAAATACGATCCCTTAAGGTTTATATATAAAGAAAAAAGATAACAAGATAGTTTGAAAAAATTTCTTCATTTTCACCATAGAGGTTCGAAACGCTTACTGGATACGCCTCGGTATTAATTTATATAGCTACCACGAGGGTGGTTTAAGAGGGGTGTGCGGGGGATGAAAGTTAGCGGGGAGCGGAAAAGAAATTGCCTGTTTCTCACTTTATAATTTTAATCGTCTATGCGTAAGAAAGAGAACAAATGACAAAAGAATTCTGAAGAGTTAAGTTTTGCATTCCGTACAGAGAACTGATAAAAAGTATCACTTTCACCACTCAATCTGAAAATCGTTTCAGCGTCTCTATTAACGAGGGTTCATGGCTCCATGATTTTCACCAATAGCACATATCATATTTTACTACCAGGCAACAATTTAAAAAAATATATTAAATTATCATTGCTTCACACTTTAAATCGCCCTGTAGACAAGAGCTTGTATTCGTTAGGATGTGTAGACATGGCGCGCGTTTATGACAACATTATACTGCCGGCTACTGTGCATCGCGTAGAAAGGCGACCGTTTAAAACCTGCTTTCGTACACAGACTATACTATTGATATTATGAATAGTACCAATACACTTACGTACAACGTATTTTTTTGTAATTTTGTTTCAAGCTTTGACATTGTATAAAGAATATCTTATTTTGACATGAAACGCTTTTAAAATTAGAATGAAAGCTCCATTTTATAATAAAAAGGTCAAAAAGCTGGCACAAAGTAAAAGATATTTTAAACCAGGTAAAAATTAATTATACAAATATATACAAGATTATGTCAATGATACCCCACACTGTTAATTATACTAGCAATAATACCAAATTGTAACGAGATGTGACATACAGAAAAAAAAACGTTCAAAAATACGTTCGTTCAATATTATTTAACGGTCTATTTTTATTCAAGCTTTGACATTGTATAAAAATATTTTATTTTGACATGAAACGCTTTTAAAATCAGAATGAAAGCTCCATTTTATAAGAAAAAGATCAAAAAGCTGTCACAAAGTAAAAGGGATTTTAACCAGCCAAAAATTAATTATACAAATATATATAAGATTATGTCAACGATACCCCACACTGTGAGTTATACTAGCAATAATACCAAAGTGTAACGAGATATGACATATAGAAAAAAAAAAACGTTTAACATAAAAAGGCAAATAAAGATGTTTACATAATGCTTTCGTTCAATATTACTTAATGGTATATTTTTAAATAAACAGAATTGTTGAAGAATTATAGTGAAAAGTCAAATTAAAAAAGGAGCAATAAATTAGATTATTAAGATTTATTGAGAGAAAATGGTTTTTCATCTATCTTTAACCTATTTTCCGTTAACCATTGTATTAAGATAGGTACAAATAAATACAATTTTCGTGAACAAATTTTTTTTTTAATTTTTTCGGAGTAAAATATATAGTGTAACTATATATACAGTATTAAAAACCAAATTACTTTCATTCATACAGAATAATTTCAAGAAAAAATATTCATATAAATGCATTTTACTATTACGTATTCAATTTATTTTTATGCCAGTTAAAACATTTATAGGGCATGATACCGAGAAACTAGGATTGCTTTTAAAATTCGTAGATGTGTTTATAATGTGTTACGTGACATTTTTTTATAATTTAATCAACTATGATTCAACTTAACAAAAGCTCACCGGTGCAGACGCAATCAATCGCGCTTTTTAATATTATACAACTCATATAAATATAATTAATATTTATATTATAACATAACCTTAAACTATAACACAAACCACGTATAAGCATTTGTTTTCCGAAGTAGTTACCACAAAATATAACTAATTTGGAGTACATATTTATTAACTCAATTCGTTATATGTGGTTTACGTTATAATTTAAGATTATGTTATTATAATTATATACAATTTAAGCAAACGTATACTCCAAATTAGTTATCTCAAATAGTCTTAAAGACTTTAATGGAGCTTTATATCAGTTGATTTTTTTTAATTTATACTCATAATTATGCAAATTTAATTATTCACAATTAAATGAAACTACGTGATATAGTATTATTTCTACTTTCTTTAAATAACTTACCACGACCTAGGTTTCGTTGTATTACAACATCTTCAGGTGGGCTATTAGCAAAGATTAAAAATTTAAAGAACTTAAAGGAAGTAGATATTATACTACATACCACATAGTTTCATTTAATTGTGAATGATGAATTTCTACAAAATGAACGTCAAATATATCCCAGAAATATAATTACTAAAACCTATTATAACCAAATCTTTTATTTGTTGTTAAAAAGGTTAAAAGCTCTGGTTTTCGCATGAAGTTGACAATAGACACGAAATTGCGTTTTGTTCTTTCAATAAACTTAAATAATTGCGAAGTAGTTGTTGGTGACGATTATGCTTTTTCGTGTCATCATTAAATAACTGTAACATGGGTTTTACATTGTTATTTTTAACACATTGGACACCCCAGTAATACGACTGCTTTGAACACAGTTTTGCATCCCATATAGGCAGTTAATGTATTGAAAATGTCTATGTAAGTATATGTTGTAATCTTTAATAAGTTCACATACTTATATACTTTAATAATAATACTTTTATCTCAAAAACATCCTACATTAAAATAGCAATGGCACATATCTTAGCTTAAACTTTAATCAGAATCATTGCAATGATATCGACAATTTCTACTCATCACGTTCAGCCCCATTTTATTGGCTAAGTGCTAAGAACTGAATTTTAATTTCTTAGGAAATATTTGCTAAAAAAGTAATGTAGATTTTATCAGAAGCGTGAGGCATTTTTGTGTGAATGTATAATTAAAATAGATTCAATAGTTTTTTATGTGATATACAAACAAACAAACAAAGAAAAACAGACAAAATCCTTTAGGAAATATATGAAAGAGGAAAAAGTCTAAGTTCTCATTTGAACTTCAATAATTATTTTAGTGAAAGTTTTATTCAAATATATCGAGTAGATTTTGTGTGATTCACGAACAAACAGAATAACAAAAATTTGACATACAAATGGGTTTTAAGTTTAAAGATGCCTAAACAACGTTTTTTGTTATTTTTTTAAAATATACAGATCACGTCTCTATTTTTATATTACGTTGTAGAGTTATATTTATAAGTCTAACTTTCAAATACAGAGGAAGTCACTGTTTGATGACACCAAAATCAAGTGTTTGGAATCAGACATAAAGCTTATGAAGACTTGGATATTCGTATAAGTTTTTTGGTATTTAAATTACACTATTACCCAAAGTCTAAAAATCTAGGATAATTTTAAATATGCTGTACATTGAAAAGCGCTATGTCAGGTTTTGGGAAATCATTTGGGTAATTCGCATTCGAAAATTTGTTTTTTCTTTACTAACTTGCAGATTTGTTACAATTTTTGAAATTTTTGCTGACATAAATAATGGCTATGCAGGTATGGCGCCATCTAGTCCTTTCACGAAAGATTAAAACTGGAAGGTTAAAAAGGCCAGTTGCAGTCGTTAAGAAGTAAAATTCCACAAGTTTTTGGGGACAGTTTTAACAGATGAAAACTTACTAAAATGTGACTTAGAAAATATATAATTTATTTTTAATGATACATTTTTTTAATGAAATTCTCCTAATATTACGACAGATTTTCTTTTAAAGTATAAACTTCTTTAGGCGTACCCGCGCACTTTGCATACGCACTTTTTCTGAGTAGTGTACGAAACTGAGCCGTATTGCTCGAGTCGGTGACGCTGAGCTGTCAGGTTCAGGTCGGTGACGCTGAATCGGGTGAACTCGACTCCCTTCAACATCGGCCAAATAAACTATTTTTTAAGCGCACCAAGCCCACTATTTTAATTTATCAAGTGAATTACTTTTTAGGCGCACCAAGTGCAATACTTTAAAGTATCAAGTGAACTACTTTTTTGGGCGCACCAAGTGCTCTATTTTAAAATACCAAGTGAACTATTCCTTTAAGAGCACTATTTTAAAATATCAGGTGAAATACTTTTTTAGACGCGCTATTTTAAAATATCAAGTGAAGTTCTTTTTTAGGCGCACCAAGCGCACTATTTTAAAATATCAAGTGAACTACTTTTAGGCGCACCAAGCGCACCATTTCAAAATATCAAGTGAACTACTTTTTATGTGCACCAAACGGACTATTTGAAAATATCAAGTGAAGTACTTTTTTAGACACACCAAGCGCACTATTTTAAAATATCAAATGAACTACTTTTTATGTGCACCAAGCGCACTATTTTAAAATATCAAGTGAACTACTTTTTATATGCACCAAGCGCACTATTTTAAAATATCATATGAACTATTTTATGTGCACCGAGCGCACTATTTCAAAATATCAAGTGAACTACTTTTTATGTGCACCAAGCGCACTATTTTAAAATATCAAGTGAACTACTTTTTATATGCACCAAGCGCACTATTTTAAAATATCATATGAACTATTTTATGTGCACCGAGCGCACTATTTCAAAATATCAAGTGAACTACTTTTTATGTGCACCAAGCGCACTATTTTAAAATATCAAGTGAACTACTTTTAATGTGTACCAAGCAGACTATTTTAAAATATCAAGTGAATTACTTTTTATGTGCACCAAACGGACTATTTGAAAATATCAAGTGAAGTACTTTTTTAGACACACCAAGCGCACTATTTTAAAATATCAAGTGAACTACTTTTAGGCGCACCAAGCGCACCATTTCAAAATATCAAGTGAACTACTTTTTATGTGCACCAAACGGACTATTTGAAAATATCAAGTGAAGTACTTTTTTAGACACACCAAGCGCACTATTTTAAAATATCAAATGAACTACATTTTATGTGCACCAAGCGCACTATTTTAAAATATCAAGTGAACTACTTTTTATATGCACCAAGCGCACTATTTTAAAATATCATATGAACTATTTTATGTGCACCGAGCGCACTATTTTAAAATATCAAGTGAAGTACTTTTTATGTGCCCAAGCGCACTATTTTAAAATATCAAGTGAACTACTTTTAATGTGTACCAAGCAGACTATTTTAAAATATCAAGTGAACTACTTTTTATGTTCACCAAACGGACTATTTGAAAATATCAAGTGAAGTACTTTTTATGTGTACCAAGCGCACTATTTTAAAATATCAAGTGAACTACTTTTTATGTGTACCAAGCGCACTATTTTAAAATATCAAATGAACTACTTTTTATGTGCACCAAGCGGACTATTTTAAAATATCAAGTGAACTACTTTTTATGTGCACCAAGCGGACTATTTTAAAATATCAACTGAAGTAGAATTTAGTATCATAAGCCTAATTTCAGTGTAAGCTAAATTCATATAAATTTTGTAGTTTTTAGTGATACTTAAACAAACAGACAGACAAAAACCGATAGACAAAACGTCCCATAATAAATATAGGAAAATGAAATATTTTCATTTCAACCACAAATATTATTTCAATGGAACTTTCATTCAAATCGATCCAGTAGTTTTTGGAAGGTACTCGAACAAGTGGGCACACAATAATTTTTAAAAAGATGCGTTTTGTGTTCCAGGATGCCTAAGTAAATAAGGTGATCATTCTCATAACGTCACGAAAACGCGTGATAGAAATAAAACCACAGACGTAAGAAAGAGGACAAAGACAACATTTGAGAATGATGTACTTATCCGTAACTTGGTTTCACCAGACACTAGGTTTTACTAATACCTCTTAGATACACTTTTCCCCTTTCTGACTAAATTAATCACTAATACAGAGCTAATAGGGTGACCAACAAAATGCTGAGTATTTTTTGCGTCGTTCACGCGCCACGCTCTCGGCGATGAGCGCTGACAACTTAATTGCCTCATCGTTTTCTTAAAGCCCGCCACCTGACACCCCTGTCTCGATCCCCCGCATTGGCAGGGTTCCAAACGTTGCATTTGTGGGGGGAATATTTAATGTTTATGGATGTATTTATTTATTTGATTATAAAAACTTTATTATAAATTTTGGAAGTAGAGGCTATAATTATCTTCATACGCTGTTACTAATAAAAAATGCTTAAACTCAAATTATGCTAGTCTTATCCTGAGAATACGTATAGCGTTCATAAGGTTGGTATAACGAACGTATTAATTACTAGTAATAAACTGATTAAAACGACAAAGTACCTGTCGGATGGCGTTTTAGAGTATAATTAAAATTTAAATTATTCTTTGCTCGTATCCGTTCTTGTTCATTTTTTTCCTTTTTCACCAGGTATGAAAAGCATAAGTTAAGAAAAAGGGGGGGCCCATTTTCCATTTTTGAAAATTTTTTCGAAATAATCGTTTGAGGGAAAAAATGAATAAAAAAAACCAATTATAAGAGTTACAAAAATACTTTTTTTCACAATTTTAGCTGGTATATCTTCAGAGATATACTGATAAAATATACGCCCCTCCCTTATTTTTGAAACTATTTAAACTAATATTAGGAAATTATGCACTTTTCAGGAGCTTACGAAAAGGTAGGTGACAAATTACAACAATGATCCTAGATGTATTAATTTTTTATGTATTCACCATAATATTTATGCCCCCCTACTTAATTATATTAAGTATTATTAAATATTTATTCTGCTAGATAATTATTAGTAATGACTTGTAATAAATTGAGTAATTTCATTTCAAACGACGTACGTAACCATCGAGGTGAGGTCCAGATTCCCGCTTGGTAAGCCCGTTATAAGAAAACCACTGAATATTTAATGACTAGTTATATGTGTAGTAATGAAGATCTAGTACTTTCGCTGGAAGTTAATTATTATTAATTATAACAAAAGCTTCTAATTATATGACATAGGTCGGAAGACTGGTATTTCGCCCACTGATTTACTAGATTAAAACTGCGTTAAAGATTATAAAAGTAGCAAGCAACTGGGTTAAAGATTATGAAAGTAGCAAATAAAGTTATAAAGATTATAAAAGTAACAAGCAACTGTGTTAAAGATTATGAAAGTAGCAAGTAAAGTTATAAAGATTATAAAAGTAGCAAGCAACTGTGTTAAAGATTATGACAGTAGCAAGTAAAGTTATAAAGATTATAAAAGTAGCCAGCAACTGCGTTAAAGATTATGAAGTAGCAAATAAAGTTATAAAGATTATAAAAGTAACAAGCAACTGCGTTAAAGATTATGAAGTAGCAAGTAAAGTTATAAAGATTATAAAAGTAGTAAGCAACTGCGTTAAAGATTATGACAGTAGCAAGTAAAGTTATAAAGATTATAAAAGTAGCAAGCAACTGCGTTAAAGATTATGAAAGTAGCAAGTAAAGTTATAAAGAAATAAAAGTAGAAGAAATACATTAGAATTATAATGCGAACATAGTTTGATACATGGAGACATAGTAGGATAAAAATAATAGTAAGGTTATTATTTTATCATCGAGTCAATAAATATAGAAAACATAGTAGTATAAAAATGATTTCAAAAGTAATTATTTTGTCATCGGATTAATAAATACCGAAAAAATAGTGTCGGGTAAATTATCATCGGTTCGATAAATATAGAAAGCATGGCGGTATAAAAATATTCTTAAGGTAATTGTTTTATCATCGAGTCAATAAATATAGAAAACATAGTAGTATAAAAATTATTTCAAAAGTAATTATTTTGTCATCGGATTAATAAATACCGAAAACATAATGTCGGGTAAATTATCATCGGGTCGATAAATATAGAAAGTATGGCGGTATAAAAATATTCTTAAGGTAATTGTTTTATCATCGGGTCAATAAATATAGAAAATATGGTGGTATAAAAATTTTCTTAAGGCAATGTTTTATCATTGAGGCGATAAATACAGAAAGTTTAACGATATACAAAATATTCTTAAGATAATTATTTTATCATCGGATCGATAAATATAGAAAGTACAGTGGTATAAAAATATTCTTAAGGTAATTGTTTTATCACCGGGTCGATAAATATAAAAAGTATAGTGGTATAAAAACATTTTTAAGGTAAATGTTTTATCAACGGGTCGATAAATATAGAAAGTATAGTGTTACAAAAATATTCTTAAGGTAATTGTTTTATTATTAGGTCGATAAATATAAAAATAAATCTTAAGGGTGGTATAAAAATATTCTTAAGGTAGTTGTTTTATAATCGGGTTAATAAATATAGAAAATATAGTGATATAAAAAATGCTCTTAAGGTCTGTCTATCGTTTTATCATCGGATCGATAATTGTAGGAAACACAATGATATAAAAATAATCTTAAATCTTAAGGTTATTGTTTTATCATCGTTTCAATAAATATAGAAAATATAATTGTACAAAAATAGATAAAAAATAGTCTTAAGATAAATGTTTTATCATCGGACCGATAAATATAGAAAACATAGTGGCATAAAAAAATCTTAAGGTAATTGTTTTATTACTGGATCAATAAATATAAAGAACATACAGTATTAAGATAATTATTTTATCATCGGATTGATAAATATAGAAAACATAGTTATATAAAAATAGTCTAAAAGTAATTATTTTATAACTGGATCGATCAATATAGAAACCATAGTGGTATAAAAATAGTCTTAAGGTAATTGTTTTGTGATCGGGTTATAGAAAATATAGTGGTGTGAACATAGTCTTATGGTACTATAGAAAATATAGTGGTGTGAACATAATCTTATATTACTATAGAAAATATAGTGGTGTGAACATAGTTTTATGGTAATTAATTGTTTTATGATCGGATCGATAAATATAGAAAATATTGTTAAAAAAATAATTCCACATTGTGATATACATATTTATGTAAAATTAGGACCATTGAAAATGTAAAATTAATTTAGATATAAGTTGAAAGTTTTTGCACTGATTGAGTGTAAGGTTTTAATTAATGGAATAGCGGAAAACCTTTTTCCACTCTCTGAAAAACGTGATGGTTTTGCTCGAAAATTGTATGCATGCCAGCGACAGAAAGAGCTGATATCTCAGTATCCAATGGGAATATTCATAAATGCTGTCATGAAAATAAACAATCTAGATAATTAATAACTAATTAATAATTAATTGCTAAATGCTGGGTAACTTCCACTACTTTTTACTATAGGAAAAATAAAACTGGACTCCGAGTCCGGTGGAAGTGGATTTCTTTGCCAAAATTTTAAGATTATTTATAAATTTTAAATTTAACATAGCTATTTCATTCATTCATTTTAATATTTGTATATTGTATATCAAGTAGGATGAGTACGTGGCTAGTATAATACGAAATTAACATTATCCATTATCCCCACCCACCCATTATTATTTCCGTCACATTTTTTTGTGACTAGATTTACTTTAATACAAAAACAAATTGCAGTGTCGGACACTACTGAAGTGAATATGTGTGAACGTTAATAGTGTATAGCATATTGAAATTAAATAATATTTGTTTTGAATCGTTTAATTCATTTGCAACTAAAATTTATTGAATACAGTGTAGCGGTATAAAACGAAGACTGTATGAGGCTTTGAAATTAGTCGAAAATGGTGAGTTCAATTTGCATATGGCCGATACCGTTATGATGTCCGTGCAGTACTTAAACAAACATTCATCTACCCTTTTTAAAATTAGATGAAGATGGTGAGATTAACATATTTTTTTTAGTTATTGAGCCAAGATGGCGGCGCTATACCAAGTGGATTTGACCGTTCGACATTAAATGTATCTTCATATACTAAATGGTGTTTCTCAACCGTACACCATAAATCAATTCACAAAGTCCAGTAGTTTAGTCACAGAAATAGTTTTAAGTGGTTTGTAATTCCAAACACCGTGTATTTTCATCGAAGATGTTGGAAAACGCGCGCAACCCGCTCTCTACTAGATATGCCATATCTGTTCAAACATCGTATAACGGAATTGTGCAAATGCACACTTCAAGCGAAAAAGTGTGAATATATATGCAATGGATTTTTACGCACACGAACATGCGTCAAGTCTTCGTGTAAGTAGGTTAAAAGTGAGTGTACTGTTTATATTGCTTAGTATGCGTGCACCCAAATAACACGCAGGGTTCCGTACATATGGCATATCTAGTTAGAGCGGGCCGCGCGTGTCTTCCAACATCTTTGTTTTTCACCAACGTTGCCACATCGGCAACTTCGCATGAAGTTATTTTATTTCCTAATTACAGGCAAATAGTAAAACCATACGAGCCCCTGTGAAAGGGAAAAGCGTTTAGATTTATTTATTTATATAGTTAGAATTGTGAACGTGTAATATAAATATTTTTGTTTCATTTGATCGCGACAGCCCGCCAAGCAAAAGTCCGTAACAAACATTGCACATGGTGTTTATGTTTTGTTTTTATTAAAATGTATTTTTTTATTCTTAGTAGGATTGTTTTTTTCACTATTTTAAATTATTTTGACAACGAGTACTAACTGGGTTTTCATTTAATGTCGAACGGCCAAATCCACATGACATATATATATATATATATATATATATATATATATATATATATATATATATATACATATATATATAAAACAAAAACATTGCACATAGTGTTTATGTTTTGTTTATATTAAAATTTAATTTAGTTTGTTTAAATTGGTTTTTCATTCTTGGCAGAATTATTTATTTCACTATTTTAAAGTGTTTTTGACAACTAGTACTGACTGGATTTTCATTTAATGTCGAACGATCTATATATATATATATATATATATATATATATATATATATATATACATATATTTGTTTTTTCAGCACAGTTTGAAATTACTTCCACAGAAAATATCGCTCGTTTAAGCGCGATTAACCCCTACTCCCCGCCCTTGATAACGATTTAAAAAATCTTGTCACCCCAAAAATCGTTAAATCACATTTTTTTGGTTTCAGCTTGCTCAACATTGTACTACAATTATTAATATTCTTAATAGGTTGGTAATAATTAATAATAAGATACTACGCGCACAAATATCTTCATGAGAAAACTCGAATTTGTTTGGAACGGGATAACCCTATTCAAAAATAACCAAACAAACACTTGTCAACCCTCTAGCGCGCGGAGGCTCGCGAGGGCTTAGCGGACCCCATCTGCGCGAGGGGGTTAGAGCGATTGACTTTACATAATATGATAATATTTTAATACGCGCGCGTTATTAACTCGCTACCGGAGGGTTAAATCTGTTTATTCACTTGGGGTTTAAGCGGCTCGCTTGTTTTATATTGGGGGGCTTAAAGGGTGAATCTATAGGTGGTGTTTCCGAAAATATTTTGAGTTTTTATGTCAGCCATTTGTGCGAGTCGTGAGTGTGCATGTTAATCGATTAAACTTTCTATCTACAGTTGAAAGTAGACTTTTTTATGTATTATAGTATGGAGTGACGCTATAGCGTTTCACTGACATTTGACGTCATACTAACACCATCACTTAGCTAAATTTTATAAGAATATCTATAATCCTATTCTGAAATATTTCTTTTTTGTATTTATTACAAATAACCTTCTTATTTAATTACCCAAGATAACAATAATTAGAAAATGGTCTGCACAAATTTTTTGTCACATAATAATAATAATAATCATTATTTAACATCGAGTTTACGACGAATATATGTGTAATTAAATTTATATATAAAAATAAATGTTTCTTTGTTTGTCCGGCATGTGTTCCTATACTATTCACCCGATTGCAATGAAAATTTGGTGAATATTATCCGCATTCCCGCGAAGGTTTCTAAATTAGTACAACAATTTCACGATAGGTGGCGTCTGAGTTCGTAGGTAGTTTAGCGGCAGTTCGTATGTTTCCGGTGTATGAGGGCGTATGCTTGACATATGAACCAAGTGGAAAAACAACAAATATTGTCTATCCAAAATGATCATAATGAACCGAATTAAAATATAACCACTTTGTTTCTTTGAGTGGCATTGCAAGACATCGCCGGGTATTCGAACTAAATATATTAACGTATTAAATTGAATACCACACACACGAAGTCGCGGGCAATAGCTCGTTAATTATATATAAATTCGTTCACAACTAAGAAGTTTCACTTCACATGGGTGAGTTTTAAACCTACACTACATTACTCGCGAAGTTCACTCGCTGTCGTTCGCTTCCGATCGCTGTCGGTATTTTGCACCCAAATCAAAGGACTTCGCGAAGTTACACGAAGCGTTTCACTACACTACTCAGCCTATTTCAGTTTGCAGATAAACGTTGTACTGTTTACACGTGGGTGCGTGCTGGCGACTCACGACTACTGAACTCCTTGCGAGGTTGCACGAGTGTGTAGTCACGTACTTTGGACTGCGATCAACTTCGACGAGCACGTCGAGGTAACTTTGCAAGTATTGTAGAGGGCATATTACAATTTTAGAGTTCCATAAAAGGAAAGCAGAACCCTTAAGAGGTCATACAGAGGTATGTAGATCTGGCTATCTGTCACAGCCAATTTTCTCATAAAAACTTTGAAGTAGAAACTTAAGATTTGGTGAAGCAATTCGTCGTATTAAACTGTATATTTTGTCGCCAACAATATTTTTAAATATGGTAATTATAAAGAAGACAAAATAAATACTCAATTTTTTTTAGATTTATATAACTTGCCCTTTTAAGTGATACCATACATGCATACTCTTAATCTCATCCATGATGGCATACTCTCAAAAATATGCACCAAAATATAAAAAAAGAGAATTCATCTCCCCTCCTCTTCTTCTACTCTTATTTCAGAAACTACTGAAAGAAATTATGAAAAACTGGTATTGATGGAATAAGTGTAAAAGATTACAGGAACGCTTAAGCGATTATCCTGGGTCCTGAAACTTTTCATAAACACGCCTGTGAGAGACAAACTTGGCAATGTATTGATGCGGTGTAAAACGATATCAGTATTGTCTGAATAGTTTAATAGAAACTCTTTCTTATATAATTGGGTATTAACGGAATCCCCATAGTGAGAGTTCTATGCGTACTTAATAATATGCATATTTAATGTATTGTATACGGTGTAAAACGATATCAATATTTCTGGACAGTTTAATAGAAACACTTTCGTGTATTAACGGAACCCCCATAGTGAGAGTTATATGCGTATTTAATAGTATGCGTACTTAATGTATTGTATATGGTGAAAAATGATATCAGTATTTCTGAATAGTTTAATAGAAACACTTTCGTATATACCTATGTATTAACGGAACCCCATAGTGAGAGTTCTATGCGTATTTAATAGTATGCGTACTTAATGTATTGTATATGATGAAAAACGATATCAGTATTTCTGAATAGTTTAATAGGAACACTTTCGTATATACCTATGTATTAACGGAACCCCATAGTGAGAGTTCTATGCGTATTTAATAGTATGCGTACTTAATGTATTGTATATGGTGAAAAACGATATCAGTATTTCTGAACAGTTTAATAGAAACACTTTCGTATATAGATACCTATGTATTAACGGAACCCCAATATTGGGAGTTTTATACTTACTTAATAGTATGCGTACTTACTGTATTGTATACGGTGTAAAACGGTATCAGTATTTATGAATAGTTTAATAGAAACACTATCGTATATACCTATGTATTAACGGAACCCCCATAGTGGGAGTTCTATGCATACTTAATAGTGTGCGTACTTAATGTATTGTATACGGTGTAAAACGATATCAGTATTTATGAATAGTTTAATAGAAACACTTTCGCATATACTTATGTATTAACGGAACCTGCGAATAATTAAATAGAAACATTTTCGTATATACCTATGTATTAATGGAACCCCATAGTGGGAGTTCTATGCGTACTTAATAGGATTTCATGTGTTTGCGGAGCTAACGTAACTTGATTGTTATAAATATTCCCTAATTAAATAATAATTATTTAATCATAGCTATTTAACTCATAAATGTTGAATAAAAAAAACTGTAAAGTACGAGCGACAACTGAAACATTTGATGGTGTATAATGTTCTGAACATTTTATGGTACATAATTTTCCTAACAAACTGTTTACAAAATTTTAATTTTTTATAACGAAAATATATTGCCTACTCTACCTTTCACAGGCGCATATTAAGAAAAAAATGTAATGTGATCTAACTACAAATTAACAAATTTTGGACTTTTTCATTAACTTGCGCTCTGATACCTTGCTCCTTGCCAAATTTCATTATTCTGTGTCAATGGGAAGTACCGTTTATATTTTGTTTTATTTGCGAGTGTCAAAATGGCCGTATTTTTAGATTGCATTGAATTAGAAGCTGGATTTTTTTTATAAAAGACCGTAGACATAAGTATTCTATATTAATTTCAACTCGATACATCTATGCGTTCCAGCGAAAAAAGGTTTTGACAGACAGACAGACAGATGGTCAACGAAGTGATCCTAATCAAAAATCTGTTAAGGGTCCCTTTTTTCCTTTTGAGGTACCAAACACTAAAAATATAACTGAGAAGTCGAAATACCGACTGAACCCTAAAGCCATTTCAAATCACAGTACACTTTAGTCGTAGAGCAAAATAATCCCATATGCCATTGATAAATATTTTTTTACATGAAGTTGCAATTAATTAACCCGCCATCTCAGTCCGACAGTGTTACCACATGCGATAACCATACAGAATAATCACTTCTTTCCTAAACCCAGAAGTTGTTTTTATACGGAATGAGACACATACAGGTAATACCCTCGGTTCTTCTATATTCTCCAGTGTTGGAGTGTGCGAAGAGGAAATAAAAACACGCCGTTTCAATCACAAAATCTGCTGTCAGGAAGCTGGACAAGACTTAAAAGGACAAACAAATAACCAAAAGTCCCAATGATCGACAAGTAAAATATCGCGTTTTCCCAATTTTTCCACACGGAGCAGAAATCTGGACCAATAGATTAAATAAACAGCCACAAAATCGACGCGCTAGAAATTTAGTGGTGGAGACGCACGTTAAAAATACTTGGACCACTTTTTTCACAAACATCTTCGTTATAGCTGACAATCAAAGGAAGACTTTCGTCGACTGAAATATCACGAATTCTTAAATTCTTCCAACATATCTCTAGAAAATAACTTTTGATGGAGCTTCAAGTGGTGCAGGAACAGGTTGAAGGCAAAAGAGCATGAGAGCGATTTCCAACCTGATGGACGGACCTGATATTGTGGCGACAAAGACCAGTATTACGGAGTGCTGTAGAAACATAACCAATCGATTGTGGTAGAAACTTATCGTTAAAGCAGCCATCCGAGTTGAGAGGAAGGAAGACGTAGATCAACCTTATGACCATGACCACGATTAGAGATAGATCAAACCATGAGAGTAGCACTGATAACGCAAACTTTAACTGATTTCTGTTTCAGTAATTATTTTAAATTCGACTAAATTTAATGCTGGCGGTCGTCCTGGATGATGATTATCGGATAGAACGAAACTTGCTCTAAATATTTTTGGGACGAAGAAGAGTGCACGTTCATCTACCGTTGTGCATAAATTGCGTAATGTTTCGTCAGCTTGTCGCCTTAAACGGAATTCGTGAATCAAGAGTAGCATAATGTGTTAGAAAACTTCTATAATTTGTTTGTACTTTATTCGTTGAAATCCTGTTGCTAACTGAAGGTGAGATTAATTCTGCGCTCTTTATATGCCAGAAACCACTGGGAAAAAGTACCAAGTTTATTAATTGCTAACCCAATATTTAATTATATTCTTAGGAACAAAAAAAAACGCCTTTACAAAAATGCGGGTCTAAACATAGCACGATATCTAGAAAATATAAAGCTAGATTTAGGAAAAACATGATAAATGCTCTCTAAAAGTGTTAATGCTTACTTCAGTAGATGTCAAGAGAGAGAATTTTATTGAAAGCTCGACGAGAATTGTATATTTCCCTTTCCGGTGTGAAAATCGAAACGTAAATGATACTTCGCCTATGAATGTGAAAAAGCGCCGACAGTGAAGCGTAATTGGGTCGGTGCGGCGGCTCTGCTCACGTTAAATATTCATTTTTAATAATGTGTGTCGCTGGCGGCGTCGGGCGTCGCCTAGCGGTGACAGCCTCCCTGCCGCTGGACGCGGCCCGAGATTTATCTTGGACGAATGACATCCGATGGCTTTGCAGTTTTATGCCGAAAGTGAAGCGATAAGCGAGTTCCTATCGAAAAAGGACGGTTTTGGTGTATGGTCTCAATAATATGTCAAACTGCAACGCGCATTCGAAGAGTGCAGATATAATAACTTCTACAACCTCGTTGAAATGGAAAAGCTCTCATAAAATGTGCTTTTATTTCAGAGTCGGTGTTAAACAGAAGCTGCCATAAAATTAATATCTCTACTATTTCATACTGTTGAGGATAAACACCGTTGTAACCGGTATAAATATATATATATATATATATATATATATATATATATATATATATATATATATATATATATATTTTCTTTTTCTTATATCTTATATTAATATCTATTTTCAGATTATTTGTGTAAAGATGTTCATGAAAATTTTCATAAATGAGTTATATATAGTCGTTTAATAATGGCAAAACACCCTCTTTATTAGGAAAATTCCAGTACCCTTTTGTCATCAAATTTTTCCGTATCAAGGTAAAAGACCTTAAAGAAGAACTTTAAAAATATGCAGTAGATACAATATACATCATACTTATGATACAATATACATCATACTTTGGTTAAAAATTATATGACTCAAAAAAATTATAGCTTGTGAGAAAACAAAGCAGAAAGGGAAAGAAACATATGGATTTGGAATTCGGAATTGAAATTGATGAAAAGTTGGATTTGGAATTGGATTAATGAAAAGTTGGATTTGGAGTTGAATTTGGATTTGAAATTAATGAAAAGTTGGATTTAAAATTGACGTTGGATTTGGAATTTAAATTGATGAAAAGTTGTATTTGGAACTGATGAAATGTAAGAAAAAAATACCATTTTTCATAAAAAAAAATAGGTGTTAGAATTTCAGTCATATTTTGCGGACCCAGCGCCTTCAATTACACAAACAATGGTCGTACGATATTAATTTATTATATTAACTTTTGAAACCCTAACTTCTAAGGTTAATCGCGACTTTTCGTTTTTATTTCGAAATTTGTAACTTTTTTAACGAAAAAAATTGCGAATCAAACAAAGATTTTTAAAATTTATCACGAAATACGTTGCAAAAATCTTAAAAAGGCTAAGTTTAACATTAATTGCACTTCACAGATAAAGAAAAATTTGAGTTCTTTTTAGATCAAAATGATTGATGATATCGTGTGATATGTTCACACAATATCTTAGATACCGAGGATATTTTTACGAGATAGCAATTATTTTAATGATTGCTCATAAAAACTTGAAATATAGCATAGTAATCAAACACGTTAACAGACACATATGTCAATAGCGACGCTTAAAAATAGTTCTGGAAATTTTAGGCGAAGTAAATTTAATGTTCGAATTTTTTTTATTTTTATATATCGTGTGAGAAAACCTAGCTGTAAAAACGTAAAAATTTTTTTTTACAAATTAACGCACTATATCTACAAATATATTCTAAAATATTAAATAAATACATTGTGCATACTACTGAAACACCCAAAATTATGAAAATAACAGTTTTTGGAATCTTAAATAAAGTTTGCACAAGTAGCTAAATTATACAAAAAATACTTTCGATATATTTCTGAAATGCCTAAAAGTATGAAAATAACATAGTTTCTATAGTTTAATTTCAGTTAACAGCAGTACTAGAGCAATCATTTCAGACAAAATAACACAGTTTTTAGAATCTTAAAGTTTGCAGAAATAGTTAAATTATGCGATAAATACATCCTATATATTTCTGAAATACCTAAAAGTATGAAGATAATATAGTTTCTAGAGTTTAATTTCGGTTAACAGCCGTACTAAAGCAATAATTTCAGACACCATAGTTTTTTGGGTAATTCGCAATATTTTACGCATGGAATAGATATCTATTCCATGCGTAAAACGCCCTCTCCATGGTATTTACGTAGTGAAAAATAATAGTTATTGGTCGGAAATAGTTTACTTGAAATAGTATATATTCTTAACTTAAACTTAAACTTTTAATCATACCAATATGTTAGGAACAGTATGAGTTCTACTCAAGATTTTATTTAATGAATAATATGTCTACAAGTATTGATAGTTATTCACCATTCACACTTTTCACTTCACGCTTTTCAAACTTTCACATTTGACACTTTTCACTTCATGTTTCATCCTTTTCACGCTTGCATCGCACCTTTACTTGAAATAGTAAACCATCTACTTGAAATAGAATATACTCTTAAATGTTTCAACTTTTAATCATACCAACAGTCAGGAGCAGTGCGAGCTCTACTCAAGATTTTATTTAGGAAATAGTATGTCTACAAGTACTGATAGTTATTGACCATTCACACTTTTCAAACTTTTACGCTTGACACTTTTCACTTCACACTTCATGTTTCATCATTTTCACGCTTGTATCGCACCTTTACTTGAAATAGTAAACCATCTACTTGAAATAGTATATACTCTTAAACGTTTCAACTTTTAATCGTACCAATAGTCAGGAGCAGTGCGAGCTCTACTAAACATTTTATTTCAGGACTACATGTCTACAAGTATTGATAGTTATTCACCATTCAAGCTTTTCACTTCATGCTTTTCAAACTTTCACTCTTGACACTTTTCACTTCACACTTAATATTTCATACTTTTCACGCTTTAAAATATATAAATTTAAAAACTTACCTCGTAATACGAGTAGACCTTGTATCGCACCTTTACTTGAAATAGTAAACCATATATTTGAAATAGTATATACTCTTAAATGTTTCAACTTTTAATCATACCAATATGTCAGGAGCAGTGCGAGCTCTACTCAAGATTTTATTTAGGAAATAGTATGTCTACAAGTATTGATAGTTATTCACCATTCACACTTTTCACTTCACGCTTTTCAAACTTTCACACTTGACACTTTACACTTAACACTTCATATTTCATACTTTTCACGCTTTAAAATATATAAATTGAAAAACTTACCTCGTAACACGAGTAGAGTTTGTATCGCACCTTTACTTGAAATAGTAAACCATTTACTTGAAATAGCATATACTTTTAAACGTTTCAACTTTTAATCATACCAATAATTAGGAGCAGCGCGAGCTCTACTCAAGATTTTATTTAAGGAATAGTATATCTACATGTACTGATAGTTATTGTCCATTCACACTTTTTTCTTCAAGCTTTTAAAACTTTCACACTTGACACTTTTCACTTATCACTTCATATTTCATACTTTTCACGGTATAATATAAATTTAAAAACTTACGGAATTTACGGAATCTTCGTAATATGGGCTATACTCGTGCTACGAGGTAACTTTTTCAATAAATAAATTGAAAAACTTACCTCGTAGCACAAGTAGAGCTCCTCATAGTACGAGCTCTCCTCGTGCTACGAGGCAAGTTTTTCAATATATAATTTGAAAATTTTACCTCGTAGCACAAGTAGATCACCTCGTAGTACGAGCTCTACTCGTGCTATGAGGTAAATTTTTCAATATGTAAATTGAAAAAGTTACCTCGTAGCATAAGTAGAGCACCTCGTAGTACGAGCTCTACTCATGCTACGAGCTCTACACGTGCTACGAGGTAAGTTCCGTACACATTTAGTAACATATACATTTGAGCGTACATTGTATTTCTATCAGATTATATATATATATATATATATATATATATATACATATATATATATATATATATATATATATATATATATATAGATATATAAATATATATATACAAACATTAATTTTTCATGACGGAAATGCATTGAAATTATATATTTCGGAGGCGTAAGAACATCGGGCATATTTAAATAATATAATAAGATCTAGGATACTCGCTCTAGTTTTTACTGTAATCTGCTATTCAGATTTTACTAACACTGTTTTTTTTATGATTTTTGATTCAGTGGTTCCGGAAATAAGAAGAGCTTACCGCGGCCCCTATTTCCGAATATGTTTTATATTTTAATTAATTTTTAATATATAATTTAAAAATATGAAAAGTTTTATATTCCTCGTAATAAGCTCGCTCACATGATATACGGAATTCAAAGAAAAATTAATTAGTTTATTTACTATCTCTTTAATTCTTACAAGAATATTTTTAAAAATGGTGCAAAATATATGGGATGGATTTTGTGCTATATTTCAAGTTTCTCCGTCACATAATTTCTGAGAAAATCGGGTCTGATCGGTTGACTGAGAGTCAGACACGCGAATAACCTAATAAAAATGTAGTGTGACAGAACTGGCAACACGAATTAATGTTTTAAAAAGAATAACCTGTTGACATTTTAGTTTTATTTTGAAATGCTTCTTGTTCTAGAAGTCTATTTGTTAGAATAATTAAACTTGCGCATATCTAAATAACTTAAATACTAAAACATAATATCAGTTAGGAGTCAGAGTAGTGTGTGTGATTTACAGTAAACGAGACAACACACACTTTAAAGGTTCCACTTTTCAGTTTGAGATAGTGAACCCTTAATATGGATATCCTTGACTTTATTATAGTAGTCACAATTTATTAAAGTGAAATTTATATTAATGAGCGTCAACTTGCAGCACCATCTGTTAGCTAGTACATGTAACTACGAGTTGCTTTGACACTTATTTTTATTAATTTCTTTAATTTTTTTTCGCCAACAAAGTCTACCTTACTCTACCTAGAGATTTTAATAGGAATATCGGTACGAACTAAGATGTTTAAAGTGTTTTATTTTAAATCATGACATTAGATTTAGAAATAATGATTTTCTCTAATCTTTACGAATTAACTATAAGGAAAATGAATGAGGAATGTTTTGCTCTAAAAAGTATTGTCACGGCCAGATATGTTTAGATACTATATATTTTTTGAAATCATTTTTACTGAGATGACGTAACAAAGATGTGGTATTTATCAATTTTTCGTGTCGATAATGGAAAAAACCAATGCTACTCATGGAGTCAATTCGGTGCCTATCAGCTTGTCTGACTCCTATGCCCCTTTTTTAGAAACTGTTACAGCTCCAGTTAATGATGGAGATTTTACAACGCTTTTATGAACTTAACTTTCTCTGTCCATGATAAATATAGGAATCAAAATTTTGATAAGTTCTAATTAAACTAAAGCTTTGAAACTCTCTGTACATCCACAAGTACGGAGATAACTTGTGCGATATTGTCATCGGCTACCCGTCTTTGTTAATTTGGCATGAAAATAGAAATTCACAGGTTTCGATTAGAAAAATTCCTCAATGAACTCTTGGAGACGGTTCTAGTGAGCAAATCTTCTTCCAAGGAATGGCGGATAAGAGGGAAATGGAATCATTTTCCATCCTAGCTCCAATGATTTTAATCGAGCAGTTTTTGCAATGTGGTGAACAAATATTTTCAAACAGAAAGAAAATTTTGTCATCTTGTGAACATTTTTGACAGGGATCGAGTCACAAATTTTGAAGTCGACTGCAGCATACTCTTGTTATACTAGGAACTATTTCTTGGAAGATTCCATAAATGTACCTCAAAACGTGCAACGTTATGTTTTTGTGATGGAGTTAATTTTTAATACGCTTATTAACTACACTTGTATGTATGTATGAATGTAACAATGTGTCGCAATTTTCAATTAAATTTTCACCCATTTTCGGACGGCTGAATTATTTGAAATTTTCCACAAGTATCAAGAACTGATGACTATACAATATTTTAATTGTTATAGTCTGGTATTCTCACTAAGATTACTTGAGAAATACCTAGCATTCTTGTTACAAGTTACATACATTAGATTGTCACTAAATATTGTTCCCCGTTCAAAAATATAAGTCATTGGATGGACTCCAAATGAAAAAAAAGTTTAATCTTAAAATAAAAAAAGAGTAGGAAATACCTTTTTTAGTCTCTTTTTTAAACTAAAATACTTGTACTCTCAACTTACATTTTCATAATGACTCTAGCTTTACAAATAACTTGCGATAAAATAAATTTCGACAACCGCTATCAAGCACCCCAAACTTTTAAATTAAACTTAATTTTTTTTCGAGAGACATCCATTCGCTCTTGACCTAAATCTTTATATTTAAATATTATTTTTCTTGTTTAGTCCGCATTGCTAGAAAGGCGTATTTTTTTAAGTTTTACAGGCTTTAATCTTATTTTTGCCTGGTTTACCCAATTACTTTCGATCCACCGACTTTACAGGTATCGTTCATATATGCAACCCACTTTTCTGGTAGTAAGATGTTCACACTTCCTAGTAGTAAGTTGTTTATAACAGTTGAACGTACGTCGAGAAGATGAAAACGATGAACAAATGTTTTCTCAACAATTGATTCGAACTTGACACAACGCATGTATTATTCAAACACTGTACTTCTAGGGGTTACATATCTTCTAATGCAGATGTTTCTTAACTATACAGTGAGTTTTAAAATGTTTCTCAACTATACAGTGAATTTTCAAATTGTGCGGTCAATGGCCATGTTGAAAGTCTGGGATATCTTTCAATTAGGATATTCTTCAATTAGTTATTTAAACTTATTGATATAGTAATCAACCAGTCCGTCAGACCTAAATTGGTGCCTTAACCTATAATTGCTACTGCGGAACAGCTCGAACTATCGTCTTTATATATCTTCAGAAACAGCATCGAAAACTGCTTTCCGACATATGCTGCATGCGGCTTCTCCCGCAGAATGACCATATTGAAATTCATCAAGCAATCAATGACTTTAACAGGTTTTAATATCGTCCATATTATGACGATATTCATTCGTCAATAGTGAAACTGAAAAGGACGTTGAAGACCTCATCATACTCTTAAATAGAAACATACTCGACCGTAGAAAGTTATCAAAGTTATTAAAAAATTGTAGATATTATTTAAAACCTTCAATTATTTATTAGCCAACCTGAAAACTGTATCTATTTTCTGTAGATTTATCTGCCGATGACTTTGTCAAACGAGTTTTTTTTGTTCATATTTCCATTTAATGAAATTAAAAAATATACAAATAAAAATATCACAGAAGTCGTATGGTTGTGTCTCGTGGAATAATGGCGAAAAAATGTAAATAATCTATAATTTATATATATATATATAAATATATATATATATATATATATATATATATATATATATATATATATATATATATATATGAGTCGATAAAGTCAATGACGAGAAAAGTTAATATAGCAAATTTATCAGTTATTACGCTACAGTACAGTTATATAGTACCGTGCGGTATATTATTAGTAAAATTCACTGACTCATTTTGAATAAAATACGGTAGTTGACTCATTCTAAATTTTGATATTTTTCGTACAATATTGTGAAATATAAGTTAATTAAAAACCAGTCTTGAAAAAAATTAAAAAATTGATTGAAAAATAAGCCAGTTGCAGGCTTCTAAATTTGAAGATACGGATAGAGTTGGGTATATCCCTGTCTCTTTTCCTCTCGTAGAATATAATGTGCAATATTACAAATGACCTCATAACACAGTGTTGCTGTCCTTCTCTAAAGGTTATATTTAAACTCTGACCGAGTTAAATTCATAATGAACTAACATTTTTATTTTAATCAGTTAAATTCATAATGAACTAACACGAACCAAAATAACTTTTATAACTCGGTCAGAGATATAAATGTTTAAATATAACCTTTAATTTTTAAGGTTATTAAATTTTTTTTTTTGCTTTTCATCAGCTTGTACCTTGAAATTACGATTAAAGAAATAAAAAAGAATTACTTGTTTAATTAGAAAAAATTGTATATTACATCCTTGTCACTTCCGAATTCACAAAAGCGAATTCAGCTAAAATTGACAGAGATTTTGCGATTTGTTTCATTTTTAAACAGGATAGTTCTTTATATGAATCTATCAGTTATTAAAGAAATAACTTAGGTTAAAATTTATTATACCGAAAGTCCAAAAAATGGATCGCGCGAAAGCCTATGTGTATGTATGTATATATATATATATATATATATATATATATATATATATATATATATATATACTGTGGATTTGACCGTTCGACATTAAATTAATCCTCAAAAACTAGATGGTGTTTCTCATTCGTATACCAAAAATCAAATTAAAAAATTCAGTAGTTTAGTCACAGGGACAGTGTTAAGTGGCTTGTAATTTTAAACACCATATATTTTCACTAACGTTGCCACATCGGCACCTTCTCATAAAGTTATTTTATTTCATAATTGCAGACAAATAGTAAAATAATTCTTATGCCTGTGTCATAAGAGTCATAATACGATAAGAGTCCCTCGTGAAAGCTCCGATTTATTTATCACGAAAGTTTCGATTTATTTATTCGAACATAGTTTGAATTGTGAATGTGTAACTTTAACTATTTTTGTTTGATTCGACCGAGACAGCGTGCCGAGCAAAGGTCAGTAACATATACATTGCACATGGTGTCTATGTTTTGTTTATATTAACGAGTTTATACACACACACATGCACACACGTGTGTGCATGTGTGCGAGTGTGCTCGTGCGCGTGCGTGTGCGTGTGTGTGCGTGTATGTGTATATGTGTGCGTGTTTGTATGTCTTAGTGTGTGTGTACGTACGTAAATTTGTTTTAAGCTCTTTATTAATCACGTTTCGTAAGGAAAAAATAACAGCGATGTCAGGACCAAAACACGCCTAAATTCTGAAGGAAGTCGGAATGTATTACTCCCGTTGTAAATTATATTTATGACAACTACAAGTGGGGGTTCAATGTTAGTCTTGTAATGATTGAAGTATAAGCAAAATTAATTTTAATGATTCAAACATAAGTAGATAAATAAATCAACAAAATTTTTGACAGTTTACTTTTGACACACATAACGTACAAAGCAGCTAATAGCAATAGTGAGCGCCAGTTTTGTTTATCTTCGCGCAAGCATACACTTCTCCTTTTATTTTATCGTATTCATCTCTCCCTCTCGGTTGATAGCTATTCGTTACATTCACACGTTACAACTTAACGTTGCAAAAATGTTTTAAAAACGTTGCAAAACACTGCGTGAAGAATGTTGCGGCCTCTAAAATTTTACCAACCATTCACTTATAAAATCTATTTTCCGTTTGTTGAATGAAAGTATTTTCTGTGTTGTTAGCAATACCCACGTTCTTCGTAGTTAAAACCTATAATTGAAAAATTTAAATTACAATAAAAGCGCATTTACTGTGTTTAAAATAAGAACCAAAGCGTGATTTGTTATAATTAGTGAAATTAAATTTCTGAAAAATAAATGTCCTGTCGATATATACTGATTGAAGTACCATTAAATGTTTATCTATATATATATTACTTAACTGGAAAATTGCCATGCTTTTACAATGAAGATATTTACGAAAAAATGATTTAAGAAACATAATACAATTTATAAAACTACATTTAAATGTTTTTACATTTTTTTTCCTTTTTTTCTGTTAGTAAATCTGTTTATTTGTTCGCATAGCTCACAAAAATGACCTTAAAAATATTTTTGAAATTTTCACTAAAACTTTGGAAATCCGTGGTGACATATTAGCTCTGTATCATCACAATCTACCCACTATAAAAAATTATGTTAATTTGTAATTTCGATTCAAAGCGCATTACTTGAAAAAAAATCACTTTTATTATTATACGTATTCTAAATGTGTTTAACTGGCAATACAGGATGCAAATAAATTGGAAAAACTTTCTCCTAACAAACGAAAATTCGTCGGAAAATTCAACAGAGGACGACGTTCAATCTTTAAAGATATAAGCGAATGTGCATTAGCAAATTACTTAGAGAAGCGATCTGAGAACACTAGTTAAACAACCATAATATTCATTACGATTAATTTGAGCCTGCCAATATAATTAGTACATTATGAAATTTGACAGATAACCAACCATAATATTCATTACGATTAATTTGAGCCTGCCAATATAATTAGTTCATTATGAAATTAGACAGATGGCGCTATTAGTTTTTTAAAACATGAAAGCAAATGGTATATGCAAAAGATACAAATATCACAAATTGTCCCCACTGCTTTACTATTGAATGTGCTCAAATAAAATTGATTTATACAACTAACTACTTTGCTGCTATTTCGTATGGATTTTGTTTACAAAATTTTGCGGTTTGGATTTGTTGATCAAAACAATTCTGTATTATGTTAGTTACATGGTACAGAAAGAAATTTGGTAGTTATAAGGGTCCATAAGAATAAAGTTGCTTACTTATTTCTTTTTATCGTAATGAAAACATGTAGGTGTGCAAATTTATTGTTTCTGTAACTGTACAAATAAAAATAATTTCAGAAATATAAAAAAGTACTATATTTACCAAATAATAAAGTACTTCTCAACTAAATGAAACTACGTGATGTAGTATTATTTCTACTTTCTTTAAGTTCTTTACCACGACCTAGGTTACGTTGTATTACAACATCTTCAGGTGGGCTATTAGCAATGATTGGTCTTGGTAAATTATTTAATTAATCACGTAGTTTCATTTAGTTGATAAAAATTTAATTATATTTAATATCTGCAAAATTAACGCCAAATATATTCAATAGAGTGCTTCGTGAAAAATATGAAAAAGAACAATGGTCTGAAACAAAACAAAAAACAAAAGTATAAAAGAAAAGTCGTTATGTAAAAATTTCCGCGTAGTATTTGGAAATAATTGTATTAACACATTTCATTCCACATAACTCATAAAATTGGAATAATATTTAAATAAGTTTTATGCAAATATTCTATCTAAATTCACTTAATGCTTTTCCATCCGTTTAATCTCACTTATGTTCTGTCTTCCCTTAAATTAAAGGGTTGTACTTAATAAAAAATTGGCTTTTGAAATACATTTTTCTACGTAATTTTTGTGAATCGAAATACCTTTTTTATGTTTTAATGTAGAGGATATAAATTATAAAAAAAAATCTTCAGTAATATTACAATGAGTCGCAACCTCGATTTCGGTTACAAATTTTACATATCATATAGACTTGTATACAAATAGTCGCCGGGGTGCAGAATGTATATATTTTAGGCATTTAACTTAGAATTTTTTATTCAGGATAATTTGTAATGGCGATGTATTTTTCCGAGTTTTCGATACAGTCGTAAAAATAATTGCGAGTGGACGTTAGGGGAAGGCAAGTAGCTATGATAGATGGATGGTAGTTTGACTGATAATATCATTTTATGGTGAAATTCTTTGGATCCTAAAAATATTAAATCTACACGTCCATTTTTTCAACTCAAATGAGAATCTGCGTGAAAAGACTACGAACATAATCCACAGGTTGACGTTTTAATTATGCGTGCACCCTTTCCATATTAAATTAATGTTGCGGTAAACAAAAAATATAATCGCGTGCAAGTCAGTATCGTGACAGAAGTGAAACTTCTTTAGCGATCTAAACCTTGACAAAAGTAAGTATTAGTGTTTAAACTGACAGTGAAAAAGAACATACAAAGTGTAAATTGTACTAAATTCGCATAAGAAGATGAATTTAGAAAAATTAATAAAATGTCATTATAACATCTAATCAACACCAAATCTTCATATAAGTTTACATGACCTATTGTCAATTAAAAAAAATTGTAGGTACCAGAACACGACTAAATGCCGCTTGCCTTGTAAATTATATTTATGACTATATGTATACCTAATATTTTGTTATTCTTATAATAGATGAAGTCATTTGATGAATTAGTAATAAATCAAACATGAATATATAAATAAATAGATAACCTTTTGATAGTCTTCTTTTGACATATGTAACGTAAATAACACCATGTATGCGTGGTACGTTAGCTGTTCATATGTAGCGTCTGAGGCGTACATCTACAACGTGCGCATACGCAACACTGTCTTATTCAATCGCTTTTTATCGTTGTGTGTACGTCGCTCTCTCTTGCCCCACTTCCATGGCATAGGAATATATAGCTCTCTTTTCTTTCTCTCTACGTCATATCTTTCTTATTTCTCATGTAACGAAACGTGCCTGAACGTGACGCGACCTTAAAATTTTACTCTCAGTTCTCGTCCACTTATCGATTATTGAATCGCCGCCTAAGAAGCTTCACTTTAACAATGTAATAATGATTTTCAGAAAAGAATTTAATTTATAATCATTTCTGCTTATATATAATTTATGTTTTTGATTATGTTTATTTGTTTATTTTATACTGTAGTTTACTTGTTTTTAAAAACAATTCAGTCGATGTAAAATTTTAGATTTTTTTAGGATTGTTTTATTTTTGTAAAATCTCCAAAAAATTAAGTCTATTTATATCCTGTGATTGCTTACATTTAGATAATTTTTTATTTTTTGAATGAATTTATTAAAAAAATTATTCTGTTGAGTGAAATATATATTATTAGAGAAAGAAAGTATTCTGTTAAGTAAAATATACATTTATTTTTGGTACGTTTGTGCGGAATAATAAATTAATTTACTAGTTCTAGATAAAAGTAGTAATAGTCACATATCCAAGTTACTTTGGTATTTGTAAGCTATCAACTTTTTAAATACACCAGTACCTTAAAATTTAAGATGCCATTCTCAAACTTGGAATGCTGAAGTATTTTTTCGATGAAACAAACTAGAAGAAAAACTTTCAAATTTCAAAGACATCATTACAGACTTCATTACATTCTAAAAGAGAATGCTTGTAAACAAAGCAAAATTATAGTTCAGGTATTGTTAACATTTTTCTTGTATTCACGTCAGTAATATAATACCAATTTTTTGTCACTTTTATGTAAAAATTTAAAACATGCAATCTCTACAGTTCATTGTATTGTGAAAGTTTTTCTTGAATTCACGTAAGTAAAATAATGCCGATTTTTTGGCACTTGTGACAAATATTATCTTAAATATATCGTATTGTTATTTCTTCTTAATTTCATTAGTTTATTGTAGTTTTTCTTATGATTATTCAAATATTCTCTTCACATATAATTTTTTTCTCCATGATAAATGAGAAAAATTCGTAACTACCGAAAATCGTGAAAATGTTACCTTATACTTTTGGTTTACTCAATAATATTAAAATATTTGGTACAAAAATATGACTACTAGTTTTTTATATAAAAAATTCGTGTAGGCAATACCCTTCTCTCATTTCAATAATAATTTCATAATACTTACTTTTAAAATAAGTACATGTGTTAATAGTGGAGTAACGAAATTTTCAAAACTATTACCTACTCATTAACGAAAACTAACAACTATATAATAAATGACGTATATTTATTAAATACTTAGTAATGTATATATATAAATATATATATATATATATATATATATATATATATATATATATAACATAAAAATATAAATTAAATTAAAAATTTAAAGAAAATGAAAGAGAAAACGAAATTTTCTTTTTTTATTTTAGCTATATTCAATTGTAAAAAACGTATCAATTACTTATGCAGGTAATTAATTCTATGCATTAAAGTTGTGTATGTATACATAAATTTGTGTATTTCAATCGCGTTCCATAAAACATATTTTTGAAAAATATTTTTCATTGAAATTACAATTTTGACAGTGATTTTTGCAGAAATGTTTCAAAATTTTCCCATTTTTCGTTAATACTTTCTACTCAGTTCGATACACAGAACCGCTTGTGTGAATAGTAGGGACGTGAAGTTTAATTCTGTATACAGGCTGTGTAACAGAATTGAACTTTATTTAAAAAGCACATTTCCAAAAAAGCTCCAGCAGTATATAATTATTTTTATGATTGTAAAAATAATCGAAACATTTGTCTAACCAGGGGAAACACAGGTATTACTTACAGGTAAATATCAGGTTAAAAATTAATATCAATACATTAGTGTGCCTTTCTACGGACCGAATACAAAACCTTCCTAGACTTTCACCCTTTTGTTTTGGCTACGCCATTTGTCCGTTTACCTGACTGTCTGTCTTTTAGCGGCTGTTTGCTTCTAAACTAAATAAGATAGAAACTTGAAAGAAAGAACAACATCTTCAAATGAGCTGTTAGCAAAGATTTATTAAAGTTCTGTACCTAAACAGTCCGAATAAAACTTTATTTTTGAGATAACGCTCTTCATCCCTCCACCCGCACCCATAGTTTGAGGCAAAGTAATTTTATGTGCCTAGATACTATTTTTTTCTCATTGGGCGTGTGAATTGAAACAAACTCTTAGAGTAGAAAGCATATTTTTTTAAATCAGAAAATGACGATGCAGGCAAGCAAAGATCAATTAAGATCAAGCAGTCAAAGATCAATTTAGGACACGTATTCTACGAATGGATAATTCCTAGAAAGCTATAATTTCTCCAACAATACAATTACCCTATACGTAAACCATAAATACGAAGAATTGTACACAAATAATACGTTTACATGATGACAAAATCACAGGATATAAAATATTACTAGAGATGGCGTGGCACTCGCGCAGCGGATATGATCCCCGTATCATATGTTGTTTTATATGCGATAACGTATACTTTATTTAAACGCATACTTCAGACCGCGTTAAGTGGTAGTGGTTTCTTGTTCATTGGTGCCTATAAATATACTTTTATACCTCGATTAATCGAAAACCTAAATTATTAAACTTCAAACATTTAAGATTTTGGCTCTTGCATCTATTTTAAGTTTGAAGTAAGCGGGTTGTTTCAAATAAATCAATGTTGTCATTTACTTACATTTTAACTACCTTAAAGACCCTTCGATAAAGGAGAAATAGATCGCAGCCGCTAGATAGAAGAACTGGTTCCCTACAAAGGTAAAAACAGTTCGCTCAAGACATGTTTAAAGCGTAATGTTGATGAAAATAATCTGGTAGAAAATATTTATACCAAGTAATATTACATCACGTAGTTTCATTTAGTTCCGAATAATGGATTTCTACAAAATTAAGCCAAACATATTCATCATTACCAAATTTCAATCACATAGGTCGTCGATAAAATGGCAACATATATTTGCGTCGAGTATACCGGTCAACAATTTCATGGCCTCCTCAACGTAGGAATTGGTTTAATTGGTGACTATCAGATAGAAACTGAACAGTCTTTTGTATTTCTAGTTAAAACCTTTAACTCAAACTGGAATTCAGGCTTTCAGCTTATAAAAGAAAAAACTAAAATCAACACTTTAAATCATTTTTGTATAGTTCTGAGAACATATCCCTTCCATCTTGTTTTATGATCTATGTGAAAAATAATACTAATATTTGTAAATTGTTTAACAGAAATTATGCGTACGATTAAATGTTTAAACTTTTACATGTACCTAAATGTACACTGAAAGCTCTCTAGTACAAATCCTACCAGTGATATCTAAACAGGTTATCACTGAATAATATCTCGTACTGAAAATAAGCAGATTTCAGCTTAATTGTGAAGAATTGAAAGCATGAAAGTCAGATTTAAAAAAAACCGCAAATGTCTTAAAAGCTTACTAGACTTCCAAAAATTTCATAATGTAGATTAAGCTTGTACCTGACACGACTTTCTTTAAATTTTCCCAATAAGAAAACAAATCGTATTTACGCAATCACAGAGAAATGTCTGTACTTGTGTTTTGGCACAGTTTTTTGTTTATTATCTGCATTTATTTTAATTTTAAATGTCCTGCTCCTCAAAAAAGAATGGAAAAACCCTCCCAGTAATAACACTCGCGTTTCTGTCCCTCAGTCCGTCTGCCACAGTTGTTTTTTTTTCAAAAACTGTTCGACCTAGAAATATTAATAGTAATAAAGCATAAAGATGGCCATATATTGCTACATGGAAACCCAAAAATATTAATATGAAAATTTTAAATGAGGTAAAATAATTAAGAAAGAGTATATCTATCGATGGAGAAATAAGGGTTGCAAAAGTTTTCAGAATTTCATTTAAGAAATTTCAGGAAATATTTTTTAGAATATGTACGAGAAATAGGGCCCCGCCCCATTCCGAATTTCCGAAAGTGCTACTTTCAAAGTGATAAAAAAGCGACATCTAGAATTTTATCAATTTAAAGTTTATCTAGGACTATAGGAATGATTTGAAATCTTGTAATTTTTGAGAACTTCACGAAATTTTTCTATCTGTAAAAGACATACCAGATAACATATTTATTTGGTGAAAAACAACATTTACATTTTTATATAGTTTAATAGAAATACTATGTACCCTTAAATGTTTCATGTATCTAAGGGTGTGTGAGACCCTTGTATTGGGAACTTTACTCGTAATTAACGAAATTTTTCCTTGCACAACTCTCAGGTACTTTGGAGATCGTGACCAAAACATTATATTCTCATTAACCTTGCAATTTTGTTCGTTTTTCTTTTAAAACTCGGAAACCACTTCATTCACAGTTTTTCATTTGCATGTTGTGTTATACCGCAATATTTTATAATTTTTAACTTCAAACGTTTTCAATTTCGTGCTGTCTTTTAAAAAAAAATAGCTACTTTTATATGTAATTTACCGAATGTTTGACAACTGTTTAAAAATGTCACTTATTAGATTTTTAACAAAAGATGTATTTCTTTCAATTAAAATACCGATCGCAATTGACTGAGGCAGAAAAAGTTCGAGCGCTTTTAATTCTTGATGATTTTCTTGTGAATCTAATATTTTAATATTTTCTGACAGTTTTGCAAGTAGATTAGTTGGAAAGTTTTCTGTAAAGTCGAAAAACTGTTTTTATTTTTAGATTTTTCCAAATTTTTCTTTATTCGCATAATTGCTTTTGCATAACTTCGTATGTCATGAGTCGGCTTTAAGCAGTTTAAACTTATACTATCACATCAAACAGACGGAAAGTTCGACAAACATATACCGAGTTATACCATAAGGCTTTAATTTTTAAAACTTACTCCAGTACATATCGCTTAACATGCGCGCCTCCATCAAAGTAATTTTCTTGTTAATTCATATATCTGTATTAAGTTTCAAAACCAAGTAAAAATGTTGTCATCGTACTTATGTAAATTACTTGTATGTATGAACTCATACCGCCTAAATACTCGTATGTCTAAATTCATTACGTCTAAATACACGTATGTATGAACTCATACCATCTAAATACTCGTATGTATGAACTCATACTGTCCAAATACTCGTATGTATGAACTCATACCATCTAAATACTCGTGTGTATGAACTCATACCATCTAAATACTTGTATGTATGAACTCATTCCGTCTAAATACTCGTATGTATGAACTCATACTGTCTTAATACTCGTATGTATGTACTCATGCCATCTAAATACTCGTGTGTATGAACTCATACCATCTAAATACTCGTATGTATGAACTCATTCCGTCTAAATACTCGTATGTATGAACTCATACTGTCCAAATACTCGGATGTACGAACGTCATACGAAAACCTAAACTATTTTTTACACATTAACCCAATTTTTGAATATTATTTTGAATGAAAATTATTTTACATTAATCATTTCAATTGAATATAGTGTACTCAAATGTTAAACCAAAGTGTTTCACTAACATGTAACACTAATATAACGCCATCTATCAACCAATTTACGTGAAGTATTTTTATAATGTTTTTTGTGATATTCATTGAAATTAATGATGAAGTTTAAACTACAAACTACAGATGGCATTATTCATTATTATTACAATGTAAAGAAATATATTTTTCAGAGAGTTTCGTAAAATAATTTAATTTTTCCATCTTTCATGGAACAGTCTTCTATTATAACACAGATACGTAAAGTTTACGTAATTTAATATTAGTCACTGGAAATAAGTTTGACTTCAAACGCACGGTTCACCACGCGTGCTTTATTTTTGTCTAGCGTTCATTTATTAATTTTTATCATATTAGTCGTTCTTGTACTCAAAATATTTCAATTATGTTAATGAAACATCGTGTCTTATTAACCCGAATGTAAGCGCCAATTGCAAAATAAAAATTGTTTCTTTAGAACCAACCTCTCCTAATAAGCGATACCAAAATTGGAATCATATTTAGTTTTATTTCTAAAGCACCCGTGTTGTCTTATTAACTTGACATAAATGTAAACCGTTTATCAACCATCACTCGCGGTTCAGCAGGATAATTCATTCGATAAATTGGGAAACGCCTCAATAAATAACTCGCCTCCGTATTTATTAATATTTTATGAAATTTAACTTAATCAAATTGCATAAATAAAAAAATTTACAAATAATTATAAATTTGTAAAGAAGAAATTAAAGTTAATTAATTTTAATTTAACTTAATATAGCGATCAAAACAAACGCCAGATCTCGCAATCATCTCGAACATAAGAGTGCATAAAATAAAACTGTGACCTACTGTAAATCACTACTGAAGGCTAATTATCAAACAAAAATACGTATGCCTATTTGGTTATTAAATTGCATTAAAATATACGTTAATTTATTAAACAAATTAATTTTAATTTTGTTCAAGACCAAATTATACCTCTGGCGACAATTAAATATTCTCAAAAGTTTGAGAATTTCAATTACGTTGAATACTCTCGACATCACTGTAAGGTTCAGCGGAACAAAAAGATGGCTGTGTTACTATTATTGTCGTTGTTATGGTGATGCTATTGTTTTGAAAGTTTAAGTGTTCTGTGTTAATTTACATAATTGTGTGGTTTATTCTAAGCCATTGTTCTTGTGTTTTTTGTTTCATGCGAATTAGTCTCATTGGGTCAATTATTTTATTATTGTTTTAATAATATTTTTTTATTATTATTGAAAAGTGCAGCCGTTATTTGTAAAAAGCCGATGCGGCGAGGGACTTTATAATAAAAAATATGAAAATGTAAATAAGAAAACAAACATTTTTCATTACAACTAAACAGAAGACGTCGTCATCGTGGTGTGTTGGGTAGAGCATAAGGCATACGGCCTTTGACTGCGCAACGCACCGAGGCGACCCGGGTTCAATTCACGGCCGTTCATCGAGCGGGGCTGGACTGGTGTTCTGGTTGGCTCTAAGAGATTGAAAGAGTAGAGGCAGAAGGAACGAAATATAAAGAAAAATGTAATCATCAGACATTTCAAAGTAATGCGACTTTGGATGGCAAACACAAACATACTAAGAGACAAATATACTGATGTTAGAATGCTCTATTACATAATCTTTTCGTGACGTCAATCAATATTTTTTTTATTATTTTCATTGACATTTTCCGCAGTTTCTCCACAGCCTACGTTTCCATTATTTTATTCTTTATCCAATGATATTTAGGTACTATATCTTAAAATAACTACAAAAACATTTCCGTGCTTCGTCCAATCTTAACTTTATCAATTTTTTCTTTTTTTTCTAGATAATTTTCGTATTTTCGTGACACCTCCATTTTCAATATCTTATCTTCTATCTCCCCCTTTCGGTCACCTCGTTTTATCGCTGTCCCGGGTTCGAACCAGCTCCCGCTCGCTATCAGTATACATTCATCGAGAGGACGGCAACCGCGCGCCCGGGGACGTGGCGCGACCTTATTGGGATGGAGAGAACAATAAAGTATGTTGTTTTGTAGCTGGACCGATTGAATATGTGATGGGGAAGCTGTATTTTTTCGGAGGAGGCGGAGATACGGAGGGCGAGGCGAAGGTGTTTAGAGGAGGTGAGCGCTGATGGGTGAGCCTTTTTTGGAGTGAAATTTATTTTGCATTACGAGCGATAGATTAAATGCTAAGGGCGATTCTATATCGTTTCACCGATATGTCACGCTATCCTAATGCCATCTATTGGTTATTTTATGTATGTGTTTCTAAGGTAACTGTGTTATACAGCGTTGAAATTAGAATAATAAAGCACAGATGGCGCTAAATTGAGATATAATTCTGTGGTCGAATTTCCTGATATAGCATATTATTTAACATATCCCCACTAATATAATAAAAATTAAATATTGTCTGTTTATATGATTGTTTGTCTTTCTAGATTAAAAGATAGGCTACATATATTATTACACCATCATTTACAGGATCATAGCAGCAAACCTAAACTCTTCAAAGCACAGGAAAAATTGAATGAGCTGCGGAAACTGTGGGAAAATTCGCAACGACCTATATCTGTCGTTAATAGATAAAACACAATAAGCATTTTAATGATAAATAAAAATATAATTGTTGAACGTCGTATTGTCACTGATTTTGGTTGATATTCATTGTGAAAACTTAAGAATTCTTATCTAAATAAATTTCATTGTTGGCAAGAATGAAATTTATTTAGATAATAATGTTATACAGATGTTTAGTTACAAAATACAAGAGATGTTTAGCTACAAAATACTATAAATGTTTAGCTAGAAAATACAAGAGATGTTTAGCTACAAAATACTATAGATGTTTAGCTACAAAATACTATAAATGTTTAGCTACAAAATACAAGAGATGTTTAGCTACAAAATACTATAGATGTTTAGCTACAAAAGTTCCTTTGACACTACATCCTTATAATTTTTAGTTTAAGAGTATAAATTCTAGTTTATAAAGGTAATATCCTTGCGTATATTTACAAAAGTAATAAATGATTACCTTTTTAAACTATAAATTATACTTTTAAACTGTAAATTATAAGTTTATAGTGTTAAAAGTACTTTTAAACGTATTTCGACCGACCGTGATACGTGCGTGCGTTTACATACGTGCGTGAGGTCAAAAGAGGGGGAAGGGATCGGCTTAAATACCCCGCGGGCGAAACCCCGGGCAAAGCTAGCGTATTTATTACATATAACCTTTATAATTAATTACGAGACCGCGTCAGTAAAGTTTGCATCACATAATATTAATAGTTAATATAAAATTTAGAACTAATATGTATTTAATTATATGTATTAGTTAGGTATAAATCATTTATGAGTAGGAAGATTTGCTTCAAACAAGTAGGTTTCCAGGGGCACATTTTAAGTTAATTAGAGTTACTTTATAAATTGCCATTGCTTTATGCGACTGTTTTTGGGTTTTTTTTATATCTTACCATACGTAAGTTGAGTTTCATAAGTGGTATAGCAACACAGAAAAAGGCAACCCTTATAAGATAACTCACGTATCCATATCCGTTTATCTCAGAAACCCCTCGATGTAGAAACTTGACATAGTCATAAAATATATTATCCTTTGTAAACCTCTATAGCTAATACTCAAAAAAATATATATGGTGTTTTGAAGCGGCAAATAAAATACTCAAAAAACTTGTTTTTTTTTATTGTGTGGGGAATCGTTTAAAAGAGCTAGTTATGAAGATTTCAAAAATAATTTTTTCCTAATTTTGGATAGTATGCTTCATAGTTGTATTGAATAATCGGCAAAAAATATACTCCCTTTCCCTACTTTTGAAACTACTGAACTTAAAATTATGGAAAAAAACCAAAGCTTACATAATAATTTTAAGAAAATTATAAAGATGATTCATAATCATAATTTTTGAGATATTCACGATAATATTTATATTCCCTCTATTTCTGAGATATTCACCATAATATTTATATTCCCTCTATTGCTGAGATATTCACGATAATATTTATATTCCCTCTATATCTGAGATGTTCACGATAATATTTATATTCCGTCTATTGCTCAGATATTCACGATAATATTTATATTCCCTCTATCTCTGAGATGTTCACGATAATATTTATATTCCGTCTATTGCTCAGATATTCACGATAATATTTATATTCCCTCTATCTCTGAGATGTTCACGATAATATTTATATTCCCTCTATTGCTGAGATATTCACGATAATATTTATATTCCCTCTATCTCTGAGATGTTCATGATAATATTTATATTCCCTCTATCTCTAAAATATTCACTATATTAATTATATTCCCTCTGTCTCTGAGAAATTTACGACAATATGAATATTCCCTGTATCTGAGATATTCACGTTAATATTTATATTCTCTCTATCTCTGAGATGTTCAAGATAATATTTATATTCCCTCTATTCCCTCTATCTCTTCCAATATTTATTGCGCTAAAAAGTTCATATTAGTGATAACTAATTAGAAATAAAATATTTTTACGCGATGCTCGAACATGACTTGCGCTTGGCCTTTTTTTTAGATTAGCTTTTCTTTTAAGAATCTTCTTTTCTTTACCTGTGTTTCTCTTCCTCTAGTTTAATTTAAACTTTTCTGCTTTTGCAAGAAATACTTAATTCCACTCTCGATTCTGAAAAAAAGCCAGTTTCCCCAATCCTCATTTTTCATTCCTATAGAAGTTAAAGATTAATATTTTGCTTTCGGTTCCGGTTAATATTAGAAGCAGATGTTTTTATATCTAATTTTGAGTCTCATTAAACATCTTTTGGGTTTATTTGCCCTAATGGAAAATTATTTTCCTCTGAATCGGATCGGTAAACAATACTAATCAGCAAGAATAAGAATGATGCCCAAAAGACGGGCTTGCTTGTGCAAACCATAAAAATAAATTAGAAGTATTCTGTTATATAATGTAAGATTATTCAAATACCTAAATAAGAAATCACCCATGACTTTGTACACTGATATATCAACGCGCTGGACTAATAGACATACAATTAGTGCAAGTGTAATTAGGTAATGAAAATAAACTTTATATCGTGAATATAACACGAATCAATGGGCATTATTAAAAGCAGGAACTTAGTCCAGATTGTTTCAACTTTCCTTAAGGCTTTAATGGTTGTTCATATATTACCCTGCCGCATTCAATAGAAAGGTTTGTAAAATAATCTTAAACATACAATATTTTTTTGTATAAACATGAATATATGTATATTTTTTTAAAACATCCTTTATTTGATGCACACGATACAATCTTAATATACAATTAATTAATTATCATTGATGTAATGTACTTGAGTTTATTTTCAAGAAAGTCGTGTGCGAGTTTACTGTATCAATGTTAAGCTCCCAGATAAATTAAGTTTATTCATGAAGTTAATTCATTTGGTTTTCATTCGTGCAATAATCAGTTCTCTCATTCCTAACTTTTTAGATATAGATAATTTCTACATGTTCGGGTACATTTTTAGTGGCAATATGATCACGTCTGTCTCATTCTTCCGTGATCCTTCAGTAATTTTTAACTGAAGTTTCACTCCACGGTCTAATGTCACATCAATATCACTATCAACTCGGTTCTTCTGGACTTCAAAGGCAATGGTTCTCCTAAAACCCGACATAATGCACTTGATTTATCAAAGGCGTTTGCGACTCTCCAACGGTTTCTAATCAAACGATAATTAAAAATTCTTTTAGGAGGTCCTTTGGCAATATATCCAAAGTGTGGCTTCCCAAAGTTTTCAAAATTCTTTTAGGAATTCCTTTGGTAATTGTGGCTTCCCAAAGTTTTCACTTGGAACAAACATGAACACATGAAATAAGTAAGGTACGCACGTATAGGACACCTATATATTTTTTCTGGTAATGACAATTCCAATGTATTTCATGTGAACAGGCTAAGTTGTTTGTTGCTTTTGGATTGTAAGTAGCTGAAACAAAAATCATACTTCAACACTGAAACCGAAGTTCAATTCATTTAGCAATATTGTTTGATTTTTATTAAACTGAAAGTTGAATCATCAAAAAAACACTTTTTTGGGACTCTAGTCCAGGCTTTTTCGACACGTATTACCATATATGTATACATATTTATATATATATATATATATATATATATATGTATATATATATATATATATATATATATATATATATGTATATATATATATATATATTAATGTATGTCAAAAATACTGTGTAGAAAGCTAAAACTTATATATAATGTGTGTTACCAATACATTAAACTATGCATGTTTACGTTCAACAATAAAATATTATTGTTTACGTTCATACTGTCAATGTCAAACACATAATAGTCTGTGGTCAAACATTCGCACAGAGTAGAGATCGTCACCAAAGTATTTAAAAATATTAGATCGACTGAATGAGTTTCGAGCTCTGAATTTTGTGTGATATCAATGTTCCTTTTTGAATATATCAGGGCAAAGAAGCATTTATTGTATATTTTGTGTAATAGATTCCTATCAGTGTTTTATATATTAGTGAAATACAGCAAATATATACTTAAACGTGTACGAAATCCTCGTAGTGAGTGTTGTATGCGTATTTAACAGGTTTTTTAAATATTGAAACAAAAATTTCCATCAGAAGCAAACGGTTTACACAAAATATAAATTAAGAATGTAATCCTCTTTTGAAAAAATACAAAATTATATTTGCATCCACAGGAACGGAGTGGATAACTGGACTTGAAAATGACATGGAAACAGGCGTCATGCTTTCCGTATAAAGAAAACAAGAGACAAGAGCATCATCCCCTACTTTCAGATCTACTAAGCGGGTCAAGGGAAAAGATATTATACCAGTACATCAATAATGAACAGTGCATTTGGCATCTTGAAAGTGCTACAAATAAGTTACACAAATAATCCATTCAAATTAAGTAGATTATTTTATTTACGAACGCTGCTGCAAAATTACGTAATTACCTTCCCTCAGTCAAGAAAAACAGCAGTTCTGCAAACAGGGCATATTTGAGATGTTTATGAAAGCTGATACTGTTTGACTGCAAATTACTAGTACTCTAGTAACTGGTAAACAATATACTGAAACGATCTAAACTACCATGCGGAAATGTCAACAGACGACTTTTCAGTATATGCAAAGTACTGAAATAATTAAAGGTTTTTTGATGTAGATTTGTTTTTAAAGTTATATGGTTCCATGTAGAACCATCTGAATTTCATGTAGGTAAAATAATGTAATGTTTAAATCAAATTTTAAAAAGAATAGAGTTCTTATACAGTCAATAAAAAACATACCTTTACGTCCCAAAAAAACTGCTAATTTATAAAAAGTTTACACTGTTACTAATAACAAATGCATAAACTCAAGTTGTGCTACTTCTCGTGCAATTGTTATTTCACTGGCTGTATTAAGACAAAAATATGATTTGTTTTAATGTGCGACTGACGGGAGAAACAATATGAAGAACTTAATATTATACCGTCGCCTGTGGACGAGACTGATTTTTTATCGTTTTCTAGTATAAGAATTAACTTTCATTATAAAAAACATATTAAAAAAAATATTAACAAATACACATGAACTGAGCAATAACTCATCAAGGAAAAACGTTGGAAACATATGAGGAAAAGTACATATCTGCCTACGACTTTTTCCGGTTTCTAAATATTCTGAATATTAGCACCACCTATATAAATGTTATTGCTATCAAAGCAATAACATTTATATTAGATATATAGAAAATACTTACCGATGTGGTCAAATTAACTATAATTTGTTTGAAATGTAGCAAACGTAAATAAATTACGTAGCACAAAAATATCAGGAGTTCAATACTATACTGCCCAGAAGATAATTAAATCGCCTAGCAAAAATATGAAATGAAAATTACATTTCCATCTAACGTTTGGCTATTTTTTCCGGTTTTTAATTATTAGAAAACCTTTGATTACAATAGTAATCAATATGCGTCTAATAAACTATAACTAGAAATGTTGAGCAAATAACTAAATTGCGTGGCAAAAGTTAGAGAAATTGAATATCGTATTACCGCTATTCAAAAGGCTGATTTTGCTCTGATTTTTTACCATCAGCATCTCCTTTAATCACAATAAGACATACGTTAATAGAAAAAAGTTATTGATATGTGTCCAATGAGTTAAATCATAAGAAAACGGCGTGGCAAAAACATGAATTTTACCCTGCAACTTCAAAAGCTGGAAAAAGCAGTATCACCCTTAGACAGCAATATAATTTTCAACCCTTTTGAGTATGTTTACCGATAGTTCAATGTGAAACGGAAATACTTATTTTGTGATTTATTAGTTAAATCGATTCAGTAGTTTTGGAGAAATCCTTTTTTGAATTCGCCTATTAATTGACTACAGTTTATGATATAGGAGTAAACGGATTTATCCAACACAATAAATAAGTACGTACCTATATAATTCTTTGTTTTAATTGGGATAAGTAGTTACGTGAAAGTTTAGAAAGTTGTTAAATGATAAGTGAATTGCTTGAAAACTAATGATTATTTTAATAATCATAACAACAACTAATTTATCAACACATAGTTACTTTATATTTAGTTAGATTCTGTCTTTACGTATGACAAAAATGAAATGATTCATTTAACACTTTTTAACTTTATAAGGAAAAAAATTAGGGCGAAACTTCTGCTTATGAAAAACGTCATTTTTCTGAAGACAACTTAAAAACTGTTACAAAAATCACCCAACATTTCAAACGTTTATTTTGAAACCGTTACGTTATTAGAAATTAGTTTGTAGACACTAAAACGTCTTGCCACAATAAAAATAAGAACTTTCCTTTAAATTGTGTGCCAAATACCATAGGTATCCGTTTTCTGTACGTTACACAATGCATAATGATGCCAAAAGTATAATATCTAATAAAAACTGATTTAATTGTAACATAGAGTAATGAAATGAAAAATAAGTGTATGAAAATTGGAAATATAGCTTGTGCAAGTTATTCAAAAATAATTATATTTTGTTTTTACCCTAATAAAAGCCAGTAGCACATTCGAAATCAGTAACAATATATTATAAACAAAACACACTCCTGAAATTATGTTTAATGGATTATATTTTATTATGTTGGTGTTAAAGTTAAAACTGGTTTATGCTTAATATTATCCACATTAAAATTACTAAGAAATTAAATCATAAATTTATTTTGTTTGACATATTGTCATATATCGTAGTCAACGTAGATACGTAGTCAACAAATATCTTATCTCAGAAATGTCTACGAGTGTTAAACATCGAATTTCATAAAATAAATGCCTTACGTAGTATTAATCATTTTCTGTTTTTAGTTTACCACTTGCTCGATTTTTCGAAAATAAGTTACATCCGGTAAAACACGAATTAAGAATAAAAGCCAGTCGGTCTCACGTACGAAGGTTTCCGTAGAACCAAACAATATTAAACTTATAAGTTTGTATTTCTCAAGGACACTGAAAAACAAAGTTATTGCTGGGGTCGGTACCTAAAATATCGCATATCTCACAACATATCTTATCTAAACTATATCTATTAACTTATTTTCGTTGAAAGTTTGTTTTAAATTTTATCATCATTTTTTTTAATTTATCAGACGTTAGTTAAAAGGTTAGAGAGAGGAACACACTTTTTGAGACTTTAGAAGCTCATATCTCACCAACTAAATAAAAAAGTTATTTTGGAACCTCCCATATCATTTTCAAGGCCTATTTAACTATTTTTTTCATTCCTTAGATATGGAGTGCCACCCCTAATATAATTAATTTTTATAATTCCACTATTTCATTATAGAGCAGGTCATAGAAGACACCTACCATCCAAATTTAACTTATAAACAGCCAATAGTCTTCGAGTAAAATGGCTGTGAAATAAGGACAGACAGATGGACTGACAAACAAACGGACAGGACGAAATTATAAGGGTCCCATTTTTACTATTTGGTTTCGGAACCGCAAAAATGGTTTTAGCAATACGAAAATAGTAAGCTTTCTCTAACAATTTTGAGAAATTTCGAAATGTTAACTATACAGGTCGACAGAATACGAAAAAATAAGTAGAACAGTATAAAATCCCATTTTCAACAAAATGGTTATGCCCTTTGAGACAATCACACCAAATAATACCCCTTCTATAGTCCAACTACCTTCGTTAAACGCTCCACTTAACAATGGCAGCAAGGGATGACTCTTCCTATCATCCACTCACAACCTGAGCCACCTTTGTCGATAAACCCCATCCAACAATATTCCACTTCATCAAATACTTCAGAAAATGTTGACCTTCACCTTACAAATGTTCTTATGGTAATTACTACATAAAGTCTCGTTCACATTTTCCTGTTTTATTAATAAAATTAAAACCAATTTTTGCAGAAATAAATTTATTAAATCTGTTACCTTGATTATTTTTAGCAGTTACACTAATAACAGAGTGGTAGTGGTCATCGTGTTAATTGTGATACAGGTAAGTGGCCCGCTGCAAGATAGGTCGCTATTGCCTTCTAGCTGCTGCTCCTGTATATTCGTTTAAGGAGACGTCCATGATCTCCTTGACCCCTTCTGTCCATCTCGGTGCTCCCCTAAGTGGTCTTATATTTTTCACTTTGCTTCGTACCAACAGGCATTCATTGGTAATGTAGCCACGTAGCGACAAGTGTCCAAGGAATATGACGTGAATCTGTACGGTACTCGGCAAATACTACCTGATACCGAGGTCTTGGGTATGGATGCATTAGTACAGACCTCAGTATAACAATAGGGTATTTGACTATATTTTTTATTACTAGATTAGAATAAGTAATAACATTAAAAGCGGTTAAAATAAATATATCGTACTTAGGAATTTTCATTTTAAGGTTATAACGACTTAAAAACTAACGAACTACGATTCCCGCGTAAATGCCCCATACAAAATACAACTGGCTTATGACGTCACTGGCCATTTATTTAACATTCATTATAAGGAAGTTTATTAAATATTTTAGTATCTCGTAAAATATTGCGTTTACATTATATATTGCATATTATAATTTTATCAGTTTTTTGTGTGGAAACTCAATTCATAATAACTTTTTCAATTTAATGAACAAAAAAATTGACACATTTTCCTATTTAAAAGTCTCGATTGTTTGTTATATGGATTATTTTCTCACCACAAGGTTTTTTTAGACCTACTCTGCAGTTTTAAAACATTTTACAAAAAATACCGACGACAGTCAAATAGCCTATTCTTCTCAAGCACAACATTTCCAGGGTATCTATTTTTTTCTTTCGCTTTCACGTTTTGCCCATGTCTCCACAACGTATAGGAAAACGGGGAAGCACTAATGCTCGGATGTTTAATGCTTTCGTTGTTTTATTTGTGTTGCAATTTCTACATGTCTCCAGCTTGTCTATATCAGACCTGGTAAATATACCTTTTTATTTCGTCACTACGTTCACCATTATTAGAAATTAATATCCTCAAATAGATGTACGTTTGAACCGTCCCCAAATTCGCTGGTTATGTTGCTCGGGCGAGTCATTGATAGGACGATCATGGTCTTCATCTTAATGCGATTTATGTTTGTATATATCTGTAACAACCTGGTAAGTGCTGTAGAAACTTGTGGTATTTTGCACCAATAGAAGACATGAATGTTCTGAACTGATGCCAAAGACTAGTGTATATATTTCTGGTAACGAGCCTTATGACTTCTAATTTGAAATAGTAAGTTAAATTCGTAAATTCGTAACGTAAATAAATAAACAATATTTATAAACTTGAACCCGTTTCTGGGAAAATCAGTTCCGACAGACAGACACGTGGCTCACCTTATAAGAGTTCCGTTTTCACTTTTGAGTTACGGAAGTTAAGAAATCAGAAAAATATACAAATTTTAATCTCATTTCAAAAAAATTAGTCTTACCGGTTTGAAACTTATTTTTTAATTTATTTTTTTCTCAAAGATTTCCACCACAAAGCAAAGACTTGAGAATAGATGAAAAAAGGCTGGATTGTAACTTGAAATTAACCATTGACTAAACGAAAATCTTGGCTCACTTAAGTAAGTCCGATCTTTCGGTTCTTAGCTGAAACCAAAACCACTTTCCGTCTCAACAAGTAAACCTCATTACATAAAGGGCGTGGACCTTTTCCACCCGTTTATCTCACCCCCATCCCTTATCATCCCTCTCGGCAAGGAGCGCTTTATGATTGCAACCAGGCGCCGCATTAAGGAGGACCCCGGGCCCCTTCGCGTTATTAGAGGCCTTCTCCGCCTCCCATATTATTATATCATAAGTTTATAATGCGAATATAGTTGGAGTGAAAAGGGTTGATCAGTTAATGTTTATTGAATATAGTATTAACACTTTTTCTACTTATACCGTTACAATATTTCATCAATAAGATTAGACGTACTTATGTTTCTTTATTCATTATTGAAACTCCTGACTTTATCGTCTTTTAATTTCAAATCTGATTTTTATGTGTAAAAACTGTACACAATATTATTAGTGGCATCTGGTGATAAATTAATAAACATTTGGTTAAACTTCAATCACTTTATTCACATAAATATTTTTATCAAAACAAAAAGTTTATTTATACAAATATTGTTATCAACAAAAAATATTTAAAATACTCAAGTATGGTGTACTTTTTATTAAATTTTTTTTTTATTTAGAAAATTTAATTGTTATTAAAACTTTTTACATATAAGCGATTTTAATAATCCGTAAAAACATTACGGTGTTTCTTTTTACAAAAAATCGACTCTCATGTTCATATTTACATCAATTGAGGTTTATTATTTTCTGTCCATAAAATACTGTATTAGTATTGACTAATATGTAACCAAAGTAACGTTTCACAGTTTTTAAAGTACTTACCTATCTTTTTTATCAGCTATTTGATGTACACTTGAAAGATCTCTTACTTTCAATATATAATCTAATTATGGCACCTATACAATCCGCCAATTTGTTAGATCTTCCATTTTAATATTTTAAAGGGAACTGACCTTGTGATTAAGCAGACCAAAGAGTTTTTAATTTTCACTCAGTTTTAAATCTCTTCAGACCGCAAAGTGGGTAGAAGAATTGAAAAAATATTTAAAAAAAAAAATAAGGAATTTTTTTAAGATCTATGAACGTTATGACGCAAAACTTGTATAAAAACGAGAGTAAAACCTCTTTGTAAGAGGGTGACATGTTACGCTGCGCCAGCGCCATCTTCTCTTTATCGGCAGAAAACATAAATAGTTTGTATGGTTATTTGCTATATTCAAACTGATCACTCATAAGTGGATTCAAACGCGATAGATGGCGCCACGCTAACCAACAAAGTACACCGATCGACGAACTCATTAATTAATAAAATAGAAACAATTTTCTTGATATTAGATACAATTTTCTTTTTTTTCCATTTTAAATTTATTTAAATTTTTGAAATTAAATTTCTATACGAATTTTAGACAAGAAATAAAAATTCAGTCAACTTAAAACATATCACGATCATTAGCGGCAGTTACTTGGATGGGGAATCCCTTGGTGATATTACGTTTCATTGTCTTTCTTTTAAAAAAAATTAGCCCCATTTTTTCCAACACACGCCTGTTTTTCTATAATTAATGGAGCCCAATTTCACTATGCTAGTAATTATTTTGTTTGATTTAATATTTTTTTTTATTATACCAATATTTAAATTAATATTATGATAGTTTCGAGATTTTTTAATCCACCTATGACACTTGGATGATGCAAATATGAAAATGAAGACAAAGTGTAAGATAGTGATCGCTACACACGAAGACGCGGTCCTGGGATAGGTCTGCTGTAAAAATATTCCTGCTGAAAAAAGATTTATTATATAAATTGTCATTTATATGATAAATCTATTGATAAGCGAAATTTTTTTGTGTTGATATATGACACTACCTTAAGGCCATTTATCAGACTATTTATATTATCAGTAGCTCGACAGTCCTCAGTGGACCCTGGCCTTCGCAAGCAGATTGTTCCAAGCCCTCCTTCTGGGCACCACGGTTTCCCAGTTTGTTATGTTGAGAGTTTCGAAAACACTTTGTAGGCAGTCCGCCCATCTTAACTTGGGTCTTCCTCTTCCTCTTGAGCCAATTGGTTTGGCCAGAAAAATTCGTTTTGTTGTTATATCTTCCTTCATTCTAATTACATGGCCGGCCCACTTTATCCATTAATTTTTTTTAATTCAAGTACAAAGGCTATTTATATAACCAATTCTATAATGTCATCTAGACATTCATTAAAAATTAACGTTGAAATTTGAATTATAGACCACAGATGGCGCTCTCCAATATTTTTAATCATTAAAATAAATAATTTTTTGGACTAATATTCTGAAGTAATATTATTTATTATAAATATCTGCTATATTTAATTCCAAGATCGTATTATTGAAATTTGCATTTATAATTAAATTAGTTGAAAATAAAAAAAAAGGTGTGGTAGTACTACGTACGGAGTTGGAAGTGGAATATCTTAATATTAGCTCTTGTTTATATAAGTGTGAGTTATTTGTTAGTGGGGCCAAAAGATGGCGTTAAGGTTGCTTTAATGGGGAAATAATATTGTGCGTCACAGAATTGTTTTAATCTCAGCGTAACGTTACGTATTCCCTAAAAATTTTACACTTCAACCTGGTGGGTTTCACGAATATATATTTTTAAATAATTAAGTTTTTTATTCCTAACAGATTTTCGAAATTCATGACTGGATCGAGTTCAGGTTTTATTAAAACGTCTAAATAAATATGAGACTTTCATACTACAGAGAAGAAATTCGAAAAACAATTTTCAAAAGCTTTAGGCACTCTAAGCGAATTATGTTAGAAAAACAAATTTAAAATTTTCGTGTCCACTTTACCACATGCATTTTTTTTATCAGTATGGAAACTTGAAAAGTTTTTTTTTCATTTTGCTTTGTATGTTAAATTGTCATGTAAAAAATATTTATAGACGTTAATAAAATGTCGGTGACAGTTTAGAATATTTAACAGTACGACTATATAAAGTACTGTAGCATTTTATTGGCTGAGAAAAATTTGTTTTGTGTCTTTTTTATCAATCTCTCTATCATTATCTTCAGAATCATATTTATTTTGACACCACATTCTCGTAAATTTACCGCAAGTGTTCTGTAATATTCAATGTTCTATAATAAGTCTGAATTTCATCCTTATTTTGAAAGAAAAAACCGCTTTTAAACCTGAACCGTTTCAGGTACTAATTTATAATGGGATCCTTTTCCGTTTCATATTAATTTAAGTCTGGATCTAAAATTAAAATTTTCCTGTATGTCAAGTTGTATATTGCGATTAAGTAATGGAAACCTATCTTTGGATTCTTAGCAGGAAATAAAGTCTAAAGTGATTGCGAAGGTCTGTCATGATTGTATCTCTACTTAATTATGGTAGGTAAGATGCAGTATTTAATTTTATTTTCTTACATCGAACTACTAATTTAGAATCGTATACAAGAATTAATTTCACAATTAAATGAAACTACGTGATGTAGTATTATTTCTACTTTCCTTAAGTTCTTTACCACGACCTAGGTTTCGTTGTATTACAACATCTTCTGGTGGGCATTAGTACAGATATCAAAGACGGGCAATTAGCAAAGAATATATGAATCTTTGCTAATAGCCCATCTGAAGATGTTGTAATACAACGAAACCTAGGTCGTGGTAAAGAAATTAAAGAAAGTAGAAGTAATACTACATCACGTAGTTTCATTTAATTGTGAACAATGAATTTCTACAAAATTAACGCCAAATGTATTCAATAATTAATTTCACCTTTAAAAATATCAACTTTGCTCTTTTTTTGTAAATTTTATTATTCTCTTCAGAAACCTATTTTTTCCAAAATGTTAAACTCAGTAGGATTAGAAATGAAAGAATATATTTTTACATAAATTATAATTTTAAAAATTATAATTAAATTAAAAATATTTATATTTAGACAATAAGAAATTTAATATTTAGTTTCATACTAATAACGTGCGACAGTTTTTTTTAAAGGATCGTATCTTTTCTTCTGACATCAACCTTTTTCGTTATTGACTTTCTTAAGCTGAGTTACCACAAAATACGACTTTATAAATCTATGTATTCAATGGTTAAAAATATTTAAAACTTAGACACCCAGACAGACGAATAACTAGCGTATCATAATAAAAACAAGGTTTTTATGGGTTTTGTCTTAATATTTATTATTTACCAAAGTATTTCGATGTACTAATCTATCGAAAATGCCCACTTCTTGCAAGTCGGACCGTGAAGCTACAAATCCGCAGACCAATCTCAAGCTCTGCTATAGTGTAGTACGAGCACGGCAGATTAAACTGGCGGACAGACCCCGGGGATCTTCGCCATCATCTGCCGAGTACAGTGGGCGAAACAGGTTTCTTCGCGCTTTCCGCGACAAGATTGCCTGGAAAATTATTTCAGTTTTTTTAGATCATTTATAATCTATCCATATAACATTTTCTATTTTTTTTAAATATTTAGTATCCGAGCTTTTTTTAAAAGCTTCAAAGTTTGTTACGTCAGTCAAGAAACCTGCAAAAACATAAGTAGAACTTGCACTGGGAGAAGTCTGTGGTCACTTATAAATATTTAAGGGTAAATTGTATGTCTATTAAACTATTTACAAATATAATTTTTTGACAACTTGAATATATTGGCTTCTATATCTTTCAGAGCTGTAAAGATAATGTGCATATTGCAAAAACTATAAGATCTCGGAAAATCGCTGTAATTTTCCTGTAAGATTCTAGTCTGATTTTACTAATCCTATTTTTTCATGATTTTTGGGTTTAGTAGTCTGGGAAAGACGAGGGTAGCATATGTCTTTAGCGTATTTTTCAATGAAGCTAATAGGTGAAGAAAAAAGGTTTCAAAAGTAAACCTTTTTCAAGTTCTTGACTTTACCCTTTAACCCTAAAATTTCCATATGAATATTTTTGAGTGATAACTATTTAAATATATGCAGATTAATATGCTTTTTTGAGAAAGTCAGTTGTGTTAGACTGAAATATAGATTCGGGGTGACAGTTTTTCTTTTTGAAGTATGGAAACGTAAAAAAGTTTTTCTTTTTTTTTATTTTTTCATTTTTATGTGAAACTGTAATCTAAAAATGATTTATTACACTTTAATTTTTTCTTTCTTCATTTTAACTTTATGTTAAGCTATAATCTAAAAATTATTTACTAAAAGTTAAGAAAATTTCTGTTGAAAATTAGTTTAGAATATTTAACAGTACGAGTATATACTTTATATACTGTAGCATCTTAATGTCTCAGCCAAAATATATTTAAAAAATATAATTTTAATAGCTTAAACTAAATTTATATTTTACTTAATGACTTGGGACTTCCTATATTATAACAACGCATCGTCATCATAGTGTATTGGGTTGATCATAAGGATACGGCCTTTGATTGCGCGGCGCATCACTGGTACCCGGGTTTTATTCCCGATCGCTCGAGCGGGACTGAACTGGTTTTCTGGTTGGCTGTAAGAGATCGATCTCGTAGCAATAAGTCCGCCATAGGTATCAGTTAGATACATTAAATTACATGAATAAATAATTAAATTATATTCGTGTAAACAGACATACATTTAATGAAAGTATTTTTAATAATAATTATTTTCGCAAAATATATAGAATTTTTTATTCCTAACATTTTTTTCAAAATCAAATATTATATAAAATATTCACCTCCATGTGTTAAGCATAGTATTTGAAAGGGCGAAAGAATAAACAACAAGATAAACAAACAAACAAATAGATTTACTTTCGCATTTGTAATAATACCATTTACTAGTCATTCTGGAAAAAAAATATTCCATTTATATTTTCATTTAACAGTTTATACACCGTTTTATTGCCGTAACAACGTTTATATACAAAACTTTATTGATATTTGTTAAGTAATTGGGGCGTGAATGCGAGACATGTAAACACAAACACAAACGAAATCACTTTCGCATTCATAATATTATGTTATCACTATGATAAATTTTGCCAATTATTTTTTAGTCTATGTGTGAAATCGGTTTTATAGTTCGTGAATTGGAATAGAACACATGAACGTTGTCCATATACGAACATACACACATACACACGCACCTACACACATAATACATAAGCAGGCCTTATGTACTATGTGTGCAGGTGTATTGTTCACAAACTTTTCTATTAATTCACCGTGGTCGCTTAAAAACGTAACGCTATCAGTGTCCCAACTCTGACAACTCGTTTACATAAAAACTATTTGCAGGAGAATGTTTAGCCGATCGGTAAACGTGTCATGAATGTGAACGAGTTCACATTAGTGACACTATTCCAGACCCAGTAAAACATACAACTCCGGCAAAACGTGTCATTCTGTTTTGTCAACAAAATAGGTTGCGGAAATACAAAAACTGGATGCGGAAACAGTAAAGACAGGTAGATGTACTATCATTTACACATGGCTGGGATTCGGAATTACCAGATCTGTCTAATTTTTGAAATTATGTTTGCCTTATTTACCTAACGTCACATTTATATGATTATAAGAAAAACAAACTTTCTTACTACAAATATATCGCTAATTTTTCTTTAAGGAAAATGATTTTTCTTCATTTAGTGGTTCTCCAATGGTTTAGGATGATCATCAAAAGTGGATATCGATATTCGAAAATAATGGAAAAACTTTCATTCACCACGTCGAGTACTAGTCACAAGTAAACTATAGGAAACACAGAGTCTGCCTCACAAGTGGATGCTGCCAATATCGCCTGGTCTTCCTCTTGCGACGCGGAGGACGATAGTTTTAATACAGCACCAGAACGTCTTCTTGAGAGAATATCGGTGGTATACTGGTCAGCAGCTTAGGACGGAACCGACAGAATGTGTTGTATGAACACCAGGGAGATGGATCCACTAAAAATGGTCCTATAATACTGAGCCGTTCTATGAACGTATGCTAGCAGAGTAGCTGTCCGTGTCACCGGTGGTGTCCCACAAAAGCGGAACCTTTGCGGCACACGAGACACCACATTGCGTCAAAACTGCTCATCTCACTTTCCTTAAAGTGTTCCCAGAATATTAGTTAAGTATGTATTACAAAAATATTATTTTTATAGTGAAACTTATTTTTGATGGTAGTTTAAAATCTGAAGGATTATTCCATATCGTAGCATTGACATAAAACGCTATATTAACGCCATCTGTCGGCCAATTTATCCAACAATATTTATGACAAAATTTGGACGTTATCGTTTCGTGTAAAACCTTTTTTTTTTAAATGTCACACGATAAGTCCACTAGAGCGTCTGTGTTTATGCACCGTACATACGATTTTCTCAGTATTTATGGAACGGACCTTATTTTGATTTCCATTAGTGGGTAAATTGATTCACGGGTAAGGTTTGAAGGTATACTTTTTAAATATCTTGTGAAAATTGGTCGATCCGTGGCGATGGATGTCCATTAAGTCGGAAAAAACCATTGGTCGGAGAACTACCTTGGCGTGCGCTGCTTAAATCACTAGATATTTGTGGAAATAATTGTATCATATTACTTTATAAATAACATGAACGTTACTAAGTTACTAGCCTTTAAGCAGACGTCCGCCATGATTACATTAGGTTAGGTTAGGTTAGGTTAGGTTAGGTTAGGTTAGGTTAGGTTAGGTTAGGTTAGGTTAGGTTAGGTTAGGTTAGGTTAGGTTAGGTTAGGTTAGGTTAGGTTAGGTTAGGTTAGGTTAGGTTAAGTTAGGTTAGGTTAGGTTAGGTTAGGTTAGGTTAGGTTAGGTTAGGTTAGGTTAGGTTAGGTTAGGTTAGGTTAGGTTATGTTAGGTTATTGAAGTTAGTTTTAATAGTAGAATTAATTGGACAAACTAGAAAGTAAAACGACTAATTTTTATAATTATTTTATAAAATTATATTATGTATTAAATTCGATATCAACAAATATCGTTATACTAAATTAAATTTTAATCTCATAACAATTGTATTACATTTTCAGAAATGCCAATAGAGTGCGTATTCGGTCCACATGTGTTATCAAATAACATTTAAAATATATAATAATACGCTATATATTTTCAACTATTTATACAAATAACAAAATTCACAACTGACAATTTGAGACCGATGTTGAAAGTGACACGATAAATAAAAAATACTTCACACGCAACAAAACAAAATAACCAATAAAAATTCGTCTCCTGCCATCCATAGATAAAGTACAGAACTGTCATTGTCGATAATGAAATAGCTCCGTCCTTTTCTTTCTGGTCCTAATATTATATGATGCTATTCTTTTATCTCAAGCTAACGAAACATGATTTTACTTTAAGGACGAATAAAGGTTAGGACAAAGCCAGTGCTATACAACATGCCAATTTTTAAAGCGAACGTTAAGATAAACGTCATTGTCGTGTATTAGCTAACGTATACGTTAAGTAAAGGGCATGATATAATATAAAGCTGAATGTCAACGTTGTTTTTTTTTCAAAATATCTACAATAAAGTCCGGCACAGTATATATTTTACTGTAAAAACATTTTATTTTTCAACTCAATTTTCTTATCTTATCTGAGCTTATATTATATAAAATTAACATAATTCTTATCAAATCAAATTTTATAATAACCTTTTTCAATATTACTTCTTTTACATACCGTAGTTTTCTGACGAATAGTTTAAACGTTATGGCGGTTATTTTTTAATTAAGCTAAATTATAAGCGCGACCATGGGTAGGTCAAGCCGATGGGAAGCTTCTATCGTATCAATACACGATAATAATAACATTAAAAAAAACAATCCGTAATTAAAATAAATTATAGTCTATTGTTATCACAGGATAAATATTTAAGTTATAAATATCCCACTGCAATAATGGCTACGTGAAAAGCCGATTATGTTTTTAATTACACGACTAAAATAAAATGAAGGTATTTTGAAAGTGTCAAAAATGAACTGAAAAGCTGCCAATTATGGTATAGAGGCTAGATAAGTACTTTTCGTCATATGTTTCTGCATGTTAAGAAACTAGCAAAGACGGCACTAAAAATTGCATGATAAGAAACTAGCAAAGACGGCACTAAAAATTATATGAATGATAAAAAATTATAAAGACGGCACTAAAAATTATCTGCATAATAAGAAACTAGCAAAGATGGCACTAAAAGTTATCTGCATGGTAAGAAACTAGCAAAGATGGCACTAAAAGTTATCTGCATAATAAGAAACTAGCAAAGATGGCACTAAAAGTTATCTGCATGGTAAGAAACTAGCAAAGATGGCACTAAAAGTTATCTGCATGATAAGAAACTAGCAAAGATGGCACTAAAAATTATCTGCATAATAAGAAACTAGCAAAGATGGCACTAAAAGTTATCTGCATGGTAAGAAACTAGCAAAGATGGCACTAAAAGTTATCTGCATAATAAGAAACTAGCAAAGATGGCACTAAAAGTTATCTGCATGGTAAGAAACTAGCAAAGATGGCACTAAAAGTTATCTGCATGATAAGAAACTAGCAAAGATGGCACTAAAAATTATCTGCATAATAAGAAACTAGCAAAGATGGCACTAAAAGTTATCTGCATGGTAAGAAACTAGCAAAGATGGCACTAAAAGTTATCTGCATGATAAGAAACTAGCAAAGATGGCACTAAAAATTATCTGCATGGTAAGAAACTAGCAAAGATGGCACTAAAAGTTATCTGCATGGTAAGAAACTAGCAAAGATGGCACTAAAAGTTATCTGCATAATAAGAAACTAGCAAAGATGGCACTAAAAGTTATCTGCATGGTAAGAAACTAGCAAAGATGGCACTAAAAGTTATCTGCATGATAAGAAACTAGCAAAGATGGCACTAAAAATTATCTGCATAATAAGAAACTAGCAAAGATGGCACTAAAAGTTATCTGCATGGTAAGAAACTAGCAAAGATGGCACTAAAAGTTATCTGCATGATAAGAAACTAGCAAAGATGGCACTAAAAGTTATCTGCATGATAAGAAACTAGCAAAGATGGCACTAAAAATTATCTGCATAATAAGAAACTAGCAAAGATGGCACTAAAAGTTATCTGCATGGTAAGAAACTAGCAAAGATGGCACTAAAAGTTATCTGCATGGTAAGAAACTAGCAAAGATGGCACTAAAAGTTATCTGCATGGTAAGAAACTAGCAAAGATGGCACTAAAAATTATCTGCATGGTAAGAAACTAGCAAAGATGGCACTAAAAATTATCTGCATGGTAAGAAACTAGCAAAGATGGCACTAAAAATTATCTGCATGGTAAGAAACTAGCAAAGATGGCACTAAAATTATCTGCATGATAAGAAACTAGCAAAGATGGCACTAAAAATTATCTGCATGGTAAGAAACTAGCAAAGATGGCACTAAAAGTTATCTGCATGGTAAGAAACTAGCAAAGATGGCACTAAAAATTATCTGCATGGTAAGAAACTAGCAAAGATGGCACTAAAAATTATCTGCATGGTAAGAAACTAGCAAAGATGGCACTAAAATTATCTGCATGATAAGAAACTAGCAAAGATGGCACTAAAAATTATCTGCATGGTAAGAAACTAGCAAAGATGGCACTAAAATTATCTGCATGGTAAGAAACTAGCAAAGATGGCACTAAAATTATCTGCATGGTAAGAAACTAGCAAAGATGGCACTAAAAATTATCTGCATGGTAAGAAACTAGCAAAGATGGCACTAAAATTATCTGCATGGTAAGAAACTAGCAAAGATGGCACTAAAAATTATCTGCATGGTAAGAAACTAGCAAAGATGGCACTAAAAATTATCTGCATGGTAAGAAACTAGCAAAGATGGCACTAAAAGTTATCTGCATGGTAAGAAACTAGCAAAGATGGCACTAAAATTATCTGCATGGTAAGAAACTAGCAAAGATGGCACTAAAATTATCTGCATGGTAAGAAACTAGCAAAGATGGCACTAAAAATTATCTGCATGGTAAGAAACTAGCAAAGATGGCACTAAAATTATCTGCATGGTAAGAAACTAGCAAAGATGGCACTAAAATTATCTGCATGGTAAGAAACTAGCAAAGATGGCACTAAAAATTATCTGCATGGTAAGAAACTAGCAAAGATGGCACTAAAAATTATCTGCATGGTAAGAAACTAGCAAAGATGGCACTAAAAGTTATCTGCATGGTAAGAAACTAGCAAAGATGGCACTAAAAGTTATCTGCATGGTAAGAAACTAGCAAAGATGGCACTAAAAATTATCTGCATGGTAAGAAACTAGCAAAGATGGCACTAAAAATTATCTGCATGGTAAGAAACTAGCAAAGACACTAAAATTGTCCTAACCTGAACGAGTTACTACTGGCAATCTATTTATAATAACTATACAAACGGACTTTTAGCCAACAGATTTTTTTTTTATCAAAATATCAAATTTAATCATAACGGTGAACCTGCACCGATAATAACCACTAATAACAGCGAAAGTTTGTATGTTTGTTATCCAATCACGTCTAAACCGCTAAATAAATTTGAATGAAATTCAAGAAAATTTAGGTTATGATTCAAATTAATATAAAGAATACATTTACTTACGAAAAATAGGATAATACCTGTAGCAAAAACAGTTTTAAAAAAGAAAGGGTGCGTGTACTTATGTACGCGCGTGAGAAGTTATACTTCTTTGGCATCATTAAATAATACATACGGATAGATAACCTCAATTATATTGGAGCACTTGTAAAAGTCTATAAACACAATTTTTTCACTAATATTTACGAATAGTAAATATATTAATCAAAATATTGAATTTAAATCACTACTGAATATAATTTATCAGCACATATATAAATCGCACTTATATGAAACTAAAACACGTGTAAAGTATAAGTACTATGAATATGAAAACAGTGAACAGAGGCGACGATGGTGCCAATAGCTTTTGTTTCGAGACTGCAACCGCTGCAACTTCATACTGTAACTTTTGTGTGACGAATCTTAAAATTTCACTCTCATCATTTTTTCATAACGCGCCTAAAGAAGTATAACTTCAATAAATAATAAAAATATTGTACTAGGATATACCAATAGATGGCGCAATATGCAGATTGGATCTTCAAAAAGTTTACTATCATTTATAGTTAGCTAATGCACGTATCTAAATGGACCACACAAATGATATCGAAAGATAAGTCTAGACCTATATCGAAGGTTATAATTGAAATTTTTCTGCAATATTTTTATTCTGAACTTTTCTTAATAAACGTTAAAACGCTTTTCTCTGAAAATCCCCTAAAAATAAGATAAGTAAACCCTAATCTTGGCCAGTAATACTATAAATGCAAAAATAAGTTTGTTTTTCGAGCTTTCACTTCTCAAATACTCAACCGATCTCGGTGAAGTTTTGTGTACATATCAGTCATACAGTTAACTTATCAGCCATATAGATACGTTTTTTACGAAATAGAATTTTCTTGACAAGATGAAAACACCCTGTTCTTAATAAAAGCGTTAAGAAAAGGGTATGTGTAAGTATATATATTTATTAAGTCGAAAGCTTTGTCCCAAACTATACATATAATAAAACTATGTTAGGGTAAATTCCGCACATGCAAAATATTTTAAAACTCTGTGATATTGTGACAAACGGACAAACTCAAAATCAATCTGTAATTTGGCATATGTTTAAGTTTATCTTTTGGATTTTGTGAATTAAAAAATATGTAAAAAATTTAAATCCAGTTTTGGACATCGCTGCAGCCACTTTATGAAAAAGGTAGTCGTGTACCTACAGTATATTGAAATTAAATAAATAACTCGTTTAATTCATTTATAATCAACATATATTAGTGATACAAGAAGTAGGATAATATAGCTTGAAAATTATTTGGATACCTCTTGAAATATCAAACCTATCGGTCGAAAACCGTGGGTTCATTTTGAGCTTGCGTAGTTCATGACATCCTATTACCACATATGCTGACACAAACTTCCATCCTTTTTCTTTAAAACGAGACTAAGATGGTGGTGCTATGTCCATTTTTAGCAGTGTTATTGAAGTTTAAAATTACTTCGACAAGAGCTGTCGCTTTTTTCGATGCTATTGTCTTCCCACCATCATCTTCCCAGCATCGCTTATAAAAAAAGATTTTTACGTCAAAACCAAAACTGCACAAATACCTGTTGGACACTTATTACCATAGCGTTCCGTAGCCCTGTGTACGTAGACAATTATGTGATTTTTATCACGTTGTAAAGGCAAGTACAAACCGGGAAAACTGATTAAGCTATTTACGACAAAGTCATCTTTGTAGTCATCTATTACAAAGTTTCTTGGGATGGGATGGATGGGTTCCACACCAGTTTGGAAACCATTTATACCCAAACATTCATATCATAAGTTCTATAGATATGGAATATAAAAGGTGCTGTCTAACTTACATGAATCGTTTAATTATAATTTATAATGATCATTAGTTCTCAGTGAGTATGTTCTTTTTCTTTTTATTAAAACAATATTTTCACTAATTTATAATAAAATGTTTAATGGATTATTACGCAAGGCCGTTAAATAAATGATAATATCACAACAATGTATGATATATATATATATATATATGTTGACTAAAGATATATATATATATATATATATATATATATATATACATATATATATATATATATATATATATATATATGTTGACTAAAGACGTGAAAATAATTGGCGAACTGCTAATTTTTTTATCACCACCGCCATGCTTGGCTGGTTTCACCAACAGTCGGATGCACTCGGCATTTGTTTTGTCAATCGTTATACAATTTTTCCGTGACAGGACGACTTTGATATAGCTGAAAAGTTTCACTTCAGAACTTACAGTGTTATTTCTGTATGTTTATGTATTTCCACTAGATGTTTTTCTGTATAATTTCATTGCAATCAATCTTAAACCGAAAGAGATGTGATGCTGTAACATATAGACAGACGAAGACGACGAAAATTAGGAGGTTCTCTTTTTTCTATTCGGCTACAGAACCCTGAAAAATTTTATCACACATTTGCAACCATACACTGAAGATTCCGTTACTGACGTAAATATCGATCCAAAGCGAATTAATTATGTGTTTTTCTCCTAAACCCATATTCAATTTTATAATTTTTTGTTGAAAATCCTGTTTTCATTATTTTGCTTCAGATTTAGGACTAAGTTTTATATGTTTCAATCTAATAATAACACGATAATACTTTGGGCATAGTTGCATTAGTTTGATCAAAATACGTTGAGCATGCTAATTTTATAAGTTTCATTATTTATAAAATTCTTCATAAAAAGAGCTCATTGAAATAAAATATTCAGCATAGTATTATAGTTTCTCGTATCCAAATGGAAATAGGATTTACAACCCTTTTTAAAGTATAATCAGACAGACGTATGAATAATCAGACTAATATTGTATCATTCACCTTCATTAACATATACAAAGTTATTGCCCATTATATACGAAATATTTGCCTATCGTAGAGATCGCTTGGATTTCCAAGGGTTCTTAACCCAAAAATCAGTTCAGTTCACTCGTCATTAGTGTAAATCAGTTCGAACAATCACTACAGTTCAATAGTTACTGTAGATACAGTTCAATCCACACATCGATATTGTAAATCAGCTGGAACAATCACTACAGTACAATATTTACAATAGACTACAGTTTAACCCACTCATCTTTAGTATAAATCAGTTCCAACAATCACTACAGTATAATAGTTACAATAGACTACAGTTCAATAGTTACAACGGGCCACAATTCAGTTATGTTATCGCTAGTGTAAATAATTTTAAGCAATCATTACATTTCAATAGTTACAATAGACAACGGCTCAATTCACTCATCATTAGTGTAAATCAGTTCGAACAATCACTACAATTCAATAGTTACAATAGACTACAATTCAATAGTTACAATAGACTACAGTTCAATATTTACAATAGACTGCAGTTCAGTTCTTTTATCGCTGGTGTAAATCAGTTCAAATAATCATTACAGTTCAATAGTTACAATAGACTACAGTTCAATTCACTCATCACTAGTGTAAATTAGTTCGAACAATCACCAAAGTTCAATAGTTATAATAGACTATAGTTCAATAATTACAATAGACTACAGTTCAGTTCTCTTATCGCTAGTGTAAATCAGTTCAAGCAATCATTACAATTGAATAGTACAATAAATTACAGTTCAATTCACTCATCATTAGTGTAAATCAATTCGCAGAATCACCACAGTTCTATATTTACAATAGACTACAGTTCAGTTCTTTTAATCTTTATTGTAAATCAGTTCAAGCAATCGTTAGAGTTCAATAGTTACAATAGATAATTCACTCATAATTAGTGTAAATCAGTTCGAGCAATAACTGCAGTTCAATAATTACAATAGACTACAGTTCAATTCACTCATCATTAGTGTAAATCAGTTCAAGCAATCGTTACAGTTCAATAGTTACAATAGATAATTCATTCATAATTAGTATAAATCAGTTCGAGCAATAACTGCAGTTCAATAATTACAAAAGACTACAGTTCAATTCACTCATCATTAGTGTAAATCAGTTCGAGCAACCATCATAGTTCATATACGCTACAGTTCACTTCACTCGTCATTATTGTTTAGAGTAATCATTATAATTCAATCGTTATAGTCGCTTTAGTACTATTCATTCGTCATCAGTATATATTACTTCGAACAACTGCTACAGTTCACTCATCATCAGCTTACATCGGTCCAATCAATCGATAATCAGCACAGTGCACATCTGTTCGAGCAATGGCTAGTTCAACATTGCTAGATTCCACTTGTGTAAACACTTATCAAACAACATATAAACAAATTGTCTTATATTCGACCTAGAGAATTCATTCGTAATCGACCCAGCGAGGTCTCTCCAGACTTTATATTCAGCAGACTTCATAGTCAATAGACTTCATAGTCAACAGACTTCATAGTCAACAACAGCGACAGATCTGGTATATTTAAAAATTTTTTTTATTCAACAACAGTCAGGTTCGGAACTTTGACCACAAACTGTCATATCGCACAACGATCCATTATTTAGTTTTAATAATAACAAATAAATAATAACTCATAGGAATAATCATTTCTTTGAAATACAAAATGATTATGTAATCGTTTTTTATTAAAAACTTATCTTTTTTTTTATAATGTTTTGAAAAATAACAAGATTTTCTCTGGTTAGCTGGTCTCTTTAACTTAGTTGCACTCTGGAGTTACAGGAAAAATAAACGATTCTTTCTACAGAGTACTAAGTTCCTATCTATTGTAAATAATGGAAATCACGTAGAATGTTCCACCTGCTTCGGAAAAACTGTTACGATTGCTAAATATTGCTAATAACGTAACTAAATTATGTAGTTTCCAATGTTATATAGTTTAGAGTCTTAGATGTATGTTAAGATACATGAGCATCATTTGGATACAATATCGAGAAATTGAGAAATAAATTCAGTTTTTAAAGTTCCGTACCTCAAACTGAAAAATGGAACACTTATAGAACCTGCATTCACTTCCTGCACTCACCTACATTGCAACCAATTTTACATATCACCTGGAGTATAATTTGAAAATATTTGCTACGAGGAATAAAAAAAAAATTCCTAACTTTAAATTGTACATATTGAATATATTTGGCGTTAATTTTATAGAAATTAATTATTCACAATTAAATGAAACTACGTGATGTAGTATTATTTCTACTTTCTTTAAGTTCTTTACCACGACCTAGGTTGTAGTGTTATAATATTATTTCTAATTTCTTTAAGTTCTTTACCAAGACCTAGGTTTCGTTGTATTACAACATCTTCAGGTGGGCTATTAGCAAAGATTAACTCTTAGGAACATCCAACAGCATTTATATATTACACAAAACAATAGCGGAAGCCGGGTTTGTGTGGGTTTTTCCGCTACTTACGTTAGTGAGTTTATTGTAGGGGAGTGGTGTAGTTTTTACTATACTTTCGAAAGTTATACAATATACAAGTATTTTAGTGAGGGTAATAAATTGATGTTATTCAATGAAGTTATACAATGCAAATATTCCGATGTATGTATTAAAATTAAGTGGATATTATTCTCAATAATATATTTATACAATATCAAGGGGTAACGCTGAATTAATTAACCTCACGTTAATACTTGATTTACAGCAAAGCAAAATGCTTCTTCAACAAGCATGATATTGTTTAAGAATTACTTTATATAAGTATAATATATTACAACATTATTTTTAATTGAACAAATATTATTTTTAATTAGAGGAATTGAAATTTATGCTATACGTATTTGAAGTTAATGACGTAAAGATCTAGAAGCACAGATCTAATTCTGAATGGTGTCGGGATGCTGTACTTGGATGTAAACATATTATAATGGTTGGAATATTTGAAAACAACTTGACAACTTATAGTAATTAAAGTGTTAATAAGTAATTAGTCTTACCTTTCATACTTGGCAACATTATTACATAAAAAACGAGTCATAGAGTTTCCGCGAATGAAAAAATTGGAAGAAAAATGGGCGTTTTCTCGAAAAATACTAGTTTTTTTAATGCTTTTATTCTTTTGAATTTTCGCGATACTGATTTTCAATGTTACTGGAAGACGGATTATATTTTTTTCTAAATATTCTCTAATAAAATAATATATAAAAAAATATATACAAACATGATAAAATATACTTTTTCTTAAATTTAGTTTTGTATACTCACATATTTACATATTTGCTCAATTTTTCGTCAATTTTGAGTAAGATGTAGTGTTTTCACACAAAATAAGATGTACTTTTTGGTGAGTCATCCTACATGGTATGTATCTTTTTATAATTACAGAAAAATTAGTTCATGAGAAAAATTAGTTCAGAAAAATTAGTTCATTTCTCAATATGTTTCAATTCAATCACTTTTTCATTTTCTCGAATGCAAGAAGCTAATTTAAAAAAGAATTTTGTTATGTATATTATTTGTTTGTATTACTTTAAAGACAAACAACCATACAAGTTTCTTATTCATATTCATAGCTTAAATTTTTTTTACGAAATTCCTCGTCCACCGTTAAATAAAACTGCGTGATGTAGTATTATTTCTACTTTCTTTAAGTTCTTTACCACGACCTAGGTTTCGTTGTATTACAACATCTTCAGGTGGCCTATTAGCAAAGATCTTTGCTAATAACCCACCTGAAGATGTTGTCATAGAACGAAACCTAGGTCATGGTAAAAAATTTAAATAAATTAGGAATAATACTACATCACGTAGTTTCATTTAATTGTGAATATTGAATTTCCACAAAATTAACGCCAAATATATTCAATATCAAGAAATTCTTCGTTTTATGTGTCTAGTCTATTTAATCTGTTTTATTTATTTATTTTTTATAAATATTTGACACCCAAATAATTTCTTCTGGAATATATTTTAATATAATTTATAATAAAATCAAGGTTATCACAACACGATTTACTATTTGTTCGTAATATTTTGACTAAAATTTAAGCAATATTTACTATTCTGATTTAAATAAAATTTATCTTAACGTGTTTCAGATTTTACTGTAAAAACATTTAATAAATTACTTGCTTTTTCTAGCCACTTCTTTTGCGTAGACTATGCATGTATAACTTATAAAAAATATGCAAATAAAATACAATATTTTATTTTAATTCCCCCAATCGATGGGCACTGTGATCGGATATATTTCTTCAAGCAATTGTTGAAATTTTAGGCTTTTCCTTTTCTATGGATACAATACACGATCTAGAATAAAATTGTACTCATAGAATAACTGAATATTTATAAATATTTAAAATATCGGAAGAAGATTGGTTAAAAAAACTGATTTTTTTTCCCAATTTCTAGAAATTATATCAAAATTATGTCGTCACCGTTGGTGTTGGTGTGTTGGGTTGATCGCAAATCATATGGCCGTTGAGTTTGCGTGGCGCACCGCGGGGACCGGGGTTCGATTCCCGGCCGCTAATCAAGCGGGACTGGAGAAGTACAATCTTTCGAGGTTCTGGCTACCATTTTTCCATATAAGATTTTCTTCATCTCATGTGGACACGACAACAATAACAAATCAAAATTATACTTTTTTGTCGTATTTTTAAATCTAAGACTTTACTCTTTATAATACTGAAAACTTTGAAAATTTTGTTACATTTCTTGCCATATTAAACGGTTATATCAGTATTTCGATCTTGACGAAACAGCACTCCAATTCCGAAAGAAACTTATTAGTACCACCGTACCTCGTTCGCCCCCTCGTAATATTCAATTATTAAATAATAATCCCGGCGCCTGGAGTCGAGATGGCCGGTTGCCGTGGCAACTGCCTCGCCTCTCCTGCCTCCCAGAAAACCCTCCCGCCTCTCGCTTATAGAGGCGTCACAGCCTCTTTGGTGACGTCACTCGAACACGCCCTTTGAAATGAAACGTGTTGAAATCCTTTCATATTAGTACGAAGGTGGCGAAGAAATATATATGAGAAGCAGGAGATTGAAAGAAAAATTTTTCATCCAAAACTTACAGCTTAGCCTGTGACAAATACGGGACATTGATTAACTAATATTAATTAATTTATTTATTTCAAACATTAATATACATATAAAATTATACACGCATTTGGCGGACTTATTGCCACCTGAGCGACCTCTTCCGATCAACCACAAAGGCTACATATTAGCATTATTAATGTGGAAAAACGTAAAAGACATTTGTAAGTCATCAAAATAAACAAAAAATATCAGCGTACAAATCAAAACTCGTGAAAAAGTGTGTGTATATATATGTATATATATATATATATATATATATATATTATTTATAACATATTTTATTTATAAAAAATCCCCCTTCTAGTGATTTTGAAAATCAGCATCGCGCAGACTCAAAAAACAAAAGCCCTAAAGAAATAGTTTTTTTTTTGAGAAAACGCTAGTTTTTCCTTTACTTCGTCATATTATCGGAATCCGCTCTCAATTCAGTCATTTTATACCATTTTTGCTAAGTGTAAATACCATGACTCTATTTACGTATTAAGAATTTACTTTCTTGATAACATTTCCAAGTTAAAATATAAATTAATGTTATAATATTACATAATTAATGGTATAATAATGTTATTTACATAAAAATAAAATAAATAATTAAAGAAACGGGACTAAATATAAAAAAGTAATACAAAAACAACAAATGTCTAACAAATTTTCTCATGACATGGTTAAAGAAAAGAGAATAAAATTGTGGAAGGGTAGGGCTAAGGGATTGTGAGAGGAAAGACTTTTCCAGAAACCCTGTGCAAACGTTTATACAAAGAGAGTTTCGGGTACCAGGGTCCGGTTGATTTCAAAGTTTTGCAGCTTGGAGAACAACTTTTCATTAAAAGAGGTTATATTTTTGGGAAAAAAGACTGAGCTGGTTTTTAGACTGTAACGCTAGATCGTGAGCTGACAAGCAACTTAATTTGCTTCTTGGATATGTTGAACAATTAGGATCTTTTAAAATATTACAAAGAAATGTATACATGTAAATGTATACATATAAATGTATACATATATAATGTATAAACTTGGATTACGACAATAAAGGACTTCCATTAATTTAAGTTGTAATATCATATTTATATTAAATTGTGTTAAATAAATTACATTAAAGTAATGGTTACTGAAGTAATAAACCGACAATTACGAGCCTTAGCTGTCTAAGACTCGAAGACTCGAAGGTGAAGGAAGATTGTGTCAGCAAATGCAGGTATTCATAACGCAAAAGAAAAAGACGGTGAAGCTGACGCTTTAGTATGGTTTTATATGTGGTAACGCTGTAAAATTGTGCTGTAAAATGTAAATCTTTCTGCCAACACAGTGAAACCTCAAAAATGTGATGTCATACTGTAATAGCATAACAGTGTCTGGCTATACTCATTTTACTCTGAATCAGCGGTCATCAAACCTACCGAAGCCAAGAGATAACCAAGCCAGTCGTAGACATATTCCCCTGAATAATCGTAGACACACTCCCCTGAAAAATCGTAGACACACACACCTGACAAATCGTAGACACACTCTCTTGAAAAATCGTAGACACACTCCCTTGAAAAATCGTAGACACACTTTCTTGAAAAATCGTAGACACACTCCCCTGCAATATCGTAAACACACTCTCTTGAAAAATCGTAGACACACTCTCTTGAAAAATCGTAGACACACTCCCTTTAAAAATCGTAGACACACTCCCCTGCAATATCGTAGACACACTCTCTTGAAAAATAGTAGACACACTCCCTTGAAAAATCGTAGACACACTCCCCTGCAATATCGTAGACACACTCTCTTGAAAAATCGTAGACACACTCCCTTGAAAAATCGTAGACACGCTCCCCTGCAATATCGTAGACACACTCCCCTGCAATATCGTAGACACACTCTCTTGAAAAATCGTAGACACACTCTCTTGAAAAATCGTAAACACACTCTCTTGAAAAATCGTAGACACACTCTCTTGAAAAATCGTAGATTTACTTCCCTGAAGAAATGCTCACAAGGCAGTCGAATTTAGCGAGTTCCAGTTAATCAAAAGTTTTCATTATATGTTAAATAAATTTAATTCAATATTTTGAATAAATTTAATTCATATTTTATTACCTTTTTTAAGAATAAATGACTTTTTTTTAATTTGTTTACAATTTATTTATTCCACATTTAAATATAGTCTATTCTTCATAGTCACGCCGCGCACGTTTAAATTTGTACTTGGTTCCGTATCGGATTTTGTTAAAAAGTAGTCGATATATGAAGTATTGTATAAGGTCTAAAAAGCACAATAATAATGACAGAGGGCATGAAACAAAATAAGCCTTTTCAAAGTATTGTTTAAATCATCAGTCAAAAAAAACCAGAGTCGTTGAATTTTTCATGAAAATCAGGGTACTCCGTCTCGGATAACAGACTATATTAAATTAATTTATGCAATGAGTACATGTTAAAAAAGTTATAGATTAAAAGAACTAAAAAACTGGCTTTTATAGCAATATGAACTAAAAAATAAAAAATACCCTTTGAATATAACGATTTTGGTCGAAAGCGAAAGGAGATATCGCAATTCGGTTTGCTTATTTTTTTTAATAAACTAAAAAATATGTCAAGCGTGAACGAAACTCGCGCTACGAGGGTACTGCACACATTTAGGCATTTATAAAAATTGAATGTGCATGTGCAAAATTTTAATTTTTTGGAACGAAAATATATTACCCACTATATTTTTGAGAGGCCAATATTTAATTTTTTTATGTGATATACCCACAAATTAACGACATTCAGATTTTTTCCTTCACTTGTGCTATAAGACCTTGCTTCTTTTCATGATTCTAGGTCAACGCGAAGTACCCTATAGGTTTTTATTTATTTGCGAGTGTCAAAATATACTGCATAAATGGCCATATTTTTTATTGCGTTGATTTAAAAGTTTGATTATTTTACAGCTCTAAGGGACCGTAAACCTAAATATTTGATATTAATTTTCAACTTGATAACTCAATGCGTTACTAAAAAAAAGGGTCTTGACAGACAGACAGGCAGACAAAACTGCAACGAAGTGATGTGATACTATAAGGGTTCCTGTTTTCCCTTTGAGATACGAAATCCTAAAAAGACTAAAGCAATTGAAAAAAAATAATTTTCATGCTCTCGACTTACATTTTCATAACAATCATAAGTCTGTAACTACTGTCAAGTCGTTTATATAAAAAAGTAATAACATCATTTAGGATTAATTAAACTTATTTGAAATATTGAATTAAATTTACTTAACGTATAAAGAAAACTTTTAATTAACGGGAATTCGCTAAACTCGACTGACTTATGAAGATTTCTTCAGGGCAGTATGTCTACGATTTTTCGAGGGAGTTTGTCTACGATTTTTCAAGGAAGTGTGTCTACGATTTTTCAGGGAAGTATGTCAACGATTTTTCAGGGGAGTGTGTACGATTTTTCGAGGGAGTTTGTCTATGATTTTGCAGGGGAGTATGTCTACGATTTTTCGAGGGAGTTTGGCTACAATTTTTCAGAGGAGTGGGTACGATTTTTCGAGGGAGTTTGTCTACGATTTTTCAGGGGAGTGTGTCTACGATTTTTCGAGGGAGCTTGTCTACGAATTTTAAGGGAAGTATGTCTACGATTTTTCAGGGGAGCTTGACTACGATTTTTCAGGGGAGTGTGTCTACGATTTTTCAGGGGAGTATGTCTACGATTTTTCAGGGGAGTGTGTCTACGATTTTTCACAGGAGTGAGACTACGATTTTTCGAGGGAGTTTGTCTACGATTTTTCAGGGGAGTGTGTCTACGATTTTTCAGGGGAGTATGTCTACGATTTTTCAGGGGAGAATGACTACGATTTTTCAGGGGAGTATGTCTACGATTTTTCGAGGGAGTTTGTCTACGATTATTCAGGGGAGTTGTCTTCGATTTTTAGGGGAGTATGTTTACGATTTTTCGAGGGTGTTTGTCTACGATTTTTGAGGGAAGTGTGTCTACGATTTTTCAGGGGAGTATGTATACGATTTTTCGAGGGAGCTTGTCTACGATTTTTCAGGGAAGTATGTCTACGATTTTTCAGTAGAGTTTGTCTACGATTTTTCAGGGGAGTGTGTACGATTTTTCAGGGGAGTATGTCTACGATTCTTCGGGGGAGTGTGACTACGATTTTTCGAGGGAGTTTGTCTACGATTTTTCAGGGGAGTATTACTACGACTGGCTTGGGTACCTCCTCGCTTCGGTATATTTGCTGACTCAGAGTAAAGAGTATTGTCAGACACTGTTATGCTATTACCGTACGACTGCACATTCATTGAGGTTTCACTATGTTGGTAGAAGCCTTTACATTTTACAGCGTTGCCACATATCAAACCATACTAAAAGATCACTTTATTTTGCTTTATGAATACACACATATATTGACACAATCTTTCTTCACTTCCGAGTCTTCTCTTAAGTGACATTCTAAGTCAGCTAAGGCTCGTAATTGTCGGTTTATTGCGTCATACCATACCATGATTTTAATATAACTTATTTCACACAATTTAATTTTAATATGACATTACAACTTAAATGAACTAGCGTGACCCGTGCGAAGTCTTCGCATTATTTATTCCATTATGAAGCTCAGATGACAGATCAAACAAATATTTTACTAAAATTGACATATAGAGGCGCAAGTATCAAAAGCATTGAGCTAAAGCGCCACTTTATTTATACGTGAGTGGATTTGAAATTAAACAAAAATTTTACCGACCTTCAATCATAATGACGTTGAGCCGTTAGATGGCAGCATTGCTGTTTTGTGTATATAATTTTAATAATTAATTCATTTGCAAAAACAATAGCAATAATAAATTGTTTAGTTGTGGATGCCGGTAGAGCAAGCAATTATCTATAAAATGATATATAATTTATGTGGATTAGTTGTGAGGTTTTTTCTAAAAAGGGAGAGTAACATCTTAACCTTAGCGTATTAATATATATGATAATGATGATGATGATGATGATGATGATGATGAAGGTCCTTTATTGTCGTAATCCAAAACTCTTATTGAATATATTTGGCGTTAATTTTGTAGAAATTCATTATTCACAATTAAATGAAACTACGTGATGTAGTATTATTTCCACTATCTTTAATTTCTTTACCACGACCTAGGTTTTATTGTATTACAACATATTCAGGTGGGCTCGATGTTGTAATACAACGAAACCTAGGTTGTGGTAAAGAAATTAAAGATAGTAGAAATAATACTACATCACGTAGTTTCATTTAATTGCCAAAACTCTTACTTCATTGTTTTTATTTCTTTGCAATATTTTAAAAGACGTAAATTATTCAACACATCCAAGAAGCAAGTTTAGTTACTTGTCAGCTCACGGTCTAGGGCTACGGTCTGAAAACCAGCTCAGCCTTTTTTTCCAAAAAATACTTACACTTTTTAAAACATTTTTCTGTCTGCCAGTCCCTCTGGGTTATTGATAATCACACATAAACCATTTGACATATTTTAAACAATAAATATTGCATAAACATATTTAATATTGCATACCTTAGAGACGCAACAGTGAAATAAGGTACAAGTTCAGAACCAATGCGGAAAATGTTGAGAAACAATGTTTATTTGCCTCTTTGTTTGCATGCATTTTTTTGTATTCATAGCACATTAAAATTAGTGATTTAAATAGGATTTCAAGTATTATTTTATTTAACGAAAGAAATTGGGTCATTTTTTTTATATTCTAGCTTTAACCGGTGTTGCTTTTTAAATGAAAAAAACAGATCGAATCACCAAAACAAAACCATTCTGTTTTAAGATAATTGATATATATATATATATATATATATATATATATATAAAGTAATTGATGTATGAACAAACATGAAAATTAAAAAAATTAACTTATGATATAAGTCTGGATATTTACAACTATTTAGGATTAATAACGCACCAACAAATCATCATCATCATCATCATCATATATATTAATACGCTAAGGTTAAGATGTTACACTCCCTTTTTAGAAAAAACCTCACAACTAATCCACATAAATTATATATCATTTTACAGATAATTGCTTGCTCTACCGGCATCCACAACTAAAAAATTTATTATTGCTATTGTTTTTTCAAATTAATTAATTATTAAAATTATATACACAAAACAGCAATGCTGCCATCTAACGGCTCAACGTCAATATGATTGACGGTCGGTAAAATTTTTGTTTAATTTCAAATCCACTCACGTATAAATAAAGTGGCGCTTTAGCTCAATGCTTTTGATACTTGCGCCTCTATATGTCAATTTTAGTAAAATATTTGTTTGATCTGTCATCTGAGCTTCATAATGGAATAAATAATGCGAAGACTTCGCACGGGTCCCGCTAGTATATATATAATGAAATAACTTTCAGTTTTCTGAGCGCCATGATACGAGCTTACTCAACCATTAACAACTGTCGCTAGCAATTGGATAAACGATATATTCTTTATAACAGATATTACATGTTGAACTTGCTTTTTAATAGCTTATGTCATAATATGGCTATATACTGAAAATATAATTTTATATGTCCAAAGTAATAATTATATGCAGAGCAAAGTTGAAAGCATTAATATTAAATATTTCATTTTCACAAACGCAACGATTCTAATTTCCTCTTGATAAATTAGCGTTTCACCAAAGCTTTCTTCTTGTCACTTTCTTTTTTTAATTGTTACTTATTGCTACATGACCAATCGCTTTCTTTAAACCCCAATACCAAGAGTTAAGAACTTAGTTTTGGGTAGGATAATTAAATGAAACTACGTGATGTAGTATTATTTCTACTTTCTTTAAGTTCTTTACCACGACCTAGGTTTCGTTGTATTACTACATCTTCAGGTGGGCTATTAACAAAGATCTTTGCTAATTGCCCACCTGAAGATATTGTAATACAACGAAAGGTCGTGGTAAAGAACTTAAAGACAGTAGAAATAATGCTACATCACGTAGTTTCATTTAATTGTGAATAATGAATTTCTACAAAATTAACGCCAAATATATTCAATATTTGGGAAGGACTTTAATAGACTTCAGTGAGATATTTTAAATTACATATTACAAAAAAACGATTAAAACTATTTATTTATCTATTTATTTACGCATAATTAAATTTAACTTTTTCGTAACAATAAGTAATTAACGATTTAACAAAGTTTAAACTTTCATATTAAACATGAATACTAAAGTATACAAGGTCCACAAAAGATAACGGTGACATATTTCGATAAATTTACTTTCACTCATCATGAACAAATTACATTCTGGAGCGACCATGATCAGGTGGTTGAGCAGATGGATGCCGAGGGAAACTGGCGAGTTCTGATATAATTCAGTTCTAGATGGTGGTATAGCAAAAAGATGATGATTGGATGAGCGTCGAAATTTGTCAGGTACAAGGTAGTTTTAACCACAACTAATAAAATTCTCCGTATTTCAAAGGGCTGCAGTTATAAGGGTAACAAAAATGTTTTCTTTTCATAACTTTAGGTAATATTTAGAGACATGCAGAAAAATATGGTACCCACCCTTATATCCCAAACTGACCCCCCAAAAATTAAAAAGAAACAAGATTTTTGGAAACCTACGCAAAGTATATAGGAAAACTATAACTGTAAATCCAAATGTAATTTTCCAAATATTGGGAAAATATGTTACCCCAAATTAATTATATTAGGTACTAGGGCCCCGGCTTCGCACGCGTGCAATGTAGGTACTAATGTGGTGTAATTGTGGAGCTATTAATAATATTACTGTCATTCACGCACCGCCGCCGCCGTCGTCCGTCCACGGCATCGGCATGTATTACTGCAACGACTAAACTGAACATACTGCAACGAATACTGACTTTTGGTAATTTTAAATCTGTGATATCTTCTAAAATATTAATGACAAAGATTTGCTGTGAAGAGCAAATTTTATCTACATTAAATGCTCAACGCAAACAAATTATTTAATTAAATAAGGATTAATATAATATTGATCAAAATAACTTCGAAAGTATAACCCACAAAAAATTTATAAAAATGGTCACTGTTGGACATCAGTAGGATATAGACATATGCCATCGCGGACTTCTTGTAGATATTTTTAAAAAAACATTTTGATATATCTCGTAAAGTTTAGTCAGCGTTAGCAATAAAAGCGATCAAAATTCTACTTTTTTACGAAACATTGTTTTTTGCTATTTCCTGTAAATACAACATGCATGTAATATATAAACCTTGAGGAAGAAATTATCTTGTTAAAATATATAATTAAATTAATAACATCAAATAAACAATCTAGCGACATCTATGACGTATGTGATTGTGATTATAATTATTGTCTCTGATATGTCAAACTTTCGTACATCACTATTATTAAGAAATAAAGTCTGTCAGCCATTGATTATCTAATTGAGTACACGTCGTTTTAATTTATAATATATCTGAAAGATAGTGAAAACCACATTAAAATCCGTTGCGTAGTTTAAAAGATCTAAACGTACAGATGGACAGACGCGGGAGGCGACACTGTTTTATACTATGTAAGGATTATTAAATATTTATTGCGCTAGGAGGTCCATATTAATGACGACTTATGACAAATGAAATAATTTCATTTAAAGTTACGGAACCCGCGATGCATGTGCCCGACTCGCATTTGCCCGGTTTTTAAATAAAATTGAAATTCTTTCCATTTGATTAAAGGTCATTAGGTATACTTTCAAACAAATATCTTATTTATTTATTAATCACCTGTCATAGTGAGCTAAAAGCTAGTTTTTCACGTATTAGACTTACTTGTATCCTAACATTCCGTCATCAAAATAATATTCTACGTACATATATCCTCAGTCTTATATAAATATTTGTATAATACATTAAATATTCAGAGATTTTATAATACATTGAATTAAATTATAAAAAATGTAATATTGGTAAACAAACAATGAATATTGAAATTATTGAAGTCAGCCTTTCGTTCAAAATTCACCATAATAGTTAACAGTAATAGAGTTAATTGTAATAATCATCCTGTTTATAACAATATGGATTTGAGAAAGAAAAAAAAGAAAATGTAGTGTCAATGCTGTCACAGGCCCAATGGTTGTATAGTATACGTTTAACTGACTGTTTGTGTTGAGGTAATGAGCTAGTGAATATATAAAATATTCTGTCACGATCATCACAAAGGCTACGTAGTGGTGAAGTAGCGTAATGTGTATAGAATCATACTGAAGTTTATGGCAATAATACGAGCAATCTTAGACACAGGGATGAAAACGGTTTAGAAATGTAACGGAAGTTTGTCTTCGAGTAGACTAAAAAAACAACAAAATGCATGTCTGGTTCACGCATCGAAAGTTCCGTACGTCGTTTAAAAAGGAACTAGGTTCTCCATTTATCATATGTATATAGAACCGTCGATTATGTGTTAACAAACCAAAAACATTAATATTTAAGATTTATCAATGAACATCCATATAATCTTAAAATTATATGTGACGCCAATTTTTCCCATTACATTTCCCATGTAATGGGAAAAATTGGCGTCACATATAATTTTAAGATTAGAAAAACTTTAATTTGGTCGAACCTTATAGATATAATGTAAATTTGCTGATTTTCAGTTCACGATGATTTTGTTTTGTGAATGGTTACTGCATATGGTAAAAGGACTAGAAGTGATTTTTGGATCGATTTTACTGAAAATATTGGCAATTTTAAGCTTAGGAACACCACGTCGCTGCAAACCGCCGGTCTGCATACGACTAAATTGAATAAAACACAACCAGGTCCATTGGACCTGGTTTACATGGACTGCGCACTGTTAAAGCGTAACGTATCTTCCCTTTTTTGTTTTAATCTAAGACCATGACTATATTTTATAACAAGACAATGGGTCCGTATTCCATGACGGTTGTGAAATGATGGTTTTTAAAAAACAATGTTATAATTTCGAAATGGTCGGTACGATCTCCTAATTTGAATATTTACTATTTATTGAAAATTGCTGATGAAGGCTAAAGAGTGATATGTACTCGAATGGAAAGTATTCTGAAAATTATACACGACGTCACAATTACAGTGCGTGACGTCATAATCGTACAGATTTTACGACCGTGATTTTTTTTAAATGTTTTATTTTTGAGAACAGAAAAAAATCAACAAACCACAGCAGAAGCTGAGAATAAACACACAAATCGCTGACTTCTCTGCTTCCATACCATATTTCATGTGATTTAGTGGAATATTTTCGGAACAGAACTGATTTGTCTGACTGTAGCAAGGATTTTTCAAAAAGTACAAAGAAAATAATAACTTCTAAACTATCGATTTTCGTGTAAGTCATGTTTTCTTTTAAATAACTTGTCACGATGTTCTTTATCTGAAAAACAAATTTAGACCACTGTAAATGCGCCATCTTATACTTGGCTTTTGGCTGACCTCCTTGATGTATTTTATATAATGTTGCAGGATTCTTCAAATAATTCATCACAATATTCTAAATTTAATATTCCCATTCACCATTATATTTTTGGTCTTTTTAAATAATTGATAGTTTTAATTTTTACTGCATTAAAACTTTTCCGCATGGTGTTATCCTTAAATAGTACAAAACAAAGTCGCTTCGCGCGTCTATCAGTCCTTTTAAACTACATAACGAATTTTCATGCGGTTTTCACTATCATTCAGATAATTTCTTCCAGAAGGTTTATAGGTATAGTACATCCATGGTATATTTACAGAAAATATGAAAAAGTCAATGTTTCGTAAAAAAGTAGAACTTAGGGCGCTTTCATTGCTAACGGTGACCAAACTTTACGAGATATATCAAAATGTTGTACTATGGAATTGGGTATTTTATAGTAATGTAGATAATATATCTACAAAAAAGTCCGCGATGGATATATCTATATCCTACGGATAACCCGGAGTGACCATTTTTATTAATTTTTTTGTGGGTTATACTTTCGAAGTTATTTTGATCGATTCATCTTTATTTAATTAAATAAGTTGGTAGATAAAATTTGCTCTTTATAGTAAATCACTATCATTGATAGTTTAAAAGATATCACAGATTTAAAATAACCAAAAATTAGTATATATTATATAATAATATTACTGTCATTCACGCGCTGCCGCCGCCGTCCGTGCACGGACGGCGGCGGCAGCGCGTGAATGACAGTAATATTATTATTTTTCCCGATGTGTCCGAGTAGTTACGTAAGAACTAGCTAGTCACCGATTGTTATAATTCCCAGTTTTTAACGGGAGCTGGCATATTCCGTGCCAGCTTCTACAGATTCGCCCTTAGAGATAGCCCAGCAACCTGCGGTTTCGAGACGCAGGACATGAGTCACGTTTCGTTCCACTGCAGTGAGCACAATGATGCGCGTAGAGTTTTTTAGAGAGCATGCGTCTTAATTTTAGAATATAATCAGGCGGAGCTTTATTATGTGACATCTTTAGTCACCGTGACTTGGTTGAGAATGGACCGGTCTTTGAGTCATTTAGAGCATTCGTCATGTGTGTTCTTGAAAAGAAGTAGACCTTAAATGATTCATTGAGAAGGGACAGACCCTAACCCTGATGGGTGGAAGCGCTGAGATTCTAGTTCCGGGACACTATTAGGGGACTTTCGATGGTACCCTCTTTTGGATGAGATGGGATGTTACGGGTCCCAGGAGGTACAATGAGACAACCTGGGTAGAACGGCAGTAATAGTGTTTGATTTTATTCAGATTTGTTATGAAAAAAAGTTGCAATCAACTGTAGTTTCATCGTCCTGTTCGTGCTGAATACATATTTCCTGAACATGAATATTGTACAAACACTTAAATGTAAAAAAAGTGTCTATATCTCGAAAACTAAGAGACTTTTATTGAGTTCAAATTTTGCCAGCAATCTAGTCGTAGATTGACCTGTCATAGCCCCTTTTCCGTTGGTGCATGACTTACGGGACATACTTATATATATATATATATATATATATATATATATATATATATATATATATATATATATATATATATATATACACGGTGTCCGGAAAAAAACAGAATAATAGAAAAATATGACCTTTTAAAAGTATTCATAATTATTTGTCGTCTTTTTCATACAAACGACACTTGCGTACATTATTCAGCGCTGCTCAGGGAATAATCCGTAAAAAGCAACGAAGACATCTAGCTGCCGGGCAAGTACCCCGCTCCGTGCAAGTATTGGGTGTGTTAAAAAGAGTTATATGTAATACTTTTTGCACTCAATTAGAAAAAGGGCGTATTTTAAAAAGGTTTTATTCCAACGACAATTTACTCCTTTATAGCCAACGAATTTGTCCGACGTTTATTCCCGGACACCATGTACAATAGGGCTTTGAACCAAAAGGTTAAAAAGAGTATTTGCAAAAAAAATTCTGATGTATGCTTACGACCACACGATAAAAATGAAAACGTCTAATATTAAAATATATATAATAGTAATCACATTCATGTCATATGATGGATATTAATTCAGCGAATCGGGAACAATTATATAGAGATTATACTTTTAAAATACAATAACATATGTATATTATATTAAACTACTCCCAATTTAAATATTAACCAAAAATAAAACATAATTCCTGAAATGATGTATTCGGTGTTAGACAGTGAACTCGCTCGGCCGATGCCGAAGAGAGCCGAGTATACCCGTAAGAATGAAATATACTTATGGCAACTAAAATACCTTGTAGATTATTTGCCATAAGTATATTTCATTCTTACGGGTATACTCGGCTCTCTTCGGCATCGGCCGAGCGAGTTCACTGTCTAACATTGAGTACATCATTTAAGGAATTATGTTTTATTTTTGGTTAATATTTAAATTGGGAGTAGTTTAATATAATACTTTAAATTCAAATTTAATTAAATATCTGAAAAAGGGCGGCGCCTAAAAAGTAGTTCACTTCAGATTTTAAAATTGTGCATAGTGTGCCTAAAAAAGTAACAAGGTCACTCGGCCGATGCCGAAGGGGCCGAGTTTACCCGATTCAGCATCACCGACCCAAGCGTAACGCACACTACTTAACAATAGTGCGCGGTTCACTGATCAGGACTAGTGCGCCTAAAGAAGTTTTCACATCAAATACAATAAAAAAATTAATAAAAAACGCCACTCGCGAACAAGTTTCTTTATAGATATATTTGTAAACGGATGTGAAGCGTTATAAGATATAATTGTAAGAATATAATTATTTAAAGCAAACATTACTAAATTTTATAAAGATGTGGAGTGGAAGAGTGGTTAGGGAAACCAAAGTAAGATTTGTAAGAAACATATTATTTTCGATTTTCTGTACGATGTCGAGACATGGGCCATAAAAGAACCAGAAAGAAAAAAGATGGACATATTTCAAATGCGGTGCCGCTGCTACGGATATCCTGAATCATTAAATAAACTAATTTATCTATACTCCAGGAGCTGGAAGTAGAAGCAATGTAGCCCACTCTCTGCCTACAAAGGATTTATTTTGGCTACATAGCTTAAGGTGAAAAAGATTGCGTAGGAAAACTAGTCACAGTAAGCAAAATAGCGAGTGAGAGACTGAGAAGCCGTTTTCTAGATGGTCAGTTCAGATATGAATGTTATCCAGTATGGCTTTCATCAACGCCATACGACGCGCCCAAGATTAGGACCAGTGGAAAAGTGTAATAAAATATTACAAATTGGCAACTCCAAATGCACACAACCCTCAATCATGAGGAGACGACTAATAAGTACATGTTTTTAAGCAATCATACACAGCAAAGTCAGCAACGCGACATATATACTCTAACTTGAGCACAAGATGTATGTATATACAGTTAGCAAGACTACGTATATGATCGAAGAGTTTAATTAATATACCAAAAATTGCCTTAACAATCCTCATAATCTGCCTATGATACTTCCGTTTCTAGCCTTTCTTTCTCATGTCAGGATAACCAGGCTTCGGAGCGAGCTCATTCTCAAGCCAGCCTTATGAAATTCACATTGAAAAAAGCATTTCCTCTCAAGTTTACCTCGGTCAACTTGAAAATCGGTCTCGAAGACTCTGTAATTCTAACTACGAAGTAAACTTTAAGGGAAAACTGAAATTTTCTAGAAATGAAAAGGGAAATTAAGGGTTTCCTTATATAATATGAAGAATGGAGCCCCGAGAACAGATTCAGTAAGTATCGTAATCTCTATAAAAAAAGAAAAAGACAGAATGAAAGGTAAAAGTCCCCCAGAGTGTACTTGATCAAGACTTAATCTAAATTAGATTTTAATCCGAATCCTAAACATCATTACCGTGAAAATCTCAGTTAAATCAGTTCCGTTATTTCTGCGTTATGCTGAATTTGTTTTGCTTTTCATTGGAAATGGAAAACTTTAAAGAAATTCAAGTTGAATCGATAGGTAGTGTAGGAACAAAAAACTCCAACGTAATCACTATCAACTTAAAATAGACCGACTAGGGACTTTTATTTTATTTTTGTTATTATGGTGGGCAGACCTCCCGTCGGGTACTAGACCGTCAATTGAGGTTTAGTTCTCTTGAGACGTCGTCTCACATGCGTCATATCGACAATCCCTTCCATCTCAGAGTTTTTGTAATTTTGCATGATTTATTTTGGAAGGTTTGTATTTACTGAATGTTTGTTTTTATTTTGGAATGGAAATTTCAATGAAACTAATTAGGAAGCAAGCAATGACGGCGACGGTCAAAAATGTTTTAAATGTTCAAAAATTATTACAGATTGAATGAAAGAAAAAATAAAAATATGCATAATAAATATATAATAAAAAATATAATAAAAAATCATTTATATAATAAAAATATTTTTTAAAATGAAATTTTTCCTTCTGGGCGCTTGAATTGTCTAGGGGTTAAAGAAAAACAAGCACATGACGCCATCTGTCGCGTAGATAGAATGACACGTTTCGTTGAGCTTTCAATAAATATTACTTGATGGCGCTAAACGAATTTTCAAGCGTAATTTATGTGACAATGAGAAACCAACTTAATCTCTTCTAAATATATATATATATATATATATATATATATATATATATATATATATAGTCTTGATTATAATTATTTTGTACTAGAAGTAATTGCTACTGTATAAAACAAATATTCAATAACAGCTACCACCATCTTTAGCGTAACATTAAAATCTAAATTGCACGACTTTGCTCTTTATTCCGCTAGATGGCGCTGACAATAAATATTTATTCATTTTTCGAAATTAACGTCTTAAAAATTTAGTGGGTCAACGAAATTTTCTTTGTAATATTTTTAATAACTTTGTAATAAAATGGGTGTTGCAACGAAAAAAGTGACTCTTAGGTATTTTTAAAGACGTAAGCTAATAACCAAGAATAATTTAGTTGTTAAAAAATACAGTTTTCTCTAAAAAATTATAACTTTTTAAATAGGGTCGACGTTCTTTGGTAATATTAAAGTATTTCTATGGTTTGATTCTTTGTCTTGTTTCAATATTTTTTTAATAAACAGTTTCGGAAAAGGTATCTGTAAATCTGTCATTTTTATGGATTTCCAAATAAAATAATTTTGTAGCAATTTTCATAACTGTCATGTAATGTATGTAAAATATAATATTACTATACTAACTATGTAAAGAAAAAAAGACTTGTTAGTTTCTTACGATGGTTTGACATAAAAATGATTTATCCGATTTATATGAGACTATACCCAATCATAAAACCTACATAAGCAAAGTTGGCGTGGATGGGTTATACCTATAATATCAAAACCGTACAAAAAACAAAGAGGTCACTCGAATACTATAGAAATAAAAAAATTTGGTTACATGGTTATCAATGTGGATACAGTGTTCTATCGACAGAAAATTAAAGAGGAATCTGAGATTCGGTTTTAAAAAAAAATAAGCATCGTATTGTTTATGTAAATTACAAATGCTTTCATAGAAGACATTACGCTATAAAGGGTTCATTCACGAAACATAGAGATCGCTAAAAACGTTCACGACCCACATAACAAAACTTTGATTACACGTCAATGTCGGTCAAAAATTCTTGTGAAATGGATAGAATAATAAAAATTGGTTTCCAACCGATAAATATTGATGGAACATAAAAAAGTACGACTCACAAAGAGAAGAAATTATTTAAAACTGACAGTATTATAAATGTGACAGAATTTAATTAATGAATATTGATTCAAATTACCGGTCAAGTAGTCATAGAAACGAGAATCTCCATCAAGTACGATGTAAATTTGTTGGTAAGTAATGTCCAACTGTAATTATTACGTATTATAATAATCAAATAAGTGGAAAGAGACAAGTTAATTATAATAATAAAAAAGCGCAATGAGGAACGGGACAAGTTAGTGAAGTTAATTATTCGCTACTTCCCTTTACTTAATCGAAAGAAAACTTATGTTTTGTATGGTGACAAATAACAGCCATTAATCTAAATATCAAAATACGGCCAAAGGAACATAAACCAATTCGAAAATTCATGTGCGCCATCTATTGCAATTAAAGTAAACTACTTCGTCAGTCACATGGCCGACTGTGTGCGATCGTAGATGTAATGTTGCTTGGCGTTATCTCATTTTATTAATATTTAACTAAATTAAAAAAAATGGTTTTCAATTTGTACACATGTATATTGATATGACAATGCTTAATAGCTTGAAATTTATGTAAAATAATGAAAAAAGTTATTTTTATATAACAAAAGGCAATTAAGTATAATAGGTAGATAGAATGGCACTATACTACATAGATAGATATGTCAGGTATTACTTAAAATTAAGGTGGCTTAATTATCTCAACTTCATTTTGTGTCAATCAGTTTTAATTTATTCTCTGTATTGGGAGGTCGCATACTTACAGTTGTCAGCGTTGGTAAGATGATTAAGCAAGAACCGATATATACTTCATCAGTGAAGAAAAGGTTAAGATTTAAAAAATTTAATTTATCTTAAAGAAATTATAATGTTATAATACTCTCCGTCTACATACATATACATATCTACGGCACGTTTTTGATAATCATTAATCCTATTCTCGTATTTTATATTATTTTAGTCTAAAATATTTGTTTATTACTTTAGTGCAAAATTGGTAATGTGCAAGGTATATCGAAAGATAGACATTTAAATTTTATCTAACCACACAAGAAAACGCGAATTTTTGACAACTTTGTCATAGTACAATACAAGTTTATAACGAATATTATTAGATCATCTTCAATTACGTTATGCTTACCCGTTTTATTTACTTTTACAAAAAAGTCCCTTTCTTATTACTTTTACCTGCTTTGAAATTAATCAGACATTTAACACAATTAAATTAATATTAATTTCAGAAAGATATAAAGCAAAATCCAATTGTTTGTAAATATTTCAAACTAGCGGTAGTAACGTAACTATGATGACAGTTGATGATAAATATTTTGATTGTCAGTAGATGGCGCTAAAAACATTTTGACAGCACCGTAAACATGTTGATTAACTGTCACCAGATGGCGCTGATAACATTTTGCACAATTTCTATTTAGAAATTGCCAATAATTTTGATTAATATTTCTCACGAAAAAATGAAAACAGAATAATATAAATTTGTTCATTTATCACCAGATGGTACTGATAGTATCTCGCAAAATATTTATACTAACTCGCTATCCAGAATTTTTCTGGGTAAAAAGGGAGCATGAATGCATTTTGTTTTATTCGCCGTTTCATTTACGCCTAATTATGTTCCAGAAATGCTGAAATATGTGTTTATTTATTTCGATTTGAGAGTCTAAACACAAATTTTCATGTCTCTAACATTAATTATTTCAAAATTTTTCCATAAGTTTTTCTGTCCCTATTTTTAAATCTTCAAAAAACCCTTCCTCAACGAGCATCTAGAAGTCAAAAGAAATGTATGTTTCAATCCAAATGTTATTTTTGTAGGCTTTAAAGGTCTGGAGTTTTCGCGTTGAATCAGACTATGAGTGGCATATGGTTCATATATATATATATACATATATATATATATATATATATATATATATATATATATATATATATACATATATACATATATATATATATATATATATATATATATATATATATATATATATATATATATATACCATACGGGGGCAATCCAAAAAACCTAATGATAACAAAATCGGGGGATACAGTTTGGCGTTGCAGTTTCGAATCTATCCTCTACAAAAATTATACCCCTGGATAGCTAAAGGATCAAAATATTCATTACGATAAGCGAGAACAGTGACGCATCGCACGCAGTGGAGGGGGAAACGCCGCCATTTTGCGATTATTTTGTTGCGTATCGAGATTTGCAATTAGTATAACTTTTGATTCGGAAAAGCTACGATGTTCATTTAAGTTTTAATCGTCAGCTGTTTTAATCGTCAAAATCTATCGATTGTATTTAAAACATTAGTTTAAAATAGTGACAGTGAAAGAATAAAAAATATTATCAAAAATATTTTATTTAAAAAATATAACCCGTTACATAGACGTATTCACGTATAACACACGGCCGTGTCCATGACACAGACACACCCCGTTTTTTTAATTCGCTATTGCTATTTAGTAAATAATATTTAATTTAAGACTAACACAATGAAATTCGGATACGTTATTTTTTTTTAAATCGTTTATAACTACCCGCGTTGACCAACGAAGGTAAGTTATCTGCAGTGACTGTGAACTTGGAGTGATTATGTAAGATAAAACAATGTTTTAATACACACTAATATATAAAACGGAAAAGTAATAAACAGCCAACGCCATCTTTAGTCTGATATTCAAATTTCAACGAACAAATCACCCTGGAACCATATATCCGCAGAAAGCAGAAAGCTCATAATTGGAGGAGGATTTATAGGTTCTATATCACCAAGCTATGATCCAGAGGAATAGAGCCATGATAAGAAAAGTAACCAATACAATGATAAGAAAAATAATTCAGAGAACCCATTTGAATTAAAGAACGCGAGTGAAGTGGTTTGGAAAAAATACAATGTGTCGCCAGTTTTCTGATCTTTATTACTATGTCAAATATTAGAACAATCTGTTTCTGATAAAAACGGCTGTGACAGACGAACTCGTCCTATTGTTGAGGCAATTCTTGATAGAGTAGTTAAAGTTTTCGGCCATATATACTTGTGGCGTTGTTGAACGTACATATATTTTCCACTTTTGAAATATCGCGTTTTTGTTTCCGAGGTAACAAAAAAAATATGATTGCGAACAAAGGAAGTCAGAAGACATAAGGATGATTTTTCTCAGAATTCAAATTGGCCAATATTTTTGTTATAACAAGAGTCACCAAGTAACCATTGTTCGTTGTTGAAGTGAAAACTTCGCTAGACGCATCTGCACCTGCGCTCTTTACTCTGAAGTGAAAACTTATTCTGAGCAGTGAATGAAGGTGAGGCGTTCTTTGCTCGGATCGGTGACGCTGAATTGGAAAAACTCGGCTTCCTTCGGCATCGGCCGAGCAAGTTCACTGTCAAAATACGGAGTGGCTTCAAAAATCACGTTCTATTTTTGAATAATATTCTCCAACTAATTCCCCATTCGGTCAGCTTCGTTGCGTATTGTCGGCTCTTTACGAGGTAATTCGGCCAACTTCGAGTCTGTTCGGTAAGCTTCGTTGCGTCTTTTCAGCTCTTTCGGACTTAATTCGGTCAGCTTCGTGTCTTGTCAGCTCTTTCCGAGTTAATTCGGCCAGCTTCACGTCTTGTCACCTCTTTCGGATTTAACATGTTTTTTCTGCAAAATTAGAATTTGTTATTTTTCGAAGTATTTTTACAGTTTAATACAAAATAACTATAATGTAATATTTAGAAAATTTGTTTTTAATGCATAAAAATTTAGGTATTCGTTCAGTACAGCAAAAATGCTAATTTTGGTGATTTTTTAAGTTAAAATTATATATAAAAAATGACGTATTAAAAAAATACGACTCATTATTGAATAAAATTATTTTAAAAAATTTACTTACAATGAATGTATGTATTTTGTTATTATTGAAGTATTTTTCACTATTTTCACTTTACATTTATAATTATATACTAAACACTCAATAAACATTTAAACAGAAATTTTAATAATAAAAATTTTAAAAGTATTAAAAATGTATATAATTATGACCTTTACATATTTAATTTATGACATATAAATGTTTAAATGATATTTTATTGGATCCTCTTTAATCTCTTAATATTCCTTGTTTTTTTGGGCTGATAAATAGTGAAATTTTTATTGTTCTTAAAATACATTTGTTCCTAATTATTAATTTATAATTAAAAAAATATGAACTAAAGATTTATTAATAAATTTTTAAGATTGGTAGAATCGAATGTTTTTATTAATATTAAGTGAGATAAACGTAATATTTTAAAAATTTTGTAAATTTTTATTAATCTTTTATTTTAATTTTTCCCTTACTATCACCAATCATTTTATTTTTTTTAAATATGTAGTATGTAATTATAAATTTAAAGTAAAAATAGCGAAAAAAATGCTATATAAGAAATGGAGAAATTACTGGAATTAGGTATTTTTCTTATCCCATCAATTTTTCATAATAACCGAGACATATTTTTTTAAATACATCGTTTTTTATGTATATTCTTCCATTAAAACATCGATGAAATTGACATTTTTGCTAAACTTCACTGGTTGCAAAAGTAAACATGACAATATGTGTAAGTAAATTATATTATCTATGACAATATTTAACAGGAGCCTTTATATTTTTCCATTTCTGCCACAGCGAGCGCTGCAGTCGATTTCATTACCCCCGCTCTATATTCCGCACCCGGCCAATTATCGGCTGTGTATTTGCACGTCACATGTTGAAGCTTCATTTAAGCGTGAACCGTAACGAAAACCGTAAGAGAAACATTAGTTGTTTAATAAACTTTAAATCAAACCGAATTGCGAATGTTTTTACTTTCTGCTAGTTTTTGTTAGGTGTCATTTTTATTATTATAAGAGTAAATGTGAGTTAGCCCTTGTAATTAGAATGTTTATACTACTTATATTTGCGTAGATACCTTAAGGTTCTGTTTAATTTCTATTGATTCATAAAATACATAAAATTTACGTACGAAAAAATTAGTAAAATTTATAAAAAGTAAGTTTGTTTTGTCAAATTATCTATCAGTTTATAACTAAATTATTAATTTATTGAAATATGGGTTTACAATGTGCTATACGAAGCAGCTGTAACTATAGTTATAAATTATGACTTCACATTAAGCAAAGTTTCATGGTTTGATGAATTTTCGAATTTGTATCGTTTAATGAAATCGTCCATAAAATTGTATACTAGTAAAAACCGTAAATAATAAAATTATAACTTTTTACGGAGCAAAGCTTGGTAATATTTTAGTAAAATCAAAGTTTCCCCGCTAGTATGATGCTTAAAATATCCTAAAAAGATAGGAATGAAGGATTCAAATACGAGTAGTTCTGTCAGCCATCTTGGACCTGTTTATAATATTTCTATGAAGATTCCAAAAGAAACAAAGAAACTATATGAGTATAACTCTAGTTTTGTTAGCGATAAAAAATGAATAAATGTCCTACTTAACTGACCTTAAAGCTTAAACCAACGAAGACATTGTCATAATTAAATGAAATTACGTGATGTAGTATTATTTCTATTTTCTTTAAATTCTTTACCACGACCTAGGTTTCGTTATATTACAACATCTTCAGGTGGGCTGTTAGCAAAGATTAACTCTTAGGAACTTTCAACGGCATTTATATATTACACAAAACAATAGCGGAAGCCGGGCTTGTGCGTATTTTCCCACTGCTTACGTTAGTTAGTTTATTGTAGTGGAGCGGTGTAGTTTTTATTATACTTTCGAAAGTTATACAATATACAAGTGTTTTAGTGAGGGTAATAAATTAAACTGATGTTATTCTATGAGGCTATAGAATGCAAATATTTCGGTGTATGTGAATAAATATAAATAAAATAATACAAAAATTGCCGGAAGATGTTGTAATACAATGAAACCTAGGTCGTGGTAAAGAAATTAAAGAGAGTAGAAATAATACTACATCACGTAGTTTCATTTAATTGTGAATAATGAATTTCTACAAAATTAACGCCAAATATATTCAATAAATTGTCACTTAACGAAATTATGTCGATTTTAACTTAAAAAGAAGATCGATTGATTCGAGCACTTACTTAACATGATTTTACACTTGTGTCTATTTGACAAAAACGTTTTAAAGTAACCAAAAATGAATCCGATGTAATGAAACTCAGAGTGAAATTTTATGAAGAAAATGGAAAGGAAACAATAAATGCTTTACATCATTTATGCTTCGATCAGTCGGAGCGATTCATTTTAAACGTCGATGACCAGATAGGTGTGATAAATGGAAAGTATTTTAATAACCGTGTCCACCATACAGATGGTACGTTTGATAATTTGGAGCCAGTATATATCCCGGGTAAACGCGAGCAACAAAAATGAAAGAATTTATCGAAGAATGCTTATAAGAATTCGGTTTGCGTTTTGAACTTCATGTTGTAGCTGTGACTAGCAATGAGCCAAATGCTATAGCCGCGAAAGTCATGCTGAAACGGTCTTCTGCCACAATCCTGCTATCCATTTATGCATTGTAACGTTTTATATATGATAGTGAAAATGCAAGTCGTAATATTGATGCATTTTGTGTATTACGCAGTTTTGGTGAGGAAAGTGGTTACTGATTATCCATTCTGACGTTTTATATACAATAATAGTGAAAACGCAAGTCGCAATATTGATGCATTAGGTATAAAGCAGTTTTGGTGAGGAAAGTGGTTACTGATTATCAATTGTATCGTTTTATATACAATAATAGTGAAAACGCAAGTCGCAATATTGATGCATTAGGTATAAAGCAGTTTTGGTGAGGAAAGTGGTTACTGATTATCCATTCTGACGTTTTATATACAATAATAGTGAAAACGCAAGTCGCAATATTGATGAATTAGGTATAAAGCAGTTTTGGTGTGGAAAATGGTCACTGATTATCCATTATGACGTTTTATAAACAATAATAGTGAAAATGCAAGTCGCAATATTGATACATTCGGTATAAAGCAGTTTTGGTGAAGAGAGTGGTTACTTATTATCCATTCTGACGTTTTATATACAATAATAGTGAAAACGCAAGTCGCAATATTGATGCATTTAGTATATAGCAGTTTTTATGAGGAAAGTGGTTACTGATTATTCATTATGACGTTTCATAAACAATAATAGTGAAAATACAAGTCGCAATATTGATGCATTTGCTATAAAGTAGTTTTTATGAGGAAAGTGGTTACTGATTATCCATTGTGACGTTTTATAAACAATAATACTGAAAACGCAAGTCGCAAATTTGATCCATTTGGTATATTAAGCAATTTTGGTGAAGAAAGTGGTTACTGAGATGATGATCGTGACTCGGGAAGTAATAAAATTTAAATAAAGTTTTGAAGGAAACACGCGTATTGGTAAAATTATTCAGAAAGAGTTCTTTAGAAAACTTTGCTTTACAGAAATATATAAAAGAAAAATTTGGCCCAAGTAGAACTTATTATTAAAACTGAGAATAATTTGAATTTCTACAATGGAAATGTTCAACACTTTTGAAAGCTGAGGAATACGATAAAACAGAATTGATTGATTTGAATATATCCTCAAGGTGAAGTTATGGCAATATCTGCACACCAGAAGCGTTATTAAACATCTTGTGTTCATTGACGCACTATCGAGAAAACATGAGTCGTCTAATCGACTTTTATTATTTCATTGGACACAAGATATTTAATAAAGCTTGTAGTGTACAGATATTGCCACGACTTCACCTTGAGGACATATTCAAACCAATAAATTTTGTTTCATCGTATTTCTCAACCTTCAATAATATGTTCTACTCGAACCAATTTTTTCTTTTGATATTAGAAGCCATAATAAACGTATTGGTTGAGTAATCACAATCGATGGAAGAGGATTTGGCTACCGCATTTTTAGAATTTCTACTGAAGATACGAAACCGATTATCAGATGATGCAATATATTTTCTCATATTTTTAAAATCATAATTTAATAAAAATAATAAGTTAATTTGTTATATTATTTGGAAACTATCAACTAGCTTATTTGGTAAGTCTGACAGCATTTAATCTCGACATCGTGTACAGTAGAGTTTTTTGTTTCTTTTTTTAATTATGCTTATTAGCTTAGCTAAACAAGATTTGGCTAAATCGACTTTTATTATTTTAGTGTAGTATTAATTCTTAACTACAACAGAAATTGTTTAATTAAATGACTTAATCATTTTGGTTATAATTTTGCGATTTAGATTAAATATATAAGATCAATTAATAATTGAGTTATTTTAAATTATTATTAATTTATTTATTTATATTATTAGTTATTTATATTATTATTAACAAAATGTGGAAAACTAATTAGAATTACGTTACAAGAAATATATTGTTATTAATTGAATTAAAGATAACTTTTATGTACATAATAAATATTATTTAATTACAAAGTAAATTTGTACTTTTATGTTTTACATATTGTCTGACCATTCGAGAAAACTCAAGATTTCGCAGACGAAACTCGAAAATAAAAATAAGTCGAGAAATGCGAAACTGTAGTGGGGAGGTTGATACCTGTCAGTGGCAGTCGATACTTGTACGTCTCACAGGCTGGACGTTGTCGATAAGCTAAACTTGTTTATTTCGCTATGGTTTCGACTATTTTATTATTTCTTCTATGGATATGACGATCATTATAGTTATTTTCATGAGTATTACCAAATATTTTCCGCTACAATACTAAAACAGTTTAAAATGAAATCGATTAGATTCGCACTTCAATTCTTTTTTCTATATGTGGATATTAAAACTAAATTTTGAATGAATGACCTTTTGTATTAAAATGTAGACTTATTCGTCTATTTTACTAATATAAAAAAAACTGCGTATAATTGCGTCATTTTGTATTAATGTTTTTTTTCATCTTATCTGTATGGAAATATTTAATTTTAAATAAAGCTGATTAATTAGGTTCTATTTCACTTTAGTTTTGGAAACTAACGATTTTTTTACGAGACATCTTTATGACATAAAGATCAGTGTATATAAAAAAAAACATGGAGTATATTTTTTTAAGAAACAATGTCCCGACTTAAATATAAAATATCATGTCTTAAGTCAGAATTTAACATTATATGGCTAAGATAAAATGGAAAAAAGAAGCGATATTTTGAAAAAAATCGAGAATGGTTACTTACTTCAAAAGGATTTTCTAGTTTTCTACCGAAACTATGGCAAAAGGGGCAGACCTTAAAAATATTTTGAAAATTGCAGTTGAAGATCGAAGCGTGCAAAAACGTAGCTATTAACAAAGAAACATTCTTCGAGATTTCTTATGAAGTTTATGAAGCCTCCGTTCTTCTGTTTTATTAGATGTAGCGAAAATCATTAAAGGTGTAACCATGACTAGTCCAAAATGTGCTACAAAATACCGGACAGCCTTCAAATAAAAATTTTCAATACAGAAGCTAATCGGGGCAATGGTATGAAAAGTATAATAAAATAATGAGAAAGCATTTAACATGCTTCCTATCATACAAAATAATTTAACGTCTCTGCTCGCGAGACGAACGAGCTTTCAAAAAAAAAAACAAATTAATTACATAGATGATCAGACTGCACAGCTTCAACCTACATCATGCGGATCCGAAGAAAACAATGGTAACCTTGAAATAAACCATAAACCTCAGTTTGCCATGGTATACGATGAGGTTTGTGATGCAATCACAGAAACAATGTCGACTCAGCGATGTTACATTTGTGACCTGGCTAGTGAAGATTTCAATCATCTTTATAAAGCCGTGACTGCAAGAATTGAAGACTATAAATTATCAATCGGGCTCTCGATTTTGCATGCGCATGTAAGATTTCTTGCGCAGCTTCTCCATATATTATATAAATTGCCATATAAAAGCTGGCAAGCAAGAGGGCAGGATGACGGGATTGTTGAACAACGAAAGAGAGTGATACAAAAACGATTCAAATAAGAAATTGGGTTAGTTATTGATAAAATCAAACAAAAGCTTGAAAATACTAATGATGAAAACACAACTAGAAGGGTTTTGGTCACAAACATACTGGTATAAATTTGAAGTTGGTGCAAAAGTTTAAAACCATATTAGAAACGTTGGCAAGCGAAGTTTATTGGACACTATCAAATACAAAGAATACATAATGAATACCGACAAGATGTATGTAGGGTTGTACGGTTGGTATCCAATGTCACCAACCGTACGCAAGATCTTAATACCCGGTACTGATGTTTTGTCAAGCTTCTTGTTACTCATTGAGCAATTAAATGAAGAGGCACAGGAAGCTAATAACAAGGTATTTAAAAAAAAACGAAAAGTTTCCCAAGAAAAATAAACAGAGAAGAAATTAATCAGGACCTAATTAATAGGTTGCTTGTAGCCTCAGATCCTCTAAAATTAAGCATGTAAACTCTCCTCAGCCAAGAAAACCTTTTTTGTAAAGAAGTTCTGGAAATGCTGATTGTTCCTAACACTGAAAAGAGTTAAGGTGATAGCTTTCAAGAAAGCAGTGGCCTGATCCACAAAAAGTTTTATATAACATATTATACTATCAGTACTAATAGATATTTTATATGTAATACTTTAAAAATAACTAATCCAAGATTTATTGCTTTGTTTTTATTTGTTTTAACATCGATAGGCAGCATAAGGACTACTTTTAGGAACCTTGGCCCCACTGTAACCTTTTTTATAATCTTTTGATCTACAACGCTTATATAAACCATTTTATTATGTTAGCGTTGTAATAACTTTGTAATTACTTTGTAAATATCATATCAATGTATGTGTAAAAAATAAATTCAATCTTTTTTAAACAAAATCTTTGATTGGCCACTATTTTCGACAATTACATCAAACATCAACTTCCAACGCCAAATGGTCACCGGAATAATGCATATGGTGAGCAGGTACTGAAGTGATTTCATAATTTTTCCGTTTTCAAGTTATGGCACGAAAAACTAATCAATTTAAATAGTTATTTTTTTCTTACCTTTATCTCTTTTTATATAATTTTTTTTTGTGGCAATCATCATCAACATAAACACACTTCATATATCGATCAAGTAATTTTATTATTTCTTGACAACAATAAGATTGTGTTATGCTATGAAAATATTCGTTAACCCCCCTTTTAAAGGATCATTGTCGTTTTTTTTTATTTGAATATTATATTAAGCAAATCGAAGCTGAATTCTGACTATAAAGCTCGTATTTGATTTCATAAAATTTGTGATTGCGTACGGCATCTTTGGCTACTTTGAATAGTTGTCGGTCAACAGTTATTTAAATCAACAATAATGGCACTCGGCATTTATTGCAATGCTGGAACGAGTGGTTTCTGGCTGCCGCAACCAAGAACCTGGAAAAGTTGACTGAAGCCGCGACGACATCTTCTTACAAGTAATACGTCGTGATCGTAGTTCATTTGAAAGTTCATAACTTGCTTATTTTTAATAATTTTTTCACTCCTAATGTCACACTACTTATTTACTATTTTTCATAAAATTTTGCTGAAAATAATAAATTTAGGACTGAAACTCTATAAGTCTGTATAAATTTATTGTTATTATAAATATTATGCTATGTAAACTTGATTTCAACCGTTTTTAATAAAATGTAAATGTTATTATCATATAATTATTAATATTTCAGAATATTGACCCAAAAATCATTTTGTTCTTAATTATGAAAACAATGACAGCGTTATTTGAGGTATGTACTCAAAATTTCAATGAATAACACAGGTAATATTACTGAAATTTCTACCTATGTAAATTGACCGAGAGATGGCGTTAGACCATAATGCGACAGTGTAAAACTATGCATTTATAGCGAACCTGCAAAATGCTACCAGCGTCATCTGGTGATAAATTAATAATTTTTTGTATATGCTAATGTCATTTTTTCGTGTTAAGTCCCCGTAACTTACATATTGTAACCACTATAATTTTCAGTACCTCTACTCAAATTTTCATTATTTTCAGTGACTTAATATGGTGTGTGTTGTATAAAAGCACTTTTAATAACTTATAAAAACAATACAGTGTTTAGTTTTTCAAAAATCTAATCACGTAATCTCTCCTAGTTTAATCTCTTTACATTCCATGACGTTTACTATTTTATGTTGCGTATATACAAGTCATTTGTACCAATGTCTGTATTTCAGTGTAAATATTGGTGTCTCCTTTTAGAGTAACATCTTTTGTGGCAAATTTTAAATAATTAATATTTATTTTGTCATTTTCATAATCTCTAGTGATTATGTTTTGGCCCATCATCTTATTTGTTTATGATTGCATTAGCAACTACAGTTAGGAATTTACACACACACACACGTATGTGTGTGTGTGTGTGTGTGTGTGTGGGTACGTGTGCGTTTGCGTGTGTGTGTGTCTGTGTCTGTGTGTCTTTGTCTCTGTCTCGGTCTCGGCTTCGGCCTTCGTTTGTTCATTCGGTTTTGGTCTATGTTTTAGGCCATTTGGCTGAAAACTACATTTTATCCATGTCTCAAAAATAAAAAGATGGCACTGATTGACAAACACGTAACCAAACATTTTTATTTCTATTACTTGTGGCGCTGTCAACGATTTCAAAAGACCTCTAAATTTCTTGCAGTCTCTTAATTTATTTTCTTATAAGGAAATTGTATAGTCTATTTTATTTACAAACGAAACGTATTGTTATGAATTATTGGGTAATATTACAAAAAAATTAACGAAATAATTTGGTCTTCTACTGGAATTGAACATAAACAATATCTATTTCTGAGTGGAACCGCGTTATGTTACCCCTTTCGGGCCGCTGCTCAGTCTCGTCAGGGCTACGGAGTGCGCTTCGAAAAAAATCACACACAAAACAATATCTTGTAAATAAGGGTTAATATCTTATAGATAAGGGTTAATAATTGATAGATAAGGTTTTCAGCAACTTTGTTAACTTCACTCATTTTCTCAACTGCGTCTCCATCTTTTACACATTTATGCATTGAACAATTCGTAGTTATTAAAATGGAGCAAGGTTTTTCATTGATCGACATTCTTCCAAAATTATCTGAAAATAAGATCTTACTCGTGATAAATTGAGTAGAGAATTATTTTAAACTGATTCGTGTATAAAAATAAATATAATATTACTGAAATTAATATAATAATTAAAAAAAATTCAAGAATATTGTTCAGTGCTAAACATCATCTCACCGATTGACCTTACACGAAGGCAGGCATCAGTAGTGGCTTTATCTCATGTATTATATTTTCCGTTTTTGCTAAGTCATTAACTAAAGGTAGTTTCTGCTGATGGTGGTACTATGGTTTTATTTCCTATTTTTTCATCGATCTATCTGTCTGCTGATCAAGGTTTCCAACTTTACACCAAATAAGACAGAAACTTGAAATGTATTTCACACTTAATATGCAGTTTTTTTAGCCCTAAACTGAAAGTAATTAATATCATTTAAAATTTTATTTCAGAGCAGAGGAGTGGAGGGAACGTGTTCTTCATAGGCATGGCACCATTAAAAAACCTCTTTGAATAGAGGGTTTTTACAAAAAAACAAAAAATTTCGAACAATAAAACTGAAGTATTTTTACACCGGAGAAAGACATGTCAGGCAATATGATAATAGTATATAATAGTGTAAAACACTATTAATATTTGTAATAGTTTAAAAGAAACACTAGCGATAAATGTTTATATATATATATATATATATATATATATATATATATATATATATATATATATATATATATTGTATTTTATATTATATACATTATGGGATAATACCATCGATGTAAAATTGTTTATATTTAGTGAAAATGCAACATCAGCGGTCGTTCCAATGTTCAATGTTGTTTTTGTTGGATAATTGTTTATTTCCTGACCCTGTCTGATGCGATGGCCCTCCACCTATATTTTCATGCAACATTTTTGTAACGTTTGGATGTAACGAATCCATCGCAAGAAAGACGGAAAATAGGTATTGAGCTAACAACCGAAAGAGATAGATAAACATGACAAAATAAGACAAGAAGTGTACTTATGCACGAAAACAAACAAAAATGGCGTCCACTGCTACTATTAGCTATTTTGTACGTTATGTGCCTCAAAAGTAAATTACGAAAATTCTGTCGATATATTTATCTATTTATTATTAATCTATTACTAATTTTGCGTGTACTTCATTCATTACAAGACTATTATTAATGTCGAATTGTGATGATATTTTATAATTTTTTCTGATAGTTTAGTGTTAAAATCTTCTTATACGAATTTAGTACAATCTATGGACTTTCACTTGACAAAAATTGTAAAGACAAACTACACCTCTAATACAAAGTAGGTTTATTTTAACTTTATAACAACAAATGCGGATTTCATTTTTTAAAAACCACGTTTTACAAATGGCGGCCATCGAGTCTAACACACTCTTCGAGTCTAGCACGCATGTTTTCAAAAACACGTTTGCAGAGCGATTGGGGCATCTTACTGACTTCGGCTCGAATATTTTATTTCAGTTGTGTCACAGTGCTCGGTTTTGTTTTGTAAACAACGGATTTTAAGTATCCCCATAAGAAAAAGTCACATGGGCTTAAATCGGGTGACCTAGGTGGCCGCGGTACGGTACCGTTTCGGGATATGTTTTTTTTTCTGGAAATAACTGCCGCTCTGCATTCATGGACACATTAGCAGTGTGAGCTGTGGCTCCGTCCTGCTGGAACCATGTATTTCGGTTGAAGGATGGACTATTCTGTAGTTCTACTCTGAAAAAGGCATTTAAGATCTGGGCATATCTCTCCGAATTCACAGTTACAGTTTGGCCACGTTGATTTTCAAAGAAATAAGGCCCTATGATTGTAGATGCAGACATGGCATACCAGACTGTTACTTTAGGCTTATGGAAAGGCTCTTGATGCATTTGTCTTAGGTTGTGGACATCCCAGTAACGAAAGTTCTGCTTATTCACATATTCTCCAATGTGAAAGTGAGCTTCGTCACTAAAGAATATGTTGCCCATCCGAGTAGCAGTACGAAATCTCAACAACATCACCTCCGCGTAAGTTTTTCTTAATTCAAATTCAGAATCTTGTAAATCTTGAACAATTTGAATTTTATATGGATGAAACTTGAGCTTTTTTCGCATTATTACCTGTAAAGTTGATTTTGGAATTCCCAATATCGATGAACGTGTACTCAGTGATAAACGGGGATTTTCAACGACAGAAACCATAACACGCTCGACATTTTCATCCGTGGCTACCAATGGTGTAGGTCCTGGCCTGGGCCTATTTAATGTTGATCCTGTAGCTCTGAACCTTGCTACCCATGACTGAATGAGGTTGATCGATGGTCCATCACGTAATCGACGAATACTGTAACGATTATTAAATCGACGGTGTGCTACAGATAGCGAAAATCCACTCGAAATGTACGCCTCGACGGCAAAAGCGCGGTGCTCTCCACTCCACTGTTCCATGGCTACTAAAACATCCGCACTGCTTGCGCTTCTAACGACGCCCCCCGCGCCCCTCTTATGTTTTGCGTTCAGAAACTATGTTTGTTCAAACTTTGAAATCTGCTACTGGACACCTGTATATTCTCTCTCCTCCCCCTCTCTCTTTCTCTCTCCCTCTCTCTCTCTCTCTGCCGTTTTACCCTTTGCTATATACTTACAAATCGACGTTTAGATAGCCAAAGAAGTTTCACTTCTATCATGTGTGAGTTGTATGCGGCTTTTTTTAAATCGTGCAAATATATTGCATAATATATCTTTCATATATATAAATATATCGTGAATATCTCCATAATTAGAATCAACTTTATAGTTTTCCAGCAAACTTTAGGTGGACATTCAGTAACGTAATTTTTTCTTAAAATTGACTTAGCAATTTTGAAAATTGCGAACAGTGGGTGATACATACGTATTTGTGGTTATTTTTGGAAATATTTCTGAAATTATCTAAATAAATAAAAGTTTTCGAATCCTTACAAGCAACTCTGTCAGCAGTTATCACAATTCAAGTTTCGTACTTGAAATTAAAAATGGTTTGTAAACTTAATTTGACCTCTGTAATATTTCTATGTAGATATCTTTGTGTGTTATGTGTGGGTTAATATTCTTAATCACCATACAACATTTCTGAAGTTTCTAAGAAAAATGGATGTGACAGACGAACGGACACGTGAGTAATGTTATAAAGGTTTCTTTTTTTTCTCTTTTAAGGTATAGAGCCGATATGAAATAGGACAGATGAAAAAGTCTGTGGAAGTATCGAATACATTTTAATAAATTAGTTCGGGATTTTAATTAGACAATAAAAAAGAACTAGAAGATGTTTTGAATTTTTTTTCTATCTGTCTGTTTTTATGTTTGGTACTACGAGTATCTGTAACTACTTGCTCAATTTAGACAAGGATTTCACTACTGTTTTCAATGGAACCTGAAAAAGGATATGCATATACGTTTTTGTCTGTGGCCATATTAGTCTATGCTCAGAGCCCTTAAAAGCTATTTAGCAAATTCCTATGAATTTTTTATAATAAAATTGAATTTATTAAAATCTAGGAGGGAAACCGATTAATCTTAATATGACGTCAGAAAATGAAATAGAAAGGAAGAAGATTCGATGTGCTAATGACAACTTTGTAAATCACGTAGTCCACGCGTGTAAAGTCACAGTCAAAAAGCTAGTTACGTCATAAAATTCAAAACAAAATCATGTAACACTGGCGACGCGACGTTTATAGAAATCTTCACCGTCAAAAATGCCAAATATCGTCGCTCTTCTTCGCACAACACGCAACCTCTCTTTCGCTCATCAACATTTTTATATATCACTTTCCACCACCGCCGCACGCATTCACCCATCCCGCTCCAGTGCCAGTGCGTACAACCTTTAGGCAAAACACCCGCAACGCGCCATTTCATAAAATCGCTGCATGTGAATTTCGTAGGTGAATTGTTAAATTAGCGCCGTCTCGCTCTGTGGCGACCTGTTTGCTCTCAGCTTGCACTAATTTTTATTGTGGTCAAAATGAATAAATATCTGTTACTTTGTCCGATTTTTTCGTGGCCTTTTTCGATGACTCTGTCGGGCCTGCTAGTTTTATGGATTAGTATGTTACATTTATTTTTGGAGGATACAACCAGACACAATCTGAACCTTATTTTATCTTCTAGGCTTATAGAATTTGCAAACTATTGTGAAAATAACCTGGACTTTGATAAACAATACAAGATTTCTCATTTGATTGATTAATTATTAAAATTACATTTTTAAAAGCTTATTTTTTATTTTCTTTTAACAAAAGAAATGTTTTTATCCATTTCTGAAAGCTACTTTATCCACTCCGGGCCAAGTTATACATTTCTGAAGATGTTATAAATAAATTTGCCTGTTTTCGGTTTTTTATAGAGAACGCAACCCGTGATTAAAAATAAAACCAATTTTATACTTGGATAATGTAACATCTGAAACCTTGAAAGTAGATTATGATCTATGGAACAGGAAGGGAGCAATATTTCGATATGCTATGGATGTTTTAAAGACTTACGGGGAAAACGATGAATTTGTTTCCAAATATTAAGAAATTACTTGCAGTTTTTGCGACAATACCAATAACAACTGCAAAGCCCGAATGGACTTTTTTTTATATCGAATTATTATTTAATAAGCCACAGAATTGTATAACAGGCCAAGCCCACTTAGCAACTCACAGAAACATCATTATTATTTTAAACATAATTATCTATATATAATTATCTATTATATATAATATAAACTTGCTTCTCGCCATTAGATCGAATATTATTTATTAAAATTTTCTTATCAATACATAGTCGCATTACACATTAGATTAGCAACATATAACCGCGACACTTTTTTGACCGATTTCTGGAATGTTATAGAAGCTTCTGAATATTTCTTGTAAGGTATATAAAGAGAACAGCATTCAAAATTCTGATCAGTTTGCAATTTAGTAATGGGCGAGTAATTTTTTACTTTACAAATTAAAAATGAAAGTATTTCGAAGTGAACTTAGAGAACTCTTTCTTCATGAATGTCGTTTAGCAACGAAGTATCACGCAATATATACACAACGATGGATAAAGGTATGTCGTCTTAGGACACAGTCTAGCACTGGTTCCAAAAATTCAAAGAAGGGAATTTGGACCTGTCCGATAAAACTCAAACCGACCTCCTACAATTGATTTAAATAAATTTAAAAGCCTTGTTGGAATAGATCCTAGATGAAGTTCGCGTTGTTAGCAGAGCTATTTTTATGCTCTTATATTGCAATTGAAAAACAAGTTCATGCTTTGAGAAAGGTGTTGAAATATTCCACATAAGCTAACGCCCTTTCAACTTCGTAGGAGAGCTAATGTCTGCTTGGAGATACTGAGTTCCCATCGTACTAAGGAGAGGTTAAAGTATTTGGTTACAGGAAATGAAAAGTGGGTGGTTTCCGTTAATTTTTAGCGTAAACTCCAATGGCTAGGAACTGGAGAAAAAGTGTACCTAGACCAAAATGTAATATTGGACAAAAGATACTTTTGAGTGCATGGTGGGGTATAAATGGAGGTATTCATTTAGTTATTTATTGGGAACTCTTTTAAGTTAACAGTACAATCACATCTAAGATTTATTGTGAACATTTGAGCAAAGTCACCGCTAACATTCCCTCAAACCAAAGCAAAGTTTATTTCTTACATCACAATGCTTGATCCTGCGTAGCAAAAGTAACGCGTGAAAAATCACTTTCATTTGGATGGAGTATGCTACTTCACCCATCGTACTCTCCAGATCTATCGCCATGTAATTGTCATCCGCTTTTCGATCTGTCTAACTTAGAGGATAGAAAATTTAAAGACGAGAATCACATCAACATCGAACTTAACCTGTTTTTTAGTCAAGGGCCCAAATATTCCTAGAAAGAAGGAACTGTAACTCTACCTGCATGTTGGCGACAAGTATTAGATACCGACGGTGCTTTTATAATAAACGATTGATTTTATGGACCATATATAAAGAGTTGAAAAGTTTCTGTACAGAGATGGTGGGTTTATAAGCTGCCAACCTAATAATCATAAAAGTATTTATATTTTATTTTATCTATATCGTGGGTTGGGATAAAAAGATACCTGAATGAGTTCAGTTGCTCTATATCTCAAATCTATGACTATGTGCTTGTATCAAATGTTTTATTTTACAAATATACATTTTGTATTATTTATACAAATTACAGTTAACGTTTTTTTTATTCACCTTTTTTATTACGACATCTCTATACTTATAATAAAGGTAATAAAAATTCCTTTTGCCTAATAAAAATGTTATAACTAATTCTTTCATTGACTGGCATTTTTACGCACGCACTAACTAAACGACGAATTAAAAAAGGAATCGTATCAAAGCGCTGTGAGACAGAGTAACCTAGCCTCTATCTCGCTCTACGCGTCATAGTGCACCTTCGCTGCGATCAATACGGAGGGTAGACAAAATCGCCGGGAACGCTACACACGTTGCGAAAGGTACGAGGATTAGGAATTCTGTCCATGTTATTAATTTCTAAGGATCGGATCTGTGAAAAATTTTAAAGAAACGTGCGTAAATTAAAACCTTTATCTGTATATGGTCTGTAAAAGTATTATCTTAGCCTAGGAAAGTTGTGTGAGAAATATGTTATAATATTTTTTGCTAGAACTGGCTCTTTCGGGAAGTACTCTTCTATGGTATTCATAAATTCATTTCTATTCTTGCTGCAAACATTTCATTTTTATGACAAACAAATAATTGTGATTGTAATATATTTTGCCAACCAATAAATTTAAGTAAAATCTGTTCATAAGTTCTATAAAATTATTTCAGTTATGAATTAATCTAATAAACAATTTATTAGTTTATATGAAACAAATAGGTAAATTAGGAATAATATTTCTGTTTTATAGAAAAGTTTCTTTCATTTCATAGGAACATACATAAAAATGTATTATTTCCTGGTCCCAAACATACATAAATATTTTATATATTTACATTGGCAGATTTTAGGAAATTGTTGGAAAATTACTTTATAATTTATGTCATCGTCATTGTATCTTTGAAAAAAAAAACATCGTTCTAAAAAAAGGATATAAACGAAACTAATATAAGTATAATATGAGGATCGAATTACTTGAAGAGGAAATTTCTATAATTAATTTTTATTAATCTTTCCGTGAAATCAATTTTCAGAATGTGTAATGCTTTATTTTTTTTATTTCAACACTACTATGAAACCAATTGTATCAAACACACATTGGACTCAAAATCCAAACTGTTTCTGAGGTTGCAAGGACGGAGTAAATATATAGTAATCGTATTTAATTATATTAATTAATTTATTATATATTTGGCGTACAAATATCAGATGTCGCAACAGTTATCAATAAACAAAAATGTATTACTAAATATGTTTGCAAATTTGGTGTAAAGAGAACTGCTTGCTATCCTTGGTTTATTAGTATTTAAAAACCACTTATAAATTAAAATCTCTAGTTTGATATTATCTTGTAAAACGATCATTGCTGACTAACACGGTTCTCCCTAAAATAAATGTGTAACAAGTTGGATGTACTCGTTTGTTAGTTTAATTTTTATTTTCGTCTAATCAAGTAACGTTTATATTTAAAATATGTTTCATCGATATTTGAAAATCGACGTAATGATTGGTCTGATACTATCAGTGGGCAGGCGTCTTAATACGTTTTTGGTCGTTTCCGCCTCTTGTTATGTATACCACCGCAACCGCTCTCAACGCTACGTAAAATATGTTACTCATATACTTGATCGTTTTGCATTACGAATTTTTGTACAGTTATTTTTTTAAAAAAAAACCCGCAAAATACAACGCGCACAAAACATATAAGTTTCACTTCTATCAAGCGTCCCCTGACACCTTTTTAATTTTAATAAATTGATCTCGTTGATTTTAAAGTTTATCTGTAATAATAAACAAATAAAAACAAAAACTATATATTTATAAATATTTTCAAATGAACATTCAATAGGTTAAAAGAAAGAAATTTTTTTTATAACTTTGAAAAACAAACCGATATTTTTGCTTTTCATTTCGAATTTCTCCCATTTGTGATTATTTATATTTAATTACAATGGTTTACTCGTTTAAATTATATTTATCAATTTATCTATTAAGCGAAATAATAAGTTCTTCTTACGTGCATAATGTTTTACGAATATAAAATTTTCATAACGAGCTCACGAATAATGTAAATTCCTACAATTTACTGACTCAGAATATTAAGCATTTTAGGTAAATAAGAGTAATACAACAGTAACATATAACAGTAATATGCATTGAAAAACGTGAAATATATGATATAACTAAATGGATAACGAATCCAATAACTTGGATCCATTTAGATATTCAAAAATACTGAAACAGAAATTTATTAATAGAGGTAATTTTGATAATTATATTAATTATTAAAAGTTGTAAAAACAGTCTCCAATCAAACAAACTTCTATCGAGTAATTTCGCAATTGATTCTTTACTACTACATAGCAATACAATATATAGACCTATCTCCCTCACGCGCTTTGCATCCGACCTTTTCTGACATGCGTAACATGGTCGCCAACACGCAAAAACAAAACGTACCAAGTGACATTTGTTAATTTTCCCGGCAAAAATGGCGTCGGTTGTCATATTTTCAGAAGCTTTTTCGTAGTAATTAATTTAAACATTAATTGTGCCGAAAACGAGTGATTTTTATTGATAAAATAAGTTTTATATAAAGTGTCGTGTTGATATCAGGTTACGAAATTACAAAATATAATAATATAAATAATTTCTTCCCTTATTTCGAGTGCACCATCGTTCACTGGCAATCATTTTGACACGCCATTTTTTTTTGCAAAACAAATTGACACCTTATTAAACGTAATTTTATTACTTATTTTACACGAATGTTTGTTGAATTTTAATAACGTCATTTGTTGTGCATCTTAACAAGTATTGTGTTTTTATTGCATTGTTTATGTTTTTTGTTCATTTATTTTGTAAATATTAAATGTTAGTGCTTTCACTTGGAATTCGTGGCTGTGTTTTAATATATTGTCGTTTAATCACATATAATATTGCATTTTTATATTACTAAATATATAAATACTTAAGGATATCTCGTTTGAAGTGTAAGTTATTATATTTTAATTATATATAATTTTAGCGTAGGAAACGTTAAGAAAATATTTCAAATTGTATTCCAATAATCTCAATTGGATATTTTAGGTTCCATTGACATTTTACGTTTTTTAACTTTAATTATTTCTCTAAATTATATAGCTCATTGTAACTATTTCTATTAATTAATAACTTTTAAGCATCTTTTACATTTTTATGTGGTCAACATGATTACTGGGCGCTGACCACAGTGCTTACAAAAAAATAAGAGAAAAAAAACAGGAGGCTAAGAATAAACTTCAAAAATATATAGATATATTTAAAAACAAAACGGACGCGTTTTTTGCATATATGCGAGTTTTTGAATAATAATATTAATTTTATTTAAGTAGTGGTATATATATATATATATATATATATATATATATATATATATACAGATTAGAAATTTCTTTTTTTATGAAATCATGACGGCCGTTTTAATTTTGAAATCCATTTGAAATTCTTTTACATTTTTTGCTAATTACAATCTTTTCGATAACTAGTTACTAATATTCTGATCAATATTTTAAAGTGATATTTTTAAGTAATTATTTAATAGCATTTTTAATATGTCTTACTTTCGATGAAATACAATAAATTAGGTACACTTATGTACACCGAAATAATATTCAGACGGTTGTAAACGCTATTATTTTGAATTAAACAATAAAAAATAAATTCAGAAAAAAACATTCGGTATTGTGAAAATACGATATAAAATATTTTCCAACTATTATTTTTATTCGAATATAAAAGCATCTATAATTAAATATCTTATTATTTTTTTATATATCATTTAAAATAATAAATCGGATCTGAAATGTGAGGCGACGTGATTGCTTGCGCTTTACAATAATTAAGAATATACTCACGGATAGTACATTTTTTTATAATTAATGTCATGGAATTAAAATTAAAAAAAATCTTTAAATGATCCTATTTTCCAATAAAACTCAAGCGTAAACGATATATATCAGGTTATATTTTTTTAATAATTCAGGTATTGTATTAGAAATTAATCTCTAATTATTTTAAATCTAAACATTTTTTTCGTAAAATTTTTCCAAAGTATAAATTCATTTAACTCACTCCTAACAGGATGGAATTACCGCTTTATCACAAATAATATATTTTGAATTGTTTCTTTAGACGTCTGTTCACAAAATTGTGTTTTTATTACTTTAAGATGGCTTGTCTATTGTTATTAAATCAGAGGGAAGAAAATAATAAAAATCAAAAAAATAATAAAAATCTATATATTTAGATTAAATTTTAGTTTGGTAGTTCTATCGTACGTATTTAGACTTTTATTCTAAGGTCCAAAAAGTTTCTTTCTTGTTTCGGTTGTATTAGAACTAAAAAGGATATCTACGCCTAAAATTTGAAGTGAATATACGAAGTGATCCAAAAGTATAACCCGATAAAATTAGTGAAACATGTCAGTTGATGTATATAGCTCTTAGTATTTGTATTTTAAGATTACGGAACTAAAAGAAAAACCTGTCAAGCACGAGTGGAACTCGCACTACGAGGGTTCCGTACACATTTAGGGATTCGTAAATATTTAATGGCACATAATATTTTTATTAAACTATGTATTTACAAATTTTTTTATTTTTGAGAACGTAAATATATTATCTGCCATATCTTTCACAGTTAAAAAAAGTTTAATGTCACATAGAATTGGAAATCATTGGTTTTTGGATTTTTTCCTTTACTTGTGCTATAAGATCTCTCATTATGCCGATTTTCAAAATTGTAGGATGACTGGAATACCCCAGAGATTTCGATTATCACTAAAATAATATTAAGAAAAATACTCTTTTAAGGGCCATATCTTTTTGTTGCGTGCACTAAAAGATTTAAATTTTTTACAACAATGTAAGGCTATAGGCCTCATATACGACATTGATTGATATCTCAATCCGTTTCTGAGAAAAAGGACATATAGACGTACTGACGGACGGATAACCAAGTGACCCTGGTAAGGGTTCCATTTTTGTATTTTCGAAGGATGGAACTCTAAAAAGTACTGACTTTTTATTCCTTGTTCTTTCCTTCATATCTTGACGGTTTTAGATCTGACATTTTTCAAACATCATGAATGACCTAAATAAAAAATAGCAGTACATAATTTTGACCTTTATTGCTTACGGGAACAAATTATTCTAATGACCTTTTGCTAACGGAGCTGGTTTTTGGCTATGTTCTGGAGTTCCATGTCAGACTTCTAATCGCCCATATATCTAATCCCCCTTTGACATAAGAGAGCCTCCTTGAGGTTTTTCTGTGTCTCCCTAGATTCCGTCGAACCTGAGGATTTCACTCCACTGCACTTTTCTGGTTTAAGTTTAGAAATACCTATTCTGCAGATCTTATTGAACCGTTTCAGAACTTGTTACGTACATTTTTTATTCAACCTAATTTGGTAGAAAAGCCACTCGAATACTTGCTAGACTCGTGCGTGAAGAGATCTCTGTCTTTATTTTTCATAAGTAGAGACAATTTTAGACACAATTTAATTTTAATGAAAGTAATTTTTACGATTTTTGTTTTTATTTTTAATTAACCACAATAAAACATTTTTTGTCTTATAGCAAAATATAATTATACCTAATATGTATATCAATCATTATTATGAACTATTGCGGTGGTCGCTAACGATTTAATTTATAAAAAAATATCGAAAATGTTTGCCATACAAATTAATTATATTTTCGGAACTAATCACTTGTTACACTTTTTTGAACCAAGTTTATTTGTTGTTTTTTTTCAACACATCGTTTTTCAATTTTGCTTTTACTTCTAACATACTTCTTATATGAATACAAATATGTTATTTGGTTGATATTCCAAACGTTTGAATTAAAAACAAAATTAATAATGAATGTTACCTTTACTTTTCCTGTAAACTACGTTATTCTGCGCTTTTGAAAGTTTGCAGACAAGACGTGTTAGTATTTTCATATAATCTGAAAGATCTTTTTTTTTTAAACACGAAAAGTACCCGTAACTTTTTAGAACCAACATATGATTCGCTATTAATTTAATATCTAATCTCATATCTAGTTTTGCAGGAATATTTAAGTACTTTGGATGACAAAGAAGAACGAAATTTGCCTTTACGAATAGCGAGCTGGCCCACGTTTTTAGCGTTTCGTACCTCAAAGAAAAAAACTGAACACGTAAACGGTCACTCGGGTGTCCATCCGTTTGTCGGTTACAACCCTTTTTCCCAGAAATCGTTCCATGTGTAAACTTGAAATTTGGCGCAGTTATAAAGTGTATTAACCCTCCAATATCTCAACAGTTAACACTACTGTGTGAGGGTAATGTGGAATTATTATAGTAAAAAAATAACTTTAATGTGAAAAAAGGGTACTTCATACCAGATGTAATTTTTTTATCGCTAGTCATTTGTAAGGGTACAGTCATTATGAAAATGTAGTCGAAAGCACTTTACGCTTTTTTTCATTAAAATTATTTTTTTGTCATCAGAGGCATCTTTTCGCTCTTAATCAAAATCTTTATTTTTAAAGATTCCTTTTTTAATTGATATTGCTCCAGAAGTGTGTTCTTTTAGTTTTTTTAAAATTATTAATTATTAAACAAAATTGGAAATATATCTAATGAAAACACGTGAATCTTCACATTTTATGCGTAACAATGAGCTTAAAATTATTTTATTAATGTTCGTAAAAATTGACCATTTCGTCTAAAGCGTCACCGTTACGTGGAACTCTCCATGTTAACTTGGAGCCATTAAGTTCTTCTGTTTGGAGGCCTTCCTGTGACTTATATTTTCTGACGGGCAACAATATTTAGTGTCAGTCTAGTGTATGCATCTGTATGAATTTAGGCATTTTTCGAATTGAGTATGAGTTGATCTTAGTGAGAATACCAGATCATATCTATAAAAATATTGTCTTATCATTGATTCTTGATACGTGTACAAAATTTAAAATTACTTGGACGTCTGGAAGTGAGTGATAATTTAATTGAAAGATTACGTTACATTCATACCACCACGCTTACATACATACATATGTACGTACGTACGTATGTATGTATGTATGCCTGTATGTACGTATGTATGTACGTACGTACGCAGCGTCGAACACTAGAACTAACGTGTGTAGGGATCCCTCGTAGTGCTAGTTCTCCTCGTATCTTACAGCATATTCTTATCTAATAGCTTATTTTATATGTTGCAAGATCGATCAATTTTTATTTTATATTATTAAGGTTCAATTAAATGGTATGTTAGATGGGTAGTTTAGCGATTTAGGGTTGCTGCTGGGTTCACGAACTTTGAGTTCAAACCATAGTAAAATATCTTTTGTCTCAGTATAATATAACTATAATACAACATTCAAACGTGGTCAAAAATTTTGGTCGCTCAAATTGAAAATTGTAGGTGTCTTCAAAGACCGATATTTGTTACGCATCGATCGGGTTGGAATGTTATACCTGCTCCTGTCCAGGAGACGTCGCACTTCAAAGTTAGGTATGTTTATCTGTCTACTGTATCTAGCTGTGTCTGCGACTTTATCCGCGTGAAATTCACTGATGATTATTGTTTAGAATAACTGTCATACGTAAAAATATTGACAATGAATGAAAAATGGATGAAAATGAAAAATTATGAAAATCAACCGTAGAGTTCATTTTCTATGAGCATCAAATTTGTATATACCGCTAATAGGTGGCGTTAGCTGTACTTTTATTTTGATAATATCAAAAACTAGGTTAAAAAAGGTTGATATTAAAAAATAACATGAGTGTAGTCACCCTTGTTGCAGATTACATGAAGAAGTCGATCGGCCGGTGGGAATTGAACCCACGTCTTTGGTATATAGTGCCAACGTGCTAAACATTACACCATGACTCATACAACTAACCTCTCGAAACTATAATTAGTTTTATTACTATTATTCTGTTTTTGAAGTTATACTTCTTTAGGCGGGTTATGAAAAAATGATGAGAGTGAAATTTTAAGATTCGTCACACAAAAGTTACAGTATGAAGTTGCAGCGGTTGCAGTCTCGAAACAAAAGCTATTGTCACCATCGTCGCCTCTGTTCACTGTTTTCATATTCATAGTATTTATCCACATGTTTCTAGTGTCTACATTCACACACGTGTTTTAGTTTCATATAAGTGCGATTTATATATGTGCTGATAAATTATATTCAGTAGTGATTTAAATTCAATATTTTGATTAATATATTTACTATTCGTAAATATTTGTGAAAAAATCGTGTTTATAGACTTTTTCAAGTGCTCCAATATAATTGAGGTTATCTATCCGTATGTATTATTTAATGATGCCAAAGAAGTATAACTTCTCACGCGCGTACATAAGTACACGCACCTTTCTTTTTTTTATTTCTTATTTATTTTCACAATACCTATGAAAATAAATTTTATTAAACACGCTAATAGGTAGATGTGGTTGGAAGTACCATATCGTAATGTATTCGTGAGTATAAAGTTTAATAAAAACGGTAATAGATGGCGTTTGCAGTACCAATATCGTAATATTCACAAAATTAGTTTTTTTTTAAATTTGTAATAACAAGATAAAATCGATACTTTTTTACTAGGTATATGTTGATCACAGTTATAAATTATTACCATAACAAATTTTATCAAAATCCGTCCAGTACATTTCATGTGATTGAAGAACAAATTAACAGGCAGAGAAAAAAATCTAAAACAGTTTTCTGGCTTCTATCATTTTATGTACTAAATCGAGTACTATATTTAAAATAATTTCCATACGCGGAATTCACTCGGTTATAGTTTTATTATATCTATTGATTATTTACGTGATATCCAGTACATCCAACTAAGGCTAAACCTCGTGTGATTTCTTGTTCATTCTAAAGTATATTTAATCTATTTCCAATATCAATTCTTTTTTTTAATAGCGAGCATGATATTAAATATTTGGGATAAAGTCATTTGAGGCAATATAAAACTAATTTTTGTGAAATATTTATGTGTAGAAGTGGGTTAAATAAGTTTTAGAAATTTTGGAGGTGCTAGCGGTCTAGAAAAATACTTAGGTCACCTGAGTTACCAGGGTTCGAAATTATCAAAATTAATATGCCTTGTGGTAATTACTACGATAATTATCTGATATTTATGCGATATCTATCAAATAAATATATATATCAATCGATCCTTATTTAACTGGTATTACCAATCAACTTTTACGTCAGAAGCAAGTAGTTTGGTAATAAATTATACACATTTGACAACCAAGATAATATTTTATTAATGTTGCCCATTATTTTGCAATTAAAAACTTATAAAATAAAACTTTCAAACAAAATATATACAATAAAACATAATGTTTTTATTGGATTAAATATTTTTAATTCTAACCTGTGTTTCAATTCTATTATTTAAATTATTAATTAATTTCATATATATTATATGTATCGTACGTTTAATGAAATAAACATCTGATGAGAAACTGGTCTTTAAACCATTAAACGTGAAATATATTTTGACCCGGACAACGCCGGGTATCGCAGCTATTTGTTAATAAAATTAATGAGTGGAATGTCATCTTCACACTCCTTGTCTGCATAGACTGAGGATTGTCTTAATCTGATGATTCCGAAATCAAAATAGAACTTAAATCTGATTCCAGATTTAAATGAAGTGACTGGCAGTTAAAGCAATAACCAATACAAATGAAGAATAAATTACACTTTGACAGATACGAAACACTTATACGGGGAAACCCCTGCCATAAATGTATAAGTCGCGCGTTCCGATACAGTTAATCGCTTAATACTATTAATTATTGCTAAAAAATTTAACAGAGGCAAATTAAATATTTTTGATTCTATTTATCAAAATAATTATCAACCTATATTTATCTTGATAATTATGGAAGATGATTATCGGTGTTAATTATCGCTTCGTACCCTAACTAATACTATCGTTACCTCACAGTTTTAAGGTATTTTATGAAGCATAAAGCATACTTATAAGTATGAAATAAGCTATTAAGTACTTAAAATGCAACATTAAAGACATTATTAGGAGGTCTAAACAAATAAAATTGCTAACAAATTTCTGTGTCATAAAATGGTTCACCGTCAAGTTCTCTAAAATTATCTTCGAGTCTTTTTGTACTAACGTGTAGGAAAATTGAACCCTTATGAGATAATATACGTAACCCTGTTTCCGTATGTGATAGTAGTTTTCCGCAGAAACCGCATGACATAAAGCTTGATACAAACAAAAGCATATCAACCCATACACATATCAATAACTAATAATCAAAAATATTTGTATCGAAATTTTAGGGTGACCAAATTGAGTACATGAAAAAAAACTTTTAATTCCGTTGTGAGGTATCGTTTGAAATATATTTTTCATTAAAAAAAACTAAAAATCACGCCTTTGTAATAATATGAACTAAAAAATAAAAAAATTATCTTAAATATAAAGATTTGGTTAAGAGTGAAAGATGTCTCTGATGCCAGAAAATTGACTATGCTAAAAAAAGCGTGGCGTGTTGATACCAGTTGTCGTAAATTCTTTATATCTGCTGTTTGTAAAGGTGGAGTCATTATGAAAACATAACTCAAGAACATTAACACTCTTTTTTACATTAAAGTTAATTTTGTGTCACCAGATGCATCCTTCGCTCTTGACAATAATTTATATATTTAAAGAGCATTTTTTATATTTTAGTTCCTATTGCCACAAAGGCGTGTTTTTTAAATTATGAATTTATTTTGAATAGTCTTATTTGTTTTAGGACTAAAAAAGTCTTTTTTTTTAAAACAAAGTTGAACTAATGTGTAGTCAGTGTATACTCGAGTCTTTTTGTGTGTGACTCTGAACTTAAAATTATTTTATTCTTGGTTTCGCGTAAAGTAGTCATTTCATTTAGAAGCGTCACCATCACATGGAACCCTCCCTGTTAATTTGGGGACAAGCCAGTGATTTTATATTTCCTGATGGGGAATAATATTTAGAGTGAATTTAATATATATAATCTGTAATAAAAATGTATGCATTGTTTTGTAAGTGATCTTAGTGAGAATACTAGATCATAGCCATGAAATTATTGTTTTGTCACCAGTTCTTGATACGTGCGCAAATTTTTAAATAATTCAGACGTCTGGAAGTGGACGAAAATTTAATTAAAAATTTCGTTACATTCATACGCCCTTCAATAAATTAAAATTTTTGGCTAGGGAAAATTTTAATTTAATAAAAGCAAGTTAAAAAGGGTCTTTAGAAGCCTGAACAAACGTTTTAAGAAAGTTATAAAGATGATTCTAAAAATCACAATTTTTTATTAATTCACGATTATATCTACGGATATATCCCCTCAATTTATTTATATAATGCATTATGATGTATTTTTCGTACTAGGTAGCCCAAATTAATGATTACTTGTGTTGTTCAAACGAGCTACAGACAGCCGCAACACTCTCGCTAAAACCGTTCACATCAGTTATGTCATACCCGCCGAACGAATCGTGCAAATCATACTTTTTCAAGTTATTTCGTGTTTTTCACGAGGTGTGTTGATAGATAGATATAGGACTGGATTCGACACCTTATTTGTGGGCAGCGTAGATGGGTCAGCTTCTTCCATCTGGGTTGTTTTGTGCCTCGTATTTCGAATTATGGATGTTGTTTGTCTTGTTTCCTTTATCTAACTTTTTTTTCTTAAATTTTGGTATCTGCTGCATTTTCAAAGTAGCGCACAAGATAAAATAAAATAAAGAATAAGATACTCAAACGCAGGAATATATAAATAAAACACAGAAAATAAACAATGAGGAAAATTTTCAGAAAACTATTTTGGTTTTATTTTCTGATAAAGAACACCGTTTGCCCAGTTTACTAATATTCGGTAAGATAAATGGTGTATCCAACAAAATACATAAACGTTTGAAGGAAAGGAATTGACCTCGCTGAATAGGTTGTAATAAAAAAACACGGGTCATAGCAGTTTCTATCTCCAGAAAAATCATGATATTTCGCTATATTTTCTCAAAAAGTACCAAACCAATATTCACAGTTTTTATTTTGTTTTATTAATTTATGGAAGAAAAAGAAATAGATATTATGTTACTCATTTAATTGATAAAAACAAAAAATCTATCTTCTTTTTAAATGATGTCAAAACTTGTCTGTATGAGTAACTTTAAGGATACTAATAGAGAAATAACTAGACTACGTATGTAATAAGACAAAGAAAGAATAAAATACATAATTTGTTTGCATTCTGCCAATAAGGCACCGAAGTAAAGATGATTGTATCCCCCCTCCCACCACACTGTAGCCACAGGAGTGGGACGTGTCGTCGGCAAAAAGGATAAAATCGATAATTTGATTAGTGTATGTGAAGAAGGTGTCGGAAGCAGGGTGGCTTTACCCCGATACACTTGATTTGGGAAAGGCGCACCCTTAAAATTCTGTACGTAAAAAGGTCAAAACATAACTCTTGTTATTCACTTATTTGCCACGTTGTCACAACCTATTAGAGGTGTGCGATGTCAGTATTTTTTCGTCCTAGGACCCTGTTACGAGTATGTAAAATAATTTGTACACAAGAAAAATAAATGAATTCACCTAAATTTCTTTGTAATTTATAAATTTTTAATATTTTGTAAATGATATGGCAACAATTTATAATTTATAATGCAAATAAATACATACCGAATTGAAAACGGTCTGGCAGATGATAGGCTTACAATAGAAAGCCAGTAGAATAAAAGCAAATAAGTTTAAACTAGCTGACCCGTGCGAAGTCTTCGCACTATATCTCCATCTAGCGTGTTCCAAGTATACAATTTGGCTAAGATATTTGATGTGTCGCCCACAGATGGCGCTCATGCCAATTGTTATAAAAATTAATTTTTTTATTAACAAAAAGATTTTTTTCGATTTTTTTTATATTTTTCGCCCAAAGTAGAAAACATAAGCTTTAAGTGGGTATTTTTTTAATTTTTTTGGTGCAGTAGTTAAAGAGATCGAGCCGCTCGACCAAAAAACACCTTTTAGAAATAATATATTTAGATATATTTAGATAATATTTACACGTGTTTAGAATTGAGGTTATACAGCTGACCGCGCATAATGCTTGCTGCTCAAATGTCGGTACTCGCACGAACAAACACACATACAACCGTATATAATAGAAAGAGAAAGAGATAAAGAAAGGAAAAGATCGCCTGGAGGGGACATAATGCTTTTTCTTTACGTGACGATTTCTGCCAGTTCGCTTTACTGTAAGCCGCGTAAAAGAATTTCGTTCCAAATATATTAAAAAAATTAAAAGAAATGGATCAGTCAATCAAAATGAAGCAACGTCTCGCACAGACTGATAACAAACGAATGACGCTATCACAATAATTTAACAAATAGACATCCACATAAAAGTAAAAATTGTATTTTATGTATGCTGTTACTTCTATGATAGTTCTTACCGTTAACTACCTATAATAAAATAAACCGTTACCTTTATTTGCAATTATACTCGTAATAAAACAATTTGTGATCGGTCGACTTCAGAGACTATGAATGAACATATGCGCGTCAAATGTCGATATGCAATGAAGCTTAGACAAAATGGGGTATACATAGTTCGAAGCTACAAGTACGAGTATATGGAATACTAGCTTGTCCGAGAGGACGGTACATTAAGAGTATGTATCTATTACGTGGAACTTTTTCTATTTCATTCTTTCTTAAGAGGGGACTTACAGGATGAAGTCCCCTCTTAAGAAAGAATGAAATAATCCGTCGTAATCGCTTTGTTTCTTTTGCTCATATAGTGAATGAGTTATTATAAAAAGAGACAGAATGCAAGCGTACTTTGTAACAGGTATCTGTGGAATGTCGTACGCTAGTAAATATGTTCTACACAAGTACTTAGTATCTTGTGGATTACAGTATACACGTCCAACCTCAATAGCTTGTATGCGATTTTACATAAATGCGTAAGATAAGAACGGATGTGAAAGTTTGTTATTTATCAGGTATTAAAATTTGAGAGGAGTAAAAAATAAAAAGAAACATATTTAAAATAAGATGCAATAAAACATTTTATATTAGTATTAAAATTTTACGAATGTCAAAGAACAAAAGGCAACGTACCGACGTCTAACCGATTGAAGCAATGAAAGAAAATTAATAAGGTGAAAAATTAAGGGCAGCAAGTTAAATCTCTCTTCACTCCTCCCCATATTCCGAGCGGGGTAAGAATTGGATGGATGGGGAGATTTTAAATTTATATTAAAATTATATGAGTGTCAAAGAACAAAAGGCAACGTACCGATCTATAACCGATTGAAGTAAATAAGGAAAATGAGTAAGGTGAAAAATTAAGGGCAAAAAGTTAAATCTCTTCGTTCCTCCCCATATTCCGAGCGGGGTGAGAATTGGATGGATGGGGAGATTTTAAATTTATATTAAAATTATATGAGTGTCAAAGAACAAAAGGCAACGTACCGATCTATAACCGATTGAAGTAAATAAGGAAAATGAGTAAGGTGAAAAATTAAGGGCAAAAAGTTAAATCTCTTCATTCCTCCCCATATTCCGAGCGGGGTGAGAATTGGATGGATGGGGAGATTTTAAATTTATATTAAAATTATATGAGTGTCAAAGAACAAAAGGCAACGTACCGATCTATAACCGATTGAAGTAAAAAAGGAAAATGAATAAGGTGGAAAATTAAGGGCAAAAAGTTAAATCTCTCTTCATTCCTCCCCATATTCCGAGTGGGGTGAGAATTGGATGGATGAGGAGATTTTAAATTTATATTAAAATTATATGAGTGTCAATGAACAAAAGGCGACGTACCGATCTATAACCGATTGAAGTAAAAAAGGAAAATGAATAAGGTGGAAAATTAAGGGCAAAAAGTTAAATCTCTCTTCATTCCTCCCCATATTCCGAGTGGGGTGAGAATTGGATGGATGAGGAGATTTTAAATTTATATTAAAATTATATGAGTGTCAATGAACAAAAGGCGACGTACCGATCTATAATCGATTGAAGTAAAAAAGGAAAATGAATAAGGTGAAAAATTAAGGGCAAAAAGTTAAATCTCTCTTCACTCCTCCCCATATTCCGAGTGGGGTGAGAATTGGATGGATGGGGAGATTTTAAATTTGTATTAAAATTATATGAGTGTCAATGAACAAAAGGCAACGCACCGATCTATAACCGATTGAAGTAAAAAAGGAAAATGAATAAGGTGAGAAATTAAGGGAAATATGTAAAATTTCTCTTCACCCCTCCGCATATTCCGAGTGGGGTGAGAATAGAGACCTCAGCAAATACATAAAACCTGTCCAGCATGAGTAGAACTCGCATTACCAGGGTTTCGTACACATTAGGACACTTATAAACATTTAAGGATACCTTATTTCTATTTCTATTAAACTATTTACAAATATCAAATTTTCCACAAAGCGATTACCTTTTACAGGCGTAAAAACATGCTTTACATTCCAAAAATATATATAAGATCTAGGATAATCTCCATAATTTAATCTACTAGTTCAATTTTACCAGCCATCTTCATTCTTTTTGACTCGGTAGTTAGAAAACAATAGAAGCATGCTCTGTTCGCCATTATTTTTAAATATTCAATTTAAAATTATGGAAAAAAAAATTTTTTTCCTCATAAAATGCCGCAAAATTTAAAAAAAATAAGGTCAGGATCCCCTTTCTTTTATTTACCTCCTTTTCAATTTAATATGCACATACCGTCTGCAAAATATTTGGAAATATCGCTTTTATTTAATGAAGCTTGGTAATCAAATACTTTCTTCGATTGCGAACGTAAAGCTTATACAGTCAATATAAGTGCTGATTAAAATCTGAAGCGAAAATAATAGCGATATAAATTTACATTTCTTTATGCATTTTACTAATGCAACTTACTCTCGAAACAATGAAATCTTTGCACAGCTTTTTTAATCATTGTTCTAATTAGTCGTTTTAGTTTGAAAAGCACCTTAAAGTGAAAAATAATTTTCCTAATTCCATTAAAATTAAAGAATAACATTTTTGAATATTTTCGTACGTTCGTGAAGTTATAATATTCCTTGTTGGACGATGCTCTTTCGCTTAGCTTTACAGTTTAGAAATATTAGTAATTTACGCTACAAATTTTCATGAAAATGTTTGTAATCAGTTCTTTTTTATTTTTTTAACACTATGAGTAAATTTTTGTCTACGGCAAGTTGATGAATATTATTATAACAAATTGTTTATTGTAAGATCTTAAATAAATATAATATATTCACGTTTTCTTTCCCAAAAAGGTTGATTTATATAATTAATTACAAAGTGTTTAATAAGAGTTTTACTGTGCCAAATATCAAATGTCTAAGGCACATTATTTCTGAGAAAATTGACTTTGAATCTAAAACAAAAGATATTTGTTACGTACTAGGTATGTATTTTGTTGATGGAGGAACATGGTAGGCACCATGTTCTTCCATTTAAAAAAATATGACATATCAACGCTATAAATTTCCTACATCTTTTGCGTGTACTTCTAAAAACCCAATTTTTTTCATAATTTTAGGTCGAAGAGTTTCGGAAATAAGAGCGAAGAAAACATATTATATCTGCATATTTTCTGTATCTCCTTGAAAATATAATGATTGATTTTTGAAAGAAGTATATTTGAGATCATTATATTTAATAAAAGACTACTTAAACTATATCTCGCGCTATGAAGTATGTTTGAGATCATTATGTTCAAAGATGTTGGAAGACACGCGCAGCCCGCTCTCTACTAAATATGCCATGTCTATTCAAACATCGTGTCACGGTATTGTGCAAATGCACACTTCAAGCGAGAAAGTGTGAGTGTACATGCACTGGATTTTTAACGCACACGAACATGCCTCAGGTCTTTGTGTGAGTAGGTTAAAAATGAGTGTACTGTTTATATTGCTTAGTGTGCGTACACCCAAATGACACGCAGGGTTTCGTGCATATGGCATATCTAGTTAGAGCAAGCCGCGTGTGTCTTCCAATATCTTTGATTATATTTAATAAAAGACTACTTAAACTATATCTCGCACTATGTAAATATATGTGAGATCATTATATTTAATAAAAGACTACTTAAACTATATCTCGCGCTATGTAAGTATATTTGAGAACATTATATTTAATAAAAGACTACTTAAACTATATCTCGCGCTATGTAAGTATATTTGAGAACATTATATTTAATAAAAGACTGCTTAAACTATATCTCGCGCTATGTAAGTATATTTGAGAACATTATATTTAATAAAAGACTACTTAAACTATATCTCGCGTTATGTAAATATATTTGAGGTCATTATAAATAGCAAGACTATTAAACTGTATCTCACATTATAATGATACTATTCCCGATCCATCCACCCGGGCTGTCTCGAGATCCCTTCTGGGACCCGTAACGACCCACCTCATACAAAAGTGGTGACCTTCGAAAGTCCCCTAATAGTGTCTCGTATCTACGATCTCAGCGCTTCCACCCAACAAGGTTGAAAAATTGGGATCTTTATTAACACCCCCTATTTAAAACTTCAAAATGCATATTTATTGAGATACACGCGGGTTAATATATTTTTATTGCTATGCAAAATTTCAAGTTTCTGCGTCAAGCGATTTCTGAGAAAAATTACTGTGGCAGGCGGACGGACAGATAAGTGAGTGATTTTATAAGACTTTTCTTTTTCTTTGTGAAGTATCTCTGACTCCTGATCGCGTGAAACGGACTTAAAATTACCGACCCGTACGTGTTGCTTTCAGCCCACAAGATACGGAGAGAAGAAATTTGAAGATCGGTTAAATAAACTAGAACGCCTTCAATGTTTACGTGGGAAAATGGAACCATATTTCCAAATTTAGGGGTCAATTAACACTATCCAATATCTCATCTTCAATTCTTTGATGAATCTTTGTAATCTGTTTTATCTTAATTCTAGATTCAAAGTCTTACGGATTCTTGACCTTGGATTACGTTCTGTATCCTTCTTTACTTTCTTTACTCTTAAACGTAACACTGCTTTCTACAAGTATTCGTTCGCTGTATACGCTACCAAACTTTGGAATAATTTGATCCTAACATTCCAAACGCATCGTTGGTTTATGATACCATAGTTCGATCTTGATTCCCTATCGCTACCCTATTCCTTGTCTTCTTATCTTATTTTTGAAGTTATACTTCTTTAGGCGCGTTATGAAAAAATGATGAGAGTGAAATTTTAAGATTCGTCACACAAAAGTTACAGTATGAAGTTGCAGCGGTTGCAGTCTCGAAACAAAAGCTATTGGCACCATCGTCGCCTCTGTTCACTGTTTTCATATTCATAGTATTTATCCACATGTTTCTAGTGTCTACATTCACACACATGTTTTAGTTTCATATAAGTGCGATTTATATATGTGCTGATAAATTATATTCAGTAGTGATTTAAATTCAATATTTTGATTAATATATTTACTATTCGTAAATATTAGTGAAAAAATTGTGTTTATAGACTTTTTCAAGTGCTCCAATATAATTGAGGTTATCTATCCGTATGTATTATTTAATGATGCCAAAGAAGTATAACTTCTCACGCGCGTACATAAGTACACGCACCATTTTTTTTCTATATCTATGTTAACTAAATTATTTGCTAATTTAGTAACGATTAGATTAATCTTTATTCGTTAATTATATTATTATGAAATTTTATATTGTAATGAATAGTTAATTTTATAATTTTCCACAAATTGCAATCTTTCACCAAACTAAATTCTCGACGTATGGGCTTTTGATGGATTGAAAGCTCCCACCAGCTTCTTCTAGCTCTACTTATGATCTGCCTCACTCTTATCGTGTTTAAATTGAACTTTAAGGGTCCATACCCTTAACGCAAAAGGGATAAACTACCCTATTTCAAATCTCAATTTTGATATATTTTTTACCACTTCTTTTATTATTTCGGTTTGTGGAGCTTTTTACTTGTGAACTGAGATAACCGTGATGTGCCATGCTTATCGTTATAATTTACTCATCAAATGAGCTTCACTCGTATGTATATATATATGTATCAATATAAACGAACCTTCCAATTAAATTTTCATCCACTTCCAGACATTCGAATTATTTAAATTGTTGGATACATGTCAAGAACTGATAACTATGTAACAATTTCGTAACTAAAAAGTTAGAAAATAAAATTATAGTTCAAAAAAAATTAAAAAAACATATTTTTGTAGCAACGTGAACTAACAAATAAAAAATTGAAGATTTCAAATAAAAAGATTTTGGTCAAGAGTGAAAGGATGTCTCACAACTCGGTAAAACTTAATTTTTTTTTAATAAGTTGTTATAAATTCTACTTTCCATAATAAATTCTTATTTCAATTGTGATTGACAAAAAAAATTAATTTTAATGTAAAAAAATGTGAGGTGCTTGTCTTACTAATCTAATTAGTATTTTAACATATTTTATTATTTTTGGGTACTCCAATAAAATGTAATCAATTAAGTAGCCAGAAGACATTGGAGATCGCTAGGATTCTAAGTAAACACATATGTGTGATTTAAATAACACTGTTGACCCGAGTCTATGATCTTATATAAATCACGTAAGACTCTATCAGCTCCAATGGAATAGAAAATATAAATTGCCACAATCAAATTTTCCATCCATATATATCAAGTACCAGAATCTGGATAAAAATGATTACATTATGTATTCCGTAATCTTATCGGTGATGTCTGCAGATCCGGTAGGAAGTAGGTAACGTGTCTACCTCCAAACGTTATTAGAAATTGTACTCTGTTTTTAGGGTTCCGGAAAATGGAATTATAAGTATTCCAGTTCACTCACGTGTCTGTCCGTCTGTCCATTGCGAACGTTTTTCTCAGAAACAGCTTGACATAGAAACTTGAAATTTGGCATGGTAATAACACATATTAACCCTCACTTATCTCAGTAACTGAAATTTAAAATTTGCACAAATATTGTTAAATAAAACTTAAAATTATTCATTTGGAAAACTCAGGGGGGCATTAAGTGCTTATAAGGAGTCTTAACAATATTTTCTTCATAATTTTAAGCATTATATCTTCAAAAATGTACTAAAAAATACGAAAAAATATGTTTGTCCCCCCCCTTTACTTCCGAAACTACTGAACCTAAACCATAAAAAAAATGTGCGTGTCAGCTCCGACGCGCGACTGGAGTTTACTCATTAAGTACGATTGTTTTGGAATGTATAAAACAGGTAACACTATGTATAAATATAAATATCAATATCATTAAAAGTAAATGGAAAATTCGTTAGTAAAAAATGCTGACAATATAATTATTTTCAATTAAAACGCAAATGAACAAGATCAAATTTATACAACAAAATTAAAAACATTTAGTAACATCAGACTAAGAAGTTATAACTGAAAGAGACTTGTTAATTTTGTAGGATAACAGACACCAAATATTCAGACATAATGACATTTAATAATTTAATATTGATATAAGTGAACGATAGTACTATTCGAAAAGAAGCTGACATATTGTGTCAGTGTTGCCAACTTTGCTCTACGATGTTCGTATTGAAAAATTTCAAAAACTTTTGAAAAAAGGAAGTTACATCTTCCAAAATGTTTGAGTTCAAGTACTCTAGTTGCCCAAATTTTTGCAATTGACCAAGGTTCTCTAGATATTTAATGTGTTTTCTGGATAATTATAATTAAGAATAGTCTACTTTTGTCACACTCCGTCATTGCGATTACGCATAAGAAGATGCCAAATAAACATATTGATATCTCACTCTAAAGATGCGCAGAAATGTTGCGGGGAGAAGCCACCTAACGATACACTTTTTTAACGCTATGAACTTCGTACCATCAGAACCTAACGCTTACATTTTTTTAACGCCCTGAACTTCGTTCTGTTAAAGGATTCTTGTTCAGTTTTTAAAAAAAAAATTATTTTATTGAACTAGAATTCTTTTATTTATCGGGCGGACTGACTGTGGGAAGGGAGCCGACTTACAGCTGTGTGGTCTTGTTATTGAGAATTATATTTTACTGGTCAAGCACTAGTGCAGATACTGAGATCAATTCAAAATTAGGAAGAACATATTTTTGTATTCCACAAAACAAGACATTTCAATTGAAGCTTCACTTGATTTCTAAAATTAAAAAAAAATTAAAACGTTTATTTACCCCTCCTTAATTCATAGATGAATATTTTTCAAAAACTAGCCAGTGTAAAACGCGCGAGTTATTTTTCAAGTCAAAATGCCAAATTTCAAGTTTCTGTGTCGGCGTCATGGTTTCCAGGAAAATCGGTAGGAAAATGTAAATACATTTCCAGTTAGATCTTTCAAAGGCCTAAAGTATGGTGCGTATTTCGAAACTCTGACATCTATTCATCATCGCTATAGTTCTCCTCCAATCTTTGCGTGGGTTTCTAAAAAGCCATATTTTTGGAGTTGACTCCTTAAGAATATATAATTTTCATATATAGCGCCTGGTATGAAGTTTTATGAGGAGTAAGATCAGGAATTCAGAGCGTACTGTTATATATTCTATACCTATGAGATTTAAGTCAACTACAAAAAGCCATATTTTTGGAGTTGACTCCTTAAGAATATATAATTTTCATATATAGCGCCCGGTATGAAGTTTTATGAGGAGTAAGATCAGAAATTCAGAGCGTATTGTTATATATTCTATACGTATGAGATTTAAGCCAACTGCAAAAAGCCATATTTTTGGAGTTGACTCCAAAAATATGGCTTTTGTTTTTGAAATAGGCACCATGTTTTACGCCTTTGAAAGACCTAGCAGGAAATGTATTTACGTTTTCCTACCGATTTTCCCGGAAACCATGACGCCGACACAGAAACTTGAAATTTGGCGTATTTTACACTAGTCAGTTTTTAAAAATATTCAACTATGAATTGAGGAGGGGATAAATAAACGTCTTCATTTTTTTTCATTTTATAAATCAAGTAAAGCTTCAATTGAAATGGCTTGTTGTGTGGAATACAAAAAAAATACTTCCCAATTTTAATTTGCGTAATTGAAAAGATATCCCAAAAATAGGCAAAAATCTAGCATTCCTTCGCCTTATTAAGGAAAATAGCCAAAAATCAGGAAAAATTGTTTTTTTTTTCATTTTGAAAAATCTGTTTTGATTTGTAAAACCTGACTAGAAGATTATAGAAAAACTATAATTATATCATATATTTTTTTTAAATACGGCGCCATGTCATTACGCATGTGAAAGATATAATAGACAAAATATTTACGTTTCCAAAAATTAATATTTATAAATAGTTTAATAGAAATACTATGTACCTTTAAATATAAGTGCCTAAATTTGTACAGAACCATCATAGTTTGAGTTCTATTCGTGCTTGACTGTTTTTTATTTTAAACTTCATCACTGTAATTAAACGGGATAGCATTAGGTACTTGGGCCAAAAAATAAGTGAAGTCGGTACTTGGGCATTAGGTACTTGGTACATTAGGTACTTGGGCCAAAAAATAAGTGAAGTCGGTACTTGGGCATTAGGTACTTGATACATTAGGTACTTGGGCCAAAAAATAAGTGAAGTCGGTACTTGGGCATTAGGTACTTGATACATTAGGTACTTGGGCCAAAAAATAAGTGAAGTCGGTATTTGGGCATTAGGTACTTGATACATTAGGTACTTGGGCCAAAAAATAAGTGAAGTCGGTACTTGGGCATTAGGTACTTGGTACATTAGGTACTTGGGCCAAAAAATAAGTAAAGTTTAAAGCGCGCAAATGCCCATTTTAAATTTATTGTGACGCTATCTTTAAGGATAGATATAAAAGTAGTTCTTATCCATATTTAAGACCAATAACAATATAATACAATTTAAGGTCCTTGATACAAATAAGTCCTATGTTCTAATAAGGTCTACAAATCCAAAAATTTAGAAGAATAAACCTAACTTCGAAAATACACACGCACACATAAGTGCCATATAACCCGACCGAGTGCGCAACCGCGTTTGTAAAATATTTCCGAAGTTGGGTATATTCTTCTTAATTTTTGGATGTATAGATCTTATCAGAACATAGGTCTTATTTGTATCAAGTACCTTATATAGCGTTAAGGCATTTTTTTTGGAAAAATCCTGGAATTTTTTTTGAAATTTTCTTGAATTACGATTGTCACCAAAAATTTCAAACGTGAAAGACCTCATGGAAAATGAAACAATATTTATTTGGCTCAGCTTATTAATAGCTTTATTTTATAACGTTAATTTATAAAAAGTTAAATAACAATCTCACAATTAACATGTAACAGAGCGGAGAGTTTATTGAATAGGGCCGAGTGAACTTTCACAACAACGAAACCGTCTTCTTTTACTTCTGGTATACCTGTCTTATGTCTGAACTGCCACAAGCGTTAATCAAATTAATGCTGCCCGTTTTAGGACAAAGCATCGGTATGACCGAGACAGACTGGCGTCAATACAGGCCCAAGGCCAAGGCCGAAGTGGGGAGGTGGGAAGGCACGATAGACTACCCACACTATTGTCCTTGACGCGTCGCCTCACCGCATCGCAAACGATCTGTCTGTTACGTCACTATTATAGAACTTTTTTGGCCAATATTTATGAAGACACAGACACAAACGATATAAATAATTAAGTATAGTTAGAGGTTATTATTTAAGTTATGGGGACACAGCCGAAAACGATATAAATAATTAGGTATAACCAAATGTTTTTTTTATTTAATTTGTATTTAAATAGTCAAAAACAATATAAATAATTAGGTACAAACAGGTTTTTATTTAATTTATGTGGAAACAGTCAAAAACGATATAAATAAATAAGTATAATCAGAGGTTCTTATTTAATTTATGTGAAAACAGTCAAAAACGATAAAAATAATTAAGTATAATCAGAGATTCTTATTTAATTTATGTGAAAACAGTCAAAAACGATATAAATAATTAAGTATAATCAGAGATTCTTATTTAATTTATGTGAAAACAGTCAAAAACGATATAAATAAATAAGTGTAATCAGAGATTCTCATTTAATTTTTGCGAAAACAGTCAAGAACGATATAAATAATTAAGTATAATCAAAGGTTCTTATTTAATTTATGTGAAAACAGTCAATAACAATATAAATAATTAAGTTTAATCAGAGATTCTTATTTAATTTATGTGAAAAAAGGTCAAAAACGATAAAAATAATTAAGTATAATCAGAGATTCTTATTTAAGTTACGCGGACACAGCCGAAAATGATATAAATAATTAGGTATAATCAAAGGTTTTTATTTAATGTATGCGGAAACAGCCAAAAACGATATAAATAATTAAGTATAATAAGAGATTCTTATTTCATTTATGTGAAAACAGTCAAAAACGATAAAAATAATTAAGTATAATCAGAGATTCTTATTTAAGTTATGCGGACACAGCCGAAAATGATATAAATAATTAGATATAAACAAAGGTTTTTATTTAATTTATGTGGAAACAGTAAAAAACGATATAAATAATTAAGTATAATCAGAGATTCTTATTTAATTTATGTGAAAAAAGGTCAAAAACGATATAAATAATTAAGTATAATCAGAGATTCTTATTTAATTTAAAGCAGTCAAAAACGATAAAAATAATTAAGTATAATCAGAGATTCTTATTTAATTTATGTGAAAAAAGGTCAAAAACGATAAAAATAATTAAGTATAATCAGAGATTCTTATTTAATTTATGTGAAAAAAGGTCAAAAACGATAAAAATAATTAAGTATAATCAGAGATTCTTATTTAAGTTACGCGGACACAGCCGAAAATGATATAAATAATTAGATATAAACAAAGGTTTTTATTTAATTTATGTGGAAACAGTAAAAAACGATATAAATAATTAAGTATAATCAGAGATTCTTATTTAATTTATGTGAAAAAAGGTCAAAAACGATATAAATAATTAAGTATAATCAGAGATTCTTATTTAATTTAAAACAGTCAAAAACGATATAAATAATTAAGTATAATCAGAGATTCTTATTTAATTTATGTGAAAAAAGGTCAAAAACGATAAAAATAATTAAGTATAATCAGAGATTCTTATTTAAGTTACGCGGACACAGCCGAAAATGATATAAATAATTAGGTATAAACAAAGGTTTTTATTTAATTTATGTGGAAACAGTAAAAAACGATATAAATAATTAAATATAATCGGAGATTCTTATTTAATTTATGTGAAAACAGTCAAAAACGATATAAATAATTAAGTATAAACAAAGGTTTTTATTTAATTTATGTGGAAACAGTCAAAAACGATATAAATAATTAAGTATAATCAGAGATTCTTATTTAATTTATGTGAAAACAGTCAGAAACGATATAAATAATTAAGTATAATCAGAGGTTCTTGTTTAATTTATGTGAAAACAGTCAAAAACGATATAAATAATTAAGTATAAACAAAGGTTTTTATTTAATTTATGTGGAAACAGTCAAAAACGATATAAATAATTAAGCATAATCAGAGGTTCTTATTTAATTTATGTGAAAACAGTCAAAAACGATATAAATAATTAAGTATAATCAGAGTTTCTTATTTAAATCTCCAAAACTTCGTGAAAATCAGGTGGTGACATATCTTTACATAAATTATTTATATATTAGTTCTGATGATGATTACGTTGATGTACTTGTCTATCATAGACTTTGTATATAATCCATAGACGGGAAATAAACAAAACAATGTTAGGACAAAATTAAAATTCCATAGTGTTCCAAAAAACCTTAAATGTGTATGTAAATATGTATTGCCATTATAACTGACTTAGCAATTTTCATAAAGTATTTGATATTTTAGATATTTTTCAAATAAATTATGAAATAGGCACACATCAATTCATGCGTAGATAGCCGTTTTATGATTTTCTGAAAGATCTCATTCTTTTTATCATCATGATTAAAAGAACAACCAAAAATTGTTTTTACAATTTTCCGATTAAAAACGTAATGTTGAGGATTTCTATTAAGGGAAGAGATACATTTAGGTACTGCACATGTTACCATTATGTAAACAATTCAATTTGCACTGGATTTTAAGACAATTTTATTATAATTATAAAAAAAACCGCAAACGTCAATGACGGAAGGCCACTAGCAAATACGTGTGTGGTCCCGTTTATGGCGTATCGTTTTGTCTTTTTCTAATGTTCGAAAGCACCATTGTAATCCGTTTTCTCTTTCATATGCATTGCCTATTTATGAAGAATATACCAAACATGTGGTTTCTATAATATCTTGTCTATTCTATTTAAATAGGATAGACATATATTCTATTTAAATAGGACTATGGACTGATCTCCGTGGTCTTGGGAATATTTAACGTGCTTCTGTAAGAGTAATATCGATGTATTGTCAGCAGTTTTAGCTGGTTCCTCAGTTTTTTTAAGTTCATACCATCTATATCGATTTTTATCTGTTCATATTGGCTAGCACTCCAGTATATTAGACGTGAATATAGATGGGAATACACTCTAAAAAGAACATTCGGTTCGCATAAAATTTGTCCAAGGTAATAAATTCCAAAAATTATTGTTTGATTCGAGGAAAAATTAATTTTCATGTTGAAATTAACTTATATACTCACAGACCCCAATGTAATTTGTGCTCATCCACTTTCATTTTGCCAGAAAATAATATCATCTGATCATTGAGACTAATCACAATTGGATACTAACTGTTTCCTATTGGATGCTAAATCCAATAAATTTGCTTGTAATAGATGGATCAACATAGAAATGAATAAATTTAGATTTTTACGAGCCTTATCATTCTAAAGGAACACCTATTCTATTATGAATACATAATATTCAACAATATATTACTTACGGATATATTGACAATATGCCACTGCTCAAGGACGGATATTTACTAGTTATTAAATCACTAATACACGCGTAGCGACGCTGTTTGTTAGTGTGCAACAAATTTAAGGCCGATGCGCGTTATATTGATCGCTTACATTATATTATAACAAAAATAAAAATATTTATTTTATATTTTCAGTTTCATTTATTATGTATCATTAAAATTACGCCGATACAATAAAAATAAATATTAGTCTTATTTCACTATTAAATCGCATTTTATCTATCGAAAAGGCTAGCTAACCAGAACGGCTGTGTACAATGATTTTATCTGTCACATGCAGCTGTATAGAGACAGCAGAACCTAGTGATGGCATTGATCGTCTTCAACCGCCAACAACATAAAAAACAAATGAATAGTATGATCGCAGGGGGAATATTTTTAGACGCATTTATATGCACACCATAATTTCTAAGGAAACCACAAACGACTGAAATTTGTCTTCTCGTGACATCCGTAAAAGAGACAAGTCATCATACGCCAGGCAACAAAAGTTGTCATACGTCAGGCAAATTAACGAGCTAAAAAGACATTGTACATGTGGACGAAAACAGGAGATTAGTAATTATTAAAATCACGAAAGATACAATGATTCCTTATGACTCTTTCCCTTTCACACCATCGCATATACGGAATTATGTTCAGCTCCCAAACTGGTGGAGATTGTATCAATTACCCACCATGACTAGTCTGATGAAGCGCGAAAATCTCCAATTAAAATTTAATATATTTACACAAGCATCAACTTCCAAAAGGTTTGTTTTGTGTTTGGAAACATGCACCTATAAACAATAAGTGCATGTATGCCAATATGTAGGTATCTACACACACAGCAACATGATGAATCTTGACAAATATATGGTTCCCTTGCGAATATTCAGGGTAATGTCGGCAGCAATGACCGAGACCTTTTATGTCTATTTGAGGTGATGCAGGGCGTAGAAGGGGACACAGACGATGTCCTCGAATTTATGGGTAAAGGTCGCAACCGTTTGACGGTGGCTTAGATTTCTTTATCTATACGATCACATACTCAATTCACTTCATCTACTGATGGTGTATTTTACCCTACCCAATTTGGTCGGATATGCTTTGGTCGATTGAGCATTGAACTGAAATGAATTAATCGATAATTAAATTATTTAAGTGAATCCTGAATAAATTAGGGTACAAATAAAAAACTAAGCGATTAATCCTGTAATAAAAAAAATTTGTCCCAGTGACTTTATGGATTCATTTTGTCAACCACTAAACATCAAAATATACGATTTACTACTGATCCAATCTTTCTGGCCTTCCGTTTTCGTTCCACTTACATTAAAAAAATTCTAACTGATATTATAAATGAGTCCGTTTGTTTGCTTATCTTTCTCTCTTTCATGCCTTAACTATTTAACCGATCTCTGCATTATAGTGATGAACATGGAATTGCTTTTTCCTGTAATAAATTTTGTTTGTTATAATTAAATCAACTGGTTAGCGATATGAATATGAAGCATATATAACAAGAAATAGGACCGTCTGACCGGCACAAGCAATGCAGATAGAATTAGCGGAGAGCGGAAAAGATAATCGTCTGTTTCGCTTTCAATCGTTCTATTTGTGCATGGGTGAATGAGAGAAAAAAGGACAAAAGTATTATTTTATTTCGAATTATTTGTGAAGTGATAAAAGTATCACTTTCGCTTTCCATCGTGAAGTCGCTTTGTTTTCTCCAAATGTTAACATAAATATGCAATAATAACAAATCACGACAACGTGTTTGTCAACTACGGTGTTCCTTTTTTTTCACACCATCTCTTCGGTTCAGCCTATCTCAAACTTTAGCCATTCTCCGTACTAAGCCCTATTATTTTCACGAACCATTATTTTTAAATTATACTATCATTTTTTCCTTTTCTGCGGGTCAGTATTACATAAATATTTTAATATCCAAATTTATAGAACAGCAAAGATTAAAACAGTCTGCAAATTACTAGTATTTTTTGAAATGTTGGTCTTTCTGCTTGTGTGTGATTTTGCTGTCGTTTTTCGTGTTCCGCCGCAAAATTTCATCCCTCCAGCTGTCTGTCAGTATTAACTATTCGACATAACAATTTTAAATTTGATACAGAAATAGGGTATGGCGATACAGAAATTGAGTATGTAATTTTGATTATGGGGTTAATTTTATGGGTAAATCGGGAAGTTAAAAGAAATATTTCCTTCAAGATTATCGTATGGAGTATCAAATGAAAGCTTATTAAAGCACAATTTAACTATATTTGGCTGTGCACGCGACTTCGTTCGTTTGGAATTCGGAATAAGGAAAGTTATTAGGAATTTTTACACATTTTTTCTTTTCATAAAGTTTACTAAAAACGCTAATAGATGGCACTGGTTGTATCATACCGTAATATATCTATGAGGATAAATTTCACCAAGTCAGTGTTTTTTAAAATCTTTAAAATCCAAAAAAAATTCTGTATGTACCTCAAGGGTATAAACTATTATATTACTATACCAAATTTTATCAAAATCAATCTACTTAGTAGATTTTGCATGATTAAAGAAAAAAATAACAGAAAGACGGATACGCTAAATCAATCACTATTTATAAAATATTTTCCATGTATTAATATTTTTTTTAATATAAAAATTATATTTTTTAAATTTTTTTTGGAAAAAACGTTAAGAGTTTGTTTTTTGTTAAATTGCTGTTCATTACAAATTCATGTTCATAACATTGAAAATTAGGTTTACGTTGAACGAAAATTATCAGGACAGAAAAAATCCTGTGCGATTATTTGTTGTAAACAATGTAATTGTGTTTTTCCTTGTAACTACTAAAATATTGTTTTTAGAGAAAAATTGTTTCCCAAACATTTTTCGCGGGATACAAGTAATAACTTATGTCTTTGCAATCTTTTCACATTTTATAGTTAGGCTCAGTCGAAACGCTCCGCGCATATGTAATGCGATATGGCGATCGACCGCGTTAGCGCCACAGATGGGGCACCTTTGAAGCACGAAGTCGGAGTATCTTACTTCTTTTTTTTCTTCTTCCTCTTCTTCTTTTTCTTCTCTTTCTTCTTCATCGTCTTCTTGTACGGATCGGCAGACGTACGGCAGAGGCTTAGTGACAGGGTTCTATTGGCACCCTTTGGGTATGGAACCTTAAAAATGGAAAACCTATCAAATACGAGTAGAACTCGCACCGTTTGGGTTCCGTACACATTAAGGTTCTTTTTGTTTGTAAGAGTCCAAATATGGTATAAAGTGTATATTGTCTACTTTTTGTTTCAAAGTTTTCTGGGGAAAATGGTAGTGACAGACGGACAAACAGACACCTGAATAATCTGATGAAGGTTTCGTTTTTCATGCGGAATCCTTTAGACAGACTCTTTTTATTTTTTTTCTGTCGGCACATATCACGCAAATACTACTAAAATAATTTTAATGTCGTTTATGATGTTATACAGTATGGGGTCTTAGAATTAAAATGTGGTATTTACTATTTTAATTTAATTTGAGGACTAAATAATTAAAACAGGTCAAGCGCGCGTCAGAACACGCACAAGATAAGGGTCCGTAGTCATCTGTCTCCTCAAATTATCCAAGCAAGTTTATTCAGAAAATCATTTGAACGGCCTAATTACATACAGTAAAAAATCTTTCAAAAGGATTAAATCCAGTTCTTTTAGTTCGAAAATTAATGGTTGGATAAGGGTTGGTCACATTATACGAGCTTTTGAAGCTTAATATTTCGCAAACTGGGATTAAAATGGAAAAGGGTTAATAAAACCTCTATTTCCTTTCAAAAAGCCTATCCAACGATACACAACTCAAAGATATATGTAAAGAATATGCAAATTTTCGGTCTCATTTCATATGTTTGAGAAGATACGTTACATTTTTTTTCTACAATCAATTGATAGCTTTACATAAAGCATATATATTCAAACTTTCATTTACATACGTCTAAAACTGCAGAAACTACAAGAATATGACAGAGACAAACAGACATAATGTTTTTGCCATTTGAACCATAAAAGTGTCAGTAATTGTTTTAAATTAGCAGGAAAAATCTTTTCTTTTAATATACTTTGTTTCATTTTATCTTTATTTTTCATCACTAAGCAGGCTGAAGAAATATTAAGTGTTAATATTATAATGTTTTAATACCACTTCCAACTGGTTCTAGTAGATGGCGCTAGTCGTAAGTTAAATCACGCTATCAAAATCAAAAACCATGTATATTAGTAGTCCACGCTAGCGAAAGAAGTTGATATGTAACACATATGTTATTTCGTCCTTGAAGCTAAAAATATAATATATGAAGCCAAAATAATTCAACCAATCGTTGACTGGACGAATCGATATCCAATGTCTGTATATCTTTTATTCCTTCGATGTTGATGGTCTGTGCCATAGCTGGCTATTATACTGATAATAAAGTTAATTGACTATGTCTGTTTCTAATGAGATGGCTAGAAATATATATTGTCCGTCGACCATTTTGTATTTATCATATATAACGGGAGATATTTAGAGGGGCTAAAAATGGACGGTGGTAAATGACCTTTCTAACCACACTTCACAAATAGGGGCACTTAAAATGTCTTCATGCCACCTCCCTACCTCTATTAAGCCATGGTACCTTTGAAAATAGAAAAAAATTAAGTAGAGTGCACACTGTAAACTACCTCGAAATTCAACATTTAGTAAATGAGGCTAAAAAATAAAATTGGTAAATGACCTTTCGAACCGCACTTCACAAACGGAGGAAACCTAAATTTTCGTCATGCCACCTCCCTACAGCCATTAAGCCATGGTACTAAACTTCCATGGTACTAACATGGCCATACTTCCAAAATTTCATACGTCTAAAACTGTAGAAACTACTAGGGTGTGACAGACAGACGTGCGTACACACATATATGACAAAATTGTAAGGTTCCTGTTTAACTGTGGAACATAACTGAGAAATCAAGGTTACGTATGAGTATGACAGAGATAGGAAATAAACAAAATTATGCTAGACCAAAATTCAGGTTTATTAGTGTTCGTAAAACTTTTGAATATGTAGTTAAATATGTATGCTTATCTTGGTTATCAATTATTTTCGTGTATATTCTTCAAATAATTGTGAAATAAATATATCAATACAAAAACCGCATTCATTTTATCTTAACAGTAAAAGAAACAACTGTAAATTGTTTTTATTTATTTGCCGATGAAAAGTCTATTTCTTAAGGGTTTTTATTATCTATATCTTAAGGGTAAGTCTATATATTAAGGGTTTTTATATCTTAAGGGTTTTTATTATGGGAAGAGACACAGTTATATACTGCGCGTACCATTACGTAATCCAATTTAATTATAATCTTACTAATATTATAAATGTGCAAGTTTGTATATTTGTTTGTTTCTTTGGATGTTTGACTGTCAGTCATGCTACGATACTGCATGGATTTGTATGATATTTCGCATAGAGATAGACCATAACTTATAACAAGACACAGGCAACTTAAGAAAAACAACCCCTAAAATGAGTGTTGAAAGTTTGTATGGAATTTCGTATAATTTACTCAGTTATTATTATTTACTTATTTTTTAAAGAAAAATCAACCCCTAAAATGGGTGATGAAGGTTTGTATGGAAGTAAAGAAATTCCATTTACCTTTAATGTTATTGATATTTATATAACTTTTTTTCTTATTTATTTTCCTTAATAATGTATTTTTCAACTTACAGCTTGTTGCTAATACATTAAGTAAATTAATGTGAAATAAAAAAATTGAAACTAACAGAAAAATAAACATAAACAATCATAAAAAAAGTTCAATTGCGTGTCAGACCACACATAAATTATGGTTCCGTAGTAATTTTACGAAATATCAAACTATATATAGGTATTTTATAAATGCTTACGTCATACTCATATGTACCCATAAAGATCTGGGATAGTTGAATAAATTTTTTAAGAATTTTAATACTCCGACAGTTTGACCTGCTATTTCGAATTCGTCTTACGTATTTTTTTTAAATTAAAAATTGTAAAAAATATTTTAATAATTTTTAATAATACATCTAAATTACGTGTTACACTGGCATGGTCAGTCGTCAAGATATTTCCATCTGCGTAATTTTCGCGTACTTAAGAGTTTTTTTTTTATAGTTCCGGAACTAATGAAGTTGAGGTAGTCGAAATAATTTCATTTGAAAATACTCGTAAAGTTCTATTTTTGGCATTTCTTTGCACATGTTTACGTAGTCTTAAATATAAGTACATCGAAGTTTAATATTTAGCAATTGGGGCTAAAAAAAATTAACTCAATGTAAATGATCTTTCTTACCGTACTTCGAAAATAGGAGTACCTACATTTTCTTCATGCCACCCCCTCCTCCTCTTCCACCTTTTTTTAGTAGTTACCACTGATTACACTACCCTTAGAAAATAGGAACAAATAGGGTGGAAGACACACTGGACACTATGTTGGAACTTAACATTTAGTATATTAATGAACGGGGGTAAATGACCTTTCTAACCACACTTCACAAGTAGGGGCACCTAAATTTTTTTCATGCCACCTCCCTCCCTCCATTAAGCAATGGTACCTTAGAAAATAGGAAAAAATAAAGTAGAGGGAACACTGTAAACTACCTTGAAATTTAACATTTAGTAAATGGGGCTAAAAAATAAAGGTAGTAAATGACCTTTCTAAACACACTACACTATAGGGACACCTAAAGTTTCTTCATGCCACCATCTTCCCTCCATTAATCAATGGTACCTAAGAAAATCGGAAAACATGAAGTAGAGGAAACACTGTTAACTACGTTGAAACTTAACATTTATTAAATGGAGCTAAAAAATAAAGGTGGTAAATGATCTTTCGAACCACACTTCATAAATAGAGGCCTAAATTTTCTTCATGCCACCTCCCTCCCTCCATTAAGTGGTGAAACTTTTGACAATAAAAAGAATGAAGTAGAGTGCATACTGTAAACTACGTTAAAATTTAACATTAATAAATGGGACTAAACATAACTGTGGTCAATGATCTTTCTAAACACACTTCATAATAGGAGCACATAAATTTTTCATGACCCCCCCCCCCCCCCCCTCTTCTATTAAGCACTTTAGAAAACAGGAAAAATGTTTTTTTGCTACCTAACCGGTCTTTATCTGAAGCATATACTTCGACAATTTCATACGTCTAAAACTGTAGTAGTAACTATTAGGGTGTGACAGACAGACGAACGTACACACGTACATGACGAAATTGTAAAATTTCCATATTTAACTGTTGAACATAAAATTAAAAACAGTGAAACCGACCGCGAACACCCAACCGCCCCTAATCTGGATTCTACCCCCTTAAGATGTGAATCGAATAGCGGAATAAGTAGAGATAAAGCAGAGCTCTCATCGCCGAATTAATTAAATCCAGCGACCGAGAAATCAAGGTTCATAAACGGATATTGGTACGTGCGTGCGGTTTATGAAATAGTAGGCGCCTCCGAACTCGCGTATGATAGTACCAATGCAAGAAATACCAAGAGTTAACACCGATCCCAACACTAAAGCCCCGTCAATATCACCATTTAACATTACAGCTTCAGTATAAGCGTAAATTTCCAAAATAAAGACTTAAATAAAATTTTCCTGCATTTTCCTCAAGATAAGGAAGTTACCTTAATTGGAAAATAAAACGAATAAATAACTGAATTCGTTTTCTATTTGATATGAATGAAGGAAACTTAGTACAATCGATGTCATGAAATTCCTGGAATTGTCGAGTTTTTATCCTAAATGCCATTATATAAAATCGCGTAGTGGGCAAAAAATGTATTGGACGGGGTATATTTTTGAACTTTTGTGTCAAAAAAAAGAGTCCAAGAAATTTTGTTTGTCTGTTTTTTTTTTGCTTATCAGTTGAGAGCACAAAAACTACTGGATGGATATGAAAACGACTTTCACTAGGATGCTGCTTAAGGTTCAGATTAAAATCTAGACTCTGGTTGTCCCTTTTCTTGATCAAATGTCCACTACTGATTTTTGTTTCTCTGCATGTTTGTTTACTGATATTTTATTGAGAGAAATAGTCGAAACAATTTTCAATAATGTGATATGAGATGAAAGGTAACTGTCCATAACCACACTGAGGCCCCGAACCTTAAAAACGAGTACGAAACTAAAACCCGCCAATGCAAATCGGGAACGAGATCACAGCGCACTTATTTGTATTAAAATGAAGCTTGCTGCTCAGACTCCAATGCAAGAGCGAATCAATGACCTGTGAAATTATTTCTCAGATCATTATCTCGAAAATTATTTTTTCCAAAAAAAAAACTATGAATCGTCGGCCAAAAGCAGGATTTTATAGTATCATAATGACTAAGCAGAAGACACCATCTTCTTTACTTCTGATGCACGCCACCTATCGGACTTACTTCTCAAGATGGAGCGTGTAAGCCTCAAGTTTGGTTTAAAGATCAGTTGCAACAAAACAAAAATGATGATTGTTGACCGTGCCAAATGCAAATCGCCCGAAGTCACTTATACAGCGTACTGCGAAGTAGTTCAATTATATGTATACCTTGGAGCGTTGATCTCTAACAACGGCGGATGCGTGGATGAGGTGAGGAGACGCATGGCGTTCATAAGATGCGCTATGGGCAAATTGAAAAAAAATGAAGGGACCGAAACATTAGCAAGGCCACTAAGACCCTGCTCGCTCGAACTTTGGTGTTCCCCATATTTTTTTACGCTACAGAGACGTGGATACTACAAATACTTGAGAAGAACAAAATGACGCTCTGGAAATATGGCGCTGGAGAAAAATACTTGAGGTATCGTGGACTGAGTTCCGCACAAATGTCTCTATACTTCAAGAATTCGGCATCAAGCAACGTTTGTCAATACTTGTTCAGAGTCGTATTCCAAAATTGTTTGGTCACGTCATGCGTGGAGATAGTAGCTTCATAGAGCGTATTATTGTGCAGAGAAGGGTAGAAGGCACTAGACCACGTGGGAAGTCGTCGATGCGGTGGACAGACCAGATCAAGTTTGCTGTAGGCGGTCTCCTGTATGAGTGTAACAAGGCGACAACAAGTAGGTAGAAATGGATAGGCATCGTGAGGCGAGTAACAGTGGTCACCCTACATGCCGACCACGACCGCTCTATCAAGAGCGAAACGACGGAGAAAAAGAATGGCATTTGTCATTAAAAGAAATAGGGGGACAGGCCCTGAATTACTACTCTGACTCACGCGAGAGTCAGTGACGTACGCCATTGATTGAAACAAGTGCGCAGTGGACTTGCATTAGTCTGCTTTGGGTGGGAGGCAGCGTAATTCTGTAATTGATGGAGATATACATATATACAAGCGTGCATCCAACGCTGGACTGCTAAATACATAAAATGTCAAATAAGGAAATAATCCATTGGCGCACTTACCGCCAACCGGCGGCCGTGGACTATTTTTTTCCGGGGCTATTTTTAAATTCAGCACAGGCACGCCTTGTTAAAATGTTGTCATTTCGTATTCTGCTGGCGCAGACAGGACGGTCTGTGTGCTGCCCCCTTAATGATGGTTTTTAATGATCCTCCCGTGATTTATGCCGTTATTAATGACTCTTTTTGCACAAAATTGCCGTAACATTTTTAAAACTTTTCTCGTCTGTTACCACTGTGATTTTTAATTTGAAATTGTGATTTTTAACTTTTCTCGTCTGCTACCACTGTGATTTTTAACTTGAAATTGTTTGTTAATTTATTTAACTTGCGTCTGTAGGGTTAATAATGAGTGAAGGTAGGTATTACGAAGGTACTGAGCTTAATATACGTACATATACGGTTGTATATTAGGGTTCCGTATTCAAAGGTTCGGAACTATATGAAAATGTGTAGCATGTCTGTCACTGATAAAATAAAAATTTCGTCTTTACGCTCTTTGGAAAGAATGCTTTATAGGGCTAGAATGACGAATTAAGAGAGTGTAAGAGGTTATCATATATTTCTTCATTTTTAGAAGAGAGTTTCAGAGATACTGATTGAAATAAAAGTTGTAGTACATGCATTTAACAACTATTGTTTGAAAGTTCAATACAAAAATAGTTGTTTCTTTATTTTTTAATGATTGCAGTTGTATAAAATCACCTAACCTTGTTCTCAAGGAAAGGTTTGCAAGATAGTTTCAGAGATACTGATTGAAATAAAAGTTGTAATAGATTCATTTAACAACTATTGTTTGAAAGTTCAATACAAAAATAGTTGTTTGTCTTTATTTTTTAATGATTGCAGTTGTATACAATCACCTAACCGGGGAAGGTTTATAAGAGAGTTTCAGAGATACTGATTGAAATAAAAGTTGTGATAGATTTATTTAACAACTATTGTTTGAAAGTTCAATACAATCACAGTTGTTTGTCTTTATTTTTTAATGATTGCAATTGTATAGAATCGCCTAACCGGGGAAGGTTTGTAAGAGAGTTTCAGAGATACTGATTGAAGTAAAAGTTATGATAGATTCATTTAACAACTAGTGTTTGAAAGTTCAATACAAAAATAGTTGTTTGTCTTTATTTTTTAATGATTGCAATTGTATAAAATCGCCTAACCGGGGAAGGTTTGTAAGAGAGTTTCAGAGATACTGATTGAAGTAAAAGTTGTGATAGATTCATTTAAAACTAGTGTTTGAAAGTTCAATACAAAAATAGTTGTTTGTCTTTATTTTTTAATGATTGCAGTTGTATAAAGTCACTTAACCGGGCAAGGCTTGTAAGAGAGTTTCAGAGATACTGATTGAAATAAAAGTTGTAATAGGTTCATTTAACAACTAGTGTTTGAAAGTTCGATAAAAAAATAGTTGTTTGTCTTTATTTTTTTAATGATTGCAATTGTATAAAATCGCCTAACCGAGGAAGGTTTGTAAGAGAGTTTCAGAGATACTGATTGAAATAAAAGTTGTAATAGATTAATTTAACAACTAGTGTTTAAAAGTTCAATACAAAAATAGTTGTTTGTCTTTATTTTTTAATGATTGCAATTGTATAAAATCACCTAACCGGGGAAGGTTTGTAAGAGAGTTTCAGAGATACTGATTAAAGTAAACGTTGTGATAGATTCATTTAACAACTATTGTTTGAAAGTTCAATACAATAATAGTTGTTTGTCTTTATTTTTTAATGATTGCAATTGTATAAAATCGCCTAACCGGGGAAGGTTTGTAAGAGAGTTTCAGAGATACTGATTGAAGTAAAATTTGTGATAGATTCATTTAACAACTAGTGTTTGAAAGTTCGATACAGAAATAGTTGTTTGTCTTTATTTTTTAATGATTGTAATTGTATAAAATCGCCTAACCGGGGAAGGTTTGTAAGAGAGTTTCAGAGATACTGATTGAAGTAAAATTTGTGATAGATTCATTTAACAACTATTGTTTGAAAGTTCGATAAAAAAATAGTTGTTTGTCTTTATTTTTTAATGATTGCAATTGTATAAAATCGCCTAACCGGGGAAGGGTACTCTACCCTCGCTCTCCCTGGTCGCAAAGAATGAGGTTTTATATAGGACATTTCTGGAAATTTTTTTGGTCAGAGACAGACTTGTGGCCAATTAGAAGCCAAAGAAGCCTTTTGTCTGTATGTCTGCTTGTTAAAGGAACAAAACTATCAGATTGATATGAGCGATACTTCCATTAGGATTAAACTCACGGTTCAAGTGAAATATAGGCTGCATTTGTCCTGATCGTATGTGTTCTCTGAGGAACTGTTTTGTTTCTACTCGTTAATTTCTTTAAGGGTCTTTCAATGATTTGGCACTTCAGAAATGGAAATTGGCGCTACAGAAGTTAAATTTAAGATACAACTTACTTTTATCTTAATCCTACTAATATTATGAATGCGAAAGTTTGTATATTTGTTTATTTGTTCGTTTCTTTGTTTGTATGTTTGACCGTCAATTACGCAAAAAATATAAATTAATATTTTAATTTGTATGAAAATTTGCGTACAGATAATGGCCTGGAATGGGATATATACTATTTAATAAAAAATCAACCCTTAAAATGGGGAATGAAAGTTTGTAGAGAATTTCATATAATTTACTTACTTATTTAAAGTATCTATTTAACTATTATACTGTAAAATATTTTGTTACTAAGAGTCGGGGCACATTACAACACTTTAGTATGAAATAACATCCTATTTGAGGAAAAAATCTTTTAGGATTCTTATATATATATATATATATATATATATATATATATATATATATATATATATATATATATATATATATATATATATATATATATAGATGTTTACCTTTAGATTTCTCCTATTTCTTGTTCATCAAAAAGGCGCGAATCTTGTAATCACACGCAAGAATTGTTCCTTTTTAAACTTAAGGATCTGCAAACAAAACAAAGTGGATAATCACTTATTTCCTAATAAAATAGGTTCTTCGTCCACAGAAAAACAGGAGTCGTCGTGGCGTTTCATTCGTTTGAATTCAAATCAAACTAACAAAAGATGAGATAATAAATAATGGAAGTTTTTTTATTTTACGTATTAAAATAACTTGTTGAAACGAATAAGTGGATTGCATTAAATAGTGGAATAAGTGGAATGCATTAAATAGTGGAATAAGTGGAATGCATTAAATAGTGGAATAAGTGGAATGCATTAAATAGCGGAATAAGTGGAATGCATTAAATAGTGGAATAAGTGGAATGCATTAAATAGTGGAATAAGTGGAATGCATTAAATAGTGGAATAAGTGGAATGCATTAAATAGTGGAATAAGTGGAATGCATTAAATAGCGGAATAAGTGGAATGCATTAAATAGTGGAATAAGTGGAATGCATTAAATAGTGGAATAAGTGGAATGCATTAAATAGTGGAATAAGTGGAATGCATTAAATAGTGGAATAAGTGGAATGCATTAAATAGTGGAATAAGTGGAATGCATTAAATAGTGGAATAAATGGAATGCATTAAATAGTGGAATAAGTGGAATGCATTAAATAGTGGAATAAGTGGAATGCATTAAATAGTGGAATAAGTGGAATGCATTAAATAGTGGAATAAGTGGAATGCATTAAATAGTGGAATGTATTAAATAGTGGAATAAGTGGAATGCATTAAATAGTGGAATAAGTGGAATGCATTAAATAGTGGAATAAGTGGAATGCATTAAATAGTGGAATAAGTGGAATGGAATCGAAACTAGTTTTAATAAGATTGAGAAGCGATTGATTTGAGCATCAATATAACATGAAATTACTACGGTAAAGACACTTTAAAATTATAACACATACATGTATTTAAATAAAAAGCTGTGCAGCACGAATATAACTCGTATTACGAGAGTTCCGTATTTAAGAGTACATAGAATTTCAATTACACTATTTAGAAATATTGATTTTTCATAATCAAATGATACCCATTTGATATATAAAATTAAAAAAAATTGAGACCTTTTATTTTTTACATAAATATTTTAAAAAAACAGCTAGTTCAAAATATGGGGATTAATAAGATGTATCTATTTCTATGGCAATTTCTAGTTTCTACGTCTCATGATTTCTGAGAAAATTGGTTGTAAATATAGAAAAAGTGTAAATGTCTTATTACATTTTTCATAGTCGTAAAAACATAGTAGGTATATATATAGATAATTATAACAAGTAGAATCAACGCTATGGTTTTACTACAGTATTATATATATATATATGTATATATATATATATATATATATATATATATATATATATATATATATACATACATATGTACGTATTTAATGTAAATTATTTCTAATTTATCCCGGCTAATCTAATAAATGTTTACATAAATTTCTTTATTGCACATTTGTAGCTTAACTATTCAATCGATTCTTAAAAAATTTGGCTTGAAATTATTTGTTTCATAGAGATATACATAAAATACCTTTTATTTTAAGTAAAATTAATTTCACGCGAGCGAAACCGTAAGCAGAAAGGAGTAAACCAAGCCAATAATATAAACTATACATGTAGCGTATCGTTATAAATTATATTGGGTCAAAAGCAAAGCTTGAACTGAAGACACGGTTAATCGTTTTTTTTCCTTGGAGCAGTGAGCTCCCATTATGGAAAAAAATTCTTTCTACATTCGCATTCTGGGCTAAAATAGCAAATATATATTGACAGATACGCAATAACTCAGGTAATCTTGAAATACCTATGGCCTGGAAAATTGTTGCCTACAACGTGTGATCACAGCTGTGTTCACAGCATGTGTTCACAGCTGTAATTTCGTCAAACAACTTCACATCATCAATGTGTATTCCTTTTCCATTCAGGTAATGAACAGATTCCTTGGCCTTGCATCATCTTTTCATTCGGGTAATGAAAAGATGAAGAAAGGTCAAGGTCACGCCTTTCTCCAGCATTAACCAATTACATAGTTTAAAATCATCTATCTAATGGCTTTACCTACCAAAGAATCTGTTTTTAGAATTTCCGTGCGTTAATTTGTTCTTCAATCACCTGAAATTTACTTAACTGGTTTTGGTCAAATTTTGTTTGATAATAGTTCTCTCGAGCAACATCAATAATTTATCTAGATACTATATAAAAACACCCTGACTTAGTGAATATTACGATACTGGTACTGTCAACGTTTTTAGTGACCATTATACTTATAGAGTTGCGAGAGAAAAAAAGTAAAAAAAAAACCAAAAAATTCCTAATAACTTTTCTCATACCGAATTCCACGCCAAGAAGTCGCGTCGATACAGCTAGTGTGTTAATATAATAATTGCGGAAGTATCTTCTGTTTGTCAGTCGGTTTCTTGGCTATAGCTTAGCAACTCCTTTATGTGTTCTTACTAAATCTTACAGCAGGTGTAGACAATATTACCGAATGGAAACTTTTCATTCCGGAAAATCTAACAGTAGCCCAAAGACAAATAAAAATACTATTTCTTCCACTTAGATGACGCTGTTACATGTCTGAAATCGTTATATTTTCAGATTTTCTAAATGTTCAACAATCGGAAAGACTATATTCATAATACTAATTTGGAAGTTAAGTACGCACATACTTAACAGCCAGAGGTGACCAAAATTTAAAAACAGTTTTGGTATACCATTACTTAGTTCATGCCTATGACAATAGGGTACTTGCAACATGTATATAAAAATTATTCATTATATAACGAACTATAATTTTGTTTACCACAACATATTTAAAGGTCAAAGTTCAGCGCTGGTGACCTTTACACATTCTATATTCCATTCCATTCCAATAAAAAATGTTTGCAAACAAACCAATTTAGCAGTTTGAATTTGGTTAACACAAATATATATTCATTTAGTTTTTTAAATACCCAACGCCAACGGAAAGACCTATTTATAATATCGCTACTAAAATACTAATTAGGAAGTTGAATACGCACGTACTTAACAGCGGATGGCCAAAATTTAAAAACATTTTTGGTACATCATTACTTAGTTCACGGCTACGACAATAGGGTATTTACAAACATGTATTTAAAAAATTATTCATTATAAAACGAACTAAGTTTGTTTACCGCAAAATACTTAAAGATCAAAGTTCAGAGCTGGTGGTCCTTACACATTTTATATTCCATTCCATTCCAATAGAAAATGTTTGCAAACAAACCAATTTGACAGTTGGAATAGGGTTAACACAAATCTATATTCATTTAGTTGACCATTATTTGCAATAATCTATTGTATTTCACCCGTAATATTATTAAATTATGTTCTTAAATTACTATATTAATTTACTAAATTGTCACCCTAAATGATGTTATAAATATTAATATTATATCGTTATTTTACTAATACGCGTTGCGAAATTTAAAGGAAAAAAATGGGCATCCCTTGCTGTCGATCACACAAAACTCAGAGGTACAAAACCTTTTCGACAAATATACTGTATTCCGATATGCGTGTGAAATAGTATATAATATACAAGTTTTAATTGGAATAAAAATATTCAATTGATTTTCTAGCGTGGCTCTTAAACGATAAAGGAGTAAAGGAGACACACATATCTATTAAATTAAACATTTTACAATTTATTTAGCGTAAGAATCCTAAATAAAACATTGTGACGTGTTATTTTATTTTTGAGTACGTTTAAGTATTTTTTGCAGTATAGAATATTATTTTAAACACATTGTATGGCAGTGTTTTTTTATAATAAATAAGCTTTCATACTTATTTGATTGTATAGATATTTCCAATTATTGACTGTTCCTGGATAGATTCCCAGGTGTTTGAACGTTCATGAAGCATTTATCTAATTGTAAATGATTTATTAAACCTTGTAATAAAAAAACGAGTGTGCTTTAGACCACACGACTGAAGTAAAACTTCAAATTCACAAAATATGAACTTTAAAATGAATTTATAATTTTATTCACTTTAAAGGTAGAATATTTAATGTATTGAACAAAATAATAATTTATAAAATTGTTCAAGAACGAAATAAAATTACAAAATAATCAAAAAATCACCGTTCGCTTAACGCTAGCAAACTCGCATATATATATATACATATATATATATATATATATATATATATATATATATATATATATATATATATGTATATATATATTTCATGCACTGGCTATGAGAGGAAGAGAGAAAGAAAATGTGCGCGCGCACTGCTCTCTCTTGCTCCTACAGTGTGACACAGACAATAGGCTTGCATTGTATCTTAGATATACGAAACATAACTGGCTATGAGAGAAAGAGAGAAAGAAAATGTGTGCTCGCACCTCTCTCTCTTGTCCCTACAGTAACATACGAAACGTAACTATCCCTCTTTCTGTCTTCACTAACTTATATCTCCCTCTCAACTTCCGTTCGCCTCGCCCGATCACACTTTTCGTAACGCTCTCGTCACGCATTCACCAGCTTACTCCCTAAGTTAAGCGAGCGTAAAGAAGTTTTACTTCAAAAACAATATGAAAATTGTATTCTTTATCACAAATAATGAATAAATACATATTATACTACTTACTTGTACTCACAAGAAAAAGGCTGACAATACCCGAACGTCATTTTTATTTGTTTACAAACACGCTCTTTTGAAATGGAATGAAGTGTTGTTAACTGCGATTACAATAAATTGTAAAATCTGAACTTGTGTTCGTACTTAGTTTCAATTTTACGCGAGCACAGCCGCAGGTAACAACTATTATGTAATATAGTGTTGTTTTTTGACATTTGTTGATTTAACCAAATAGCGTTATGATCCTTAGCATTGCCGATAGATGTCGTTACGAGCGTGTTCAAATAATTACCTATTTTTTTTCAAAATATTAACAGATGGCGCTGTGCTGTATTATTATAGGTATGTTTAAATATAATTCGGTTCATAATTTCGAATGTCTTGCAAGGGGCTATTACACTACTCTGGATTTAGGATCCTAATTAGAATTTAAGAAAGGAAGCGAATCCTGATCGCACAACACTGAATCAGGTTCCTAACTCAGTCCAAGAGCGAACGTCTACGCGGGTACACGACTTTTACAATGGCACCTACTCCGTCCAAGCATATAAAAATAGGGCTGAAACAAAATTTTTTTGATTAAATAAATTATTTATATTTTCAAGAATATTTTAATACTTTAACCATTTCAAAATTCAATATATCTCCGAAGAGCCCAGCAGAGAAGCAAAAGAACAATAGCCTTTGTCAAAGCCTTGAAAAAGGGTATTGTTTTTTAGTAAGTCCTTTATAACAATTATTATATGTTTTATAACGAATATTACTTTGGGGAATTTTGGAAGCTAAAGTAACTCAAAGACGCAAAGTTGAAACTAGTTTAGACTCGCTTAACATTCACACATTCAGTAACAGAAAAACCTTAAAAAAGGGTATTGTTTTTTAGCCTTTCCTTTATAACAATTATTATATGTTTTATAACGAATATTACTTTAGGGAATTTCGGAAGCTAAAGTAACTCAGACACACAAAGTTGGAACTAATTTAGACTCGCTTAATATTCACACATTCAGTCACTGAAAAAGGGTATTGTTTTTTAGTTAGTCCTTTATAACAATTATTATATGTTTTATAAGAAATATTGCTTTGGGGAATTTTGGAAGCTAAAGTAACTCAGAGACACAAAGTTGGAACTAATTTAGACTCGCTTAATATTCACACATTCAGTCACTGAAAAAGGGTATTGTTTTTTAGTCAGTCCTTTATAACAATTATTATATGTTTTATAACGAATATTACTTTGGGGAATTTTGGAAGCTAAAGTAACTCAGACACACAAAGTTGGAACTAATTTAGACTCGCTTAATATTCACACATTCAGTCACTGAAAAAGGGTATTGTTTTTTAGTCAGTCCTTTATAACAATTATTATATGTTTTATAACAAATATTGCTTTGGGGAATTTTGGAAGCTAAAGTAACTCAGACACACAAAGTTGGAACTAATTTAGACTCGCTTAATATTCACACATTCAATCACTGAAAAAGGGTATTGTTTTTTAGTCAGTCCTTTATAACTATTATTATATGTTTTATAACAAATATTGCTTTGGGGAATTTTGGAAGCTAAAGTAACTCAGACACACAAAGTTGGAACTAATTTAGACTCGCTTAATATTCACACATTCAGTCACTGAAAAAGGGTATTGTTTTTTAGTTAGTCCTTTATAACAATTATTATATGTTCTATAACAAATATTGCTTTGGGGAATTTTGGAAGCTAAAGTAACTCAGACACACAAAGTTGGAACTAATTTAGAGTCGCTTAACATTCACACATTCAGTCACTGAAAAATGGTGTTGTTTTTTAGTTAGTCCTTTATAACAATTATTATATGTTTTATAACAAATATTGCTTTGGGGAATTTTGGAAGCTAAAGTAACTCAGAGACACAAAGTTGGAACTAATTTAGAGTCGCTTAACATTCACACATTCAGTCACAGAAAAACCTTGAAAAAGGGTATTGTTTTTTAGTCAGTCCTTTATAACAATTATTATATGTTTTATAACAAATATTGCTTTTGGGAATTTTGGAAGCTAAAGTAACTCAAAGACACAAAGTTGGAAATAATTTAGACTCGTCTAACATTCACACATTCAGTCACAGAATCAGTTTGTTTCATCTATGTAGTTTGTTTTGTTTTAACACGCTCATGACGTACTGTTTTTATGACTTTTTTTGGGAAACTACTTTTTTCAAACTAGTGTACAAGATATTTCAAGATCTACTTAACCGATTTGGTTAAATTACAACACATAATTTTTATAATATTATCTAAGATGTAACATAGGTTTTTTTTTCATTGAGCGCCGTTCATAAGTCACTATGCATTAAAGCCGTTGTAAAACGCACCCTTCTAACATTGTTTATGGTAGGAACGTTATAATATGGGTAATATTATCTTATATATATATCTATCTATTTTTTTGTTTTAAATTTTTTTTATCAGTTGCCATTTCTGTAAAAAAAATTAAGAGAAAATCATATGCATATCAATGTTTTATTCACACATATATATTTAGAATCTCCAGTATACTTCTTTTTCTTAATTTAACTCCATTTTTCGTAAACAAACGCTTTACAAAATCATGAATACGTCCGCTTCCTTCACTCTTCCCGAGTCGACTGAGCGTCCTAAATGCGATTACGCTTTCCTTTCTTCTTTCCTAATTAAGAAGCTAGGCGAGTCAGGAAGGCAGGGACAATCCTGACTAGCTAATTGGCATCCTAACCGTCCTAAGTATAATTACACTTTCCTTACCTCCTGATTTCCTTTCGTAATAGCCCCTTTAGAATTTAGGTGATTTTCTTTTAAAGTATCTTTTTCAAAAGAGACCTTACAAGAAGAAGTTGCATGAAAACGTCTTTTAACGATTGAAAATAACAAGTGTTATTGAATGTAGAGACGTTACGTTACGAGTGAATATGACAATCGATTTTTGAAAAACTAAACTATGTATTGTTTTGATGAATTATTAGAATGCCTTTTGATAACACATTACTCTATATTTAGGCATTATTAATAAGTTTCATTGTCAACAATATATATGCTATGGGGACCTCACACGAAAAAATAACAGCAAAGTAACCAAAAGTTTATTGAAGTTATACTTCTTTAGGCGCGTTATGAAAAAATGATGAGAGTGAAATTTTAAGATTCGTCACACAAAAGTTACAGTATGAAGTTGCAGCGGTTGCAGTCTCGAAACAAAAGCTATTGGCACCATCGTCGCCTCTGTTCACTGTTTTCATATTCATAGTATTTATCCACATGTTTCTAGTGTCTACATTCACACACGTGTTTTAGTTTCATATAAGTGCGATTTATATATGTGCTGATAAATTATATTCAGTAGTGATTTAAATTCAATATTTTGATTAATATATTTACTATTCGTAAATATTAGTGACAAAATTGTGTTTATAGACTTTTTCAAGTGCTCCAATATAATTGAGGTTATCTATCCGTATGTATTATTTAATGATGCCAAAGAAGTATAACTTCTCACGCGCACCCTTTTTTAATTTATAATTTATCACCAAATAGCACTAATAGAATTTTGCAAGGTTACTATATTGGCTGACATCAGCGCCGCCTAGCGTCGTCAACTTTACAGGCGCGTCAATTTTATTAGTACGTTTCAAATTAACGGTTCTGGTAAATGTTTACGTGAATAATATAAAAATAAAGAAATATATCAACTGTGACTTATATGCATTTTGTTCTTTATATTGTATTTCTAACTATATATCAATTGTTATTTTTGTCGAATAAAATTAAGTATTATTCGTGTTTTCGATAAAGTCATAACAATTTATATTAGATTGTTTGTCTCGCTATTTATTGTAAAGTAGATAAAAATATTTAAATATTATGAATAATTAAAAAGATTTTAGTTGTTCATGCCCAGAATATTTATCCTTTTGTTTTCAAATCAACAAAATGAGTACAATAATCATTGTACTCATTTTGTTGAAATATATATATATATATATATAAGATAACATAACCCATATTATAACGTTCCTGCCAAAAAGTAATGTTAGAAGGGATGCGTTTTATAGCAGTTATCCATTTATTTTTTTTTATCTAATTTCCAGTTCGATATCCAAAATTGGTAAAATTTTAATTTGCTATTTCTTGAAGTATTTTTATAATTTACTATACAATGACTATAATGCCACATTTCGAAAATTCGCTTTTAATGCATAGTGAGGTATATAGGAAAAATGCCAATTTTTAAGTTAAGGAATGTATATAAAAACAACGTATACACATAAAAACAACGTATTTAAAAATATACATAAAAACAACGTATTTAACATATTCATAAACGTAATAAACATATACATAAACGTATTTAAAAATATACATAAAAAAACAACGTATTTAAAAAATAAGACTCAATAAAAAATTATATAAAAAAATTTACTCACAACGTATGTTTTTATTTTTTTATTGCTGAAGTATTCACTGTTTTTTTTCGCTTTAAATTCATAATTCTATGCTAAACACTCAACAAACATCTAAACAAAAACGCAAATAATAAAAATTAAACAAGAGAAAAATAAGAATTCTCAAGATATTAAAATGGTTCAGACAGTAAAATAAACAATTATAATGTTTAAATATTTAATTTATGATATATATAATGCTCAAATTATAATTCCATCGATCCTCTTTACTTACTCCAAATTTTATGTTTTTGTTTTTTTTTTATTCTTGCTAAAATTGCATTTACTCCGTATTATTAATTTATAATTAAAAAAAACTTGGACTAAAGATTTAACAATAGTTTTTAGGATTATTAGAATTGAATATTTCTGTTCATATAAATCTTTAATATTTTTATTAATCTTTATTTAAGTTTTTCTCTTATTATCACCAGTCATATTTATATTTTTGTTAAGTATGTAGTATCCAATTATAAATTCAAAATGGAAATAGTGAAAAACGATTTTCATTTTGAATTATAAATAACGGTAATAAAATAATCGCGACCGAGACCTATTTGATGTGAAACATTTATAGGCGCAGGTATAAACCGGATCTTTCGCGTGGCGACGCTTGCCGTGGCGACGGGTCGCCACGCTATACTAAGGTATATATATATAGTCTATATGTAGTAGAGTGTACGGTATGGCGACGTGTGCGTGACCATGCGCAACCGACTACGCGACTCTCTCCTCACTCAGTTCGACGCTGTTGTTTACTACGGTACACATAACCTGTGCTTTATTATTTTTGTATTAATTATAAATAAATGTTTATTAAATAAAGTCACCATTTTCTGTAAGAAATTCGTAATACTTCATTTTTTCATTATGCTATATTTAGTTCCTGTAATAATCTTGTCTTTTATGCATATTACTTGTACGAACACGATTTTTCACATCTGCCAGGCGTCCCGTGACGGCTCACAGTTTTTTTTAAACACGTCGTTTTTATGTATATCCGTTCATTAAAAAATAAGTGTAATTTGAATTTTTGCTAAACTACACTGGTTCCAAAAGTAAACATGACAATATACGTAAGTAAATTATATTATCTATGACAATATTTAGCAGGAGCCTTTAAATATTACCATTTCTCCCACAGCGAGCGCTGCGGTCGATTTCGTTACTCTGTAGTCCGCACCCCACCAATAACGCACTGATGTGTTTCTTGGTTTTGGCTATTCCCCTATTTTAATAACTAGTTTATTGATCCATGGCATTGTCAATAGATAACGTAACTAGTGTTTCAAATATACATAGGTTTGTTCAAAAGGTTTATAAATGGTGTTGTGCTGTTTCGATATAAATACATTTTAAAAGATACAGTTCGGTTCACGATTCAAAATTCTGTCTCTGTTACAGAATGAAATATTTTTTGATTGAACTGAAATCGGAAGTATCGAGGCAAAATATATTTTGGTTAGTACGGGGTCTCATGGTTTAGATTTAACATAAAACGTATAATATATCACCTTTATCGTTCGGTCAAGTTTTCCTTATAAAAAAAGATATTGAAATAGATTTACACCAATCGATAAAAGTACATATCTTGTCAAAATCGATTAAATTGTGTTTAAATTTAAAATGTCTTTTCCTTGCCTTTTTCATTTACTTTCTATGTATCTGAAATGCATTTAATTAATAAAAATGTTTTTATTTCACATTTCAGTTTTATTTTGTTAACTTTCTCTCCAGTTCTCTCCGAGTTCAGGTCTTGTTAAAAGAAATAGAGATCTGGACTGAGTGTAACTGAGTTCTCTCAGTGGACTTAGTTCTCTCAGAGTTCAGGCCTTGTTAAAAGAAATGGAGACCGGGACTGAGTGTAACTGAGTTATCTCAGTGTACTTAGTTCTCTCAGAGCTCAGGTTTTGTTAAAAGAAATAGAGATCTGGACTGAGTGTAACTGAGTTATCTCAGTGGACTGAGTTCTCTCAGAGTTCAGGCCTTGTTAAAAGAAATGGAGACCGGGACTGAGTGTAACTGAGTTATCTCAGTGTACTTAGTTCTCTCAGAGCTCAGGTTTTGTTAAAAGAAATAGGGATCTGGACTGAGTGTAACCGAGTTCTCTCAGTGGACTGAGTTCTCCCAGAGCTCAGGTCTTGTTAAAAGAAATAGAGATCTGGCCTAAGTGATTTGGACTGTGAGAAGGTCGAGCCCCGATTTTCCTAACTATTAGAAGAGATGGACACTGGTTTTTCTTTTCAGCATTCTATTATATAATTGATAATAATTTATTTACAGTGTTGACATCATGCTGAAATTCTAGAATATATTTTCATGTTTTCTTATACTTATTATAGGAAAACGGGAAGATGAGGGAAGTCTTAATTCCTACTACTTTTTCTTACTCCTAATACTTTTTCTTAAACAAGGATTTTTATTTTCGTATTTTTTACAAATTTGTTTGTAATCTACAAGTTTTTTGCATTTCATATCTCGCTCGGGGGGAATTAAATTAATCTTACAGTGACTGAGAGTGTCTGATTGGCCATATAGTCAAGGTGGCGTTTGCTATTCGGGCCCTAGCCTGCGGGCCCCCAACCCTACCTATACCCTGGCTGACGACTTATATTTAAAATGGTTCATACATACTTAGCGAGAAAGGAAACGGAAAAATTTTAAAAATGATTGACCCTGAGGCCACGTCTGAAACTTCCCGCTATTTTCGAGCTCAAAGCGCTCAAAAATATTTCCGGTCGTAATTAATGAGCTCTTCGAGCTCAAGGATATAACTTGTTTGTTCATTTTTGAGCTCCTTGAGCTGGAAAAACAAAAATGGCGCTTTTTTATGTTTTTGAAATCAATATTTACCGAGCGATTAACTAAATTGGGGCATTCCATGCTGTTTTTTTGTACAAAAATAATGTCCATTCAAAAATATAGCTCCATCAAGATATTTGAAAGCTATTTTGAAAAGGCACTTTTTTGAAAACTTTTCATGGCTATATCTTCTAAATGAATTAATCGATTTTGAGGGCATTCGACGCGGTTTTTTAAGTACTTTTTAAGAATTTTATGTATCTAATAATATATCATTGAAAATTAATAATATGTGTGCGTCATTGTTATCCGATGGTATTCCATCTACCTTTATCCCAGGCTTATGGAGAGCCTCCCGGGCCCTTCCGGCCCAGTCCGACCCTGGTGACTGAACTAAGTGAATTCTCGTTCAGTTAATTCAGTCAAGAGGAGATTAATTAAATTTAACTTGGCTTATGTTTTACGTGTATCATTTGTTTTGATTTTTTTATAATATTTTACATCCCACCTTTAATCGTTCTATGTATTAAAAAAAAACAATGAATAAAAAACGGCACATTTGCCTCAAGTCCGAAGTGTTAGTCTTGCGTTATGTAATTCTTTTTTTTATAATAGTATAAAGGTAAAGTAGGAGATGTGCTTAGCGGATAATCTTTAATTTAGGGAGAAGTAGAGAGAATTATCAAAATAATTGGAAAATAATTTGTTTATTGACAAAAACCCAAATTCCTCATATTAAAATTTAGAAAAAGTATTTTATTAATTTGTTTTTTAATATTTTCGTCACTTATTACGTTATAAAATTGTTAACGAAATGCGATTTATACAAATGTTATAAACCAAAAAGTTACGCGCGTAAATCGATGCGGACTGTCCTTTCCGTTTGACCGAAAAGATATATGTAGACCTATTGACCGAAAGACGGCTGTTCAATGCCTACATGTGCATAGTAATACGGGACCTAACCGGGCAAGTTCGACTTGCACTTGGTCAAATTTTTTACAAGAGTAAACATGTGAATATGATATAGTTTGACAGTAATAACTATGGCAACAGTTTAGTTATTAAAAACGAAACGACTTACTTCAAAATATTCTAGGAGCTTCTAAAGGTGTTTTATTCCATCTGTGTTGCTTTTAGCCCTTAACACCTTGAAGATAAAAAAAAATTATTTATATACACACTGACGATGAGGTCGATTATTATTGTCTGTGGTATTACACAGTGTCCGGGAATAGATATCGGACAAAGACAAACGCTATTCGTTGGCTATAAAGGAATAAATTGTCGTTGAAATAAATAATAAAACACGCCCTTTTCCCAATTGATTGCTAAAAAAATATTACATACAACTCTTTTTAACACAGCCAATACTTGCCCGGAGTGCGGGGTTTACCCGCAGTGGCGGTTTCTTCGCAGCTATTCGCGTGTTTTCCCCCCGAACAGCGCTGAACTATTTACGCAAGTATCGTGTATACGAAAAAGATGACAAATAATTATGAATTTTAATATTTTGTTTGTTTGTCATGTTTTAAATTATATTTTAACGACAATTTATTTTTCAGACAAGGAACAACGTCTTTCTTTGCCCGACACTTATTCCCCAACACGACTGTAGAATAATTAATTAGTAACGACATTTCAGCCTTGATCGGTCTCTTCAATATTTTTACTCAAAAAGAAAACGATTGTCTGATCAACTGGTATGGTATCAATCACAAGTTGATCCTGATACATTTATAATTTATATATTTTTTAATCGATACATTTTAAGCTATTGCATAGCTTTTATCTCGGGCTTTGAGCGCGGCGACCGAATCAAGAAATTCCGTAACGAAAATAAACCTAACACCCCCCACTCCGACCGGCACAGCGGTGCGGCGTTGAAAGCCGTGCATCGTCTAAAGTCGTTTCAGTTCGGCAGACTTCGGCACGGTGCATACGTAAGCAGCTGTTTGTTAGAAAGTATATAGGTGTATAGGTATCTATCATCTATGTACAACAGTGAATAGCTTTACGCGTAAAATTTGTATATAATGTGTTTTAAATATGAATAAACAAAGTGCATTTATTAATGAAGAATGTGATGAAAAATATTATAATTGCATAAGTTGATAAAAAATACTATGTAATAGCTTTACCGCGGCAGTCCCCGAGTGCCACACGTATTTTTGTTTTTTTTTTATACTTAAACGATCCTATATCTATTCGGACCTTCCCCTATCTATTACGTGATTACTAATATGTTATAAACGCGTCTTAGGGATAATAATAACAATATTAAAATTGTACTCAGCTATAAATACCACTGATAGCAACTAAAATAAAAGAAATTACTAAAATCAAAGCAAAGATCGATTGCCCATACGTAGCCTTTATGTTAACTTAATAATGCTACTGTATTCAAAATTAAATTGAATGCTGAGACTCAAATTTATAAAAAAATTGTAGACAAATAAAATCTACTTGACCACATAATTTTATCGGTCTACCATTATAACTTACGTAGATGTAAGCGCTCCAAACTGTGACGTATTTACATAGTAATGTAATCTGAAAATATATAAAATTTAATTTGAAACACCAAATGAAATCTCCATACAAAATTTTCATAATCCAATTTGACGCGAAACATTGTTGTATTAATTATTATATTCAACTCTTTAGTTCGTAGTATCTTGAAACGAATGCAGGCACTCGGTCTCCTCCGTATGAAGCTACTTATATCCTTATGCTGAAGAGGATATTAAAAAAAATAATAGGTTTCTGCATTATAAAATGTATGGGTATTGCCCTTAGATTTCGTAATGTGTATGGTCGGATGTGATTCATTATGAATTTTTCTTTAATTGCTAAATCATTATATTAATAACTCCTCGATCTTGAGTTTATTGACCCTTTATGCCCCTGGATGCTACATAAGAGGACGATGTCATTATTTATTTTATCTGCCTAGAGCGCGCACGAATATTCTACAGCGTTCACCTGTCTTTCATGCACTAACATTGTTTAACGCAGTGTTGCGAGATGCACTCAGTCTAAATATTATGTTCTGTTCCAATGACCGCTCCAGAAATCACGACTGATTTCTAGATGATATGTATCTAAGTTCCTGTGCAGTTGTATTTGAATTGTATTGAATTGCTCTGTGAGTGTATTGTCTTATTCTTTGTTATTTTACAACCATTTGTCATACGTTCTTCAACATGTCATACGCTCTTCCACATGTCATACGTTCTTCCACATGCCTAGCGCTTTGTGTAAATCTGTTAGTTAGGCGGGTTATGGGGTTTTCAAGAAATAAATAAATATAGACGACAAATATAGACGGCGGGTTATAGGGTAGGTACAGATCTAAATTGTTTACCAGTTTTTCAATTTGAATTTTTTACAACTATCGAGAAAACTGTTAAGAGCATTTATACTGTACAATTACCTAATATCAGTCTTATAACATTAACATTATTCACAGTAGAAAAAATATGGCGTACGTGTACCGCAATTAATTAAATATACCAGTTTTAATCTCTTTTTTATTCTAAACAGTAGCCCAATTAATATGAGTTTTATTGAAATATTAATTTTTCATGTGAAAAAGTAAAGATAACATGGTTCAGAAAACTATTTGTAATTGTTAAATGGTAGAATAAACAAAATGCAAAAACATTTTTATTAAAAAACAGGTATGGCGTTAATGTTATCTAAGATGCCCGCGAGTTATGAATATTAAATTAAAAACGTGGATCACCTTGAAAAACATAGGTATTTTTACAAAGAATGTCACGCAACGAAATTATTACGTAGTGTATTGAAACGTTTTAAAAAATTAATTGAAACTTTAAAAAGGCGTGTGGTAGAAAAAGTCAAGATAAGAAGATTGTTTTCAGAAAGCCGTTTTGGAGCTTGAAATAAATAAAAGTATATTAATCTTTTAAATTTTTTAAAAATATTTATTTAATCATATTTAAAAATTTAGATGTATTGCAACTAAAATAATTATTTATAAAATATAAATTGAAAAGTAAAAACCTTGCTATTGACCAGATAAGATGACCACTCAACTAAAGATGAATTGTTACTACGAGTAACTATGCTGTTCTTACATTAGATATATATAAATTAAGGAGCTAGCTGACGTTCCTTTGGATTCTTTATTTTGTTTCTAATATTATTTATTAAAGAGGTACAAATGGTCATATTTTCATATTGTTATATGCTGTTACATTCACTTATTATTTTTATGAAATAAATATGCACAGAACACTAAAATATCTACGGCTATGTTACTTTAATATTAAATTGATCATTTTGTTAAATCATACTGATGATATGGCCATGTTTTTAAGTCTAGTGTCATCGTCGACTTAATTTAAAATTGTAAGTGTCATTAACTTGCGATCCATTTCAAGGTTAAATTACCGGTAGGCGATTATATATAAAAAAAACAGAGAAATATCATAATTCTGAAAACTTAAAACACTACAAATTTGCAATAGTCAGTATGCATTGATAACAATGAAAGAGCATTGAAATATTACTATTGGCCATCTCATCGGACTGGTCACATTACTCGGAATTATCCAATATGTTTAAAAATTTCAATAAAATTTGAAAAGCCTTGGTTAAAAATACTAACAATTGAATTAAATGGATAGATGGTAATAATAATAGCAATTTTCAATATTGACATGTTTTTCACTTGATATTTACGATGAAGTATATCTGTATTGCATTTCAAGTAATATTATGTTAATCATTTTATTACGTACTAGTCTTTTATCACTCATTAAATAATTTTTTCCATATTGTTGTATGTATTGGTGTGTACTATAAATAGTCGGCTATGGTTGTATACACAGAACAGATACGTGGTTGTACGACTATCGTGATCCCCTCCATAACACTTGACAACCCACAGAGTATTGTTGCTCTGTGTGACAACCATTCATTTTGCTCTATGGCCCTACCTGATTTCTATATATAAATGTTTCTTGTCTACAGACGCCGATTTGTCTATTTGCTCTAGCCAGCCGAGACGTCTAGCGTTTTCGTTTTTTTTAGCCTGCTTATTTTTTTCGCATATTTATCAAGTTTCGAATCGAAAGAATGTCGTGTGTGCCCTAAAATGATGAATTAGCGTTGGGTTGGCGTCGATTTCACGCTTTTCATGAATTAAAGGTGTGTACTTACATGTGTAGCTAGTAAATAATGCATTGCTGCGTGTTTATTATGTTTTGTCGGAGTATAACATTTTATCTATCTCGTTTGATTATAGTTACGAAGTGTGTATGTGCATCTGTTATCAGCTTACTTGAGTTGTTTCTTTGTGATTACGTTCAATGAAAGCAAGTCGCCGTGCTTTTTTTTTGCGTTAGTATATTTGATGTAGGCCGATACGTATCTCTATATATTTGTTACTAATTGCGCTATTTTAGAGAGTTTAAACTGGAATGTTGACGGGGAGTATGGCGATAAAGTGCGGAGGTAGCAATGAAATTTTGTAGTCATTTGCTGTAATATATTTAAAGGGCGTAACCCAAAATTATGTGTAATAATTAGTTTTATTTTGGATTTATTGAGAGTTTTAAAATTTGTAAAACTCGAAACTGGCAGAACCGGTGCTAATTAATATTTTTATAAATGGTAGATCCACGTTTCTCAGGCGAAATCGGCAAACTTGGAGCAGGTAAAGTTTTTACGTGTGGTTAGTAGCATATTATATACAATATTAATAATTGTTTTAAATAATTTTTAACGATTCTAATCCCGGTACCGGTACTGTTTCTTTATTAGGTATTCTATGGAATATATTACTGTCGCTCAGTGCTCTGTTGTCGCTTTCCATTATCTTTAAAATAACTAGTGCTAAAGGTTGATTTATGTAAAACAATGACTTAAAACTTTTCTTTCAGAATGTGGACTTTGCAAGATTGTTAAAATCTAATTTTTATTTCACTTAGTAATAATTGAAAATCCGTTTCGTGTGTTTTTGCTAGCGAATCGCTCAATAAGAGCGAAAATTTTTAGTTTATAAATGAAAAATAAGTTTGATATTGTAAATAAAATCAATTTTCGTTTAAAAAAACTTCACTTTATAAGAAAGTTAATTTTTTTTTATTTAAAGTGGGCGTTTAAATTTCGATTTACATACTTTTCGAGATAAAGGGCGCCAATCATTTCCATAAAGATTTTAATTTTTTTTGCCAAAATCTGCCCAAAGCATAAATGGAGTCGAAGTTTTTTTAAAAAACAAAATGTTTTATAAAATAAATCATCTGTCCAGAATGGTAACTACCTATCTCCAAAGGCTGCCTTTCAAGGCCTCTCACTGCTAATAGTTTACGACAGTAAATTCCATTACGCCTACGAACTGTTAACCGAATAACTTACATCAAGGCTTACTGGTAATTTGAATTCATAGAAATCAACTCTCAAAAACATTAGTCTGTAATGAATGAAGTTGATTTTTATATATTCACTTGTGTCAATATAATTTGGCTGTTTTTGTTAGCGATATCAAGTTTTTTGCAACAGTGCTATCACGTTAAGCATGACCATTTTCTTTAATTGCTTTTGAATAATAACAAAATTTAAGCAGATTTTTTAACAGACTTTCTTTTTTGCAGATTTTCTTTGTTTATGTGTGTTTTAACTTTCTTTGTTTATGTGTGTTTTAACTTTCTTTGTTTATGTGTGTAATGGCTTATTCCTCCATAAAATTTTGTTGTCTTGTGTTTGGAAATGTTACATAATTTAATTGTAAGTGTTTGTTACAGTAATCAGAATTTTATTCTTTTGCATCATTGACTTTAACGTCGTCTTTCTTTTATGAATTCTAACATTGTATGTTTTCAAAATAAACTAAATAGAGAATGTTAGGGCTTTTTCAGTGGCCAAGGAAAGTTCCCAAGAATCATAGACTCAGAAAATCTAAAATTCATCTGGAATATTTAGAAGGAAGTAGGAAATTAATTCCAGAGAAAGAATGGCTATCTTGCCCTACCTTATTCTATTGCCAATTTTTTATGCTACTTTTAAGTAATATTTTTTAAATTATTATTTTTATTATCTTCGCCTGGTTTTTATTATATGCTTAATATTTTAAGCCATAGGGTTGCATAGTGAAACAGGGAACCCTTATAACTTTATCATGTCTCTCTGCTTGTTGCAGATTTGGTTTCCAGAGTTTTTTAGAAGTCAAATGGCATATATTTGTTTGTCACGCTTGTTTTTTATCACAAGCAGTTGACACTTGAAATTTAGCATAGCTATGAAATATATTAATCTTCATATGTGTTAACAGGTAACATTGAAACATATTAAAATGAAAAAAAATTAAGTTCTCAGAAAAAAAAAATTTAGTTTCGCGTGTCATGGAATTTCATTTAAAAGGATGGGTAGTAAGGAATATAATTCTCAGGATTCCATGGATATTGTTAAAAGCATCCAAAATTAGAAAACAGGGAATCCTTATAAATTATCAACCATATAACTATATATATAATAGTCATATGGTATATATATCTGTTTGTCACGGTTGTTTTTTCTCAGAAGCTGTTAAAACTTGAAATTTACCATGGTTATCAAATATTCTTTCTTCTTAGTCATGCACTCTTGACAGAGTGGTCGTGATCATGATTCGGCCGGTTCCTTCGCCACTGCCGCCCTCGCGATGTGACGCCATTTAGTTCGGTGTTTTGCGGAGTGAGAGCAGTCATTTACATTGGAGTGCGTCGCAGATTTTATTAGGTCTGTCCACCGTGTCGGAGAGCGTCCGCGGGATCGTTTGCCTTCGACTTTACCTTGCACCACCAGTCGTTCCATGGAGTCCTCGTTACGGGTGACATGTCCAAAGAATTTGAGGATTCGCAATTGCACAGTCGACGATAATCTTTCTTTGATGTTAAGTTCCTTGAGGATCGAAACGTTGGTTCAGTGCGCAGTCCATGGGATCCTAAGCAAACGCTTCCAGCACCACATTTACAGCGCGTCAATTTTGTGGCGGTCTTGCGTCCTCACCGTCCACGTCTCAGCTCCATATAGAAAAATCGGAAAGACCAGGCATTTCATAAGTCGAACCTTTATGTTTCTGGTTATTCTGCGGTCTTTCCAGATCTTTGTGAGTTTTTCCACTGATGAACTTGAAATTTACCATGGTTATCAAAAATACTAAACCTCATATATCTCAACAGTTAATATTTAGACCAGAGGTTCGCCAACTTTTTTCCTCGAAGACCTCTATCAAAATTTTACTGGTTTCCGTGGACTCCCTGCTGCTACATTTTTACCATATTCCCAAAACCTAACTTTTTTTGACACCAACGTAGACCCCCGCCGAGTCCCCCTGGACGCCTGGGGGTCCACCTGGACCACTTTGCGAATCACTGATTTAGACATATTAAAAAAACCAAAAAAAAAATGGAAGTTTCAGAAAACAAATTTTAGTTTCGCACGTCATGGAATTTTGATTAAACCCATCCTGCATTTTGAGAATTACATTACTTATTTGTAAGGAATGTAATTCTCAAAATTCCATGGATAAAAACATCCGAAAAACGCTTTCTTATTTTTTGAAAGATTCCGATAAATGTGTCGTATCATCATTGCTATAAAATATGCAGTATTAACGATTTGCTTTCATACGTAATTGTTTATTCATGCTAGTAATCATTCATTTGTTTACCAAAAACAAGTAATAAATTTTCAATACTTTGAATAAGTAGATGTAATTTAACTTTAACAAAATCGTAAAATATGTTAATTGTAAGCAATTATGTTGATAGTCGCGCTTTACAAATCACTGCCAAGGACAGTATGTTACAATTGCTCTTTTAAATACAAGATGAAGACAAAATGTAGTGATTGAAAATGAACATTATTGACTGAATAGTACTAAAACAGTAGTCAATATTTATTGTGAAATATAAAAACATTATAACGAAAACAAAACAAAAATTATAAAAGATAATAATGACATGAGATTAAAAAACCCGTTAAGTACGAATAGAACTCCCACTGCGATGGTTTTGTATATACTTAATATGTATAAAAACAGTATATCTATCATGAACATAGACAAATAACTTAGTTACTATAACTCTATAGGGGAAAGACATTCCCGAATACATGGGAGACTCGCATCGTGTGAAGGTTACGCCGTAGTAGAAAATATTGCTAGACGTTTTCAATCGCATTTTAAAATATCTTTTCATTGACACCCGATCGGAGGATGCTGTAAGAAAAAACGGTCCATTGTTAAGTTTAATATGTTGGACCACGTTTGGACACTTTTTGTGTAAGGATCCACCTAACTACGTCTTCGTGTAAAATTTCATTACGATAGATCTTAAATGCAAAAAGTAATAATGCTATAACTTACACATGGACATTATGAAATTATAATGGTTGGCTACGGAACCCTAAAAGGGGATGCCAATAAAGTTATGTGTCAGCGCAGGCGATGTAAAGCTGACAAATAAATATGGCAGTGAATCATTGATAATATACATGAACGATTAAATCAAAGCAAAACTTGATTTCTGGCAACATTAATTTATTTAAATTAATGTTCTTTTGTCACGAGATGCTTTGTAATTTTCTAAAATAATCAGTTAAAATATTGTTAGTGGTATAAAACCAGTCGACTTTATTTGCATATTTTGAATATGTAAATGTTTTTGGAATGCCCCATAGGAATATTTTACACTGTTAATTAATCGAGAAACTTTTAAAAGATGGCAACCGACGAGGTTTTAAAAATAAGTGTTTGAGAGAGAATATTGAGGATATACACCTGCTCCTACACCTGTCTCATGTTCCTAAAACTTGTTACTCACACCATTGTTGTGGCGATGAATTATTTTATAATCTGGTCGTTGTTTATAATTTGAAATAGATTTTGTTATAACCTGTTCGTTGAACATATAAAATATAGTGACATTGTAATGAGTAATTGTATTGTAGATAATTAAAATTTTGTTATATCTATAAATTTAACATTCGCCGTCTGTGCTTTGTGGCTTCATGTGCGCGGAATTAGGAAGGGGAGGTGCAGTGTTCTGATGCGTTTATTTTATGCTCCTATCATAGACACACGGATAATAAGTTTAGTTTAAATTCTGCACGGGCTGAATTGCGATACTCTTGCGTTTTCCTCTATACCGTTGCTGCTTACCATTTGTATGACGGAGATGTTGTTTAATTTTCTATTTGACGTTTTCATCATTATAACTTCACGAGTTATTTGAGATATCGGTTTATTTGAGGTATTACGATGAAAAAACTAAATTGATCTTGTGGTTACTTTCTATAAAATGTATGTCATTAGCTTCAGTAACTTTCGAGTTGAATCCATTTGCACAGATAGACAGACATAATTTTTTTTAGCATCCCATAAGTTTAACAATTGACAATGCGAATAGAAATGGGCGGAAAAAGTATTTGAAAAAATTGCAGACAGACACTTCAACTTTATTTCAGTTATAGTGGTGAAAATGTACAGGGGACAGAAACTTTCTATATCAACTTAAAAAATTTATAAAAAGTGTTCTTTTCATAAACTTTTCCAGTTAACAATAGCCTTTTAATTATATGAATTTAATATAAAAAAAAATTATTAGTTCTTGAAATATCACAATTCAAAATATGGGGGCAGCAAACTTAACTTGAAAATTACCCATAAACGTGGTGTTTCACTTTGAAAGGACTCTTTGTATATTACTGCTAACCTTGTTTGGAAAGGAAAATTAAATTATTCTGAATTATATCAGGAGTGCTTAAAAAAATTATTTTTAGACTAATTTTCTGAAAATATATAGTCTTTTTCTTTGGTATATTTCTGAACTCGCAGAGTAGTCAACCTTATCTTAGTGTCTTATGAAATAGTTGCAAATCAAAAGTAATGTAACGGATGTTTTTTTAGAAGTATGCAACTTTAGAATGTAAAAAAATAGATAAAAATCATGATAATGGCCATGGTCTCGACTTTATTGAAAAGGTTATATGTCGTTTATGTTCAAATACAATTTTAGGCATATCGACTCTGCAGCTGGCTCAAATGAAGCGTAATCTGAAAATCCAATTCTTAACTACTTTTTCAAGCAATAAACAATGAGGCTCATTTTTGGTTGAATAGCTCCGTCAATAAACAAAATTGCCAAATTTTGAGTGGAGAAAATCCATCTACCATTAATGAGATGCCGTTACATCCACAAAAAGTCATCGTATGATGTGCTTTATGGACTGGATGCATCATTAGCCTGTATTTTTGAGAGCACCTTAGATTTATTACTGATTTTTTTGTTTTCCAATTAAATGGCATTAATGCTAGAGAGCTTTGGTTTCAACAAGATGGTGCAACATGCCACGCAGCACATGACACAATCAATTTCTTGCAGGAAAAATTCGATGAGCGCATAATTTCACGTAATTCTCTTGTGAATTAACTCCTATGATCGTGTGATATCACACCTATGGATTATTTTCTGCGGGGATATGTGAAGTTGCTAATCTATGCCTATAATCACAGATGTTGGACCACTGGAAAGATAACATTAGCTGCGTTATTGCCAATATACAACCCCAACTGTTTGAAAAAGTAGTTGAGTATTGAGCTTCCAGATTGCGCTTCATTAGAGCCAGCCGCAGTGTCCATATGCCTGAAATTGTATTTAAGTAGAAATGGCATAAAATTACCTTCTCAATAAAGCCAATAAATACCATGGCCATTATCATAATTTTTTTTCATTTTAAAGTTGTATATATCTAAAAAACGTCTCTTATTAAAAAAATTATGAAATAGTTTTTTTTTTATTGCTTTTTAAACAAAAATTATATTCCATTCACAGAACTGTTCTCAAAAAGTACTTTTGTTACTGAAATTTCGTTATTAATATTTCAGATTCAGTCCAAAATTTATTTCAGTTTACTTCAATTTCTCTTTTCTTTTCAATTTCTTAGTTTGATTACGGACTCTTATAGTTTGGCTATGTTCTTCTTCGTTTTTGCTATAATTCGTATTTATAGTTTTGTGCTAAGTTTGGTTTTTATATGCTTGTTTGTTTATCTGTATGTTGCAGCAGTTTTACTCACAGGCTATTAATGCTACAAAGCTACAAAAATATTTATAAGACCTACAAGTTCATGAAATAAAATCTTTCAAAAAGTTTTTATTGTACTTCTCATGTATGTAAAAAAAATTGAATTTGTTTTGGCTACTTCGCCGTTTAGGGTATTGTTCAATAGGTCTTTATGCATTAACACTTCCGATACAGGGATTCATTTATGAAATATTGAGAAAATACTCAAACTGCTATTTTCGAATGCAGAAAATTAATGAAAATGTGGTGGTATATATAAAGAAATTAAAAGGAAAATTGCCACTAGTAGGCTCTAACTAGTTTACGAGTATTAGTCGAGCAACTTATGAGACGTAGTAGACGTAGGGTCTATAAAAAGTTCATACAACCTCCATAAAAGTGACTTAAATCAACTGCAAAAATTACTTTGTATTATAAAATATATATTATAAATATAATATGTAAAAATATAACTATATATATTTAATATAATATATAAAAATATAATATGTATATTTACATATTAAATATAATATGTATATTACATTAATATAATAGTCTACGTACCTTTAAATGTTTATAAATGCTTAAATGTGTACGAAACTATCGTAGTGCAAGTTCTACTTTTACTTGACAGGTTTTTTTAATTTCACATGTTGATTTGAAAATGGATGATTGTCAGGTACTCAGCCCAAATAAATTATTATATCCGAGCCATTCAACAAAGTAATCATCTTATGCAAGGCAGAGGAGCAGATTGAACTGCCTTGCAATTTGTAGAAGCTTATCCAATCCAGATATTCCAGAGGAATAGTCCAGGTATTCCAGATATTTCAGAGGGAAGGCACCAGGATTTGATGTCTGGACTCTTCTATGCTTTACAGTGCGTAATGAGGTGACGAGGTGTCTTCTCATCTTTTAATGAGTCCTAAATGTTTTTTTTTGTGAGTCTTTAATATGTGATTTATCCTATAATTAGTTTGACTTCTGTCTAGGTCAAGTGTCTGTCCAGGTCAAGTGTTAAGCGTTAATGCATTTCATTTTTTAAACAGTCTTTGTATTTTAGTATCATCCACATTAAGATTATTTTTCATGACAGGTGTTAAAATCAAACACAGGGCTTCTTCGGTTTAAGAGTTTGTTGTTGTTGTTGTCGTGTCGACATGAGATGAAGAAGATCTCATATGGAAAGATGCCAGAGTCTCGAAAGTTTGGACTTCTCCAATTCCACTTGATGAGCGGCCAGGAATCGAATCAACGGCTGTATGTCTTGCGATCAACCCAACACACCATGGTGATAACAAGAGCTTGTTGGAAGCCCTATATATATATATGCTTTTGAATTTTGATAAGTAGAGCTGATTTATAATTCTTTGAATATACAATACAATAAATGTTCTTTAATGCGTAGAAAGATATACATATCTTCGTATATTGCTTCACCTTCTACTGCTGGTCAAAGTTGATATTCCCCAGTAGCTATCTTGATCGAGATTGCCCATGTTATTAATAAATATTATTAAGGCCCTGTTATCTCGCATTTACTTAAATATTTGTAGTCATACTGATAAAGCGTAGTAGTTTCTAGAAGCTGAATTTGTTACGTATCGAGATAGATTTTTGTGCGCGTGTATCTATTTCTGTGCTGTTGTGTATTTGTATATGTTGACATTAGAGTCTGCGGAATTTAATTGCGTAGGTTATTAGTGGAATACGGAAAAGCGTTTTAGCGTGCAGCCTATTATAGGTGTGTTATTTTACTGGAGAAAACGGAGACTCCAAGGTTTTAATAGTTTTGACATTTCAATTCTATTTCTCATATACATCTTCTATTTTCAGTTTTTACATGCGCTTCGATTTCATTCAGTATAGATATTAATCATACTTTGAGTGGTTTACTCATGTTCCCGTAGAAAAAACTTTTATTTCTTCCAAAAATCTGTAAGATTTTAAGAAAAACAAAACATTTGTATGTTTTTAAAGTAGCACCATTTATAGAGTGCTTGGGAAATAATAAGAAAGATGACCTTCAAATATCGACTGTTTTGTGACAGAACAGTTATATAAAATTGATTAGTCCCTCGATCTTGAGTTTAGTAGCACCTTATGCTCCTGTCTGCTATATGAGAAGATGATATCGTAATTTATTTCACCCGCCTATAGTGCCCATGCATATCATACAACATTCACTTGTCTTTCATTACATTCATCACATTATTCAACGCATCTTATGCAAGGCTTACGAGATTGCGAGATACACTCAGTCTAGATATTTTGTCACGTAAGTAATGTAACTACAACTTGGCTTTACTCGACATTACAAACTCGTTGTCCACCTCGTGTAGTTCTTATTATATATTTACTACTTGAGACGGCATTTTGACTGCTGAGACTTCTTCTGACTAATTTCTGTCTGATGGCACTTGCATTATTGTGGTTATGTGAAATGTTGGACTGCAGCATAGGATACACGTAAATTGCGCAGAATTTGGTAAAATGACTGATGGCAATATTAAAAACAAGTCAAGTACGAGTAAAACTTGTGCTTTTAGAGTTCTATACACATTTAGGCATATATAAAAATACGTAGGATTTCTAATTAAACTATTTTAAAACATTAATTTTTCACAACGTAAGTATATTGCCTACTCTGTCTTTCACGAGCGTAAGAACAAACTTATGATGAAAATGTACATTTCCACAAGAATTGGAAATTATAGATTATTAGATTTTTCCCATATTATAAGTTTTCACTTAGAGCACATGCTGTAAGACTTCTCAATATGCCGACTTTCAAGACTGTAGATCGACCAGAAGTACGTTATGGGCTTTGACCAGTTAGTAAGATTATTGTATGTATAAAAAAATATGCTTTAAGGGCCATATCTTTTTGTTGCGTAAACAAAACAACTTGATATTTTTACAGCAATGAAAGGCTATAAGCCTCAGTTTCAACTCAACTTGCATCTCAAGCCATTGAAAATGGGCTTTGACCCACATACGGATTGACAACCAAGCTATCCTATATAGGTTTTATTCTATCCTATAAAAACAAAACATTTGAAAACAGTAAGAACAGTTGAAAACAGTAATTAATTGTCAGTCAGAGAAGCAATATATTATTTAATCCAAACATCCAATTTATCTGAACATCCTATGTTTTGCTTTAATTGGGATTAAAGCAGCTCTCCAGTACTTAGTGGCTTGAAGATTTATGAGAACGATGTGATACGACTTATGTAGATTGTCAATAAATAACTGTGATTGCAATTATTACCTTGATATTTTAGTCTTATTAATTATACAGTGTGTTATAAATAATGGTGTAATTTTAATATGCTGTTGACCAGATCGTTTTCCATCTAATATCAAAATTTGATCTCCGTAAAAGTTTCACGGTTTTCAAAATAATCTATAGATACAAAGTGCTATAAGTGGCACTGATAAGAGCAGTGAGTGGGAACTGGGAGAAGTTTGTGGTATTTGTGACCATCACAATTTCTATATGAGTAGAACTACGGAAAAAAAATAATTTTTGATGAAAGCAAAAATGTTCACATTTTTAACTTTATTCAGTTACAAACAGTTGATTTAATTTTTCATATGCCTAATGAGAGATTACCGACAGAATCTTATACGCCCTCTACATTACTCGCAAACTTCACGTCCGAATTATGTGAGGGCACACTCGTACAACCTCATGAGGAGTTCAGTAGCCGTAAGTGTCCCATACGCTAACCTCGCGAAGTCCTTTGACTCGGGTACAAAAAACCGACAGCATTCGGAAGTCGCTCGAGGCGAGGCGAGGTTGCACAAAGTGAATCGAAGTACCTCTCTACACTATTCTCTTCACCTAACTTCGATGTACTTCGCGGATAGTGTAGTGTAGGTTTTAGGTTGCAGTGCCACCATCATGTGATTGATAAAATGGAAATATTCATTGCGTAAAAGTTGGCATAATAGACATAGAATTTAACCATTTTTTTATGCCTGTAAATATACATAGAACGCTAAACATTTTCGTGAAAAATGCATGCTTTTCCATGATATTAGTTTACATGACGTTCACATATGTTTTGTATGCAAATAAATATTTTTAACAAATCAGATATGGTCGTTACTCTGTAGAAATAGTTTTAAATGTTATGTTTTGAAATGTCTGCATAGTGTGATCGACAAGTACTATTGTCTTTCAATTCCTTATGTGTGGAGTGTGAAACAAATGTATCTATATATGTCCTGTTCTATCTTTTCCTTCCTCGAAAATTCTCAGTAATTCCACTCAGAGACGGTGACATTCGGTTTAAAAATAACAATGAGATCATCTTTCCACATATTATTTGTGAAAAAGATTAAAAGTAAGGAAAAACGTATATTTAAAATTTTTTCTTAGTATTCTTGTGAATTTACTTTGATTTTGTTACAGTATAGTTACTGTGCTTTTAAGATTGAAATTTGTTGACATTTGTTCCTATAATCGTAATTAATATATTTCATAACAGTAGTTTGTAACTATCTATTTTATCTGTGACTGTACCTATTTCGATTTTGAAGACATTTTTACAGTTGGTAAGCCAAATCATTTATTAAGTTATAAATATAGGTTTGCCAATAAGTCTGTACAATTTTTGTTGACGGACAGCCATAGGCTTTGTAATAAAGATAACTAATCTTAATTCTATCCCGGAGATCTTTCATCCATTTGATTGAGGGTAATTCAAGATTAATCTTTCAAAATAACTAAAATCAATTTGATTAACTTTTTTTCAAGTTTTATAAATAGAAAATTAAAATGAACATTTTGTTACATACGTATTTTATAGTTTTATTTAGAAAAATGGTAAACGATTTGTTGTGTGTGGTGAAGATGCTTCATGCATGTGCCGTGCCGAAGAAAATATGCATGTGCCGAAAGTGCTTTGCCAGATTTCTTTCTGATGGTTTTGACGTTGACAATGCTCCACACTTCGGAAGACCAGTGGGGATGGGGGACTTTGAGATTCTAGGCATATCTAAAGTAGAAAAAATCATTTATAGGTGCTTATATATGTGAATAAATTCAATATTTGTGTGCCTTAGAATTTACACTCTCAGCAGAGTGGTCGTGGTGATTGTGTCAAGTGTGTTGCAGATTAGTTATGTACCATGGGATCTGTTCTCTAGGTGCATGTGTTTAGGAGAACGTCCATGGCTGCTTTGACTGCCTTGACCTGATCTATGCATCTCATTGGTGCTCCTCCACTGAACTAGTGTATGGACAAGGCGAGGATGATATGGAAGAATAGTAACATAGCAAAAACAATGATACCCAGCTCGTGTTAGGATTAGTGTGAAACTACCTGAAATCGAGGCGAAAAAGATAGATGCCCTGGAAATGAGGTTTTGGAGAAAATGCTTGGGAGTATCGTATACTGAGTTTCATTTTAATGCATCCACACTCCAAGAACTCGATATCGGGGAGCATTTGTCCAATATTGTGTACTATATCAACTTACAAACAAAGTACAAACAATTGCTGATATAACAGTTTGCTGTAACCATTCTTTTATTTTCCAGAACACATCTGTCTATAGAACAAGGCGACTGTCTTTTTTCAGCATTTTGACTTTTCTTCACCTTTGTAAGAACTATTCAGAATGAAACTGCGCAGACATTTTAGTTTCGTATTTGTAACAGTACAGTACATACATTTTGCTACTCGTAATAGTATTGAATACGACATTCCTGTAAAACTCTTAAAATTTTTCTAACATTTCACGATACCGATAAATATAACGGTGCTTTTGAACTTTAGTCAGATTATGGTGTAAACTCATCAAAAGGCTTCTTGACTTCTAAATTCTCATGAAGAATTTTTTGTACTTGACTCATGCTAATGCCTAAACTTGCCATATCTGTTGTTAAGTTACTCTCTTGTCAATCTTGATCATGAACGGGATAGCATTGATTGTGTCTTCAGTCGTCACCATTAAGGGAAGTTCCTCACGGAAATTGTTATGACCATGCTTGAAGTTGTTAAACCAGTTGTGAAAAGTAGTACGGGATGGGGCTTCATACCAGTTGAAGTAGGTCATAATTTTAATGTTGACTGAGGTCAGAATGATTTTAAAAAATCATGGAATGAAAATTTCTTCGTGTTAAATTCACCTTGATGTGTGATACACATAATTTTCAAATTATCACCAATTTATAAAAGAATTCAGTTGTCCAATGACACATATCCGAAATATGATTTGATCAGTGTTGCATAGCCTTTTTTCCACACTTGTGATTGGCAGTTTCTCAATGGAGAGGACGAACGCCATATAATAAAAAATAAAGATAATTGGGTTGTCGAAATTTATTTTTTATTACTATTATTACAAATGGCCAGTTCTAAGAACTTTCAGTGATATCCTCGTTTTCGCCAACTGTGAAGTTGTTCCATTTTGAATCGGTGACTGATAAGTGATTGCGCAATATATTTGTGCTTTTGTATTGTCAAAAGAATATAGGCAAGCGTATGACAACTCGGATCTTATTAAGGCATTAATCACACTACTGCCTAGTGCGATATTTTTAAACTATGAACGAGTGGAAGTCCATTAGGAAAGTAATTTTTTGTTTTCGAGTTATTTACAATTTCAAATTAATCTAGTTTGTGCCATTCAGAGCCCTTTAAAACTGTTTATTTTATATTTTTTATAAAGCAGGAAGGTATCTTAAAGAAGTTGTTTGGAGTGGTGCCACCGAAACCGTATTACTGTCTCGAAGAGATTAACTTTATCAGAATAAATGATCATAACATACTTTGTTTGGCTACTGTTGAATCAGTTTGATTTTTTTTCTGTGGTTTATTGATCGTAGATGAACCAATGTAACTAAGCAAGGAAAGTAGATTTTATAGATGGCCTAGCTTCTGTCTGTGGCTTAGGTAGCTGGGTTAATCTTCTTTGTTTTGCTACTTGTTAGTGTCTGTGGTGAGTGATTAACTTTGTTTACTATTGTATATGTTTGGGTAATATTTTTGATCAATCACTAGTTTTAAAGTGAGATAAAAACAAACGAACTAGTAAACATTATTTATCTACTTGTGCTGATATTGTATTTTGATGAGACATATTTCATTTCATATGTCTCGTGGAGTATTTGTTCTTATTATTTACTTTAAGGCCTCCTGGATATCCCTTTTTCGAAAATATCTTCAATGTAAAAATTTTCCAACCTTAATTGTTTTATTTTTATGAATACCTAGATAGATTTTCTTTAAATAGCAACTTTGTTTTTTCTGTCACTTAGTTTAGTTTTTGTAACATTATAATTTTTCCAGAATTGTAGATTTATGTCTTGCTTTATATTTGCTAGCATCAAACTATTGTTGAGCGATTTACTCCTATGTTTACCTATTATTGAGCGATTAAACATGAACATATTTTTATCAGGACGTTGTAGTTTACATAATTGCTATACGACTGAAACACTGTTACGATAGCTTAATCAGAAATTGTCAACTGATTGTGAGTCAACAAATATAAACATCACTTTTACATTATATCGATTTATGTATTCATTGTTCTCCAATGTACATACATATGGGTTCTTAGCGTGGGTATGAACATCTGTTTCGTATTTGACAAATGCACATATTTCCAATGCTTTATGTAAGATATTTGAGTTTGCTGAACGACGAGCCTCTGGTTTGGATGGGTTTTAATAAGGATTTAATTTCCACGCTCGTTAGGCGGCGTCACTGATATGTATGGCGAACGTGCTTTTCCTCCTTTGATGAATAATATTATAATCATTGGTTGTGTCATACAAATTTTATGAAGAGGAAAATTTAGTTTGTTTGAGGATTTGACACAAAAACGTCTCGTTCAGTTAGCTTATGGTGTTTATATGGCCATATGGTACGTAATATCTTTTTAAATTGCATTGGTAATAAGATATTAATGATTTAAGTGAAGGCAATCGAAGTTTGCAGCCTGTATTTTTGAGTTAAACTTTTAAAATATTAGCTATATTAATATAATAATATACGAAGTGATTGTATAAAGCATTAAGTGATTGTGACGGATTAATTTGTTTATTGCATAATTCGTAATTTGAAGGCGTATTTGCATTATTGACACAATTGATATTGATATTGACACAATTGATGTAAAGGTTCAAACTTGACATTCAGGCAAGGAAGATTTATGACGTCATTTTCATTAATACTCATAGCCAGAGCAAATGAGATAGTGGAATATCGCCACTCTATGCCTACCATTATGTTTAGAATTTCATAAGTCGTTTATTTTTTAATATATCTTTATAATATATTAAAAAATAAACAACTTATGAAATTCGAAACATAATGGTAGGCATAGAGTGGCGATATTCCACTATCTCATTTGCTCTGGCTATGAGTATTAATGAAAATGACATTTATAATTTTAATCACAAATTATTTTTAACTCATTCAATTTTTAATCATTTTTACTTGTATTTTCATAATATTTTACTAAAAATGGCAAATTTAGGAGTAGTAAAATACTCTATTATTACAGAATTTATTTTACTTCCTGTGTAAAAACTACCCAGAATTTAAAAAAAAATGAACCGCTCAAAAGGGATAGGTAAATTTTTTTTCCGTTATGTTGGTAGAAACTTCTTTAATTACCAAGCCAAACTTGAGCCTAATTTGTCAACTAGTGTGTTTACAGCAGTGTAGTAATATGTTAGCCTAAAAGTTTCTATGAATTTTATTATGGATAAATTAGTTGAACAGAGTTTGTTTTAAATTTTATATTTCAAAGAAATTTCTTGTACCGAATCGTTAAACATTTTAAAAAAGACCTACGGTGACTTGACAATGTCAAAAAAAAACAGGCATACGAGTGGTACAAAAGAGTTCAAAGAGGAATAACATCAAACAATTAGTGCATGAGAATTATTATTTATTCGTCATTTTACTATTAGAGTGTTGTCTCGAGAGTTGAACATTGATAAAATGACCGTTCATAGAATTTTAACCCATATGTTACGTATGAGACGCATCACTTTAAGACTGGTTCTGAAAAAGCTTAATTTCTTGCAAAAAGAGCATCGATTGATCAATTGAATTGGAAGAATTGAATGAATAGTTGAATCGATTGAATGAACTTATTGAAGATAATGATTGTAGTTCATTGATGGAAGATATTAACGGAATTTACAGCGGGAATTAAAGGTAATACCATTTTCGGTATATGCGGAGTGTATGGATGAATGGGTATCACAGTTATGATTAAGTTTTGATGAAAGAACTTAAATTTGTGTTTTTTTGAACTATTCCGGGTAGTTTTTATTTAGAAATTAAAACTATTTTCTGTAGTAGAATCTAATTGTAGAAGGATCTATTAAAAATATTGTACACAAAATCTGTTCGGGATTTTTTTGTGTGCTAAGCCGGGATGAGTAGCTAGTTGTTAATAAAATAATATAACCGAGTGCTATGCAGTGACCGTGTTTTAAATTACTTATCAATTTTCGACTTCACATTAGTATATGAATTTTCTTCACGTTGTTTTACTGAATATAGTGTGTCATGTTATAGAATACCCGTTGTGATTATTATTTCTATCATAACCATTTAGACTGAAAGGAATCTATAATGTGACAAGTTCAGTTTGAAGCGAACTTTACATTTAGTTCTTTTCTGTTTGTAGCACCATATTTTAACCTCATATTACGCAGTGTATATGTTCATACTTCTGTATTGAAGTTTTACCGTGATAATCAAATTATGTTGCATCTGACCAAACATTTTAAATATTTAGACAAAATGTAGGCATTTTCATAATTATCGCATTGTACTTTTCAGTGGTGCTGCTGTCGGTGTCATTTAATTTTAAGAAAATCCTCATTTTGTTGGAAAATTGTTGTATTTAAATGGTTGCTTTAAATGTTATGTTTACTATATTTGTACACTAAAGTTCCTTATTATAGAAAACAAAACAAATTTATTTTTAATTTTGTTATGAGCTAAATATGTCATTCAGGGTAATAAAAAACACACATGATATTCATTTATAAATTGGAATAGCTTAAAAAACAATTTTACCAGGGTTCAATCAGAAAGGTTAATAAAAAATGATTGTGGAAATTAATGTGATAATCATATTAAATGTTTATACATTTAATAAATATTTCTTTAATGTTGAATATAATTTTATCATTTCGATTTAAAATTAGATTATCTGACTAATAAAACTATATGTACTCTTAAACATTTAAATTGATATATGTACTTAGGTTAGTATGGAACCTTCGTAGTATAAGTTCTACTTGTAATTAACATTTTTAAATACTTATTAACTTCACTTGTATATAACTATAAAATCTAGCAAGTGGATTTTCACCAATTTCTGAATGTTTTATGGATTTGAATCTTTTCACACTTATGCAGTTCTGACGACAGTACAATAATATGGTACCATCGAATTGTTAAGAGGATGGAGGGGGACAATGTTTATAGGAACTTCTCAATGGCTAAACAGTAACAGTAAACCTATCGAGTTTGGTGTCATTTGGCTTGTCACAATGAGCCCTTTGGTTAGTTATCGTAATCAGGAGAGTCTGTTGATAGAGAAGAAAGTTGGCCATTGGAATTTCTCAACGGTTAACCGTAAACCCATAGAGTCTGGCTTGTTTGACTTGTCTCAATGAGACCTTTGGTTACATATTTTAATCAGGAGAGTCTGTTGATGGAGAAGGAAGATAGTCATTGGAACTTCTCAATGGTTAACAGTAAACCCATAGAGTCTGGGCTTGTTTGACTTGTCGCAATAAGCCCTTTGGTTACTTATCGTAACAAGGAGAGTTTGTTGATAGAGAAGAAAGGTAGTCATTGGAACTTCTCAATGGTTAACCGTAAACCCATACGTCTGGGCTTGTTCGACTTGTTTCGATGAGACCTTTGGTTACATATTTTAGCAGAGAGTGGGGGAGGAAGATAATCATTGGAACTGCTCAATGGTTAACTGTAAACCCATTGCGTTTAGCCTCATTGAACTTGTCGCAATGAGCCCTTTGGTTACATATCGTAACCAGGAGAATTTGTTAATACAGAAGGAATGTGGCCATTGGAACTTCTCAATGGCTAACAGTAAATCTGTTGAATCTGAGCTTGTTTGACTTGTCTCAATGAGTCCTTTAGTTTCATATTTTAACCCGAAAAGTTTGTTAGTGGAGGAGGAAGTGGTCATTGGGTTTTCTCAATGGCTAACAGTAAACGCTTCGCGTTAGGGCTTCTTTGTCTTGTCTGAGTGATCCCTGTGGCTACATATCGTAATCGGAAGAGCCTGTTGATGGAAGAAGGAGGTGTTTATGGGAATTTCCCTACGTTGTAACAGTAAACCCATTGAATTTGGGCTCGTTCCATTTAGCTTAAAGGGTCCTTTGGATACAAAAGTTTTGAAAACTATAAATTATACTTATTTATTTTAAAGCTTCACTTGCAATTTGCTCTCCGTAATTTTTACAGTGATGCAAAAAAATGCAGAGAAATCTTGAAAGCTGTAGAGGGAGTATGATAGTCTAGCGGAGTCTGATAATTAGGGTTCTTTCGTGAACTTAGGGGCCGTTATAAATTTTATCAAGTTCATCAGCCCGTCTGTCACAGAGTACAGAGAATGTGAAGGTCTAAATAAATATGTAGCAATATAGTAAAAAAAAAATGTTTAACGCAGCTCTTCATGTAAGGTGGGTGCGAAATTCTTTTTTTTTACCATCTCATTTGGTGCAGCATCATTGGAAAGGTGTTTTAAAATGAAGATGACGTTCCATTTTCCATTATTTCATTTTAAACTCTGTTTGCTGGTCATCAAGTTCCGAAGGATGTGCATTGTGTCTTCGACTCGCTAATGTTTCATTCATGGGTTTGAAAAAAATTAAAATGTTGCGGACGCTTCGTTTTGATTATAAATTTAAAATGAATTTAATTTTGTTAACTTACGTCAACAGTTTTAAGATATATAAACAAGTACAGAACCTTACTTTGCATGTTTTTTGACATGGACTTGGCTAGCCTTATTATTGTTTTGTGTCCTATATCTATATATCTTTTATCCCATCGTGTAAAAAAATTCTTACCGTGTATTGTTTTCATAAAAAAATAAAGAAAATTATGTGCACGTAAAATTACAGTAGCGTTACGTAAAAATATGTAATTTTTTATTGATAACTTTTCTATTTCCGAATATAATACGATTATTGAATATATTTGACGTTAATTTTGTAAAAATTGTTTGAGATTTGTTATAATCGTATTATCCACAATTACATGAAACTACGTTATGTATGTATCTTTGCTAATTGCCCACCTGTAAAATAACGAAACCTAGGTTGTGGTAGAATTAATACTACATCACGTAGTTTTATTTAATTGTGAATAATATGATTATAACAAATCTCGAGCAACTTTGAGTAATCTGACATTCTAATTACAATGCGACTCTCGTACTCCGGTGCATGGTGCAGACTGCATGTGCATTTTGTTAATATTTATAGCTTGCGCATATGTACACTCTGTATATAATGCTTATGATGGTGCATGTCTCAACTGTGTGGCGTCTCTGAAGGGTATATTTGTTGTTTATTTTGCCTTTCTTGCATGTGTTTATTATTGGAGACTTATTTAAATATACTTAACACAAAGATAAGATTGCTTTCGGAATGGATAGATTATCAGAGGCAGATAAGTGAGATATGACTATGCTTGGAATACTATGTTGTAGAGATTGAAGAAATTTTGACAGGTGATAACTTGATAAGCTGGAAACGAATTGAAACGATGATATAATAATAACATTTATTATCAGTGTCACATAAGAATCTGGGAAATTTTTGTTGGTTCATAGCTAAATAGGCTGTGCAACGTAAACGGTTAAACTGCAGCCTCGTCATTTCACATTAGCTGTGTTGGATCGAGCGTAACATTTTCTTCTATCTGTTGTACGTGTTGATAACTCATGAAACATGTAGATATCTAATATGTTCTTTGTCACGTATGTCACCAATGATATTTTGGGTCACATCTCATACACCGGTGTATAACTAATGATAAATGATTTAGGGGAGTTCTAGAGGTTATCATACGATTTGTTGTTAAGTTTTGGAACCATAATGACCCATATCATTGGTATAAGTGATGTGGCATTGGAAACATTTATGTGAAAGTATTTTTATATGTCGATATGTCATCGGCATATAAGAATAAGTCTTTTGAAAGGACCTTATTTGAGGTGGATGCTGACTTTTCATCCAGAAGTAAATGTTTAAAAAAATATTTTCCAAAATTTTCCCAAGAAAACTTGCCCTGATTAGTATGGGTAGGTACACTATCTCACTTATACGATTTTATAAAGCACGGTCATGATGATGCGCTTGCAGATGCGTAACAAAAATAATTTTGCACCTATTTTACATGGTGAGGTGCATCGAACATGTCGCTACATATTAATATACCAATGTCAATACATCATAGTTTCAAACTGTTTGCAAAAACCGCTGTGATACAATATTTGTGGTTTTATATCTCTGTTGTTAAAGTTTGTTTCTGACCAAAAGAACTTTGATTAACCATATTTTATTGATGTATCCATACACGTAACACTATTTTTGCTTATAGACAATATAATTCGCATTATATAGTAATCTTACGAAAAGATTGTTTGTAATTTTAGTTATTATTTTAAATGTTACGTGTAAAAATTCCACAGTGTATTGTAAATGCTGTAAATTTGCTATTGAATATTGAATATATTTGGCGTTAATTTTGTAGAAATTCATTATTCACAATTAAATGAAACTACGTGATGTAGTGTTATTTCTGCTTTTTTTTAAGTTCTTTACCACAACCTAGGTTTTGTTGTATTACAACATCTTTGCTAATAGCCTACCTGAAGATGTTGTAATACAACGAAACGTAGTTCACGTACATCACGTAGTTTCATTTAATTGTTAATATTTGGTATAATAATTCTCTAAAATTTGGTTATAGCTATTTATTAAAATCTCTATAATCATTTTAGTCATTAAGGGTCAAAAAAGGCTATACAATAACAGAAAAGCACGTAAGGGAAAAATCTGTTTTCGCTGTAAACACAAATGCTTTTGCGCATTGCATTACGTTTGCATAAATTTTAATCACGCTTTACTTCGTTCAGGAAGGAACAGGCAACGAATACACATTACGAATACACAATACACACAACGAGCACACCGCACTGCCCTGATATTTCAAAGGCTTTCTTCATATGTGAATATTTTGTCAAAGTTTTCCAGACGCTACACCAGCAGTTTTTGGATTTAATGTGATAAGCTAGATGTGCATATGAATATTGTTTTTATCTATGCTATTGTGTATTTGCTATATGTGAGAAATGTCTTTAACTCTATAAAGTAACCTGTTTATGACGTAGTAAGTAATATCTTGTATAATAAAAAAATGCACAGTCTTCTTTAACCACTGCTTTATTTTCCCCAACATTTTTCTACGGTTTCCTTAGTAAAACAATGAACCATTATATTTTCATAATTTCCTGTCTGTCTGTCACAGCTTTACAGTTTCTATAGTTATGTGCAAATAGGCAAAATAATTTTTAAGTATACGTTTCAGATAGGGATGCATCGGGGAGGGTAATAAGACTAAAAATAATAATAAAATAGGGGCAAAAGACATTATTTTGCACATCCCCTTGAGTGGGATGTCCTTAAAAGATCTTATTGGGATGTCTAAGTGGGTTGATCCTTAGTGGGATGCCCTTAAAAACTGGATTTTAGAAGCCTATGTAAAGGTTGGAAGAAAATTATAATGATGATTCTAGATGTCAGTTTTTGATATATTCATGATATATAAATTCCGCTTACTTAATTATTTTGGGTATTATTAAATATTTATTGCACTATTAAGTTCGTATTATTGATGACTTATGAGAAATAAAAGTAATTCAACTTCACTCGAAGTCCGAATTCTCTGATACCAGATTCACACTTTGGATTTTTTTTTAAACCGAACTTACCATAAGAACTGTAAGAAGTAAATAAACAGGTTGCTTTTTTAGGGATATGAGCATATTTTTAGTTTTAAATGTATTTAGTTTGCTACAATATGTAATATAACTCTTTGCAGATGTACCGTAAAGTTCCACCGGATCGCGCTGAGAACAATACATTCCCTGAGTGCAATAAAAGCTCGAGAGACGTTTCGTTGTTACATTCTTATTGTGTGGGTGTGAGCCGATCGTTGCGGCAATCGTCTGCCGAAGATGCCTTCCGAGGAGCAGGCGTGCCTGGTGCGCGCCAGGTCTGATTCTGAGAATTCGACGGGCAAGGTGAGGCTTTCGGGTGGAGGGCAAACATAGAAAATATTGTATCTAATTTTGTGGTCACATGTTTTGGTTTTTGTACGCTAGTTCTATAACTTGTATTTTATAACTCGTTTGCTAGATCACAAATTTAAAGTTCATATGTTTTAAGATTTATGCTAGACGCAGCATTTGACACAGTAGCTAGTTATGGTAGCGAACATTATTGGGTATTTTGAATCTTCAAATTTTTAGGGTTCCATACATCAAAAGGAAAAAAAGAACCCTTATAGGGTCACTTCATTGTCTGTCTATCAGTCGGCCAAGAACCTTTTTTTCAGGAATGCGTGGAGGTATTGAGATGAAATTAATATCAAATACTTACGTCTACGGTCCATTGAAGCTATAAAAAAATCAAGCTTCTACGACAATGCAATTAGGAAGAACCTTAAAAATATGGTTCTACCGCATATTTTCATATTTTCACACTCTCAAATAATTCATAACCTATTGAGTACTTCCCGTTGACCTAGAATCGTTAAATTTGGCAAGAAGTAAGATCTAAGATCTAACTGCATGAGTAAAGGAAAAGAAACGAAAATCGTTAATTTGTAGTTATGTCACATAAAAAAAGATTTTTTTAAAATATGCATTTGCGAAAGATATAGTAGGCAATATATTATCCTTCTATTGAATATATTTGGCGTTAATTTTGTAGAAATTCATTATTCACAATTAAATGAAACTACGTGATGTAGTATTATTTCTACTTTCTTTAAGTTCTTTACCACGACCTAAGTTTCGTTGTATTGCAACATCTTCAGGTGGGCTATTAGCTAATAACTCACCTGAAGATGTTGTAATATTTGCCGGTTATTCAAGAAATCAAATATGTTGTTACCTAAAGTTGCTTTAACAAAAGTTGAAAATATGTCTCATCCATTAATACATTATACAATATTTCTATGGTAACATCTACGTTTACGTATCTTTTTGTTTGTTTTATTCACAATTAAATGAAACTACGTGATGTAGTATTATTTCTATATACTACATTATGTAGTTTCTATCTATATTACAACATCTTCAGGTGGGTTATTAGCTAATAGCCCACCTGAAGATGTTGTAATACAACGAAACCTGAGTCGTGCTAAAGAAGATAAAGAAAGTAGAAATAATACTACATCACGTAGTTTCATTTAATTGTGAATTATCCTTCTAAAAAATAAAAATTTTGCAAATGGCTTAATAGGAATATTACGTGCCATTAAATGTTTATAAATGCCTAAATGTATACGAAACCTTCATAGTGCGAGGTCCACTCGTGCTTGACAGTTTTTTTTAAGTTATTCGCTGTAAATTTGTTTATTGTTTATTAGCAACTCCAATCTACTACGGATGCTAATATTTTCTGATAAACTTTATGTAAGTGAACAACTTCAAGTGCGGCTCACTAGCTCAGTTACTCCATAGTTTTAAAATAATGTAAATATTCTATACTCGATTGCGAGTTCCTGTTTAAAGCAGAGATAGATGCAAGTCATTTAGGGTCTTTATTAAATGCACATAGTAATATGCGATGAAAAAAAATTATTTATACAAGTGATTTTTTTTAGGAATGATCATGTAGAAATGCTTCTTGAAGAGGTTATCTATTGTTCAGTTACCGATATTTATTGCGTCTTTTTTGTACGTTTTTTTTAATCTATACTTCCTCAGTATGTAACTTTTATATATCTTTAACGGCATAATGAAGAATAAAAAAAATTATTTTTTTTAGATATGACAATGTAAAAATATTTTTGGTAGAGGTTATCTACGGTTGAGTTACAGATATCTGTTGCGGCTTTTTTGTTGGTTTTTTTTCAATCTTTTCTATGTTTTTTTTGTTATTTTAAATATACTTTTACAGGCTTAGGCGTCATGTTAATAATAGGAATGTGAACAATCCTTATCTCTGATATTTGTAATATGTAATTTCCCGTAATACGAAAATTAGGTACGTTGCTAAACAGGAAGGTATTCTGATTTACCCTCTTTTTGGTAGTGTATATACTGTTCGTGTTGCATAGATGGATACATCAATGAAATTTTCATATGAATCGGATAAATAGTTTTGTGATTGCCACAGACAAATGAACAAATAAACATGCTCTTTATAACATTAGTATATAACGAATTAGACTGATATATTTGTTTTATATATGGTTGGTTATATGGACGTGTTATATTCGTCTGTTATATGGTCGTCGCTGTGGTGTGTTGGATTGATTACATGGCATGTGGCCTTCGACGATGCATTGCACTGTAGGTTTATGGTTGGCTGTAAAAGATTTCTCTCGTAGCAATAAGACCGTCATATGTATCAATTAGATACATTAAAGCAGATAAATAAATAAATATATCACAATTTTGTATAATGGAGAAAGTACTCTAAAGGATTGCTAGATTGACAAACGAATTCGCTTACTCATCGAAACAAATAAAATGCAACTGTTCAGCCTGAAAAAAGGCCTTTGCAAATTTTTTACTGTTTTCATGTTTAAGAACTGTGGGACAGAAAGATTTAAATTAGATTGATGCAAAATATTTTTCAAAATAAGTAATATTAATGAATTTCAGGAAATTTAGACATAGCCTTTATTCATTTATAGCTGAAAGGTGACTCATTTTTAACGACATTTTCGATAGTTAAAATACTATCCATAATATATATATATATATATATATATATATATATATATATATATACATAAATATATATATATAGTATGTATTATAAAGTCGGGTTAGTTACACTATTTATAACTCAAGAACGGCTGGACTGATTGTCATGATCTTTAATTTGTTGGATTTGTCTTTGCCCCGAATAGCAGAGTAACTAAATGAAACATCTGAAAAATTTCACGAAAAAGAAATTATGAATAAAATTACTTTTCCCATACTTTTTGTATGGAATGGTTTTTTTTATATATCTAGAACGATTTGACTGATTTCGATGAATATTTTTTTTTCGTCTCGGCTTTAAGAAGTTTCTTCACGCATTGAAAAAGTATGAAAATTACAAATAATTTAAATGAGTATAAAACGTAATATGTCATAAATAACAGAAAACAAAATATGTCATAAATGACAGACACGGACAAACATTATAATTGGTTTTCAACAATTTATATTCAGTTTTCGACCGCTATTGCATTTGAATTTGATTAAATTAACTTCTTCAAACAATTTTTTATAAAATTCATCAACGAAAAGTGATTTCAAATAGTTGAGTTAAGTCTGATGAAGTGCTCGTTGTGAAACGTTGTGACTTCGAAGATGCCCACTTTGTGATTTTATGACATTTGTGATTGTGTACGCATCGATAATTGCTTTATTATGTGATTTTGAATTGTGTGATTAATTTTAAAGTGTTATTTACAATGCTGAGAGCTAGAAGATTTATTCTTTTACAAGGAAGCCTTAATGCAATTCAACTTAGGAATAAAATTTCAATGAAGGGAATCGACCTGTGTGCAACCTTCGATTCGCTTCAATAAAGCAAATGCCTTGCTGCCACGTGAATTATATTTATTTCAATGTACACAATTAAATGAAGCTACGTGATGTAGTATTATTTCTACTTTCTTTAAGTTCTTTACCACGACCTAGGTCTTGTTGTATTACAACATCTTCATGCCCACCTGAAGATGTTGTCATACAACGAAACCTAGGTCGTGGTGAAGAACTTAAAGAAAGTAGAAATAATACTACATCACGTAGCTTCATTTAATTGTGAATAATGAATTTCTACAAAATTAACGCCAAATATATTCAATATTTCAATGTAATTAAAACACTTTTTATTTTGATTTTTATACATTTATTGATTCTGAGGCGGTATGGTGTATTCACCGGGTCAGTCAATAAAGAATGATATTCGCTAGCAGTCTAGTGTTAATGAAAATTTCACTTTTTTTCTATTGTTAATTGAAAGAACACATATTAAAAACAAGATTTTACGACAAAAAAGCTAGTACTTATGATTATTTTAATAAAAGAATCTATTTGAAAATTGCTTTTACTATAGAAAAACATTAAATTGTATATATTGCTCAAACAATAGTTTTTACTTATTTAAATTTTTATGGTTTTTTTCAGTTTAGTTATATTATTAATTTTTGTTTGTGTTTGCACATTCAGTGAAACAAATAACGGCATTTAGGTAAAATAATTTTAATAAATATTTCATTGAAATGTGTACGGGAAATACTTTATTTCTATTTTTTATAAAATTACGTAAAACTACCCAAAACGTTGTTTACTACACGTTTTCCTTCAAGATAAGTGTTACCACAATTATGACAATTTTGAAAAAAATTTATTTGTAGAATGTTAGTATAAACAAAAAAAGTTTCTAAAGTTTTTAAACAACTAAATTTTTGTAATTTTAAAAAACTTTTAAACAACTAAAGTTTTTTAAAATTACAAAAATTTGCAATTACATCTAATGACTTTGAATGAAGTAGCAACGTGATCAGTTTAAGCAATTCTTTAGCTAAGTTTGTTCCACTGTTATATAAGAAAGGTATGTGACAAGTGAGTATGTCCTAGAATTATCATTACAATAGGCACACAGACCTTGTGGCAGTTGAGGTCTTCTTATACCTGCTACAAATGCCGTGAATATTGAATTTTACTTTTATTTTTATCTGATGTATACTTAATGTTAAATCGGTTAATTTCCTGTCAGGGCACGTTAGTTTTCCGTAGTAATTTGACAAAATATCAAACTATATATATTTTATAAATTCTATTATCATGCTCATTTTGACAACCGGACCTGCTATTGCTTTTTTCTTTAAAAATATGCTAGCGAACTCAGCCATTCAGTAATTTTTATTCGTTATCTTCTCATATTTAACCGTTTTCTGATAGTTTTAAAATTACGTTGGATAACTCAAAATAATTTTATTTCAAAATACACATCAAATTCAATTTCCCGGACTTTGTCAGACTTTTACATAGTCTTCTTTGAAAATAGAGAGTGGAAATGTTGCTAATGTATTTGAAGCTTAATATTCCGTAAACCGGGCTGAAAATAAAACGCGATAAATGGAACCTAAATTTCAATATAAAAAGACCATTTTAACAGTACTTCAGACAGTGGTGTACTTTAAGAAATTTAAAAATGTTTGTCATCCCCACACCTTAATAAGAGTAGGAACCTTCAAAAATAATAGGATAAATTTATTTGCTACGTATTAAGTTAAATCTTTATCTGAATCAGCTGTTCGCCAAATGTCATGCACGAACCTTTAAAAATAAGTGGATAAATTTATCTGCTACGTATTGATTTAAATCTGTTCTGAATCAGCTGTTCGCAAAATTTCATGCACGAATCTTTAAAAATAAGGGGATAAATTTACCTGCTACGTATTAAGTTAAATCTTTATCTGAATCAGCTGTTCGCAAAATTTCATGCACAAACCTTAAAAAATAAGAGGATAAATTTATCTGCTACGTATTAAGTTAAATCTTCATCTGAATCAGCTGTTTGCAAAATTTCATGCCCGAAGCTTCAAAAATAAGGTGATATATTTATCTACTACGTATTAAGTTAAATATTTATCAGAATAAGCTGTTCACAAAATTTCATGCACGAACCTTCAAAAATAATAGGATAAATTTATCTGCTACGTATTAACTTAAATCTTTATCTGAATCAGCTGTTTGCAAAATTTCATGCACGAACCTTCAAAAATAAGCTGATAGATTTATCTGTTGCATATTAAGTTAAATCTATATCTGAATCAGCTGTTCGCAAAATTTCATGCACGAAGATAAAAGATGTAGGAACTGACACTGTGACAGATACGCACTTACACACGGACATGAAGTTATAAGAGTTCCAAAGGAACCTTAAAAATGAAAAAAAATTTTTTACTCGTCACAGTGGAGGTCCTCCTTAACTGAGTGAATGTGAAAATGAATAGCATATTTCTTGATATACTAGTAGGTTTAAAGCATAGCAGAGCTGTATAGAAAGAGGTCTTTATATTCCAGATTCCTCTTTAATAAACATCTAGACAAACATAAAAACGATTTACTCGGCCTTCTGAATCTTAAAAAGGCCATTTAGCCTGTCTAAAATCCATGAATCTAACGATGATCCATGATCTGTCGATGAAGGATGTGCAAACATAGTTATATTGAATGGGATTTCCATATTTATTTATTATTGGTTTCTTAAGACTAAGAACTAAAAAGTCTACCTTTTTAAAAATGACCACTACGTTAAAAGCCCATAATATGTAAAATTTATTTAAATATATTATAATTAATATAAAATTGAACTTATTTTCATAAGATAATATTAATATAATTTAACTTATTTTCTTAAGAAAATAAGATTCTAATCATATTTTTACTCTGTTGATATAATTTTAGTGGCTGCCGTATAACATATACCTATAATTATTTTAAAATAAATACACGTAAACGTGGTTTAAAATAACAAAATTTTATAATTTTATAGTGAGAAATAATTTATTGAATAATAGTATAAAGCAAAGAAAGTATATAAACAAATAATTTTCATTATATAAACGAAAAATTAATAAAGAGCATTATTTTCTTTGTTATCTTCCTGACTTCATTGTTGGCGATGCATTCAAGGAACTCACTCTTTTACATTGTAAGCAAGCTACAGAGCAATATGAAGTATTTGTTCTATATCCACAAGCTGAAAATTCCCAGCTGGACTTCCCAGGCCATCAGTATTAGTTTATATGCTGAGCAAATAGAACATTTCCACTTCTTTCCCCAATTATAAAGTTTTATTCTATTCCAGCTTTTTCTATTCCAGTACGAGCGCATCTGAGTAGCTCTATCTGATAAAGTAAAACTTAACGTGTGGTATATTTCAAAAATGCTTTTAAATGTAAGTAAATCTGATATAGGACACCTTCAATGACGATTTTGGAGATTAACGTTTCTTCCTATAAATCTTTGGCATCAATTTTTTATTATATGCGAGTACATTTTCACCCCCTGTTTGTACAAATATTACATATTACTCTACTTGCTTTTGACCGTAAAGGCAATTTACGGAACAAAATCACTAACTTCCCTTCGTGTCAAGTTTCACGTTTGTACGTTTCTCGTTGAAACTCAACTGCTCGTTAAACAGAATAGCGAATCCACTCTTTATGCGTATACCCTACAAAATGTTCGAGAATTTTCTGTAACATCGTCGTACAAGTGCAAAAGAAAGTTTTTAACAAATTTTCAGATGCTGGTGGATTGTCAATTGTCGTAAACGCGTTCATTTGATGATAGAGTTGTAGAAAAATATTGTTGGTGTAAGTTCTGAATAAACTGACACTTTTGTCAATACGTGATATTGATAGTTGCATAAAGAATAAACTAAAATAAATGCCATGTATAAATTATGAAAAGTAATAGGTTTCATTATCGTATAAATGCAGACGACACTGGTCTTAGTTGCGTTGATTAAATAATGCTTAGCGAGAAGCTACGTATGGACGCTGATAAGTAAAAGTTCATTATTATTTAAAATAATGAATGCATGACGTTGTGTTTAATAAAGATAGGAAATGCATTTATCAAGCAGTTGAATGAGTTTATTTACCCAGGAAGTCCATTGTGAAGTCTTTAAACTGATAACATCATTATCAAGTAGAATTTATTAAAGGTGTTAAATGTTCTTATTCAGACTATTTAGAATATAAGTGAAAGTAGAATGGAAGTCCATTGTGAAGTCTTTAAACTGATAACATCATTATCAAGTAGAATTTATTAAAGGTGTTAAATGTTCTTATTCAGACTAGTTAGAATATAAGTGAAAGTAGAATGGAAGTCCATTGTGAAGTCTTTAAAGTGATTATCAAGTGGAAATTATTAAAGTTGTGAAATGTTCTTATTCAGACTATTTAGAATATAAGTGAAAGTAGAATGGAAGTCCATTGTGAAGTCATTAAAGTGATGACGTCATTATCAAGTGGAAATTATTAAAGGTGTTAAATGTTCTTATTCAGACTATTTAGAATATAAGTGAAAGTAGAATGGAAGTTCATTGTTAAGTCTTTAAATTGATGACGTCATTATCAAGTGGAAATTATTAAAGGTGTTAAATATTCTTATTTAGACTATTTAGAATATAAGTGAAAGTAGAATGGAAGTTCATTGTGAAGTCTTGAAACTTCATTATCAAGTGGAAATGATTAAAGATGTTAAATGTTCTTACTCAGACTATTTAGAATATAAGTGAAAGTGGAATGGAAGTCCATTGTGAAGTCTTTAAATACAGATAGGAAATGCAGTTATAGAGCGGTTGAATGATTTTATTTACTCAGGAAGTCCATTGTGAAATCTTTAAACTGATAATATCATTGTCAAGTAGAAATTATTAAAGGTATTAAATGTTCTCATTCAGACTATTTAGAATATAAGTGAAAGTAGAATGGAAGTCCGTTGTGAAGTCTTTAAATTGATGACATCATTATCAAGTGGAAATTATTAAAGGTGTTAAATGTTCTTATTCAGACTATTTAGAATATAAGTGAAAGTAGAATGGAAGTCCATTGTAGTCTTTAAATTGATGACATCATTATCAAGTGGAAATTATTAAAGGTGTTAAATGTTCTTATTCAGACTATTTAGAATATAAGTGAAAGTGGAATGGAAGTCCATTGTGAAGTCTTTAAATACAGATAGGAAATGCAGTTATAGAGCGGTTGAATGAGTTTATTTAATCAGGAAGTCCATTGTGAAATCTTTAAACTGATAACATCATTGTCAAGTAGAAATTATTAAAGGTATTAAATGTTCTCATTCAGACTATTTAGAATATAAGTGAAAGTAGAATGGAAGTCCGTTGTGAAGTCTTTAAACTGATAACATCATTGTCAAGTAGAAATTATTAAAAGTGTTAAATGTTCTCATTCAGACTATTTACAATATAAATGAAAGTAGAATATAAGTCCATTGTGAAGTCTTTGAATAAAGATAGGAAATGCAGTTATAGAGCGGTTGAATGAGTTTATTTACACAGGAAGTCCATTGTTAAGTCTTTAAACTGATAGTATCATTATCAGGTAGAAATGATTAAAGGTATTAAATGTTCTCATTCAGACTATTTAGAATATAAGTGAAAGTGGAATGGATGTCCAATGTTAAGTCTTTAAATACAGATAGGAAATGCAGTTATAGAGCGGTTTAATGAGTTTATTTACTCAGGAAGTCCATTGTGAAATCTTTAAACTGATAACATCATTGTCAAGTAGAAATTATAAAAAGGTATTAAATATTTTTATTCAGACTATTTAGAATATAAGTGAAAGTAGAATGGAAGTCCATTGTGAAGTCTTTAAATTGATGACGTCATTATCAAGTGGAAATTATTAAAGGTGTTAAATGTTCTTATTCAGACTATTTAGAATATAAGTGAAAGTGGAATGGAAGTCCATTGTGAAGTCTTTAAATTGATGACGTCATTATCAAGTGGAAATTATTAAAGGTGTTAAATGTTCTTATTCAGACTATTTAGAATATAAGTGAAAGTGGAATGGAAGTCCATTGTGAAGTCTTTAAACTGATAACATCATTATCAAGTAGAATTTATTAAAGGTGTTAAATGTTCTTATTCAGACTAGTTAGAATATAAGTGAAAGTAGAATGGAAGTCCATTGTGAAGTCTTTAAAGTGATTATCAAGTGGAAATTATTAAAGTTGTGAAATGTTCTTATTCAGACTATTTAGAATATAAGTGAAAGTAGAATGGAAGTCCATTGTGAAGTCATTAAAGTGATGACGTCATTATCAAGTGGAAATTATTAAAGGTGTTAAATGTTCTTATTCAGACTATTTAGAATATAAGTGAAAGTAGAATGGAAGTTCATTGTTAAGTCTTTAAATTGATGACGTCATTATCAAGTGGAAATTATTAAAGGTGTTAAATATTCTTATTTAGACTATTTAGAATATAAGTGAAAGTAGAATGGAAGTTCATTGTGAAGTCTTGAAACTTCATTATCAAGTGGAAATGATTAAAGATGTTAAATGTTCTTACTCAGACTATTTAGAATATAAGTGAAAGTGGAATGGAAGTCCATTGTGAAGTCTTTAAATACAGATAGGAAATGCAGTTATAGAGCGGTTGAATGATTTTATTTACTCAGGAAGTCCATTGTGAAATCTTTAAACTGATAATATCATTGTCAAGTAGAAATTATTAAAGGTATTAAATGTTCTCATTCAGACTATTTAGAATATAAGTGAAAGTAGAATGGAAGTCCGTTGTGAAGTCTTTAAATTGATGACATCATTATCAAGTGGAAATTATTAAAGGTGTTAAATGTTCTTATTCAGACTATTTAGAATATAAGTGAAAGTAGAATGGAAGTCCATTGTAGTCTTTAAATTGATGACATCATTATCAAGTGGAAATTATTAAAGGTGTTAAATGTTCTTATTCAGACTATTTAGAATATAAGTGAAAGTGGAATGGAAGTCCATTGTGAAGTCTTTAAATACAGATAGGAAATGCAGTTATAGAGCGGTTGAATGAGTTTATTTAATCAGGAAGTCCATTGTGAAATCTTTAAACTGATAACATCATTGTCAAGTAGAAATTATTAAAGGTATTAAATGTTCTCATTCAGACTATTTAGAATATAAGTGAAAGTAGAATGGAAGTCCGTTGTGAAGTCTTTAAACTGATAACATCATTGTCAAGTAGAAATTATTAAAAGTGTTAAATGTTCTCATTCAGACTATTTACAATATAAATGAAAGTAGAATATAAGTCCATTGTGAAGTCTTTGAATAAAGATAGGAAATGCAGTTATAGAGCGGTTGAATGAGTTTATTTACACAGGAAGTCCATTGTTAAGTCTTTAAACTGATAGTATCATTATCAGGTAGAAATGATTAAAGGTATTAAATGTTCTCATTCAGACTATTTAGAATATAAGTGAAAGTGGAATGGATGTCCAATGTTAAGTCTTTAAATACAGATAGGAAATGCAGTTATAGAGCGGTTTAATGAGTTTATTTACTCAGGAAGTCCATTGTGAAATCTTTAAACTGATAACATCATTGTCAAGTAGAAATTATAAAAAGGTATTAAATATTTTTATTCAGACTATTTAGAATATAAGTGAAAGTAGAATGGAAGTCCATTGTGAAGTCTTTAAATTGATGACGTCATTATCAAGTGGAAATTATTAAAGGTGTTAAATGTTCTTATTCAGACTATTTAGAATATAAGTGAAAGTGGAATGGAAGTCCATTGTGAAGTCTTTAAATTGATGACGTCATTATCAAGTGGAAATTATTAAAGGTGTTAAATGTTCTTATTCAGACTATTTAGAATATAAGTGAAAGTGGAATGGAAGTCCATTGTGAAGTCTTTAAATTGATGACGTCATTATCAAGTGGAAATTATTAAAGGTGTTAAATGTTCTTATTCAGACTATTTAGAATATAAGTGAAAGTAGAATGGAAGATCGTTGTGAAATCTTGAAATTGATGACATCATTATCAAGTAGAAATTATTAAAGGTGTTAAATGTTCTCATTCAGACTATTTAGAATATAAGTGAAAGTATAATGGAAGTCCATTGTGAAATCTTTAAATTGATAAAATCATTATCAAGTAGAAATGATTAAAGGTGTTAAATGTTCTTATTCAGACTATTTAGAATACAAGTGAAAGTAGAATGGAACTCCATTGTGAAGTCTTTAAGTAAAGGTAGGAAATGCAGTTATAGAGCGGTTGAATGAGTTTATTTACTCAGGAAGTCCATTGTGAAGTCTTTAAACTGATAACATCATTGTCAAGTAGAAATTATAAAAAGGTATTAAATATTTTTATTCAGACTATTTAGAATATAAGTGAAAGTAGAATGGAAGTCCATTGTGAAGTCTTTAAATTGATGACATCATTATTAAGTGGAAATTATTAAAGGTGTTAAATGTTCTTATTCAGACTATTTAGAATATAAGTGAAAGTAGAATGGAAGTCCATTGTGAAGTCTTTAAATTGATGACATCATTATCAAGTGGAAATTATTAAAGGTGTTAAATGTTCTTATTCAGACTATTTAGAATATAAGTGAAAGTATAATGGAAGTCCATTGTGAAATCTTTAAATTGATAAAATCATTATCAAGTAGAAATGATTAAAGGTGTTAAATGTTCTTATTCAGACTATTTAGAATACAAGTGGAAGTAGAATGGAAGTCCATTGTGAGTCTTTAAGTAAAGATAGGAAATGCAGTTATAGAGCGGTTGAATGAGTTTATTTACTCAGGAAGTCCATTGTGAAGTCTTTAAACTGATAACATCATTGTCAAGTAGAAATTATAAAAAGGTATTAAATATTTTTATTCAGACTATTTAGAATATAAGTGAAAGTAGAATGGAAGACCGTTGTGAAGTCTTTAAATTGATAACATCATTATCAAGTGGAAATTATTAAAGGTGTTAAATGATCTTATTCAGACTGTTTAGAATATAAGTGAAAGTAGAATGGAAGTCCATTGTGAAGTCTTTAAATTGATGACATCATTATCAAGTCGAAATTATTAAAGGTGTTAAATGTTCTTATTCAGACTATTTAGAATATAAGTGAAAGTAGAATGGAAGTCCATTGTGAAATCTTTAAGTAAAGATAGGAAATGCAGTTATAAAGCGGTTGAATGAGTTTATTTACTCAGGAAGTCCATTGTGAAGTCTTTAAACTGATAACATCATTGTCAAGTAGAAATTATTAAAGGTGTTAAATGTTCTTATTTAGACTATTTAGAATATAAGTGAAAGTATAATGGAAGTCCATTGTGAAATCTTTAAATTGATGACATCATTATCAAGTAGAAATGATTAAAGGTGTTAAATGTTCTTATTCAGACTATTTAGAATACAAGTGAAAGTAGAATGGAAGTCCATTGTGAAGTCTTTAAGTAAAGATAGGAAATGCAGTTATAGAGCGGTTGAATGAGTTTATTTACTCAGGAAGTCCATTGTGAAGTCTTTAAACTGATAACATCATTGTCAAGTAGAAATTATTAAAGGTGTTAAATGTTCTTATTCAGATTATTTAGAATATAAGTGAAAGTAGAATGGAAGTCCGTTGTGAAGTCTTAAAATTGATGACATCATTATCAAGTGGAAATTATTAAAGGTGTTAAATGTTCTTATTCAGACTATTTAGAATATAAGTGAAAGTGGAAGTCCATTGTGAAGTCTTTAAATACAGATAGGAAATGCAGTTATAGAGCGGTTGAATGAGTTTATTTACTCAGGAAGTCCATTGTGAAGTCTTTAAACTGATAACATCATTGTCAAGTAGAAATTATAAAAAGGTATTAAATATTTTTATTCAGACTATTTAGAATATAAGTGAAAGTAGAATGGAAGTCCATTGTGAAGTCTTTAAATTGATAACATCATTATCAAGTGGAAATTATTAAAGGTGTTAAATGATCTTATTCAGACTGTTTAGAATATAAGTGAAAGTAGAATGGAAGTTCATTGTGAAGTCTTTAAATTGATGACGTCATTATCAAGTGGAAATTATTAAAGGTGTTAAATGATCTTATTTAGACTATTTAGAATATAAGTGAAAGTAGAATGGAAGTCCATTGTGAAGTCTTTAAATTGATGACGTCATTATCAAGTGGAAATTATTAAAGGTGTTAAATGTTCTTATTCAGACTATTTAGAATATAAGTGAAAGTGGAATGGAAGTCCATTGTGAGTCTTTAAATACAGATAGGAAATGCAGTTATAGAGCGGTTGAATGAGTTTATTTACTCAGGAAGTCCATTGTGGAATCTTTAAACTGGTAACATCATTGTCAAGTAGAAATTATTAAAGGTATTAAATGTTCTTATTCAGGCTATTTCGAATACAAGTAAAGTACATATCTTAAACAACATATTATCAATGTCATTCTGCATTGTAAGGACAGAGATTTGTTTGCACAGATACTGTGCAGAGAGGTAACACCGAAAGTTTTAAAATATCAAAAATGGAACTAACCAGCAAATTTGCAATTTATTTATTATTTTTCCAAGTAGTCTCTGTGGTACTATGTGTATAATTTCATTCAACGGAGTCACTGCAAGCACTCTTTTTGGGATGTCTCTTTCATGGTCCTTTCGCAGGCAGTTACTGCTTCACCGCCATTTGGGAATCGTATTGCTTCTGTTAGCGAACTGCATTTAATCCTTTACTAGCTGTGCCCCATGGCTTCACTCATATGAAATTCAGAATATGAAAAAAAAATTGTTTTCTCAAATTACAAATTATTACAATAGCAAATTTCATCAAAATTCGTCCAGTAGATTTTGCGTGATTGACGCACAAAGTAACATACAGAGAGAAAGACAAGAATTCTAGAAAAAAGGTTTTCCGGCTTCCCTTATATTCTATACGGCTAAATCGGTCACTCTTTTTAAAATATTTTCCATGTACAGAGTTTACTCTGTTACAATTTTATTGTATATATAAATTTTTGGGAATAAGTAGAAAAGGAATAGTGCAAAGTTGGGGTTACATTGTGACCCATAGTTTGTACACTTGATGTAGTAAAAAATTTGGTCGTTCATTTGGCTGAGTATGCAGAGACGTCAATGTGATGAAGGAGGATTTTACTGTGAGGGTGTAGATCTTGAACTCTTTCAAAACAACAGGCAAACAATTGCTGGTGTACCAGTCTGCTATAACTGTTTATTTTCCATAACAATTGCATAATAACCTACCTGTCCATCCAAAGGATAAGGCGACCATCTCTCTTCCAGCATTTGGTCCTTTCTTCGTCTGCGTAGGCAACTCTTCGAAGGAAAACATCCAGAGCATATATTGCCTCTTAGTTTCGGGCTTGTTACAGTATATCCAGCTTTCATCAATCATAACGGTGTTGAAAACAACATTTGTCTGACCTCAATTAACATTTTACGATACTCCAGCGCAGAGTTTTTGAGCTTTCGTGAATTAGCAGTGTATCCAGCGCAAAACTCCCTGATGCCTAAATCTTCATGTTGAATTTTCCCAACTTGACTCATACCAATGCCTGAAGTTGCTCAAATCTGCTGATAAGTTACTTGTTAGTATTTGTCATGAGCCGGAGAGTGCTGATGTTATCTTCATTTATCGCTAAGGAGACTTGTGATTGCTACGGCTACGCTTGAATTCATTGAATCAGTTGTAAACTACGCTTGAATTCGTTGAATAAGTTGTAAACTACTCTTGTATGACTACGCTTGAATTCATTGAATCAGTTGTAAACTACGCTTGAATTCGTTGAATAAGTTGTAAACTACTCTTGTATGACTACGCTTGAATTCATTGAATCAGTTGTAAACTACGCTTGAATTCGTTGAATAAGTTGTAAACTACTCTTGTATGACTACGCTTGAATTCATTGAATCAGTTGTAAACTACGCTTGAATTCATTGAATCAGTTGTAAACTACGCTTGAATTCGTTGAATAAGTTGTAAACTACGCTTGAATTCGTTGAATAAGTTGTAAACTACTCTTGTATGACTACGCTTGAATTCATTGAATCAGTTGTAAACTACGCTTGAATTCGTTGAATAAGTTGTAAACTACTCTTGTATGACTACGCTTGAATTCATTGAATCAGTTGTAAACTACGCTTGAATTCGTTGAATAAGTTGTAAACTACTCTTGTATGACTACGCTTGAATTCATTGAATCAGTTGTAAACTACGCTTGAATTCGTTGAATAAGTTGTAAACTACTCTTGTATGACTACGCTTGAATTCATTGAATCAGTTGTAAACTACGCTTGAATTCGTTGAATAAGTTGTAAACTACGCTTGAATTCGTTGAATAAGTTGTAAACTACTCTTGTATGACTACGCTTGAATTCATTGAATCAGTTGTAAACTACGCTTGAATTCGTTGAATAAGTTGTAAACTACTCTTGTATGACTACGCTTGAATTCATTGAATCAGTTGTAAACTACGCTTGAATTCGTTGAATAAGTTGTAAACTACTCTTGTATGACTACGCTTGAATTCATTGAATCAGTTGTAAACTACGCTTGAATTCGTTGAATAAGTTGTAAACTACTCTTGTATGACTACGCTTGAATTCATTGAATCAGTTGAAGTTCATCGTAACGTTGACTGAGATCAGAAAGAAAGTCATAAACAATCATGGAACGAAAATTTTCTGGTCCCAAATTCATCTCGTAACATCACGATGCACACTATTTTTAAATTGCCCCCATTTTGTAAAAACAAATGACAAATTCAAGCAAATTACCTTAATGGATTACCAAAGAGTTTGATTTTCGAAATTTATGTTTATTTCTTTATTATCATTATTACAAATGGGCAGTTCTATTTTTAAATTTTGCCCCAATTTGGAAAGCAAATGGCAAATTCAAGCAAATTACCTCAATGGATTACCAAAATGTTTGATTTTTGAAATTTATGTTTATTTCTTTATTATCATTATTACAAATGGGCAGTTCTATTTTTAAATTTTGCCCGAATTTGGAAAAACAAATGGCAAATTCAAGCAAATTACCTCAATGGATTACCAAAATGTTTGATTTTTGAAATTTATGTTTATTTCTTTATTTATATTATTACAAACGGCCAGTTCTAAGAACTTTCAGTGCTACTCTCATACTGTACTGCACATTATTCATTTCAGACAAATATATTATGTAAAACTGACTTTATAGAAGTTTCAACACGGCTGATATTTTTGAAGGTTCTGTAACTTTAAGAACAAAATAGGATCCTATAAGTGGATTTTGCCACATCTGCTTGTCTGTATCTGCAGCATGACAACTCTTTCGTTTTAAGACTCTGTGAAAGTTTCAAAAGAGCTGTAATTTTTTAAGGTTCTATACTTTAAACTTTCGTTCCTATCATCGTTGCTGTTAATAAAGAAAAAGCTACTTTTCAAAATGATTATCCACTTCTTTTTTAGTTGCGGATCTTGCAGAAATCTGGTTGAAGCATGATGATACCAACATCTGTCATCTGTCATATATACCAACATCTATCATTGCAAAATACCATTATCATAAACTATATATGGTGTAACTATAATCATATACGTAACATAATCAAATATTTAATTTCGATAATAAATATGGATATTAATTCAACTAATGTTATAGCTGATTGTATAATTGCATTTAAATTAATAAATTAAAATTAAAATTTTTACAACCAACCATAACACATGCCATTTTATGCTATAAATTTATTCAAATGTAATAAAATTTTAATAAAAAAAAGCTGGGTGTGGTTGTGTCAAGGACACGGCCGTGTGTTGTACGTGAATACGTCTATGTAACGGGTTATATTTTTTAAATAAAATATTTTTATTTATGTATTTAGAAAGCTGAATAAGAACATTTAACACCTTCAATATTTTTATTTATGTATTTAGGATAAAAGCAAGGAAACAAATAATTATTGTGTTACAATAGCTTACAGGCCGACATTATATATTTTTGATAATATTTTTTTATTCTAACACCTTATTATATTCAACGTCACTACTTTAAACTAATGTTTTATATACAATCGATAGATTTTGACGACAGCTGACGATTAAAACTTAAACGAACATCGTAGCTTTTCCGAATCAAAAGTTATACTAATTGCAAATCTCGATACGCAGCAAAATAACCTCAAAATGGCGGCGCTTGCCCCTCCACCGCGCGCGATGCGTCACTGTTCTCGCTTATCTTAATGAATTTCATCCTTTAGCTATCCAGTGGTAAAATTAAATTTTTGATGTAGAGAATAGATTCGAAACTGCAACGCCAAACTGTATCCCCCGATTTTGTTATCATTAGGTTTTTTGGATTGCCCCCGTATGGTAGCAAATTTAAAGACGTATTCACGTCAAAAAACATTAAAAGCCACACAGCTATTTCAGTATCCAGCTAGCTACCAAAGAATAAGATTGGCCACGACTCGGGTGTTCTAGATGATCGTAAACGTCTATTGTTATCTCCTTTTATTATATTAGTATCGTCATTTGACAAACGAGTGGAGACTATTCGATTTATTGTTCTACTTTTTGAAATCGCTCTACGTTTATTTCTTGATCTTTCGCAAATCGCTGCAATCACGATCAACTGACTTTCTAATTGATGGTAAACGTTTCATCTGTGTGAATGTTTACGTTGCATGCCAATTCATTCAATTATTTGTTTCGTGTTTAGGCATCCTAAATATTGTAACATATGGTTCTCCATATACATAATTTTATAAACCGACTATGTATGGATCTCCGTATGTTCCAGTATCACAGCTCTTTCATTTTAAGACCTGTTAATACTTACTATTTTAACTACATCTTCCTCTGAAATTTAATTACAGAGATTGTTAATTAATTTTACAGGACGATCTTGTCGAAATAAATGAAGATTGAAATTAAAAAAAAATTTTTAATTTCGTCCAAGTACACACGCCAAATATGATGAGGAAATATTTTTTTACACACACATCACGTGGCATATTATTGAAGAGAGTTTGGTACTATTTTTTAATATAGCATTTTCTACGCAAGATAAAGTCGCCTGAATGTTTTGCATTGTTCTGCCTATCTCTCTTTTTAAATCACCTATGCAAAAATCTTAAGGAATTGGGTATAACGGCATTTTGTAAGTTATTGATGAAAATTATTTCGTTAAATATATATATTATTAATTAGGTCATAATTTTTTACATTTCGTCCATCAAAATGAAAACCCGAACCATTATAGAATCACTTTTTTGTTCGTCCGTTCATCTAAATCAACGGGATCTTTAGTAAAGATGGGTCTTCCCCAAGGCTCTGTATTAGGATCTTTCCTGTATACATTAGTTTGAAAAATTTGCTGAAATAATATTGAATATATTTGGCGTTAATTTTGTAGAAATTCATTATTCCCAATTAAATTACGTGATGTAGTATTATTTCTACTTTCTTTAAGTTCTTTACCACGAGCTAGGTTTCGTTGTATTACAACATCTTCAGGTGGGCTATTAGCAAAGATGTTGCAATACAACGAAACTTAGGTCGTGGTAAAGAACTTAAAGAAAGTAGAAATAATACTACATCACGTAGTTTCATTTAATTGTGAAATAATATTGTTTGCTGACGATACATCTCTTATATTTAAAATAAATAGATATGTTGAAAAATTAAATGACGCTAATAAAGCAATGTCACAAATATTTAATTGGTTAACGGGTTAATAATTAACTACTCAATGCAAAAAAAACTAAGTGTATTAAATTTACTCTTCCAAATGTAAGACTAGTTGATACTAACTTGGTATTTGATAAAATTAAAATGGATTTTGTTAGCACAACATCTCGGTATTACTGTAGACAGTAAACTATAATGGGGAGATCACATTTCAAAATTGGCAGAGAGACTTAGTTCCGCTGCATACGAAAATCAGAGATCTAACAAATGTTGGAACTGTAAGAATTGTTTACTTTATCTACTTTCATAGTATAATGTCGTACAGTATATAGTGGGGTGGGGCTGCTAATATTGAATACATTTTTATTTTGCAAGAGAGCTATTAGCTCATTGTACAAATTAAGTTCTCGAGATTCACTTGGAGAACTATTTAAAGTGATTAATATACTCACTTTACCTTCACAATATATATTTTAAAATATTTTATACGTGAGAAAAAAACAATTATTTCACTGTAAACATTGTGATTTTCACAATTACAGCATTAGACTTAAAAATATACTGGTTATTCCCAATTTCAGACTTAAAAACGTTGGTGGTTTATTTGTAGGGCGCTTCTATAATAAAATACCAGATGTATTGAAATTGTCAGAAAAACATTTTAAACAAGCCCATTTACTCAAAAAATCCTATTATGAAATTGATGATTATATAAACGACAAAATTGACTGGAGTCATTGCTTATCAAATTTAGTATATGTAAATAAAATTAATATAATTTAAATATTGTATGATTAATTTTTTTATTTGTATATTGTTTTTTATTTTTTTAGTGTTTTATTTTGGTTTTTTCATTGTTTTATATGCTTTTGACGTTCAACAAGGGAACACAATGTTTGTCTGTTGAATAAAAATAAAATTGAATTGAATAGAATCTGTTTGCCGAAGCCCTTCTTCTCAGAAATGTCTTTAGATACCAAGTTGAAATTGATTTTGTACACTGAGGCCTATACATAGCTTTGCGTTGCGTAAAAATTGTTTATTTGTTGTTTGAAGTTTTTTGTCTACGTAACCAAAAGGATTGGCCCTTTAAAAGATATTTTTTTATTCATAAAACGGTCTAACTTACTGGTCGTTAAAACCTTTAGAGTACTTCCGGTCGTCCTACAATCTTGAAAGTCGTGGAAAGTCATCATAATGGGAGGTATTAGAGCATAAGTAAAGGAAGAAATTAAAAAAAATGAATGATTTCTAACTCTATGTGGAATTATATGTATCTATAATTGTTTCTTTTTACGTTTGTGAAAGATGTAGTGGGTAATATATTTACGTTGTGAAAAATTTGTATTTATAAATAGTTTAATTAGAAATACTATGTAAATGTTTGTAAATGTCCAAATGTGTACAGAATCCTTGTACTGCAAATTCGACTCGTGTTTGACTAGTTTTTATTCTTATGCCTGTCGAAGATATACTAGGCAATATTTACGTTTGAGTAATAAAATTTATTATGTACTACGAAACAGTCTCCCACCGTGTCTATCTGTCTGTATGTACGCAATTTTCTCAGTAATTATTGAACTTATTTTATTTCTTTCAAAAAGTTCTACAATAAAGTGCAATAAGAACATAAGTTTTCAATGCAATATTCTTGAGCTTATTGCGCAAATCTGTTAATATTTACGAAATTGAATTTTATTATCGTATATTGTGGTGTTCTAAAAATAATTTAGAACTTATGACAATGTTTTTAAGTAATCAAAATGACATATGGTGGGCTTTTATGTGTTTATTTGGGATGTGTTAATGCGTGAATAACCTTTGCCTACCCATGTGAAGCGTTGGTTGATAGTAATTTGATAGAAAAGGTACGTACCTATATATGTTTTAACTTTTACGTGTATCTAAACATATACAAAACTCCTTGTAGTGCGAGCAGCAATTGTATTTAACAAGTTTATTTTGCATTCCATATATTCACTTCAATAGTTGTCGCTTTGTTCACATGAAATTCGAAGTAAGAATAGTTATTAGGGACTTTTTTATGTTTTTTCTTGACTCGGAACTCCGTACCCGTATATGTTTTAACTTTTATGTGAGAACACTTCTAGTGCGAGTAGTGATCGTATTTAACAGGTTTATTTTGCATTCCTCATATTCACTTCAATAGTTGTCGCTTTGTTCACATGAAATTCGAAGTAAGAATAGTTATTAGGGACTTTTTTGTGTTTTTTCTTGACTCGGAACTCCGTACCCGTATATGTTTTAACTTTTATGTGAGAACACTTGTAGTGCGAGTAGTGGTTGTATTTAACGGGTTTATTTTGCATTCCTCATATTCACTTCAATAGTTGACTTTGTTCACGTGGAATTCGAAGTAAGAATAGTTATTAGGAATTTTTTGATATTTTTTTTATATTTGTTGTCTTGGAACTCCATACCCGTATATGTTTTAACTTTAATGTGAGAACACTTGTAGTGCGAGCAGTGATCGTATTTAACAGGTTTATTTTGCATTCCTCATATTCACTTCAATAGTTGACTTTGTTCGTGTGGAATTCGAAGTAAGAATAGTTAGGAATTTTTTGATGTTTTTTTTGTATTTTTTGTCTCGGAACTCCATACCCGTATATGTTTTAACTTTTATGTGCGAACACTTGTAGTGCGAGCAGTGATCGTATTTAACAGGTTTATTTTGCATTCCTCATATTCACTTCAATAGTTGACTTTATTCGCGTGGAATTCGTAGTAAGAATAGTTATTAGGAATTTTTTGATGTTTTTTTTAAATTTGTTGTCTCGGAACTCCATACTCGTTTATGTTTTAACTTTAATGTGAGAACACTTGTAGTGCGAGCAGTAATCGTATTTAACAAGTTTATTTTGCATTCCATATATTCACTTCAATATTTGTCGCTTTGCTCGCATGAAATTCGAAGTAAGAATAGTTATTAGGGACTTTTTTGTTTTTTTTCTTGTCTCGGAACTCCGTACCCGTATATGTTTTAACTTTTATGTGAGAACACTTGTAGTGCGAGTAGTGTTTGTATTTAACAGGTTTATTTTGTATTCCTCATATTCACTTCAATAGTTGACTTTGTTCACGTGGAATTCGAAGTAAGAATAGTTATTAGGAATTTTTTGATGTTTTTTTATATTTGTTGTCTTGGAACTCCATATCCGTATATGTTTTAACTTTAATGTGAGAACACTTGTAGTGCGAGCAGTAATCGTATTTAACAAGTTTATTTTGCATTCCATATATTCACTTCAATAGTTATCGCTTTGTTCGCATGAAATTCGAAGTAAGAATAGTTATTAGGGACTTTTTTGTGTTTTTTCTTGTCTCGGAACTCCATACCCGTATATGTTTTAACTTTTATGTGAGAACACTTGTAGTGCGAGTAGTGATCGTATTTAACAGGTTTATTTTGCATTCCTCATATTCACTTCAATAGTTGTCGCTTTGTTCACATGAAATTCGAAGTAATAATAGTTATTAGGGACTTTTTTGTGTTTTTTCTTGTCTCGGAACTCCGTACCCGTATATGTTTTAACTTTTATGTGAGAACACTTGTAGTGCGAGTAGTGATCGTATTTAACAGGTTTATTTTGCATTCCTCATATTCACTTCAATAGTTGTCGCTTTGTTCACATGAAATTCGAAGTAATAATAGTTATTAGGGACTTTTTTGTGTTTTTTCTTGTCTCGGAACTCCGTACCCGTATATGTTTTAACTTTTATGTGAGAACACTTGTAGTGCGAGTAGTGATCGTATTTAACAGGTTTATTTTGCATTCCTCATATTCACTTCAATAGTTGTCGCTTTGTTCACATGAAATTCGAAGTAAGAATAGTTATTAGGGACTTTTTTATGTTTTTTCTTGACTCGGAACTCCGTACCCGTATATGTTTTAACTTTTATGTGAGAACACTTGTAGTGCGAGCAGTGATCGTATTTAACAGGTTTATTTTGCATTTCTCATATTCACTTCAATGGATGTGGCTTTGTTCGCATGGAATTAGAATAGTTATTACGAATTTTTTTTTTATTTATTCTCTTTGAACTCTATGAGCATAAAATTTACTAAAAACGCTAATAGATGGTGATTAGCAGCCAAATCGGTTTTGCCAGTTTTGATATTGGCGCGCACAACGAACGTAAATTAAAGATTTAGGTAACTTCTTTACTTGCGAACCGATTGAAATGAAACCAAGTCTAAATGTTAGCCCAAGTTAATCTACATTGCTAAGATTATTTATTTATTTATCTATTACCTTTTATGCATAGTACATATGGCAGATTTATTGCTTCATGAGCAATCTTTTCCGGTCAGCCACAACAATTGGTGTTGAAATGTAGTCAGTAGACTAAGAGATTTTAGAACGAAATTTTTTTATGTACATTATACAAAAAAAATTTAAAAAAATACAAAAGTATGACTAATACAAACTATTGACTTGAATTGTGATGGGAAAGCCAGGAAAGGATAAGGGCACAAAGGAAAAGTTTTCAGGAGAGACAGGACTTTTTCACTTGATCTTTGAAAATATTTAGGGACGAGATTTTCCTGATGTCACGATCCAGGTGTTTCCAAATTTTTGCTGCTTGGACAGTGACGGATTTTTCGTAAGTGGTAGAGGTATGTTTAGGAATAAATAGGGTGAGTAAACTTTTAAATCGTAGCCCAAGGCCGTGAGCAGACAAATCTTTAAATTTGCCAGTAAGTTAATTTGAGCTCTGAGGATTTTTTAATATATGAAGAAGAAGTGTAAGTATGTGAAGTTGACCTCGATCATGGATTAGCTTGCATAAAGATTAGTAGGCACAATGAAGGGTTTTCCAACAAACAGACAGAACAAAAATTTAAAAAAATATTGTTTTAGGTTTAATAGCATGTTCTTAGTTTTACGTAAAAATATTCAATGTACGGACTTATTTTTTTTTTACGATTTTATTATATGTAAAGTATGAGTTAATATCATAAAGTAACAAAAATTTTACAGATTCTGAATTTTAGAATTGTCTTGTTGTAAAATGAATGAAGAAGTTCCCATTTTTATATTCTCTTTATCTCAGAAACCATTAATTTTACAAAATAGAGTATGCAACAAAAAGTGATCTACAAGGTATTTGACATTTATCAGCATAGTTTACACAAGTCACAAATATAATCAGCATAGTTTGAGTCATAATTATAAATAACTAATTTTAGAGAAATTTAAACCATTAATTTTACAAAATAGAGTATGCAACAAAAAGTGATCTACAAGGTATTTGACATTTATCAGCATAGTTTACACAAGTCACATGTATAATCAGCATAGTTTGAGTCATAATCATAAATAACTAATTTTAGAGAAATTTAAACCATTCATTTTACAAAATAGTTGTACACGTCTGTCCTATGTGAACTTTCTGTCTCTTCGGTTTAAAATAACTATTTATCATCGCTGTGCTCATTAGCTATACGTTTTACTTGGTAATGAAATATAAGAATAACTTTTTAACACAAATTATACTTGCATTCGACTCTGTATTCAGTCGAGCGTAAAGGTTGGTGTTATTATCGCATTCCTAGCGCTATGCAGACTGTGACGTCTGTTTTTGCATAATTCTGACGTGAATCAATTGTTAGATTAATTTTTTCTTTAAATCTAAGAATGTAGAATACTATCTTGTTTTTTTGGAATAGTATATTTTTAGATTTTTACTCAAATGTCTTACAAAAAACAATATTTGTTAATTGGTTTGCCAGTTTTTTATGATTAAGTCATAAACAGGCGAAGTGTAAAACTAAAAGTGCAAAATTGTTAATGGGACGATTAATTAATATTAAATTTATTTAATTGCTATTGTAATAAACATTTTGTACTTTGTTATTTTAATTTCATGTAGCACTATGCCCGCAGTGTATTTTATTTAAATTGTCGTCAGTTATGCAAAGCTGATTGTACAAATATTTTGTCTAAAATGCAATTGCGTTAATAAAATTAAACGAACCGATTAAAAGGAATCGGTAAAATTTTAATTTGTTAAGTTGTTAGAACCTTCCTTAGTTACCGATGCAAATTTTTTAAACATTAGAAAGTTATCTGTTAACTAGTGAGTTTACAGTAGCTCTTGTAATAGGTTGACCTCAAAGATACTCTACGAATTGTTTTGTTATGGATAAGTTAGTGAAACAACGAGTTTGTTTTCAATTTTGTGTTTGAAATGAAATTTCTGGTGTCGAATGGTTGAAATTGTTAGAAGAGGCCTATGGCTACGTCGAAAACACAGGCATACATGTGGTACAAATCGTCAAAGAGGAGCTTAGAAGATTTGCTTCGTCTCGGACGTCATTCAATGTCTATATCTCCAATTCACTGAAGGTAACAGAAAAAATCAAACAATTGCTGCTTGAAAATCGTCATTTCAGTATTAGAGTTGGCTCGGGAGTTGAACATTGATAAATTTATTGTTCATGGAATTTTAACCAAAGCATAAAAATTTTCATTGTAAGAGGCCAGATTTGTGAAAGGGCTTCTTATAGAATTTACATGATGATGGTGCAAGGCGTATTATCCATTGACGATCTACCGTATTCACCGGAATCAGTCCCGTGTAACTTCTTTTTGTTTCTAAAATTGAACAAAACTGAAACATCTCTGTGGAACCTCGTTTTGATCCCACTGAAGATATCAAATGGAATTCACAGCAGGAATTAAGGTCCATACCATTTTCGGCCTATGAGAAATCTATGGAAGAGTGGGTCCAGCTTTATCACAGTTGTATCGTAAAGAATGGGGATTACTTTGAAAGAGGTAAAATAAATTTTGATGAATAAACTAAAATTTGTGGGTTTTTTAATGATTCCTGGTAGTTTTTATAGAGATATTGTTTTAAAATTGATTAAAAATTAAATTATACTCTCATGTATACTGATGATTAAAAATGGTAGGTTGTTTTTCCTAAATTTTTTATTGTTCCTAGATTGTCATTCAAGAAGTTTGACGTTAGTTGTGACAGTTTTTTTGTTAGATATTATTTAGCGGCAACGAGACATTAGTCGAAAAGGAGACTTGCAGTCGATACAGATTTTAATTAATGATATATTTTTCAAAAAATTCTATTTAATTTCACAATTTTGAAATTATAATTACATTATCAGTTTTTCCTTTCCACACATTTGCATTGAATTTCACTTGTTGGTAATTGTCTATCATTGCGTGGGTATTAGTGTAAGTCCAAAAATGATTACTTTACGTTTGCTTTTTCACCAGTCACTATTGTGTCAATAACCTGTAGGTCAGGTAGCGATACATGCTTATGCAATTCCAGATAGCAAGCTGACTATAGAGGGGTCGTGTTGTGGCAGGGAATAAGACATGTGCGGGAGGCGGTTCGTTTGTACTTGCAGTACGCTGCATTTTTTGTGTTGGTCGGTACGGCTGCAAATTTGTTTAGATTTATCATCGTCATGCATTTTTTCGTTTCTATGGGACAAATGAAAGTTGTAAAAAAAATTCATATTTTTGAAAAAAAAATTTCCTAATATGATTTTGTTGTCGATACTTAATTGTCACCCAAAATTTGGTCCCTGACCAAAATGTAACCTTGTATAAAGAAAATGAAAAAAAATAAGCCCCTTAAAAGTTTTATCTAAATTGTCAATCAAAAAAATGAGAAATCTTGTTTTTTTCATGTAATGTCAGGTTATATATTGATTATATATTATTTTATAATATATTGATTATAAACAGACGGATACACCATTATAATATATTCTGTAGCACAGCACTCCTGCGTGAGGGAGAATGAATATGTACATAAATTATCTTAATTAAAATTATGTATGTTAGTCCAATTATTCGTCTGTTAACCTAGCCTACAATGAATGTATTCGTTTATAAACCGTCGCGCCCGCTAACAATAAATAGTTTGTTATACCTATTTTATATTAATTTACTTACAGTATGCAATTTATCGAAGTAAATGCGGCAGGTGCGTTCCGTGATATGACCGTCTAATGAAATGTTCCCTAATAAAAAATTACCTGTGAACCGAATGAAAACCAAAATATCAATCATCAGCAACCATGCGTATTGGTATTTCGGTAGTGTGTAACATGTGATTGGGGCGAAGCTATCGATCCAATCAAACAATCGTGAATGAGATCGTATGATTGGTATGGACAAAAAAGACCAATTCATTCACAACTTCGTGATTCAATCATTCATTCATTTTAAAATATAGGATCCCACTGATTCATTTGTTCGTGTTTGAGACATTATTGCCAGAATACGACCCACAAATTTGGTATTTTATATTTTTGGAAAAGTTTTGTTACATTTTATATTGGAAATATGCGAGTTTACGAGGAAAGTACGAAGTTGAAAAATTATACAATCAAGATGTTACAAATATACATTGTGCAACATGCAGTTTCAGTCGATAGGAGATAAATTAAACTTTAAAAATTAGGAAAAACTTATAATGAATGAATAATCACAACATTATATAATAGTTTGTAAGTGCTGATTTCAATATATAATCAATATATTGAATATTATGCAATAGTTTGTAAATGCTGATTTCAATATATAATCAATATATTGAATATTATGCAATAGTTTGTAAATGCTGATTTCAATATATAACTAATATATAATTAATATATTGAATATTGTGCAATAGTTTGTAAATGCTGATTTCAATACATAGGTAACATATAATCAATATATTGAATATTGTGCAATAGTTTGTAAATGCTGATTTCAATATATAACTAATATATAATCAATATATTGAATATTGTGCAATAGTTTGTAAATGCTGATTTCAATATATAATCAATATATTGAATATTATGCAATAGTTTGTAAATTCTGATTTCAATATATAATTAATATATTAATATATTGAATATTATACAATAGTTTGTAAATGCTGATTTCAATATATAACTAATATATAATCAATATATTGAATATGATGCAATAGTTTGTAAACGCTGATTTCAATACATAGGTAACATATAATCAATATATTGAATATTGTGCAATAGTTTGTAAATGCTGATTTCAATATATAACTAATATATAATCAATATATTGAATATTGTGCAATAGTTTGTAAATGCTGATTTCAATATATAATCAATATATTGAATATTATGCAATAGTTTGTAAATTCTGATTTCAATATATAATTAATATATTAATATATTGAATATTATACAATAGTTTGTAAATGCTGATTTCAATATATAACTAATATATAATCAATATATTGAAAATTGTGCAATAGTTTGTAAATGCTGATTTCAATATATAATCAATATATTGAATATTATGCAATAGTTTGTAAATGCTGATTTCAATATATAACTAATATATAATTAATATATTGAATATTGTGCAATAGTTTGTAAATGCTGATTTCAATATATAACTAATATATAATCAATATATTGAATATGATGCAATAGTTTGTAAACGCTGATTTCAATACATAGGTAACATAATCAATATATTGAATATTGTGCAATAGTTTGTAAATGCTGATTTCAATATATAACTAATATAGAATCAATATATTGAATATTGTGCAATAGTTTGTAAATGCTGATTTCAATATATAATCAATATATTGAATGTTATGCAATAGTTTGTAAATTCTGATTTCAATATATAATTAATATATTAATATATTGAATATTATACAATAGTTTGTAAATGCTGATTTCAATATATAACTAATATATAATCAATATATTGAATATTGTGCAATAGTTTGTAAATGCTGATTTCAATATATAATCAATATATTGAATATTATGCAATAGTTTGTAAATTCTGATTTCAATATATAATTAATATATTAATATATTGAATATTATACAATAGTTTGTAAATGCTATTTCTACAGAACTATTTGAACCAGCAAGATGTAATATACATAGATGTAACATACTAGTCCATGAAACTAATAAGCCTGATAGGGTTGTCAGAAAAAGTTATGTAAAACTAGAAAAGGATGAAAAAGATATTCTTTTTGACAACAATCGAATGAATCTGACTGTCAGTTAAAAGTTTATTTTTAATTAATTTGGGCAACGGCTACAATCTAAAAAAAGCATTGATATTTTTTGCGATCAATTCTAAAGTCATTATTTTTTTTAGTAGTTCTCGTTAAATTAAAAATACAATATGTACACATTTATGAAGACTTTTTTTGTATTATTTTGTTACAAATTGTATTTTATTCTTTGCTCTTTAAGTTGCTGAGTTGTTTGATTTTCATATTCCAAAAAATACCATTTTTTTTTAAAAATCCCATTTCGTACGCCGGGCGCAATCTTTTTAGTATATAAACTATTTTTAATTTAGGAATCTGAACTTTTAACAGAATGTGTGAAGCAAAAAGTGTACATTTCGATTGTATGTATGTGACTCGGTTTTTAGTTCCTCTATTAATGTGAATATGTTGCACTTAATTATGTTGAAATTGAAATTTAGAAAGCGTGTGGTTTCAAGTTTTACTTACGTTGTCAGATTTCCACATTTGAGGCATCATTGAATTTGTCTTGGCGTAATGAGTGGAACTGAATGAATGTTACATGAAATTCGTCCTATGTGGCTAACACTGCAGGGCTATGAGTGCAATCGGCCAGTTATTTTTATGGTTCCGTAGGCAAACTAGAAACCTTTATAGCTTCGACATATCCATCTGCCTGTCCGTCTGTCACAATCGGTTTACTACTTACTATATGGTACGGTTACACATATTTATAACACATACAAAGTTATGAAATCAAATTTACCAAAAAGAAGTTTTTTAGGGTACATCCCCTACTTGTAAAGCGTGAAAGAATTTCTTTTCGTCTATTATCATTTAGTATATCCACAAAGTGTCTTCAAATATAAACTACATTCAAAGGTAAAACAAACGTAAAGAGAAAAAATAACAAAAGATTATATCATGAATAAATAATTATAACATCGACGTATGAGTCAAGAATAAGCCAGATGAATTAAAATAAATATTAGATACAACTAATATCCATTAATATTAAAAGTAGACATCAGTACAAAGTGTCAATTATCATTTAGTATATCCACAAAAGTGTCTTCAAATATAAACTATATTCAAAGGTAAAACAAACGTAAAGAGAAAAAATAACAAAAGATAATATTAAGAATAAATAACTATAGCATCGACGTATGAGTCAAGAATAAGCCAGATGAATTAAAGTAAATATTAAATACAACTAATAGTTCCATTAATACTAAAAGTAGATATCAGTACAAAGTGTCAATTATCATTTAGTATATCCACAAAAGTGTCGTCAAATGTAAATTATATTGCCAGTCAAACAAAATAAATAATGCTAATAATAATAATAATATTTTAAATATTAAATGTCAACATATAAAAGTACATTATTATAATATAATAATAATAATAATACAAAATGTGAAATACCAATGATAATAATGGAATTAAATATAATGGTAATTACGAATTATTTATTTATCAGCTAATACTTCGTTCACTGTGTAACAAGCTCTTTCTATTAGCATGTTCTCCACTCCGCTCTGGAAATGAACGCCTTCCAAAACTTTAGTTGTTGCAGGCAATTTGTTATAAAACGTGGTGGTATTATTGCATATAAAACTTTTAGTGACACTGGACAGTCTATGTTTAATGCTTCTAATGTTATACCTGAACTTAGTTAACATTGTTACTATTTTATTTTGGTGTATATAATATTTTCATGTTCATAAGCACGAGACAATCACGATCTTCATGTTTTGAAACGCCTCCTTACACGAGTCTTTGGATTTTACACCTGATAAATATCTAATTGCATGTTTCTAAAGAGTAAATATTCTATATATATATATATATATATATATATATATATATATATATATATATATATATATATATATATATATATATATATATATATATATATATATATATATACATATATTTTATACAATATATTTATGTAAAATATAATAAGGTTCTATGGGTCTTTCATAAATATCAAATGAAGATTTTCTTGATGCAGGGATCCGTTTACGATATAGTAAGTGGTCATCTTTGTTAGAATTATGTGTCCTCACACCCTGTCAGCTTAATCTCCATTTTTTAATATTGGAAAAATATTGACTACAGTAGCATATACCTGTATAATGAAATTAAATGGAAATTAAGCATAGCTAAGTAGGCTCTGCTAGTTTACGTGTAATTGCCGACCAATTTACGACATGTAGTTGGATCTGTAAAATGTTCATAAATTCCTTACAAGTGTCTTATACTAACTAGAAAAATAACTTCGTATTGTAAAATGTATATTTATTATGTTTTTGAAAGACTTATACAAGGCAATAAATTTATATATTTTCATGGTTTTTATTACAAGTGACTTAATACTAACTACAAAAATAACTTCGTATTGTAAAATATATATTTATTATGTTTTTGAAAGACTTATACTAGGCAATACATTTATATATTTTCATAGTTTTTATTACAAGTGACTTATACCAACTAACAAAATAACTTCGTATTGTAAAATGTATATTTATTATGTTTTTGAAAGACTTATACTAGGCAATACATTTATATATTTTCATGGTTTTTATTTCAAGTGACTTATACCAACTACAAAATAACTTTGTATTGTAAAATGTATATTTCTTATGTTTTTGAAAGAATTATACTAGGCAATACATTTATATATTTTCAAGGTTTTTATTACAAGTGACTTATACTAACTACAAAAATAACTTCGTATTGTGAAATGTATATTTATTTTATTTTTGAAAGACTTATACTAGGCAATACATTTATATATTTTCATGGTGAGATATAGTATTATTTAAATATGAACCATGTTTTTATGACTGTGGAAGATACGAGTAATAGCCGACCAATTTACGACATGTAGCTGAATCTATAATATGTTCATAGGAATTCCATACAAGTTACTTATACCAACTACAAAAATAACTTCGTGTTGTAAAATGTATATTTATTATGTTTTTGACAGACTTATACTAGGCAATACATTTATATATTGTCATGGTGAGATAGAGTATTATTTAAATATGAACCATGTTTTTACGCCTGTGGAAGATATGAGTAATAGCCGACCAATTTGCGACATGTAGCTGAATTTATAAAATGTTCATAGGAATTCCATACAAGTTACTTATACCAACTGCAAAAATATCTTCGTATTGTAAAATGTATATTTATTATGTTTTTGAAGGACTTATACTAGGCAATACATTAAATATTTTTATGGTGAGATATAGTATTATTTAAATATGAACCATGTTTTTACGCCTGTGGAAGATACGAGTAATAGCCGACCAATTTACGACATGTAGCTGAATCTATAAAATGTTCATAGGAATTCCATACAAGTTACTTATACTAACTACAAAAATAACTTCGTATTGTAAAATGTATATTTATTATGTTTTTGAAAGACTTATACTAGGCAATACATTTATATATATTTATGGTGACATATAGTATTATTTAAATATGAACCATGTTTTTACATATTCTAATTTTTCATATTTCTAAATAGTTTAATAGAAATATTAGGCTCTTTTAAATTTTTATAAGAGCCTAAATGTGTACAGAACACTAGTGCTAGTTTTACACGTATTTGACAAGATTTTTTACCGAAATTTTGACAGTTTTAGTAAAACATGCTTCTTATTTTCTTAATTTGAAAATTTGAATCTTCAGTCGATTAGGCCAAATAATTTGTGTAGTTTTGAAAGTTGGTACAGCTATTCTTTGAGGTGTCCAGATGAAGGTACAAAAGTCCCCGAGGGTGAGGGCGAGCCGGTGGTGGGGGGAGGAGGGGAAAGGCTCCTCTTTTCAGTTTTTTGCTTGTATCTCGAAAATTATTTATAATATCTTTATAATTATTTTTACATTAAACTTTCCATAAATTGTGTTATATGCATTTTTACTGGACGATCACAATACTTTAGGAGATATAGAGTATCTAAATTCATAAAAATAAAATGTAGAATTAGTTATGCTAATTTTAATTAAGAAAAATAACAAAAGAAAATATTATAGTGGTATGCAGACTTATCAATCAAAATGTCTTTGTCATCTTTTTGTACATCCATTCCATCCATTGGTACATGCTTCTAGGCAGCCGTAACAGATAAGACTGCAGTTAGTGCCCGCTTTACAGCAACTTTATTTGCCAGAACAACCACTCTTACATCGGCAGAAAATAGAAATCAACAACGTCTCAGGAGCAGGAGAATCCAACGTCTTTATTAGCTCTAGGCTTTCATCGATTCTTCACTTCCAACCCCACTTTTCAGGGGGCAATTGGTTCCTAAGCCACTACTGTACTTGATGGAATACTTCATAAGTGTGATATTTCGCCGAATCCTTTGGTAGGAGGGAGGGAAGAAAGATCTGGTTTGGGCTTGGTACAACATTTTAAAACAAACTGTGTATCAATGTTTATTAAGCTCAGACTGAGTAGAGGGCGCACGGTATACCACCTTCGCACCTTCGGGTACTTTTAGTATCTCATCTGGACACCTCAAGGGATAGCTGTACCAACTTTCAAACTACACGAATTATTTGGTCAGATTTCCTTAATTTTATCAGGCAATTAGGTAAACACTAGAGAATATTTGAAGCTAGTTTGCCACAAACATAGAAAATCTTGAAAACTGGGAGAAATCGTAGAATTGTTTTCAGCCTTGGAAATTTGTGAAAATAGAATTTTTTTTTAATAAAAGAAATAGAAATTTGTTTTAGTTCTAACAAAGAGTTAAAATGAAAAAGAATTCAAATACCAGAACGGTGCGTCTGTGCTAATTCCTGAGGAAGACTTGCACATGCTGTGCGAGCAGTTCTTTGCCACCAATTCCATTTCAACTTAAACTAAATTTTTGTATATTGCTTATATAACAATCTTGCCCGTAAACTTTTTATGACAGATTTTACACTCAAACAATTGTTTATTTTTAATGTGTCGCCGGACGTAAAAATGTGTTGTAATGCAAAAAAGTGCGGTGTTAAACTTACATTTGAATTTCATTCTAACTGGAAAATAGTGAGTTTTTTAAATACTGAAAAATAAAATCTGTCAATTATGTGTGGAACTCGCATAACAAGGGTTCTATACATATTTAGTCAGTTATAAATATTTAAGTGTACAAGTGTTTTTAATAAATTATTTAAAAATAATATATATAATAAAATTATTTTTTCACAACTTAACTTATTATATTTTTCACAGGAATAAAAAAAAATGGTGCTAATTTAAAAAAAATTATGAATATAGAACCATTTGCTATAACTTTTGTATAGGATTCTAAAGACCCTATTTTATTTTTATAATTTTAAGTTCGCTAATATAATAGTTAAATTGAAAAAAAAACTATTTTTGAGATCCTTATAAGTAGCCCTTTCAAACAACATTCCAGATTGCATATCGAGTTAAAAAAAATTAAAAATTTCTACGTCAAGCTGTTTCTGAAAAAAAAAACAGCTGTGACCGACACGAGATTGGTCTTATAAGGGTTCTAGTTTCCTTTTGAGGTATGGATCCTTCATAATGATGGAATTTAATTTTTTTAGGAAGTTTGACGACTATAAATGTATACTGAAAATATTTTAGTGATTATGGGTCATTTAAAATAGGAGTAAAAGTCAAATAAGTAGACTGGTCATGGGTCATCCAGCTGAGAAACTTTACTGGTTAGGCTTTTTGTTACAGTCGTCTTGGTCTTTAAGTATACATTATTTTCATCCAGCAGTTCCTCGCTAAGCGTTCTGAATATGGCTTACACCGTAAAGTTAATAAATATTTCGCATCTATGATGCCGTGACAATGATGTAATTACGTGCGCCCTGAACAGTACTTACATCATTTTACAAACATAAAATAAATGAATGTCTCATTTTATGAACTTCCAACTTATTTGCGATGGTACCGTATACCATACCGTAACCATTATTTTGGTTATATTTTAAATTTTCGTGAATTGTTTTTTTGGTGTAACTTTTTAAAATAATATTTTTATTTCATTTTATTTTGCCATTATCGTAAAATATATGTAAACGCTGAGTATAACATATGTTAGCAAATTGGTGACATTCACATTAACGATCGCTTTGAATGTATATGGGTATTTTTATTATGCATAATTAATTTGGTATGCATAATTAATGTCGTGGTGATCTACATGACAACGCTTTGCATTTTAAGAAAGGATTGACGACGTCAATTACATTAATTAATCGGTAATAAAGTACACTTTCTATGTAATTTAGTAAACAGTATTATTCAAAACAGCTGTGTTAAGTTATGTTTACCATTTCTTCAATGAGGTGTGTATATAACTTAGAATAAACAATGGATTGACTTTTAAGGTTGATAAATAACTCTTAGGAACTTACAACAGCATTTATATGTTACACAAAACAATAGCGGAAGCCGGGTTTTGTGCAGGTTTTCCCACAGCTTACCTTAATGAGTTTGTTGTAGGGGAGCGGTGTAGTTTTTATTATACTTTCGAAAGTTATATAATATACAAGTATTTTATTGAGTGTAATAAATTGATGTTATTCTATGAGGTTATACAATGCTAATGTTCCGGTGTATGTATTAAATTAAATGGATATTATTCCTAGTAATATATTTATACAATAGCAAGGGTGTTTTATCTACTATTTTATACATTAATTAATTATTTTTTTATATTGTTTTTTAGATGTGTAGCCGGATTGAAAAAAATTTGAAGAGTACTGTAGTCTCAATGTTGTCTAATTATATTATGTCTAGAAGATATTAAGTATGGGTGATAATATTATATTTAGTTGTTCGTTTAATATATTAACGTTAGTGTCTCTTTTATGTCTGTTTATTTCTAATGTTTCTAGGATATTGAATTTATTGCCTTAAGTGTTTATTTGTAATAGATAGGGAGCATTGTCGGTATGAGGGTGATTGTTATTTTCAATGAGGTATGTCGGGTTTGTTATTTCGCCAGCTGGCAATATGTTCTTTGTGTCTGGTAGTAAAATTTCTTCCTGTTTGACCTATGTATACGCTATTACAATTACATTTAAGTTTATAGATACCACTCCGTTTATATTTATCTATTTTTTCTTCATTATTAATAAGGGTTTTATCGAAGTTATTTAAAGTACATTAGGGAAAAAGCCCCATGCAATTCCTGGTATGTTCCACGAAAAAGAAGACACCTGGTAATGTTACTGCCATATTAATACAATAACTGTATTAATATAGAAGTCATCTGGTAATACTAATGCAATATGAATACGATAACTGTATTAATATAGAAGTCACCTGGTAACGCTACTGCCATACTAATACCGTAACTGTATAATATAGACTTACCATATTTTTGCTTGTGTGGTTATACTTACAAAATGTTGTCATGAATCTATATAATTTGTAGCTGTTAGGCAGCGTAACAATATTTGTGGAGATGTTCTGTATGATAAAAAACTTTCTCTGTGCAATTAGGACATCAATTTTACTTGTTACGTGGACAATACTTCTGTATGTGTAACACAATGAGTTAAATATTGTTACAAAAATAAGTTGTATTTATGTTAAGTTGCGATTCCAAAAAAAGGCAAGCATTTTCATTTTCTATCAAAAAAAGTATCAGAATGTCCGAAAATGTATTTATTTTTAAAAAGTTAATGCATTATGGAAAAAGTCCCATGCCAGTCACTTGTGGGATAGACCATAGAATTATTCACAATCAGGATGTTCCATGAAAAGGAAGACACCTGGTAATGTTACTGCTATATTAATACCATAACTGTATTAATACAGAAGTCACCTGGTAACGCTACTGCTATATTAATATCATAACCGTATTAATATAGAAGTCACCTGGTAACGCTACTGCTATATTAATACCATAACTGTATTAATATAGAAGTCACCTGGTAACGCTACAGCTATATTATTACCATAACTGTATTAGTACAGAAGTCACCTGGTAACGCTACTGCTATATTAAAACCTTCACTGTATTAATATAGAAGTCACCTGGTAACGATACTGCTATATTAATACCATAACTGTATTAATACAGAAGTCACCTGGTAACGCTACTGCTATATTAATACCATAACTGTATTAATATAGAAGTCAACTGGTAACGCTACTGTTATATTAATACCATAACTGTATTAATATGTAAGTCACGTGGTAACGTTATTACTATATTAATACCGTAACTGAATTAATATAGAAGTCACCTGGTAACGCTACTGCTATATTAATACCATAACTGAATAATATAGACTTACCACATTTTTGCTCGTGTGGTTATGCTTACAAAATTATAGGAAGGAATTAAAGCTTGCAATGCCATCTAGAATGATTAAGGGAAATTAAGTATCAAGTCTTTATTGTTGTGACTTTTGATATGTGACAATGAAAAAAAACTGATTTTTTGCTCCTTTATATTGCGTGTGTAGCGTTTCAAAAAATCACGTCAATCTGTTGCGTCGTTATTCCGTGTGGGTACTTTTCAGTTCCAAATAAGAAATTTCTCGACGGAATGAGATTTCTTGTGATATGCCATTTTCCAGCGCGCCAATTATTTCTGTGCAAGAAATCATGTAGATTCATAGAATCCGTTGTGCTTTGAAAGAACAGCAAACAAACAAGCTTTCGCATTTATAATATTAGTTAGAATGAAATTTTCCAAGATAGAAAGTGTCTATTCACGTCTTAGGCTACTAACTATAATGCACAATAAATGACTCATTTGAAATCTTATGAATTCATTGGACTCTTTGGTTCAGGAACGTTTTTGCATAAAATATAAAGTATAGATAGATTTCAAATTGCATTGCGTTGTTTCAATGACTTATTGACATGCTGGGCATTAACCTTATTTAAATGTCTCTGTGAACGCCTCTACAACTAAATACCTCGCGACAAGGTGACAGCCTAAGCCACCCTCAAACATCTTTGTTAGAAGCGATACCATCGAGGAAGTGGAGAGCCTTAAGTAGGTGGCTAGCCAGTCAGAACAAGGTTGAGAAAGAAGTAAAAGCTAAGGATTATAGCGGTCAACAAATGTTTCTATGCATCTGGAAAACTCTCAAGGTCAAATCTCCTAAGCACAATATCGAAATTAATCATCTACCAGAATATCTTAAGACCTGTTGTGACTTATTCGAGACACGCTGCGAGACATGGACTTCAACTTAGAGAAATGAACAAAAGCTTTGTCATCTTTGAAGGAAGGTACTCAGAAAAATCTTTGGGCCAGTGAGAGAGACGGATGACATATATTGTATACGAATGAACTGAGAATTGGAAGTATTGACAGGGTGAGAAACCATTGTTAAATTTTTGGGCGGGTCATCGGAAAGAATACAGATAACAGGGCAGCAAAAACTATAACAAGATGGATACTGCAACAAAAGTGACCAATGGATAGGCGCAGGAAACAATGGATTGATTGTGTGGAGGAAGACCTGAGAAGAATGGGGAAGCTCACAAAATGGAAAAGAGAGGCGAATGATTGAGTCAGGTGGAGAGTAACGGTGGAAGAGGTTAAGACACATGAGGGTTATGAGCCATTGGAAGAAGAAGGAATGGTTCTTTACACTTTGGTACACTAATTAATATTACATACACATTCATATTAGGTGCATCCCCTTCTATTTCGTAAAGAATCACACTGAGAGAGTGTAAGGTACCTGTTCCATCACGTGTTAGGTAGGCGTATCATTTTTTTTCTCGTAACAAATTATGCGGGATGAGTTACTAACATATACTCGCAAACCCACATGAATCACGTTTTACTAGGAACTAGGGTTAAAGTCAAGTTAATGGGAATATTTGTAGAATTCGTATTTGTATCTATGTTGTGTATATTAGTTGACAGCCCTAAATTTGCAAAGTAGTTATTTGATTCAGGACCAAATGATGTGCGGTATATTTCGATCAATGCAGTCCTACCAATTCAATAGAGGCGTTGAGTCATTAAGGTGACTAAATCCGTTTAACTGATTCAGATTCCATTAGTCATTTCACTTAAGTGAATCAAGATTACTCACAACTACTTGCTAGATCTCCTAACGCTATTAATGTCATCAGAAAATGCTAGAATATGCACTTGATAATATCTAACAACCTATAATAAACGATGTGGATCATATAAATGATCACTCATTTTTTTTCTATGGACAGTAAGTCTGTTTGAAGCAGTGAAATAATATTTCAACGATTATATATGTTCTTTCGTAACAGTGTTTACAATATATAAAATCGGGTATTATTAATAAATAACCTAGTTTAAATTTTATTTACAGAGATTTCATTTTATTTACAACTTTTTCAAATGTATATAAATGTCTGTTTTACTATATATAAACATATAAATTTGGCTGCATTGTTCTATTGGCATCTAAACTCCTCTGGGTTCATTGTCTTGTTGACATTGACAGGTAAGCAGGTTCGGTTCGCTGACAGCGCGCATGGCGGGTGGGGACGCGGGCGCCGATGAGCGCGCGCCCGCGACTCCGGCTGCCGAGGTGGCGCTCGCAGCTGGCGAGGCAGCCGAGCTGGTCGAGATGGATGATGGGGCGGTGAGGGCTCAGTTTCACGAGGACGCTGTTAGACAGGTGGGTCAAGCCTATTGTTTACTGTCCAAGACTGTGTGTTTAAATTTTTTATAAAAAAAATATTTCTGTCCAAAAAAAACAAATTTTTTTGCAAAAAGTTGTAATTTAAATCTAGCAATGAAATTTTGTATGTTCAACGTGGACCACAGACCAGGAAGTGGTAGTGTTGCACGGTAATGGGGTAGTGTTGCACGATAATGCTATATCAACATTTAAGTCCATTGTCAATATATTAGAGTTGATGACATATCATCTCCTCCATTTAGACTTCCATACTGCATTCAGATAAAAAATATTTTTATTCGTTCAACTTACAGAAATGAAAGCAGAAAATCCGTATTGTAATAATGACTGATTAGTAATTTTTCAATCATTAACTACATCTTCTCTTATTTGACCTCGAAAGGCACGTTATTAAAACTGCAACAGATTCGTGGAAACTTTTAAAATTTGCAATTTTTAAGACTGTGTTGTTACCAAGAGTCACAACGTAATATATGAGAGTTGTACCAAGAGTCATAACGTAATATATGAGAGTTGTAGTCGATCACTAAAAAAAACTTATATGTAAAAAAATGTTATTAATGAAACATACTTATCCATTATCATAACTTGGGGTCGTGAGGCATATAAGTTTTTTCAAATAACAAGGATCGTAACGTAATATACGAGAGTTGCCGTCGATCACAAAAAAATAAAAACTTATGTATGAAAAAATCTTATTAATGAACCATAATTATCAATCATCATAACTTAGTGTCGTGAGACATATAAGGTTGAAAATAGTCAAAAGGCCTAGCCATCTTCAAACTTTTAACAAAAACTTTCCTAATTGTTTAAAAAAGTTTTTTTTCATAATTTTTATCTATACGTATAATAAAACGGTAATGAAGGAGTTTTTTATGACATTGCAGTCTTTATTGTAGAGTTTATTGAGGAAATAATCAAGATTATTGCTTGACAATACTGCAACTGAATTAATTAGCAACAACATCTATACATGTAATTTATAAACCATGAACATAAATGTGTAGTTTTAAAATTTTCCACTAGATGGCAGTAAATAATTTATTTTCATAATGTTCTTAATTTAATAGACCATTGTATTTACCTATTAATAGACATCCAGGGTACACATTAGAGGAAGAAAGTTGTAGGTACTATACATTTCTAATGTATAGTCAGTATAACTGAATTTTGCCAACATGTAGAGCTGACAGAATTAATAATTTACCATAGAACTAACAAAATAACTTTTATAAAATAATAAAACTTACACACTTTGTACAGGCTTTTAGTGATATGTTCTATGCATTATTTGCCGTGAATAAATCATTAGAGGAAGAAATTTGTAGGTTTAGAAATGTATAGTCAGTATAACTGAATTTTGCCAACATGTAGAGCGGACAGAATTAATAATTTACCATAGAACTAACAAAATAACTTTTATAAAATAATACAACTTACACACTTTGTATAGGCTTTTAGTGATATGTTCTATGCATTATTTGCCGCGAATAAATCATTAGAGGAAGAAAGTTGTAGGTTCAGAAATGTATAGTCAGTATAACTGAATTTTGCCAACATGTAGAGCGGACAGAATTAATAATTTACCATAGAACAAACAAAATAACTTTTATAAAATAATACAACTTACACACTTTGTACAGGCTTTTATATGTTCCATCTATCATTCCATCTATCATTCGCCACGAATGAATCAATATACGTTTGCTTTGTTTGTTTATTGTTTACTTCAAGAGGTTTAGTTAGCTACAGGACATTTTTAAGGGTTCATTCTCTATGATTTGACCACATGGTCGATACCGAAAATCATAAGAGCATAAGGGTTTTCTGTAATTTACACTATAGATAGAGAGTCTGTTTAAACCTGCTTCGTATCGTTGGCGAAGTAGTTAGATACGTTTCGAATTTAAAAAGTGGCTATGTGAAGTTGGACTTGCATACAAAGGGTTATGTATCACCGCATAATATTAACACTAAGTCTATGGTAAATAATAATATAGATACCATAGCAACATATGATTTATACATAGCTGTAAAAAAATTGGCTACACGTAGCACATCTGCAACACTTTTGTGATAAGATACTGGTAAAGTTATTTTACAGTCAATACAGATATCTATTACTTCTATTTACATATTAATTTAGAACTGGCGACAGTTCTCTCCGTGTCGGCACAAGTACCATGCCGGGCAACGATCACCGCCTAGCAACAATTACACTGCGTGTTGTGCCAACCGCTAATGTGTTGAATTATCAGATTTGTTACATATATTTTATTATAGAGTATGCATTAGAATCAGGCCAAGTTTGATGCCTGTGTGTGGGGAAGGAACAAAAAACGTCAAAGAAATGCATTTATTTACGATTTCTTGTTTGCGGACCTCCCCTTGGGATCAGATTTATTTGTTGTATCGAGGCTATAATAATATATATTTTGTGTAAATTCCAAGTTTTAGAAGCTTAGTAATAGGGTCCCGTTGGCATCCCTTAGGTACGGAACCCTAGAATGATTGTTCTCAATGCGAAATTTAATAAAGTACATTTAAATATATTTAATGCATTTTTCCTAGCACATAGGTCGACAATGAGAATTTTCGTTTCTATGACATTATTGGAAAATTTCTGACATTTTTGGGAAACATGCACAATTTTGGAAAGATAAGCGAACAGATTTTACCTGAACAGAGTATTCCTGTAATAATAGTATCTCACTTAATTTTTATTTTCAATTTTTAACATTTTTGGGTAACTTAACTGTAACTTGTAAAATTGATAATTCTATTAAGTAAAATGTAATACTGTAAACAAATAACCGCAGTATTATGGTATGCCTTTCAAAACACTAATAAATCCATAAATCTCTGATCACACGAAACAATTTAGCAAGACAAAAATGATCATGCATAAGTAGAAAATTTAATGGTGTGAATATGGCTGATTTTGAATTATTCCAGGCGGGTTGCGGCTACTCGCAGCTGTGTCTGTTAATCTCGTGCGGGTTAGCTGTAGCTGGTGCGAGCATGGAATATGCAGTAGTTCCCTACATCATGCCCTCTGCTGAGATAGAATTCTGCATCCGGCAACACGAGAAGAGTTGGCTTGGTGAGTCCAGTCCTGCATTAGAATTCACATTCTTTTATCCTGTTACTAATTTCTCTCTCATTTCATTTGTTAGGAAATAACCTTAAAACATCCGTGCAGATTAGAAGCATATACGATCATATAGTGGTTAAAACTGGAATTTCAGTTTTTATGAGTAAGGTTTTAAGAATAGGGTATTTGATTAATTTTTTTATTTCATAAACTTTAATTTTGAAGGCACACGGTGACGAGGTGTGAATTTTTAACCAATTGTTAGTTTAACTTGAAAAAATTGTTAAGTTTAACTTAACATTTAGATAATGATGGCAATATTGAACTGTGACTACTGGTTTTTAATTAATCTATATTTTCATGAAATTTTTATTAAAAACAATAAATTTAGTGATAGTCTAAGTCTGCTTGGAATGTCCTAAATCTTATGCTTTCAAATCCTATGTCGTCATCTGTGAGACATTAATGGAAGCACGTACTTACCAATATCGTGACTCAGAGGCCACAAAGATTTTAGACGTACACCATAGAGGCCACAAATTCTTTAGATGTTTACTGTAGAGGCCACAAATTCTTTAGATGTACACTGTGGAGACCACAAAGTCTTTAGAAGTACACTGTACAGGCCACAAATTCTTTAGATGTACACCGTAGAAGCCACAAAGTCTTTACATGTACATCGTAGAGTCCACATAATGTTTAGTATTCAAATAGCTAGATGAATTTGACCGTTCGACATTAAATGAAAACCCAGTTGCTACTAGTAGTCAAAAATACTTTAAAATACTGAAATAAATAATTCGAAAAGAATAAAAAAATTGTTTTCAAATAAATTAGCATTTTAATATAAACAAAACGTAAATAGCGTGTGCAGACTTTATGTTACTAAAGTTAGCAAAACGGCAACAATGCGCGTTTTTGTTATACGACTACTATTTTTATTATGCCTTGGATATGTTCAAATAGCGAAAGCGTTTCCATGGCATTTTCCATAAATTGAAATCAGTGTATTCTGAAGCCGTAAAATTTATATGAGGCATTACGAATACCTGGTATTGAATAGTAAATAGAGTAAAAAAAACTCATTTCTCTTATACTACACTATGTGTCTTATCATACACAATCATGAACCAAAATAGTTTAAATTTTTAATGACATTCACTATTAAAACTATGTTACATTTTGTTGATATCACAATATGTTAAAAAGAGTGGAAACATATGCTTTAATTACACATTCACAATTAAAACTATGTTACATTTTGTTGATATCACAATATGTTAAAAAGAGTGGAAACGTATGCTTTAATTACACATTCACAATTAAAACTATGTTACATTTTGTTGATATCACAATATGTTAAAAAGAGTGGAAACGTATGCTTTAATTACACATTCACAATTAAAACTATGTTTACAGTCTGTTGATATCACAATATGTTAAAAAGAGTGGAAACATATGCTTTAACAATATGTTAAAAAGAGTGGAAACATATGATTCCAGCAAGCCACTTACCACATAACTGCTGAAATTTCCATTGCTCTCTCAAACATATCAACAGATGAATTATATTTTATCTTTTTTATGCATATTGAATGTATTAATAACGAAAATTTGACAGTTGGCGGTAAGTTAGTTTTTCAATTATGATCCTTAATGGCACAGGCATAAGAATTATTTTACAAGTTGCCTGTAATTTGCCTGTGTACTTTATGGGAAGGTATCAATGTGGTGTTATATCGAATATTGGCCTATTGGCCTAGCGAATTCTTGGTAAGTGATGTAGAATTCGAGTTTGTGATAGCGAATACACGGTGTTTGAAATTACAAACCACTTTAAACTATTCCTGTGACTAAACTATTGAATTTTGTTAATTGATTTTTGGTGTACGGTTAGGAAACACCATCTAGTATATGAAGATTCATTTAATGTCGAACGGTTAAATCCACATTGTATGCTATATTTTCATATATAACAAAATAAATTTACTTACTTTTTTTTTAAATCTATTCATATTTGGAAACATACATGAGGTTTTTAGTAATAAACGTATGGATAATACACAAATAAAGTATATACGGTACAGGCACTTCAAAAATGCGTCAACTTCAACTGAAATTGATACTCTAATCGACCTTATGATGTGGATCATGCAACAAGCTATTGAAAATTGGAAATTTGGAGAACTATGATTTTTGATATTTTCAGTGGAAAATAAGTATGTCTTGCATTGCTGCATAAGTTATTATGAATTTTTTGATTACGGAATAGAAACTATTTCATTTGGAATTTTCTCAAGTTAACTTAGCATGGTTGATAATGGTGAAAATTTGTTCAAGGCGGATAACGAATCATGGGTTTATAGTTATCCAGAAGCAAAGTGCCAGTTTTATTATTGGAATCTTCCAACCAAACCATGATCAAAAAAGTGCTGCAAAGTTGCAGCCATGTCAAGACAATGGTAATTGTTTTTTCTTGATGATGAGGGTATTGCGCATCCTGAGTATACTCCACAAGGTCAAGCAATTACTAAGTAATGTTACCTTCAAGTTTTAAAACAGTTGCATAACACTGTAAAAAAAAATTCCTGAAAGGTGACTGGCTTCTTCACCATTATAATTTATCAGTGTATTCTTTGATTCTGGCACAAGAATTTTTAAGGAAACATCGTATGGCTCCTGTTTTTCAATGTTTATAAAGCCCAGATATGACTTGAGGCCCATAGGACTTCCAGCTGTCTCCAAACATGAAAAACCCAATGAGTGGATTGACTTTGCAAAATTAATTTTAAAAAATAAGGCGATTTCGAAATCAGCCTTTCAAGAACCCTTTAACAAATGGAAGAAACATTGGGAGAGGCTTGTTGAGTCAAATGGGAATAACTTTGAGGAATCCACTCAAACGGTGATCAAGATACTAGTAAATTTTCTACATAAAAGCAAGGTTGAATACTTTCTGCACAGATCGTGTAGCGGTGATTGAGTTGATTGGTATACAAATCTAATTCATTTGTTACTTTCGCTTTTTTTTCTTTTCGTTATGCAAATATTTAAATCATGCTGTGTATATTGAACAATGTTTTGTCTTATATGTTACGAGTAACAATTTTCAAAGAAGACTGCAAGCTGTGCGAAATTGGAACTGGGTGATTGAATGTTGGGTTTGAAAATTGGGTGACTGAAAAATTTATTCACTTTCAAACAAGTCTGCGAAATTTCATCACTAGGTAAACATTTTTTTTCCATTTATCTTCATCTATAAATATAATTTATATTTGTTTCAGCCATGATAACTCTGCTTGGACTGTGTCTTGGGTCTCTGGGAGGTGGAATTTTAGCTTGCCGAGCAGGTCGACGTCGTGCTTTGCTTTCATGCTTAGCTGTTAATGTTGTATTCTCCAGCATAGCTGCTTTCATGCCTACCTATGGGACGTTTATGATGGCGCGGTGAGTTGAATTTATATCTGGAAATGAAATTAAACGTAGCTTATTAGCGTACAGTCAAATGGAGAAGCTTTTACTTTTAGCTCAACTGGTTAAACTATTCGCGAGGTGAAATTCCTTCGGACAGAACGATACCTTCATCATTCTGTTTTGAGTAAGTACTTAAGAGTTAGCCAGTTGGTTATTCTGTAGCAGGTAGCTTGTGTTCTGTATAATGTGGATGGTGGAAATAAAGAAATAGTATGGATAGTAATAGTGATCCTCATGCAAACTTCCTGAGCAAATAGAGATCATTGAAAATTATTTTCACGTTCATGTTTTCTATGCCCCAATTTTTTTGTATCAACATTTTTAGCCACAAATTCCTATTTTTAAAAAATGTACTTCGTAGAGGTTTAGCCTTAGTATGTTTGAGATATCATTATGTATACAGGTGTTGCAACGAATGTGTCTATTATTTATATGAGTGACTCTGTGCATCAATCTTAGTGGAAAATGTTAAGAAACTGTATGAAAAACCTCTTCTGTTTCTGAATGAATATCAAAAATGTGATTTTAAAAAAAAATATGATTTTTTTACAGTAACATATTTCAAATATGCTCTGTTTGATGTACAGAATAGAAGTTGGGCATATCTGTTACAATCCATATGAGTACTCATTATTTGCATGGAACGGACGTACTAGCTTAGGATATTCCGCAAATATCTTTTACAAAATATGCAGCTTTCTGTCTCTCTTTGTAAAAACTACTATAAGTGTAAAAGAAATAAAGCTATTACGGACATATGCAAGCTATCCTGTTCATTGTACAAATCTCTTAAGAATAAATGGAACAGAAAACATTCCACGTAATACGTTCATATTCGTAATACGTCAAACTCTTGGAAAAGCTAGTATTTCATATACTCGTATTTTGTGCTTGCTTTTAATATACTTTTTTGATATTCTATAATCTGTGTAAACTCCATTGTGTATAGACATTTGGCACGCATATGTTCATTCATAGTCTCTGAAGACCTGTGACATAAGGTTTTAGAAGTATTGAACAATAACCGTTAAATTTTATTATAGTAACTTTTTGTTTGGTTTAATTCAGATAGATGAAAGACCAAAATATATGAAATCCCGATATGTAACGAGCATACTCTCAACCGGATTCGTGATTATCAAGTATGCATGCCACGTACAGGCTAGTATTTTGTAACAGCTAGTATGGAAAGGAAGGTACACAAGCATGTTCTGATTAAATTGGACCTACTGCTTCTGATCTTCCATAAAGATACCTGTAGCCCCTAATCAGATCTTCGGGGATATGCAAGCGAAGCAAGCACTAGCTTCTGAATTAATTAACGACTGTAGGCTATTTTTAAAAAAATGATTAGTATATTGTAACCTATTATTAAGTATGATACTGGTCTGTACAGTTATGACTGTGAAGGTAATATCCCAAGTCAATCAAAAAAAATAATTTTAATTAATAGTAGTAACATGGGATACCTTTGTTAAGATTTTCTGTACTATAACTACAAGATAAGACAATCAGGAAATAACATTTACCAAGTTGTTGAATTAGTTTTGTCGTTCGATAAGTGATAGCGCTGTTAGGTTTGTTGTTTTATTTTTCTAAAGTTTGAACATGTGTGTGAAGTTTTATTTAGATCTGTCAACTCATTCGTATATTTACAGCTGTTCAAAGTTGACATGTCATACTATTTTTTTACAATGGAAAAAATTGAATATCATGCAGTGATAAAATTATTACTTTTTTAATATGTAGCACCGAAACAAATTCATGAACGATTGTTAAAAGTGTATAAAGACTCTTCATCTCCAATTAGAACAGTAGAAAGATTGGTTGCTGAATTTAAAAAAACGTACAAATCCTGAAGACTATCGACGTGAAGGATGTCCAAAAAGTGCAGCAACTGCAAAATTACAGGATACAGTTTTGGAAGATCGTCGATTAACTGAGAGTGGTTTAGTAAAAGCTCTAGGAATTTTTGGAAAGCTTTGTTTTAGAAAGCTGTATTCACAATAAGTGCCACATTCGCTAAGAATGGAACAAAAACACATTTGAATGCGACTTTCTCAGCAACATTTGGAACATTTTAGATAGGATAAAAATGATTGGATGCGTTGTTTTATCATTGTAGATGAGAGTTAGGTCTACCACCATGATCCTAAATCAAAACAAGAGGCTAAGGAGTGGTGTGAACCCGGTACTTTGGCTCCTAAGCGAGTTAGAGTTCGGAATCAGCCAAGGTGTTAGCATCAGTTTGGTAAAATATTAAACTTATATTATTATTCTAACCTTTTGGACCAGCTGGATGTAAAAATTGGTGAGAAAAAAGACCTAGTTTACGGAAGAAAAATTAATTTTTCATCAATATAACGTAGGGTACGTTATATTGATCACATTCTCACACAGCTCAAGAAACCATCGCGAAAATCAGTGAATTAAAATGCGAATTGTTGCAACATTCACTCTATTCGCTAGATTTAGCTCCCTGTGATGACTTCTGGCTGTTCTTGCAGCTCAAAAAAATTCATGTGTGGGAAAATATTTTCATCGAACGAATATGTAATAGCAAATTTCTATAGTATTCCGGATTCTCACTTCAGGGATGGAATCCATAAATTAGAAGATCACTAGAACAAGTGTATTGAAGTTCAGGGAGAATACATTGAATAATAAAATGTATTTTATAAAATTATGTGTTTTTTATCAAACAACGAAACTTATTTAAAAACATGAGATTTAAAAAGCAATTGCGTATTGGTACTTAAAATAAATCAGTTAACACTAGATATTATTAGGATTTTTTTTATTATTTTATGATTTTACAAATTTTGTAAGACCTTTTGTTTGTGGTTAATAAGAATATTTATTTTTGTGGGTAGTTTATGCTCGGCTCTAGGCTCGGGCGGTCTCTGGCCAGCAGCAGCAGCAAATGTGGCGGAGCAAGCGCGCCGTGCGCTTCGTCTGCGTGCGTTGGCCGCGTTGGTTGTGGCGGCGGCTGCAGGGGGTGCAGCGGCCGCAGCGCTGGCCCGTGCTATGCTGCCCGCAAACGCGCTGGACGCGTTATTGAGGGAAAGGCAGCATTTTAGTGATTGGCATCGGTGAGTGCCTTCTTTTATAATACTATTAATTAAAGATTGTGATAAAAAAAATTGATGTCTACTGACATCTAGTATAATGGTTATACGATGTTAATTTAAACATAATTATGATTTCATACAAAATTTAAACTTTAATTATTTTATAAACTAGGCAACTAATTTAAAAAAATTACATATTTTCGGACTACATATGATTAATGTGACCTTGATTATTTATAGGACGTTAATTTAAACATAATTATGATTTCATACAAAATTTAAATTTTAATTGTTTTATAAACTAGGCAACTAATTTAAAAAAATTACATATTTTCGGATTACATATGATTAATGTGACCTTGGTTATAGGATGTTAATTTAAATATAATTATGATTTCATACAAATCTTAAACTTTAATTGTTTTATAAACTAGGTGACTAATTTAAAAAAATAACGTATTTTCGGATTACATATGATCAATGTGACCTTGGTCATAGGATGTTAATTTAAACATAATTATGATTTCATACAAAATTTAAACTTTAATTATTTTATAAACTAGGTAACTAATTTAAAAAAATTACATATTTTCGGACTACATATGATTAATGTGACCTTTGTTATTTATAGGATGTTAATTTAAACATAGTTATGATTTCATACAAATCTTAAACTTTAATTGTTTTATAAACTAGGCAACTAGTCGACAAAAATAACATTTTCGAATTACATATGTTTAACGGGACAAGTGTTTGAAGTGACAAAGTTCCTTCATTTACATACGGGTCAATCAACTTTTTTTTGTATTTAGGAGCAAGTTTTGACAATTTATTAAACTTTCATCTGTTTTCAGTAATAGTGTGTGTATAGGTAGTAGTGGAATATTGTGAACTTCAAATTTTAAGGCATTTCACGGCACAGGACATTTCCGGCACTTAATGTAATTTTTGATGTAGATAGAGGGCATAACATTTTGGTTAGTCTCCGGGGTAATCAGAAACTTTAAGCATTTCTTTCAAATGAAATAACAAGGTATTTTGTTGTAATATTTTTTGATTTTATTAAGTTCACAAGTATATATGTTACGCATTTCAAACATAACATTTTCCTGCTGCGACTGTATTGTCAGCTTTTCTTTTAAGGTAGCCACCAATCGAAGAAAGACCATGTCATTCGACTTGTTCTATCTCTATAACTTTTTTTCTTCCTCTGCTCTGATTTCCTGAATATTTTTTTAGTTCTGGTATTACACGTGGAGAAGCTCGCCCAGTCTCATTATTATTGTCATTGCACAAGTGTGGTTGTTGTAGCAGAGGTTGTTGAAGCATTAAAGGAGAACTAGGTTTTTTTAAAGGAGAACTTGACCTTTCTTCTTTAATTTCCACATTTATATTTTTCCTCCCATCGATTAACCTTTTTTTTCTCGTTTTTTTCTTTTATATTCTTCATAGTTTCTGGATCACGTTTCAATTTCTCTTTATACTCTAACAGACGTTTTTACCGTAGAAACCAATTCAAGTCCAAGTTTATTTCTATTAGGACTAAGTTAGGTATGTATAAAGCTTTAATCAGGCCTATACTTCTGTATGGAAGTGAATGCTGGACCCTGAATAAAGCAGAGGAAAAAACTACAAATTTTGGAAAGAAAAATTTTGAGAAGGATTTTTGGACCTATTCAAGACAACAACATGTGGAGAACTCTTCATAACTATGAAATTTACAGAAAATATGACAATTACGGCGGAACCATAAAAGCATCACATATTAGATGACTTTACAGATATGCTGATTTCTTTCCTGCCAAAAAGGGACTTTTTCGAAGATTGAGGGGACTAGGCGAAAAGGACGACCACCAACACGTTGGCTAGATGGCATTGAAAAGGACTTCCGACTCAACCGGTGGAGGGCCATCGCGTCAGACAGGGTCAGGTGGAGGAGGATCAGCGAGTCAGCCTTGGCCTGCAGAGGGCTTTTGATGACGATATGCATTAAGACATTTTTAATCACATGGTTTGTTGCGGGGACAATGACGTTTTATATAGAACAAAATATTTGGTCCCCTACCTAACAGAGTTGTTGTTGTTAAGGCGATTTAATAAATAAAGATTTTCCGACTTAAAAAATGGGTATGTTTAACGTCATAATGATTAAGAAATTTACTAATCACTGGCTAGTGGCAAGCTAGTGGTTTAAAAGAGGGGTTTCAAGGAAAACGAAGTGGAAGTACATTTAAGGAATGAATATACATACCTACCCTACAACATTGGATTAAGGAAACTACAAGCACTTCAACGGTTCATTGCAGTGCTAACCTTGCATTAAGAAAATAGCAGGCCCTGGAATGCAAAGAGATAGTTTTTTAGTTGTGGACAGTATATTTAAATTGACTATTAAGTGTGTAGATAGGTATACTGGTATTATACTAGTCTCACAAGTGGTCATCTTTGTCTTTTATGTCATTTTTTATATTTCTCATCAATCAAGATATGCTGCACTGCCTTACTTGCCGATACATGGCTCGGTCATCTAGCAGGGGCCTCGTTTTCTCGAGATGTGGTTCAGAGTAATTTTGTATTATTAATATCGGATAACTGCCAGAAATATAAGTAAATTGTCTCAATATCTTCTGTCGTAATGGATGGGCCATTTCCTTCCCTTCAGGTATCTGCTGTTGTGCACATTGCCGCTGGTGGCCGCGCTGGTAAGTCTGCTATGGACCCACGAGTCGCCGCGTTACCTACTGCAGTGGGGACGTGAGGTGGAGGCACTCACCATATATCAGGTGACATTAATGAGATAACACAGACATACATTAATGAGATAACATGTCTTGTTTGTTAAGTTGCTTAGTGTAGTATTGTTAAATATGTAGAAAAATCATACTTTCCGTGCGTTTTATTTTTTATGTAAATTAATGAAAAAAACGAACCATTATCAAAAACTGGTGCTCGCTGAATAACAATAGATGACGTAGTTTATTTTTTATATCTTGTTTTTCGTCTTGAATTTGATATGATGTTTATGAAAAAGAATATGTAGAAGATCGAACAACCAAGATATGTTCATTGCTTATCTCTTGTGTTAGCTTTAGGTGAATTTTGTGATTTCCAGACTTTAAGTCTAAGATCACTATGAAAGTTTATATATATATGTACAATATATATGTATATATATATATATATATATATATATATATATATTATATATATATACACACACACACACACATATATATGTATATATAAATACACACACGGACATATAGATATATTATATATATCTACACGGTGTCCGGGAATACATGTCAGTCAAAGAACTAGCGTTGGCTATAAAGGAATAAACTGTCATTGAAATAAAACATAAAACATGTCCTTTTTCTAATTGAGTGCAAAAAAATATTACATGTAACTCTTTTTAACACACCCAATACTTGCACAGAGTGCGGTATTTACCTGCAGTCGCGATGTCTTCACAGCTGTTCGCGGGTTATTCCCCCTGAGTGGCCCTGAACAATGTGGGCAAGTATCGTGTGTATGAAAAAGATGACAAATAATTATGAATATTATTTACTTTTAAATTTTATTTTAACGACAATCAACTATTTTTCAGTCAGCGAATAACGTCTTTGTTTGTCTGAAACTTATTCCCGGACCCCGTGTATGTAGCACGCCACTTCAATCCTCATTAGTACGTCATGAGTAGATTACTATAAACATATTTTTTTTGCTTTCAACAGACACGTTAAAAGCCACATTTCAAAATTGTTCATAAGTTATCATCGTGGAAATGTATCAATCAGTATCTTTTATTTCGATAAACGTATAAAATGTGACAATTTTGCCTAAATAGCTTTCTTAACAATACAAGTGAATTTGACTTTTCTACTATGTCTTCTTTTCGCATAATTATACAAGAGAAAGTTAAGTAAAAAATGGATGGGTGTTCCTATAATCTTTATATTACGATATTACGATTTAACGGAGAAGTAAAATGCTTTAAATTTTTTGTTTATGATAATGGCATTCTGTGGACGTCAACAATGTACATTGGAAATTATTGTAATGCCAATTAACAATAAAACACTCATCAGAATCGCCAATCATGTTTTCAATTTTACTTTGATTAACTGATGATGTAAATTTATTAACTGGTAATTGAATTTCATTAACATTATAACCTTTAATATTGTAATAAATTTTCTAAACAACGACTAAAATTATATGACTACTAAATGACAATTCGGTAGAATAACAGAAACGTAATGAGTTGATAGCCGGGTGGCCGTATTGCCAAGGTTAATCTGTGAAGAGGAGTATGTCACTTAGTCTCACCAGTAAAAGTAATCTAGAGATTAAGTTTTTAGTGAAGTTAAACCGTCTTTGATCTTGCAAAATTATGAATAAACCATCGTTTAAACTTTATCAGCGGTTTAAACTAGGATTGAAATTACGAACACTATTTTTTTATTTTACATTTTTTCCAACATTAAATGGCAATCCATCTGTCATCATGACATTTCACAAAACATACGTTACCAAATGGATGATTCCCGCTATTTGCCCATGGTGTATACTTATGATTTAATAGAAAATTTCAGTTATAATTGTTTTATAAATTAGAAGAGATGACTTGCTCGAAAAAAGAATGCGTTTAACTGATTACACGTAATTAACTGCACAAGTAGTTGAAGTGGCGTGCCCACCGATATTATATACTGTGTACAGACATAAACAAAATGTAGACATGTTGGAAGCCACATTTTTTATTTGATTTAGACAAAACTTTGTACAAAAATTTGATTTTGTAGTTGGATAAAATTTGTTCATTACTTTCATAATAATACATAGTTAAAAAGAACTTCTACAATGCCTTGATATACATGATTAATTGCACAAGTAGTTAAACTGACATGCTCACGGATATTATATACTGTGTACAGACATAAACAAAATGTAGACATGTTGAAAGCCACATTTTTTATTTGATTAAGACAAAACTTTGCACAAAAATTTGAGTGTGTAGTTGGATAAAATTTGTTCATTACTTTGATAATGATATATAGTTAAAAATAACTTTTGCAATACTACGATATACATGATTAATTGTGCTACGATAATTGCTCACGGATATTATATACTGTGTATAGACATAAATAAATTGAGACACGTTGGAAGCCATTGTTCACAATTTTGAACAAATTGTGAACAATGTTCATAATTTGTTCAAAATTGTGAACAATGTACGAGTATATATATATAACTGACAATATGTGATATTGCCATAGCAAGTTCTTTTGTAGAATGCATTTGTCTTTCTAAGTTATATGACTATTCATTGTTGAACTTACCAAATATAAGTATTTTTTCTGTCTATTTAAGGCGTTAGTAAATTTTCAGAATCATGTGCGTAATATAAATGTTTTTGTTGGTATCGCCAGCGTATGCATGCTAGCAATCGATGGCGTGCATGCGGGCAGAGCCGTTCGGGCGTAGGCGAATTGGAGTTGCCTAGCAAGAGGCTACCCGCCAGACCTGTGCGTGCTGATACGCCGCACTCCATTAGAATGGTGAGTGCTGAAGAGTGTGTGGTTTGTTTTGTTACTGTTCAGTAGTTGTGTTTCGTTTATTTAACAAATTAATGAAATTTTCATCAAATATTTCATTTTATAAGAAAATCGTAATAATTGAGTATCTATGGTAGACTGTTTAAAAGCTTGAGTGACAATACCGCATTTGGGGGAGGGTGAGGGGTGACGCGGGTCAGGTGTGGGTAGACAGGATAGTTGTCACACAAATTTTATGGATCAGAGCACTGCCATTATCAATGACGAAGCGTTGTTTAAGTAAAGGTGTCACGCAAAAGTGTTCAAAAGTTACGTTTGAAACTACGCTTTCGTATTTTGGAGGTTATTATAAAATATGATAATAAATAATTGAAAATATTAATTTATTTAAATGTATAAGTTCTATATCCTAAAAATATCCTCCATTGAATGAAATTTGAAATAGAAAATTACGTGCATAATTTTGAAAATATATTCTAAAAGAAAATGTAAAGAAATACATTTTTTGATCTGTGATGTGTTCCTCCTTAAATAAAATAAATTAAATCACAAATATTTGTTTGTAGTTCTTACATTTTTTTTTTGTTTTAATTTTGAATCTTCTGTATAAGACGATTAATATGTATAGAGCAAATGTATTCTATATATTTTGGTAAGTTTCATCAAAATCTGTCTTATTGATTCTACTGAAATATTTATTTATGATTAATGGACAAAGCAAGTAGAACCTTTAAAGTTTTTCTTGTCGCAAGGGGCATAAGACAGTCGAAATACCTTTTTGATTTCTTGAGTCCAACTGTACTTCAAAGATGGTTACAATAGGCTAGTTTCCACTAAGAATAAATGGAATGGATTATAATTTGTAATGATTAATGGAACCAAAAGACGATATTATTTATGACTAAAAGTAGAAATGATTTTTTTATTTTTAGAAAATAAATTTGACAAAATTACGTGACAGTTAACACCAATCAGAAAGCATTACACTTCTTGTGTTTGTTGACATTTTCGAATACAGAACAGGATATTTGATTAATTATTAATTTTTAACAATTTTTGTTAAAAATTAAAAATTAATCAAATATCAACAAGTTAATACAGTTGTCTCAATTGCACCTTAACAATAACGATTTAATACGATTCATGTTTAACAAGTTTTGTCAAGTTAATACATTTGTCTCAATTACACCTTAAAAGACAAGTACAATTCGCAATGGACTCGGGTTTTAGCAAAGCAAATAGTAGTAATTTGCGTAAAATTGACGCTTGGTAAATTTTACGCATCAGACAGTGACTTTTCTTCATAAAAACTACGGAATGTTAAAATTTCAATGTATGTATATACAAATGTAAAATATGTATTATAAGTTGAAATAGAATTATTTCAATTGTATAGTCAGTAACAGTTTGTTTTTACACACGTATTGTAAGATAGTTGGTACTGATTTTGAGGTTAGATTTGCAAAGTTTAAACATAAAACCAAAACGTCTTTACCACAAATCATACATTATTATTTTATCAATAAACTTATAAAAATAGTGGCTCCAAAATTAATCAGTATTGTTTTAGATTTAGAAATAGATTGTGTGTGTCATATTAATTTGTTTGTTTGTATCAAGTGTGTCATAGCTCAGAGCTTCGACACTATAACGCTGCGTTTCTATAAAAAATACAAATCGAAGTCCCTATTTAAGACAGGATCACAATCATGATGATTTTGTAGTGAAAACATAATTTATAGAATGGATACTTAAATTGTAAATAAGTACTTGCATCAAAATTATCTTCACAATAATATATTCTTAAACGACACTCACTACACTAAAATCTAATGAATTACAAGCTCCTTCCAAGTTTTAACCATTTTTTCATATTTGTTCATTGTTTGGAACATATATAAATAATTTTTTTAACATATTAATAGTTGCGCTTTTACACTGGGGCACTACACAGTACTTGTAATAAAACAAATTCATTTTTAATTAAACAAAAGAAGCAACTGCCACACACAGACACCATTGTTTTAATTTGTTTAAAACAAAACAAAACGCTAGAACACACAATCACAACACGTCACTTCCCGTGAAACAAATCAAAACAAGACGCTAGGACGCACCATCGCCACACGTCACTCACCATGAAACAAATCTAAACAAGACGCTAGGACACACAATCGCCACACGTCATTCACCATGAAACAAATCTAAACAAGACGCTAGGGCACATTATCACAACACGTCACTCTCCATGAAACAAATCAAAACAAGACACTAGGGCACACAATCACCACACGTCACTCCCCATGAAACAAATCAAAACAAGACGCTAGGGCACATTATCACAACACGTCACTCCCCATGAAACAAATAAAAACTAGACGCAAAGGACACACAATCACAACACGTCACTCCCCATGAAACAAATCAAAATAAGACGCAATGATAGTCTGGAGTGTTTTCGAGGTAAATTTAAATTGCTTTTTTTAAATGTGAAATACGTAACGTAAATATTTGATTTTTGGAAAAATATAATTTTTTTTGGTAAATATATATTGAGGTAAAGTATTAACCACTTTCCAAAATTTAATCAACTACCTTATTTAAGTAAATATTTCTTAATTACTATTCCAGTTCCTCGACTCGTTCGTCCAGCTCTTCCGAATGCCACAACTTCGTGCAACGGTTTCACTCGGTGGCGCACTGAGTTGCGCCGTATTCTGTGCTTATGCCCTCGTTGCGTACGCACCCAACACGCTCGCTCACATGGAACGTGAGCAATTTGCCGCAGCACGGCGGACAGTCGCCAATCAAACTTTTGAAAATGTTCTGTATAATGAGTCAATTGAGAACGTGGTATACGTGGATTCGACGTTTGTCAACTGTACGTTCCGCGACATGTTCCTCTCGCAGGTCGAGTTTACCAACTGCTCGTTCCACAATGTGATGTTCTCGAATATCAAGTCTTCGCTGACGTTTTTCAAGGGATGTGTGCTGAAGGATTCTATGTGAGTATTGTGCTTAGTTATGTTTATTATTATATGTATGTGTGTATGTTGACTGAAAAAGTCCTTTGCAATGATGTAAAAAACACTAGATTCAGAGAATATTTCTATAATTGACGGAACATTATTTCAAAAAACTTTATTATGGTATTATGTAGCTTTAATAAAGTTTATATAGATCAAGTAAGACAATAACAAACTTATGATTGATGTGTTTTGAAAATCTACCCCGACAGTTATGTCTCGACACCAATTTTACAGGAAAGACGTAATCACTGTCTTCTTTCTACGGACTTTATTTTCTTGGTCTAACTGCGAAGTGAAACTACTAAAAAATTTTATTTTTAATATAGTTTAGCACCAATAATATTTTGACAACTTTTTTGATATGACGTGAAAGAACATGCATTAAAAACGACAATAAATGGTTATGGCCGGGCCGTGACAGTTATTTATTAAAAAACAGTGTTAAACCGGCCTGAACCTGGCTCCGTCTGGTCAGGTCTGGACAGTGGCTGGGCTAGACAGTGCAAGCAGAGCCATAATTGTTTAAAATAAAATAATAACCACTGAAAATGAGTTTTGGTAAATACGTATGTTTGAATGTATATTCTTGTAATAATACACACGAAGTAATGAATTCGCATTTTGTAATAAAATTACAAAAGAATTTTGTTTGAAAATTTGCAATAAAGCAAAAAGTTAGCAGTTATAAAGTTAAAAAAATTACAAATGCGTCTTAAATTGAAGACAGTAAAATATTTTTTAAGTTGGTATGATTGATTATTTTGACAGTTGATTTAAAATATGCTATTACATGATATCTTAGAAAACTTCTATTTTTACCTTATTTAATTGCATTAAATTCTTATTTCTACTTTTTTGTCTGTTAAGTTGGTATTGTATAATGATAAATTCACACAGATTTAAATACATTTTTCGTGAATAATTTTGTTTTTTCAAATCAATTTTTTTATGATTAATATTCACCAGCTGTACAATATTTTTTGAGATACGTTGTGTTTAATGCATGTTCTTTCATATCATATCAAAAAAATTGTCAAAATTTCGTTGAACTGTAAAACTTGCATTGAACTGTATTTGTTTCGATAATGAAACAAAATATCTACACAAATTTTCAAGTTCTTACTGAAATAACTTTTCATAATGAAACAAAAGTGCTGACAATAAACATTTCTCAGACTTCTTCCTAGAAAGCAAATTTACAAGTTCAGTGTACAGTCGTTTGTTAATTGGTGTAGCAAGAATTTTTTGGATTCCTCTTGAAAATGTAAGACAAAAATAATCTGTAACATTTTTTGATTTAGACCTTTATTGCGGAGAAATAATTTTGTTTTTCAAAATATTATATGCTATCTTCTATTCAATGTTATATAATGCTATTTTCTGTTCAACATGTTATACGCTACTAGCTGTGCCAACGCAACTTCGTTCGCATGGAATTCGGTGTCAGAAAAGTTATTAGGATTTTTTTGTTTTTTTTTTAAGTTTTTTTCCCTCAGGAGTGGCAATTTCAATTTCGGAAATGGAAGAAATCACACGGGGCAAACTTCGGTGAATATGATGAATGAGTTCGATTGGGTTTTTCGCTTTGTACTCGTGCACAATTGTTGCTCTGTGAGAAGATGCATTATGCTCATGCAAAATCCATTAGTTGTTCTTCTACAAATCTGGCTTCTTACGATGAACATTCTTACGCAAACATCTCAAAACATTCAAATAACACTTATTCACTGTCTGCCCCTCCGGAAGGAATTCAGAGTGTACCACACTATGGCAATCAAAGAAAGTAGTCAGCAACATCTTCATTTTTGAGTGGCTTTGTCTCTTTTTCATGATACTATTCGGTCGATACTCTAATATTGAAATGACGATTTTCAAGCCCTAATTGTTTGATTTTTTCGATGTTAACATCAGTGGTAGATGTTGAAGACCATTTGGGATGTGCCAAATTTTTGGTCATTGCACGCCCCTCTTTGAATGATTTTTGCTATATGTATGCCTGTGTTTTCGATAAGCATTTTTTAGCATTATTAATGATTTAGGACATGAAGTTTGTTTAACATGCAAAATTTTAGGCTAACTCTTTGTTTGACTAATTTATCCATAATAAAATTCGCAGAGCAACTTTGAGGTTGACTTCTTACGATAGCTGCTGTAAATACACTAGTTGATAGATCGCGCTCAAGTTTGATTTGGTTTGGTGATCAAAGGTTCTACAAACATAACGAAAATATTGTTTCACCAATTCCTTTCATGTCTTTTGACAATTTTGATTCAACGTTACATAATGATATTTTCTGTTCAACATTTTCTCAATAATAATTACATTCAAATAGTTCATTATCACAAACAGAACCTCCATGAAAAAGTTAACTTAATGAAAATATTGAATTACCAGCATAATACATTTTTCTTTATCCGTATAATGCAAGTAGCATTGCTCAATATCTACAGCCGAATAAAGTGTTTGCCGCAACTTCTTATTGACACTGCATGACGTTCACTCTGACAAATAAAAATGTTAAAAAGCTATTTTGTCTTCTACTCACTTCCAGGCATATTCCTGACATAAAAATTTCCAAAAATATTCAATGCGTATTCACCATGTGCTCGACAAAAAATTTCATATAATTAAAAAACAACAACAAAACACTTTCGCAACATTCAGCACTGTCATTATTTAATTAAGCGACTATAGAGAAATTTCGCTTGCCGTTAACTTTTTTACTTCTGCACAACAAAAGGATGGGAAAAAGTACTGATTCGTGTTGATATTTTGATTGAAATTGTTTCTAAAGTTCTAATAGAGCATAAAAAACGCCAAATTAAAAAGTATTTGTATGTGTCTGTGCGTCCATTACACAGCTTAGCATCTAAATTGGATTAAATTTTTTTTTAGACATTTATAAATATATTCAGAGTTTTTCTTTCTTATATTCAAAGTTTAGAGTTCTTTAAATATAAAAAAATTTAAAAATTTAGTTCACTTGAAAATATGTGTGTGATTTTCTTCAAATTTTCTATATTTTTAAGCCAAATAATATGCTATATTCATTTCCTAGGGAAAGTTTGATTTAACCGTTTCAGTGCCGACGAGCGCCATCGCGCTCGTGCGCATACTAACTAAATTTGCGACGAGCACGATTGCGCTCACGAAATCAGTTGCTGTTTAGTACGCGGTTGGGGAGGTTGCTCGCACGCATCGCTAATTTTTTATCTTTCTACGTGTTACATAAAGTTCAAATTATAATATTATTAGTAATTACAATATAAAAAGGATCCAGGAAAAGAACATTTTTAACCCATAATGTCGAAATACGAAAATAATTCGAGTGAAAATGATCATTTTTCAAGTTGTGAAGAAAGTGATAGTGGGAGTGACATTGTGGTGCGCTCACAATTTGGCGTAATGCAAAGAAGTGATAGTGATAATAGTGATGATAACAATTATTTTGCTGATATGGAGGATGTACCGGACTGCGAAAATACGATGTGACCTTGATTTCCGTTTTTCCATAATTTTCTTTGTATTTTATTATCCTTTTATAAGTTTTTATTAAGAAAACACTGAAAAAATTATTAAAATTGGTAAATGACATCAAAAACAAAAGATTTCTTTGGCATTTTTAAGTATATATGACTAAAGAACCATGGCACTAAAACGGTTAAGGGTACCTCTCATACAAAACTGGAATCAATTATTTGTAAATAAATACGGACTGTGGCACTGAGGTTTTTGTAGCTCTACAATGATTAGTGCTTTGTGATTTCAACAATACAAATACATCATAAACCCAACAATACAATTTTTATCATTGCGATACAAAACCCTACAATACTTTATATATAAGCTTCTATTTGCAAGGAAGATTTGCCACGTAGTTGTATTGGTTATTTTTAAGAAGTTTCACTTCCAGTGAGTTCTCTACACATTGTTTTAATTAGTATTTAATATTGTTATTTCAGCATCGTAGACACGGATCTGTCGGCCGAACGTCACCTTGTGTCGAGCGAGCTGGCCGGCGGTTCGGCTGTACGGGGTGCACGTGCCTCATGTCGTCTCGAATTTGGTGGGGGTGGAGCCGCTCACGCGCCAAGTGCCGCCCTTGTCGCTGCTGCCGCTCTCGCTGCTGCTGCTGGTTTGGCCGTTCTGATTGTGGATGGAGCGAATGCTGGAGCCGATAGGGTTATATGTAAGTCATTACATAATTTTACAATAAATCTATATATAAATAGAATTATTTTTTATTTACATAGGGTTGTGATCAAAAGCATTAATGAGGAAATTGTGGTGAATTCTGATTTATATTTAGCGAATGTTACAATAAGGTGAAAATTAGGAAAGGTGTTTTAAATAACAGAGCACTATGCAGGATGTCAATTTAAGAGTGTTCATTAAAAATTGCTGTGAAAAATGTAATTAATTGTGTGTTAGTTCCAGACTTTGTCACTTCTGTAATCAGTTCTTCTCTGTCGAGTGTTGTGGCTCTCTTTAGATAACACCTTTTCTTTAACAATGTGCATATGTTCCAATTCTTGTGTTGCTTAGGCTGTCATGTAATGGAGTGCCAAGCCTTTCTTGTTTCTGGTCTAGCCAGCATTTAAGGCAACGCCCTGCGGTCTCCTTCCTTCTTACCATGCCTTTAACAAAGAACTTCTCAATGTCGGCAGATTTCCACTCAACGTGTCTGAAATATTCGAGAACTGTCTGGAGACAGATGGTGAACAAATTTGTTTTGATTCTTTCAGAATTCTCAGCTTTTCAGAGTGTTTGATTGTGTGTTCAGTCCATGAGATGTTAAGCATCTCTTTCACCAAGACTCTTCAAAAGCGTTGATTTTTTGGTGATCAGCCAACTTCAGCTTTAATGATTCAGGGTCATGTAGACAAATAGGCGAAATCAGTTTTAAATGTTATTTGGTATGTCTAGATATGCTTCTATCTTTCCATAGTTCATTAAGTGAGACCACCTTTGTTGAAGATGCTGGAATTCAAGTAGATGAAGTTCTCAATAATTTCTAATCTTATAGAGCTTGTGTGTTCCGATTTCCCGGATCAATCCACTATCACCAGTTTTGTCTTAGACCAATTATTGGATAATTCCAAGTCGGCACTGGTCACTTCCATTATTAATGAGACTATAAATGATTTAGGTTTGTTTTATTCTGAATATGGTACTGTTTATGCCAATTTTTGGTTAAATTATTTGTAGGTGAATTTTGTAGTGGAAAATGTATGTCACCTCTATTTTGGATAGCTTATTACTGTAACTTGGTTTCAGTAGCGGGTAATTGCTTTGTTTCCATATTCTCCAACCCCTGTTTAAAGTTTAAAAGAATCTTCTAGCAGATCAGAAGCCATAGCTCCGATTTGTTCAGGACATATGTACTTATAATCTTTCTATAAATATATTGTGGCAACATAGATTTCCACCCACAAAGTATATGTGTAACATGTAATGTGCCTTCTCACAGAGCAACAATTGTGAACGAGTACAAAGCCAAAAACACATTTAATACCATCGATCACCCACGGTATTTGCCAAATTTAGCCCTGTATGACTTCTTCCTGCTTCCAAAACTGAAATTGCCTTTACGTGAAATCCATTTTCACTCGATTCAAGACATCAAATGTAATTCACAGCGGGGATTAAAGGCCATACCACTTTCGGCCTATGAGAAGTGTACGGAAGAGTGGGTCCGGCGTTACCACAATTAATACAATTGTGATTATTTTGCAAGCAATGGTGACTTTCTTTAAGTTCTTTACTACGACTTAGGTTTTGTTGTATTACAACATCTTCAGGTGGGCTGTTTTCATCATGTAGTTTCTTTTAATTGTGAAAATAAATTTTGACGAATAAACGTAAATTTGTGTGTTTTTTTACGATTCCGTGTAGTTTTTATGCAATAGGTATATACAACAATGACATACAAAATGAAATTATTATTGAATAACTATACTATTACTGAATAAATATATTGAATAATTTAGTATTTCATTTTTATTGTATTGTAATTAATGTTGCATTCGATAAAAAATATTTTTTAAACTTTGTTTTTACAAAGAGCCATGTAGTGGCTCACTAATTCAAGGAACCCACGGTTATCAATGGAAAGAAATAGTGCCCAGAAATGTGTTTATAGCTATTTATAGTTAATTGAACCAATAACTTTAATAAATCAATAACTAAACAAAAGTTATTTCATTTCCTCAAAAAACAGCCTTTAGTTAGCTACTCCCCCACTTGCATCCGAGGATATATAGTTCGATAACAGAATACCAAGTAAACTGCTTACAAAGCATGTAATAACATGCTAGGCTTTAAGAGTTCCCCAGGGAAATGATGCTAAAATTATGCTAAATTGATGAACTAAGCACTCAAAAATATTTTGAATATTTTGGCAAGGTAATACTTGGGTTGAATGTCCAATAAAAGAAGCCAAACTGAATATCCAAATAGTAAAGTATTTATGTAATGAAAAAAATTATACTTGTCCGAAATTAAAAGAGAAGATAACATTTTTCGATACTGTAATGTAATGAAGTATCAACTTTGTGATTAATAGTATCGGATCCGTCAACCATTTAAACAACATTAGCAAGCTAGATTCCACAAACTTTTGTATTCGACCCGTAAGGGTTTTTCCTAGTTTTCCAAGGGCTTCTTTGGGATCTAACTTTCCTTACATCTCTATGGGGCATAAATCAGAATTTCGAGTTAGCTACTCGAGAACCTTAGAATTGTGTTTTAGTTTCTTATGATGTTGAAAGTTCCTTTCAAGTGTCATTACCAAGATGTTGGCTTTAACATTAGATAATAGTAGCATAAGGAATATTTAACCGTTAGAGTGCCGACGAGCGCCATCGTGCTCGTGCGTGTACTAACTAAATTTCCCACGAGCACGATGGCGCTCGCGAAATCAGTTGCTGTTTAGCGCGCGGTAGGGGAGGTCGCTCGTACGCATCGCTAATTTTTTATCTTTCTACGTGTTACATAAAGTTCATATTATAATATTATTAGTAATTACAATATAAAAAGGAAGAAAATTGTTAACCCATAATGTCGGAATACGAAAATAATTCGAGTGAAAATGATCATTTTTCAAGTTGTGAAGAAAGTGATAGTAGGAGTGACATTGTGGTGCGCTCACAATTTGGCGTAATGTAAATTTTGACTGACAGTGATAATAGTGACGATAACAATTATTTTGCTGATATGGAAGATGTACCGGAATGCGAAAATACAATGTGACCTTGATTTCAGTTTTTGTTATAATTTTTGTTGACAATATATATTTCCATATTTTTATTTGTATTTTATTATCCTTGTACAAGTCTTTATTAAGAAAGCACCGAAAAAATTATTAAAATTGGATAATTTTTGGAAGAGATACACTTTTTTTTGAGACAAGGGTAAATGACATCAAAAACAAAAGATTTCTTTGACATTTTTAAGTATATATCAGTAAAAAACCATGGCACTAAAACGGTTAATATATTCTCATTCATGAATGGATATATCCACTCATCATTGGGGTCTAACTCCATAGCATATTGCTGCTATTATGATTAGAATTTGATACTAGACATTGTATCGTTTCTTTTCAAGACATTGGACAATCCTAATTCCGTCACGTATAATTCCAGGCAATTCTCATTCATAGTTTGTACCACTTTACAAAACCAAATTACTTCTAGAATAAACCTGGCAATTGGCGGTGACGTACTTAGTGTTGTGGATTAGAATGCATTGCGAAACAAAATTTTATGTCAACAGCTGTTTGCCTCACGCTGGTGTGCTTGGTATGCCCTGGAATATACGTTGCCACGACACCGGCGGCTGTCCTTGTATTGGTTGGCCTGTTCCACGCATTGCTGGGAGTGGTCCACTTGCTTGGCACCTTGCTGCTGTTGGAGAGCTATCCCACGGATATAAGGTAAGTGTCAGTCAACATAAAGAAAGTTATGTTTGAAAAGGTTATTAAGAACTTGGTGATATAATTACAAAATAGGTGCATAATAATGCACTTTGAATATTTATATTAACGCTGACATTTTATTTTGACAGATATTTACTTCAAATGTCTGTCAAAATATAAACGTTTTTACGTAAACAGATAAAAGAGAATTTATAGAAATAATTTTCCATGAACTAGTCAAAATATTTTTTCTTATGTTATTCTTCCGCTGCTCTTACTTTGCTTTTTTTGCTAATATGACTTAAACCAATATAAGCTTAAACTGATAGCACATGACCCATGCGTCCACCATCTTTCTAGCAAAATTTTTTATGGTATAATGTCTGTGAAATTGACAGATAAACAAGATTTTTTTTGATCGTGGTATTTTTATCAGTAAGTTTCCAAAGGGTGCGGTAAATTGTTGGTCGCATTTTGTAGTTATTTTTATTATTGTATGTTCTTAATCAGAACCGAAAAGATTGGTAAAATGTCATATATAAAATTTTATCCATTTTTTTATTCTAAAACATGACTGATTTAAAATAACTTTTAGCCTAACCAACTTGTTTAATAACTGGAAAATGGATTAGAATGTGATATGTTATTAAAAGATGCATGTATTTTTTGTAAGTTTATTTTTTAAGTTAAAAACACAGAAATATATAAAAAAAAAATTAATGGATCACCACAACTTAATATTATTTAACCTCTCCAAGAACAGTGTCTCCAAAAACAAGCTAATTAACGCATAGACAGTCATACATTTTCGAAAGGATTATATTTCTTAAATTTTGAAATAATTTTTTTATTAACAAATATATAAAGAGATATCGAAAAGTTTTATCAAATTTTTAAAAGACAAATTTCTCATCATATTTTCAATTATTTGAAAATATTTTATGGAATATGGCACATGTAAAACTCATTTTTTTTTATAAAAAAAAATCAAATAAATTTTCAAAAGAAATGTCATATGGATATAAATTACATACAAATATTCGAAGAAAACGCATAAGCTTTATGGAAAAATATTGATGTGTAGGATCGATACGTCCTTTGCTGCGCACGAAAAAAAAACGCTACAGTTAAACTAATTATCTTTTTATTTTAAAACTTTCTTTGATGACTGGTGTAAAGTTTAAAAAAAAATGGTGTGATTTTCTTAAAAATAAAATGATAAATTATTCAAGAAAATTTTTTTTCTTCAAATTTTACCATAGACCCTCTAAATATAAAGAAAACGAGGCTTCTTCTAATCATGTTTATTTTTGTTTTGTCGTTCGACAAGTGAGCGGATAAAATCTTGAATTTCGGGCCTGAATTTGGACCCGTGGACTGTCTACAGGTTAATAGAAAATAATATAAAGTGCTTAAATTAAAAAAAAAAATGCTTAAATTACGCCTATAAAAGTGTGCGTTAATTGTATTAAAGATGATTTTTTTCATCAATAACTTAAAAAAATCAAAAGTTAAAAGATTGTACCAATTGCTTGTGAAAACATTTACTATGAACATTTTAAAACCTGACTAGAGATAATTCTTAAAATTGAAGCTTATTTTGTTTTTCTCCCTTCAACAGATGCACAGCACACGGACTTTTGCTTTCATTGATGTACATCGGTGCGATGCTCGCGACGGTTGTTTATTCCCAACTCGATTCCCGTGGCTATATCCCAGCCACGCTACTTACAGCCGCAGCTGCAGTACTGGCCACTATATTCAGTCTCAAAATCGAACGTGGACAACATGTGTTACTATAGATGAAACGAAAAAATAGTGCCATAGTTTTGGGAGGGGGGCTGTCTGCTTGACAGATATTGATTTTACAGATTGGTGACATTTGTCAGTTTGACATTTTCAGATGGGTTTTTCTTTTTGATGGTTGAAATAATTAATTGAAGTATATGATTTCATATTTCTCTAAACGGAGATATAAATATTGAATGCGGTGAATTAATGTGGAAAGTAAGAAATCTTAGTGAAATGCTGTAAATAAAAGTGTATCGAAATTAATTTACATAAAGAAGCTGTCAGTATGCAGCGAGCTATCAAATTGCCAGTTCATGTCGACTATAAAGTGATAGATTAATTTGATTTCCATTGTTGAAAGACCGAGTCTGTTGCTGTAAAGAGACAAGATACCCCATGCACATATAGACGATGTAAATTATAGTGCCATATGGGATGATTTTAACAATTCTATCACACACGTCTCTGACAGATCTATATTGGTTTTCCATCAACCAATAAGTTTGAAAAGTTTTTTTAACCGGCCGCAGTGCGTTAAAGGACGAAAGCAGCTATAACGAAAAAGTTATTGCATAACCAAGTATATTCGGTCCGAATTTGATTGTGTTTGTGTAGTTGACATTAAATAGTGTTACCCATCGTCTCGTCAGTTTGACAGCTGTCATAGTGACAGCTGTCAATTTGAAAGGTACCAGTTTTTTCTGACTATTTTCGTAAATAGGTGCCTGTATTTGCGAAGCTGCTGAAGAAGTATAGAGACTAGTTTAATGCTGTGAAAATAAAAGTCATAAGACATGATGGTTGTGGTTTTATCAGTAGAATTGTGCTACGTAGAGATTATTGCTTGTGTCTAATGCTCTGCTGGGTTGGGATAAATAGCAATTATGGTCTGTTGAATGGATTGGCCAGCCATAATATTTGCTTCCTTTATTATTACTTTTCGCTGTTTTAGCTGCCGTATATTGCTTTGCGAATATGTAAGAAAAAGCGATATGGGTGATCAAAAAGAAAATAGTTAGCGGAATAATAAAAAGGAAATATGTTGAGGTTTATTGTTTTTTAGCTGATTTTGTTTATTATTACTGCGCTAAGACCTCTTAATAGAATTAGTGTATTGAGATATCATAGTGTACTTGACGAGTACGTATGAGATATATTTTTTTTCTTTATGGAGTTAAGATGTTGCTATTTGTCCAATATCAGTTTTAGGCGTTATGATAAAGTTAAATTGTTAAAAAGACATTGTTTTAGATTCTATTATTTTTATTGGTAACTTTCAGTGATACTTGTAGCTCGGCCCAGGGAATTATGGATATACTCACTCGGTCCAGGGAATTACGGGTTAAGTAACTTTTTCACTTATAAATTTTAAATAAATTTTTATCGGGTATCAATAATGAATTAAGTCTATTGTTTTTTTTTACCTAGGCCGAGTTATGGTTTATGTACTGCTCTTTACAGAATGTCTAGTATTTTTTACGAAAGCGTAAAAAAAAATTAAATTTTATTTATAGTGTACTTTGAACTATTAATGTCTGTTATGGACATTACTAGTCGAAAGTTATTTAAAAAAAATATGAAAAAAACATGAGTGAAATTCATTTGTGAGTGAAATATTTTATTTAAAAACCTTGAGTTAATTGTTATAAAAAAAATGCTAATTATAAAAACAAGACTTTATTACAAATGATAGAAAAACTGAATTTGTATTTATAATAAATAAATAAAAATATAGGTAAAGAAAATCCCAAGTAGCGAGTGAAATATTTAATTTTAAATATTAAAAAAATATTATATAAAATAAACCCTGATTGAGTAATCATATTATTGTAATAATTATATAAATTAATTTACTATAATGGATTAAAATAATTAAAAGTAAAATTTAAATTTGCTAGTGAAGTTGTCAATTTTGCGGAAAGGCTGTATATATTATGGATACTGTTAAAAATGACATTAAATCAAAAATTCCTGAGAATAAAATGTTTAGACCTGTAAATAGGATTTGTAGGTTTATTGTTAAAATTTCGAGGGGCGTGCGCCGTTGGTGTGGTATCAACCATAATTATTCTATGTATTTTTATAAAATTTTCCAGTCGTTTAGGGGTGGAAATCAATTTGTTTTGGTTCAGTTTTGGGAAATATGCTTTATGTGAAAACTTTATCTAGTCCGAATTTGAGATGTTTTCAACTTTTATTGAAATATATTTTTTTCTAAAATATTTTCTGTGGTGTTGATTTGATTGTTTTCTCATTTTGTTTTTTTGAGGTTTTTTCGTGTGTTTTTACTTTCTTTTTCTGTGTTTGGATGAAAAAAAATTAATATTTGCTTATGGGTATTGTTAATTGATTTTAGCAAATATATGTGTATGTTATATATATATATATATATATATATATATATATATATATATGTAAAAATATGTAGAATAATTGTTGGTTAAAATTATGATATTTCATTCTGGGAGAATGGGGACCATCCAAAATTGCTACCAGAAGCGCGAATGACAAACTAACTGTATGAAAAACCTTACAATAACAATATGAAAAATTAGCTAGACAATGGCGGTTGTTTTTTGAAACCATAGCTATTAGAATTTTTAATAATTGGTTTGTGTGAAACATGTTCGTTTGTTTATTTGTTTGTGCTCTTACAGTTTTAAAATGAACTCGTCAAATATTGATACAGAACCACCAAAAGGTGCTGCAATGTAATGTGGATGTAACGATTTTGAAACAATTCATTTTTTTTTGTGAAACATTACACAATTTTGTGAAACTTTCTGTAATCGGAGATTTTTAATTCTTATTTTTAATACCATATGCTTATATGTAAATTTATCTATATAAATATAAATATATATATATATATATATATATATATATATATATATATATACACAAAATTTATATATACGCAACTGACTATATATATACAAAATTTATATATATGCAATATGAATATAACCCGGATGAAACTGACTATATTTATGTACATTTTTTAACGTCTTAAGGCAATTTAATGCAATATCCCAATACGAACGAGCTGGTCGAATTAAGTTCGAAAGAACTGATAATACAACGAAACTGACCAAATGGGGAATTGGTAGAAATATATGTATTATATTAAATTATACTTAAATAAAATATTATTCAAAATTAAAACGTAATTCTGGAAAGGATGCACTCCATGTTGCAGAACTCACTTGGCTGTTGCCGAAAGAAACAGAGTTTATCTGATTGAGCGTCATCATCTTGAGTGAATGTCTCAGACTCGAGGGAACGTCACTGATCAGGCAAGACCTCAAATTCGCTCATTCTTTATAATAAGTTTTCACTTCAAAGTGTAGTGTCAAGGTGCATCTGAAGAAGTTTTCACTTCAATAAGAAAAGATGTGGAATGGTCGATAAAACATCTGAAATTTTATATTTGACAGATGTTCGACAGCTTGACAGATTGTGTCAATAGTAAAAACTTTTAAAATAATTTTTTTTAATAAGTCAATCGTGCTTTTACGAGTATTCTACGATTTAAAAATGGAAAATTATTTAAAAATATACATATCCCATATTTCCAAAGAGTTACAGACAAATAAACTAACATACAAACAAATAATTTGATGATTTAAAACAATATCTCTTTTTCTTTTAGTGTTTTTAGTATACAATTAATAGCAGACTATGCCGAGTAGTGCAAGACTAAATGGATGCAAGTAGATACCTCCACATATGTGGAGTTATGATATGTAATGGAGTAAAATGTAGTTTTTTTATTATAAAAATTCTTTTTCTGCACTATATTTCTAAGGAACTTAGCCGTTATATTTTATATGTATAAATAAACGGCTTGAAGAGACAGGTAAAGAAGCGAGACAAGTTTCATGTCAGAAACAGATAATTGAAAAAAAATGGTACGATGATCAGTTTTGGTTGGTCCCTGCAATGGAGTAATGGAATTGGTTTTTGGGTAAAATGAAGTGAATAGTGTTGATCAATTTTGACATCTGTAACATTGTGTTGATTAGTTACCATGGTTACGGGGCGAATAATCAACACAAACCTGTTTGACAGCTGTCAAATTAGGATAATTTTTCGCAGTAAATTTATGTCACGTTAAACTTAATAATTTAATTAAGCCGTAAAATATTTTAGAAATAATTTAGATGAAAAGTAGTGAAATCAGTTTCGTATTTGTGGTCTCGCGTAAATGTTCAGACAGTGTTTGTGCTACCCGTAAAGTGATTCACATATTACCGTCCATCTCTTATTAAAATAACAAAAACTGTGATTTGAAGTAGTGTTACGGTTATCGATTATGCCTTCTGTGATTACATTTAATAAAAAAAAAATAGCGACAGTTTCATCGCGTCTAGTAAAAATACTTCTAGTTTTTTAGAAGTGTCATCTAATAGAACAAAAAGGAAAAAAAAGTTACTTTATTAAGGGTAAACGAATCGTTGTCGAACTTAACCTTCTAAATGTCAATTCCATTACTCTGCGTTTTATGGTTCATATTACACACAATATTTTTAGACGGCAAAAGAAAAATAATTGTTAGTAACCTTTATATAACTAACTTAACAAATGTATGTTTAGTGTTGTTTGTACGGTTGTACGATGTGAGCAGAATTGAGGAAAGTTGATATAATGGATAAAACAAGTATTGTATCTCGGCATTTGTTTTTACATATTTATTAATTTGTTGCTATGGTATTGGCAAAGTATCGCCTACGTGAGTGACAGTTGTCATGTTATATTGATTTGTTACTATGGTAATATACATTGCACTTTTTACAGCTGTTAACAATAATTTAATGTCATGATTGCCAATGGTTCATATCTGTGTGACAAAAATAATTTCATAGCAAAAAAAGTTTAAAATTTTATATACGTTATTATATTTATTGAGTCATTACCACTTCTTGGTAATACTTAAGTTTTGAGAGTTAATATTTAAGTTAATTCATTGCTATGGTTAATTAAGGCTTATTCTTTTACCATAGCAATAGGTCCACTTCCAGTTTCGACAATGGTCATTGTAAATTTATTTCGCTATTTATTTTTGTGATATCTTTATTATCTGATATGTTCGGAAAATATTACATTCTCAGGGAAAAAGAGCAATATGTGTTAAAATCAGCCCCATGTTGTATCATTTATTTTACTAAAGGTATATTTTAGCTAATACACGAAAATAACGGTTGCCTTATTATTCGCTTTAAAAATCGGCATGTTGTACCACATTGGCGTTGTTCTAACCTTTATTGTTTGTTAACATAACAATATTTTTCGTTGCTTTGAGAGGAAAGAATGACGTTATATTTTACAAGCATAAAGAAAAAGACAAAGCTATTTCATCGATGATGACACTTCTGCTCTTTATCAATGGATGACAGTAGATGCATTTTTATAGGTTATTTTGTTTTGTTGCATGTCAAGTAGCGTTTCTTCAACATAGTGTCATTTCAACATCAGCCTCAAATTGTCAATTATAAATTTTGTTATTTTGAATAATTTTTTGGCAACGTAAATGAATCCGAGATATCTCTCAATTCTTGAGTTATGGACTATTATTTGCAGAAATGCCAATCATTTCTGCAAATGCAATATACTTTTTATGAGATGAAATATATAACGATTTGTCTTTATCTAATATAATAAATAACATAATTTTTATAAGGTAATTATGAAAATTAGTCTTACTTTTCAGTTCATCTCATTAATTATAATATTAAGGCTAAATGTACTATATTATCAAAAGAAATATATTAAATAACCTATAAAGTCAGCGGTAACGTCCACTGTTTTAGCTACTTTTACGTAAAGTAAAATAAAGCGCTATTTTAAAGAACGTAGCTGTCAAAATAAAGGTTTCAATATGATACAACATGCAGACATCTGCTTAAAGGCTAATGATTAACGTTTAGGTCATTCTTAAGCGTTACTCATATGCCGTAACATTTACGTCATTCTTAAGCGTTACTCATATGTCGTAATGTTTACGTCATTCTTAAGCGTTACTCATATGCCGTAACTTTTACGTCGTTCTTAAGCATTACTCATTTGCCATAACGTTTATGTTATTCATAAGATAACATGATAGGGCTGAATGCCATAATATTCTAAATTTGACATGTTTAGTTACTATTTGTCAGATTGTCTCAGATTCTACTTGTTGATAGATAGAATCCGTTCATGAAATTGGCAATTGCTTTCTCTGAGAAAATATTTAAAATGAAATGGGAAAAAAATTTGTTAATTAAGAAGAAATATGACATTACTAATGTTTAAAATTATTTTCATATAATTTTTTCTTTTGTCGCCGGGGCAACTTGAAATTTGACAGCTGTCATAACAGAACATACAATTTTGATTCTTACTCCTTTTTATGAATTTTGCGTAAATATACTGTAGGCATTTTAATTAACGATAGCATAATATTTCTTCTACTGAAATTATATTTACTATTTTAATGATATATATAAATCAATATAGTCACAGTAGGTTAAACAATTTTGTTCTTTTAATTATGTGTTTTATGTATATTTGTTTTTGACATATCAAAATTCTTTTTAGGTAATATTTTTATTCATAATAATTGTGGACGTAAATATTATGCAATACATAACAATTTTGATTTATTTGTCTGGAAAGTCTATATGGCAACACTTGGCTATTAGTGTCATTGTGCGTACATTTTTGTAACGTGGCAAAACTGAAAGAGGGTTATATTTATTACAAATTATTATTATATGAATGATAATGGACTACATTATACATATATAGATTTTTCAGACACTCAGCGTCTAAAATAAGATTAAGTTGACTGAAAATATAATTTTTTTAGGTAGGAAGATTTCTTTACACACATATATTATTTTATGGAATATATTCCATTGTGTTTAGTTTATTTTTTTTATATACTCATATATGAAACTTTTTAATATTGCCATAATTATAAAAGACTTATAAACTGACTTACCACCGATTGGCTTTTTTTATAAGTAGTCACGACATGCGAGATGTTTATCTCCAATCTTTAGGGAAAAATTATTTGAAATAAAAAATTTTATGTTTGAATTTTTTTATGGTAACACCTCGAGTCGATGTATTTAATTGTACAAATATTATATCAACGAACTTTTTGTTTTGCTCAAAATTTTCTTCCAAGGATCTTTTTTCTGGGGTACTGTTTAATTTTTTTAATATAATAGTTAATACTGGACAGATCGAGTGAGCGATATTAGTTGGAGGCGGCATTTGGGCGTTTGTAATATTAATAGTGTAAAGCAGTAAGCGCTGTAGACGGCGGCACTGAGTGGTGCGGTGTGAGAGTTGCATTGTTTGTGTGGTGTCCTCGTTTGCGTTACTGTCCTAGTTTATATCATTACAATTATGTTGTGTACACAATAAATGAATTGAAATTTGGTGTTGTGTTTTATTTTATTTGTTTTTCACAATCGGAAATTTTTAAAGGAGGCTGGCAATAGTCTAAATACTTACGTGACCCAAATGTTGCAAAAATGAAAAAAATTATGAAGCAACTTATTTAAACACGTATTATTTTTTCACAATATAAATATATGGTCTACTATACCTTTAAAAAGTGTGAAAAAAATTATAAGAAGGTCTAATTCGAAATTTAATTAAAATCTTTAATTTTTGGATTTATTCTTTATTTGTGCTTTAAGACCTCACATTATGCTGACTTGCATGATTGTAGGTCGAATGGAAGTATTCTATAAATTTTCATGATCAACTAATAAGACTACCAATCAACTGAAGTGAAAACGCATCGTTAAAGCAGCCATTCGAAGTGAAATGTACGAGGACGAAGACAATCATGTACATCATCACAGAGACCATGAGCACTCTAAAAATAGTGTGATGAATATAGAGAGTTAGACTATAGTATGAATAAAAAAATATGCTTCAAAGGGTTATATTTTCAAAAGAAAAATCTAAAAAGGGTCATATTTTTTGTATTAACCAAAAGACCTGAATTTTATACATATCATATTATTTTCTACTTGATATCCTCGAGTCGTTTCTGAAGAAAGGGCTCTGACAGACAGACTGATGGACGGGCAACCAAGTGATCATAGCCAAAAAAAGGCATTCTTTATTTAATAAAGAAAATAAGTTTAAGCTTTATTTAAATCATCAATGAGAAAAGTGACCAAGTTTTTTTTTATGTCAAGTCAGGTTATTTTCCATAATTGTTTGTAAATGCTATTTCAAGGAAACTCTCTAAGCCATCAAGATGAAACAAAGTGCAGACGGTGCCTCATATTCTCTATATACAGATGTTACTACAATCCATCTAAACTCATGAAGTTCAAACCTGAGAAAATTGAGGTATTAATTTTGACAACACAGAACAAATGTCAGTTTAGAGTTTATTTTTAATTAATTTAGGCAATGGCTACAAATTAAAAAAAAAGAATTGATTTTGAATATTTTATAATCATTTGCTAAAGTTAAGTACTGGATTACATTTTTATTGTTGTTCCATTTCGTAGTAATAAATATTGATATATTAACAATATGTGCACATTTATAATGGTAGCTTTTTTTGTTTTACGTTAGAATTATATGTTATTTTTGGCCATTTCCTGATAGTCTATCTCTGTATTGTTTGTCAAGTTGGCGTCCACATAGAATAAGGATATCTAATCCTTGTTATACAAGAAAACAATTTTTTAAAAATATTTCTGGTAAATATTTTATAAATTGATCAACAGATGGCTTTAAAATAGCGTCATACACCAGTGTAAAGCTATGGAGTTACCACTCTACATTTTATCTACTGATAAAAGTTTCACTCCATAGAAAGTTCAGGGTTACTTTTCAATTTATTTTTTTTGAGTATCTCCATCATAGTCACTGTAGTTTAACACATCGATGGACAGTATCAACCACAGGTGCCACTACAATCAAAAGTAATATGATAATACATCTATCAACGTCAGATGTTTTAATTATATGAAGTCAGTAGGGTTTACATTGTTCCATTTTGCGTACAAACACAAGGAATGATATGCTGTATTGTCATCGCGGATGTCATTTAGATCTGCGTATTGTCACAAAAGCTGTATTGTCATCGCGGATGTCATTTAGATCTGCGTACTGTCACAAAAGCTGTATTGTCATCGCGGATGTCATTTAGATCTGCGTATTGTCATAAAAGCTGTATTGTCATCGCGGATGTCATTTAGATCTGCGTATTGTCACAAAAGCTGTATTGTCAGCGCGGATGTAATTTAGATCTGCGTACTGTCACAAAAGCTGTATAAATTGAACACTGATATAAATTTCTATAGCTGTGAAATAGGTACTGAGATAAATTTGTATAGTTTGCTATATCCTCAAAAAATGAAATTTTTATCAAGTATACGATATCCATTAAAGAAAGCAAGTTGTTACATATAATGAAGTATCAATACCAACAATTGCATACAGAAGTGTTATAAGCCTTTTTTTACTGAAAGTTTTGACTTTTTTCTACTCTGCAGGTAAGTTGCAACACTTCACATATTTATATTGAAGCCTATTTAGCAACTTTTATGTAAATAGCTCAAATGCATGTTTAGTGTTGTTTGTATCGTACAATATGTACAGAATTGAAGAAAGTAGGAAACATGGATAATACAAATATTGTATACTAGCGACCCGCCCCGGCTTCGCACGAGTGCAATGTAAGTACTAATGTGGTGTAATTATGGAGCGATTAATAATATTACTGTTACTCACTCCTCGCCGCTGCCGCCGTACACGGCATCGGCATAGCGAATACTGATTTTTGATAATTTTAAATATGTGATATCTTCTAAAATATTAATGATAACGATTTGCTGTAAAAAGCAAATTTTATCCAGATTAAATGCCCAAAGAAAACAATTTATTTAATTAAATAAGGATTAATATAATATTGATCAAAATAACTTCGAAAGTATAACCCACAAAAAAATTAATAAAAATGGTCACTGTGGATTATCCGTAGGATATAGATATATGTCATCCCGGACTTTTTTGTAGATATTTTTAAAATACACAATTCCATAGATGTTGTACTATGGAATTGTGTATTTTAAAAATATCTAGAAAAAAGTCCGGGATGACATATATCGATTTATTTGATATTTCTTGTAAAGTTTCTTCAGCGTTCAGCGTTAGCGTTGTACTTTTTTACGAAACTTTGACTTTTTATATTTCCTGTAAATATAACGTGCGTGTATTATACGTATAAACCAGATCAGAAATCCAGAAGAAATTATTTGAATGATTGTGAAAACCGCATCAAAATCCGTTGCTTAGTTTAAAAGATCTAAGCTTACACAGAGACAGACACATGAGGGAAGCGACTTTGTTTTATACTATGTAAGGATAGACATTTGTTTTTAAATATGACTAGTTTCTATGATTTTGGTAAAATATCTCTACTTGGGTGGCAGTAGCAATGTTATAATAATTTGTTTCCATGATAACATACTATCACTTCCAGTCATGATCTTGACAGAATTTATTTACAAGTTTATATCAAGGTTGTCAAAGTTTCACATACATGTGACACAGGCGATTTACTAGACAATAAAAGTTTAAAATTTTATGAAAAGCCAATAGATGGAAAAACTGCACGGAGAAAATGTTCTTTGTATTTTAAATATTCCGAAAATCCGAGAAAAAAGCATCCGGATTACGTTGCTGCTTATTTATGAGTCACATGGTCTAGGTGGATTCTCCAACTAAGCGGTGGTTGATGTTTCTTATGGATTTTTTATTGTTTTGTTTATTTAACCATCTTTATTTGTCAAAGAACCGATGAAAAGATTAAAAAATGATCAAGTTCTTAAATAATCGAAATAGATTTACAACACTATCCGATGATCGTTGTTTGTTAAATCAAATTGATCAACTCAGTTTACACGAATTTTCAAATCGACTAAACTTGGTTTGATGTATTTCCGAATTGGCCCATCTCTGGTCATTGCATTCTTGGTGACATTTATGTTGGCAGTTAATATCATTCAACTTGATTCATTTGTATCATTACGTTAACGCTTCTTCTATTGCTTTACCACAGCAATAAGTTAACTAGAGGTGGGGCGTATTTATTATCACCGGTAAAATACTCGATATCTCAGATCAAAATACGTACTTGGTATGCGAAATACAAAATACTTGGTATCGTAAATACTTGTATGGTATGGCCAACCGGACGTTCGTACAATGGTTATTTTATAGTCGGGCTGCAGCTAATACCCCTCTTTGTCTAGCTAGCTATAGCAGGTTGTCTCACTCTTTTATATTTAAAACGTGTATGAAATAAGAGACAAACTGAATATTTAAATACTCACAAGTCGTAATACTTTAAAGTATGTAATACGAGTATGTTAAACATACTCGTATACTCGTTTTACTCATTACGTTAAGTATTGCTTTACGCTTCGCAGTTTGCGAACAAATATTTGCTCAAAACGACAATTCCTTCCGATCCTTCTTATGAAATAAGGATTTTAAGTACGATGCTCTTTTCGTTTAATGATTCTCCGTTTTTCTATTGGCATAGTTGAGCGTAATTACTTTCTAGTGTAAATATTTTTAATATATAATGTATATAAAACTAAGTTTTAATTAGGTTAAATGCTAATTTCGTCATTACGTCCACAAGAAAGTTTAATGCCCTATAAGAGTATTTAAGAGTATTTTACAGACTTGGGTGATTATTTTGTTTCTCGCAATATTTACAACACTAAATTGTTTTTCAAAACAGCTACATATAATTTAAGGAAATATTTGAATAAAAAACATCCAATTTAACAATCATCAATACGGAATAATTTGCTTGTTCCGAATACGTAAGGTATATTATTTAAAAAAAAATTGGCTAAAATAAACATGGCAAACATTGAAAAAAATATTTGTTTTAATAATGTGATTAATTTTTTTTTAAATTAATGTTTATTATTGTAAATAATGTGATTATGAATCACTACTATTAAATATACTATCAAAATGACTATATTAAATTAATCATTTAGGTAAAAAAAGCTAAGCCTGGAGCCATAAATACTTGTTAGTATGAAACAAAAATGAACACTATATTTTATTAAAAACTACAGGAATTCCTGCCAATTTTAGTTATAAGAAATATAGGATATGAGATTTGAACCCTTCATAATAGACTACAATTAAGATTTATTTTACGTCTCCCGAGGCCGTAAGTTTATAGCCATTTGTAATATGGTCTTCTCACAACGGAATTACGCCGCCCATACTCGTCGAGTATTTTGTCACCGATATCGGTCACCGATATTTTATAATACTCGTACTCGTCATACTTAGTATCTCAAAATACTCGTATCACCAAGTCTAGAGTTAACTTCCAGTTTTGACAGCTGTCATTGCCGATTTATTTCGCAATTTATTACCTTTATTTCTGACTTGTTTGAAAAATAATAAATTCTCTAGGTAATTTCAAATAAAGAGCCACACGTTTTAAAATATTGTAACATTTTAATTTTTACATATTTACTTAGTAACTTTACTTGACGTGATTTCATTTAGTAATCATAACAATATTTCCTGTCTGTTATATGAAAATTATGAAATTCATGCATATCGATGATGACATGAAGTACAAATTTTTCACAAAATACAGAATATCCAAGGGGATTTTGATTTTTCTGCACCATTTCTAATATTCTTCTTTAATGGCTTGACAGCCCAGGATGGGTCCCTACCTTCCGCAGAATCAACTCCTAAACTTTCCTGCTCTTGGCCAGAGACATTCAGTTCGTTACACATGGGATTTTAAAGTGTTTTTTAGGCAGTCGAGCCACCTAAGTTTAGGTCTTCCTCTTTTTCGGGAGCCCGATGGTCTGGCTGAGAAGATCTTTTTTGTTGCCCGACTGATTCAAACAATCATGCCATGTTCTATCGCAAAATCAATCAGCCTACAACCATTGTCATTTGATTGATCATGCAGGCTAAATCTACCAATCGCTGTATTTTATTCCGGTTCTTTCCCGACTTTAGCATTAAAGTCCCCGATAAGCAGTTTAACATCATTTCTTGGGCATCCCCTATATATTCTAGATAGATCCTCATAAAAAGTCTCCTTATCTTCATCTGATTTCTCCTCCGTGGGAGCATGGCAACAAACTATACTGTAGTTAAAGAACCTTTCCCTTATTCTCAACTTGCACAGTCTCGGGGAAATTGCCTGAAAATCCATAATTAGGAATTGTATTCTCTTATTTACAACAAATCCAGTATCTTCTACATCTTGTCCATTCTGCTCAAGTGCCCAGCCCATTTTATTCTCTGAATTGTGGTGTACTTGACCACATCCGGTTTTTTAAATAATTTGTAAAGTTCACAGTTAGTTCTTCTTCTCCAGATGTTGTTATATTTTACACCACCAAAAATACTTCTCAAAATCTTTCAAAAACAGAAATGGTATGTTTAACTTTTTCTGTCACTGTCCATGTCTCAGCAGAGTATGTAAGAATGGGTCTAATTAAACTTTTGTATATCAGAATCTTTGTTCAAATATTATGTCTGCAATTTGTTGCTGATTGAGATTTTAGACATTACTCTGCACTTTTGATATAAAAATAAATGTAAATATTTATTTTTTCTTTGCGCAAACTCCATTTTATCAAGCTAATTGTTTCATGTTATACTTTATTTCTGTATTACAAGACTAGGACTATAAACAACAAAGTAATAATATTACAAAAATATTACATACAATAAACAAGGCTATAATATGTATAAATAAGCTCACTGCAACTGAGTCGGGCGTATCCTTTTACATATGTAAGGAGCATGCAAAGTGCTATCAGTGCCACCTGGTGAAAAATTAAATAAACTTATAGTTACATTGCTGTAATTTTTTCGTCCATGTAGCGCACATATTGCAATAGGCTATTTGACTTGATTTTTTAAACTGTTACAATTATTTCTATTTTGCATTATAAACACACTACAATTATATTTCCAAGATATAAACCATATTTTTAATATAAATCACTTTTAAAGTTTAAATTTTCGAACTCGCGCTAAAAACTCAATTTCTGTAATGGCGGCACATTGCGTGTGACGTCACGCTATCCGCTTTATGTGTATAAACAGTCCTGTCCGCTGAAGGGGATTATTATTTATTTTCGTATTAAAATGGTGTGTAGTGACACAATGTACAAATACGTCTATAAAAGGTCCACGCAAAGTGTTCGTTTCAGTACTAACGAATTCTAAAAGACGAAAAAAGTGGCTGTAATTGTCCCGAAGAGATCCAAACAGCATTATAGCTCACTCAAATGTTTTTATGCGTGAAGATCATTTCGATGTAATATTTCTGTTTTAAATATTACTGTCGATGTCAATGCCTATAAACCAATAGAATAAGAACATTAAATTTTGGTATGAATTAATTTTACTCGCCTGTGACGTCATCTGACTTTTAACCAATAACCAATAACAGGCAATAACGACGCTGATTTTAAAAAATATTGTGATTTCTTTACGTTTTTTTAAATAAAATATAAACTTATTATTTCGAAAATGAAAAGCAATACGATTATTAACGTTAAAATATAATAGGATGACCATGAATTGTGGTATAATTTAGATGTTGTCAAATAGCCTATTAACCAAAATGGCTAAATGTGATCACGTGTTGGATGAAAGCATTTTAATAATTCATAAAAACAAAACAGTGTACACTTGACTCTTCCAAAAATCTAATCTCATATTCAGTCGTAAAAACCTATTTACATTCAATTAAATTTACTAGGCCTCTATGTTTCTTGCACTGTCTTTATACTCTGTATACGTTCATTATGGTGTGTATCGTTTCTAGGCAACAAAGATGTTGGAAGACACGCGCGCTCGCTTTACGATATCTTTGCTAGGCAACGACTATAATAATACATGAATGTGTACCTATGTAACTCAACACCACTGCACATGCGATCCTCACTCCCGTTCAGATATTGTTCAGATCTAAAATACATCATTGCAACGTTGTTTGTGACTTACTTCAGCGTTGCGTTTAGCCAAAACCTGGCTATCTCATATTAGTTGCCTTTCTCATAATAGTCATCTTTACCTTAAATTAATTTTTTTCCGACGATCATGAATGTTTATTTTAGGTTAACAATATTTCCACAACTTTCACAATTAAGTAAGACAGGTCACGCTTCCGCAAGATCAGGCATTGGGTCTATAAGAAATTATCACGATTCTGAAGAAGTTCGTGAAGTTATAAGGAAATCTTCGACTTGTAAAATCACGCAATCGTTACTTGCTTGATCATCGTAATTCGTTAGCATTGCCACTTTTAATGAACCAGAATTTTTTTAAAATTATTATTAAAACTGAAACTTATTATTTATTATTTAGGCATAACTTATTTAGGTATAACTCTTTTATAATTTAGGTATAACTCTTTTATAAGTACATAACTAAATATTAAATATGGAATATAAAAGTTTTATTTCGAACGTATTTGTTTCCACTTGTCATGGAATCATGTAACATTTAATTATTGAATTGTAACTTCTTCGGAGAAGATGGACAGTCACAATCGGACTAATAGAGTAGTGTGACGCCTAATTTTATTTCCCTATTAACACGACCTTAACGCCATCTATTGGCTCCGCTAACAAGTAACTCCCGCGCATATACACAAGAGCGAACTATAAAGAAGTTATATTTCGAATGGTGATGTATCGGCTTTTATTAAAATTTAGACTTCAGAAGTTAACCACAGTTATGTTTGGACGCCTTCGGCTTTATGTGAAGTTATGATCAACATCTTTATTATTACGTGATTTTTGCTTTGGTGATTTATTTGTTATATCTCTTGTTAGGGACAGCATTTAACCTTGTTGGCGTTAGACGATCGTTACGGGACATTATTGGGGACTTTCGAAGGACTCCATTTTTGTATGAGGGCGGATATTACAGGGGGCCCTGAAAAAATCGGCGTCAAGGCGATATATTGCGTTGAGTAATCACAAGGATTACAAATGTATAAAATCCTGGAGTGATGTATAAAATCGCGTAGCTACATGCCCCAGACCAGTGACGGACAGCAGAGCCATTGCCACAAGAAGCTACGCATTGTAATCACCAACTTGCCTGCTCAAGTGGTCTTTATGAGAATTACCTCGCAATGTTACGATTTTGGAGTGACCTATATCCAGCAGTGGACTGAGGCAGACTGTTGAGGATGATAATGATTTACTGTTTTCAATTAATCTTGTGTAGTTCACACTTTTTAACTTATTTATTTTATGATGAAGTTCATGTGTATATTTATGCGAATAAAAAAGTTGCTCGTATACAATAACGCCCATATGTACCACACACGGTCAGGACTGACAGTCGGACTTACTAACAGTTAAAACATATTTCTGTTTCACATTAACTGTCACTTGAGTCTAAACAAGACTCTTTTTTACCGATCGTGCCATATAGCACGGTCGAATTGCTAAAGTATCCATATAAAATAGGTTTTTCACTATCAATAAATCCGATTGAGAGTCCTGACCGTGTGTGGTGTATACGGGCGTAAACCGTTTCCTACCACGCTATACTTACTTGAAACGCGCTGAGCAGGATTATATTTACAAAATGCAATAAATACATCGTTAATGAGATACAGGGACTCGGGCGGACGTTGAATGTCGCGCTACTTGTTCAATTAGGCAGAGGAATTTAAATCGCTCATGTTCAGCACGCATTTCTCGAATGTTTCGTATTTGGCTTAAATAATGTTCGTTAACGTTGCCCCAGGGTTGTCGAGTGAAAAAAATAATTAAAGTGAAAAGAGGCTTTCGTAAGAGTGGTAACAAAAAACTCATGTGATTATTTACAGAACAATTAATACTAAAATTATGTCATATAAACTTTACTCACACGGTCTTATAATTAATTAATTTATAAAGAACGAGAAAAAATGTTAATTAACTTAGTATATGAGTTAAAAAGATTTCTATTAAGTTACAAACATAATGAAAAGCGCCATCTCTGGTACCTATTTCAAAAGAAACCGGAAATAGTCTATATCATAGATAAGTACAGAGGTTATAGGATGTTGGGTCTATGTGTTGCAAATAGAAAATTTTCACATTTTTGCGAAAAAAGAAATTATTTTTCATAATTGTTTCTAAATATTATTTTCGCGGAACTGGTTGGGCTATCATGATGAAAAAAATACAAAATATGCTCTATTGTATCCTGTATATACATATGTAATGTATTAATCAAGAGATAATAAGATCTTCATTTCAACAATACAGATCGAATGTCAATGTCAGACAAAACTTTATTTTTAATTCATTTAGGCATTGGATACACATTTAAAAAGCATCCGATTTTTTTTATGTAATCATCTGTAAAAAGTTATTGTATAATTCATTAAATTTCGTTTGCTACTTCATTAATAAAATATATAATATTAGCGTTTATGAAGATTGTTTTTGTTTAATTTTGTATTATGATCACAAAACGTTTTTGAAGTTATATTTCTTTAGGCGCGTTATGAAAAAATGATGAGTGAAATTTTAAGATTCGTCACACAAAAGTTACAGTATGAAGTTGCAGCGGTTGCAGTCTCGAAACAAAAGCTATTGGCACAATCGTCGCCTCTGTTCACTGTTTTCATATTCATAGTATTTATCCACATGTTTCTAGTGTCTACATTCACACACGTGTTTTAGTTTCATATAAGTGCGATTTATATATGTGCTGATAAATTATATTCAGTAGTGATTTAAGTTCAATATTTTGATTAATATATTTACTATTCGTAAATATTAGTGAAAAATTGTGTTTATAGACTTTTTCAAGTGCTCCAATATAATTGAGGTTATCTATCCATATGTATTATTTAATGATGCCAAAGAAGTATAACTTCTCACGCGCGTACATAAGTACACGCACCCTTTTTATTTTTATTGTTTGTTCTTTTCTGGTAGTAAATCTTTGAACTGTTTAGTTTTTATATAATAAAAAATACAAGCTCTCTTTAATTATATTTCATTTATATAATCCCATTTTCCCAATAAGTCTATTTTCGGCGGCCTCCATTCAATATTCATTTTAACCAATGCCATCTCTACCCTTTATCTGAAGATGTGGTAAGGGTGGGTGGAAGCACGAAAAGGATCTAGCAAATCTGGAAAAATAGCTGGTTTCGAAAAAATTGTGAAATGATAAACAAATTCACACGAGTAGATAAAACTTATTTCATTAACCTGGTTTCAGAATTTGACACAGATTAATTCTTTTATGAAGCCCTAAGAATAAAACGGATAATCATTCAATATATATGAGAGAGTTTTGTACGAGAAAAAATAAATATGAAGCAATACTAAATAAAATCTTTGGCAATAATTCAATACAAAAAATTAAATCTGAAAGAATCCGTCCCTTTGAGTTCTGTAGAGTAGAGGTGTGTGATGTCAGTATTTTCTCGTACTAAGTGACCCTGTTACGAGTATGTAGAAATAATAGGTTACATGTACCTGTTACAAAATACTAGGTCGTACGCGGCACGCACTTGTACTTACTCGTCATAAAGTATTTAATATTATTTTGCCTGTTAAATACCGGAATTACCGGTCTTTCACTAATTTGAATGAAATTAAAAAAAAAATTACAAAAATAAATTCCAATGGTTATTTTTCTATTGTTAGAAAATCGTTTGTCAAGGGTCTTCAGAGACTAGCAATGAATATGTGCGCGACGAATGTCGGTACGCAATGGAGTTTAGAAAAACTGGAGAATATCTAGTGTGAAGCAAGCACAAAGTACGAGTATATGAGTCTACCCAAGAGTATGACATGTTACAAATATTTGCTTATTACGTTGAATGTTTTTTTACAACTCTGCATTTGCGTGTAATACTACGTTAAAAGTTGGCCTAATTGCTACTGCGACCTTTTCGATTTTTTAAAATGAAATTTCTTTAACGATGGTAAAGAACTAACAAGAAGGCGATCGAGAATGCCGAAAAGTTTATTACCAATAATTAACTAATATGAATTGTTATAGAAGTTTCACTTCATTCGTGAACTTACGAGAGAGAGGCTCATCCCTTTTTTAGAGTTCCGCATCCCAGAAGGAAAAACGAAACTGTTATAAGGTTACTCAAGTGTCTGTCTGTCACAATTATTTTATATATATATATATATATATATATATATATATATATATATATATATATATGTATGTACATATCATAACTTTAAGTAGTTTATCTTTGGAGATATACTAAAAAATCTGCCAAAAAATAGGTTTTTCCCTTATTTTCTGAAACTATATCATGTTGTGAAAAATTAATATTTATAAACAGTCTAACAAAATTACTACCTACTCTTAATATCCCAAAAACCGTGGGAAAATTTAATTTGATGAAAATCAATAAGAGATTGAATATATTTTGGCGTTAATATTGTAGAAATTAATTATTCACAATTAAATGAAACAACGTGATGTAGTATTGTTTCTACTTTATTTAAGTTCTTTACCACGACCTAGGTTTCGTTGTATCACATCTTCAGGTGGGCAATTAGGAAAGATTAACTCTTAGGAACTTCCAACAGCATTTATATATTACACAAAACAATAGCGGTAGCCGGATTTGTGTGGGTTTTCTCACTGCTTACGTTAGTGAGTTTATTGTAGGGGAGCGGTATAATTTTTATTATATTTTCGAAAGTTATATAATATACAAGTATTTTAGTGAACATAATAAATCACAATGATGTCATTCTATGAGGTTATAAAATACAAATGTTCCGGGGTATGTAATGCAATTAAATGGATATTATTCTCAGTAATGTATTTATACTATAGCAAGAGTATCTGATGGTTAGAACAAGGTTATACAACTAATTATATATATCTCTATTTTTTTTTAAATATGTAGCCTAACTGAAACAATTTGAAATGGACTGCAGTATCAATGTAGTCTAACTATTTTATGCCTAGAAGATATTAAGTATGGGTGATGATATTGTGTTTAGTTGTTAATTTATTATATTAACATTGGCGTTTCTTTTACGTCTGTTTATTTCTAATGTTTCTAGGATAGTAATGCAACAAAACCTTGTAACACTAGACCGTGGTAAAGAACTTAAAGAAAGTAGAAATAATACTATATCACGTAGTTTCATTTAATTGTCAATAAGAGATGTTGCTTTGTCCAATAATCAAACAAAACAACAAACTAAACAAACAATTACATGAGTAGACAATTACAGAAATTAAAGTACTCTGTGGTCTCACAGTTCCTCTGATCGATTTTTGAGAAATTGAATTGCGGCTTTGCGTACTAACTGATCTAATGATACATAAAACTGACTCAGTGAGTTACTAAAATCACGCTTTCTTAACTCTCTGCCCTGAATTTCCTCGCAAGTACACCATCGTGTCGTAATCCTCAACCATATCTGGAAACAGGATCCCATAACGTGCTTCGATGTTTACTTATCGAGAGTCAGTGTCAGTTTTATTGTAGTCGTCCTTGTAAAGGGATACGCGGAAAGGTCTCGAAATTTTGCCCTTTTTCGGTGTAGTAAGATTCCTGCATAAAAAAAGTTCGTGAACTGACTCTGCACATTCCGATAAGTTGCAAGGGAAGAAAAGGGAACGCATTGAAATTTCTCATTTAAACAAGCAACTATGCAAATCAAGGAATTAAAAAAAAATGTATATATATATATATATATATATATATACACACACACATACACACACACACACACATATATATATATATATATAAGGTCCAGTAATATATGCATACATATAAGATCCAGTCATTCTGTTTAAGAATATAGAGCTTGTACACAAGTTAGCCCTCCGATTCAAGTTTTCGACTGTGTTTTAACATCACCTCAGGATTCTCTCATCTCTGGTTTTGGGGTTTGCGATTCTCTTGCCGATATCAATGCAATGTCCACTTGCATATCGGCAACAGGATCTCTTAGGACATCTCTCAGACACCCCCATTTTCTATTTCTGATTTCAATGTGTGTCAGATCAAAACATTTAATATAGTTAAATAAAATATTATGAAGCTAGATATTTCCTAAAGGTTCTATAAGCGAATTCGTGACAATTACGTGTCATTTTGGATACGTACACTAGGTAAAGTTCAATATTTTTAGAATTTATTGTTCGTCAAATACCATGATCATTTTCCCAACCGAAAGTGTCCTACTGTCATGTGCTAATCTAACACCGTCTTTCAGTAAATTTACATAAACTGTTATGGCGTGATTCAGTAATAAACATAGATTATCTCTCTTCTAAATATTGTTTAAATCTTTTTAGCTTTTACAGTCTGAGTCAGTAACAAATATAATTTACCTCCACTAAACTTTATTTAAATCTTTTTAGCCTTTACGGTCTGAGTCAGTAACAAATATAATTTACCTCTACTAAACTTTATTTAAATCTTTTTAGCCTTTACGGTCTGAGTCAGCAACAATTATAATTTATCTATACTAAACTTTATTCACATCTTTTTAGCCTTTACGGTCTGAGTCAGTAACAAATATAATTTACCTCTACTAAACTTTATTTAAATCTTTTTAGCCTTTACGGTCTGAGTCAGCAACAAATATAATTTATCTATACTAAACTTTATTTAAATCTTTTTAGCCTTTACGGTCTGAGTCAGCAACAAATATAATTTATCTATACTAAACTTTATTCAAATCTTTTTAGCCTTTACGGTCTGAGTCAGTAACAAATACATTTTATCTCTACTAAACTTTATTTAAATCTTATTAGCCTTGACGGTCTGAGTCAGTAACAAATATAATTTATCTCCACTAAATTTTATTTCCATTTGTTTAAACCTTTACGTCCTGATTCAGTAATGAGTATAATTTTTCCCTACTGAATTTTGTTTACATGTTTTGAGTAGTTAAGGCGTAATTTAGTAATAAACATAGTTTATCTCTTTGCTAAACGTTGTTTAAATCTTTTTAGTTATTACTACGCCATTCAGTAACAAATATAGATTATCTCTGTACTAAATACCATTTAAATCTTTTTAGTTCTTTACGGCCTATTTCAGCGAATCATATATTTTATCTCTCTACCAAATATTGTTTAATTTTTTTAGTCGTTACGGTGTGATCTATCCAAAATGCATAATTTATTTCTATACTGAAAACTTTTTGTTCATTACATCATGATTACAATGTATAGCTGAATAAGTATAGTTTATTTCTATACTAAACTTTTTTAGAATTTTTTTGGCTGCTATAATATGATTCAGTTACAAATATAGTTTATGTCTCTAGTAAATATTAATTAAATCTTTTTAGCCGGTACGACATGATATAGTAAACTAGAATAGTTTATCTTCCTATTAAATTTTTTAAAAATCTTTTGAGCTTTTACGGCGTTATTCTGTAATAAATATGATTTGTCTGTATACTAAGTTTGCTTTAAATCTTTTAGCAGTTACGACATGTCTCATTAACAAGTATAGTTCATCTCTATACTAAACTTTCTTTAAATCTTCTTAGACGCCACAGTGTGATTCAGTAACAAATATGGTTTATTTTCATACAAAATTTAATTTCATTTTGTTTGTTGTTACAACGTGATTAAGTAACAAATATAGTTTATTTCTATACAAATTTTTATTTAAATCTTTTTAGCTGTTACGGAGTGATTCAGAAACAAGCATAGTTTACCTCTGTACTAAATTTCCTTTAAATATTTTTAGTTATTACTGCGTGATTCAGTAACAAATATCTTTTGCTTCTATGCTAGATTTTATGTAAATGTTTTTAATTGTTACGGCGTGATTTAGTAACAAATATAGTTTATTTCTATGCTAACTTCCATTTCAATTTTTTTAGCTGTTACGGAGTGGTTCAGAGACAAACATAGTTTACCTCTGTACCAAATTTCCTTTAAATCTTTTTAGTTATTACTACGTGATTCAGTAACAAATATAGTTTACATCTATGTTAGATTTTATATAAATCTTTTAAGTTGTTACGGCGTCATTTAGTAACAAATATAGTTTATCTCTACGCTAAGTTGTCTTTAAATTTTTTTAGTTGTTATGAAGTGATTTAGTAATAAATACAGGTTATCTTTATACTAAATGTCCTTTAAATCTTATTAATCTACATGGCATGATTCCGTAACAAGTATAGTTTATCTCTATACCAAATTTTATTTAAATATTTTTTGGCGGGTTCAGTAACAGCTTATCATAATTTTTATAAAAACAATTTATTATTTTTGTTGCGTTGGCGGATAAATAACGAGTATTTTGGGATAAAAATATTTTATAAATATATCTCAGTTTTTTATAATTGATTAAAAGTGATATACGCGCTATCATAATTGACTACGCATTTTAATCCTAAATTGACTTACGAATTTTCTCCGAGTCATTCAAGAATGAATGGAATCTCGGAGATTTGGAATGAACAATTTTGTCAATGAACTCATGAAGGTGGTTTCTCTCTTCTTCTCACCATTTAAGTTTTCTTAACGCAAAGTTTTACTTAATAACTTATGTAGATAAAAGTCGAATTGCCCCATATCTGGTGAATAATGGAGTTGTGCAATAATTTCCCATCCTAGCTCCAATAATTTTAATCTCGTAAAATTTTCAATGTGTGGGCGGGAATTATCATGGAAAGGAAAACTTTGCCATGTTATGGACGTTTCCAGTAGAGTTCAAGGCTCAGATTTTATTGCTGACTACAATACACTGTTCAACCATTTGAACGTATTTTGAAAAGATAAAAGTAGTTTGCACATATCTGCACAATAACTGATTTTATATTGATTCAAGTCACGGGGTATTGGCGCTTACAGGTATTGGCGCTTACAGGTATGCTTATCATATACAAGCCACTTCTCATCCTCAGTGGTAAGGTGGTTTAACCAGTTAAACGTACGTTGAAAAGATAAAAAGTGGTTTACTCGTGTCTGCACAACAACTGAGTTGATATCGGTCCATCTCAGGAGTATCCAAATACTAAAATTGTACACTTTTTTAATTTGTGTTAATGTTTGTTTACTGTAAGATAATTCAGGTTGCGCAGCTAAAACCCACGTCAAAAGTCTGAGATTTTCTTTAATCAATGGTTTTAATTTGTAAATATTAATATCAATCAGTCGAGCAGACCTAGATTAATGCCATAATGTAAAATCGCGATTTCTGGTCTGGAACCAGTGGAATAGAATATTTTTTTCATAATCTTCAGAGATCGCTTTGGTAGCTACTCTCTGATACGTGTTACATGTGACTTCGTTCGCCAAACTAAAATCCCAAAGCAAGCAATGACGTATATAGGTTTTAATGTCATCAATATTTTTTCCATTATTAGTCAAACTATAAATGAAGTTGAAGAACGCCGCTCTGTACATACACTTGAACGTAGAATGTTTACGAAATTTCTCTAAAATTGTAGATATTTTTCTAAAAATATTTGTTACTTATTAACACGCTTTTCATTTATTAACACATAGCCAATGCCGTCGTTTGGTATTTATTTCATTCAACTAACTCATAGAGATTATATTAGAATTAGTCTCACTAGTCACACAATGCACTAATTCACACTATGAGCAACAGTGTATTGAGATGCGCTCAAAAACATATGTCGTTTCATTATAAGGAGATCCAGTGGATCCATGGAGACGTTGTCACGCACAATTCTCGATCGTGTCAACAAGAAACAGCAATGCTTGATTATTTCAGTTTGCTTGTTACCGCTAGTTTTTTTTTGCAAACTAACAGCGAGCTTTAGGAATATTTATAGTAAGTAATCAGTTTTAGAATTAGTGTCGACTTTTATTTTTAAATTATGCTCACCCTGTTTTATTATTGTATATAAGTACTGTTGTTCTAATAGTCATATACTTATTTAACGTATATCATTATTGCACATAGATATTTCGATGTTATAATTACGTGTGGGGTTATTGTTAAGATTCTAGATTGTGTTTTGAGACATATAAGTTTCATTTTAATTTTTATCTATATAATATCCTATTAGTACTGAATAGATTGACATTTGCAGTGCAACATTTTTTTGTAATTTTTACGTAAACATATTAACAAAGTTTTCAGGAAATATAATATAGAATAATTTAAAAAAAAAGAAAAAGCAGTTTCTACTTATCTTTATTTTAAAAAATTTATTTCATTTATATCGACCACAACAATTTGACTAGCGGCTTAAAAAAATTCACCTGAAAATTTATTTAGGGAGCTATTTGTCAGTAAAAATAATCATAACTTGCAATCCGTCAGTCAGAAAATTTAACCCTTGCATTAACCTTGATAATGCTTGCAATTGTAGCAATACCGATTTACCGATGGAAGAAACCGTTTCAATTAACTATTAGCAGTTGCCATAACTCCTTATAATTCGTTTCGTAAACATATCCGCAATTTTTTAAATTTTACTTCTTTAGGCGCATTATGAAAAAAATGATGAGATTTAAATTTTACGAATGCAACAAAAATTTGAAAGAATGAAGTTGCTCATTATACAACATAAAATCTATAGGAAATCGACCCCATGAAGTTGCTGACTAAACATACATTTGCATAGTTTAATTGACTGATGAGTGGTCCACTATTTTATTTTTCTGCTGGCTTTCTACTGTAAGCCAATGAACTGCCAGATCGGTTCCAATTCGGTATGTTTTTATTTGTATTATTAATTATAAATATTACTTTGCCATTTATTAAATATTTACAATTAATGAATTAAAATAAGTATTTAGCATATTCATTTATTTTGATTTTTAATTAAACTTTATTCAGATTGTTTTAGTAAATTTAACAATTAATTATATACACGCGTTTATATTAAAATTGAATGAGGAGTATTCATTTAAATCTTTAATGTAATGAAATTAAATTTCATAATTAATTTAAATAATTTAATAAATAATAATAATAATAATTATTATTATTATTAATGATAATAATAACATTATATTAAATGATAGTGATAATGTTATGGCTGTTCCTGATAAAAACAAAAAAAATGTTTACTAAATGCTATGAGAAAACAATAAACTTGAAGCGCGATAATTTAGAAACAGTCTGGCGGATCATTGGCTTACAATTAAAAGCCATTAGAAAAATAAAATGGTAGACCACTCATCTGTCAAATACATTTTAAATTTAAAGCTTTAAATTTTAATTATACTATTGAATTTACATTTTATCTACCGTATTTATAATTACGCTGCTTACTAAATAAAGTTATTTTGTACTATGTAAAGATTAAAATGAAAAAGGTTCTTTTTTAATTATTCTTGCTATCATATGTTTGTTTATGAAATGAACGAAAGAAACAAGTTTTTTAATAAGAATACAATATGCATTTACGACTTAAGTTAAGAACAAAATACTAGTAGTGATACAGATATGTCGACGCATAGTATTTTACATGTCATATCATTGTGTCAACTCGATAACAATTATGTAATTTTATTATTGTATAATTTCATTAAAAAACTGATCGTTAAAGCAAATAATGTTTTTTAACAGTTTTTAAATGCGAAAGAACCGTTTGCAATTGTTTTATGGAGAACGAAAGCCTTGATTGGACACGTATGTTAAATGTGAGACAGATTAGATGAGAACGCTCTGCAATCAACTAAATAACGTAAAATATCGTTTAGTTGCACTAAGAATATATAGAAATCGAGCGTATTTTTATAAAAAATTATAAAAATACGCTTATATAACCAGATAACTCATTAAGAATAATCAAAGGAGTCTAAATTCAATGAGTTTACTGTTAACCATTGAGTAGTTCCCATGACTACCTCAGTCCTTCATCATCAGACCTTCGTGGTTACAAAATGAAACCAAGGGACTCGTTGAGACAAGTCAGATGAGACCAAACTCTATGGGTTTACTGTTAACCATTGAGAAGTTCCCATGGCAACCTCTCTCCTCCACCATCAGACCTTCGTGGTTACAAAATGAAACCAAGGGACTCGTTGAGACAAGTCAGATGAGACCAAACTCTATGGGTTTACTGTTAACCATTGAGAAGTTCCCATGGCAACCTCTCTCCTCCATAATTAGACCTTCGTGGTTACAAAATGTGACCAAATATCTTGTTGACACGAGTCAAATGAGTTCAAACTCGATACGTATTTGGAAGTTTCATGATTACCTCCCTCTTCCATCACCAGTCTTTAGTTGTTATAAAATGTAAATAAAGATCTCGTTGAGACAAATAAAATGAGCCTAAACTCTACAGGTTTACTGTTAATCGTTGAGAAGTTCCCATGATTACCTCCCTCCTCCGTCATCAGACCCTCATGATTACAACAAAGGTCTCGTTAAGATGAATCAAAAGAGCTCCTACTCTATGAGTTAACTGTTAACGATTGAGAAGTTCCCCATTACTAGATCCCTCTCCATTATCAGATCTTCGTAGTTATAATATGTAACCAAAGGTCTCTTTTAGACAACTCAAACGAGCCTAAACTCGATGTGTTCACTGTTAGCCAGTGAGAAGTACCTATGACCATCTCTTTCCTCCATCGTAACATTATTTCTGTGGTACCATATTATTGTATAGGACGTTTAGCAATTTAAAAAAAAATGAAATTATTCGAAATATATCTGATTGCGATATTTTCGAAATATATCACTATCATTTAATACTGCGATATTTTCCCGAGAAACGTTTTCTAAAATGAAAAAATAGACTTTTATTGCAGTCTTGCAAACCTTCGCGTCAAAACACTGTGATTGATATGTAAATTCCATAATGTTACAATCCCAAACGAAAAATTAATTTAAAAGGCGGAAATTCTATATCATTTATTTATATCATCATTCTATAGTAACATGTAAATATTGTTTATGGAATTCAATTTTTGTGATCAAGCTATCTCGCTCGCACAATTACTTGAAGTTGGTCACATATCAGTACATCATGATCTATGTGGTACATTTTACTTTTCATTCAATCGTAAATAAAAATATTTTGACCAAATGTATTGTAATTAAATACCATAAATAATTATTCTTAATCCAAAAATAATGACAAACAATAACCTAATATTTTTTATTCGTATTTTAATTACTCTGTTTTCATCAAGTTGCATAAATTTCAAATCGAATCTGTAGGGACTGATATTAAAAGTAACTGGTAATTTACTGGTTACATTTGTTTACACACATAGTTTAAATAGAAGTAACAAAAACAAGTAATAATAAAACCGTGTTAAAATGTAAAGAATATTTCAAATGTAATCTGTGTTTTTCTCTATTAGGCTTTTAACGTGGGCTTGGCTTCAAGTATATTTAACCAGAATGTAAATATACAAACAATTTTAATATCTATTTTATATTATCGTTAAATAACGAAGCGATCTAAATTCTATCGAACCGTTTTATTACTTCATTTCTTTATAAATGCATTTGAAAAGAATGTCAAAGGTCTAGCCATTGCACCCGTCTATGCAATATTAGAAATCAGCACACTGGCCTGAAGTATGCCGCATACTGGCCTGACATTTGCTTTCCATATCTATTCATAGAAAATGAAAGTGAGATTTTGATAAATTTTGCAATGGGTTTTTAGTTCATTGTTATATATAAAAATATATAAGTATGCTTGCCATAAAATGGTTTAAATTTGAACAAAAAATATTTAGTATTTTTTGTATGGACGGAATCACAAACTTGACTTTTCTCGCATCTGAAGGAAACTGACTCGTTCTCGCTCACAAGAAGCGTTGTTCCACATCAGGCGGTTCCTATAAAAGTGTAGCACGCACGTTTATGATTGCAGCTTTGTTCGGAAAATTGAGAAATATGAAATAAGTATATTTTTTAACTTTTGTGCTAATATCTTTTCTTATTTAATATATTATAACTAATATCTCACTATACTCACTATGGACGCTGTTTTTCAACGTTAATAATATAATCATAGTAAATATGACAATTATGCACCTTTGCGTGCTTTCATTATGATGTTTCAAATGATTCTGAAGTTAAGATGATATTGCTATTCAATTCCGTCAACACACGTGACTACACACGCATACGCCTTATGTAGTCCTTACTGCATATATATAATATAAGTCAAATATGAAGAAACTAGAAAATTACTTGCCTGGAACCATTATTTTAACCTTTTATAAATACCTAGTAAAATTTTTTAGATGATATCTAAATTTTAATTATATTTCATAGGACGCCATCAATGATGAATTAGCAGAACTCTTTTTTATCAAAAGCTTTACCCTGAAATTCCATAGGGCGCCATCTATGGTAAAGTAGTATAACCCTTGATAAATTATATATTTTCATACTTTACTCAATTTTTGTAAAGAAACCTGTCTAAAAAATGCAAATGTCCACGCAAGCGGAGCCGTGGACACAGGTAATGTAGTTCTTACTGTATATATATAACATAAGTCAAATATGCAGAAACTAGAAAATTTACCTGTATGGAATCATTCATTATTTTACCCTTTGATTAGTACCTAATATATTTTTTTAGATAATATCTTGATTTTGACTATATTTCATAGGGCGCCATCTATGATGAATTAGCAAAATTCTCGATTATCAAAAGCTTTTTCTGTGAAATTCCATAGGGCGCCATCCGTAGTAAAGTAATAAAACCATTGATAAGTTACATATTTTCATACTTTATTCAATTTTTTTTTAAAGAAACTTGTCTAAAAAATCAAAAGGTCCGCGTAAGCTGATTGATGGACACATATATGTAGTCCTTAATGAATATATAATACAAGTCAAATATTAAGAAACTAGAAATTAACTGCATGGAATCATTAATTAATTTACCCTTTGATAAGTATCTAATATATTTTTTTACAATAATAAATATTTTTTTTTTAAAATATCTTGATTTTGACTATATTTCATAGGGCGCCATCTATGATGAATTAGCAGAATTCTCGATTTTCAAAAGCTTTTTCGGTGAAATTCCATAGGGCGCCATCTATGGTAAAGTAGTAAAACTCTTTATCAATTATATATGTTCATATTTTATTCAATTTTTTTTAAGAAACCCGTCCAAAAAAATACAATAGTTTAGGCAGGTGGAGTCATGGACACAGGTATTTATTAATAAATTGACATATTATTGACAAAGCATTAAAAAGTTAATCTAGGAACATTTTTTTATAATAGTACCGTTATTTATTTGTTTTCAATCTGTAGGGGGAAAATAATTTTAAATTTACTAAGAATACTACCAAAATACTATAATTTCAGTACAGACATGCAGCCAGACAAACATATAACAGTTATTAATAAGAGCGTTCTCTAGTTTATTTTCTTTAACATTGTATATGTTTATTGTATGGCTCATTGCTTATCCATTTTATTAGAGTTTAAAATGAATTTACCGACTCATAATTTGTCTCTTATTAATAGGCGATCAGCGTCGGTGGCTGATTTGCATTAATATGTGTAAATTATTCATAGAGCGCCGTTTTATGAGACGTGCATTTTAACAGTTTAATAACTAATTCTGAGGATAATTTCAACAGATAAGATTGTTAAGGTTTTACTGTAATTTGTATAATAATTGCAAAGTATAATATAGGAAATGTATGATTATTACAAAGCCGTTTGATCGATAGGTTTAATTAGTCTCTTGCGAATGTGAATCCCAATTTGATATTTAGGGAAGTTTTTATAAATTTCCTTGTTGCGTAGATCCGCATTTGTCGCGACAAATTTCGAGGAAATTTCGCTACAGCTTTTCCGATCATGATTTGTAGACTCCAAAAAGGTCTTTCGTTCGAAAATTTATTATTTGTACCTACATATAAAATCATCGATAAAAACCGTACACGCCGCGTTCCATTTTGGTTAATTAATATTATTTTGTTATAAAAGCGATTTATTTATGTCAATTAATTGTGACTAATAAGCAAGCAAAAATAAAAAGTTAAAAACAAGTTTAAAAATTAAAAAAAAACAGCAGGAATCAGAGAGGACGAAAAGATCCGCACAAAACGGAGTCCGAGGACATTCGTATGTAAAAAAGGAATTTTTGTAGAAAATTGTTTGTAAAAATTGAACTGAAAAATCATTGTTAAAATTAATATAAAAACAAAATGGAGTGCGCGAAACTCAGTACAGGTTATAGAAGTGAATCTTTTTTGGCGATCTAAACCTCTATTTGTAATTATTGGCTGGGTGCGTGATATCAGCGCCGCCTAGCGTCCGCAATTTTAAAGGCGCGTCATTTTTATTGGTACACTTCAAAATCTAGTAAATGTATAAGTGAGCAATATTGGGCGGGTGCTAACCACAGAGTGGGGGTAACGAAATCGACCGCAGCGCTCACTGTAGCAGAAATAGAAATATTTAAAGGCGCCTGTTAAATATTGTCATAGATGCTAGAATGTACTTACTTATCATGTTTACTTCTGGAATCTGGAATCTGGAAACGCAGTTTAACAAAAATGCCAATTTCGCTGATGTCTTAATGAAAGAATATATATAAAAAACGATGTATTTTAAAAAGGTATCAGGTATTTAGGTATCAGTAGTCATTATTTCAGTATAAAAAATTGATTGGATTAAAATTACAATAATACCTTCATTTCTCATATTATACATTTTTTCACTATTTTCTCTTTAATTTTATAATTATATATTACATATTTAACAAACATACAAACATGAATGGTGATTTTAGGAGAAAAAGTTAAATAAGAGATTGATAACAATTTACAAAATTTTAAAAAGATGACGTCTATCTCAATTAATATTAACAAAAATATTTAATTCTACTACTCTTAAAAATTTATTATTATATCTTCAGTTTATGATTTTTTAAATTATAGATTAATAATTGGGAATAAAAGCATTTTAGCAACAATAATAATTTCACTGTTTATCAGCCCAAAAAAAAAACGAGAAATTTAAAGTTATTAAAGAGGACCCATGAAAATATAATTTAAAAAATATGTATTTCTGAAACTAAATATTTAAAAGTCATAATTATTTACCTTTTTAATACATTGTAAATTGTTATTATTAACATTTCTGTTTAGATATTTGCTGAATGTGTAGTATATAATTATAAATTTAAAGTGAAAATATTGAAAAATACTTCAGCAATAACGAAATAAAGATATTTATTGTAAGTAAATTTTTACAATACTGAGTCATATTTTTCAAATACGTAATTTTTATGTATATTATTTGACTTAAAATATCAATAAAATTAGTATTTTCGCTGTATTGAACTCGTATCTATTTTTCCTGCATTTAAAGCAAATTTTCTGAATATGACACGATATATGTAAAAGAACTTCAAGAAATAACAAATTCTAAATTTAAAGATTTCCAATGTTGAATTGGAAATTAGATAAAAAAATAAATGGATGGCTGGTATAAAATGCATTCCGTCTGACATTGTGATTAAAATATTATAAAATGGGTTATACCTTTATAATTTTGCTCATTTTGTTGAGCTTAAAACAAATGGGTATTATATATTCTAGGTACGGACAACTAAAATCTTATTATTATTCTTTAATAAAAGCATTTATTTAGATATTTTCCGTTATTTTTATATTATTCACGAAAACATTTAACAGAACCGTTCATTTGAAGCGTACTAATAAAATTGAAGCGCCTATAAAGTTGCGGACGGTAGGCGGCGCTGATATCACGCACCCAGCCAATACAAAATAACGAAATCCATGAATTATGACTTATGCTTATAATAAGCATTTTGTTCTTTATATTGTGTGCCTAAACACGTATCAATTGTTGCTTTTTATTTTTGTCAAAGAAAATTATGTATTATTCGTGTTTTCATAAAGTCATAATAATTTAAATTAGATTGTTTGTCTCGTTATTTATTGTAAAGTCGAAAAAATATCTAAATAAATGCTTTTATTATTAAGGAATAATAAAAAGATGTTAGTAGTTCGTACCCAGAATATATAATATCCTTTTGTTTTCAGCTCAACAAAATGAGTAAAATTATCAATGTATTACCCATATCATAACGTTCCAACCACAAACAATATCAGAAGGAACGCTTTTTATAGTAACTATCCATTTTTTGTTTTATTTATCTAATTTTCAATTCAATATTCTGTAAAATGTTTATTTGCTATTTCTTAAGTATTTTCACAATTTACTACACAATAAAAATTTGCTTTTAATATTTTTTTTTAAAAACAATGCCTAAAGTTTGTTATAAAAACAATGCATTTAAATAAAAACAACGTATTAACATAAAAAACGACGTATTTAAATTATAGGACTCAGCCGTGATTATTTTGTAATAAAAATTTATATTAAAACAAATCACTCACAATATATATTTGTATTTTTTTATTGCTAAAGTATTTTTCAACATTTTCACTTTAAATTAATTATTATATACAACAAACTCAGAAAATATAAACAGAAATATTAGTAATAAAAATTAAACAAGTTAAAAATAAGAATTCACTGTATTAAAAAGGTAAATAATTATAACGTTTAAATATTTTTTTTATGATTTATTGAATTTTTGGATTATAATTTTATTGATCGTCTTCACTTATTTCAAATTTTTTGTCTTTTGGGTTTTTCATTGATGCTAAAATGATTTTGCCCCAGTTATTAATTTATAATTTTTAAAAAAATCCAAAACTAAAATTTAACAATAAATTTTAAAAATTATTAGAATTTAATGTTTTGCTGAATGTCCCAATTAAACATTAATATTCATTAATGTTTAATATTTTTATTAATCTCTTGTTTAACTTTTTCTCTTATTAGCACCATTCATATTTATAGGTTCGTAAAGTATGTAGCATCCAATTAAAAATTTAAAGTGCAAATAGTAAAATAAATTTGCAATACAAAAAATGGAGGTATTACAGCGAGTAATGTTTTTATCCAATCTAATTTTCAAAATAAAATAATCGCGACTGAGACCAATTTTTTTTGGCACGTCCTCTTTTATGTATATATCCTTTCATTAGTAATGGCCATAAACTCACGTGTATTATCAAAGTATGACAACATACGTGAGTAAATTACATTGTTTACGACAATATTTAACTGGAGCCTTTAGATATTCCCATTTCTGCCACAGTGAGCGCTGGGGTCGATTTCGCTACCCCCACGCTGTAGTCCGCACCCGGCCAATATAGTAAGGGGTAAAACGGCAGAGAGAAAGAGAGAGAGAGAGAGACAGAGAGAGACAGATAGGGACAGAGGGACAGAGACAGATACAGACACAGAGAGAGAAAGTAAATATTAATTAGCTATAAATATTGAAATACATACAGCATATAAACAAATTAAAATATCACTCATAGCTCACTGTTTAGGATATCAACATTTATTTCTGAAATACATACAAACACACACTTCCGTCTTATTATTTCGCACTGATCCGTTTCTCTCGCTTATGCGTGCGCACGCGCACACCTTGTCTTTTTCTAATTCTATGCTCATCTTTGTCTTTCGTTTTCGCGCATGCGCACACTTCAAAGTTGCAAACGTGCTTAAGGGCAGAATAAATAAATTGAGTTAAATATTAGTAAGAATCATTAAAATCGAGTCTAGAATTGTGACCTGCGGCATGTCCTCATGTGTACATACTGGCATCACCATAGAACTGAGAGGCATATATTTTTCAAAGGCAAATTTTGATCGTAACAGTTGTTTAACAATTGTTTTGTTTTTACAGGAATTTCTTTCCAGAAAGCTATATTAAAAGAATTATTATTAGTTAAAGTAGCCGTCGCCGTGGTGTGTTGGGTCGATAACAAGGCATACGGCCTTTGACGATGCGGCGCACCGCGGAGACCCGCGAGAACGCGGGTTCGATTCCCGGCCGTTCGTCGAACTGGGCTGGACTCGTGTTATGGGCTGGACTGGGTTATGTCTGTAAGAGATTGCTCTCGTAGCAATACGTTCGCCATGGGTATCAATTAGATACATTAAAGTAGATAAATAAATAAATTATCCGTGTTATAATTATGCTCTCGATTTACTCGATTCTCATAATAACTCTTCCTTTACCAATAAAAAAATTATGGCAACTGGTATCAGGAACTCCATGCTTTTATTTACAGTTATTTTTTCATCAGGGACTCTAAACCAAAATCTTTATTAAGGAATCTTTATTCAAGATATTTTTTTATTTGGTTTTAAACCAAAATTTTACTCACTCATTTCCCTTCTTAACGTTTTCTTTTTTATATTTAATACTGTTAACTTTGTTTTCTTATTGTCAAAAATACGAATCAGGAAAGAAGTATATAAAATGATTGGTTGCTGTATATAATTTGTATGGAAATAATTTTGTTACTTTGATCTTTTTGCAAAATAAATCGCGCACCACCTTCGTAACTATCCCAGTATGTCTTTTGAAATATATGTGTATGTATGTATGTATATATTTATATATATATATATATATATATATATATATATATATATATATATACATATATATATATATCCTTTGAACAGGTAAAAGTGATTATTCGTAGATTTAATTAAATCAGTCATTTTATTAGTTCAAGAAATCTTTAATTTGAAATATATTTTAATTTTAAGACCTGAGTATCTACTAAGGGTATTTTTTTAAAAATTGTCCATCGTTTTTCACCTGATCTGTTTTATGTGGTTTATTTGGAAGTGGTTTCATTTAGTAGTTTGGTGCTCCTGGGGCCAGAAAACAAAATTAGAAACATCGTCTGCAATAAATTACCAACTGTAAACGAAATACAATTATGCAGATGAATCTTGGCTGAGTAATCTTCAATAATCTCGCCCTCAGAATTACGTGTGAGATAAAACAAAATTAGTGACTAAAATACAAGCGTTTACTTTGCGTTTTGGCCTTGTTTGGTATCAAAAAGGCTACAGTCATTTTGATAACAAAAAAAAATTATCAAATACATAGGTGCTTCAAATTAAACAAATATATTCTATGCATCTGTCTAGCCTTTTACGAATCTTGTTTTGTTCTGTTTTCCAGTAAGAATTAGGAAAGAAATACTGATAAGGGTTGAAATCTAACTTTCCCACTAACCCTAGCCATCTTCAGTACATGCGTTCTTGGCCTCAAACTCTTGCTAATTAATTTAAAAAGAAAGTGTTTCTCAATTCGATCCTTACTTCTTTTTATGTATGAAAAAGCTGTGTTTATTCGAATGAAACTTTAAACATTTTCTTCATACTTATTATTTTATTAGAAATCGATTCCTTTTCTTTTATTTTTAGCTTTAAAAATATATCGAAAATATTTTTGAACTAATTTCTCAAAAATGTAGTCGTTGTCCCAAGACTATCCTTTAGAATAATAACAAAAAAAATCCGAATTGGAATATTGGGTTACGTTAACGAGATGTAAGCATTAAATACGATATTTACGCTAATTAAATAAGTTCGTAACTTGAGAAATCGTAACGTCTCAGTTTCTAAGTTATAAGCCCTGATGGTTTTTCATTAGAAAATATATCGTTTCGTTAGATCTGTTTTTTTCCATAACTATTCACTCAGACACTAATTTCTACTGCTCTCAGTACCACGACATGTACACTATTTCTCTATGTACATAAAATAAAACACAACGTTTGTATGTCTGACTTTCTGTCTGTTCGCTTATAACTTGAGTTTTACTTGATGGATTTTAATGTGATTTTCATCGTAGTGTCACATCCTGTTATGTCGAAAAAGAACAGTTATGGAGTTATGTTTATATTTATTGGGTATATCCTAGAATGTGAAATAACACAAAGCGCTATGTATAAAAAAGGGCTAGACTTGCTACAAAAATAATTGAAATCTTTTTTTCAGAGAAGTAACTCCTGTACAAGTTTTTTTTAATTCAAGATTTTTGAAATTGACGCATTTTAATGATTTTTATTTATAGTTTATTTTTATTCTTATTTTTATTTACAATCTAGTGGTGGAATTGTGTAAATAAAAACAAATAATGTAATGATTGGTAATATAAAACAGAAAATATATTGTCTAATATTTGCTAAACTACATTCTCCTTACGAGACATGTATTGATAGGATGAGGACACTAAACAATTTTATTTTAACATTAAAAAAAAACAATGTTTTACACAAAGTATTTTTAATTTTAATTTACACAAAATAAATTTATTTTCTACAAAAAATGTCTAAGCTGTTTTTGTTGTAAGTTTGGACATTCTCGACGTATTTAAGAAAAAAACATTTTTGAAGATGGCGGCTGAAGTAAAAAACTTCGCGTTGCGAAATTTATACTCAAAAATGACCCAACTATTTCCGACTGAAAATCTCTACTGTAGAATTGTGCACTATAATAGATTTAAAAAAAAATTTACTAAAGAAAATTTATTAAAGAAAATTTACCTAAACGTTGTACTGCAAAAAAAAGACTAAACCAATAAAGTGCCTGTTGGAAAATATTTAAGTTAGACTGATTCATTGTTCATATTACTAAACGTAGTCGATCAAAAAATTTAATCAAATGTACAATTATACTATCGGGGGGTGAAACTGAACAATTTTAAATGGAACTTCATATGTATCCCTTTTCAATGTCACCCCGTTTAAAAGGAAAAAAAAATAAAATTAATGTGAAAATAAATTTACAGTCTCATTTTACATGTATAGATATGTAACGTCTCGTTTTACACGTATAGATATATAATGTCTCGTTTTACACGTATGGATATGTAATGTCTGGTTTTACACGTATGGATATGTAATATGGATTTTATGATTAATATTAGAAGAAAGATATGAAACACGATTTCCACATTTCTGGAAAATTACCTAAAATTCTAAAGCAATTCACCCTTAAATCTACGACAGCCAACTTTAAGGCCGGTACTTGAGTCTTGTTAATTGGCATCACAATCCTATTTGAAGAAAAACCGCACTCTCTTGATCCCACAGGAGAAGACAAATATTTTGAAGGGCTGTACAGAAAAGTTGTAACCTCCTTTTCGCACCTTTAATGGCTGATAAAGGGCAATTCGTAGTGGTAGTTTACGTTACCATCTTTTCTGTAACGTATTTTATCCAAATTAAATATTTTATAAAATTATTAAATATTCATAAAAATATACTTGCCTATTTTCGCATCTTTAGGGGTAGAATCTTATAACACCCCTTTCAAAGGGAGCCTTAACGTATCTTCTATTTTTTATGTTTCTAGGTATATTACTTGAAGCCGATCATTGATATGTCTGTCACACAATCTATCGTCCTCTGTACATATTTGCAACGGAGTCACCACGGCAAAGTTATCTAGTAAATGCGTAAAAAAAATCATCCAACTGTTATTATCTTCGAGGTAACTGATATAAATACTCATAAGCAACACTAACCATTTTTTTGTTTTTTAAATCCGTTAAAAACATTTCAATGGACACATACTTAAGGATAATGGTAACAAACGAGCAATAAATTTACTAAATAGCTAGCAGATTAAATTTTGTGATTAAGTTTTAATTAATGACTCCTAAAACGCCCTTAAGAGCGTTTACCGGGGTAATTTAGCTCGTATTGTGAGGATTAAGCGAAGATGTAAGAGCAGGAACAGAAGTGGAACCGGTCTCATGCGGCCTCAGCGCCTGATGCAAGGACATCTGGCCCATTAGGAATGTGGATCAATTTGCGGTTGATTTTCGGGTTATATTTTTGGTTCATTAAAATCAGGGGCACGTGATGCTGCAAAGACTGTCAGAATTTTTTATTTTATTTTTATTCGGAGCTCTATTTAAATGATTTCTGAACTATTTCTTAAAATTTACATATTTATGAACAATAAATCGGTACGAGGCGGAAACTGGGCAGCATAGTTTGCATGCGATTTCGATTCGGAATGTTTTAGATAAGTAAAGTTGTCTTTGGCTTTTTTTTATTTATTTATTTACGTACTTTAATGTATACAATTAATACATATGGCGGACTTATTGCCGCGAGAGCAATTTCTTACAGCCAACCATATTAATTAGTAGTTTTAGTATATTTAAAACTTAAAAATTTTATTTTTACTTTATATAGTTATTCGAATGTTTCAGTAAAAGTAAGAATAGTCCATAATTAGAGGACGAAGGTTTTTTGTGACCTTTTTGATGTTACGATCTGGAAACAAAGGGGATATATAATCATGTAAAGAACTTCAATAGAGTATTTTTTAAGATTTAGTGGTCGAATAAGGAAGTTCGTAAACAATATCGTTTTAAATAGTTCTTTCAGTTTAAAGGGTTAAACGTACCAAATCCCCTGAAAAATTGGTGTTCCAAATGATTATTTTTAAGGATATATAAATAAAATAAACAACATATAAATGACACTGTATTTATTGTTAAAAAAGTATTATTCTTTTTTCGATTAGTTAATCAGTATTGTTAGAAGTTAACCTTAACGCTGGAATACTGTTTAACTCTCCGCAACATAATTTAATTCAGGATGTATGAATCTGAAAAATTGAAAGAGATTTTTCTAATACAACGTTGTAGTTACAATTTACCTTAGAAATATTTCTTTAAACGCTAAGCGTATAATTGTAAACGCCATAATTTAATTTTTTTTAAGTTAATAAATTTGTTACGATATAAATAAAATATTATATTACAAGAATATTTCTGAAATTTTCAAATTTATTTATCCCGAAAGGAGTAATGAGGCGGATGGTATTTATTTCGACTTTGTGAAACCTCTAATAACATTTATTAACTAATGAAAAGAAACAGAAATACATTTTTTTCCACGCTCCTTTTAAAAAAATCATATAAAACACCGATTTTTATGGAATTGGACGTATACCATGTGGATTTAACAGTTCGACATTAAATGAATCCTCAAAAACTAGATGGTGTTTTTCAAACGTACACCAAATATCAATTAACAAAATTCAGTTGTTTAGTCGTATGAATAGTTTTGAGCAATTTGTAATTTTAAACACCATGTATTTTCACGAAAAAATCGCTAGGCCTTTACGTTGCTGCAACAACACCTTTGTGTAAAGTTATTTTATTTCTTAATTACAGGCAAATAGTAAAATAATTCTAATACCTGTGTCATAAGAGTCATAATTCGTTACGAGCACCCCTCCGAGCAAAGGTCAGTAACATAAACAATGTACATGGTGTTTACGTTTTGTTTATATTTAAATGCTATTTAATTTGTTTGGATTTTTTTTTATTCTTGGCGTAATTGTTTATTTCACTATTTTAAAGTATTTATGAAAACTAGTACTGACTGGATTTTCATTTAATGTCGAACAATCAAATCCACATGGTGTAACTCCTTAAGACCAATTGGGCATTTGACTATTTTTTTTTAATTTCATTAATCATAATTTCAAGGTACAAGCTGATGAAGAGTGAAAATTTGTTTTCAATAATCTTAAAAATTTATCGAGTTATAAAAGTTTAAATTTAACCTTTAGAGAAGGACGGCAATACTGTGTTGTGAGGTCATTTTTAATTTTGCACATTATATTCTACGAGAGGAAAATAGACAAGAAGACGTTAACTACATCTTCCGCTAAACTTTTTAAAAAAATTACGTATGTTGAAATTAAGAAAAAATGTTTTTTATTTTTTTTATTAAGTTACTCCTCATATTTCGGACTTGGAGACATAAAATATTTTAATTATGCATTCCAGCGATTATTTTGCCAGTAAAGAAGTTTTTTGTAGTACCCTTCATGATATATGATCCTCCAAAGAGATTTGTAATCACCCTAACTATTTAACCACTTATGTTACAAATTTAAAAAACACGTTATAACTGCATTTGATAAGTACATCAAGGTACTTGTCGTACGTCTGTGAAGTTGCGCTAGGCAAATGTTATTTGCATGGCGAATAAAAATATTAAGGTTTGTAGATAGTTATGAATAAGAAATATTATGTATCCTTAAATGATTAATTTAAATAATTAATATACTAACTTATAAATGTCTATCCACTCGTGGAGTGAGGTCTATTTGTATTTAACAAGTTTATATTATTAGTTATCCGCACCTAAAGAAGAAAAATTAAACATTTATGGCATATAAACAGTATTTGCCCCTTTGCCACAGCTTCCCAAGTTCTGTTTTTATGAAAAGGTCGAAATTCGGAATAAGTATAATAAACGTTAGTTTAATCGTTACCACGTAAAATAAAAGTTAAACTTAAATTTTGAAAGTTTAATTTTAGGTCGATAAAAGTAAGGCCAAATTATAGCGTTAGTAGGTGCCATCGCACGAAGTTTAAATACATAATTTATATAAAAAACAAGTCCAACAAAAAGTTGATAGAAGAAAAGGTTTTAAAAGCACATTCAAAATAAATATCCATAGTTCTGTCCATAGTTATTATTAATTCAATTGTTAATACGTTGATATTTAACAATTGACTTTTAAAGCCCTTTATTTTGCTGCTACTCATAATTGGTTCACATACAATCAATTTATTGACTGATTACTGTGTAGTATTCTACAGTCATTGTATTTGATACGTCATCGTGTTTGTAAAATAAAATAATTGCCGCCTATAGCAAACAGGTAATTTATTAAAACAAAATGAATGACGTATTTGTGAAAATCATTTTCATAGTTTAGGCACAACCCTTGACACTCCATACAAGTAAACAGATTTAATTATCTACACTATTCGACACGTACTCGTCTATCCGTATCCGTATGTAATGTGCGTAAATTAATGTAGGGCTGCCAGCAGTGTGCAGATAAAGAATGTTCACTATTACTACATATCGGTCTCGATCGTTGCGGGCAATCGCGCTGATAGACGAGTTGACGCTATACGTTAGCAACATAGTTGTTTCTCTTTCTAACCAATAGCGTCTATCGAAAGACTGTATCGATAGCACGCTGGTGCAGTAAATTTGTACTGGCGCGCACGTCTTTATTATTACCTAATTGTAAAAATTTAATTAAATAAGTAACTATTTTATACTATCCATAATTGCGTGATAGTGAGTTGATAATAATAATATTAAGATAGAATTTGAAAAAGGTGCTTAGTATGTATTTTAAAAACCAAATTAAATCTTAAATATTAATAAAATTTATTTATTTACAAATATGATACATGGAAATATTGTCTACGTTGTACTTTTGACTTGATTAGATTTTCTTCATGTGAAAGAAGTCTTAATAAACAATGTAATAAGCCTATGGCCGACACTACAAGGACACTTTTTCCAACCACATTGCGTTCAAACGGAACAATGACTTTTAAGAACAGTTTTAAATTTAAAATTGCTCAGTGACATGTTTGTAGACATAAAATTATAGGCACTAATTAAATAAGTGGCTTATACATAATAAAATGATTTACAACAAAAGAAAAAAGGGAGACAAATAAATGTCCTGTCATCATTGATTTTATTGAAGTTAAACTCAACAAAACATCGCAAAATTGAAGTAATACACACGCGCACGCAACAAGCGGCAACCTAGGAACGCGTACCCTCGATCGTACCCCTTATCTACGTGTGACGTTAAACTGGCGGGTGGAGGTGATTGTCGCTTTTTTACGCAGTAAGCATTTCTTTGATTTAGGAGCTACGATGGAACATACATAATTTGTCCACATACATGCATATATTCATACATACATACATACATAGGTACTTATATACATAGCATTAATTCCACAACTCGAGTATTAATAAAATGTTCTTTTATTTTTCCACCTTTCCTTTTATATCAGGTTAAAACACGCGTTCACACTGCGTATATGCAAGTGTTGAAATGTTTTATCCCATAATTCCGTTATTATTAACTACTCTCATTAAGTTGCTATTAACTTATGATTATCTCTACGTTAAAATAAAATTGACGTCGAGTTAAAATATCAATCAACAATCATTTACTTGTTACAATGTATACTTATATTAATTGTTATTTTTAAATAATAATTTCATAATCACAAAATCCAGTTTTTTGATTCGTATTGAATCTTTATTTAATTTTTATCGACGACTTTAAAAAGATGTAATGTTTTGTTTGTTATCTGAGAGTGTTTTAATAAGTTACTAAGTTTAAGTGTAATCATTATATATTGTTATATACATATACTTTGTGATCAAATTGTGGCCAGATTTTACTAAGTTTAAGTGTAATCATTATATATTGTTATATACATATACTTTGTAATCAAATTGTGGCCAGATTTCCTATTTAATAAGTTACTAAGTTTAAGTGTAATCATTATATATTCTTATATACATATACTTTGTAATCAAACTGTGGCCAAATTTCGTAACTGGAGAACTATGATCAGAAACGGATTATCTTGGTACAAAGTAATGAAGAAGGCCCAGGCCCAGCTCTTGTGTCATTGAAGAAGTACTAGTGTTAATTTTAGCAAATTGTTTCAATATTTCATTTATTATCTTGGACTTCTTCATAAATTATTTGATTTTGATCAAAATCTTATCTTATTAAGGGGTTATATCTAGTTTTAATTAAAAAAACCTTTTCTTAATTCAAGTTATCAAAGTAGAAATTATAGAAAATATTTGAAAATACACTTTTGAAATTCAAACTTGTTGGAAAAAGTAATTTGAAGGAATTATTTATTTATTGAAAAACTCACAAAACAAGTTACAGTTATGTAAATGTATAATAAAAAGAAAAAAACGTAAAACTACAATATAACTCTAATTATGTACCCACAAAATCGTTATAGTATTTATGTATACATTTTCAATGTTTACTCGTGTTATTATAAATATTACAAAATGTATTGATCAATATTAAAGTTAGTATTAACTTAGAATTATATTATTTTCAACATACTGAACAAGACATTAATTCTACCGTAGCTGGTTTTAATTTATAAAAAATATATTTTGTGTTTCCTTTAAAAATGTCCAACTCCGGATATTGAGAAATAATATCGTTATCCAATCGGCACATTTGAATTACGGGGTTATAAAAAGAGGTATTTTTGTTATAATCTTTTAGTACAAATAAATTCTGAGTCGAGTGTTGAAGTTATAGAGAGAGGAGATAGGGACAATCAACCTGCGAATGTATGATTTTATATGAATATAATAGATCAGCGCTTTTTCTCCGTGCAACTAGTGATGACAAATTAAATCTCTGTAGTTGGATTTCATAGGATCTATACTCTCGTCCAAGATGAAGTCTGTAGCAAAGAATATCCAAAAACCTCTTTTTTTAGTTTTTCAATTCTATCACTGTGCGATTTGTAGTGTGGAGACAGAAGAACTGACCCGTATTCGAGGATACTTCTGCTTAGTGAACAATATAAATATGTAAAAGTGATGGTTTTTAATTTTTTTAGTGGAACGAGGTATGAATCCTAGAAGTTAGGTACATTTATGAACAATGTGATCGTAGTGAGAACGGAATGTCAGTTTTTCATCAAAGAAAACTCAGAGATCTCTAACGACAGACTTACGTTCTAGGGTTGGGCCGCCCAATACGTACTTAAATAAAAATAATTTTTTTAAAGTAGTGCAGGAGATAATAAAACACTTGTTGACATTCAGGAACATCCTATTAGAGGCACAACACTCGGCTAATTCTTTTGTTATTGCAATCGTTGTTTTTATTATTACACTCGGCTAATACAAATAGATTTTGTTGTAAATTTAGACAGTGTTTAACGTCAAATAATTCATACTACAAATGAGTATACTTGCTGCCATCGAGGCCATTGTAAACTTCATTTAAAAAAAATAACCCTATTGACAATGAACACAATGTCCGTGTTCATTGTTATTTATTAAAAGTAATTGGTAACATAACAATAAATAACTATTAGTCAAAAAAAAGAAATTGTTTTTAAAAATCTTTTAATCAAAGTTAATACAAATATATTCAATATTTGAAAACTTTTAATAATTCTTGTTAAAAAAGTTAATGGCTTTTTTTCCAGGGTTGCTAAAACAAGAAACTTTTATAATTTCCTTATACATTTTACAGTTTTAGAACAATTTGCACAGAATATTATTAGCTTCAAGTGAAGATTTTAATTAATATGTAGTCAAATATTAATTTTTTTTATATGTCATAAAGAATAAGCGAGAGCGAAATAGCTTTCGTAATATTTTTATTTTTAAATTTCTTTTTAGATTTTGAGTCGAGTATCATTTGGGCAACCTTTAAATTGCCATACAAATGAGACTTCCCTTGCCCTCCAATTTTTCAGCTATGTATTTTAATGTTCTGAAAAACGTTTGATTAATACTTTCAATCAAAATCATCTTGCGTTAATAATTTCAATATAAAAAGGCAACGTCAAACCTCTTTTTATGGGCGTTCCGATACACCCTTGACCGGTTTTTCCATTCTAAGCAGAATTTTAAACAAACGATAGATTTTTTACAATTTTAATGTCACGGCCACGGTTTTATTTTAAATGTTAAATTTAGTTTGACTCCAGAGTACACTTACCAAGATTCAAGCCCAAATGTGGTTTAAAAGAAAAAAAACATTTGGCATTTTTGTGACCAGTTTTTACAGACATTCCTCACTTGCGATGCGATTACGGTGGCAATGCGAGTAAATACGACCTTGACACTTGTTTATTTCACATTCTTGTATCACGTTTTTCTTTCGCTACTTGTTGTGTTATGCAGGTAGAAAAGTGGCAAAATTAATAAACTACTTGAGTTGCCAACAACTTGGCACGATTTCTTATTACACGACAGACTTTTTAACAATGCTTTGTATACAACTTGGCACTTGAAAGATTGAATAATTAAATAGATTATTTGTTAACTTAATAATCTTCTTCTCTGTTTCTTTAATGGCTTGACAGCCCAGGATGGGCTGTCAAGCCATTGAAGAAAAGAGCAGAAGAAAAGGCAGGGCCTTTCGCAGAATCAACTCCCAAGCTCTCCTGTTCTTGGCCAAAGACATCCAGTTCGTTACACTTATGATTGAAAGTCTTTTTTCAGGCAGTCAAGCCACCTAAGTTTAGGTCCTCCTCTTTTTCGAGAGCCCAATGATCTGGCTGAGAGGATATTTTTTGTTGCCTGACTGTCGTCCATTCTGCTCAAGTGCCCTGTACATTTTATTCTCTGAATTGCGATGTATTTGGACACATCTGGTTCTTTAAATAATTTGTAAAGTTCAGAGTTAGTTCTTCTTCTCCAGATGTTATTACATTCTAGATCATCAATAATACTTCTTAAAATCTTTCTTTCAAAAAGAGAACTTAATAATATAACTTGTTAAATACGAGTAGACATTAGTAGCACTACGATCGTTACGTACACACTTAAGCATATGTAAATATTTAAGTATTAAGAATCAATTTTTTTTAAAAATATTCCCGGTAAACTTGTGGCAATATTTTTTTTCCTTAATTTTAACTGCAATACTTTCTGTGAGGGGAGGGGGTGCAGACAATATTTTTCCTGGACAAATTTTCTTATATAAACAATAAATATTTCTGAATAAATTTTCAGCAATATCTCTAGAATTATCCTACGAAAAATTCTTAAAAGGAATCCTAAATTCTATTTTAATTTATGCCATATGCGTTAAATTAAATGGAAAAAAAAATTTAGTTTCCTCCTTCAAAATTCCCACATAAATATTTTTATATGTTAATTGAAATATTTGCGGTTCAGTATGCTTCATAAATATGCTTAATTTCTAGTTTCCATGTCAGATATCTTCTGAGAAAAACCGCTGTGACAGAGGAGCATATGAGTAATTTGAGTCACGAAAACCTTAAAAGAATATGGAACATTCATGGGGTGATCCATTTTAAAGAATTTGTAGACATTTGGATATTAATGTTATTGTATATTACGTAATATTCCACATAATATAATATATTAAACGAAAAAGGAATAAAGATCTTAATTAACCCCTCTTTACTTATTATATTCAATACATTTGGGTATTAATGTTATTCTACATGACATGATGTCCCACATAATATATTGAAGGAAAAAGAAATAAAGATCTTAATTAACCCCTCTTTAATTTTTATGTTGATTACATTTGGGTATTAATGTTGTTCTACATTACATGACGTCCCACATAATATATAAATGGAAAAGAAATGAAGTACTTAATTATCCTCTCTTTAATTCTTATATTGATTACATTTGGGTATTAATGTTGTTCTATATTACATGACGTCTCACATAATATATTAAACGAAAAAGAAATGAAGTACTTAATTATCCCCTCTTTAATTCTTATATTGATTACATTTGGGTATTAATGTTGTTCTATATTACATGATATCTCACATAATATATAAAACGAAAAAGAAATGAAGTACTTAATTATCCCCTCTTTAATTCTTATATTGATTACATTTGGGTATTAATGTTGTTCTACATTACATGACGTCTCACATAATATATAAAACGAAAAAGAAATGAAGTACTTAATTATCCCCTCTTTAATTCTTATATTGATTACATTTGGGTATTAATGTTGTTCTACATTACATGACGTCTCACATAATATATAAAACGAAAAAGAAATGAAGTACTTAATTATCCCCTCTTTAATTCTTATATTGATTACATTTGGGTATTAATGTTGTTCTATATTACATGATATCTCACATAATATATAAAACGAAAAAGAAATGAAGTACTTAATTAACCCCTCTTTAATTCTTATATTCATTACATTTGGGTATTAATGTTGTTCTACATTACATGACGTCTCACATAATATATTAAACGAAAAAGAAATGAAGTACTTAATTATCCCCTCTTTAATTCTTATATTGATTACATTTGGGTATTAATGTTGTTCTATATTACATGATATCTCACATAATATATAAAACGGAAAATAAATTTAGGTCCAAATTCTAGGGTCCTTATTAATTCTTATATTGGTTACATTTGAGTATTAATATTTTTCTAAATTAATACTTATCAATATAAGAATTAAAGAGGGGTTAACTAAAAGTCTTAATTTTTTTTCGTTTAATATGTTATGTGGGATATTATTTGAAGAACACAAAAAATATTTTTTATGGTTGTAACTTGGGTATTTGTAAATTATAAAAAGAAATACGTGAAAATCGAATGTTATTTCATCTTATATGAATGTTATTTCATCTATATCAACGAAGCTACTGGGCCAAAAATTATGATAAAACACTGTTGGTAATATCTGACTAGGGGATTACGGGAAAGCTGTAGCAACTGTCCTAGATTTTATAATTTTTCTACATATATATATATATATATATATATATATATATACACATATATATATATATACATAAATACATATATATATATATATATATATATATATATATATTTACCATGTTTTGTGCCTGTGATAGATATAGTAGCCAATATTATAAATTTACGCTGTAAAAAATTAATATTTTTAAAAAGTTTAATGGAAATGCTATCTACCCTTAAATATTTATACGTGCCTGAACAGTCAGTACAAGTTCTCGTCGTAGTTAGTACAAGTTTTAATAGAATTCTTAGTACAAGTTCTTGCAGTGCTTGGGCGGTTATTCAAGAAATCATGTGTTGTTAGCCAAAGTTGCTTTAACGAAAGTTGAAAATATGTCTCGTCCATTATTAGATTATGCAATATTTCTATGGTAACATCTATATTTGTGTATCTTTTTGTTTGTTTTATTAAAGTGTTTCTTTATAAGTTGAAGAGATTTACTAAAAATAAAAAAAAAATTTCTACTAACTTGTCGTAAAAATTACTCTGATATACCTATGAGAAGTAGTTTCACTGATTCATGTAAAGAATGTCAATAATTTTGACTTCAGCCTACTAATTGACCAAAATCTCATATGGTTTTCTCAAGAAAATGATATTAGTCGTAAGATTTTTTTTAAAATACTCTCTCCCAAATGGCTTCAAACTTTTCTTCCATTGCGAATTTAAAGTACACGATTGTCAAACTTTAATTCTGCTATTCTCGATCATGGAGATGTGTATTATTCTAATATAATAGAACATTTACTCAATAAATTAGAACGATTTCAAAACTTGTGTATTCGATACATTTTAGGCCTTAAAAAATTTGACCCTGTATCTGAGTATCGTTCACGTCTTAAATGGTTAAAGATTCATCATCGACGCAATCTCCATCTTCTATGTTTTGCATGTAATATCCTCAATAATCCCGTTACACCTTCATACCTTAAATCTAGATTCCTATACCTGTTATCCCACGACCTCGAACTGCGATCGAGAAAAAAGTATACGCTCCTAATCCATCAACATAGAACCAAATTTTATGGAGCATTCTTCACCGTATATTCTACTCGATTGTGGAGTGAACTGACTACAAATATACAAAGTGCGCCCTCGTTGTCTGTGTTCAAAAGTCGTCTGAAAATATATAACCTGTCATAATTTGGCAGATCCTAATCCCTTCCATTATAACCCATCCTTATCCCTCGCTACTCCTAAAGTGTCGTTTTGCTTTGGTTTTACTAAATATGTATTATTTTATTTCCATATATTATTATATATTTTAAGTTGTAACTAGAATTAATTAATGTTTAAAAACACTTACAGTCTGCTACAGTACTTAATGTTCTTATCTAATTCATTGTGGTTGGCGGGAAGATTTCGCTGTAAGAGTTGCTTGCAGAAAAATAAATAAAAAAATATTTTAAATTTAATTGTGATATAAAAGTTTGCTTATAATGAAACTATGACACAAAAAAACGTGAGTTTTAATGATATATTAATATAATTCTTGAAAGGTTGAATTAGTAAGCGCGAGCTAAGGTGACTAGATAAATATCCGATCTGCACTAATTTTTTTTTTAATTTAAGCTCTTATTGTAGTTTCACTTCAATAACTATTATAAAATATATTTCAAAATAATAAGTTGGTTATACGCTTCATGCCAATTTCGAGCATCCATTTAAGGTTCACTACATTTATCATAATTACTATCACATGGAAGAGTGAGCACTGTTGAAAATAAGTCTCTTCCATAAACTCCCACAAAAATCGACCGATGGTTTCTCACTATTGTTAACACTTCTTCTGTTCACCTAGCGAGGGACGTCCCATTTTTCGACATCCGGTATCTGGTCGCCCTTCAAGAACCTTCCTTCCCCAAACCTGCCCATTCCCAATTCAGGCTACCAATATACGAGCTATGTCAGTAATGTTAGTTCTCTTACAGGTATTTTTATTATAGATCATGTCTCATAGGGTTATCTTGAGCAAAGTTCTTTCTATGGCTTGCTGAGTGGTTTGGAGTCTTTTTACGAGGTCAATAGTAAGTGTCTAAGTCTGATTTTCACTGTACCCACTGGTACCACGTACCCACTGGTAACATGTGGTTGTACACTCTTGTCTTCAAATATTTGGATATTTTGGATGAGATGATATGGTAAAGTCTCCCGAACACAGTCCAACTGAGTCAGATCCTCCCATTAATAATTATCATCATGATAAGCCATCCTCAACCATTTTGGTGTAGCGTCTTTGAATCTGCACTACTCCGTTCTATTTTGGGATGTTTGGATCCAGTTTGTGCCTGCCACTGTCTTTACGTAATCTTTTAACCACATCGTCCAATTTATCTTATGCACTCCCAGAATCTTTAAGAGAAATTTGGAGTAAAAGTCTGTCTTTCGAGCAATTTGACCAGCCCAGTGCCGCTTAAGTTTCGCCACTTTCTTGGCAATTTCTTCAATTTTGGTTTTGTCTTCAAAGTCACTATTTGTTCAGTTCTTGAAGGAGATTTCTACCAGCTTCCTTCCAATCGTCCTTTGAAATGTGATTTCAATAATTGGACAGTTTCTCTTTAATACATATTGTCATTTCCGTGCATGAATTTCAATCTGAGCTATTTTCATTATCATTGTTCTAACAATTCCGCTGCTCACTGTGATTTTTTTAAGGTCAATGTTTTATTGTGATAATATTTAATAATATATGTGTTTTTCAAAAATCTTTGGTTTGTAAAATTAATGTCTCATTGAAGCTAATATTCATAAGACGACATTAATAACAACAGAAATGATTTATTCAAAACTGTCTGGTTTTCAATAGTAATGTTTCATTGTAATGTAATATTAAGTCAACAATAATAATAATAACAACAACAACAAAAATGAAGTATTCAAAAATGTTTGATTTTTAAGATTAATGTCTCATTGTAAGGTAATATTAAGTCAACAATAATAACAACAAGAAAAATGAGTTATTAAAAATGTTTGATTTTTAAGATGAATGTCTCATTGTAGGGTAATATTAAGACAACAATAATAACAACAAGAAAAATGAGTTATTAAAAATGTTTGATTCTTAAGATTAATGTCTCATTGTAAGGTAATATTAAGACAACAATAATAACAACAAGAAAAATGAGTTATTAAAAATGTTTGATTCTTAAGATTAATATCTCATTGTAGGGTAATATTAAGTCAAAAATAATAATTATAACAAAAATGAGTTATTAAAAAATGTTTGATTTTTAATATTAATATCTCATTCTAAGGTAATATTAAGACAACAAGAAAAATGAGTTATTAAAAATGTTTGATTTTTAAGATTAATGTCTCATTGTAAGGTAATATTAAGACAACAATAATAACAACAAGAAAAATGAGTTATTAAAAATGTTTGATTCTTAAGATTAATGTCTCATTGTAGGGTAATATTAAGACAACAATAAAAACAACAAGAAAAATGAGTTATTAAAAATGTTTGATTCTTAAGATTAATGTCTCATTGTAGGGTAATATTAAGACAACAATAATAACAACAAGAAAAATGAGTTATTAAAAATGTTTGATTCTTAAGATTAATGTCTCATTGTAAGGTAATATTAAGACAACAATAATAACAACAAGAAAAATGAGTTATTAAAAATGTTTGATTCTTAAGATTAATGTCTCATTGTAAGGTAATATTAAGACAACAATAATAACAACAAGAAAAATGAGTTATTAAAAATGTTTGATTCTTAAGATTAATGTCTCATTGTCATATTAAGACAACAATAATAACAACAAGAAAAATGAGTTATTAAAAATGTTTGATTCTTAAGATTAATGTCTCATTGTAGGGTAATATTAAGTCAAAAATAATAATTATAACAAAAATGAGTTATTAAAAATGTTTGGTTTTTAAGATTAATGTCTCATTGTAAGATAATATTAAGACAACATTAATAACAAAAATAAAAACGAGATATTCAAAATTAGACAAACGTCGAAAGAGGACATATATACTTACATAACATAGAATAGAAAAAAATGGCGCACAAGGACATCCAATCAAAACAAAATACAAATAAGCACAACATTTTTAATTATAGTAATTTTAAACAATTAACATCAGTCGTCTAGGTAACTTTTACTTAGGCACTTTATCTATATTTTTCTTTGGACTTATTCTTAATATTTTTATTGCATTAAATTTATAATCAGTCCTATTCATTTTATTGACGAAAAAATATACATAACAAAAATACGCAACCGAACAAAAATAATAAAAAATTCAGATTTCTTCACTACCCGTACTACGGTATTAGAGCTGTCAGTACCGGAAATGAAATACTGCCTAAATTTGTCCGGGATCCCGGTATTACGGGATACCGGTATCTGGGTATTAAAAACTCTACTTGTAATCTTATGTAAGCCCCATATTTGTAAGACACGATATGCGAGAAAGTCAAAGTCTACTATTATAAAAACAAATAATTGATATACATTTTTAACACCATCATAATAACTTTCGACTACTGAACAATAGACATATATTTCAATATTATATTATCCTATATTATAGAAATTAAGTAACGCTGTATAAATATATACTGGATTCGAGTGAGCCCACCTGTTCCAACAGCTTTATTTGCGGCTAACTCGCAAACTAAATCACGACAAGGTACTTGAGCACTTATAAACTTCGTGTTTTTAGAAAAAAAAATCATAAAAATACAGGTTAATTAAAAATATTAGGGGAAAAATTATAAAAATTGTTCAGTCTTCTGACTCCGATATGAAAGTCTTCTTTGGACACCCAGATCAACCAATATATACATTCATACATACCATGTATAAATGCATGTTTTACATATGCACCTATAGTTAATACTTGGAGTTGCCTCATGGTTGCCTTGGTGACATTTCAGGTTTTGCACCTACAGAGCAGAATGCATTTCCTTTGTGTTGTTAGACCTAGAAAACAAACGAGGAAATTAATTTATTGAAGATTAAATAGCTTAAATTGATCGATTTGAGCGGGAGTAGTCGCGTTTGACATACCTTACAACATTATAATAGGCGTGATACATAAAACTCATACTTGTGACCATTAGAAGTTGTAGAATTTAAAAAAGTGTTGTTTTTTGGAGAAATTTGACGACTGCTGTACTATGGCGCCAACGGGTGCGGTATATAACGTACAAAACTGGCATACAAGAGCTTGGGTAGCAAGGAAAAGAGATTCCGGACCTCGACGACCCGCTTCGAATTCGGCGAAACGTTTTCGTCTCTACAAGGAACGTGTTAGATTGAACCAAGCGTAAGAACTGCAGCCATCTACGAGTGCAGCGGGTTCAAGGGGCGTAACGCAGTCTCGAGTACCACTATTTGATTTAACTGAGATGGATGAGAGCACCTCATCAACATCCACAAGAAGGAGCTAAGCTACACCCGATAGTATAGTACAAGGTCACAGAGCGGCTTACGCGTACACCGGATTACCGTAGGCGCTGGAATTTGGCTATAACTCGGTTCAAGTCCGTGTGGGATAAGTAATTGATATTCCGGTTGACTTAACAAGCAATAGTGCTTACTATATTACACACTCTCTAATATGCTCAAGATGTTTCACGTACTCCACTGCGGCTGTGTTCCTGACACAGCCTACCCAATTTTTTTTGGATTTTACACTTCAAAAGAAAAAAAACAGAACCAACATAAGATCCTTCACGGTTTCGGCCATCGTTTACTATATAGGATATACTTATATATTTTAACATTATTTTCTCGTATTGTATAAAATTCATGTAACACTATAAAAATATAAATTGGCATAAACTCGGTTTGTCAACTGGAATAAATTCCAATATATTTGAAAACAATTGACATTGCCTCGGCCAGTTAACTGGGATTAACTCGGTTGGTCAACTGGCATTACCTCGATGTATCAACTGACATCACCTCGGCTGGTTTACTGACGTCATAATTAAAAAAAAATTAAAAATTATCAAATATACAAACGAGCTATAAGCTTCCAAATTTAGATGTAGATCAAACCAGTATTACTGAAAATGATGTAACTATTAAATATTACCATTCTTAATTAAACGTTAAGTTTAAGCCTCCATAATACGACCAATTTTTAAGATTCATCGAAGTTTAAGCACAGTTCATGAAAAGCATGTGCTTTGAAATTATGGTTTATAAAACAATCAGTCAATTGCAACTATCTGGTTTAAGTTATCAGAGTTAGTTTACCCAATAAATAAAGCGAACATATCTATAAGCTTGTCCAAGACATAACATCAAAATTACTAAGCGGATTGGGCTGAAATTTGGAATATATTTGCAAAATTGTTTTCTATGCTTAGGAATACAATTGAAAATTACAAAAATAATTTTATTAGTTTTGAATAAAACTTCTTTGGCTTTAGTATTATGATAGGTACTTCCACAGCGTTTCACCACCATATAACGCTATTCCAGCGCCATATACCAATCGATTTAGATAAGTACTTTCAAAGAACGAATATAATCTTGCATTGCAACATTTTGACGTTACCGTTTTGTAAGTAAATTCTTTAAAAGACCAAAATTATTTGTGGCATTTCTTAAAATCTTCTTTAATTTACAAATAATACTATTTAAATAAGTACTCGTAAATAAATCGTAATATCATAATAAAGTATAATTACCTAAGTTAATAAAATCGAAAAAAACCGTTCAAAATGTGATACTGCTGTAGTGGTCAGATAAAAAAAACCAGTATCATTGCACGCGAAGCTTATTTTATTACATTTAATGTGTTTAATTACGTTTATGGCGGTAAAATGAAAATATTGTGGAAGTTTCGCTTCTACCATGTAGTCAACGGAGCACACGTTGTTATTGTTTTTCTTTAGATTGTACTTATTTACTAAAAAAACAATTCTGCCATTTCAAGTTTCCTCTTGGACGATATGGTCGTAATGATATTTTGAAAAAGGTGTATAGCTCTATGCAAAGTTATTCAACTTTATACTGATGGTGTATAAAAACAAAATAAACCGTGACATTTAAGTAAAGCCGAGATATTGAGTAATTTTTTGGAAAACTAATTTTTGCACGACCAAATTTGAGGCTTGAATTATATAAAAAATGAAAATGACTTTGTATTGGTCAGTGGTATTGTGGAGAGGCTATTCTTCGAATTACCAGAAAAATGGAAAAAAAAGAAATACATCAAAATAGCTCGGTCCTCGATCGAATGAATAACTTGCATTACCGTGCATGTCGGTCAACTGGCATCAACTCGGCCGGTTAGTTAGCAATGTGCTTCATCTAGTTAAGTGGCAACAACTTGGTCAGCCAACTGACATTAACTCGCCCGGTTAACTGGCATCACCTTGTCTATCAAGTAGCATAGCTAGTCGGTCAGCTGGCATCAAATGGGTTGGTTAATTGACATCGCTCCGGCCAGTTAACTGCCATCAATTCAGTCGATCAATTGGCATTAACTCGATCTGCCCATTGGCATCTACTCGGTCGATTAACTAACTGAGCTCCGCCTACAGACTGTATATCTTTCTATTCGGAACATTTGTAGCTGACGGTGGATCAAATATAAACATTACGAAGCTGGAGACTATATACTAAGACTCAATACTAAGTTTTGCTTGAATATGTTAGAGTAATTTTGTCAGTTAAATCTAGTGAATAATTAATTTAAAAATATAAAATTCGTTTTTAATATTTTTGAATTAATTAACAAAACTCAATCCAACAACATTTTCCAAAAATATCGTAAAAATCGTTACAGCATCTAACAAAACAAAAAACAAGTAAATTGAAAAAAAACTACGTTGTGTGCAATAAAATTGGCCAAAAAAAATTTAATATTAAGTAGGGAAGGAACTATAAAACTGATAATGTGGATTTTGAAATTAAATTAAATCTCTTTATTCAAATGATCCTTTTACAATTAATATATTTTTAATTTATGTGTTAGTGTAGCGTCATATGTCGAAGTAAGGCTCAGTGTTTCATATATGAACGCAAATGAATCTTAAAAAACTGTAAGAAAAATTTTTTATATCCTATAGGTAGCATTTAGTAAACAAATTTTGATACTTAAAATGCTATATTGTAAATAAGGATCGTCTATTGAAAAAGACAATAATTTTGGGAAAATAATGAATTTTTGAATATACGAGTATCGCTGTTGTTTTAATCACAATTTCATATATATATATATATATATATATATATATATATATATATATATATATATATATATATATATATATATATATATATAATAAATTATAAAATGTAATATAAGCTAGTAAAATCTGCAACTGAAGTCGAATTTACTAGCGCCATTGTCAACATCAATACTAGAGCAATACTTTGCAATATTTTCACTCGATGCATCGAGCTGAGGTATTTCAGTAAAAGTAACTTCTCTGCTTATTAATCTGCTTAAGTATCATCATCATCATCATCATATATTAATACGCTAAGGTTAAGATGTTACTCTCCGTTTTTAGAAAAAACCTCACAACTAATCCACATAAATTATATATCATTTTATAGATAATTGCTTGCTCTACCGGCATCCACAACTAAAAAATTTATTATTGCTATTGTTTTTGCAAATTAATTAATTATTAAAATTATATACACAAAACAGCAATGCTACCATGTAACGGCTCAACGTCAATATGATTGACGGTCGGTAAAATTTTTGTTTAATTTCAAATCCACTCACGTATAAATAAAGTGGCGCTTTAGCTCAATGCTTTTGATACTTGCGCCTCTATATGTCAATTTTAGTAAAATATTTGTTTGATCTGTCATCTGAGCTTCATAATGGAATAAATAATGCGAAGACTTCGCACGGGTCACGCTAGTATTTAAGAAATAAATTAAGAGAAAGAATCGTCTTGTACCACCTCTTGTACCAATTTGGTTTGTACCACCTGTATTTGAAAATATGTTATAATCCTTGACTGTTCCTGTTTTTTATAACATGGAGTATCGTGTACAGTTATTTGTTGCCAATTAATATATTTATTAAGATTTATCCTATGTAGTCTTATTTTATATTTAATTTAATTATATAGGTTCTAACATAATATATTGGTGTAAACAAAAAAGTCTTTGTATCAATTAAAAACAATTTATTTTTAGTTTTGCAATCAATTTTTATAATAACAATGATGAAAATATTTTAATTTCACTATTTTTAAAAAAAATTTTAAAACCTATATATTTATGTGTATATATTTATGTGATATACATCTTTTTTGGTTTAATTTAGGTAATATTGCGCTTCGTTGATTGTTTTTTTTATTTAATAGAGTATATTCCCTTAGTTTTCCCATATTGGGCTGGATCTGAAGATACATTTTGGATATATTCTGAGGAAATTCTCATAAATAACTTTGCAAAATGCTGCAACTGTTAGAATTTTTTGGAGTCGGTGCCAAATCGAATGTAGATCTTGTGTGTGTCTGTGGGAGGGCATGTACGTGAGAAAAAGAGAGGCAATGTATGGATATCGATATAAAAAATCTCTAATAGTATCAGTGTTTTGTAAATTTATTTATGTTTGGAAACAATATTGTACCGCAGAAGCCTCAACAAATACTCGTATTTTTATAATTTTTTATTTTTAATTGGTTTTTTATTACCAAAAAGTTTTACAGAATCGTCTAAATTCATAAAAACATCTTATTTGAATACATTACGTAGTTATAATTGAATACCAAGAAGTTAAACAGAATGTGACATTGAATGTACCTATTGATATTGTACCGCAGAAGTTCCAATAAACACTCGTATTTTTATTATTTTTATTAGTTATTTATTATTGAAAAATGTTATTGAATCGTCTTTATTCATACATATATCTTAATTGCCTATACTGCGTAGTTATAATTAAATAAAAGTTAAACAGAAACAATAACGTAAACATATGAAACACGCATTTATATTGCATATTAGTTATTTGCTGATATAATAAACTGAATGATGTTACAATATCATATTCATGTAAAGACATGTACAAGGAAAGAATAATCGTTAAAATTTTATTGCTTTTCTGTTATCATCTTTTTTTGCACACCCGAAGTTAACGATTTTCATTCATGTTTTTATTACCTGTTTATTAATGTTTCGTAATATACGAATATGACGATAAAATATATTTTAATCGTAATTATTATTATATAATATACTTCATTGCATGCATTATACTCTACATGCGTTACTTACGAGTATATACTGCGAACAGGAAAAAAATCTTTTAATTAGGTGTGGATAAAAATGTCTGGTTTCCTGCTAAAAATACCTGCGACAAGGTAGGTTTAATTCGGTGACGGAAGAAGATAATATATTGCTTCCCGGAAATCGATTATATTATAGTCTCAATTATATTATAGTTGATAATTAATGACAATATTTGCATACTAATAATTTCAATCGTGGTAGGGCGCTTCACACTTTGTTTTTATTTGTTTTGTTTAACTGTTTTTGTTTTTAAGCATTGGTATACCTATGTCTCAATTATATTACAGTTAACAATTAATGACAATATTTGCATACAAATAATTTCAATCGTGGTAGGGCGTTTGACATTTTGTTTTCATTTGTTTTGTATAACTGTTTTTGTTTTTAAGCATTGAAATACCTATGTTTCAATTGTATTACAGTTAACAATTAATGACAATATTTGCATACTAATAATTTCAATCGTGGTAGGACTTTTAATACTTTGTTTTTATTTGTTTTGTTTAACTGTGTTTGTTTTTATGCATTGGTATACCTATGTCTCAATTATATTACAGTTAACAATTAATGACAATATTTACATACTAATAATTTCAATCGTGGTAGGGCGTTTCACACTTTGTTTTTATTTGTTTTGATTAACTCTTTTTGTTTTTAAGCATTGGTATACCTATGTCTCAATTATATTATAGTTGATAATGAATGGCAATATTTGCATACTAATAATTTCAATCGTGGTAGGGCGTTTGACACTTTGTTTTTATTTGTTTTAACTGTTTTTGTTTTTAAGCATTAGTATACCTATGTCTCACTTATATTACAGTTAACAATTAATAACAATATTTGCATACTAATAATTTCAATCGTGGTAGGGCGTTTCACACTTTGTTTTTATTTGTTTTGATTAACTGTTTTTGTTTTTAAGCATTGGTATACCTATGTCTCAATTATATTATAGTTGATAATGAATGGCAATATTTGCATACTAATAATTTCAATCGTGGTAGGGCGTTTGACACTTTGTTTTTATTTGTTTTAACTGTTTTTGTTTTTAAGCATTAGTATACCTATGTCTCAGTTATATTATAGTTAACAATTAATAACAATATTTGCATACAAATAATATCAATCGTGGTAGGGCGTTTGACACTTTGTTTTTATTTGTTTTGTTTAACTGTTTTTGTTTTTAAACAAAATGTTTTCAATGTTTTTTTATTTATTTATTTGCTTTAATGTATCTAATTGATAAATATGGCCGACTTATTGCTACGAGAGCAATCTCTTACAGTCAACCATAATACCAGTCCAGCCCCGTTCGACGAACGGCTGGGAAAATTGAACCTGGGTCCCAGCGAAGCGCCGCATCGTCAAAGACTGTAAGCCTGTATAAAGACTGTATGTTGGGTTGGTCACACCAACCCAACACACCACGGCGAAGACGGTCTTTAATAAATAATATAGTTTTCGCAAAAATCGTCAAAAATCAAAAATCGTCAAAAATGTTTTCCCGTAAGACTTTTTGTTTTGTCGAATATTTGTTTTGTTTTTGTGGAAACGAAAAAAAAATAAAACCAAGCGGAAAGGTAATGCTCAGCTGATAGCCTTCTTTACTGGAAGTACAGGATGTACGGAAACTTACTCTCAGCTATTAGATCGATTAGCTAACTAATTCAGTAGTCAATAAGAACTAGTTCTTCATGGTGACGCTGAATCACATGTCGCAAATTCTATTTCCCAAATTTAAAGAAGTTGGACTTTGTTCTGCTAGTAATCGTCCTGGTTTACCTGTCTAATTATCATATGTTCAGTCCTCTAAGCGTCCAATCGCAGCAAAAATTTGACAGTTTAGAAGACCATTAAAATAATATATTATTTTTATTGTTCCATTCCTCAAAATGAAAAAAAACGAAACCTTTATAGGATCACTTGGTTTTCCGTTGGCCTGTCCGTCAAAGTCCTTTTTCTGAGTCTATTATTTTTTATTTCTTTTTGTTTTTTTTTTATTTTTCTTTGGTTATTTATTACTGAAAAGTTTACTAAATGGTCTAAATTCATACAAATATCTTATTTGCATGTATTACGATGTTGTCATTAAATACCAAGAATTTAAACAGACCCCGACATCAAATGTAGCGCTTGTGTGTGTGCGTGTGTGTGGATGTGCATGTACATGAGAATAAAGATAGAGGTAATAAGTTGGCATCGATTTCTAAAATTATTTTTAGTATTAGCGTTTTATAAATTTATTTAAGTTCGGAAACGGTATTGTACCGCAAAATTTTCAACAAATACTCTTATTTTTGCAGCTCTTCTCAGCAACGAATTGAGATATCTAGTTGAAAATAATATCGTGTACAGTTGCCTATAAGTCTTATATTGCTCTAATTTTCATACTTGTAAATTTCAAAATATTTGGTTTATACAGAAAAAAATATAGGCCTTTGAAGTGTATTTTTTCTTCATTATCTTTTTATAGTCTTACTGATATCAAAACCTATAGTGTACTTACGGTCAATCTACAATATTGAAGTCGGTATAATAGGAGGTTTATAGTATAAGTAAAGGGAAAAATCCAAAAATAAATGACTTCTAATTTTATGGGGAATTATAACTTTCTTTTTTTTTAAATCAACTGTGAAAGATATAGAAGGCAACAAGTTTACTTTGTGAAAAATTAATATTTGAAAATAGTTTAGTTAAAGGTGCTCCCTCACCGGGAGCATTCGCCTGTAATGTAACATTTTAAATTCGATTTTGAGCATTACGTTACAATGCTGCCTCCTTTATTGATGAGCATTCGCCCATAATGTAACATTTCAGATTCGATTTTGAGCAATACTTTACAATGCTGCCTCTCTGATTGACGAGCATTCGCCTGTAATGTAACATTTCATTAACATGTATGTGCACCACTTGTGATTTCAAGTACAAGTGGTGAGAATTGTTGTTACAAGTTGTATCAAAATATTACAGATGTAATGTTCGTTTCTCCTCCCTCACTGATGTAATGATCGAATTTGTAAGAGTATTGTAATGATCGAATCTGCGGAGCACCTTAATAGAAATATTATGTATACTTAAATGTTTATCAAGTGACTAAATGTGACTGATTTTCACTCTAAGGTGTAAAGGCACATGTACACTATGTGAATTTTGATTTTTATTAGATTCAATTTTTTTAAAAACAATTTGGAGTTAAATTGCGCCTAGCATCATCTCATCAAGACCAACTGCTTTCGAAAAGTCGGCATAAATTGAAGAGGAAATCAAGGGTCGTTACGACCCCGGGGTTTCGCGCTCTTTATTTATTTCTAATGTTTAATTTATTACGTGATTTTAAAAATAGGGCTTTTAATGTTATTTTTCAGAAAAATAAATATTTTAGGTAGGAAACTATTTAAAAAGAAAAAAAAAATATGATGTTTTGAGATAGCATTGTGATTGCATTTAGATATAATCGTGACTGTTGCCAATTTGATAGCAAAAGATAACAAAGCCTCTCAACCGGAAAATAAACCTATTAAAGTAGTACTAGCGTGACCCGTGCGAAGTCTTCGCATTATTTATTCCATTATGAAGCTCAGATGACAGATCAAACAAATATTTTACTAAAATTGACATATAGAGGCGCAAGTATCAAAAGCATTGAGCTAAAGCGCCACTTTATTTATACGTGAGTGGATTTGAAATTAAACAAACATTTTACCGACCGTCAATCATATTGACGTTGAGCCGTTAGAAATTAAAAAATTAAATTAAAAAATATAATTTTAATTTAATATAAAATATATTAAATTAAAATTATATACACAAAACAGCAATGCTACCATTGCTGTTTTGTGTATATAATTTTAATAATTAATTAATTTGCAAAAACAATAGCAATAATAAATTTTTTAGTTGTGGATGCCGGTAGAGCAAGCAATTATCTATAAAATGATATATAATTTATGTGGATTAGTTGTGAGGTTTTTTCTAAAAAGGGAGTGTAACTTCTTAACCTTAGCGTATTAATATATATGATGATGATGATGATGATTTTAAATGAATATACTTGCTAAATAGTTCTTTTAATTTTCCACTAATTTTCCGGTACTACTCATAAAATTACAAGCACAAGGCGAACCAATTACATATTACTTCAAGTTTTATATTTCACAAATGAATTTTCAATGTGAAAAACACATACCACTTTCTGTATGTGGAACGGATAATACCCTCGACAGAGGACACTTAGTTGGCAGAAGACAGCAAATGGCAGAAGTATCAATTCTCGATACCCTTCGATTTCTTGTTGCTGCAGATCCTATGCGCAGGATTCGTTGGACTGCCATGCTTGTATCTCTTAGATTACTTAAAAGCTTGGCGGATGTACGTGGTGAGAAGTTAGAAGGAGGGGAAGGGGAATGGGAGGGGGTACGGGGGAGGTGGATCTGGGGGGAGCGGAAGGTGAGGACGAGGGGAGGAGGGGTGGATGGGGAGGGAACACTATGGCGAATGCGAACGGGAACTGAAGGGGAAGACGAACGAAAAGGCGAATGCGAACGCCAACACGAATATGAAGGGGAAGCCTCTCGGCTTCGGTTTCGACTTCCTCTTCGCGAAGGCGTTGCCGAAGACAAAGGCAATGGCAAAAGGGAAGGAGAAAGGGACTGAATCTAATACCATAAAATAAGCAATTACACGTTCCTATGGGAAACTTGAAATACACCGAGCAACGCTCGGTCACCGGGTACTATATACATATATACATATATATATATATATATATATATATATATATATATATATATATATAACCTTTTTTCATTTTCAACTCCATCGTGGGCAATATGAAACTAAAGTTTGTAAAATGCGAAATTTCCGATTTTTTTAGGTGAAATTAATGAATATTGGTATAAAAGGAAGTTTCCCAAAAGTTAAAAAAAATTATTTGGAAAAAATTTCCATACATTATGCGATTTTTCTAGGAAGTGTAAGTTGTAAGTTTTTCGACTCAATTACCATTCTTAATAATCCTAAATTTTGAATTTAAAAGCACAAAAAAGAACCAAAATGAAAATATTGAAACAAACAAATAGCATTTGGTAAAGAGAGGTTTATAATATTTGACAGCCAATTAACTGCTGTTTCTTTATAAAAACAGCATATTGAAAATAAATTTTTATAGTAAATTAATCTAGTCCGAGCCCCAATTTTGTTATAGTAAATTAATCTAGTCCGAGCCCCAATTTTGTTAAATACGTAAATTAATCGTAATTAAATACGTAAATTAATCGTAATTAAATACGTAAATTAATCTGGTAAATACGTAAATTAATCTAGTAAATTAATCGTATTAGTAAATTAATCTAGTAAATTAATCTGGTAAATTAATTAACCTAGTAATTTAATCTAGAAAATTAATTAATCTAATGAATTAATCTAGTAATTAATCTAGTAAATTCATCGTAATTAAATACCTAAATTAATCTGGTAAATACGTAAATTAATCTAGTAAATTATTCGTATTAGTAAATTAATCTAGTAAATTAATTAACCTAGTAATTTAATCTAGTAAATTAATTAATCTAGTGAATTAATCTAGTAATTAATCTAGTAAATTCATTGTAATTAAATACGTAAATTAATCTAGTAAATTAATCAATAATTAATCTAGTAAATACGTAAATTAATCTAGTAATTAAATTAATCGTAATTAAATACGTAAATTAATCTAGTAAATTAATCTAGTCCGAGCCCCAATTTTGTTAAATACATTTTTATAGTAAATTAATCTAGTCCGAGCCCCAATTTTGTTAAATACGTCACTTTTTATGTACATTCTTTCATTTAAACCAAAAAAAATGGGAAATAAATGAATAAATATCGTTGTCAAACTTTTTAAAGCAATAGCAAGAAAAACGAAATTTATCGCAGAGTCTGTACTGAAAGAAAATTATCACCAGCACACAGATAGGTCCAGTTGAATCAATTGTGGTATGGAAAACATTTGAGTACTTCAAAGTTACGTTTCAGAAATTGCTACAAATACGAGATTATTTCGCCATTTTCAGTATAAAGTTGTAATTATGATTATATTCATTCGCGAAAATCTACCAATTTGGCCGTATTTTTTTTATGTTTATGTACCTCATATCTTCGGCAATTATCAGCCAATTTAAAAGATTCTTTTTTATCTGGAAGGGTATACGCCCAGAGAATACCGCCAAGAATTTTTTTTAGAACCTATCTATGTAAAAAGGTACACCACAGAATTTCTTAACGCTGAACAATACAGGTGTCTTGAAATGTAGCGCTCATCTGTGTGTGAGAGTGTGCATGTATATGAGAGGTAAAAGAAGCACTGACTTGATATTGATTACAAAAATCTCTAACAATTGCTGTATTTTACAAATTTATTAATGTTCGGAAACGATACTGTACCGCAAAAATTTCAGAAAATCAATAAAAATCGTTGTCAAACTTCTTAAAGCAATATGAAATTATTAGTAAAGATTATTTCGATATTATTATATTGAAATTATTAGTAAAAAAATACATTATTATATTATTAGTAAAGATATATATAATTATATTGAAATTATCAGTAAAGATTATACCAACTAAGTACTCATATTTTCATTATTTTTTACTTTTCACTGCGCTACTTATTCGTTAGTTATTTGATGTCGTACCGTTATGAATTTTTTAGAACCTCTCTATGTAAAAAGGTACATAACAGAATTTCTTAACGCTGAACAGTACAGGTGCTTTGAAATGTAGCGCTCATCTTCGTGTGTGGATGTGCTTGTACGAGAGATGTAAAGAGAAGCACTGGCATTCATTAAAAAAATCTCTAACAATAACAGTATTTTATAAATTTATTTATGTTCGGAAACGATACTGCACCGCAAAAATTTCAGAAAATCAATAAAAATCGTTGTCAAACTTCTTAAAGCATATGAAATTATTTTTAAAGATTATTTCGATATTATTATATTGAAATTATTAGTAAAGATATATATATATATATATATATATATATATATATATATATATATAATTATATTAAAATTACTAGTAAAGATTATACCAACTGAGTACTCGTATTATCATTATTTTGTACTTTTCAATGCACTTCTTATTCGGTAGTTATTCGAGGTTGGTTAAATATTTTTATAAGAAAGTTTTATTACTGCTAAGTTTGATTATTACTACCATTTTCTGCCAAGCTTTCATGAAACATGTTCAGGTAAGCTTCTTTCTCCGATTTATTCGATAGTTATTTGATGTCGGTTGAATATTATTATAAGAAATTTTTATTACTGCTAAGTTTTATTATTGCTATTATTTTCTGCTAAGCTTTTATGAAACATATTAAGGTAAGCTTCTTTCTCCGACTTATTCGATAGTTATTTGATGTCGGTTGAATATTATTATAAGAAATTTTTATTACTGCTAAGTTTTATTATTGCTATTATTTTCTGCTAAGCTTTTATGAAACATATTAAGGTAAGCTTCTTTCTCCGACTTAGTCGATAGTTATTTGATGTCGGTTGAATATTATTGTAGGAAAGTTTTATTACTGCTAAGTTTTATTATTGCTATTATTTTCTGCTAAGCTTTTTTTCTATACGAAACATATTAAGGAAAGCTTCCTTCTCCGAAGTCGATAAAGCTCTTTGTTGATCGCCTGCCGCTGAAAAAAGGGCGATCATAAGTCTTGATAATTGCCCAGCGTCCGTCCGCTTGTACATTCCGTATATGTAGTGCATTTTCAATAAATCATAAATATTTGTTAAACTCGGATATCACATCGTTACGCGTGTATGTTAACGACGTATCGGCTATGCCTACAAGAGAAACGCACGCATTCGCGACCTTGCCCTATCTCGTATCAATTAATTGCTGTATATCATTTCAATCTCGTTTGAGTATATACAGGCTGATTTAGAATCGATATTTTAACTCCATGGATCGAATGGATGGAAACAAAAATTGGGTGTGGCTGTGTCATGGACACGGTCGTGTGTTGTACATGAATACGTCTCTGTAACGGGTTATATTTTTTAAATAAAATATTTTTATTTATGTATTTAGGATAAAAGCAAGGAAACAAATAATTATTGTGTTAAAATAGCGTATAGGCCGACATTATATATTTTTGATAATATTTTTATACTCTAACACCTTATTATATTCACTGTCACTACTTTAAACTAATGTTTTATATACAATCTATAGATTTTGACGACAGCTGACGATTAAAACTTAAACGAACATCGTAGCTTTTCCGAATCAAAAGTTATACTAATTGCAAATCTCGATACGCAGCAAAATAACCTCAAAATGGCGGCGCTTCCCCCTCCACCGCGCACGATGTGTCACTGTTCTCGCTTATCGTAATGAATTCATTGATCCTTTAGCTATCCAGTGGTATAATTTAATTTTTTATGTAGAGGATAGATTCGAAACTGCAACACTAAACTGTATTCCCCGATTTTGTTATCATTAGGTTTTTTGGATTGCCCCCGTATGGTAGCAAATTTAAAGACGTATTCACGTCGGTATATTTACCCGCGGCAACGCGCCCGCGGTTTTAATTACATACCACAACCTATATGTTTAAAGGGATAAATTAAAACATGCAACGGGATTTAATAAAATTAAATGTCATGTCTTTATTTTCGTTGCTTTATAATATACATAGTAATGAAAACACAAATGTTTCCCCATAAATTAGAGATTAAAGGGGTGATTCTATTGGAAAAATCATTCGTTTATAAAAATCATTTCGATCCGTTGCGACGTTGCTTTTATTATTCCGTTTGTGTTCTTTTTTGGTTTAAAATAAAATGTTTCCCAAAGAAATTAGATTTATCGAGATAAAAATTAGTCTATATTATTTTCTAATCTGCTAACTATCCCTGTGCAAAATTACGTCGATCCATTACAGAAGAGGATTATCTAAAGATCTTTCGTAACTATCAAACTAAACATTATAACATAAAGATACATCCTGAATAGGCACTTTCCTATTCAATGTATATTCTGACATTATGTCTCCAAAAGATCCATTAACATAGAGCTATACAAAGCTCACAAACACACAGGAAATAATTTTATCATATGGTTTGATTATCTTTTTACTACCCAATAACTTAATGAAAAAGTATTTCAGCTCAATAAATATAGTTTCACAAATGAAATCATAATTTTTTCAGCCATATTTTTGTGCAATAACATTTAACTACTAAATATTTCTTTTATATTAAAAAAAGGGTGCGTGTACTTATGTACGCGCGTGAGACGTTATACTTCTTTGGCATCATTAAAAAATTTGTGATAAAAATTAAAATTAAACATCAAATTAAAATATTAATTTTCAATATTTATTATTAAATTTAATAAATGAAAATTATAAATATTTATAAAAATAAATGAACAAATTTAATGAAACTTTTTGATAAAAATGAAAAGTGAATATTAAAGTAAGAAAATGATAACAATATTTAAAAAATGAATAAACTTAAATTCAATGAATTCAAATTGAATTTATTATTAAATTTATTTATTTACTTTTAAAATATTGAATAACCAATAATAAATATTTAACATTAATAATTTAATAATATTTAGTATTAATTATGTTAAATAATAATATTTTAATTTATATCAATAAATAATACATACGGATTATATTGGAGCACTTGAAAAAGTCTATAAACACAATTTTTTCACTAATATTTACGAATAGTAAATATATTAATCAAAATATTGAATTTAAATCACTACTGAATATAATTTATCAGCACATATATAAATCGCACTTATATGAAACTAAAACACGTGTGTGAACGTAGACACTAGAAACATGTGGAAAATAAATACTATGAATATGAAAACAGTGAACAGAGGCGACGATGGTGCCAACTTGCGCGACTATTAGAGGTTCTATTTCTATTTTGTTGGTAGCTTTTGTTTAAGGACTGCAACCGCTGCAACTTCATACTGTAACTTTTGTGTGACGAATCTTAAAATTTCACTCTCATCATTTTTTCATAACGCACCTAAAGAAGTATAACTTCAAAAATAATATAATAAACTAAGGCAGTACAATTTATAATAATGCTGAATATTAATCCCATTTTTCCTGATGGAAATACTCAATAGTATCTTTTCTAGCTAAAAGACCAAGTTTTATATTTCTCTCTCTCCACATCCAATGTCTCCTTGGTGGGCACCCTAGGCCTCCATGATGCTTCACAATGCTGACTGACCGATGCTCATGCTTATGCTCTTCACTTCGGCCAACACAGTTCACCATAAAGTCTGTTTTGGATGGCCACACCTGACATGAAAGAAGAACAAACAAGTATATTTGTAAATTTATAACATCATTTGGGACCATTAGCTAAAAAATATTGTAGTAATAGATAAAATGAACCTATTAACATTAGTAGAACTCATAATACACACACACATATATATGTGTATATATATATATATGTATATATATATATATATGTATATATATATATATATATATATATATATATATGTATATATACAAGTTTAAATATTTAAGTGTCTGTAATATTTCTATTAAACTATTTAGAAATATAAACATTATTTATTGTTACGTAAATGTGTTAAAGACAAATCAGTTGGTGTAATTTTTTAATTTTTTAGTGAAAAGTTGGCCAAAATAATATTGTTTTAAAATACTTTTAAATGAGGTTATATCGATGTTTTTGTTTAGGTTTTTAACACAGGCGGTCAAAAAAGCTGAGGAGGTAAAATCTGGCGAAGGGAACGCCGTATCGGAAAATATTTTTGATATTTTCAATTTAATTTTGAAAAGTTTGTTTAATGATATTTCACTGGATGGGGTCCGCGAAAAACAATTTCATGGGCCCCATCCAGCATATGTAGCGAGATATATTAAAAATAAATAAACATATTATATAAACATAATAAATAAACATATTTTTATTTCAATTTTATCATTGAATTCAACTATGTTTCCTAATGAAATTTCTTCACAATCGGTCTTAAACTGAAAGAGTTATGATGATGTGTCATACAGGCGCACAGACAGCGAAATTATGACATGATTTATTTTTCATTCGTAAAAACCATTTATTTACGAATCACCATTTAATAGAAAAGCCAAAGCGTTTTTCACTGTGGACGGCGAAAGTGATACTTTTATCACTTCTCCATACGAAATACGAATAATTCGAAATTCATATAATTCTTGTGTAAGTTTTTCTTTTTGCGTATATACAAAAACGTTCTTCCGTATATGCGAAACAGACGATTCTATTTAAAGAAAAGATTCTATTTTAATTCTATTTTATACATTCTAACTTCACACCTCTCTGAGCTTATAACGCAGTAACCATACAAAATATTACAGCGTCGTAAGCCCACAATGCGCCAGCAAGATGGCATACATCTATGCTAAAACAACAGAATAACTTTGCTACTACTAGTCTCATATTCGTAACCGTTTCTCAAATGTAAATTTTAAAGAGATCAAATTTGAATCGAATTTGCGTGATAATTGTTTTGTACTACAATTGGAGATAATTCGACTTATTGTTTGCTGCTGGTAATTTTAGTTCAATACGTTACTTGCATAAAGAGCTTCCGAAGCAGTATCCATATAAAATATTACACAGGTGTAAGTCCACCATGCGTCACCAAGACAGTCATACATCTATGCTAAAACAGCAGAATAACTTTGACTGATAGTATCATATTCGTAACCGTTTCTAAAATGTAAATTTTAAAGCGACGAAATTTGAATCCGATTTATGTGATAATTGTTCTGTACTACAACTGAAAATAATTCGATTTGTTTTTTGCTGCTGGTAATTTTAGTTTAATACGTTACTGGCATAAAGAGCTGCCGCCACAGTATCCATATAAAATATTACAGAGGTGTAAGGCCACCATGCGCTTGCAAGACGGTCATATATATATCCTAAAACAACGCGATAACTTTTACTAATAGTCTCATATTCGTAACCGTTTCTCAAACGTAAATTTTAAAGCGATCAAATTTGAATCGAATCTGCGTGATAATTGTTCTGTTCAATTGAAAATAATTCGATCTGCATAAGCCTTATTTTTTTTCTATTGCTTTAAGGGATTTGATAAATATTTTTATCGTCTTTTTAATTTTTGTTAAAGAGAGTTATTGTTATATAAATAAATGACATATTTTAATAATTTTAATTGGACTGGAAACAAAAAAAGCTAACTAATTTGACAAGTACGTAAAATGGAAAGTTAAGTATTACAATCTACTGTATGTTTATTCTAACACAACGAGCGAATTTCGCGTATACTAGAATTTGGTTCTGAACTGGGCTCTTTAAAGTTCTGCACTAAAGCAGGAACATTTTTTTTAGAGTATTCCATCTGTCTACTCCATGTATATCATGGCTTATTTTTTCAGAGACTTTGCGTAGATTGTAAATCTACGCATATATATTTGTATCATTATTACGTACTGCAATATTCAGCTTCCTATGTCGCAAAGTCTCTGAGAAAATAAGCCATGATATACCTCGGAGTAGACAGATGGAATACCCTAAAAATTTTTTTCCTGCTTCAGTGCAGAACTTTAAAGAGCCCAGTTCAGAACCAAATTCTAGTATACGCGAAATTCGCTCGTTGTGTTAGAGATGTTATATTTCTGTAGCATGTATACTGAAATAATGTTTACTGAAATTAGACGTTTTTTACGACTGTCGATGGTGAGCTTAAAATTGGCTTCGCCTATTATCTTCATTTAAAATTTTGTGTTATAAAAATAAAATATCTGGTAAAAATTGCCGTTAAAATGTTAAATTGTATATATTTGTAATTTCATCTGTACTTTGGAGCTACAAAATCGTAAGGAATGTTTTCATTTAACACAAAAGCTCCTACGATTCTTACTTCTATATGGGTGGAATAATTTTCGCACGAAATTCGTAATCTGTTTTTTTCATCATCCTCTCTTCTTAACATCAGCCTGTATACCTAAAATGTGTGTATTTAAAATTTCATCCGTACTTCAGAGCTACAAAATCGTAAGAAATGTTTTCGTTTAACACAAAACCTCCTACGATTTTTATTTAAATACGGGTGGAATAGTTTTCGCAAGCAATTCGTAATCTATTTTTTTCATCATCCTCTCTTCTTAACATCAGCCTGTATATCTCATTATGTTGGCCGCTGCATAATCAGCGTTACGCGACACGCCCGTCTTGTTACCCGCCTCCGCGCATTCCTCGCGCTCACCTATCTTCGCTGGACCACCGCTCAAGGCGGAACGGTAAAAAAAACAACAACAAAAAAAACTGGAGCAATTTTTTATCGGTTCTGCGGTAATCTCGTTCGGCTTTGATTAGTCGATTCTCCAAAATAGTTGGTGACCAAATTCCGCGGTATGCCGGAAGAGCGACATTTCAAATGAATTAATAACAATGTTTTTTAATGCGATTTGAATTGTTTTTTTTCTGTTTGTTTTGATATAGAAATTTGTTTGCGCCCAGCGTTATTTGGGGGTTTCTTAGAGAGAACGATATAATTAATTATATTACGTCTTAAGCGCTTTCGTATCCAAATATAAAATGACAGAACGATTGGACATTATTAATAAATTATTAAATTTATATATATAATTTATATATTAAAACATATATATATATATATATATATATATATATATATGTATGTATATATATATATATATATATATATATATATATATGTATATATATATATATATATATATATATATATATCATAATTAATTAAAATCTATTAATTGAAACAGATGATACGTTTTTCAAAATTCGTTTGCTAATAAAATGTAACAATACAAGATGTTTCGTATCTATTGCTTTAACTATTATTTTGTAGGCTTGTGAAAAAACGCAGAAGTTATCACAACACAAAGAAGTGCCTAACTACTCGACGCGTAGTAATTAAATAAATATATAGTAACTAGATTGTATTTTAAATCGCGAAATGAAATTTTCCCCTCGGGAATACTTTGTCATTTGTTATGGCTAAGTCGAAATCTTTAAATGTAATGTATTTATAAACAGCAGCATTCGCATTACAAAAATAATTTTTATAAGATTTATACGTAATGTTCTTTTATAGAAGAAACAGAGTCATAAGACATTAACACCATCTGTCTGATATTGTTGAAACCGTGCTCTATTATAAACAGTTAAAATCTTCGTCAGAAATTAACGCCATCTGTTTGTAATTTGATAAACTTTATAGATGGGTTACAGTAGTAGTATAGTCGAAAGCTGTTGCACAATTGCTACTGTAACCCTTTGGGTTTCTCTCTAAAATTATAACATGCCGTTATAAATACACTATAAAATTAAATATCATGGTCTTATATACGGGAAAAAAACATTTTATTTTAATTGAATACACAAATTATTGATTATCATTTACAAACAACAAATAATTGACTAAAGAAACATAACTGTTTGAGTACACAAAATGGCAAGTATTGAATAAAATAAATGCCGTTAGTGTGCAATAAACGCGATTAGCGTGCAATAAGCACCGTAAAAATGCCGTTAGAATGCAATAAGCACCGTAAAAATGCCGTTAGAGTGCAATAAGCACCGTAAAAGAAGGACATTAAACATCGTGCAATAAACACCTCACAAGAACAAATACCAGTCAATAAACATCGTAAAAGTACGGCATTGAACATTAAACACCGTGCAATACACATCACATAAAAACAAGTACCATGCAATAAACACCGTAAAAGTACAACATTAAACATTAAACATCGTATAAGTACCGTGCAATAAACATTGTACAAGGGCTTAGGACCCGTCATTAATATATTTATTTACCTACTTTAATGGATGTAATTGATACATATGGCGGACTCATTATTACATGAATTTCTTACAGCCTACCAGAGCACCAGTTCCGCCCCGCTCGACGAGCGACCGGGAATCGAATCCGGATCCCAACGATGCGCCGCGTCGCCCAAGGTCGTATGTGATCAAACAAACACACTACGGCGAAAACGTTATTTAATAAATAGATATAGTTTTTGTACGATGGCTTTAAAAGTTCAACAATTATATAAAACAAATTCAATTCTGTATATAACAAAATAAAAAAAAATTAACACTTCTTTCCGTAGAGATGAATTTTTAAAAAAAAAATAGAAATTTGCTTTTCCTAGTATTTATAAAAATAGTTCAGAACATTTTCTTTAATCTATTCACATCATTGCTAATAATGCGGCTTTAAAAGTTCAACATTATATAAAACAAATTCAATTCTGTATGGAACAAAAAAAAAATAACACTTCTTTCCGCAGAGATGAATTTAAAAAAAAGAAAAATAGAAATTTGCTTTTCCTAGTATTTATAAAAATAGTTCAGAACATTTTCTTTAATCTATTCACATCATTGCTAATAATGCGGCTTTAAAAGTTCAACATTTATATAAAACTAATTCAATTCTGTATGTAACAAAATTTAAAAAAATTAACACTTCTTTCCGTAGAGATGAATTATTTAAAAAAATATAGAAATTTGCTTTTCCTAGTATTTATAAAAATAGTTCAGAACATTTTCTTTAATCTATTCACATCATTGCTAATAATGCGGCTTTAAAAGTTCAACAATTATATAAAACAAATTCAATTCTGGATGTAACAAAATTTAAAAAAATTAACACTTCTTTCCGTAGAGATGAATTATTTAAAAAAATATAGAAATTTGCTTTTCCTAGTATTTATAAAAATAGTTCAGAACATTTTCTTTAATCTATTCACATCATTGCTAATAATGCGGCTTTAAAAGTTCAACATTATATAAAACAAATTCAATTCTCTATGGAACAAAATAAAAATAACACTTCTTTCCGCAGAGATGAATTTAAAAAAAAAATATAGAAATTTGCTTTTCCTAGTATTAATAAACATAGTTCACAACATTTTCTTAATTCTATTCACGTCATTGCTAATAATGCGGCTTTAAAAGTTCAACATTTATATAAAACAAATTCAATTCTGTATGTAACAAAATAAAAAAAAATTAACACTTCTTTCCGTAGAGATGAATTTTTTTAAAAAATATAGAAATTTGCTTTTCCTAGTATTTATAAAAATAGTTCAGAACATTTTCTTTAATCTATTCACGTCATTGCTAATAATGCGGCTTTAAAAGTTCAACATTTATATAAAACAAATTCAATTGTGTACGGTACAAAATAAAAAATTTAATATTTCTTTCCGCAGAGATGTTTAAATTTTTCTAGAAAATAACTATAAATACGTTACATTAAATGTACAATTTTTTAGAACAAAACCTTGAGATTCATTGAAAATTGTTTAAAAAAACAATTGAAAATCTACTCAGTAATATAAACTTAAATTTCCCCTTGAAATAGCCCTTTTAATTAAATACAATAACGCGGAAACAACTAAAAAGAATGTAAAAACAAACAATGAAAAATACAAAATAATTTAAATATTGATTGTCATCGTCTTTATAATTATCGATTCAATTAAATTCGAGGACGTAAACAAATAACAAAAAAAGCAAAAGAAGAAAGAACCGCATTTAACAAACGAACAGATATTGGCCATCGACGAGTGATTAATTTTACGACCTTATTTTTCGACGCAGCCCATGGTTCTCGCAAAAAAGACCTGATTGTCGTATACTTTGTACTGTGTACTATAGACCTGTAGAATAAGATAAATGTTTGTACAGATAAAGACATAAATTCCATGAGGAATTATCAATAAATATGTAGGTAGCAGTGGTATGCAACTTCGATCGCATGAGATTTAAAATATGGCGAAAGACAATAATCAATTAACATTTCGCTTCCACAGTCCTCATATTCCATCTACTGTACTTGTTTTTAAATAACGTATTTCCCAAATAATGTGTTTCTTAGATATGTAACGTATGTGAACCAAATTAACGAATCTATGGAAACCTATTTCTAAGATAATAACGTTATTTTAAATAAGTAAGTTATCCCGTTTTACAATCGAAAAATATAGTGATTTCAGCTAATAAGTATATACATACTCACAGTATTTTACGATCTCGTTCAAATAGAAAGAATGAGTACATAGAAAACAATTAGAAGTTAGGGTAAGTTTCCATAAAACGAAAACAGTGTTAGTGATGATATAAGTATTGATATTCTAGACCCTTATTATAAACTTTAGTTCAAAACCATTACAAATATATTTAAAGCACCAAATATAACCTCTTCGTTTCGTTCTCAGTGGAAAAATTCATTGTAAGATGTACTCTTTAATAAATCTTTGAAACTAAAATCCTGTTACATCAAACATTTATAATACCTTTGCTTGGCTACGGAGATATATTCTGTTCTGATCATACTACCCACTTAGTAAATAAACTATAAAGAAAACTTAAAAATCTATGTGTCCGTCATGTATTTTTCCTCAGTAAATAGGATCACTTTTCAGAGTTTAGATCTAGGCTCAAATAGAAAATGATTCCTTATCGACTCAATTTTCATTTTCTTTCATTAGTTTTAATTATTTCATTGCCCAGAATAGCAGCCTCTAGGTAGTCCAAAGCCTTTAATTCAATATCTGTCTTACAATTTTTATTTAAAGTTTTCGAGCGTATCATACATGGCCATTTAGTGATTTTTTTAAAAATTACATTTAATAATAACCTGTGCTTCCGACTTCAATTTTATTCTCAGGCGATTTTAATGATACTCTCTGTACTTTAATTATTCCAATAGAATTATTAAAAACAGATTAATCATTTTTAAATTCACCAAATTGACTCTCTTTGTTCAGAAACCTACATATAGTAACATACACAAATAGTACTCATTCTTTGGAAGTTGGTACAGGAGAATCAAACGATTAATTTGGAAAAACGCTTGGATAAACATACAAACTCAACATTATGTTTGTACTAAAATAATCTTACTGATAACAGTTAAGTGTCCATATACTTTAAAACATTAAACTTATTTTGATTAAACTTTCATTGTTTCTTAAGTTGAAAGATTTTTGAGCGAATGCAAAAAGCATTATCTCAATTAGATTTGTAATTTATCAGAAATACGTAGACTAATACTAAATATACACACAAATATTCATCTACAAAATTTTATATATTCAATTAGGAGCCCACCTATACAAACCTATATGAATATTACGCAGTTCCAACAATCTTACGTACATATAGGATGAAAGTAGATCCACCAGTGGTATTTCTCGTCATCAAACATTATTACCAAATATTAAATATTCATACAAATATTCACTTACAAAATTTTATATATTTGATCAGAAGCCCACTTATACTAACATACGAGTATATGAATATTATACAGTTCCAACAATGTTGCGTACATACAGGTCGAATGTAGAGCCACCAGTGGTATTCTCCATCATCAAACATTATTACCAAATATTAAATATCCATACAAATATACACTTACAAAATTTCATATATTTGATCAGAAGCCCACCTATACTAATCTGCATGAATATTATACAGTTCCAACAATGTTACGTAAATACAGGTCAAATGTAGAGCCACCAGTGGTATTCCCTGTCATCAAATATTATTACCAAACATTAAATATCCATACAAATATTCACTTATAAAATTTTATATATTTGATCAGAAGCCCACCTATACTAACCTATATGAATATTATACAGTTCCAACAATGTTGTGCCCATACAGTCTGAATGTAGATCCACCAGTGGTATTCCCCGTCATCAAACATTTTTACTAAATGTAAAATATCCATACAAATATTCACTTACAAAATTGTATATATTTGATCAGAAGCCCACCTATACTAACCTATATGAATATTATACAGTTCCAACAATGTTGTGCCCATACAGTCTGAATGTAGATCCACCAGTGGTATTCCCCGTCATCAAACATTTTTACCAAATATTAAATATCCATACAAATATTCACTTACAAACCAAATATTAAATATCCATACAAATATTCACTTACAATTGTATATATTTGATCAGAAGCCCACCTATACTAACCTATGTAAATATTACGCAGTTCCAACAATATTACGTACATACAGGTCGAATGCAGAACCACCAACGGTATTCGTCCTCATCAAATATTAATACTACGCGCAATTGTTATCTACTTGTACATCGTGAGTGCATACGACTCTACAAATCGACATGTGCATCTGGATGCATGGCGGAAACGAAACAACTGCATCGCGACTCGGTCCAGTTTAATTACAAGATAGACTGCGCCCAAATGTCGAGGTCGTCTTCTCAGTGCATCTCATTTGACGCGACCATCACAGTATCTGGCAATTTCTTGGTTAAACCGGTAATCAAGTTTAATAAAATTATTAACTCAGTTTATATGGAAAATTGTCAAAGTGAAAAAACTTTTTCTTTGACATTATAACCTTTAAAATGCACTTTGTATTTATTGTATTATTTGCATTTAAATCCTCTTTATAAGCGTTTCTGTTGTCGCCAGTAGGACTCAGGGCATTACCTAGATTTATCCTTATGCAGTTTCCAATTTAATTTTATATGTCGAATTACTTGGTGTAAATGATGTCTTACAAGCTCGTAATCAATTCAGTTTATTTACGTATTAAGTTGAACGTGTTTTATAAATAACTATATTCTCAATTAGCGTAGTTGCTGTACGGAATTATAATTCGTGTTTCAGTAAAAAAATAGATCAAACGTGAGTCAGATATGTGCTGTGAGACATGGCATATATTGTTCATACTATATATAAATACTTTTCATTAAAAAAAATGTAAAATGATCTAATTTCGTTACTGGGTTGCAGACCTTGTATATTGTTATTTTTAAAGTTAGAAAAAATTAAAAAAATACATTTGTATTATACTGAAGAGTTTTTTTCGGCAATTTCCACTATCGGTAAGTAGAAAAAGGTTATGTGTTTTTGGACATAAGACAAGAGTGAAACTAACTGAATTATGTGCGTGTTTGATAAAAAAAACATGTTTTAAAGTTCAAAGTCACAAGGCAAGACATAAAATTACAGAATGAAAAGAAATAAAATAATTAAGTCAAAATAATTAAATTTTTATTGTATTTTGCATGTAGTTAATAATGATAGAAAAAGCAAAGGTAACTAGAAAGAGGTGGAAATAATCGAAGACGCACGGAGATGCCCGACTATTGACAGTATGTCGGGACATGCATCTGTGTCGCTATCTTCGGTTTGCCTTTGTATTTTTTTCGTAGTGATTGAAATTTCTTTGACTCCCGTCTCGCATATATATGTCCCTTCAATATGTGTGTAGATTTCAAAAATATAAATTTTTATTTATTTATTTATCTGCTTTAACGTAATTAATTTAAATATGTATATACATATATATATATATATATATATATATATATATATATATATATATATATGACGGATTTACTGCTACGAGAGCAATCCCTTATAGCCAACCATAACACCAGTCCAGCCCCGTTCGATGAACGGCCGGGCATCGAACCCGGGTCCCAGCGGTGTGCCGCATCCTCAAAGGCTGTATACTTTGTGATCACCCCAACCAAACACACGGCGACGACGTGGTGTGTTGGGTTGATGACAAGGCATATGACCTTTGAATTTTTTGTTTAATATTGGTAGCTTCTGATAGATAGAAAGTCAGATAGCGTAGATACAACAATAGAGTTTCATTCAAATCTTTTCCGTTTATAAAGTAGACCTCACTGATAGACGGAAGGATAGCAGTATAGTGATAACAGCAGAATTCCATCCGAACTTTTCCGTTTAACAAATAGAGGCCTCTGACAGATGAAAGAAGAGACAGTTGTGGACATAGAATGGAATCTCTTTTTGACATTTTAGTGATGAAACACCAAAAACACCTGAAAAGTAATAGAAAATAAATAAGTTCGTGAAAATAAACGTCTCCTTGTTTGTTTGTTTTTTTAGATTTTTGGCACAATTTTTTTTCTGATAACATGAAACTATCACCTTCGTAAAGTTTATAGTATCCAGATAGGCATAGAATATATAATGTCTTTTTAGAACTTAGGAGTAATTGATAATGGTGATTTAAGTGAACAGAGTGGAAGTGCACCGGATGTCATTACCATTACAGCTATAAATTTTACTATTAAAATTACAAATTGCATAAGAGCGAAGCTATGAGCGGACGATATATATTTGAAATAGCATCAAATGAAAACGTAAATTTATTTTAAACTACAGTCCATTTCTGACATCATAAACAAGACGTATGTATATCAAGTGTCTTTGAGATATCTCGTTACGGTAAAGAAGGAATTTAAAAAAAAGCTGACCTTTAAAAATATAATAAAAAACTTTACCGAATCGCAAAAGACAACAATTGGCAAAAAAACAGTTGTAATACCGCCATATTAATAATTGCCAAATCCACTACTGCTTTTCTTGTTATGTAATTATTAGTTTTTGCAGCTTCCCGTGGTGGTTTCATTCGAAATAAAGTATCTTAAAACGTATTAAAAAAAACAATTAAATGTGTTTTAAACTCGCGTGATAAACGTTAAGTATCCAGTACCTTAAAGGAGATTGGACAAGGTCGATCCAAATGGCGTCAGATAAGGATAACCTTTTTATTCAAAACTGTGTTACTCAAATGAATTTTTAATGGGCATGCAAATAAATCTAGCCATAGAGGAAAAATTTACGAGTGAAAATAAGAGGTAAGATTAAAAAAAAATTGTAACTTTACGTTCAGGATTGATTTATTTGATGCAGCTCAAACTCCAGGATTTTTAGGGGTTGTCAAGGAAGGTCATAGCTCTCTGATTTCTAGCACGCAGTATACGTTAGAGAAATCAGAAGTAAAACCAGGTAATAGTCTAGTTTAATATTTAAATAATTAATTACTTTTTAAATGTTTTGAACTTCTATCTAAATATAAATTGTTTAAATGTAATCTTATCTATCGAAGGCGCTTAGACAACTTAGACAAGTATTAGATTTCATTTACCATATTCATTTGGCTGCGATTGACAAATCGCTTTTTAATGTGAACGTAAATACACGTATTTATGAACGTTCTTAATAGATATGTTATGTTCTTATAAACCGAACTAAGACAAGGTCCCATATGACGTGAACTATCGAACCCACGAGCGAACTATCGATAGTGATAGAGTCAAAAAAGACTCTTTTATAATTACATGTATATATATATATATATATATATATATATATATATATATATATTCCGGACATAAATAAAATACTGTTGGAGATTTCAGGAATCTGTGCTTTTGGCCAAAACCTGTTATCAAAATACTCATAAAGACATTAAGTTAGTTCAAACTAGGTCTCAAATATCTTAAAGGTGCTTTATGCTCTTGTCTGTTTAGAAGTTCATTAAGTCCACTAAGATATCTGCATAAAATACTGCTATGGTTATAGATTTCAGGAATCGGTGTTTTTGGCCAAAATCTGTAATCAAAGTACTCATAAAGACATATTAAGTAAGTTCAAACTTGGTCTCAAATATCTTAAAGGTGCTTTATGCTCTCGTCCATTGAGAAGTCCATTAAGTCCATTAAGATATCTCCGGAGTGCATCATCGGATCCTGATAAACTCACTACCAGGGAAGTATATTCCTAGGTTTGCCTAGATTTGGTAATTTTACCGAAGTTTGCGTGAGCATCGCCAAAAAATATGTACAATACATATATATGTACATACACACATATGGGTTGAAATGAAAACCTGCTCTTTTTAGAGTGCCGTGTAAGTCCATTAACATATCTCCGGAGTGCAACATCGGACCCTGATAAATTTAGTGCCAGGGAAGTATATTCTTTCAAATAAAAAAAAATGTCAAAATGGACGTACTTTTACCGAAGTTTGCGTGAGCATCGTCAGAAAATATATACAATACATATATATCTACATGCACACATACTAGTCGAAATTAAAACATGCTTTTTTTAGAGTTCCGTGGTAAAATTGCCAAAATAGGTACACTAATGGAATCACTTCGATGTCCATATGTCACAGGCTATTTTCTCGGAAAGTATTCTACGTAAAAAATTCACATTTAGCAAAAACAGGTTGTGACGGACTAATTATACACGTTAAGTATAAAAAGTTAAATTTTGAATTTGGGTTTAATTTCAGGGGTAAATTGGAAAATAGGTAAAAAGGTTCTTTAATAGTTATCATGTAGGGTGTCAAATAAAATTTTATTTAAGCATGGATTTAACAATATATATTACATGTATTTTTTATATATTTATTTAAATATTTCTCGTGAAAAACGCTTGAAAATTGTTGTCCCCCCCTTCTATCGCTCAAAAGTTGCCGGAGAAAAATCTGAAAAATAATCATAAAAATTGAGAATTAGACTGAACCGAAACTATAATTATTATTAGACTATTAGACTGAACCGAAACTATAGTTATTATTAGACTATTAGACTGAACCGAAACTATAATTATTATTAGACTATTAGACTGAACCGAAACTATAGTTATTATTAGACTATTAGACTGAACCGAAACTATAGTTATTATTAGACTATTAGACTGAACCGAAACTATAATTATTATTAGACTATTAGACTGAACCGAAACTATAGTTATTATTAGACTATTAGACTGAACCGAAACTATAGTTATTATTAGACTATTAGACTGAACCGAAACTATAATTATTGAAAACTTCTAGCGCGATTAATTGTTGTCAACAATATAATTGTTTATATAGCTACTTATAGCTTTTAGAGGAAAAGTTTTGGGCAAAAAATATTTTTCTCGAAACGCTTCTGAATCAGCTCTGCCTATACGCGATGTGATATGGCATTGTTGCCATCGGCTGTCAGTTTGACGCTTTTTAAACACATAATCGGAGTGCATTACGATTAATAATTTAAGTGCAGGACTGATTGTGCGGAATATTAATTGTCCAAATATAGCATGCACTTGATCGATTTTTTGAAATCGCATAAATAGAGATATTCATGTTAAAAATGTGGTAAGTGCCTGATTTTACGAGGAACTCTTTAGAAGACCTAATATGTCTATGGTCTTAATATGTGTCGCTAAGTTGGTATATCAAGCTAATTTCTATGGGTTTCTGAGTAGAAAATAAGATGACTAGAATAAATAACTTTTTTTCTTTTTTATCCTGTTCATAAAATGCACTGTTACAACGTTACCACAAGAGTTAAGCGTTCTGCAGTGCACTCACACCGAGCACTGTGCAATTTCATCAAAGTGATATACTACGCGACGCATCTAACACCTTATTTGTTCACCTTATTCGGTCTGGTTTATTGAGCGATACGTGTATTATTATAGTGAATTCATTACACGGGTAATTCAGTAGGTAATTTTCGCTAGGTTTTTTTATATGATAGTTCTGTTTATGATAGTGAAATGTTCAAATGTGATTATGATTGAGAAAATTTTGAAAATGAAAATTAGGAAATATTTTGTAAAATAAATTATTTTTCGGTAACAAAAAAAAAGTTATGAATTATTTTCGTCTTATATTTTTGAGAGGAACTTGATAAAAAATTCTGGTCATAGTGCTTTTTTTAAATGGGTATTTTGTCTGGAAATTATTGGAGAATTGTTTGATACAATGTGTTGGAAACGATAATTGTTAGATACAATGTATTGGAATACGTTAATTTTTTGGTATAATACTTATCTATTCATAAAGGGATATGATCAATAGTTACGTTTGAGGCTTTCGACATATATCTAGAATGATATAATTGCGGTCATAGGTTTTATGAAATAACTTATATAACCGTAACTACTATAACGAAGAACTTATATAACGAAATAACTTATCTAACCGTAAGTTTTCCACTAATTCAATACATACTTATTATGAAGAACGCTTAAAATTTTAGTATTTATACCCAAAAACACACGAATTTAACATTTTTAGAAATGTAAATAATTTTCGTTAACTTTTTGGTATAATACATATCTATTCACAAAGGGCCATGATCAAATCTTTCATTTGCGACTTTCGACCTATAACTAGGAAGGTATAAAAGTGACCATACGTTCATTTAAGTAACTTATATCTAACCGTAAGTATTTGACTAATTCAGTATATACTTACTATATTACATTAGGGGGCTTTCAAATTAATTAAATATAAAAAAGCTTCACTTATAACGCGAATAAAAAATTCACAGTCTTTTTTTAATATTTTTTTTCAATCATTTCGACCGAGTAATAAAATTTCAGTCAATAAACATTCGATTTAAAATGTATCTAAGAAGGAAAACTTTGTGTCACAATAAGAGTGTCAACTTTTGCAGGTACCGATATGTACTCGTAAAATTATCTTCATAATAACTAACAAGTACATAATAAAGAACGCGTTACTCCAACTCGTACTTGTTTGATTCTGTTATTAACATACCCGTCCGCAATTTATTACCTGCTCTTAATGACAAGGAACGACCTTAATAAATATCCCTTGAATAAGAACCACATAAGTTATTTGAAACTTGTATATCCTACAATTATTTTTAACACTCGATTTTAATAATAACGGCCAAGATTATTAATATAATCCCATTTATTTACCGTTTATTATGCACGTTTTATGAAATATTTAACTCAATTTAATTTAATACTAATCAATACTTAAAATGCTAATATCGTTAAGTAAAACCGGTATCATACAGTAAACCTTGCGGGTCGATATTTTTACGTTTTATAACAACAGTTTAATCAATTTATGTCACATAAGTACGTTATTATATTGGCTGTTTTAAATGACGAGGTAATGACTCGATAACAGTTCCGAATAATAAGTGATTATTAAACCAATTTAAAATAACCAGTTATTTTGAAACATTTTTGTGATGTTTTATTTTGTAGCTTCAAGTAGCGTGTTTGAGTTTTAAATAAATAATATAATAAAAATAAATAATCTAGTTGAATTGTTCCCCCTCTCCAAAGTTTTTAATAAAGCTACAACCCTTTATACTGGAGCAGTGAATTGTAGAAAAATGACAGGGGTTGTGGATATGAAGGCTAACTTTTTGAAGTGAAACTTCTTAAGGTGCGAAGAGAGTGAGATGTGAAGATCGCAGCGTCCTTCATGGAGCGTTTCAATTTTTGTTTTTGTAACGTTTGTAACGTCAGAATATCACGAATCTATCGCAAGAAGGACGGAAAATAGGTATGCAACTAAGAACCGAGAGAGTTAGGCGAATATGATGGAATAAGAAAAGAAGTATACGCATGCGCGACAGTGGTATAGGATCAGCTGTTTTGTATGTCGTGGGTTAAACGTAAACTGTCAAAATGTTTCGCGGCAACAAACAAAAATGGCGTTCATTACTGCTATCAGCTGTTCTGTACGTTACGTTTGTCAAAAGTAAACTGTCAAAATTTTGTCGATTTATTTATTTATTTACGATTAATATAAATATTAATTTTGCATTTATGTATTTCATCCATTACCAGACTAACAACATATATATTTAATTTATTTATAAATCCGCAATTCACCCACATATACAATCTTCATAAATATAATTTATAACAGGAGCAATACGGCTGCATTTAGCCGTATTGCGGTATTGGCATCGCGACTATTTTTTACGCTTTATAACTTTGATGTAATATATCGTTATGTCGTAGTTGACAATGCGAAACTGCATAACTAAAAACCTCGCAAGTAGTTAAGAAAACAAAAAATACACACTTTTAATTTGACTTGTATTGCTAATAAGTTCGACTTAAAATCCAGAGCGTTACGATATGGGACTAAGTCCCAATTCTTAAATTTGGGCTGCAACATGTCTTTTTTTTATGACAAGTAGTGGTGTCTTCGGAGATACATGATTTCATACTGGCATTGATGATACATAAATTTTTGCCTAGATTTTGGTAAATACAACGGAAAAAGCTTTATTTAAATTGGTATTTTTTTTAAATTTCACTAATAACCAGAACGAATTCACTTCAAAGAAATATTCAAAATATTATTTCATACTTTAAGTTCTAAGGAAATCCGTTCAATAGTTATACATAACAGAAAGGGTAGTATTTCAAATTCAAGTCTAGCTTTCCTCTGTAATCTAATTATATTGCGGAAATCATGACTTCAGAATTTCAAGGTGGTTTCACTATATCTTCATCGACCGAGAACCCCAAACACTAAATCCATGGTCACCCTGAAAGTTTACATGTATTATGTATAAGATACGACGACATTTGTAAATGACCGATAAACTTTTTTTTTTTCAATCGAGATGAGACTCAGCACAAAAATAGCTTGCATCAAAATTTAACTTAAGTTCGTTAATAGACACAATTAGTTAAACAGTTTCAAAATGGCAGAGTGTCAACATGTCAAAAATCACACAAAATTAATTATATAAAAAAATATATCGATTGCGTCATTGAACAGAAGTTTTAGAATACTACAACTTTTGTTCAAACAAATTGTTTTCAATCAATTTTTGAAAAAAATGCTATAAATTCTATTTCAACTTATTCACCGATGATAATTACAGTATTCCTATAATCTACATGTGAAATAGTACAGTCCATTATATAATTTAGATCATTCATTAAGAAAAATTTCGCTAATTAACCAATTAACATTTATTTTTTTATCTGAGCTTACGCCGTCTAAACCAGATACGTAAATAAGGTCGAACAACGAATTTATCTCTTTACAATTGTTTACCAAAAGAGGGCGCTATGTTATTTATACAATAAAATTAAATATAACTTTTATAAATAGAATAAATTAGGTTTTTATTAGCAATCAATAAAATGTCGCTGCATTGTTTCGCAAAAATACATTTTCACGATTTTTTCCGCAAATTAAAAGTGTGTTTTTGGATAATTTAAATGCAAAATATTTGTCCACCGCGCCGGGTCCGGCAATAAACGATTCCAAGACTAAGTATATGGCTATACAAAAATCTCCACGGAATAATGCACATAATCGTTTGGAGATTGGCTCACATACATTTGAAACGGTTGACTGCTTTACTTACCTTGGATCTTGTGTTAACTATAAGAATGACACTATCTCTGAAATTCAGAATCGCATATCATCGGCCAATAAAGCATTCTTTGGACTAAGCTCCATCCTTAAATCTTCTTTTCTTGCAAGAAAAACAAAATTATTAGTATATAAAACTCTTATTAGGCCAGTTCTACCATATGGTTCAGAAACTTTGACTAGAACTGGAGAGAATAAAATAGCAGCCTTTGAAAGAAGGGTTCTGAGGATAATTTTTGGAGGTGTCAAGGAAAATGGTATTTGGCGAAGACTTAACTCAGAAATCTATAGGTTGTTTGGTGAGCCTGATGTCATAAAAACCATCAAAGTCAAAAGAAGGAACTGGGCTGCCCACGTATCTAGAATTAAAGATGAAACCCCAGTAAAGAAAGTTTTCATCGCAAAACCTCTAACAACTCGTAGAAGAGGTAGACCAAAATTACAATGGTTCGATTCAGTGGAAGAAGATTTTAACATTCTCAGGATAAGGAACTGGAAAACCCAGGCGAAGAGTAGAACTTCATGGAAGAATCTCCAACAGAAGGCCTTGGCCCGCCCTGGGCTGTCGTGCCAAATATGATGATGATGATATATATATATATATATATATAGTAAATAAAAAACTACAGAATTCCCCTACCTTACTGGTACATAAGTACACCATCTAAACTATATACGTAGGTAATGTCATACAACATAATTAACGCTTTTTCATGTTTCTATTAGAGGTCTTTGTTTTTGATACAATAAAATTAAACTTTACTAAAATACGAATTAGGTTTTAGACTAGAACACTGCATTATTGAAACAATAACATTAAATTTGATTAAACAATTAATTAGGTTTCTACTAGAAGTAACCAGAGGGCGCTCTAATATTTCCGAAAATGAAAATGAAAGATATTTTTACGTCACGAATATTTTTTCGCAAATAAATGTGCCAATTCAAAGGCGTGTTTTTGGATAATTTTAACATGAAATACTTTCGTCCATTGTTGTTTTTCCTTAACTTTATAAACAGTTTATAAAAGTTAACAAAAACTACGAAATACAACGATGTTACTGACGTTTGCCATTGGTGTATATTTACATTATTCGATGTATTTTTACATTATAGGCGTTATATATATATATATATATATATATATATATATATATATATATATATATATATATATATATATATATATTGACTTCCAATTTTCAAAACATCGTAAACTATCATAGCGAAATGACTAGCACGTTGTCACGTAATTATTAATTTATCTAAATTTTGTTACAGATATCCAGCCGGTGTAGCTCCAGCTTCCTGACCAAACTACCCTTACTGTGGCACTGATATTGCAGTGTCCAGCTATCCTGCCGATATCTCACCAACGGCCAGCCCCAACTACCCCTATTGCTAGACACCACCACCCACCGTTAACTTTCGCAACGCCCCTATATTTAGTTATATTTATTATTCAATACATCTTAAATCCTTTTTTTTAAATCTGTGCAGTACCTTGAGATAACACTTCAAAGAACACAAATTAAAGTTTGTTTCACAAAATAATTAAAATATAAGAAGTTAAGCTGTAATAAAAATTTTTAAAGTTGATTCGTGTATCATTAAGTCATTAGGAGTGATGAAATCCACTAGGTGTAGGCTCTCTGAACAATCAGAGCGCGTAGGAGTTGCTGGAGTGATCACTAAGAATGCAATGAGATCGTATCGGTTAGAACAGATCAGATCCTATTTCAAATACAATCGATTTTACATATTAGATACCAGCGGCTGGTATGCGACATTGAAAGGATACATTTCAGATCACTAGTAGATGTAGAAAAAAACTTAAAGTGGACCAATTGTACCAGATCGCACACCCGTTGCTTAGATCCAGTCACAGGTCCTTGGTCACCATCAAACTTTCGATTATTGACGATTTCTTTTTACGATTCGATTTTTTATTAGTAAAATATTTATATCACATATTATTTTGGGATGCCTTTTACGTTTTAATCCGTGAAAATAATCTTATATGTGTTCGTTTTTCCCTTTTGCAGGTAAGGAACTCTAAAAAGAGAAAAGTCACAAAAGAAACTATATTTGAGGACATATAGTTTCTTCTGTGACTTTTCTCTTTTTATGGCTCCGTCCCTGCAGAAGGGAAAACGGAACTCTTATAAGATCAGTCAGGTGTCCGTCTATCAGCACGCCACAGTCTTTTTTTCTCAGAAAACGCTTCATGTAGAAACCTGACAATTGGCCTAAGAAAGCAAATTCATCATCACCATCATCAAAAGCACAACAGCCCTCTGCAGACAAAGGCTGACTCGCTGGTCCTCCTCCACATGACCCTGTCTGACGCGACGGCCTTCCACCGGTTGACTCCCATTAGTTGGAGGTCGTTTTCAATGTCATCTATCCAACATGTTGGTGGTCGTCCTATTCGCCTAGTCCACTCAATCTTCGAAAAAGCCAAGAAAGCAAATTAACCCACATATATCTCGATTGGAAACACTCAAAAATTGTTGCATATTTTAGGCGGGAACGGATTACACTAACGACTCACAAAAATAACTTTAAAATTCCATATACAGTGTGGGCTATCTTTTGTAAGAGATTCTTATAAGGATTTTATAATATATAATATGGAAATAATATATTCTCCTTCATTTACAGAAACTACTATATCTAAAAATATGAAAAGCAGGGTTTTTAAAACCCCATGCAAAGGTTGTCGGAAAACTACCCTCGTGATTCTAAATGTCATAGTAACGTGATTGTACTAGGTATTATTGAATGTAGTTATATTTATTAGATAGGTATCATTATATGCGGTGTCCGGGAATATCGGACAAAGAAAGACGCTATTCGTTGACTGAAAAATAATTGTCGTTAAAGTAAAATTTAAAAGATGAAATTTTTTCAGAAAATTGAAAAAAAACTTGAGAGGTGTCAAGGGACACTCGGATGGAACGAAGTTCCTTTCGATTAATTAGTGAAGGAATTGTAATAACATTTTATATCTTTTAAGTTATAATAATAATAATAATTTTTTATTATTTATTATGTACAAAAAACCTGTATACACTCAACAAAAATAATTGTCGCAACACCACACTGTTCAATGCGAAATAGAAAGACGAAACGAAACGAAAATAACTGGCTCGCTTTCTATGAGAGAGAGAGAGACAGACAGAGAAACACGCGCACGCCGCACGGCTTGCAGCGCGCCCGCTAGCAACTGTAGCAAAAAGTGTCGTTACAACTTTTGGTCTTAATTTTTTCCGTCTAGTCCCCTTTCGCAACGCGCGATAAGGAACTTCGTTCCAATAATGTCCATTATTATTTGTCATCTTTTTCGTTCACATGATACTTGAGCACTTTATTCAGCGCCGCTTAGAAGAATAACCTGCGAATAGCTGCGAAGACATCTAGCTGCCCGGGTAAGCACCGCATTCCGGGAAAGTATTGGGTGTGTTAAAAAGAGTTATGTGTAATATTTTTTTTGCACTCAATTAGAAAAAGGACGTGTTTTAAGTTTCATTTTAATGACGATTTATTCCCTTATGGCCAACGAATAGCGTCTTTCTTTATCCGACACTTATTCTCGGATACCATGTGTATTTATATAGGTACTAGGAAGCCAATATTAGTATTAGTTTTATTATATAAAGAAAGTAATTTTACTTCAAAAGTCGCATGAAACTCTTTCGAAACAGGATCGCCTTTTACCAGTTTTATTTAAATTTATTGTCACTGCTCAGCTCCGTATAGATATATTGTCATGATGCATAAATATTCCGATATATATATATATATATATATATATATATAATACTTATATAAATATATATAATATACTTAGGTAAAATTTCATAAAAATTATGCTTAGCAGTTTGGAGATTAGAGTTTATATACGGACGATTATCTGTAACTAAGGAAAGAAACAAGAAATCTTTTATATAATATATATATAAATATATATATATATATATATATATATATATATATATATATATATATATATATATATATGTATATATATATATATCTTTTATATAGCTATAAAGAAAATGAACGGTGTACACTGAAACTGAAAAGACTAGAATATAGTACATAATTTTACTACAAATCAAAATATCATTCTTTTTCATTGAAAAATCCTACGATGTAATTATTTCATAAACCTTACAATGTGCAGTTCCACAGAATAATCGAATTAAGGCATTGCTCATAAAAACTAAAGTTCATAGAGAGGAGATAAGGCGTCAAAATATATTTATGTAAAATTTCATATAAATTATGCTTAGTAGTTTTGGAGATTAGCGTCGATATATATTATGCGTAACTAGGGAAAGAAACAACAAATATTTTATATGATAGTGTAGCTATAAACTAAATGAACGGTGTACACTGAAACTGAAAAAACTAAAATTTTATACATAATTTGACTACAAGTCAAAATATCATTCTTTTTAAACGATATCATTCTTTTTCATGCAAACAATCCTACGATGTTATTATTTCATAAGCTCTTCAATGTACAGTTACACAGAATAATCGAATTAAGGTACTCCTCATACAAACTAAAGTTCACAGAGAGGGGATAAGGCGTTGCTTGTGGCGGCGGTATATCATAGTTATTTATAATTTCAACAATACAAATAATTATTTGTATTGTTGAAATTATAATTTACGATCCTAGTAATAAAATGAAACAATAAAATTACAGCGTGAAGTAAATTCCCGAACAGCCTTTGAAACTACTTTAAAACAATTCGTCGATATTGGTTCAAAAATGTTTGTACAGCAGCGGCCTTAATGCAGTGACGTTAAAATGGTAAATATGCGTCGAACATCCAATATTTTCGTGTTGAATTTTGAATTGAAACTTTTTTAATATCAATCGAAATGTCGAGAGATAATGGTGCAGCTTTTCACCAATTTGTGCGCTATCCAAGCGCCTACTATTTATCAATTTACATAAGTTCTTTTTGTGAAGCACTTTACACACCGCCGATCTTGCACAACCAGCCGAGAGAAATGCCTCTATATGAGAAAGGAGATGGATACACTGCTTAGTCTGTCCTTCTCGTTTATTCTTATATCGGCGTCTCTCTCTACTGGTCGTACAAGATGAGTTGTGTGTAAAGCGCTTCACAAAAAAACATATACAAATTGAGAAATAATGGTACTAATCGAACTTAATTTCATAATTTGAATCACGGATCGCAGATAGCGCAGTACATTATTTATAACATAATTATTTCAAGTAATATTATTTTTACCTTTTCTTGATTTCACCAGAGTCGAGTAAAAATATTATTTTTATTATTATAAAAAAAATATTTATATTAAAAATATTATTTTTATTCGACTACGGCAAATCTAAGGAAGGGTATTATCGATTTTAATGTTTTATGTATTTATATGATAAATTTGTATTAAAATTGAATGTCATTAAATAAAGATTACGGTAATATGGCCATAGGTTAAAGTTTAATACCATTATCGCCAGAAATGTTGAAATTCTATGAAGAGCAACTTGGGAGAACAGATAAAGTTACGTAACTTGATTGTAAATTAAATAATAACTATGTTATCAACAAGGAAATTTTAATTCATGAAGTATACAGCAGAATTACGTTCTTCAAGACAAAAAAACATCTAAGCTCAAATAACTCACTCTGAAAAAAATCGTATTAGTAAGCTGCTACATATTCTCAATACTTTTATATGATAGGCTGTACGCTAACGGAACTTTTAAAAAATCTTGAAGCTTTCGATTAAGTGTGTAGCGGAGGTAGACCAGTACCCAGAAGGATCTGATAAAAATCATCTAATAATACAAGCCAAGAAAATCTCAAAAAAATAGGACGTTGTAGTTCCGACACCTGCTGGAACAGTTTAACAGATCTTTAGTGTCCCTTTTGAGGGTTGCTGCCAATAAAGTTATTATAGCCAATATTATAGCCAATATTATAGCCAATATTATAGCCAATATTATAGCCAATGCCATTGTTTAAATAAATGACGATGATGTATTATTTTCTTTCACAAACCTACGTGTCCACCTAATTAAAATTATCCACAAACAACTCTGAAAAAAATAAAAGTTTTTAAAGCTGAAACCTGATTACGAAAAAGCATGAAATAGGTTTTAAGAGCCTTTGCGCGCAATAAATTATCTAGACATTATAAAATAAAATAAAATAGGATCCTATTACCAAGCACAACCTAAAAATTAGGACCTTTTAGTTTTAGGATGTTTAGATAGTCTGTGCGTGCAAAAGCTCTAAAAGGCTGTATCGTACTTTTTGTAGCCAGGTGTAATTTTTTAAACCTTCATTTATTTTTTTGGATATTACGAATAAATTTAACATTTAATTCCAAGGCCGTATGGATTTTGAACTAATTTAGCTCCAAACACTCAATAATTCTAATGATATATTTTTTGCAACGTTTTTATGTAACGATTTCATGTAACGTTTAGTAACGTAACGAATTTAAACGGGAAGGACGGTAAATAGGTACTTAGCTAACAACAGAGGGCGATAGATGAAAACGCAAAAATAAGACAAGAAGTGTACGCATGCGCGTAAACAAGCAAAAATGGCGCTCACTACTGCTATCAGCTGTTTAGTACGTTATGTGTGTCAACATTAAACTGTCAAAATTTTTGTCGATTTATTTATCTATTTATGATTGATATTTTACTAATTTTGCGTTTACTTTATCCATTACACGATTAGCAACATACTTAAATGATTTATGAATGCACAATATATTTTTCGTAAATACAATTTACAACAGCAACAATATATTTCAACTTCCTTCAGCTGTGTTCTGGTGCTGGCATTGCGGCTATTTTTCAATTGGCAATTGTTAGATGTTTGCGTCCATTTATAATGCCATTATTAATTTTTCTGAATAAATTATATGTAGTGGTAAGATTATTACGTCAAAGTATTCGACCGAATACACCACTGCCGTCACGTGACAGATTCAACAGGATTGCTTGTACCACGAGTAGGTGCAGCAGGTCATCGAGTGCATTCCTACACCGACGCATTGCTTGCACCCACGCGCTTCTGACGAGTTTTAGCGATCAGTATCTATTCTAATCATCAAATTCGCACTAGCATAACTATTTCAAATTATGCGGTTCTGTTTTTGATGGATTATTATGCAAGTGAAGTGAATTCATTTGAAATGGCATCTTAGAAGAAACTGTAAACAATAGACTTGCACACACTGAGAATTCTGTACACAATTTTGATGAATTATGATTTTTGATTTAATAGAACACTCCTAAATAAGACATTTCTTTCCTAATTAATAATCTAAATGTTATAATTAAACGAAGCTTATATTCAAGGAAAATCATGAACGAACGCATTGTTTTTGCTAAATGTTTACATTAGCATTAAGATGTTATTAAGGTAGTGTTAATTATATATTTTGTATAGTTAATCACTGATTACTTCTTTGTAGTTATTAATAGACCCCTGAAGTATTTTTTTATAAAATATCTTTAATGTTTAAAGTTTTTGGGGTTTCGTGCTCGCAAAGGAAAAATGGTTCTTTATAAGATCATTTAAATGTCTGTTCGCCTATCATGGCTGATTTTCTCAGAAGCTGTATTTGGAATACATAGAAATTTGACATAGTAATATATATTATTGACGCATATATTTTGCACTAGCTAAACTTTTAAAAAACTTTCATGTAAGAATTAAAATAAAGAACTCAATTGTTTGTTTTCTATTTCAAAATTCATGGGCTTATAATGAGAAATATAAAAAATAAATTTCACCATTCAAATTTCGTATTTAAGAATAAATTCTAAAAGGTATGTGAAAATAGATGCCTCTTATTTCCGATACTACAGAGCCAAAAATCATGAAAAAACAGAGTTGGTAAAATCTGAATAGAAGATTACAGGAAATTATAGCTAAAAATCATGAAAAAATAGAGTTGGTAAAATGTGACTAGAAGATTACATGAAATTATAGTCAAAAGTCATGAAGAAAACAGAGTTGGTAAAATGTGACTAAAAGATTATAGGAAATTATAGCCAAAAATCGTAAAAAAAAGAGTTGGTAAAATCTGACTAGAAGATTACAGGAAATTATAGCCAACAATTATGAAAAAAAAACGGAATTGTTAAAATGTGACTTGGTAAAAAGAGTTGGTAAAATCTGACTAGAAGATTACAGGAAATTATAGTCAAAAATCATGAAAAAACGAATTGGTAAAATCTGACTAGAAGATTACAGGAAACCATAGCCAAAAATCATGAAAAAACAGAGTTGGTAAAATCTGACTAGAAGATTACAGGAAATTATAGCCAAAATTCATGAAAAAAACGGAGTTGGTAAAATCTGATTAGAAGATCATAGGAAATTATAGCCAAAAATCATGAAAAAACAGAGTTGGTAAAATCTGATTAGAAGATTACAGGAAACCATAGCCAAAAATCATGAAAAAACAGAGTTGGTAAAATCTGACTAGAAGATCATAGGAAATTATAGCCAAAAATCATGAAAAAACAGGGTTGGTAAAATTTCACTATAAGATTACAAGAAATTATAGCCAAAAATCATGAAAAAACGGAGTTGGTAAAATCTAACTAGAAGATTACAGGAAATTATAGCCAAAAATCATGAAAAAACAGAGTTGGTAAAATCTAATTAAAAGATTACAAGAAATTATGGCCAAAAATCATGAAAAAAACAGAGTTGGTAAAATCTGACTAGAAGATCATAGGAAATTATAGCCAAAAATCATGAAAAAACAGGGTTGGTAAAATTTCACTATAAGATTACAAGAAATTATAGCCAAAACTCATGAAAAAAAGAGTTGGCAAAAGCTGACTACAAGATTACAGGAAATTATAGCCAAAAATCATGAAAAAAACAGAGTTGGCAAAATCTGACTAGAAGATTATAGGAAAACTAAAGCAATTATCCTAAACCTTATGATTTTTGAAGTATGCGCATGTTTGTGCGTGTCCAATGTATGACAGTCACATATTTACATTGTGAAAAATTAAGATTTATAAATAGTTTAAGAGAAATAATAGTACCATTGAGTATTTTTAAGTATTTGAATGAGCCTTCGTAGTGCGAATTCTATTCGTACTTGGCATATATTTTTAGATATACTCTCACTTCGTTTTTGCCACAGGGCAAAAAACCTAACTAGCTCACCTGTCAACAGACTCTAAAAGACCAAAGCATTGGCTAAAAGTGGAAGGCTCTCTCCGTGAAGGGACCAATTTCAAGACACCTAGAGAGGGCAGAAGCTGTTGCTCGTTTTAGACTGACTACCGGTCACGACTACCTATAGATTCATCTTCATAGGATCGGCTTGGCCAATGATGAAATTTGCCCGCTATGCTGTCGTGCGCTAATGGACGGTGACCATCTTCAGCAAGACTTTGAAATGCCCAACTAGTGACATTGTCGGACGCTACTGGAAAGCTCGGTGTCAAGTGGTGGAAGGACCACGGACAGGCGTTGGCTAATAAACAAACAGATTTAATCTTAACGTATATATGCCGATTTTGTCAGGCAAAGACTATGACCGATTTACCACCGACTCAATGCATACGTGAAGAGGTGCGCGCCACCGACTAATTGTAGCGCGTGTACGTATGTAGATATTAAATAGTATATGCTCTGTTTATTGTCACAAAGCAGACTGTGTTCCGCTTTAACATCAGAAATGGCTGAGAAGTAGATATATTGCCCTGATATCTTACCACATACTTATGTACGCACTCTCATCCATAAGCTGATGATTATTTTTTAATTACAAAAGCAAAAACTAAATAAATTATATTTACAATTCAGGAACGAAAGCGAAACAAATAAACAAATAAAGTCAACAAACCCACAAAGTCAATTTCACTTTTGTAATATTACTGGTTAAGATTATGATTACTGGTAAGAAAAAAAAAACTATTTATAGATTAGGAGAAAACGGTGTCTGTAATAAACAACGTACAGCTGGAAATGATTACTATGATATTATAATAACAATGATTACCGTAAAATTATATTAAAAATGAATACTATAACACGATATTAACAATGACTTCCATTATATAATATTAACAATGATTACCTTAACATGATGTTAACGATGACTACCATAATATTATATTAGCAATGATTACTATTATATTATGTTTAAAATGATTAACCATATAATTATATTTACAATGACTACCGTAATATTATATTAACAATGACTACAATAATATTATATTATCCATGGGGTTTGTCCCGCATTCTATGCGTACGCAAGCTTGGAAATAATTATACCTATATTAATAAAAACCTGTCAACTAAGAGTAAAATAGCCTTTACGAAGTTCGGTACATACTTAAATACTCGTAAAATTTTTCGACATTTAATTATAGAGATTTTTATAATTTTTCAATGTATAAATATATTTGTTAGTCCATGTATGAAAGCTATAAAATTATCGTGAATTTCTCAGAAACTTTGAGAACCAGGAAAAAATTTCCTCGATTTTATATAAAGGAAGGTAAATACAGTCCTGCACACATGCCATATATTACTTGGTGCTTTGGTTAATTGGAAGAGATTTTTCCTGTAGCAATAAGTTCACTGTATGTATGTCAATATGAAAGACTGATAATAAAACAGATAATCGATATAGTTTTCCTTTAATCTCCTAGTCAACCTCAATCACTATTCTTTTCATCATGATTTTTGATCGAGAAGTTTTGGAAATATGGAGGTTGGTGCATACCATTAGGGTATGCCATTTAAAATTCTCAAAAAATATTTTTAAATTATCTACAATTAGCTTTTTTTTATAATTAGCTAATACCCCACCTACTAAGATTATTACAAGTTTCTATGTCGCGCGACGTTTAAGAAAACTTCATAAAGTTTTTAAGATCCAAAATAGTGGCCTCCGTATCTCTTGCAATGAATCGTCAATATATTCGTTTTCGTGCTGAATTCGAAGTTCACAATGTTTTTGAGAACCAAAATGGCGGCATTAGTCTCTAAATAAATTGTGGCTATATTCGGTTCCGAGTTGAATTCGAAGTTCACGATGTTTTAGAGAACCAAAATGGCGGCATTTGTCTCGAAATAAATCGTCACTATATTCGATTTCGTGCTGAATTCGAAGTTCATGATGCTTTTGAGAACCAAAATGGCAGCATTTGTCTCGAAATAAATCGTCACTATATTGGATTTCGTGCTGAATTTCATGCTGATTCTAAATGTAGGAGCTGAATTCAAATTTTACGATATTTTTGTGAAAGAGATGGCGATATCTGTAACTCTTGAAACCAATCGTCATTATATTTTATTTCGACCAACTTTAGTGTGCTGATATGTTTTCATTATTTTTGAGATTCAAGATGGCCGTATGGAATTTAGCATCTTAAAATATTTCAAAAATCTTGACAAACGTACAGACGGACAAGTGAGTGTTCTTACAAAATTCCCATCTGAGGTACGGAATCCTATTAAATTACCATTAATATACATGGATATAAACGTAGAAGTTATAAATATTAAAACCAATTCTTTAAAACAAAATTCAGACTTTAGAGTTGTATAAGTTATGATATAGATAACTTTATTCAGAGAAAGAAAATCAGATTTTTCAACTTTTGCACGTGGCATTTTATATATTTTTACATTTTGGTCAACGTTTCTAATGAAATAAAAAATTAAGCTAAGTGTAACTTACTTGCACGAAAGTTGATCGTAAACAAATATACTGACTGTAAATATGATTAGATAATCAGTGAGGTTATTAAGGCACACAAACGAATAAAAAATGGTATAAATAATAAATGAAATTTCCAAAAGAATTCATTAAGATGTGAATCAGGAAAGTGCTAAGCGTAGCTGATAGGTAATAAATATGTTCAGAGAAAAGCAATTTAATCAAATTCTACTCAACAGTACCGGAAAAATCAAATAATTTTCTCTGAATAAAATTTTTTTTATATCCTAAAAGATTATCATATCTAATTATAATACATAATATACTTCACAATTAAATTAAACTATGTGATGTAGTATTATTTCTACTTTCTTTAATTTCTTTACGACCTCAAACTCACATAATAACAACAATTGAATTTATTACCCTCAATAAAATACTGGTATATCGTGTAACTCTCGGATATATAATAAAACCTACACCGCGCCCCTGCAATAAACTCACTAACATAAGCAGTGGAAAAACCCGCACAAACCCGGCTTCCGCTATTGTGTTTGAAACATGTAAATGCTGTTGGATGTTCCTAAGGGTTAATCTTTGCTAATATCCCACCTGAAGATGTAATACAACGAAACCTAGGTCGTGGTAAAGAAATTAAAGAAAGTAGAAATAATACTACATCACATAGTTTCATTTAATTGTGAATAATACATTTCTACAAAATTAACGCCAAATATATTCAACATAATATACTTAACCTTTATAACATATTTCCTTATCTTATGCGTCTTCATTAACATTTACTGCACTTAATTTGTATTTACCCTTCTTTTGCATAGTCTGAAATTATTCTTTAACATAATTTATTTAGGAAATGATAAAAAGGACACAAAATAAAATATAAAAACACTTACGAAGATAACGGCGTATATTTCATCCTTGAAAGCATTTTTGGCATATTATCTTGGAAACATTGCGTAGTAGAACTAACATATTTGCTCTTAATGGAGCGATCGAGATAACGCGTTGACCTTATAACGTCGATTTAAATTTTAGGAACAAAGAAATCCGAACTAATGCGTGACCGAGAGAGGAAACAAGCTGCCAATATTTGTATTGTGCTTCGTTTAAAAGAAAAATTAAAATATTGTGCTGCGAACCTGGTTTATTTTTGAAATAATACTTTTGTAATGAAACTACCTTAATATTGAAAGATGAAACGGTCAGAAATAATCTCAAAGTGTTCCACTGATGTACCACACTTTCCTAATGCCATCTGTCGGTGGATTTAGAAGTAATTTCAAGAATGACCTTTATCACCTATGTAGGTACACCACTGAAATAGACACAACATTTTTATACATATTTTTCATTGAGTTTTATTTCACATGGGGATTTTTGGTAGCGGGGCATTTGTTTATTCCTGCGCTTTCAAAGAGTTGTTACTCATTGCCTTCAGACTTTTTTTATTTTATAATTCTTGGTGGCACGTACTTAGTGAAATATTTGAGGATCCAAAAAACTGTGTCTATCTCGAGATGCAAGACCTAAAATTTCGAACCTGTCTTCTGCAGATACAGAAAAACATATCGAATTCGAACCGGACAAATTTCGGACTCTTCGGTTTGGTACAAAGATGGTAATTATTATTTTCAGTTCACTTGGATACGGTAATTGCGGAAGTCTGGTCATAAAATCTGTCAAACACAAGTAGAACTCACACTACAAGGGTCCCGTGCACATTTAGGCTTTTAAAAACATTTAATGGTGCACAATATTCCTATTAAAATATTTACAAAATTTTAATTTTTCAGAACCTCAATATATTTTATACTGTATCTTTCACAAAAGTGTATTTAAAAAAAAATTATAATTTAACATAAACTTAGAAATAGTTGACTTTTGGATTTTTATCTTTATTTCTGCCATGGAACCTTCCATTATGACTTTTGAGATTGTAGGTCAACGGGAAATACCCAGAAGGTTCTAATGACCAAGGGTAAAGTCTGTGGCAAAAAATGGAAAAATATGTTTTAAAGGGCCATATATTTTTCTTGCGTGTACTAAACAACTTAAAATTTGAACTTGATATTCAGCCGTTTTTGAGAAGAATTTGGTTTAACCGACAGACGGACGAACTGATAATAATTCTAATCATTCTGTAAGTTTTTTTTGAGGGACGAAACCGTAAAAACTGTTTTTTCGTACACCAGAAAGTCACTGGCGGGTTGCGCTCGTGCAGTAAAGAAATATAACTGTCGCGTTGATGCCGTTGCTATGGTTAAGTTGTTTATTAGGTTAGTTTCAAGAGGTTGTTCTATTCTGTAAAAACTTGGATAAGGGCTGGAATTTCTCAACTAAATCGGGTTTGCGCTGTCTAAACCTTGACGATTTTTCTAATTGTGTGAGAAAGTCCCCCAGATCGAAGACTATTTGTACAATCCATAAAAAGGTATTCAAAAACATTTCCAATCTGCATACAGAAATACGCATTTCAATCTCGACGTGTATGTCCAAGTGTTTGAGGTTTTACGGTTGAGTTTTTTTCCTTTTTTGTTAGGTATATTTGTCATAACACGTATATAATTAGTGTATTTCATAGTGTTTCCCAAATTTTTTTTGGGAGTCCATTTCGAATATTCATTGCTTCCTAACAATGGATATGCGAAATGGACTGCAACAAAACTAAAGGAAATTGAAAAACTCCGCGAAAATACTAAAAAAATAAATATACGCGAATAAGAATCTTATAGCGGCCAAACTATTTCCACTCATGAGGCCATCTCCATGGCAAATCAAAGACTGAAGGATATTAAGGATTTTTCGGGCTGTCTATGTATAAGGGTCCGATTGATGCTAATTCTCATGACCTGATCTGTGGAATTTTTCTTCGAGAATTCCTTGTACTTGCTTATTTTAAGTTTGCTACTTTTGATTCAAAATCTCTAACCCTGTTTGTGAATAATACGAAGTTGTTTGATTGAATCTTAAATTATGGCTGTGTCACAGTTTTATTAAGCGTATCATTTCTTTTGATAAAAGTTTTTTTTGGTAAAATTTTTGCCTGCTCGTTTTCTTTGAATTTTAAACTGTACCCTATTCAAATCATTCCTCGAATCTGATTTGTTTCAGCTCTGCCTTAGTTGAATAAAATTTTGTAACTATCTTAAGAGCATTAGAACGCTACTACGCATTCTTTTCAACGTTTACCCATTGTGGAGAAATTTTCATTCGTTGGCACAGGTAGGTGCTTGGTAGGAGGACTAGGTATCGGTAGAGGGTAATAGTTGAAGTAATAATCGTGTTGCATAAATGACACAAACACATTCTGATTACTTTACCAAAAATTACAGCTCTAAGTAAAAGTTTCGGTGTTGGTCCTTGTAAACCAGGACGAACGCTGAAACTTTTCTGGTTATAATATAAACTACGTTATCTTCTTAATTCTTAGGTTTATAGGAACCAATATTTCTTAAAGTTAATAATGTTAAAATTTATTTTAAAATGGCAAAAAACAATGTGCAATAGCCTACTCAGAAAACAGGCATCTTACAGACGTTGTTATGTACTTAAAGGGCAAGTCAAATTGGTAGTCGGTACCGAGATTTACCTAAGAGAATTCTGTAAAGAATTGGGTATATTTATGAATCTCGTGAATGAAAAATAATGAAGCAAGTTTTTGGTAGTACACTATAGATTCTGACTTATTGTTCGAAAATAAGCTTAGAAAAATAAGATTTTCCTCTTCTGACAATGTGATTGTTCAGAATCGTGGGAGTTTCCAGCAGCTTCATGATCAAGAGTAAAAACTTATTTTTCCTAAATTTACTAACTACAAGATGGTGACTGGGAAGTCTCATAATGCTTTGAATATTTTTGACAGTGGCGCTAAGGCTTGTAAGGCTAAGGATGGCCCTACATGACCACTTTTTTTTTAAAATTATTAGAAGGTAGATTCAAACGCGAGCAATACCCATTATTCTAGATGTTTTGTATTCAAGTTCAAGATGTTTTTCACATTTGGTCACAGAAGGACATATTCCTTTATTATTAGTGCCTCTTTCAATGTTTGCATCCGAAAAGACTTAAAACATCGTGCGGAGCTGCCGGTAAAATACACGAAAATGTGAAAAATGTTTTTAATAAGTGGGTGAATCACTGAAAACATCAGTGATTTGCTATATTGTGGCTCTGTGCAAAAGACGGTGAAAAAGGAGTACAGAGTTATTTCAAGGATGTTTGATAAGATTCCTAGTCTATGATTGTGTGGCGGGCAGGCGGTTTTGTGTAAAATGTGTCTAAATATGTTATAATAAGAAGGTGTTTATTCGCTTGTGAAGTAAAATCTAGAATTACAGTGAAAAAAATCTTACTGTCTTTTGACAGTAATGGATAATACTCTGAAAAAGTTTAAGACATGTTGAAAATGTTGACAGAGTCTTGGACAAAGTAATTTTTTCGGATAAAGCTTCTATTTGGATATGTTACTTAATCTAACCTGATCTTGATCCTAATCGCACTAAAGATACTCATCCAGAGAACCATTAAATACCTGGTAAAAAGGACATTTATTGAAGTAGGGATTTGTCACTTTATACAATTTCACGCGTTATTTAAATATTTAAAAATTACACTCATTCAAAATATAAAAATTACATACTATTATAAAAATACACTCATTGACATATTCATAGGGACGTAAAAAAGGGGGACATTTTACATAAAAACGAATTCTTTAATTTTTATTTGCTGCTAATAATTATTGTATTAAATTAATTATTTAAATTAATCTATTTGAACATGAAAAAGTTTAGACTTAATAAAAAAAAAACAAATTAGAGCAGTGATCTCAGTATATTAATTGTAAGGAGTTTTGATCTATCATAGTGAAAATTTAATATTGTTCTAAAAACTGATTTCTTTCTTAATGGATGACATTTTCAGTATTTAGTGTTACCTTCCCTCGTAAAAACTACCTGCATCCATCTGGACATAATTTTTATTAAATCTTCAGTGATACTTTGTGGTATTAGGTTCCATTCTTCCATCAATGCACTTTTGAGGACCTTTAAGTTAGCTGGTGCCGGATTTCTTTGCTTAATTTATTTTTCCAGCTTATATCAAACATGTTCTAACAGATTAAGGTCTGGCAAGCGTGTTGATCACTCCAAAACTTCAAATCCGATCTCAATATGTTACTACGAAACGCCTGCTGTAGTATGAGGTCGAGCATTACCATGCATTAAAAGAAAATCACCTTCAATATGTACGTGCTTCGAAGGAAATACCGCCCCATATTAACTGACCACCCACGATAAGACTCTCTTCCGGCAATGTTACATTGAGCGTATTTTTTCCGAGTTATCTCCATACTTTAATTCTTCCATCATCTGACTTAAGATAGAATCTGGACTCATCAGTAAAGAGTACCTTTGCCCAAGCGTTATCATAGACCGAGCTTCTCGATGACCTGCGGTGAGTAAACATCCTCGGGCGAGCAAGTATGCGTCTCTGCCAGCAGCCATAAGTCTTTTTGGTGCTAACTGACACTTGTCAAACTTCCTGAAGCTTTGTTCTTACCTTGGAAAAAGTCGATATGCGATTTAATAAGATACTGCTTACAATAAATCTGTTGTCTCTCTCTATTGTTACTCTTTTGCGACCTTCTTCTTTACATCTTGTATATTCTTCAGTCTGCCGGTATTATTTATTATTGCAAAAAATCACAGACTCGGCAACTCGTAACTTTTGAGCCACTTCATTTGAAATATAACCATTTATAATTAAAGTTGCAGCGTTCAACACTCGAGCAACGTTAAAATCCGGCTTTATCGCTTGAATTCATTAAATAATGTTCCCTTAACGCAATGATAACAAATTTGTGAGAAAAATACAAAAGTAAAGTACTCGTTGCAAAATTTCTTTCACTACTCAATATTGAATATAAAATATTAATCGCAATAAATAATTGAGCACGAAAATAGCTTTGCGAAACAATACAAAATTAATCTGGAATCTGTTTCAATAAAATTTTAAAATTTTAGTAAATCAATTGTAGGAGGTCACTTTGGATGAGGTTTATGGGACAGGTCAAAATTCCTTTTTTTGAATCTTTGGGACCAGTGCTTGGCTGTATCGTGAGAGGGGTATGCCCTCTCACCCATCCTTTTTTATATATTACATGATGCGTCACTGGCTTTTCGCCCTAAACGACATTGATGAAGAAGGGTCCTTTAAGTTTACTTCGAAATACTTTCACTTTTAATTTATTCTTTACTCACCGATTACTCAATTGGAAACGGAACAAAGTTCGAATACCGCACTATTTATATACCCTACAAGAAATATTCTAGAAGCTTCTATTACATTCCAGAAATCGGCCGAAAAAAGTGGCGGGTTTATAAATTGCTAACTTAATATAAAGATAAACAGAGTGGGAAAATGTTGAGGAAAATAACTCTGCCATTAGTTTGATAACAATGTGGAATATCTTATTACCATTAACACAATGCGGGTGTGCTTGTAGGTTTGTCAGATTGTCATATTCCTCTTTTCTTTTCTCTTAACGTATTAGAATTTACTAGCTCATATAGAAGAGCCATGCTCCATCTTGCTTCCGGCGTTAAATAATTTTTACTTTAATAATATTTCAAAGCAATGTTCATAATTAATATTTAATTAAAGACTTTTAGAAAAACATAGATTTAATAAAAAAATCAACATCTTAAAATGTAAGAAACATTGAATAAAAGTATACATGCGTAATAAGCTGTATGTTACATATACTCTCATACACAAAGTCTCTACACCTCTTCGCCGAATGATCTGTATATACTCATACACATTCTCCGTTATTCTCCAACAGTGCTGTCAAGACTTGATTAGAGCCCCAGTGTCTGCAAGTGGAATGCCTTATTGACACAATGTGTGACACCTTAAGGTCGCAGCAATAAGGACGACTTCCTTTTGAAGTGCAAAGAATATCACTCCATTGTGTGGCGGCCGAAATTTCAATACAATTGTTACCGAGAAGGCTACATATTTATTGCAAGTACTAAACACTTGTACCAACAATGTGAACCTGCTTACTAATTGTTGTCGCGTTCCGGATGTCAGAAAGCTATTTACAGACATGCAGATGACAGAGCAGACCTCCTTATCAATTACCAAGATCAAATCTTTTAGAACACATTTTAATTTGTACGAAAATGTCACGTGTGATATTTATACGAGAAAAATTATGCTTAAATCTTACAAAAATGTCACGTTTCATATTTATATAAGAAAAATGATTCTGTAATTCGTACGAAAATATCACGTTACGCAAACTAATTTTTAAGTTTGATATTTATATGTGGTAAATTAATTTTTAATTCGTACGAAAATGTCACGTTTCATATTTATATGAGAAAAATAATTCTATAATTCGTGCAAAAATATCACGTTACGCAAATTAATTTTTAAGTTTGATATTTATATGTGGTAAATTAATTTTTAATTCGTACAAAAATGTCACGTTACGCAAATTAATTTTGAAGTTTGATATTTATATGTGGTAAATTAATTTTTAATTCGTACAAAAATGTCACGTTTCATATTTATATGAGAAAAATAATTCTGTAATTCGTGCAAAAATATCACGTTACGCAAATTAATTTTTAAGTTTGATATTTATATGCGGTAAATTAATTTCTAATTCGTACAAAAATGTCACGTTTCATATTTATATGAGAAAAATAATTCTGTAATTCGTGCAAAAATATCACGTTACGCAAATTAATTTTTAAGTTTGATATTTATATGTGGTAAATTAATTTCTAATTCGTACAAAAATGTCACGTTTCATATTTATATGAGAAAAATAATTCTGTAATTCGTGCAAAAATATCACGTTTCATATTTATATGAGAAAAACTACAACTAAATTTGTATGCAAATGTCACGTTCGATATTTAAATGAGAAAAATTACACTTTAATTCGTACGGAAATGGCATGTTTATAGAACGAAAACAAATACAGTGTCTGAGTAGGGTGAGGAGTATTATATAAGAATTAATTTAAGCAACGTTGCCAATTTTGCTAAGATTTTAGACGTTGCCAATTTTGCCAACATAGCTATATAATGTGCTCTAAGCATTATTTTATATAAAATAATTCTTTGAATTTTTTGTCATAGGTACGTCTAATTATTTCCTAGCCCACGGTTTCACTCGCGTAGAATTATTTTAATTCTACTGATCTCCCCCGTCATCACTAAACCCCTCCTCTCCGTTCTCCAAACGATATCTGTCGTCGAAGTCGGAGTCACCCATTTAGGGTGAGAATATTCAGGATGATCTGTCAATAAACAAGTCGTCTCTATACCATAAACAGTTTAAGTAGTATTCCTCGACTTTTGTAACTTTATATAACCACTATCTTCCTATGAATTGTAGTATAATGATATATAACACATATTGCTGAAAATATGGGCTTTTTAACACAAAAAGAATTTTTGAAATCGGATGTGTGGTTCTAAAGATTACCGTAAAGAAACAAACAAACAAACTTTTCCGTTTTGTAAATCTATATATACGTTTCAAACTTCAGTTAAGTCAAACTTAAATTAAGCGTGCATTTGGGAAAACATATTTCCACATGAACAACTTCTTCTAGCTAATCACAAAAATAAAAATATAATAATATTTGAGAATACTTAAATACAAAAATGTAGTGATGTGGAAGAATGTTTAAATATGAAAATACAGAAAAATGGGAGGAAAATGTACATTTAAAAAAAAGTAATATTTAATATATTACAAAAGAATATGAACCGTCATACAAAATAATATGAGGACGGCTGGCAGATGTAAAACATTTAATTTTTTTATATTTTTGTGTTGAAATATTTTTATTTGAATGTTTGTTACTTTTACTGTCGCTGTAATTCATATTTTAAACCAACAAACATTTTTAACGTTTTAAGACAGTTTAATGCAATACACAGATATAAACGAGTTACGTTGTAAGCCCTAGTAAATAAGAAACAATGTTGATACACTAACTCACACGTAAAGTAGCGGGCTTGTAGTATAATGGAGAGGGAAGATTTAAGTTGGAAAGACAAGAAGGGAAGCTAGCCGAATTGAGTCGGAAAAAACCGACGAGACACGAAGCTTGTTGAATGACACGTCGCTACGTGCCATAAGAAGGTTTTAACTCACACCCAAATGGGCCGTCAGATGTTTCACATCAATGTTGACAGGGCCTAGTAGAGGAAAAGGGATCAAGATAGAATTTAGGAGGGATAGGTATAAATGATTACGGGAGGAAACACTATTGAAGACAGCCTCCGAAATCATTTATGGAGGGTGAGCTTCCGGGGCCAAGATTCGTTTGATTTCCTGAAGTTTGGGAAGGATTTTCATAGAAAGTGGTTTTAAGTTTTGGGCAAAATAAACTGAGCAGGTTTGAAAAGCGTAGTTCTAAATACTGAGCAAACAATTAACTAAATCTGCTTCAAAGATAGGTTGGATAATTTAGATTTTTCAAAATATTATAAAAATTGTAGAAAAATATGGATTGCGTCTATCATGAACCTCTATCAGTTGCGCTCTAATTTAAGAAATATGGTTACAATTGTTTCTACAAGTTTGTTGTGTTGTTTTTAAGACTATACTCACTAAAATCTAATTAAAATAGCATTCTTCTACACAGTCAAGTAGAGATAGTAAAAGCATTTAACAGAAGTGAGCTTTCGTTTCGAAAGTTTGAAAATTTTGAAGACGTTTACATTCCGCTGAAAATTAGATGACTAACGTAATGTAAACGTTTGTTTGAGATTGTTTGCAAAGGTTTTAATCGAAAAGTAGACTCAAGTCTATAATAATTGGAGTACATAAAATTTAAGTATCATTTAGCATAAAGTATGACAAAACTTATTTTAGAAAACAGTCTTTGCGGACCAACGATAATAATTTGGGACTTAATGGGACCAAACTACATACCCATTTTATAAGTACACTGATTGATTGGACCAAAATTCTAATTAAAGGCTTTGATGACGATTGACGTAGAATATAAATTAATATGGGATATAGGGGCTTTAAGGCAAACATGATAATTTTTACATATGTTCTAAACAGTCCCTTCAATAAATATTGAAAAACAAGTAGAGAAAAAACCATTCCTTGGAAAACACCAGCTGACGATTCCATTCATCTAAACGCATGTTTCATGATTTCACAGATTTTCTACGCGCAGTTAGATGTAATCTAAATAATTCAGATGTATGTTAAGATATATTGAAACTTCTAAAGAAATTTTCACTAAAGAAATTATATAAAAATATAATAGTTTTTACCCAGGCAAAAGGTTTGGGCTTCCCCACATCTTTTATGCTGAATTATACCTCTTTTTATTATTTTAAATATATTCGTATTCACATCTTTTATTTGGAAATACCGTGAGATGAAAACTTTAACAATTTTCATGACAATTAATCAAACAAAATTAGACGTTTTAAATAGGTTTCAATCGAAATTAATATCAGCCATTATACAATTTATTCAATGTTAGAATTTATCTCAAATTTTATTTATTATTTGCTGATTAATTATAGGAACATTTCCCGTGTTATTTCTTTGTGGGGTCAGTAGTCTAGCATAAAAGTTTGCTATATTTGCTGCATTTAAAATATAATCATCTCTAAATATTTAAGACATTTCTAAAGATTTTCGGAATGTCTGAACGAAAAGTTTAATTAATTTTAAATGAACGCGGTTTCTTCGCTCTTCATACATGTACGTACATATAAATATAAAATACGTTTGGGTTATGAGCTATATAGTTTTTTTTTCTATTTTTGAGGCAACGGATTGTTTGTTTTACAAAGAAAATTCACAATATAAATATAAAATACGTTTGTGTTAATGGCTATGTAGTTTTTTTCTGTTTTTAAGGCACCGATTGTTTGTTTTAAAAAGAAAATTCAAGAGCTAACTTCTATCACGTAAAAAAATTCAACGCACGGATATTACAGAAATTTTTCTACTTTTCCGAATTCATGTACTTTTCTTATATTTCACTTAGAAGCGATTAGTTTACTAAGGAAATTCGGTAAAAATGTCTTCCTGATATTTAATCGGTATCATCCAACTGTAGTTTGATGAGAGCTATATTAATTATTCAATATGAAGATTCGCTTGGAGATGGTTTTGTTTAGTTACATTACATTAGTAGAGATCTTATTTTGTTTGGCATTTCTTAATTCACTAATTTTGAAATCATTTGCTAGCCTTGAGTTAGCAAATAAATAGGAAAATTCTAAAAATTGTATTTTAATAGATGATACGAATGTGAAGATATATAAATGTAAGTAGCGAAACCTCAGCTTTCTTTCCTGATAGACCTAAGTTGTTTCATTCACAAATATAATAAAATTACTAAGAGTAATTCAATTTAAATGAATTTCTATAATTTTTTTCCTTCATAATTGCCTTTTATCAAAATGAGACCAATTACCCTTAAATTATGGACGCTGAGGAAATTGGTGAAATCTAAGAGGGGATTATAGAAAAATGAATTATATATAGTTAAAGGATGATATTTTCAGGAAAATGGTATTATACTCTAACCTAATTAAGACCTATCTGGTGCCGAAGAGAGACCACGTTTTTGGATAAAATATTATTATGATTTATTTTAGACTGGCTTTAAAATTATATGAAACTTTGCTTTTTTTAAATATATACCGTAACCCAGGCAAATCTTGATATAACCAAATGGCAATCCAAATTAATATTTTTTAAGTTATGTTTATTCAGGCTAGTTATGAAAAAATTATGAGAGTGAAAATTTATGTTGCGCGCGCACGATGCAACAAAAATCGACAGGATGATGTTGCTCACTAAACATATATTTATATGTGTGTAGTGACTGATACTATATTCATGATAGTTATTGAGATATTTATCAATACACAACATGTGATTATTTATGTATTTAGTGCTTACAAGCTTTTTAAAAAATATTTTAAGTGTATTTCTCCAAGTGAAATTAAGTTTCGGTATGTATTTATTTCCATTATAAATTATTACTTTATCATCTATTAAATACTTAAAATTAATCAATTACAATTCATTTTCAGCATTTTCATTTTTTTAATTATTAAATAATGTTATTCTAGATAAAAAGATCAAATCTTTTACGACATCGTATGAGAAAGTAAATTTTCATTTTTAAAATTTAACTTTTTGATTGAATTTAGATTTTATTAATCGTATTGTTAATCACGCTCCAGTCTTTTTATTATTTTATTTTCATTAATTATTTGCATGCTAGATAAAGTTATTTTTGTATTATGCCAAAGAAGTATAACATCTAACGCGTATACCTTAGCAAAAATCCATTTTTTTAATGTTTGTTCTGAACAATATCATTGACTTAACAATGAGCTTAGTAGAAAATTAAAACTAAAATTTAAAAATATGTTACCTTTATTAAAATACTTGAGAATTAATATGTATATATATATATATATATATATATATATATATATATATATATATATATATATATATAATTGTAATATGTTTAGTCGAATTGACAGAGGTTTGGAAGACCGTGAGCCTCTTTATTTTAATTATTTATTGTGTTATAAATATACTGTCTGAATGGTCATTTACATGACAATGTTTGACCCCTTCAAGGTATTTAAAATAAAATCGGTCAAGTCCTCGTCGACATTCGCATAATGAGTGTTCTGTAGTAAAATATATGCTAATATTTTTTTAACATTAGCGTGTAATATAAACAAAAATGTATGTACATGGGTTCACGTCTACAGAGATCTTTTAAACAGTGTTACATTATCGTAGCAAAAATTTAACAAATAAATAAAATGTGCAAAACAAGTATTGAAAAAAAATTTGTGTATTTTAATAATTTTTATCAGTTTTTTAATGCTGTCATTTAAACTTTAATTTATAATTTTAATTTGTGTAATAAAATGATTTGTAACACATATATAGTAAATTTGAGAGGGCCCTGTACTCTTCTTTTATGTTGGCTTCATTGTAGGTTGAAATAATTTTTTTCAAATTTTTCGATTAATAAATCTTATGAAAGAAAAGGACGGTAGAAGCTTTTTTACCTTTTTTGAGTTTTTGTTAAACGATTATTTTTTTATTTATTCGATATTTAAATTAATTTTGTATTGTGCTAGTTTTCATTTCACAAGTTACATGTTATATTTAAAAAATATCACCGCCTCGTACCGCCATGTTGGATTTTCGAAAAGAAATGTTTCCGTGACTCACTTCGTTACAGGTATTTTATTTTCCAAAATAGTTTTGGATTTCCAAACTCTTAGTTATTTAAAATCACCGTTATATTTTAAAAGGCTGACAGACGGACATTGAGACGAGACCATAAATTATATATTGTTAGGTACGAAAAAGTAACAATGGCCCAAATTACTTAATGTGTTAAATGCTACGATTCAAGGGGACGAACTAGTAAGTGATAAAAATAAAAATTAATTTAATAATTAAATTTTTTAGTTTTTTTTCCTTTTTTAATATAATATTAATAAAATTATATTAAAAAAGAAAAAAAAAATTAAAAAAACACACTTATGTACCCTACGTCCGGAAAGGATAATTTAAGATTTCACAAGTTGCAAAATCGTATATTATCCTTTCCGGGCTTTGATTTGTCTATTTCCTGTAGGTTGATGTCCCGCGTGAACGTTGTTCAAGATGGACACCCAAAATGAAAAAAAAAACAAGTAGAATATTTATAGTGATGATAAAATTCTGTTTGTACCACAAACGTATTTATCCTTCAATACCTATATACGCCATTTTTATTTTTAATTCTTGTACACATTGTCATAACTTTCATTTTTGAGTTCCGCATATCAAAAATAAAAAAATAGAAGTTTGTAAGATCATCTACGTGTACGTCTTTCTATCTGTCACATCTAGTCTACGTGTCCATTTATTTTATTTTTCGTTACATACATTTTTCTAAGATATTGTTTAACGTGGACATTTGAAGTTTTTCATAGATATATAGCATGTTAACTAGTATATAGTTAACACTAAAAATTTAAAAAAACAATTGTATTTAAATTTTAGAGGAAAAAATTATTCGATAGTTTTGTTCTGGATTGTTTGAGCCCTTAAGGGTTTTGATATTACGGTCACGGAATATTCGTTGTCATTTGAGTATTCTTTTGTTATATTTAAAACTTACTATATTTATTGTGTACTAGCAATTGTTTCGAAACAAAAAAACGAATTTAATGTTAATTAATATCACAAATTAAGAACAAGTGTTATCTGGACCTGTTCACTTCAAGGCGTATATTTGTACGTACGTGTATACAGGTTGTTATTAAATTGTTATAGCAAGACGGCATTAATGTTTTTTGAGTTTTACGATCATAATCCAATTGTTTTTCATGTCTCATCCCTAAATACACTATTTCAACGTCAACGTAACGGTGAAACATCCTGCAATATATGTACACCAGACGACAATTCAGTGTTTATTCTAAGTTTTTTTTCCTGGAAGTTTTGTAAATAAAACTTTTAAATATAATTATAATGGAAAAATTTTTAAAATAAAAAATTTGTTTTTACATTGAAAAACAAATTATTTCTCGGTAATAAAACAATCAAAAATATTATTTATTATTTTCGTCCTATATTTTGGAGAAAAATTCGAAAAAAGATTCGATTACCTGCAACTTGATATCTGTGACAGAAGTGAAACTTCTTTGTCGATTTAAATCTCGATTTATAAGTATACAACAGAGAGAATATACATCCCAAAAAGAAGAAGCGTAAGTCCGTAGATTGTACTAATAATATTTGGATTTAATAATATACATTCAAAAAAATTAATAAAATGTCATTACAAGTCGATGTACACATCTAGTAAGATCTTTGTAATTTACATAGATACTAGCACTAGAACACGGTTAAATGCGGCTGAAGGAAGTCGCGATGTATTGCTCCAGTTGTAAATTAAGTACATATGTTATTAGACTTGTAATTAATGAAGTACACGCAAAATAATTAATAATTAAATTATGAATACATGCATAAATTGATAAAATTTTGACAGTTTACTTTGACACACACAACATACTAAACAGCTGATAGCAGTAGTGAGCGCCATTTTTGTTTGTTTTCGCTCTTGCGTACACTTCTTGTCTTATTCTATTGTGTTCTTATATCTCTCCCGGCTGTTAGCTAAGAATATATTTTTGTATGAATCTTATTTTCTTGGGATAAATTCGTTACATTCAGACGTTGCATAAAAACGTTGCATGAACAATGTTGCGACCTTGAAAATTTTATTCTCAAAAGAAATTTCATATTGAAAAAGAAATTATTTATCCGAAAGAAAAACCCAAATTAAAAAAATTGTGAGCCGTCATGGGACGCCTAGCAGATGTGAAACATCTAAATGTTTTTATATTGAAATATTTTTATGTTAACGATTTGAAAACGAAGATATTTCGCATCAACATGTTATACTAGTATCATTTTTCTTCCATATTTTTGAGGATCCAAAAAAAATTCTTACTATGTCAATTACGCAGCCCTGTAGACATTACTCTATAGAGGTATTGAATAGATGTTAGAAGGGGTTTTCAGATGCTGTTTTCTCTCCACTTTCATTATTCTTAGCAAGGTAGACCTTCATTTACTCGAATTTTGAACATATACAACGTGTTGCAAGAAACGTGTATATTATTCGCACAAGTAATTCTGTACATCAAAGTAAGTAAAAATGTTAGCAACTGTATGAGATTTCTCAACTTTTTCTGAAAAAATTACTATAAAAATTGCGATACGAAAGAAATTCATGTTGAAAATCAATGCCAACGAAAAGAAATTACATTTTTTAGGGTTTTGTTCCTCAAAATAAAAAATAACGCAACCCTTAATTACTTTATTGTCCGTCTCTCAGAGCTCCTTTTTCTCAGAAACGACTTGAAATATCAAGGGCCTGTAGTACATTGTTGTAAAAATTTAAGTTAATTTTTTTGGTTTTAAACCTATTTATACCATCATCAAAACTTACAGGGTTCTTCAGGTCGACCTACAAACAGGAAAGTTAGCAAAATGGAACGTTATACCACAAGTAAAGAAAAAAATCCAAAAATCAATGATTTTTAATAGTATATTGTATTCGAAATACGCGCCTTGATAGATACATACGTTCTTAAAATGAAAATTTTGTAAGCAGTTTAATAGAAATATTATGTACTATTAAATGTTTATTAATGACTAAATATGGGCGTATAATGTATATTTACGTTCTTAAAATGAATATTTTGTAAACAGTTCAATAGAAATATTATGTACTATTAAATGTGTCTTAATGACTAAATGTGCGCGGAATTCTCGTACTGTGAGTTATACTCGCGTTTGACAGGTTATTTTTTCAGAACTTCACTTCAACATTCACTGACAAATGTCGTCGAAAGAAATAAAAAAGTATGTTATTAGTTAAAACAAAAATTAAATTTTTTTATTGTACATATATTAAAAGTAATTTTAGAACGAATGTAATTTCAATGCCGTAGGAAAGTTCAAAAATCAAATGTGATAATATATGTTTGTATATATATTTTTTTCTATCGAATGACGAAACTGACATCGGTTGTTACAAGATAAAGCAAAGAGACACTCAGATGGGCGCCGACGAAAGTCGTTAGCGTTAAATTCCTTATCTCAATAATTCTAAGATTGCTTAGTTAAAGTTTTTTAAAACCATTCAATAACAATTCCAAAAAAATATTTTTAAATATTTTTGAAGTGAAACTTCTTTATCATTGATAAATAAAGCGCTAGGGGGTAATTTAATAACTTTTTTGACATATGGCGCTCTTCTACCGCCATCTGTTGGAAAATATATATACCTGTTTATCTAATAAACTGAGGATAGTGTTTTGATTCATTGACATACGTACATAGATTGAAAAGATTATCAAATATTAAAATAGACATTAAGAAATGATATAGAAAGAGAGTGTATGCGGTCAAAATTTACCTCTTTAAAACGCTTTATTCACGTATATTGGATGAAAATTAACTCGCTAAATTTGTTTACATCTGTACACAGTGTATATGTAAATTTGTATACACTGTGTACAGATGTAAACAAATTTAGCGAGTTGATTTTCATCCAATTCTAATTATCGTATCGATTAGAATCTTTGAGAATTCATGCAATTCTGATGACAATATAATAATATGGTACCGTCGAGCTCATATGATGATAGAGGAGGAAGTTGGTGAAAAGGAACTTCTCTATAGGTATGGTGGATAGGATCTTTTCAATGGCTAACAGTAAAGCCATGAGTTTGATTTATTAGATTCGTCTCAATGGGTCCTTTGACTCAAAAGCATACTTTTTAGTTTTTTTTTCAAATACAAATTATCTTAGTAAAACTATCTGCGGTTCCTAGTAAATAGTTGTGGTGGAAAATTCAATTTAATGTACTTTTCTTGTATTAGAATTTTTCATTTATTAAACATAAATCTTACAATCAATAAAACATTATTAAAATGGTGTATCCGTGTTTAATTTTGTAGAATTAAATATATTTGAAAATGAATAATTGTAATATTAATAAAATTCGACAAATAATATTTTCATTACGTATATAGGTATTTTTCCTAATAATTGTTATATTGATTATTATTATGAATAACAAAAACTAAATGTTTCTAAGTTATCTTGTTATCTAAGTTATTGTTTTACTTTTATTTATGACTTAGGACTGTACTCGTAAAGAAACAAAATACAATGCAAATTTTTGTTACAGAGTTTTTTCTCGTATTGTTTATCGTATACATTTATAAACCTGAATGTTTTCAAGATGCATTTTTTACGTTGCCGTGTCAGAAATGGTTGTTGCGAGATTGAATAGTATTATCTGCAAGTATGACGTCAATATTTATAGAATCTAATATTAATTCTTGAGATTAGTGGACATTCCAATTTCGGTTTTGAAACATTTTATAGAAAGAAGCTACCATAAACAAGAGTATATTTTGGGAAATATCGAAATTGTTTGTAAATTTATATTATTTTTTGAAAATAAAATAAGTAGATCTTACTGGATAAGTATTTCAATGGATATTTTAGAGTTATAAGAAAAAAATACTTATCTCTAAACAAACGTACTAAATCAACAGACACACACAAGTTGCTAGATGAAGACAATGATTAATAATCTTCTTCTTCTTTTAAGGGTGCCTCTCCAACTAGTGAAGGTAGTCAGCTCTGCATTCTGGCCTTTTCCTTGGCAAAGTCAAAGAGTTCGGCGGTGTCTGTCTATTCTCGGATGTTATGCGATCACGACTTTCTTCTATGATAAGCTTTCCTTCTCCCAGTAACTTTTCCCATTATTATTAGTTGCTAGATCTCCTAGCTGTCGTGCTTGAGCATAGTGAAAGTAACTGCCCAAGTTTTATATTTATAGCGTCTTAGCATTGATAAATACTTCATGGTTTAGTATTTATATTTTACCTTAGGGGTTGAAAGCGATTTAGGTTAATAGACTTGTAATTATTTTTCCCCCCACAAAAATTGTATGTGCCTTTTTCACATTGTTAAGGATATGTATTTTTCACATTGTTAAGGAATTTCCAAAATTGACGAAATACGTGTGTGATTTTTTTTTTAATAGATTCTTAAGCCGGTTGATATACATGTTATGTTATTTTCCCGATGTAAACTTTCAAACCCCTTTTCACCTCCTCGTGGATTGAATTAGATAAGATGATTTCTTAGTGAGTTTTTACATCATAAAACAAATTATGATATGCCTTTTCACACTCTTAAATGCTGAATTTCCATAATCGGTAAAATAAGTGTGTGATTATTCGTTTAATGGATTCTTAAGCCATGTTCCAAGTTGAAATGCATGTTATATTATTTTCCTCGCACAAACTTTTAAACTGCTTTTTACCTCCTCCTGGATTTAATCAAATAAAATGATCTCTTAGTGAGCTTTTACATCACAAAACGAACTGCCATATGCCTTTTCACACTCTTCAGTGCTGAATTTCCATAATCGGTAAAATAAGTGTGTGATTATTCGTTTAATGGATTCTTAAGCCATGTTCCAAGTTGAAATGCATTTGATATTTTCCCGATACAACCTTTTAAACCCCTTTTCACCTTCTCGTGCATTGAACGAAATAAGATGATTTCTTAGCGAGTTTTTACATCATAAAACGAACTATCCGAATGTTATGTTTTTAATGTTAATCGTTTCGTCTCTGTGTTGATGTGTTCATCAAATTTTCATATTCATATTCATTTAGGGTTTGAATTTCGATAATTGGGGAAATAGGGATTATTAATTTGATTAATAGATAGAAAATAGGCGTATAGTATTACTTTTTTAATAAGGCATTTTTATACTCCTTTTTGCTACTTTTCAGGATGGATCAATAAAAACCCTTACTGAGTGAATCCTATGTCACGAAAGGAAATTTTATATTTTTAGCTTTACCAATTTTCATTCTACCTTCACGAATCAGTCAACATATCTGATGATACCACGATGGACGTGGGAAAAAAAGGTTTCCTCCAATTTATGTGCAAAAGGGATTGAAAAGATCTTTTTTCCCAATTATTAATTAAATGTAAAGGAATTAAAAAGATGTTTTTGCAATATTTTAATTGAGATATTTAATTGGGCTATAAGTTTCCAAAATTACACATAAATAAGTACAAAAGTGTAAAAATTGTAACACTGTAGTAGACAGTTGTGTGGACGGGCATGATGGAATTATAAAGGTTTTTGGAACCAAGCACCTTATGGGACGAAACACGCTTAGCGAATGAGAGCTAGGTCGAAAGAAGTGTAAGATATTGACCGCTCTATTTGCTATAGTATAAATGTGTAACATTTCAGGCGACAGACTTGCTACAGTATAAGTGTTTGTGTGTTTACAAATGTATGTCAAATTATTTTTCTGCTAGCTTTCTATTGTAAGCCAATCATCTGCCAGACCGTTTCCGAATTCATTATGTATTTATTTGCATTATAAATTATAAAATTATTACTTTATCATTTACTAAATATTTAAAACTAATAAATTACAATAAATTGTCAACATATTCCTTTATTTTTATTATTTAATTTATTATTTTTAATTTTAAATAAACTATGCCAATACACCAACTGTTTTAAATAATCATCATCATCATCATCATCATATCATCATCATCATCATATATATTAATACGCTAAGGTTAAGATGTTACACTCCCTTTTTAGAAAAAACCTCACAACTAATCCACATAAATTATATATCATTTTATAGATAATTGCTTGCTCTACCGGCATCCACAACTAAAAAATTTATTATTGCTATCGTTTTTGCAAATTAATTAATTATTAAAATTATATACACAAAACAGCAATGCTGCCATCTAACGGCTCGACGTCAATACGATTGACGGTCGGTAAAATTTTTGTTTAATTTCAAATCCACTCACGTATAAATAAAGTGGCGCTTTAGCTCAATGCTTTTGATACTTGCGCCTCTATATGTCAATTTTAGTAAAATATTTGTTTGATCTGTCATCTGAGCTTCATAATGGAATAAATAATGCGAAGACTTCGCACGGGTCACGCTAGTTTCTTAATAATACCTTAACTCAATCCTAGCAATCCAGTGTCCCTTCCTTTTTTTTTAAATGTATCCTTCCCCGTATTTACGCCTCGCATACCTTATCTTTCTCATGTTTTTTTTTCTTTATCCATGCATTCATTTTGACCAAATTAATACCAATAATGCGACATTAAGCGATAAAAGCCGCCTACATGTGTATGAGAGACGTTGTCGGCGGCAGGTGTCTGCTGTGACGTATGGTACCGCGCCGGTATAAATAACGAACAACGCCTCGTTTAGAGCACAGTTGTTCGTTGCATCTCGACCAAGACGCATCTACACCTCTCCCCTCCGATATGTTCGCCAAAATGGTACGTCTTAAGAATTGGATTAATTTTTGAGTTCTGCCGCGATCCGAGTGATGATTTTGAGTTTTTTTGTTTGTATTAGAGGCTTTTTTTTTCAATCGAGAGCTTAATAATGTTTTATTGGGGTTTTCTGATTTTTGTATTTTTTAGCTTATTATTTTTTGTTTTCAGCTTCGAACTTGATTCCAATGATATTTTTTAAATAAATTCGATGGACCTATTTAATTTTAACGCTAAATTTTATATCCACATGTAAATAATTGGATGTGATATTTGTTTGCATGGCCTCTATCAACCGATAAGAGTGAACAATCTTCAAAGAAGCTGTAGTTTGGCTTTGTTCAAAAATATTCGATATAAATTAACCATGTTAAAAAAAAAACAAAAACAACATTTCATAAACAAATCATAAACAACATTTTACATTTATAGAGTATACCACAAGCTAAATAGTAAACATATTCATATCCAGTTGCAGTTAGCTCGAGATTTTATTTATTTGTGACTAAAAACATAACCATTTCAAGTTTTTGAACGAGTTTTGCATATTTCGATTTATAAGTTTTATTGTTATTGAATAAAAATAATTAAACAAACTTTCTCTTTTGGCAGAAAGCCCATAGCCAAAAATAACACTGATGTTATATTATATGTGCGTGTAAGCAAAATGTTAACTTAAAAAATGGTCCTGTGTACGCCAAACTTATATGTTAATTAGTTCGTACCATAAATTTTAATTGCACTTTTCTTGTGCGGATGCGGTGGACTAGATAGTTAAGTCGTCATTTTAAAAATAAACGTAATTTTTTTTGAACTTCCCATTTTAATAGTATTTACTTAATATCCCACTACAACGGGTTGGAAAACGAAATAAAATTAGGCCTTTAATATTCACCATTAAATTTAAAATAACGCATGAAAACGTTCATATCCCATATCTGGGCTCGATCCATGAATAACTCTGTGTGTTCTAAATAAATCTACACTAAACGGTCTTTAAAAAAGTAACAGTTACAGACAAACAAACTTTCAGTCGTCGATTCATCAGTAACTCTATGTGTTCTAACTGTTCTAAATATATATAAGCCAAACTGTTCTTAAAAAAGATAGAGATCCTTATAGACAGACAGACATTCAATCGGAGTCGCCTCGAAAAGTATTACGTTTATCCATTTTTGGTATGAAACAGTTCCTGAATAAGATTATTATATTAAAAAACAAAATAAACATGTAATAAAATAATGAAAAGATAAAAAGAAATCATAAAAAATAAAAGCACACTGGCGAGGAGGCTTTGGAGGATGAATAAAGCAAAAGATGAAATGTGTCAAATTTATGTCATATGGTATCCTATCATCCCTGCCTATCCTTTATAAGTCGGATGTTACCCAATACTCCATGAAGATGAATTCAGTTTTTAAACTCTTATTCTACATTTGCTTATAATCACAGATCGTAGCCGCTATCCTGGCCCTGGCAGCCGTCCAGGCTGCACAGTACCCAGCTGGATTGCATCCGGCTATCTGCCCCGACTACCCCAACTGCGATACAGCGCTCCTAGCTCGCTTCACCCACGATGGACAGCCCATTCCTCCATGGGGACTCGTTGGGGTAGCGCCTGTTGATACGCAGTAAGTAACCGTATAAGGATTCTGTAAAATTATTTGTTTGAAGTATTCTATTGGTATTTAATAACTACTGGGACTGCCTTGTAATTACTATAAGTTGGATGTAGTTCACTTGAAGTATTATTGTTTATCACCTTTTACTTCTATATATTTTTTAAGTGTTCCTTGACTAGGTAGTTCACCTTATTGCCTCACTTAAGTTAATAAATGAAACCCTTTTTTGGTGTTGTTTCGAAGGGTAAAATATAGAATTAACACTAATGAATTCTTTTTGTTTTCCATGCTATCCAAAATGGTTTCCAGTCTGCAGATAACTATGTAAACTATTCCATTTCTATTGAAGAACTATTTTTTAAAACCAGTATATTTATTTTTAAGAATTTTTTTTTTAAATTTTGTGAAAATCACTCAATATTAAGATTGGTTGAAGAATTTACGAAAAGAATGTTGATTAAATATATAATTAAGAAGAATGGAAAATTTTTTTAGGGTTCCGTGCCTTAAATAGAAAAAAAGGGAAGTTTTATAGCATCATCAATGCGTTTGTCTAACTGTCTGTCAAAGCCATTTTTTTCAGAAACTGTTTGACGTAGTAGCTTGAAATTTGCTATAGTTAAAAAGCATATTAATACGCATATATTTAGTTAACCCATATAAAAATATTTTTGTGGAAACTGAAAGCGATATTTTTTTAAATTTTATATGTCGCGTGGGTTAGAAGGATTTCAAAACAGTTGCTTTATAATTGTATGTTAAATAATCCCAGAGATATTACTGAAAATGTCCACCAAAATACATACCCATTCTATTTCCAAAACTGGTAGTCAATATTATTGAAAACACACCTTCACGAAGTTAGATTTTTAACTTGAGTTTTAGCAAACTATTTGCTCATAGAACTCTGAAAGAGAAAAAACAATATAAAAGAACCTAGAAAACTCCTAATAACTTTTTCATTCCGAATTCCATGCGAACCAAGTCGCAGGAACATTGCACTACAACACCTTCAGGTGGGCTATTAGCAAAGAAACCTGAAGATGTTGTAATACAACGAAACTTAGGTCGTGGTAAAGAACTTAAAGAAAGTAGAAATAATACTACATCACGTAGTTTCATTTAATTGTGAATAATGAATTTCTACAAAATTAACGCAAAATATATTCAACATTTTTGGACAGTTAACTATATTTTACGCCTATGAGAAACGTAATAGGCAATATATATACACATGGAAAAAGAAAATAAAAATTTGCAAAAAGCTTAAAAGAAACATATGTTCTCTTAAATGTTCAAAATTGTTGTATTGATAATGAAATATTTAGTTATTTTGACTTCCCATTTTCAAAACACCAGAATTTTTTATAACGAAATAACTAGAACGTTGTCACGTAATTATTAATTTATTTGAATTTTGTTACAGATATCCAGCTGGTGTAGCTCCAGCTTCCTGTCCGAACTACCCTTACTGCGGCACTGATATCGCAGTGCCCCGCTACCCTGCCGGCATCTCACCAGCGGCCTGTCCCAACTACCCCTACTGCTAAACGCCACAACCCACCGTTAACCTTCCCAACGCCCCTACATGTAATCACACTTAACCCGCCTCATGCACCATCATTCAATACATTTTCTATCCCTTTTCTTTAATCTGTGCAGTAACTTGAGAAAACACTTCAAGGAACACGAAAAATGTCTGTTTCTCTGGATAATTATCGAAAATGTTTAAGAACATCGTTAAGGTAGAATGTCTATAAAGAGGTTGTGTTTCCAAGAATGTAACAGAAGAGATTCTGGAGTTATCATTTTTAAGATCAGGACATACATTTTTAAGATCAGGAGGGATTTAAAGATGTTTTCTTCCATGCAGCATGCAGAAGTGTATCATTGTCAATCTGGCTTTCCTTTCAGTTCATTGGTCAAACGAGTATCTAGCGACAACTTTATGTTTGATACATTTACACTTGGATCTTTGCAGGTTCGGTGTTTATGTAACAACGCCCATTGTATTATATTTTTATTATTACTAAGCATGTAAAAAGTGACTGGAAACCGCAATGTGTTCGGTTTTGTATTTAGTTTTACAGTTTTGTAAAAAAAATGTACAAAGAAATATATTATTGTAAATAAAAGCTTATTCTATTGTAGCAAAGTTTGTGTTTTAATTTTTCGCGCGAATATAGTTTATTGTATTGATTTTAATACTAAACTAATTTTTAATAGACGACATTTATTTTAGTATTTGATAAAACAAAATTAAAAAAAAACAGATAATTGTGTAAGTCTGATTTCTGTTATATTATATATATATATATATATATATATATATATATATATATATATATATATATACATATTAACATTAAATTGTGTGCAACCTATTTTTTAATCTGACGCTTTTAAAGGGAGATTATACATTATGGGTTAGTGAGAACGAAATAAGGTGATTTCGATATTTATTTTTTTTGTATATTATTCCGTTTACAAGTTACAACTATTTCAACCTTAACGAAAGGGTTAAGCATCCTACAGCGCACGCACACCGGGCACCGGCGGGATCATCATAGTGACACGATGTATACATTATTCTGCCATAAATATTGAGAGATACAAGCATTATTTCGCGGTAAGAAAAAGTGAAAATAGTTGGTAATTTAGAGTTTTTCTAAGGTTCCTTGGAGGCTCAGTTTATAAAAATGAAATGTTTAAATGTAATTATGATTCAGAATATGTTAAAGTTGAAAAATATTTTGGTTTTGAAAAATAAATTATTTTTCAGTAATAAAGGCCAACATTTTAAAATGTTATAGATGGTTTTCGTCTCAAATTTTAGAAAAGAATTTAAAAAAATCGCGTTACACCGATAATTTAAGTAATATTTTGGTTCATTTAGAAAGTTTTAAAATGTAGAATTATATTAATGAGTTGTTGTTCACCAAGAATAACTTGTGAAAAACCGACTTTGGAAGATATGCAGAGTTTTTCCACAATAAATATTACGGTGCTTGCAGTTGTGCTGATAGCACCGCTTTGGCATATAAGGTGTATGGTGCCACCTCGAATTCACTCAGAAAGCTGTGCTAGATAACATCCGTTTTTGTTAATTGTTAAGGTTGTTGAACTATTGTTCTAACTTGTTCTAACTTGAACCAAATATTTTTCTTTTAATGTTTAAGAAGCTCTATTGCTCGAGTACTTATTGCTTGTGCACTACAGTTTGACAAACATATATTTCTGTAATATACAGGTGTCAGGTTATTGAATTCATAACTTCGTCAAAACTGTCAACTGATATAATAATTTCTTTTAAATTGTTCAGATAGTGGTTTAAGGCAGTTGTCATATAAAACGCGTTGTGGACAAAATTCGCTGAATTTTTTATATATTATTCAATTTTGAAAAAAATTCAAAAATTGTTTACCATTTGTTTTGGTAAAAATCGCTTTTAAAAATTGTACAATCAACATTACAGGTACATACTAAAGTAATAACTTTATCACACTTTTCATTTAATTTAAAAAACGCGTCTCGAAATTTGTCCAAGAAACTAAATCAATATAAAATGGTGTTATATTAACATTAAAAAATTATTTTGAATTAAAATTATTAGTTTTGATAAAAATCGCTCCGGAAATTTGCGGAATTAACATTACAGGAAAAGTAGTTATTTCAACACTTTAATTTTATTTGAAAAACGTGTCGAACAATTTTTTTATAAAACTAAGTCAATGTAAAATAATGTTATATTAAAATTTTAGAAAAAAAAATTACTGTTTCATTTTGGTAAAAATCGCTTTCAAGAATTGTACAATTAACATTACAGGAAAAGTAGGTATTTCACCACGTTTCATTTTATTTAAAAAACGCAATAAAAAACACAAAAATATTTTTTATACAAAATATTAAAATTGTATTATATTAACAGTTTGGAAAAACAATATTTTTAATAAAAATTAAAAAAAGGTTATAATAATTTTTGGATTACCTTAAAAGACTCATTAATATGCCTTTAATACTGAATTCTTTAATTAAAATTTTTATTTCCTTATACCATATTTAAATGTTACAGTAAATGTTTGTCTTATATTATTTATTAGTTTGGTTGGTTAAGTAATATTTTTAATAAAAATAGGTTATAATAATTTTTGGATTTTACTGTCAAGCGACAATTACCTTAAAAGACTCATTAATATGCCTTTAATACTGAATTCTTTAATTACAATTTTTATTTCCTTATACTTTATTTAAATGTTACAGTAAATTTTTGTCTTATATTATTTATTAGTTTGGTTGGTTAAGTAATATTTTTAATAAAAATAGTTTATAATAATTTTTGGATTTTACTGTCAAGCGACAATTACCTTAAAAGACTCATTAATATGCCTTTAATACTGAATTCTTTAATTAAAATTTTTATTTCCTTATACCATATTTATATGTTACAGTAAATTTTTATCTTGTATTATTTATTAGTTTGATTGGTTTAGTAATATTTTTAAGAAAAATTGTATTAAAAGTGATAATTAAATGAAACTACGTGATGTAGTATTATGTCTATTTTATTAAATTCTTTGCTATGACCTAGGTTTCGTTGTATTACATCTTCAGATGGGCTATTAGCATAAATAATCTTACAACGAAACCTAGGTCGTGGTAAAGAACTTAAAGAAAGTAGAACACATCCCGTAGTTTAATTTAATTTTGAATGATGTAAATATAATTTTTTGTAAACTTTGCCCACCTGGAGATGTTGTAATACAACGAAACCTAGGTCGTGGTAAAGAACTTAAAGAAAATAGAAATAATACTACATCACGTAGTTTCATTTAATTGTGAATAATGAATTTCTACAAAATTAATTAAGTATTAAAAACATTAGGTATATATTAGTTGTTTAATTATGTGTCAGGACTACCTAAAGCGATTTAAGCCTCTTCCGATGCTTTCCAGACTTCTTTTTCTCTTGCTAGTCTGGATCACACGTTTCCATCTATTTATACCACGTCATTGTTCCATCGTTTATCGATCTGACTCGTCTACATTTTTATGGCTAGGAAACCAGTCTGTTGCCATCTTTCATCTTTAGCTTTTATATATGACCTACCCAATTCTATTTTAACTTCAACTTGTATTTTATTGCGTCTTTTACTTTTGTCTTTTCCTGATCAACGTACTATAAACTCGATCTTTTAGTTTGATATTCACGTAGCTTCTTTCAATCCCTCTTTGGCATGTTCTTATTTTGCTCAGACTAGACTTTATAAGAGACCAGCTTTGACGAGCATATATTATGCACAGTGTCAAGCACTTATGCATCGCTTTTGTTCTAAGTTTCATCGGTATGGAACCTTTAAATATTTCCTTCGTGGACCAGTACTTATTCCACGTATTTTTTTTCATTCTTCGATCTATTTATTTGTCCCCACATTATTCAAGAGATATGAGATGTCCAAGGTAGACATAGTGATTTATATATTTCAAAGAAGTTTACTGGATTGTGGTAGCCATCATATTCCAAGTATCATAATGATATCAGCCGTCGAGTCTTCGGCTTATTCCTTCTCTTAAATATATTCAAATTTTCATATTCTTTGAACTAAAATTCACCAGTATCAAACATTATTGTTACTTCTAGGACAATATCCTTCTTACAATATAACTCCAATGCCTTCAAAATGTATGTATTCATTAAGGTTTTTGCCTAGAAAATTTAATCATACCTCAGAGTTCAATCGCGGCTTAGTTGGAGTTTGGATGGAGATTCCTGACTGATGCAGTTTGACATTCTTTCCCTACTTTACAATATTATAAATAATTCTTGTAGTATCTTTTATCTTCTTGTCAGATTTACAGCATTTTTGACAATTGTCTTGGTACTAATTTACTGCTAATATTACGAAATTGTAGAACAAACTCAGTACTGATACAACAACTTTTATCGTCCACTTCAACATTCGAAACTCATCTGGAAAAATCATAACTCCCCCAATTTTGTTTCCACATTCTATTTTCTTTAATGTCCCTGTTCTTTAATCTTTCTTCTTTCTTTTTCTACCCTCCAAATTATCCCTCGTCCTTTCAAAATTAGATTAATTTTGCTATTATTTATCATTTTTAGGGGTTTGTACTTCAAATTGTAAAACGGAACCCTTGTAAGATCGCTCTAGTGTCTGTTAGATTGTTTGTCACAGTTAATTTTATTAGCAACTTTGCGACGTGGAAAGTTGAAAATTGTTCAAATTTGGCGTAATAACACATGTTATTTGACAACATTTTTTGGAGTAACCAAATTTATTAAAATATTCGTGTAAGAATTAAATAGTGGGTAAATAAAATATCCAAAAAAAATTATTTTATTTTATATTTTACGCGAGGTATAATTTTAAAGGGTTTGTTATGATGAATACAAAAATATTTTTTCATAATTTTAAATTGCACATATTATAAATATATTCTAACACATGTGAACAAATTGAGCATTCCCGAAACCCAAAAATCATGAAAAACTGGGGTAGTAAAATATGCCTAGAAGATTACAGGAAAACTATAACGACTATCCCAGATCTTTTAATTATTGGAAAATGCACCCTATTTTCACACCTGTGAAATATTTAGTAGGCAATATATTTTGAAAAATTAATATTTGTAAATTATTTAATAGAATTCCCTTGTGCCTTTAAATTACACAAATATCTAACCCACAAATTATACAAGTATCTTAATGTGTATGGAACCACCGTATTAGGAGTTCTATTTGTGTAGGGAGTAGGTAATATATTTGCTTTGTGAAAAATTAATATTTGTAAATTATTTAATAGAAATCCTTTGTACCCTCAAATTATACAAGTATCTTAATGTGTATAGAACCGTCGTATTACGAGTTCTATTTGTGCAGGGAGTAGACGATATATTTACTTTGTGAAAAATTAATATTTGTAAATTATCAATAGAAATCCGTTGTACCCTTAAATTATCCAAGTATCTAAATGTGTATAGAACGGTCGTATTACGCGTTCTATTTGGCGGGAAATTGGCAATATATTTACTTTGTGAACAATTAATATTTGCAAATTATTCAATAGAAATCCATTGTACCCTTATATTATAGAAGTATCTAAATGTGTATAGAATCGTCGTGTTACGAGTTCTATTTGTGCAGGGAGTAGGCAATATATTTACTTTGTGAAAAATTAATATTTGTAAATTATTCAATAGAAATCCATTGTACCCTTATATTATAGAAGTATCTAAATGTGTATAGAATCGTCGTGTTACGAGTTCTATTTGTGCAGGGAGTAGGCAATATATTTACTTTGTGAACAATTAATATTTGTAAATTATTCAATAGAAATCCATTGTACCCTTATATTATAGAAGTATCTAAATGTGTATAGAATCGTCGTGTTACGAGTTCTATTTGTGCAGGGAGTAGGCAATATATTTACTTTGTGAACAATTAATATTTGCAAATTATTCAATAGAAATCCATTGTACCCTTATATTATAGAAGTATCTAAATGTGTATAGAATCGTCGTGTTACGAGTTCTATTTGTGCAGGGAGTAGGCAATATATTTACTTTGTGAAAAATTAATATTTGTAAATTATTCAATAGAAATCCATTGTACCCTTATATTATAGAAGTATCTAAATGTGTATAGAATCGTCGTGTTACGAGTTCTATTTGTGCAGGGAGTAGGCAATATATTTACTTTGTGAACAATTAATATTTGTAAATTATTCAATAGAAATCCGTTGTACCCTTAAATTATACAAGTATCTAAATGTGTATAGAACCGTCGTGTTACGAGTTCTATTTGTGCAGGGAGTAGGCAATATATTTACTTTGTGAACAATTAATATTTGCAAATTATTCAATAGAAATCCATTGTACCCTTATATTATAGAAGTATCTAAATGTGTATAGAATCGTCGTGTTACGAGTTCTATTTGTGCAGGGAGTAGGCAATATATTTACTTTGTGAAAAATTAATATTTGTAAATTATTCAATAGAAATCCATTGTACCCTTATATTATAGAAGTATCTAAATGTGTATAGAATCGTCGTGTTACGAGTTCTATTTGTGCAGGGAGTAGGCAATATATTTACTTTGTGAACAATTAATATTTGTAAATTATTCAATAGAAATCCGTTGTACCCTTAAATTATACAAGTATCTAAATGTGTATAGAACCGTCGTGTTACGAGTTCTATTTGTGCAGGGAGTAGGCAATATATTTACTTTGTGAACAATTAATATTTGCAAATTATTCAATAGAAATCCATTGTACCCTTATATTATAGAAGTATCTAAATGTGTATAGAATCGTCGTGTTACGAGTTCTATTTGTGCAGGGAGTAGGCAATATATTTACTTTGTGAAAAATTAATATTTGTAAATTATTCAATAGAAATCCATTGTACCCTTATATTATAGAAGTATCTAAATGTGTATAGAATCGTCGTGTTACGAGTTCTATTTGTGCAGGGAGTAGGCAATATATTTACTTTGTGAACAATTAATATTTGTAAATTATTCAATAGAAATCCGTTGTACCCTTAAATTATACAAGTATCTAAATGTGTATAGAACCGTCGTGTTACGAGTTCTATTTGTGCAGGGAGTAGGCAATATATTTACTTTGTGAACAATTAATATTTGCAAATTATTCAATAGAAATCCATTGTACCCTTATATTATAGAAGTATCTAAATGTGTATAGAATCGTCGTGTTACGAGTTCTATTTATGCAGGGAGTAGGCAATATATTTACTTTGTGAAAAATTAATATTTGTAAATTATTCAATAGAAATCCATTGTACCCTTATATTATAGAAGTATCTAAATGTGTATAGAATCGTCGTGTTACGAGTTCTATTTGTGCAGGGAGAAGGCAATATATTTACTTTGTGAACAATTAATATTTGTAAATTATTCAATAGAAATCCGTTGTACCCTTAAATTATACAAGTATCTAAATGTGTATAGAACCGTCGTGTTACGAGTTCTATTTGTGCAGGGAGTAGGCAATATATTTACTTTGTGAACAATTAATATTTGTAAATTATTCAATAGAAATCCGTTGTACCCTTAAATTATACAAGTATCTAAATGTGTATAGAACCGTCGTGTTACGAGTTCTATTTGTGAAGGGAGTAGGCAATATATTTACTTTGTGAACAATTAATATTTGTAAATTATTCAATAGGAATCCGTTGTACCCTTAAATTATACAAGTATCTAAATGTGTATAGAACCGTCGTGTTACGAGTTCTATTTGTGCAGGGCGTAGGCAATATATTTACTTTGTGAACAATTAATATTTGTAAATTATTCAATAGAAATCCGTTGTACCCTTAAATTATACAAGTATCTAAATGTGTATAGAACCGTCGTGTTACGAGTTCTATTTGTGCAGGGAGTAGGCAATATATTTACTGTCTGAAAAATTAATATTTGTAAATTATTCAATAGAAATCCGTTGTACCCTTAAATTATACAAGTATCTAAATGTGTATAGAACGGTCGTATTACGCGTTCTATTTGGCGGGAAATTGGCAATATATTTACTTTGTGAACAATTAATATTTGTAAATTATTCAATAGAAATCCATTGTACCCTTATATTATAGAAGTATCTAAATGTGTATAGAATCGTCGTGTTACGAGTTCTATTTGTGCAGGGAGTAGGCAATATATTTACTTTCTGAAAAATTAATATTTGTAAATTATTCAATAGAAATCCGTTGTACCCTTAAATTATACAAGTATCTAAATGTGTATAGAACGGTCGTATTACGCGTTCTATTTGGCGGGAAATTGGCAATATATTTACTTTGTGAAAAATTAATATTTGTAAATTATTCAATAGAAATCCGTTGTACCCTTAAATTATACAAGTATCTTAATGTGTATAGAACCGTCGTGTTACGAGTTCTATTTGTGCAGGGAGTAGGCAATATATTTACTTTGTGAACAATTAATATTTGTAAATTATTCAATAGAAATCCGTTGTACCCTTAAATTATACAAGTATCTAAATGTGTATAGAACCGTCGTGTTACGAGTTCTATTTATGCAGGGAGTAGGTAATATATTTACTTTGTGAAAAATGAATATTTGTAAATTATTTAATAGAAATCCTTTGTACCCTCAAATTATACAAATATATTAATGTGTATAGAACCGTCGTCTTACGAGTTCTATTTGTGCAGGGAGTAGGCAATATATTTACTTTGTGAAAAATTAATATTTGTAAATTATTCAATAGAAATCCGTTGTACCCTTAAATTATACAAGTATCTAAATGTGTATAGAACCGTCGTGTTACGAGTTCTATTTGTGCAGGGAGTAGGCAATATATTTACTTTGTGAACAATTAATATTTGTAAATTATTCAATAGAAATCCGTTGTACCCTTAAATTATACAAGTATCTAAACGTGTATAGAACCGTCGTATTACGAGTTCTATTTGTGCAGGGAGTAGACGATATATTTACTTTGTGAAAAATTAATATTTGTAAATTATTTAATAGAAATCCTTTGTACCCTCAAATTATACAAGTATCTTAATGTGTATAGAACCGTCGTATTACGAGTTCTATTTGTGTAGGGAGTAGGTAATATATTTGCTTTGTGAAAAATTAATATTTGTAAATTATTTAATAGAAATCCTTTGTACCCTCAAATTATACAAGTATCTTAATGTGTATAGAACCGTCGTATTACGAGTTCTATTTGTGCAGGGAGTAGGCAATATTTTTACTTTGTGAAAGATTAATATTTGTAAACTATTTAATAGAAATCCTTTGTTCCCTCAAATTATACAAGTATCTTAATGTGTATAGAACCGTCGGATTAGGAATTTTATCTGTGCTTGGAAAGTTTTATTTATTATGTAAATTTTTAAATAAGTTGCATAAAATTGCAGTTGATTAGAAGAGATTTTTTTCCATAGCAATAAGTAACTCCTATGGGATGAACTTCAGTGTTATTTATACGATAATACAAATTTAATACAACAATGTGTCAATAGATGGAGCGACGTGTCTTAACAGAACACGACAAAACGTTTAGCATTACAATTTATAAAACAAATAAATAAAATAGTGTTGCGATAGTGTTAAATCAGAGGCAGAACCTGGTATCTGAATCGGAAGGCACGCGGGTTAAGATGCGGCTTGAAACTAATGGTCATTATGTGAATATGATATCTAACAGTCTGAGATCTATCTAAATTATAGATTTCCCGATGCTGACATCTTTCGATCAGACTATGAAAATTTAGCATTTCTTCGTCAGTGACGGAATGAAAATATCCCAATATTTTGTAGAGATTGCTCTCTTTTACATATGCTAGGTTTTGGTTCATCTGGGCTTCTTCTTTCTTCCTCTCCAGGATAGACTTCAGAAGAATAACTTTTATCAGAATAGATAATCTTCTTACAATGACTTATTAAACTTTCAGAAGCTAAGCCGATCAAAACGGGAGCCCTGATCGTTACCGTCTTCACCAAGTCGAGGATTTCTGGATACAATAAAACTTAGATTATATAAATAATCTAATATACATATGTATATATATATATATATATATATATACTTTTTTTATATTTATTACGACTACAGTAATTTTTTTGGGAGAAAAATGAATTTCGATAAAGTGTTTCTCAAGTTTTAAAATTTTGATCTCAAAACAACTTATATAACTGAACAACAATAAACGCTACTTTGAACTGTGTGAAAGCCTCAACAATTCCTGTTTATTCGATATAAAATCCACGGCCCTTGACTATATTCAAATATGCTGATAAACAAATTTCAAATTTCGTTGGAAATATTCGATCAGTACAAAAATTTACCAAAATTTTAATCTGAATCTCGAGTATTATCTCATTTACATCCACATTTATATTACTTAAGTAATTTTTGCAGTATAATATAACCAACAGGCAAATAGTTGAACTGAAAACAGACAAAAAATCTTTTTGATTAAAAAAATCGTTTAGATTTTGACTAAATCGCAAATATTGTACCAGAGAAATATGCCTTTAAATCATTCAGAGACAAGAAAAAAAATACATAACCAAGAAGAAAACTTTATACATAAAATATAATTGTGGAATGTCTGTACAATAACAATACTTACAAAAACGATTTAAGGATTACCCTAAATATAATAAAAGTAATAAAACACAAAAATATAGTTTCTGAAATTTTTGTCTGTTTGTTCGGGCATCACGCAAGAAAGATTAAATATATTTCAATATAGTTTAATTGGTTAATTTTATGAGATACGAGATTTGTTTTATTGCAATCAACTTACCATAAAAAACATATGAGAACCTGAAATTTCCATATGGAGCGAAATTATTTGAAAAAAATTAGGTACATAATGATCAGATATGGCAATACTCGATATTATAACCTTCAGTGTCACAGTTAAATTAGTACTAAGTCTCACAGTTAAATTAGTACTAAGTCTCACAGTTAAATTAGTACTAAGTGTCACAGTTAAATTAGTACTAAGTGTCACAGTTAAATTAGTACTAAGTGTCACGGTTAAATTAGTACTAAGTCTCACAGTTAAATTAGTACTAAGTGTCACGGTTAAATTAGTACTAAGTGTCACAGTTAAATTAGTACTAAGTGTCACAGTTAAATTAGTACTAAGTGTCACAGTTAAATTAGTACTAAGTGTCACAGTTAAATTAGTACTAAGTGTCACAGTTAAATTAGTACTAAGTGTCACAGTTAAATTAGTACTAAGTCTCACAGTTAAATTAGTACTAAGTCTCACAGTTAAATTAGTACTAAGTGTCACAGTTAAATAAGTACTAAGTGTCACAGTTAAATTAGTACTAAGTCTCACAGTTAAATTAGTACTAAGTGTCACAGTTAAATTAGTACTAAGTGTCACAGTTAAATTAGTACTAAGTGTCACAGTTAAATTAGTACTAAGTGTCACAGTTAAATTAGTACTAAGTGTCACAGTTAAATTAGTACTAAGTGTCACAGTTAAATTAGTACTAAGTCTCACAGTTAAATTAGTACTAAGTGTCACAGTTAAATTAGTACTAAGTGTCACAGTTAAATTAGTACTAAGTCTCACAGTTAAATTAGTACTAAGTGTCACACTTAAATTAGTACTAAGTCTCACAGTTAAATTAGTACTAAGTGTCACAGTTAAATTAGTACTAAGTGTCACAGTTAAATTAGTACTAAGTGTCACGGTTAAATTAGTACTAAGTGTCACAGTTAAATTAGTACTAAGTGTCATAGTTAAATTAAAACTAAGTGTCACAGTCAAATTAATACAATTTTCCAAAGATCTACATGAATGAGGACCAATTTTTATTCAAAAGCAGAGTTTGTATTGAATAAAAATGTTATGTAAAAGTATTACTTTTAACTCCTCATCTTAATTAAACTTTATTTTTTCTTAAGCAAACTGTGCAAATACATTGAAATATTTAATTTTTTTTTTAAATACGATAGTACAACCTTAATAATATATTCTGATCCTCTTTCCGCTTTTTTTGTAAATATGATCATTGACATTGATAATTTTTGTTAATGACAAATACATTGATATGTACTACTTAAGCATTCTCGTTTTTGTGGTTTCTTAGCTTTTTCTTAGGTTTTTTGCTCAAATTAATACAAATAATGCGACGTTAACTGATAAGAGACTGCCTACATGCGTACGAGATATTGTCGTCGACAAAGACCGGTTAGGACATATGGCACCATGGCTTGGTATAAATAGAGAAGACCGCTTCGTTTAGAGCACAGTTCTTCGTTGCATCTCCATCAAGACGCATCTCTTCCTGTGCTCTGCAAAATGTTCGTCAAAATGGTACGTCTTAGTTAGTTTAAGTTTTGTATGTAGATGCGGCCCGAATTGTGACAGTTTCAAACGTTTTTTATTTAATTTATAAGCTTTTTCTTATCTAGTGCGCAATAATGGTTTTTCGGTGTTTCCGGTTTATGAATGTTGTGATTTATCAAATGCTAAGTGATATTTATTTATCTCCGGCTCTGAGTTAATTATTACGTTTTTTTCTATCCATTAAAATGTTTGTATTAATTGAATGGTTCTTTTTAAATTGATGACAAATGTGAGTAGGAGCCGATGATGGAGAGACGTATCTTATAATTCTATACATAGCATCTATCGGTTAATGATTTTAAATTGTATATTTAGTATATCTGTGAAATATACTAGACAATGCTTTATATGCTGACATGGTGAGAAGTAATTTATAATTTGTTAGTTCAATAATATAGAAATACTACACGCGCTTAAGTCCGTACATACTAACTGTCGTAGAACGAGTTGTACCTTCATGTACTTAACAAGGTTATTTGTTTTGCAAACAGTACATTGGTAACTATCATCAATCAAATCCAGTGGTCATATTTTTATATAGTTTTCCAGCGTATATTTGAAATTCGCTTTGTTCAAAATATTTGTTTTTGCAAGTTTGGGACTCGCTTGAGCAACATTTCTCATTATACCTCTAGCAACAAATTAGATTAACTAGATCCACGTGGTTTGACACAGATATTATTTCAGCTTGTTCTAACGCATCCAGGTTTAAATCTGTGTCTGAAAATTTTATGCAGAGGTAAATAGAGCGTTCATGACATCGTTGTGGTGGTATTTAAAATGGATTAAGTCTACGAAACATGGAATAAGAAATTTTAATGTCCTATTTCTCCAAGTTAAGTAATACGTACAGTTATAACTAGCAAGTTAAGTAATACGTACAATTATTACTCGCAAGTTAAGTAATACATACAGTTATTACTAGCTTTTACATTCGATTGTTCACTTTGTAATTATATTGCCTAATATGTTTTCCATAGGCGTAAGACGCGTCACTTGATTATCAATATCTCATTTCATTTATTATTACGATTTGCTAAGTGCAATTGTCATGATTATTTTTTTAGATTTTTAACGTTTTTAAGTAATTAAAGGGAGGGAATGGATACAATTTGTAATATTGGAGACGCATATCTGGCAGAGAATATGTCTTACCAGAATAAAATACACTTTTTCGATAAAACCGTTTCCATTTTATTTTAAGACATATATATGGATACCCTAGGGTTCTTATGAAACAGGGTTCTTTAGGGGCAAAAATCACTCCCACGTTTGACATACGGAAAATACTTCAAAATTAATTAAAAAGTTTTTACCAGACTATTAATAGTTTCGTAAAACAAATGTTATGTGCGAAGTATTAAGTAGTGTATACGGATACACTTAACCGCGCATAAACATTTAAGGATACATAGAATTTCTATTAAATTATAAATATCATTTTTAACAGTCTTTTTTAAATTATAAATATCATTTCTAATAAATTATGAATATCATTTTTAACAGTGAAATATCATTTTTACAGTGAAATTATATTGCACTAGTGTATCTTTTACAGGAATAAAATATTATTAATTCACAATTAAATGAAACTACGTGATGTAGTACTATTTTTACTTTCTTTAAGTTCTTTGTCACGACCTGGGTTTCATTGTATTACAACATCTTCAGGTGGGCTAAGGTAAGGTAAGCAAAGGTTAATCTTTGCTAATAGCCCACCTGAAGATGTTATCATACAACGAAACCTAGGTTGTGTTAAAGAACTTAAAGAAAGTAGAAATAATACTACATCACGTAGTTTCATTTAAATGTGAATAATGAATTTCTACAAAATTAATGTCAAATATATTGAATATTATTAATTCCTCAAAAACTATAATATTTTGAATTGTTTATATAGTTTCCCCATAAACTTTAAGAAAACTTAAATATACATTGGCAATATTGGAGATTGGGGGAGAGGGATATTATTTTTTGTGTATATTTTCAGCAATATGTCTAGAATTATCTTGAATAAAATTCTGAAACAATAGTTTAAGAACCTTTATAATAGGTTTTTTGCTGTAGTTTAATACAAATTCTGGTAAACCACCTGGACTAGTTGAAAGAATGAAACTTTGTAATACGTCATAAGGCTTTCAATGGTCTTCTACTTTGCTCTGATCAGCGCTGATTAATAATGGATGTGACGAAAGCAGTGAAGAAGAAGATTATAATATTAAAATTAAGTAGCTCTTTATTTTATACTTAACTGTTCGTTTTAATATTAAAATTAAGTAGCGCTTTAAATTAAGTAGCTCTTTATTTAAAAAAAATTTTTTTTATAACATTAAGTAGCTCTTTAAATTAAGAAGCTCTTTATTTTATACTTAACCGTTCGTTTTAATATTAAAATTAAGTAGCTCTTTAAATTAAGTAGCTCTTCATTTAAAAAATTTTTTTTTTATAACATTAAGTAGCTCTTTAAATTAAGTAGCTCTTTATTTAAATTAAGTAGCTCTTTATTTTATACTTAACCGTTCGTTTTAATATTAAAATTAAGTAGCTCTTTATTTAAAAAAAAAATTTTTATAACATTAAGTAGCTCTTTAAATTAAGTAGCTCTTTATTTAAATTAAGTAGCTCTATATTTTATACTTAACCGTTCGTTTTAATATTAAAATTAAGTAGTTATAATATTAAAATTAAGTAGCTCTTTATTTTATACTTAACCGTTCGTTTTAATATTAAAATTAAGTAGCTCTTTAAATTAAGTAGCTCTTTATTTAAAAAAAAATTTTTTTGTAACATTAAGTAGCTCTTTAAATTAAGTAGCTCTTTATTTAAATTAAGTAGCTCTTTATTTTATACTTAACCATTCGTTTTAAACGCATAATCGCAATGTTGAAGTAAATTGATGTTTAAATGCCTTCCATTTCACATTTAAATAAATGCAAGCATGAAATTCGTATCTCCACATATAAATACAACTTTTTTTAAGGAAAGTTTTTTCCATATAAATCTTTGATTGTAAATTTCCCAACTATAATCAGTAGAATCAAAATCATCTTTCGAAGATTTCAACTATACTTAAAAGAAAACTTTTTATTTATAAGTAAATTTATATTTAAATACCTTCCATTTCACAATTAAATAAATGCAAGTATGAAATTATTATCTATATATATAAATAAAATTTTTATTTTAAGGAAAGTTTTTTCCATATAAAGTATAAGTGTCCTAGAAATAAAAGTAAAAGAGGGACTATTTAAAATAAGCTTGAAATGTCACAAAATGCTACAAAAAAGCTTTAACGATAAAAATAAGCTTGAAATGTAACAAAATGCTGTAAAAAAAATTAAATGGCAGTGCTTTTGTATGCTGTTTAAAATCTTAAAGCTTTTGTTTAAGCCTTAATCAAGTATTTGCATAGTTTGAGGTGTATAATATAGCTCACAAAACGCTCTTTTGAAGTCAAAAGTATCTTCTGACACCCCTGTACGCCTCTAATAGAGTTCAAAGTTCTTAATGGGCTTGTATATTGATGTTGAAAAGGCTTGTTTGCTATTTGGAATGTAGGTAAATTTACTGTGATTCTGCTTTTCCCCTTTGTACAAGAGTGGAAACGCGTAAAGTGGTGAATAAGTTAGAAGAGTTACGTTAGAATCATTGTGATGGCATTATATAATTCTTGCTACCCTGGGTAAAAGAGTCATAAGATCTTTGAAGAAGTTATAACACGTGTCATGAGAAGTTGTCTTCTTCTTCCCAGAAGTTGTCAATAATTCATCGTATTTGCTATTACAGATAATAGGGGCTATCGTGGCCGTGGCTGCCGTCCAGGCTGTTCAGTACCCGGCTGGTATGCACCCCGCGATCTGTCCCGACTACCCCAATTGCGACCCAGAGGTCCTGGCCCGCTTCACTCCCGATGGACAACCCATTCCTCTTTGGGGACTCGTTGCGGTCGCGCCTGTTGAAACGCAGTAAGTGAAAAATTGTTCATGGTTCTGGGAAATTATTTTTTCCTTTGGTATATTCTACGTTTAGTAATTACTATGGATATCTACGAAACATTAATAATCAATGTAGTGCCCTTAAAGTATTTATTTTGTTCATATGTTCGTATTCTCCAACGCATAGTTAGACATTGGTTCACTTGACAATTATGATAATGAATAAAAAGCTATTTCGGTAATATATCCGAAAAGCAGAACTTTTAGATTCAACAGAGAAATTCTATCTTCCACGCTATCCAAATTTTCCTCGCTTTTCCACATTACACATCGAATTATACACGTATTAGTCACTTAATTACCTTTTTTTTACTTTGGTTGTTTTGAAAATATAGGGGAGTATTTAATATTAACTTTATTTCAGTCTGAAAGCCATTCCTCTTCAAAATCTTTATAAAATTATCTATAAATCTAATTAATTAGCTAAATATAACTTTAATAAAGCAGTATTTTAATAGTAAATTAAATGTTTTTTTGGCATAATAAATTCATAGGTCTTATAACCATTTAAGATGAAACTATTGATTTCCCCGTTTGGTAAAAATGAAATAGAACCTAAGAAATGGCGTCATCTATAAATCATTTTTTTGCGTATTTTGTGGTTTTAATATTAGGTATATTATAATTATTTATGTGTGTTTTGACGCAGTATGATGGTCAGCACTTATTTTTTACACGCCATAGAATGAATATGGTAAAAGCTGGTATTGTAAAGCTATTTCATATATATATATATATATAAATATATATATATATATATATATATATATATATACGTATATATATATATATATATATATATATATATATATATATATATAGTTGAAAATAGTTCTCACACATGCAAATCTGATCATCTGACAATGACCAGGGTATTACCCTATGGAGTTCAAGAACTATATATTAATTAAATTAAATTATTAAAAAGTTGGATATATTTTTAAACGTTTATAAAATGTTATTAACGAAAAGCAAGGGGGTACAAACGGGTAAGAATAATTTATATTTGTAAAAAGAAAATTGATACAAAATCAGGTTAAATTCAGCACAAAACATGTTTGATCTTTCGCGAATCCTTTGAAGATATCATTTTCGAAACGTCTTTGTTTTCAAAGACCCATTTTGTATGTTTATTAAGACTAGAAATATTGTTTAATTTCTTTTAGATCATGATAACTGCAACCATTGCATTGTGTGGTTGTGGTACATAGCTGCGACAGTGATGTTAATTTTTTTTATATTTTACGCATCTGCAATTGGGTATTTGACCAAATATTTTTTATTTCATTAATCATAATTTCAAGGTACAAGCTGATGAAGAGTGAAAAAATGTTTAAATAATCTTAAAAATTGAACGAGTTATAAAAGTTTAAATTTAACCTTTAGACAAGGATGGCAATACTGTGTTGTGAGGTCAATTTTAATATTGCACATTATATTCTACGAGAGGAAAAGAGACAGGGATATACCCAACCCTATCCGTATCTTCAAATTTAGAAGCCTATAACTTGCTTACTTTTCAATCAATTTTTGAATTTTTTTCAAGCCTGTTTTTTAATTAACTTATATTTCACAATATTGTACGAAAAATATCAAAATTTAGAACGAGTCAACTACCGGATTTTAGTTTACAAGCAAAGGTAATTTTTGAATTCCAATAGATTGATCTTAAGTTTATATGCTTTTTAGAGTTCCGTATCTTAAAAATAAAAAAAGAAACCTAATAAGATTACTGACATGTGTTTCTGTCTGTCAAATTGATTCTTTAAACCGTTTGACATAATTTGTATAATAATAAATTGTATTAATAATTAAAAATATAATAATAAATTAATTATAATGTAATTATAAATACTATAATAAATCATATTTATAATTAAAATAAGTGTTATTGTGATGTTTAAAGTGGACAAATTAAGTACTCGTAAACGTGTTACATGACATGTGGGTTGTTGTTTAATAGGGCTTATAGAAAATAAAAGGCTCGAAAATAAAACTAAACTCAAAAATATTTTAAGTAGTGTGGGCTCAGAGTTATGTACCACAAGTGGAACCTTTATTTTTGATAGTACTGAATAAGAAAACATGAAAAAACAGAATTCATAAAATTTCCCCAGAACTTTTCAGGAAAATTATAGCAATTGTTTCAAATCATAGTTTTCAAAAATTTAAGATAGAGTTTTACACTTGTGAAAAAGAAACTAGGTGCAGCTATTTCATGATTAAAAATAATATCAATATTTGTAAATAGTTTGACAGAAATGCTGTGTAATCTAAATATGTTTACCTGTATCTAAATATGCAAGGAATCCTCGCAGTGGCGAGTTCTGCTCGCACTTAGCAGATTTTGTTATTCTATATGAAATATTTACTAAGATTATTTAATTAGAATTGTTTGTATTTTCTCTAGTGTTTGCTGTCTTAAGTCTATGTATATACATATTTAGTGTAGTACATATTTGTATTTTCTCTAGTGTTTGCTGTCTTAAGTCTATGTATATACATATTTAGTGTAGTACATATTTGTATTTTCTCTAGTGTTTGCTGTCTTAAGTCTATGTATATACATATTTAGTGTAGTACATATTTGTATTTTCTCTAGTGTTTGCTGTCTTAAGTCTATGTATATACATATTTAGTGTAGTACATATTTGTATTTTCTCTAGTGTTTGCTGTCTTAAGTCTATGTATATACATATTTAGTGTAGTACATATTTGTATTTTCTCTAGTGTTTGCTGTCTTAAGTCTATGTATGTGATTATTTGACTTTTGTTTTCATTTTAATAATGATTAATGAAATCTCTTTTTATATGTTGTCTTTATATATATTAATAAGAATTATAAGAAACCAAAAAACAAATTTGTGTTCATTTATGTAATCTTACAGATAGCAATAAACTATAACATACTGTATTGTTACAGATATCCAGCTGATGTGGATCCGGCTTCTTGCCCGAACTACCCTTACTGCGGTGCTGACCCCAATGCCCTCCGCTACCCCGCCGGTATTTCCCCAGCAGCCTGTCCCAACTACCCCTACTGCTAGACGTCACAACCCACAGCTCCTCTTTACAATGAATAGAACGCCATATTTTATTCCATAATCATATCACATATCACTTACCACCTTGTTTATGAGTTCAAAATTAATACAACGCAACTTAATACGAAGTATAATTCATTGCAAACATTTGAATCACTTTTAAACGATCTTTAAAATGTATCTACACATTTTAGAACTTTTAAAAATATCTTTAAAATCTATCTACACATTTTAGAAGTCAATAAAAAAGCAGCAATAGAATATCAGACTCGGAGATTTTATAATTAACTCATGTGATTTTGTGGTCGTTCTCGATAACTTTTTCAAAGGATCGTGCGAGCAATTAACAATGATAAAAATGTTCGTTTTCATAAATAAGTATTGAAAGCTTTTAAGCACATCACTAACGTAACAAGTGGAATAGATTCTAAAATTGAAACTTTTAAAAAAACCGGATGTATGTTTTTAAAATTTGCAGGGGTTAAAAACCTTTTCCTTCGTCTACTGTTCAGGGGCGTGTCACTTTTATTCTGGCTCACGTTTCAGATCATTGGTCAACGAGTATCTAGTGAAAACTTGAATCTTTTATAAATTCAATGTTAATGTAACATCCCTCATTGTACTATATTTTTATTTACTAAGCATGTAAAAAGTGTAAAAAGAAGTTTTAAAAAGTTTGTAAAAAGAAATGTAGAAAGAATTGTTTTATTGTAAATAAAAGGTTATTATTATCGTAGTGGAATTTGTGTTTTTATTTTTGGTGTAGAAAGCCGTTTAGCTTAATAATATGAATACTTAATCAATAATTTTGATAAGAAAATTTTTATTTTTATGCAGTGTTTGAGGCGCAATTGCTTATTAAAAAAGCTTCACTTATTAAAGAGCTAGTTCAACTCGCAGGTCGAGTATTAAAAAATTATAAAAATCATGATTTCCTTTAAATTTTTCCCGTAATTGTTATGGGAGGCTCTTTCAAAAGAATCGTATTATTGAAAAGTAATTTATGTAAATTTTACCGAAAATGGATTTTGATTTATATTGTTATAGTGTGAATTTTATTAATCAGTCAACAAATTTATTTTGTAATCTGGTGACTGTAAACGTAGATAGATAAAACTCTGACTGAATGTCAGAGTATAAATATAACGTCTGTAACGTTTTAGCTAATTTAGAAGTTAAAAAAAACGAAGAATTATAGAGGATGATTACTACGTTTATGCAGCCAAAGGATAACTGGTGGGACACCCAATAACTTTGGAATGTGTCTAGTTTTTCCATCGATATAAATTACCTTGCTGTTTGTCACTTTAGCGTCTCCATTGAAATGCTTCTATTTTTAGATTTTGTAAAGTGATTTTTTGTTTTTTCTTCCAATTTTAATGTTCTGTTATAATTGGAGACTTTTCTAATGTTCAATAGTCTATATGGTAAAACGAAACACTTATGGAATCAAAATAATGTCTTACTGGACATCGGTAGGACATTGTTTTGATTCCATAAGTGTTTGTTTTACCTTGTTTACATACATACATATATATATATATATATATATATATATATATATATATATATAATATAGTGAATATCACGAAAATTATGCTGCCTAAAAACATATATCTAGAATAATCGCTACAGTTTTCCTTTTCCAGGTTTTCATAGATCCAGTTTTTATTTCGTAAGTTTAGGTTCAAGGTGGGTGAATATATTTTTTGCAATTTTTTGTAGCAACCTCTCTAAAGATATAATACCTAAAATTATGAAAAAAACATTTTCGAGACCTTTGTAACTAGCCCATTCAAACGATACCCCACACCACATACATATAAATATAAAAAAAATCGATTATTCAATTTGCCCTACCCTTCCCCTACAATTTCCATATGCATATTTTTGACTGTTAGCTATTGAGATATATGTATATATTATGCTTTATTACTATGAGAAACTTCAAATTTCTACATCAAGCAGTTTCTGAGAAAAACGCCTGTGATAGACGGATAAAAGGCCGAAGGAAGGATGGACATGTGTGTGATCTTATGGGACCTTAAAAGGGAAGTACAGTAATCGATATTCTTAAAATTTAAACGCAAAATGGAAAACATTCAATATTTATATAATTATGCTTAAATAGATTTTGCTTGGAGCTACGCCCGCGAAGGTTTATTGTAAGTTTTTTTTCAGTAATAATGTTACCACTCCAACAGTACCCTTGACTGGGATGAAAACAACTTATAACTTAGCTTAAACTTTAAGCTCAGTTGTTGCTACAATCCGACAATTTGTATTCATTATTTCTCACACACCACTCTCGGTTTTTCTTCGTCAGGGCCGAAAATTGGATTCCAAATTTTTTGGGAAAAGATAGGTGAGGAAAAAGAGTAGTTTAGATTTAAATCGGAACCTATTATGCTAGTGATTTTTTTTATAAATTGATCTAACTATATCTTCATGGTTTAACTAATAGAGACATAAACATGGTAAAGAAATTTAAAAATGCTGTTTTAAGTTGCCCGATGCCATAAGCGCTTTTAATATAAAATTGTTCATAAATATTAAATCTACTGGTTTACTAACTGTATTAATTAAATTTAGTAAATAATTAGACGGTGAGTGAAATTGATGTCATTTGGAAGAACTGAATGTGGAGAATACTTGGCGATGAAGTCTATCCAAGTAAAAACATTTTACTTGGATAGACTGGGCTTCCTCGCCCTCTTCGTAAGTTTAAGTTAAAGGACCTCATTTGATAGCTAAACATAACATTTTCACTTCTCCAAAGCATGAATCATGAGGACGTCAGGACAGGTCTGCCAGTTAAGTTGAATTTAACTTGGGAGCTGTTTAATTGTTTTTTTTTGTAAATTGATAGGGTATAGCCCCGAGTTAAAAATATCAAAAAATATTAAAATTTCGTTGTTTACATATTTTAAACAAACGCTTGACAATGTGATAAGACATTCATCTATCGTTGTGGATATTTGCGTGTTGTTTCACCTGCTTTTTTACTTATACAGTATTTATGAAATCACAGCATTCTAAATTATTTTCATAAAATCACGTTGTTTTTTAATTGTTAAAACTTATTGCTAACTGTACAAAAGATCGCTGGAAAAAGTAATGGGTTTATTAAGCCACTTAATGGATTTGATTTTAATTTTTATTCTGATTTTTCTTATCTGTTATATAAAATAAAAAAAACAAACCGAAAATTTAAATAAAAAAACCGATCCATTTTGAATTGCATCACGTAAATACGATAATTCAACCCTCGTGACAATACTGTTTCCTTTTACAATTTACCTTTTAGTAGTACCATGATTGACATTGACCCAAGTATATCTTAAGCATTCTCTTTTTTTATGGTTTTATTTTTTTTTTCTCATTGGTTTTACGTTATTTACGCTTAGATTCATTACATTCGAATTAATACCAATTATGTGACATTAACCGATAACAGCTACCTACATGCGTACGAGATACTATTGTTGACAGGTGCCGGTTATGACTCTCCGAATGGGTATAAATAGCGAAGGCAACTTCGTTTATAGCACAGTTGTTCGTTGCGTCTCGACGAAGACCCGTCTGCTCTTCGCCTCTTCAACATGTTCACCAAAGTGGTACGTCCTAAGAGTTAATTTATAATGAGAATTTTGACACAGTTCAAAGTGATGACAGTTGAAAATAATTATTGGTTTGATTTATATTTCCACTTCTTCTTTTGTTTTAAAAAAAAATGTTTAATCGAATATGGAATTATGTTTTTCTAGAGTTTTTGGTTTTTAAATTTTGTGGCCGTAAACTATTCCATATTTGCCCGTAAATTTTTTAATTCTTACACGTAAATTTTTTTTGCATCCATTTAAATTAATATATATTCTATTTATATTCATGGCTTATCTTAAATTGAATATATTTGGCGTTAATTTTCTTTTAATCTTTACTAATAGCTTACCTGAAGATGTTGTAATACAATGAAACCTAGATCGTGGTAAAGAACTAAAAGAAAGTAGAAATAATACTACATCACGTAGTTTCATTAAATTATCTTAAATTAATATTCGAATTATTAATTTTGACAGATCGATATTCGTGTTATATCATTTTGTTTATGTAACATCTGTCAATAATGAGGAAAAGTCATCGTATATATATATATATATATATATATATATATATATATATATACGAAATCAATTAACTATGTTAAAATACCATAAACAATATTTTACCATTACATAATATACCATAGATTAAATAGTATTTATAGTTGAATTCAGTTGCAATTGTTGAATGAAGCAGAGAATTGCAAATATTTTAACAAGTTTTAAAAATAATTGTTTATTGCATTCTGTAATACCTGCCTACCTAGTCTAAAAAGAGACTTGAAGAGACAGGATATCTTTTGAAGACGTTTTCAAACATTAAAACTCGCTTGTACCATAAAGCTCAGTATATTCTTTTTGCCTCTGTTAAGCAGTAATTGTTATGGTATTACAATTTTTCTGCATAATTATAGATAATAGTGGCTGTCCTGGCTTTTGCTGCTGTCCAAGCTGCTCAGTATCCACCCGGAGTGCACCCAGCCGTCTGCCCCGACTACCCCAATTGCGCACCAGGGATTCTGAGTCGCTTTACCTACGATGGACAACCCATTCCACCCTGGGGAGCTGCGGTTGCGCCTGTTGATGTTCAGTAAGAAACCGTTTATCGTTCTATGAAATTATTTGTTATTTGGAGCCTTCTGAGTCCAGTAACTATGGTGAAGATGTAATAAATTATAATAATTGAATTTAGTGTACTTGAAGTATAGTTTTTTGGTTCCTGTTACTAAACGTATTCATAAAGACGTGTTCGTAAACGGTACACCCCATCTTAATTATATTAATTATGAAAACAAGTGAGGCTCTCGTTAGATATGTCCAACTTACAATATTTCCTGCGTTTAATAAAAATCTTAAATTTTCCATGCTTCTCAAGAGGTTTTTCTCAAGAGGTTTAATGAAACTTTGAATCATATTATTCTTTTTAGATTTTGTTTTTTTTTTGAAAATGGAAAGTGAGTATTCATTTTTAAAAAAACCCTTTTATAATTTTATTTAGTTTGATTAGCTTTGTTTAGATTAGCTTTATGGATTGTATTCTTCTTACAACGTATAGATTAGATTTAAGGATATGAACAGGTATTTTATAAATTAGATTTAAGGATATGAACAGATTCAGAAAGTTTTTAGTAACTTGAAAATAGATTACCAATTGATGCCTTAAAACAGGGTTATAGTGAAAATAATCACAAACATACTGCCAGCAAATGTTTTACTGATGTTAAAACAATAAGCCATTGTTTTCATGATTACCGGTATTGATAAAAATTTGAATATTTTTTCGTTATTTTAAAAGAATTGTCCTAAGGATAACCAAAAAATTTTAGAGAATTTGCTGAAAATACCGTAAAATTGTAAATAGATTTATGGTTATATTATGCTCTCAAACGTACCCAAAGTTTTCGTAAATGGCAAAGATATAATTAAAAATTAATATCAATGAAGAGTTTCGGAAAAACTTTCTCAGTTTGGAAATAAGTATTTTAGTCAACGTCGTGAAGATACCCCAGAAAATTTAACAGAAAACCAAAAATTAAAACATTTCAAATATTTCGTTAATTACTTCAGATTTGATTCAAATATTTCAACAAAATTATTCAAATTACCTCAAATAACGGAATCTTTCAATAAAATTATGCAAACGTATCAAAAACTAATGACAATATAATAAATAAGTAGTTATGATTTAATATTCTCACTAAACGACCTAAAAATATGGCTAAATTTTTATTACAATTTATAAACATTACATTGACACTAAACATAATTCGCCGGCAGAAAATATAAACGACTGGATAAAATTATATGGAGACATAATTTTTTCTTTAGTCTTTAAACAAGAAAGATTAAAAAGATAATATTTTCGTTCCAAAAACTAGAAAAAACACGCTGTTGTAGCAATATAAACTAAAAAATTAAAAAAACATCTTTAAATATAAAAGTTTTAGTCAGAGCGAAATCATATCTGATGATAAAATAATTTCATGTGAAAATTTTATGTGGAACTTCCGTGTGAAAAAAGGGGTTGCTCCCGACTTGCATTTTCATGTCTCTACTTTTACAAATAGCTAGGCGATAAGAAAATTTACGACAACCGATATCAAGCACCCTACGCTTTTTTGCATTAAACTTAATTTTCTGTCATCAAAGAAATACTTTCGCTCTTGATCAACATTTTTATATTAAAAAATTATTTTTTATTTCTATATTCATATTTCGACAAAACAGTGTTTTTTTAGTTTTTTAAACTATAATTTAATTTTTTAGTCGTTTTTCACAAAAGTTTGTAAATGCTTGTTTTGTACCCTTAGAACAAGCACATTGAAATAAAGTGCAAATGGTATCTTGTTTTATCCCTTATACACAAATAAAAGAGCCGTCGATTTTGGTAATGGTTATTATATAATTCGTCAGATTTTTAATATTAGTTTCATTACTTACTAGCTGTGCCCCTGGCTTCGTTCGCGTGAAATTTACTAATGATTAATATCTGTTTAGAATAACTGTTATACGTAAAAAATATTGACAATGGATGAAATAGATGACGTTTGCAGTAACATAAAATTTACTAAAAGCGCCAATAGATGGCGTTAACAGTATCAATATCGTCATATTCACGAAGTCACTGCAGTATCCAGATAAAAAGTATCATATATCTTGCTCGCGGGTATAAACTATTACTATATCAAATTTCATCAAAATATTTTTAATAAATTTCTCATGATTGAAGAACAAATTAACAGACGGACACGAAAACATTCTAAAAATAAGTTTTATGGTTTCTATTGTCATTCTACACGCTCAATCAAACACTTTTTTAAAAATATTTTCCATGTACAGAATTCACTCTGTTACAGTTTTATTTTTGTGTAAAATAATAATTCTTGGTATGTTAAGAGTATAATACATGGGCTTTTATGAATATTTATTATTTAGTTTTTTTTATTCTGGATTATGACAACATATTGGTATTTTATATTTTGTATTTTATAGTTTTCCTGATTGTCAATCGTTGAATGAATACTTTTTATTTTTTGAAATTTTGTTCTATTTCTGTACCACTAAGCCCATTCCAATTGTTTCTTCTGTCTCCATTTTCAAGAACAAGTATTTTGTATGTTAAGTTTCGGTCAGAGCAGATCTTAACCAGGTTTTGTACCTCTGTTATTTATTAAAAAATCTACAAGGCTGCTTGCAGTTATAAGAATTCCTTTTTTGCAGCTAGAAATAATTTTCCAGCGTTCTTCATTTTTTGTTTTGAGTTAATGACAGTGAGTAATAGATTGTTTGTAAAACAGAACCAGACTTGATTGATGTTAATTGTATATAATGTTTTATTTAAATTACGTAAACTATGTACTAAATAAAATGGGTTATCATTCCTCCATAACCATGAGACGAACATATCAAAAGTTCTAGCACTCCAAGTTTTGTCATCCCAATTTCTTCTTATCAACATTCATGGTTAACTTTTATTTTAACGTATTTTAATAACATATCATTTATAATATTTCCAGGACATTAATAAATATATTTTTCACCGTTTAATTAATATCAATTAAACAGTCTTGCAAATATACTTCTGATGTACAAACATAGAATCAAATTAAGTCTACAAAATTGGTACATAAAACGAAAAAATTAGGTCCTCGTTAAATAATCACTAATTTTCTTATATTTTGTTACAGATATCCAGCTGGTGTAGCGCCGGCTTCCTGTCCAAACTACCCCTACTGCGGTACTGATATTGCAGTTCCTCGTTACCCCGCCGGCATCTCTCCAGCGGCCTGCCCCAACTATCCCTACTGCTAAACGCCATCACCCACAGCTGACCTTCGCAATGCCCCTATATAACGCAACTCTTCAATAATTATATAAGAATCCCTTTTAAATGATCTGTTTGAGAAGTCGATAAAAAAAAGTAACAAAAAAAATCTGACTCCAAAATGATAGGAAAGTAAAGAAAAACAAGAAAAATGTTTGTTTTTCCGAATAATCATCGAAAGAATTTACGTACATCACTAGCTTAACAGGTAGAATATATGTTAAAGTCAAGATTTTTAAGACACGGATTTCTATTTTTAAGATCCGGATGTAGATTTTTAAGATCAGATATAAAGATATTTTCTTTTATGTAGTGTAAAGGGGCATGTCATTGTTATTCTGGCTTTCGTCTCAGTTCATTGGCCATACGAGAATATACCGACAACATGATAATTTATACATTTACGCTTGGAATTTTCGATATTAATGTAACTACATCAATTGTATTATATTTTTATTATTAATAAGCATGTACAAAGTGACTGGAAACCGCAATGTGTTTGGTTTTTTATTTAGTTTTACAATTTGCAAAAAAAAATTTACAAACTAAAGTGTTATTGTAAATAAAAGCTTCTTTTTATTGTAGCGAAGTTCGTGTTTTTATTGTTTGGTGTGAAAAGTAAAATTTTCTGCAAGATAGTATTTATTCTAACGTTTGTTTGTAAAATTTTTGAGACTTTGTCCGTTAATCAAAAGGAAGTTAAAAAACATTTTAAAACACTGGTATCTAGTTTTTTTATGAATTTTAGAATATTTATTATATTTCTCTTCCAATTTTCGTCAAGCATCTTTCCAGTATGAATATTTTAAAATAATTACGCCCACATTTTATGATATTGTGTTAAAATGAATACGGATTTTAGTATCATTTAATTAATTTGTCTGTAAAGTTATTTCTAACTTCATAAATGTAAACGTAATTATTAGTAATATAAGATTACTGACGTTTTGGCTAATTTAGAAGATTTTGATATGCGGGAGCAATATCATTGCTCAATTTTCCCTGACCAAGGATAGCTTGAGAAAAACCCAACAACTTTGAAAGGTATATTAAGCTTTTCGATGTTGGTTTTCCTTGCTAGTTTTCCGTGGTGGTTATTGCGCTGATAGCGTAGCTTTGCATTATAGTATTTACAGTGAAGTCCAAGTTTCACACAGAAAACGCTGCTGTGCTAGATGATCTCCGTTTTTGTGGATTGCTATTGGTCATAGCTGTTAAGAGCGTCCTGTTTCAATTGTATGCTTCAAAATACGCGTTCTGATTTGAGACGAATAATTTTTGATAAAACAAAAAATCTTCATAATTTTGTCACATTCATCCGTAAGTCTGTCACAGTCTCACGTTTCTACAGTTTTAAATCTACGTGCATGGAATTTTGTAAGTTGATGCTGAATACGGTGATATGAATTGATAAGTAGTAAAACCTTCATTTTTAAGATTTCATACCTCAAAAGGAAATATACAACCGTTATAAGATAACCAACGTATCCGTCTGTCAGCTATTTTTCCTATTTACAGCATACATTTTAAAGGAGCATACTCATTTTATGAGGGGTACCAGGAAATTAATTAATTATGCACAAATAAAACTAGCATTATTTCAAAGCTTACAATTATTTCATAAATACTTAAATTAATATCTTAAATTAATTGTTTTTACCAGTATGTTTTAAATATTTATATAAATAGGTCGTGGTTACTGGCAAATTTCTCTGTTAGGGAATGAACGCCATAAAATGAAGACAAGATCATGGTTATGAAGATTAGCGCCACCTAGGGCAATGTATTAACTTTCCAGTGTTCTGCCTACTTTACCTTTGTATTTGTTAGTTTTATGCTGTGAGAGATCACCGAACAACATTTTTTTACGATTCAAGCATTGAAAAATTAAAATTATTATAATTATATATAATAAACGGTTCGTTACTAATTGTCAGAATTTTGTCAATGTTTGCAAAACTAAATTATGGTTGTACAGACTTAGCACCATCCAATATCAATTTTCCAGTGATCCATTTTAGCAATACATTTTTTTTTTAATTTTTATTCTGAAGATATCATCTAGCAACACTTTTAATAATACATACAGTTATTTCGTGTCATCTACATTCATTTGGAATGAAACAAAATAAATTACCTATAATTTTATTCGTCGTACGCTGGTATGAATAAATGACACTTATTAAGAAAAATCTTAATGAAAACATTAAATTCTGCTAGTTAATATATTTTAGTTTTAAGATTAAAATATTTCTATTAAAATAATTGTTGATCGTGTTACAATTGGTTGATGTCGTGTCGAAAGTGTTACAATTGGTTGATGTCGTGTTCAGCCGTAATGACAAATAAGTGTTATTGTATAAACAGTCGGTAATCACCTTTGAGTTACAACAGTAAACAGTTGATGCACTTTACAATAATTTTTCGGTTTTATTGGAACAAAATGGCGTAGATGGATATCAATGGACAACCGGTGTAGCACAGATATGCCAGTGATCACCTGTTTTCAATGTTTTGTAATTGGCCCTAAAATTCATTTTAGGGTCAGTTATAAAACAAAATTTTTGGGCCACTTACACAACCAAATTTTTGCTAAAATGTAGTTTTTTTTTGTTTTATGGTCATAAAACGTTTCAATTAAATCCATAATTTAAACTTAAAGTTCTCGAATCTTAAAAAGTATACCAATTTAATCGAATTTTTAATGATTTTTTTCAATTTAAGCATATTTTTTTCTTTTTTTATAATATACGCAATTGTTTTTTTGCGGTGGCCCCACTTTGAGCATGTTCTTTTGGCGTTGTAATAAAGCTTATAAACCCGTACGTATCTCTGGCATACACTCAAATATATTTATGTCGAAATGTTATAAAGCTAAATAAGCATTGGAAAAAAATATTTATTTAATTTAAGTATTATTAAATATTGATTGCGCTAGCAAGTGAAGTTCTAGAGATTAGAGCGAGTAAACTAAGAAACAAACAAGCTTTTTCACTTCATACGTCAGTTGGACAAGGACAAAAGATGGACTAAATTATAATCTGAACCTGTAGCGTCAACCTAGTGAAACATACATATTTAAATCGAACCAATACTTTTTATGTGCTGCTCCAGCAGAATAAACAGGTAGAATTCTACTGCCAGAAATTCTACTGCAGGTAGAAATTCTGCCGCCAAATAAACAGGTAGAAATTCTAAATAAGTTGTTTTAGCACTTGACATAACATTTTCAAAAACATGAACAGCGCTCCCTTCCGTCCCCCCAAACCCAAAGAAAAATGTTATGATATTAATTAAACATACAATACTTAGACATATTTCAGATTTGATTCCTTAATTTTATTTTTCTTTTAAACAATATTTTGAATCGTCTCACGAAAACGCGATAACTGAAACTTTAACAATGCATTCTATTTTTCTTTTCGTTTTTTCATAAATATGTCGTCATCCAAGCATCAGGATTTCTCGTTTTTTCCAGTTTTTCCTTTCATTTTATTTCTTTTAGTTTCTTTTTTGTTTTTTGTCTTTGCATTTGTTTTTCTTGAAGTAATAATAATAATTATACTTCAATAGGAATCTTTAAAATCTACTTACTTAATAAAACTGTTAATAAAATCAACAATAATAAAACAGCGCCAATTGATCAATGCACATTGTCAACAATATTCTTACGCATGTAAAAAGCAAACGAAGGCTGCAAAAGGTTCAGTTTTATATTCAGTTTTGTAATTTTGTAAAGAAACATGTTTTATTACATATAAAAATAAAGTTTATTTCTATTATGACGAAGTTTATGTTTTTATTTGTTTGGTGTGAATATAAGTTCGGTGTAATAATTTGAATACTAAATAATTGGGTCGATACAACATATTTTTATTTTAGGTCTGAATTTTTTTAAACAATTAAAAAAGTTCCAAAAACCAAAATAAGTGATTTGTATTGGACTTTCATTCGGTATAAATAATTTTAAATCATCTGTTCAAAACTTTGGGCCAAATTTATATAAATTAAATTTTTAATTTGATTTTATTTTATTGTCACATCAATATGTATATATATATATATATATATATATATATATATATATATATATATATTTATATATAAATATGTATATATTCATATCAAAATCAATGGTTGTTTTCAAACGCAGATTATTTATTCAAAGTGTAATATAATTTAGTTAATGTTTTAGTTTTTAATGTGTTAGTTGATATAGATAGGTTTAAAATAGAGGAACAATATAAATGTGTTCTCACTGACCTAAGGATAGCTGGTGAAAAACCCAATAACTTTGAGTGACATGTCCAGTCCCATGATAATGTTTAACGTGCTGGTTCTTGTGCTGATAGCATCACTTTGACTTACAAGGCCTACAATGAAACCTCAGCTTCATATAGAAGCCCTGCTGTGCTATATTCTGCTGTTCTTGTGGAGTACTATGGTCACAACTGTGAAAATATGTTTCTTTTTTATTTTTAATCCCACTCTACGACTCGAACCAATTTTTTTTCTTGTGAAAATGTTAAAGTAAGGATAGAAGTTGCAAAACTCCCTATGTAATCATCAACCCCAGGAGAGTGCCAGAATAAGCACGGTACTAGCTAATTTTCCAAAATGATCATGATACCGGTAAAAGTTTCAAAGTAAGCATACTGCCAGTAAAAGTCTCAATGTGACCATAATCCTAATGGAAGTGTCAAAGTAAGCACATTGCCAATAAAAGTCCTAAAGCGATCAAGGTCCCAGTGAAAGTGTCAAGTAAGCATAATGCCAGTAAAAGTTCCAAAGTGATCATCAACCCAGTGAAAGTGTTAAAGTAAGCTTAGTACCAGTGAAAGTCCCAAACTGACCATCATCCCAGTGAAAGTGCCAAAGTAAGCAAAGTTCCAGTGAAAATTCTAAAGTGATAATCATCGCGGTGAAAATATCAAAATAACCATAATGCTTGTGAAAGTTCCAAAGTAGTCATCGTCGCAGTGAAAGTGTCAAAGTAAGCTTAATGTCAGTGAACGCGTCAGAGGGATCATCGTCCCAGTGAAAGTGTCAAAGGAAGCATAGTACCAGTGAAAAGGTCAAAGTGTTTACCATCCCAATGAAAATGTCAAAGGAAGCACGGTACCAGTGAAAGTGACAACGTAAGCTTAGTGCCAGTGAAAGTCCCAAATTGAGCATCATACTAACGAAATAATCAAAATACGTATAACTTCATAGAAAGTCCCAAAGTCATTTTGACTTTTACTTGATTTGAAATGCCCAAGATTTTTCAGCAATATTCATATAAACTCTGCTTTCCAAATATGTTATTTGATAGTACTGACTTTTATTGTTATTTGATAGTACTGACTTTTATTGTTATTTGATAGTACTGACTTTTATTGTTATCTGATAGTACTGACTTTTCCAAATATATTATTTGATAGTATTGACTTTTCTTTTAATTAAATTTTCCTTATCTTTCCAACAAATTGTCTAAATATATCAATCCTTTTTAATTTATTAAATAGCGATTTGATAACGCAACCTGACTTACATTCTGTTTTCCTTTTCCGGTTTTTTTACTTAAAATGTCACGATTGACATTGATTATCATATACGGTAAGCATTTTCGTTTCTTGTGGTTTTTTTATGTTTATTTATGATATTTTTTGTTCCTTCATCCTTGCAATCCTTGCGTATAAATTAATAACGTTAATGTGACATTAAATGACAGAGCCGCCTAAATAAATTCGCGATTTTGTTCACGACAAGTTTCGGCTACGACGTATGGCGGGCGCGGGTATAAATAACGAAGACTGTCTGGTTTAGAGCACAGTTGTTAGTTGCATCTCGACCAAGATACATCTGCTCCTCTCCTCTTCAACATGTTCATCAAAATGGTACGTGTTAAGAGTTAGTTTAAGGTTTTAATTTTGATTTGTTGTTTCGTTTTCGAGGCTTACTTTTAATTGGTTGCTGAGATATATATTTTGAGATTTTTGATCTTTGGAATTAAAACTATTTATTGTCAAATATCCCGTTTTATCTTCAGCTTTGGTTTGTTTATAATAATGTTTTCGTATCCGTTTCAATTTTATATAAATTTAATATTTATTTTATGGTAAATCTTAGATATATCAGCTAATAAGTGGTGATTACAGTGAGATTTTTATTTATAAAACATTTATTATCTGATGAAGGTGAACAGCTTTCACGGAATCTGCATTTAAAAGCATATTTTATATCATTTATTATTTGAATTTCTGAAAATGTTACTTAAGAATTTTTTTTCAAGATGTCTGTTTAAGGTTTAGACTAAATCATTATGATAAAATAACATAAAAATAGTTTACCATTATTTAATATACCATAGGTTATAAGTGTTGTATTTTACCATTTCAAAATTTTATTTTCTTAACACAAATCGAATCAAGAAAATTATATATTCATGTTCGTGAAATTTAATGAACAATTTTTAAACACGCGCTTTAATTGTCGAATTTAGTATATTTATTTATTTGCGATTGAATAATGAATGGAGCACAGAATTAGTACAGATTATATGACGGTAATTTAATTTGTTATAAAATTCAAATAGTAACGACTATACCATAATTGTTTATGGTTTTCGGGTTTTAGCAAAATATTATTCCAGTCTTCCATTCCCGCATAATGGGTTTGAAACCAAGAAAATTTAATCAAAAATCTTTGATGATTCCCCACAAGGTTAGAATTAAAGTTTAATACCGTATATGTATATGGTCAGTTTGTTGCTAACTGTAACCGTTCTACATATTTCATAGCATCAATATTTTAGAAAAGAGATTATGACAGACAGACATATATATATATATATATATATATATATATATATAACGATATACGATAAGACATTGTTTTGATTCTAAAAGTGTTTCGTTTTATCATGTCGACTACTGAACACTAGAAAAGTCTCCAATTATAACAGAACATTAAAAAGGAGGTAAAATCAAAATTGGAAACAAAATAAAAATGGAAGCATTTCAATGGAAACGCTTAAGGGTTTGAAAAGGGTTAATGATCTCTTAAATTTATTTTATATGTCTCCTTGTCATCCCTGGTCACTTTGTATAAATTGAAAGCGCAATACTTCTTGAAGATAAATTCAAACTTTGAAATCAAATTGATCACTAAACTGTTCACCATGTTTACTTACAACCACAGATCATCGCCGCTATACTGGGCCTGGTTGCCGTCCACGCTGCACAGTACCCAGCCGGAGTGAACCCGGTAATCTGCCCCGACTACCCCAACTGCAATCCAGAAGTCCTATCTCGTTTCACGTATGATGGACAGCCAGTTGTCTATTGGTAACTCACTGCGTTCACGCCTGGTGATACGCAGCAAAAATCTGTGCAGAGTTCTGTAAAATGGCTTGATCTTGGGACTTTGGCTAGTAACTGATATGGAGATCTAATAAATCCTATTAGTTCGATGCAGTGTGTTTTATTTGTTTTTTTTTTTGGCTAGTTGTTATTAAATTAATTTTCTCAATTTTCCTTCAAAATGCAGTTCACCTTTATTACATGTATTACGGTAATGACAAAAAAACGCTCGTTAAAGGATAGTTTCGAATGGCACTATTTATTGGATACCAGCAAAAACATTACTAATAAAAACCCAACAATTTAGCGATATGAAATCAAAACAAAGCAAAAAATAAAATACTACATTTTATAATCATAATATAAAGCAAGGAAAAACTATGTTCACAAACGCACATATATTTATTTGTTAAGAAATAAAAATGACAATAAAAACCTAGTAGAGTACGGAACATTTTTTTAGATACAATTAGGTGAACAGTGGACGGACTGCGCCAGTGAATGGACAAATGCTTATATTTTTAAAATTCTTAGTCTTTCTACCATTACGAGTATGAATAGGTTCTGCAGATGATCTTGACGAAATTTTAAGAAAGTTGGCTGTTGAAAACTGTTTGAAAATGATGTAATTCACAGGGTTTATGTATTTCTTTTTTACTTTGTTATTATTGTTATTTTCTGAAAATTGTGACTTATTTATAAAAACAACAAATATAATTTTTATAAATATTTATGCATTCACGATGGACTGTCTGTGAAAGTTGATTTTTGGAACTTGGGCTTTAATCTTTTCCTATTGTAAAGTACCATTCAAGGGTGCAATCGTCTTGCAAAAAATAATTAATAACCACCATTTGCTAAACATAGCCTTGTCCAAAATGAATTAAAAAGAAACTGTTATTTAACAGTGATATTCATGTTATATTTTTGTGGGATGTAATACATGCTAAGTTTATTTTTAATTTATTTGACTTTTCCGATGAAAATGAAAATTTCCATGAATCTGTATGTTACATCTGTGTATAGAGGGTGCAATGTGACGGAATCTACAGGTTATTTCATCTTACTGGTTCGAAGATTTTTGTGGAAATGGCAATGAATAAGTATTATGATAAATAATCTCACGTTGTGTAAAAATGCAAATGTGGTACGCGTTTGTCTGATTGAAGGTTTAAACAAATAATTTAAGGGCTATAAATAAATAATTAAGGCTTATTATTTTAATTTTCCCTACCATTCATATTTTTGGAAAACTCAGATCAAATATCAGGCACCATTTTCATACTTTTAAAAATATTTTCCAATCAGTACATCGAACAATTTCATTTTCTTTTTGGTAAGATATATTATTCGAAAGTAAAATGTTTTTTTTATTTTCACTAAAAAGGGTTCTTTTTTTCAAAACTTACGAAAGTAATTTGACCACCATGTTACAATTTCTGGAAGAATTAATTCAATTTTGAAAAATGGTTGTTGTTTATATATAAAAAGAGTGTTAAGAAGAATCAAAAATGTTTTTTTTCTTTTTTTTGTTATAAATTTTAACTTCTTATTTGCTACTGTTCTTGAGTGATCATTCTTTATTTTTACCAAAAATTAAAAACAGTTTCTTTCATTCTAATCGTTCCTACATACATTATTATTAGCAGTTCATCTGAGTTATCTTTGCATAAAAGAATTCACAAATTTTTTTCATGGAATTTTGCTTATGAATATTAATTTGCTTATATCAGTAACCAAATTAAACTCTTGAAAAAAGTCGTAAAAACCTTGAATCGATATACCAGGATTTTTATCTAAGAACTAACTTGTTTATTATAATAATCTTTTTGTGTGCATTGGATTCGTGTGTCCATAAATTATATGGAGCATCCCATTTCTAAACCTATGTCTGTAAGTGACGTCCATCACTTATTTCTGCTCCAATATAACGTGAAACAATTTAAAGATATACAATTGTGTTAATTTTGCAAATATAGATTTAATATATTTTGAGATAAATTATAAAAGAATATATAATTATAAAATAATAATAAAACATTTATTAAGTAAAATAGTACTTTTAATAAGAAATTAAATGTTTCTTTATGTTTAAAATTATTTATTTATTAGTTAGAGAGAAATTCAATTTAATTATCTGTATGAGTGATGTTGTTTCGCAATTTGTATAAATATCTAGAGGAATGCAATAAAAAAAAATAAAGATTTAATCTATTTTGAGATAAATTAAACTAAAATCTTGTTCAACTGGACTAATATAATTAAAAAGCTAGAAAGTTACTATATAGTCTTTAGTTTTCCCATATTTTGACAAAATCTTCTTGAACAACAAACAGAGAAAACAGATCTTGTCCAAACTACCCTATTTGGGATGCTGAGATAGTAGCCACCTGCTATCCCATCGGCACTTCCCCAAACAGACCCTTATTACCTCTATACTACCTCTATTGTTAGCTGCCACAACAGTCCATCCTCTTTCAAACGTCATATAACTGACTCATACACCACGTAGCTAGGTGTACTTTTGAGATTAAAATTAACACAAATTTAATTTTGCCTTATTCAATTCAAATATTGAAACCCCTTTAAATTGTCTCTGAAATTTATCTGCCTACTTGAGAAATCAATTAAATTTTTTAATAACAGCAAAAAGAACCTCAGACTCCAAAACATTGTAATCAACATGTGTCTTCATTAACATCAGCTTCCGACGAATTTGAAGAAGAAAATTATTTATTTTTCTAAAGAGTCAAAAACATTAATGCACATCATTGAATTAGAATATTCATAAAGAGGTTATTTTCAAGAATATGAAATATGGAATAGTTACTAAAAGTTATCATTTTAAGACCCAAATGTACAATTTCAACCTTTTCTGTCATCTTTTGTATAGGAGCGTTACACTGTCATTCTAGCTTGCGTTTCAGCTCATTGGTCTTACGAGTATTTCATGGAAATTTGATGTTTGAAACATTTCGGCTTGGAACTTTTGCTACGTTCTATGTTAATACGAAAACGTCCATTTGGTATCTTCAAATTGAACTCGAAACGAAAAGAGGAAAACTAAATATTTTCTTACTTTCTTCTCTCTTTTCTCATTCTGTCTTTATTCCCAAGTTCTAAGAATAGGCTGAAGAGTTTCATAAGATATCAAGTCCATTAGTCAATATATCAAAGGGCAAAACTCATGAAATTCATTTTTTAATCAAAAACTTGTTTGGCTCACCTTGTGTAAAATTTTTTGGCGAAAAATATTTAAGATTTCATGTCACGCCAAGCTTCAGGTATACTCGGCGGTAGGTCGAATACGGCAGAACGGATTGACGCTTAGATTCGGGTAAACTCGTTATAAGGACGAGTACAGCCGAACCGAGCAGCCGAGTTAGTAAGTATATTTTTATTTCATGATTTTGCTCTGTGTGTCATTGGCGTAGCGATACTGGATTACGTTTACGCAGTTCTTTAGCACTTCACTACAGATATTTATCTTCTTATCATTTGTGTAAATATGGTGGATTAATTGTGGTTACAAAAATCGTCGATCAAAATTATAACGTTGCAAATATTAACTTTATTGGGAGGCTAGGAAAATACTTTTCAATATTTTTTATAGTAAAATAATAGCAATCCTTTAAAGTCGATAGTGGTTTTCCAAAATTACAGACAACTGAAAACAGCACTCATCAAACTGACTGAAATAATATCGCACTGATACTGGATAGCCGTCAAAATTGAGTTATGTATTGTTAATGATTAATCTACAAAATAAATTTTATATTTTTTCTCTGCTGATTTTAATAAATTTCATTTAATATCCCGCACAATGTGTTCGATAAAGAGAAAATTGACTTAAACGTATTAGTACCGCAATATTTTACATCAAATATGAAATTATAATTATTATACCGCGCTCGTGGATATGGTTCAACGTTAACTGTAACTTTAAATTAACATTTCTATATGCCAAACTGCCTCTGAGAAAAGGATTGTGATAGATAGATAAACGATTAAATACTGAGATCATGCCGTAAATGTTTACATTTTTACTTACTAAAATACAGCACAAAATCATTCCAACAGAACCACATTAGTCGGAACGCTCAAGAGGATGAATAAGTCGAAAGAATTAGTCAAAATCATTAGATGTGACATTCTTTACATATTATGTCCAAACTTAATTTCTTATATGATTTAAAAATCGACTGCAAAGATAGCTAGAAATGTACTCGCTTTTAATATAAAAGCTTCCAAAGTAAGTAAAATATCTGATGTTCTTACTTATGCAAGAATGTAAAAGAACGATCGCAGGAATTATACATCAAAGCCTTTTAGACTTCCAAAGTGACCATCGTCTCAATGAAACTCCAAAGTGAGCAAAATCCAACTGAAAATCGAAAAGTGAGTATCATCCCAGGGACAGTCACGATATGTGTGATATCCGAGTGAAAGTAATAAAGTTAGCATCATCCCGATGAAACTTCAAAGTTAGCAACACCCGACTGAAAGTCACAAAGTGAGCATCATCTTGGGGAAAATCCTAGAGTTAGCAACACCCGAGTGAACATTCCGAAGTAAGTATTATCCCAGTAAAAATCCCAAAGTGAACACATCAACCTAGTGAACGTTCCAAAGTGGGAGTCATCCCAAGTAAACTCCAAAGTGAGCAACACCCGATTGAAAGTCCCAAAATGAGCATCATCCCAGTGAATATCCCAAAGAGAGCAACACCCGAGTGAAGGTCACAAAGTGAGCATGATCCCAGTGAAAATCCCAAAGAGAGCAACACCCGAGTGAAGGTCACAAAGTGAGCATGATCCCAGTGAAAATCCCAAAGAGAGCAACACCCGAGTGAAGGTCACAAAGTGAGCATGATCCCAGTGAAAATCCCAAAGAGAGCAACACCCGAGTGAAGGTCACAAAGTGAGCATGATCCCAGTGAAAATCCCAAAGAGAGCAACACCCGAGTGAAGGTCACAAAGTAAGCATGATCCCAGTGAAAATCCCAAAGAGAGAAACACCCGAGTGAAGGTCACAAAGTGAGGATGATCCCAGTGAAAATCCCAAGGAGAGCAACACCCGAGTAAAAGCTCCAAAGTGTACATCATCCTAGGCAGAGTCCCAAAGTGTCAAAATAAGCATAATTCCAGTGAAAGTTCTAAAGTTATTTTAGCTTCCACTTGGTCTCAAACGCGTTTCCACCCTAAGATTTTTCAACAATATTCAAATTATAAACTCACCCCGTCTTCCTTCTCTTCCCAACAAACTATCTAAATACGTCGACCCTTTTTAATTTACTAATATCATTCGATACCCGCTTACTGTTTCTTTTTTCCTCTTCCAGTTTTTTTTTATTTAAAATACCACGAGTCAATGTCAGTCCCTCGGAAAATTTCGTTTCTTGTGGTTTTTGTTATTTTTTATGACATTTTTTTGTTTCTTTATCTTTACATTTATTGCACATAAATTAATAACGTTAATGTTACATTATTAATAACATTATTCGCGATGTTGTCTACTACAAGTATTGGCTTAAATGATTTGTCGGCGAAAAGTACGGCGTTGCATCTGCTCCTCCCCTCTTCGACATTTTCACCAAAATGGTACGTCTTATGTGTTAGTTTAAGGTTTGAATTTTGATTTAGTCCAAAGTGATGACAATTGAAACTTATTTTGTTAAATTTATACAATTTTTTTGTTTTGTTACAGAGGCTTTTTTTAATTGGGTGTGGAACAACATTTTTTGAGATTAGATGAATTCAATGTCTATATTTAATTTACGCGGTGGGATTTTTTATTTTATTTATATAACATCTATCATCAGACGTGAGCAAACAGTCTTCGTAGAATAAATATTTAGACGATAGTAAAAATGTGACTTCAGTACTAACTAGTATCTTTTTTTATTTGTAATTTAGCTTTTTATAACATTATTTTGGAACATTTTTGGTGAATTTTTTTTTTCTTTTGTATTATGATTAAATTACCTTATTTTAAATACCATAAACAACAGTTTACCATGAGAGAATACCACAGATTGAGTATTTTGTATGTAATAACTTAAGTAAATCTGTTTTTTTAACATAGTTCCATTAAAAAAATGACATGTCGACTAAATGTTTAATACAAATCTATTAAATAAAGTTCTATATCGATTTCTGTAAAATTTGAAATTAAATATTTTTTTTTATTTAGTAGTAAGAAATTCTAAGTAAGCTATACACTCGTGCGTTAATTGTTCGGTAATATGAATTTAATTGTCGTATTTATTATGTTATTTGTTGGCAATTGAGTAATTTTTGTTTGATGTAAACTTCATTTCTCAGAGTTTTCTTGCTATTGTTTATATACATTTTTTTGAGCTATGTTTTCGTCATAAAAATCAGCCATAAAACAGAAAAAATCGCACATCACAATTTTTTTATGGTTCTTAAGATTTAGTAAAATATTATTTCAATCATTTTTTTATACTCCGCATAATGAATTTGAAAACGGGAGGCTTTTCACGTGTGTTTGATCTGTTACTAACAGTAAGTCTTCTTAATATCTCTTTACATAATATAATCTTTTAGAAAAGAGATTACGTATTTACGATTACGAGATTAGTATCATATGGATGGATGAGACATAGTGAGAATTCTCTGATAATTTCGTATTATAATTTTAACTACTGGACATTGAAAAAGTCCTAAGTAATATTAGTATGTCAAAAATAAAAAGAAATCGCCATAAACAAATTTTAAAAATTTAAGCACATTAATGGAAACGTTTAAGGTGATGAAAAGGGTAAATTAAAAATATCAAAATTATTTGATATGGCATTCTGTCATCACTGTCTACTCTCTACAAATTGGAGGTGGAATATTTCTTGAAGATGAACTCAAATTTTAAAAATGTTGTCTACTATCAAATTGAATACTGCGTTTTAGGCAACGTATAGTAGAAGTTATCAACATTTGTTTATAATCACAGTTTATAGCCGCTATCCTGGCTCTGGCCACTGCCCAAGCTGTACAGTACCCGGCCGGATTGAACCCGGCGATCTGCCCCGACTACCCCAACTGCAACCCAGAAGTCCTGTCCCGCTTCACCTACGATGGACAGCCCATTCCCCCCTGGGGACTTGCTGCGGCTGCACCTGATGACACGCAGTAAAAATCCGTCGGCGTTATGTGAAGCTATTTGTTCTTTGGAATTTGCAAGGCTAGTAACCGTTGTGGGTGTTTATTAAATACTATTAGTTCGATGCAGTGTGTTTTATTTATTTTTTGGCTAATTACTACTGAATTTAGCTTCCGTGCATTAAAATAAGTTCCTTAACTCTGCTGTCCACTTAACAATGTTATTATGGTTATAAAAAAAAGTTTTTTTGACGTTACCTCAGAATGGCAATATTCAATAGATAACAACGAGAATAGATCGGATAAAAACCAAATAAAACAATTATATAAAATAAAGAAAGGATCAAAATAAATAATATTTTGTGGTCATAACACAAAAGGAGGAAAACCTTTATCCATAAATGCACATATATTATATTTTAATAAATAAAAATATGAATAAAAACCCAGCTGGGTTCAGCACAAGTTTTTAGAAACGATTAGGGTAAACGGTGGATAGACTGCGCCAGTGAATGGATAAATGTTGGTGTTTTAAAATTGTTAACCTTGTTTCCATTATGTGAGTACGTATGGTATTTTCTACAGATGGGTCTGGTAACATTTTTGGGGCAGTTGGCTAAACTGTTTCCAAATAATTTTATTAACTGGGTTTTACAATTTTATTTTTTGCTTTACTTGTTTTGTTGTTTTCGGCAAATTGTAACCGTGACTTATTTACAAAAATAATAAATGTTACAAAATAAACAATACAAAAATAACAAACTCTTGTCAAATTTGTGAAGAAAAATTTATGCGTGCACGATGTACTCTATGCGAACGTTCAGTTCTGATACTTGAGCATTGATAGGTAGCCAGTTTATCAGGTTACAAATGGTGTAATTTAACATTTTTAAGCTTCTTGCTGTTTGGTGTGTGTGTACCGTACGTCTTGCAAAAGGGGCCCAATGAATTTCTGGGACAGTTGGCTAAACTGTTTCTAAACGAGTTCATCGGGTTTTTGATTTACTTTTTTGCTTTATCTATTTTGTAGTATTTAGAAAATTGTTACCTTGAACTTATTTATAAAAATAACAAATACAATTTTTGATAAATTCGTGAAAAAAACTTCATGCGTGCACGATGATTTGTACTTGACCATTAATTTGTTCTCCTGGTAAACTGACATTCAAAGGTGCAATCACTGCACAAAAAATAGTAAATAAAGACCATGTGGTAAATGAGATCTTGTTCAAAATTAATTAAAAGGAAACTGTTAACTGATAGTAACATCCGGTTGTATTTTTGTGCAAATGAATATGGGCTACCTTTTTTTAAATTTATTTTCAATTTCCAACGACCATTTATTATTCCATGAATTAGTGTATTACGTCTGTTTATAGACAATGCAATTAAAATTGATTAGACGAACAGTTGTTATACTGTACCAGTGAATGTACAAATGGTGGTATTATTAATATTACCAAGCTTTCTACCAAAGGTGTGTATAACACTTGTGTAGGGTACGCCTGCAGTTGTGTCCCATGAAATTTTGAAGCATTTGGCTTAATTGCTGCCAAATAAGTTCATTCACTAGGTTTTTGAGTGCCATTTAAACTTTATATGCCAATTTTGTTGTTTTTAGAAAATTACAACCGCGAACTTATTTATAAAAATAATAAATAAAAATTTATTCATATAAAAAAAAATAAATGCGCGCAAGTTATTTTGCATGAGAAAGATAAATTTCTAAAATTTTGGCATTAATCTGATTTTGTTAAAGTGTCATTCATTGTTGTGATAATCTTTAAAAAATAATGAATACCGATGTATTGTAAAATGTGGTCTTTTTCAAAACTAATTAAAAAGAAAATGTTAATTGACAGTGACATTCGGCCGTGTTTTATGCGAGTGAGTTTGTTCTACATTCTTTTTCTAGTCTGCGTGACTTTTTCCCACCATCCAAGTGGTTTTCATGAATAAGAACAATGCATATATGTAAAAAGGTGCGATGGAGGTTAATCTGTACTTGCTTCATTTTGCTTCATCAAAAAGTTGCGTGGAAATAGTATTGACGAATTATTATGATAAATAACCTTAGTCTTGTAAACGTAGGTCTAGGTCTTGTAAAAGTGGAAGATCAGTCTCGTTTGTCTGATTGACGATTTTAGGGCTAATTTTTTTAAATTTTCCCTACGCCATTTTTATTTTTATAACACGCAGATCCAACATCATACAACTGTTTATGAGTTTCCTTTTCATGCGTTTCAAAATATTTTCCGATCAATACGTTCAACTATAAACATGAATTATTTCATTTAATTTTTGTAAGATATTAACTTATTCGAAAATAAAAAGGTAAAACGTTTTTAAAAAAAGGTTTTCGAAAAATCATTTTTATCTAAATTATATGAAATCAATTTAACCTTAAAATTGCTTTAAAACCTAATACAATTTTTAAAACGGATGTCGGTTATTAAAAACAAGTATTAAAGATAATCAAAAACTGCTTTTTTTCCTTTTTTTGTTTGTAAATACGTAATTTCTTTTTAGTTGTTGCTACTGTAGAATGGTCAGTTCATATTTTTACCAAACATTAAGATTGTCGTTTTCAACTTAATTGCTTTCACATACCTTTATTTATACTAATAGCAATCTGAATAGGAAACAGCCCTTATCTGAATAAAAAAAAATTGCTTATCCTGTCATAAAAGTTGTTATATCACCTAACTCATGAAATTATCAGAAATCAAAGTAAACTTCTAAAAATGTCAATAAGAACGGATACCGGTTTAAAAATTATTTTCCATCGATCAACTAATTTGTTAATTATGACAAAACTATGTATTAAAAAATATAATGAAATATTATTTTTTAAGAACAACGTTTAACGTTAAATTAAATATTTCTTTAATGTAAGGAATTATTGATTTTTTTCAGTAAGTATAAATGTAATGAAGTTACCGGAATTTGGTCAGGTTGTTAGCGAATTTTTCTAGAATTATCCGGAGGAATGGAAACTTCTATACAGTATATTCTTGTTCTGCTTTGTATTTTAGACAACACGTAATTAATATCTTGTGTTCATGACATACTAGAGGTTTTAATTGGGGAGAGGGATGGAGTAAAAAAACTGCGCCTTTTTTGATAAAAAAACAATAGTAAACTTTTTAAAATATTACCAAACATTTTAAAAACTTATTTAAACTATTTTTTTTTCAAAATTTGGTGAAAGTTTACAAGATGTGTATTGAATTTTCGGTTCATTTTCCGAAGACATCCTTTTAAAATCTGTTTCTTTATTTTTACAAGCCCATCATCTATGTACTCCAAGCATGCAAAAACCATTTGATTGGTTTTCGGTTGCAGTAGATCTCAGTCAAGTTTTGACGCATAGCGGCGAAGGACATAATTGGTTTTCGGTTGCAGTAGATCTCAGTCAAGTTTTGACGCATAGCAGCGAAGGACATAATTTTACACTTGTGTTTATGGTACACGACTCTTCCTGACCTATATAAATTGTTTTTTTTGGGGCGGAGAAGAATGTTTCAGCTTTGTGATTTCTTTTTTTTGGAGAATAATGTTTCACTTTGTTGATATTATTGTTTCTTAGTAGAAATATCAGACAGTAGATTGTTTAAAAATGTAGTGCATTACTCATGAATTAGTTATTATTTTAATTTTACGTAAACAATTCATAGAGAAAATCGAGTTGATATATTTTTGACAAAAATGTAAGTGAGAGCATCTGTTTGTCTCATTTTAGGTAAGTCTATGTACATTATTAACGTTCACCACTTTTTTCTACCGTAATTTAAGAAGAGAAAAAGAAAATTAAGAAATACAATACGGTAGTTGACTCATTCTAAATTTTGATATTTTTCGTAGAATATTGTGAAATATAAGTTAATTAAAAACCAGCTTTGAAAAAAATTTAAAAAATTATCATAAAATAAGCCAGTTGTAGGCTTCTAAATTTGAAGATACCGAGTGAGCTGTGTATATCCCTGTCTCTTTTCCTCTCGTAGAATATAATGTCCAATATTAAAAATGACCTCACAACACAATATTGCCATCCTTCTCTAAAGGTTAAATTTAAACTTTTATAACTCGGTTAAGTTTTAAGATTATTAAAAAAAAATTAACTCTTCATCAGCTTGTACCTGGAAATTATGATTAATGAAATAAAAAAAATTTAGTCAAATACCCAATTGTTTTGACTAATATCCTTCTAATATGTTCTTAAAAGAGTTTAGACATATATACATTTAAATAAAAAAAAATGTTGTTATGTACTTACTTCTCTATATTTTCCTACTCGTATCCAGCCAATCTAGTCCCAGTTTCCTGTCCAAACTACCCCTACTGACATAGTATAGCTGTCTCAACCATCATGTACTACCTAGCTTATAAGATCAAAAGTTAATGTAATGAACTTCCGTTTATTAATTAAATACAAATATTTCAATCACTTTTACATGAATTTTAAAATTTGCATAAAAAATTAATTAAGTAAAAAAACGAAAATAAAAAATTTCGGACTCCAAGATGTTCGAACAGATACGTTTAAAGCAGATAGCTTCTGTTCTGACGAAGGGACAAGCCAACAAGGGTTTAATATTGTATCGAAAGACTTCCGTTTTACTGTTTTTGGCGCCAAATTCTAAAAAAGGAAATAAAATAATCGATAGTCTTAAAATCCAAACGCTAGTGCAAGTATTTGAAAGGACAAATACTTGACTTGAGCTTCGCTCACGGCTTTGCCCGCTTAGACTTTTCATTCACCCGACGGTATTTTTCTCTATTAATAATGATTGCAGCTCAAAAGTACTCTTGGCCGAGATAAAAATGAGTTATTTCTCTGTAAGGTGAACCAATTGAAAGAGTTGGTTATATTGATGCAACAACTTTTTTTTCAGTATTTTATGTAAGATAATTCTAAAGACATTATTGAAAACGTCCATTAAAGAGATTTCCACCTCAGGTACATTCCTTTTCCTCGTCTTCAAGACTACTAAAGTCAAAATTATAAAAAATAACTTTACTAGAATTTTAATCATGTTTATGCCTGTGCTATTGAAAACATGTTAATGTTTGCTGAAATATAATATGCAATATATTTATGTAGTGAAAAATAATATTAATATTTCTAAATATTTTAAAGGAAATGCTCTGCACCCTTAATTATTTGGAAGCCCTCGTAATGCAAGTTTTAATAATACTTAAAATGTTTCGTTTATTCAAATATATCAAAACAACTATCAAGATTGGCTTTATCTTGGCATACCTAAAGCAATCTCGTCTTCTGTGTCTTTTATTTTTTTTGTAATTCATTTTTGCATTCGTTTTTTCTCAAATTAATACTAACAACAATATTAACGGTTAATTTGCCTACATGCGTACGATATACTGTCGCTGATAGAAACCGGTTTGGATGTACATATGGCACTTCGCGGGTATAAATAGCGATCACCGCTCCGTTTAAAACACAGTTCTTTATTGCATCTCGACCGAGACGTATCTCCTTCTCTCTTCTTCGATATGTTCGTCAAAATGGTACGTCTTAAGATTTAGCTTAACATTTGCACTTTTACGCAGTTCGTAATGATGGCGTGTGTTTGATTTAGTTTTGATTTTAAAGGACGTCTTTTGTAAATATAATGCTGAATTATATATTTTTTGAGTTTCAATCTTCGGGACTGACCCATAATTTACTTCGTTCTAGGTTAAATAAAAAATTGTATTTAATTCAATTTGTATAAAAATTTTATGTTTCTATATAAATTAGTTAAAATATCGTATTTAAATAGGAATAGTCGGTGAGGTTAGAACTATTTTTTTATTTATATAATATCTATCATGTGGTGAGGTTGAACAGTCATCGTAGAATCTCAGGTTTGACGTTGTTAAAAGTCTAGGTAGTGCATATTTTATAATTTATTATTTAGCTTTCTAAAAACTTTACTTTTGAACATGTTATTAGCGATTTCTTATTCTATATTTGATATAAAATAACTATGTCAAAATAGAATAAACAACATTTTACCATCATAAAGTATACTATAGAATAAATGGTAGGTACATTCATATACAAGTGCTGTTACTGTACTTAATTAATTCAATACTTTTAGTTCTATATAAATAGAGTTCTGTACTTAATTAATATGTTTTACCAATATGTTTAGTATTTTGCGTTGATCAAAAGCTCAAGCAAAAGTTTACTGCTTTTAACAACGGGGTGTGTCATAGTGTTCATAATTTGGAGAGAATCCGGTCGCTCATCGAGAAAGGCTGGAGAGTTGTTTGTAATCGCTTTCTTAAGTAGTGTGAGAAACTATGTGAATTGGTTCCGCAGTGAAAAAAACGGTTTGCAAAAGGTTTAAAATGTTCAATAAAAATTATAAAAATAGAATCACTCAAGGGAAAATATTTCAGAAAATGAATAAATTGAAAGAAATACGTATAAGTGTAAAATTATTACATACGGCGTCCTGTCATCCTTGTTCACTCTTTAGAAAATGGAAAAGTGTGATACCTCTTGGAGTCGAATTCGAGCTCCTAGAAAACTCTCATCTAACGTCAAATTAAACATTGCTTTGTAGTCAAAGTTTATTAGAATTTAGCAACATTTCACCATATTTACTTATGTTCACAGATCATAGCTGCTATCCTAGCCCTGGCTACTGTCCAGGCTGTGCAGTACCCAGCCGGATTGCACCCGGCAATCTGTCCAAACTACCCCAATTGCGACATGGAGTTGATGGCTCGCTTCACCCATGATGGACAGCCTATTCCTCCTTGGGGGCTCGCTGTAGCCTCGCCTGATGACATGTAGTAAAAAAACTCCTTAGAATTCAGTAAAATTACTTATTCTTTGAAATTTCTAAATCTAGTAACTGATATGGAAGTCTATTAAAGATTGTTAGTTTGATGCAATGCGTTTTATTTATCGTTTTTTGGCTAATTCCTACTAAATGCATCTTCTAATACTAAAATGTGTTCCTTAACTATGTTGTTCACTTTCCGGGACAATAAACCAAACGCTCGTTAGATGATAATTCCGATACGTGAAAAATATTAGTGAAAACGTGTCTGATATTACAGAAATAGAAAGTGATGTTACGAACATTTGGTATTCTTGAGGACATGGGAAACCAAATACAATCTTTACCGATATACTGACGAGGTACATGACAAATAAATTCACGTTACGTAAGACAGTAAAAAATTCTCATTTCTCTGATTGACGATTCACATAGATGTCCTGAGGAGGTACGTGAAAAGTAAACTCATGTTACGTAAGACAATAAAAGATTCTCCTTTGTTTGATTGACGATCCACACAGATATCCTGAGAAGGTACATGAAAAATAAACTCATGTTACATAGACAATGAAAGATTTTTAATTTGTTTGACTGACGATCCTCACAGATATTCTGAGGAGGTACATGAAAAATAAACTCACGTTACATAGACAATGAAAATTTATTAATTTGTTTGACTGACGATCCACACAGATATCCTGAAGAGGTACATGTAAATTAAACTCACTTTACGTAAGACAATAAAAGATTCCTCATTTGTTTAACTGACGATCCACACATACTTCCTGAAAAGGTACATGAAAATTAAACTCGCGTTACATAGACAATGAAAGATTTTTTAATTGTTTGTCTGACGACCCACACAGATATCCTGAGGAGATACTTGAAAAATAAACTCACGTTTCATAGACGATGAAAGACTTTAATTTGTTTGACTGACAACCCACACAGATATCCTGAGGAGGTACATGAAAAATAAACTCACGTTACATAGAGAATGAAAGATTTTTAATTTGTTTGACTGACGATCCACACAGATATCTTGAAGAGGTACATGAAAATTAAACTCACTTTACGTAAGACAATAAAAGATTCCTCATTTGTTTAACTGACGATCCACACATACTTCCTGAAGAGGTACATGAAAATTAAACTCGCGTTACATAGACAATGAAAGATTTTTTAATTGTTTGTCTGACGACCCACACAGATATCCTGAGGAGATATTTGAAAAATAAACTCACGTTTCATAGACAATGAAAGATTTTAATTTGTTTGACTGTCGACCTACACAGATATACTGAGGAGGATATAAACTCAAGTTACATAAGACAATAAAAGATTTCTCATTTCCTGAACTGATGATCCACACATCTTGAAGAGGTACATGAATAAATAAGAGGTATATGAAAATATGATCACATATCTTCAAAGGCTACATGAAAAATAAACTCACGTTATGTAAGACGATAAAAGATTTTCCATTTCCTTGACTGACGATCCACACAGATATCCTGAGCAGGTAGGTGACTAATAAATCGTTACGTAAAACAATAAAATATTTCTTTTTTATTTGACTGACGATTTAAATAAAAATATTCAGGGGTTTGTTATTATTATTTTTCCCAGAAAAGAACGCTATTTTAATTCTTCTGATGCTCAGGTTCAACACCACATGAACTGTTGTCGATGTACTTTACATCCTTTTTCATGCACAGATTGGAAAACTTTTACAAAATATGTTGCATCTTTTTTTAATTTAGTATTTATTAAATACTTTTAAATTAATAAATCACCATAAATTTTCCGCATATTCATTTAGTAAATTTAACAATTCATTATGTACACGTTTTTATATTAAAGTGAACGCTCACTATTCGTTTAAATTTTTAAAATAATTAAATTTAATTACAAAACTAATTTGTAATATCAATTTATTAATTTCAAAAAGTGAAATAAAATAAAAAAAATTAATAATGATAATATTTAATTATAAAATGATAATGATTTTAATTTTGGATAAAAAGATAAAATTTTTGAGAAAATAAATGTTAATTTATAAAATTTAATTATTTGGATAAATTTCGATTTTACCAACGTTATTTATAATCACGCTCCAGTTCTTATATTATTTTATCTTTATTAATGATGTGCGTGCTAATAAAGTTATTTTGTTGCATTATGCCAAAGAATTATAACTTCTAATGCACGTACAATTTTTTTAAAAATTTCATTTGAACTATTTACAAATAATATTGGGTTGGAATCTTTTGTCCATTAACTAGACTGGATCATCTCACTTGCCTCTTCTTAACTAGGCCCTTTAAGTTTATGAAGTTCATTAATCTTTCCTGTCGTAATATATCATTGTAATATACAAATAGTGATAATTATAGAGAATAAAGACATAAAAATAAAATTTGTCTGCTCACGGGCTTGGGCTGCGATCTGAAAGTTCACACATCCTACTTATTCCTAAACATACCTCTACCACTTAGTAGCAAAAATTTGGAATCACCTGCATCCTGACATCAGGAAAATCACGTCTATAAATATTTTCAAAGATCGAGTGAAAAAGTCCTGCATCTCCTGAAACCTTTTCCTTTGTGTCCTCGCCCTTTCCTGTCTTTCCCATCCCGAATCATGTCAATATTTTGTTTTCTTTTTTAATTTACTTTTGTATTTTTTTGTCTAATGTGCTAGTAAGAATTTTCATTGTAAACTCTCTACCAACTAAATTTCAATACAAATTGTTATGGTTGACTGGAAGAGATTACTCATGTTGACTGGAAGAGATTACTCACTACTATACATAAAAGTTAATAATAAATAAATAATAAATAATAAAATTATGTTAACTTTACTAACATCGACAAAATATATTCTGAATTGAATATATATTAAAAACTAAATTCTTTGTGCAAGTTGGTATAATGACATGACTAGAATATGATTTAATAATGTGTAACCTTTCCTTATTCCCTTACGGTTATCCGATCAGCTTGGCTTGACTTCTTGGCCAAATTACCACTCAGTAGCCCAATGACTGACAAATTAATTATTTTCATTTTATTAATATCGATAAAATATATTCTGGATTGAAATATATATTAAAAAATTAATTCTTTGTAATATGGCTCAAGTTGGTATAATCACATGACTAGAATATAGTTTTATAACGTGTAACTTCTCCTTATTCTGTTACTGCTATCCAATTGGCTTGGGTTGACTTGACTGACAAATTAGCCTCCATGATACTGCCGACATCACCAAAGCAGCCTGCCCCAATTACAGTTATTGCCAATCACAACAACTCACCGCCAACCTTTAAAATGCAAAAAAAAGAACCTCTGCACAATGCGTATAAGGTCACGTTTATCCCCTCCCCCCCATACGCGCCCGGCGTACGATGTTCAGACTAATTCGTGACGTCAAATAGTAAAGTAGTCTCGTGGTAAACGAGATAATTTCGCATCATTAAATACAAACATTTGAATGTCTTTTAATTAATCTTTAAAATCTATATATCTAATTGATGACACAATTTAACAAAAAATAACAATAAAACAGCGCCAATTGTGTAATATTTTCAACATTATTAAGCATATAAAACGTGAAAGAGGACCGCAACAGTTTCAGTTTTGTATTTAGTTTCATAATTTTGAAAAAAAGTATACTATTGCAAAAAAAAGTTTATTTTTATTGTGACAAAATTTATATTTTTATTTTGGTTTTTATTTAGTCCATTGTAATAATTTGAACATTAAATACTTTGTATTTTTATGTTAGGTTTTAAATTTTTAAAACAATTAAAAAAAACATTTGGTATAAATAATTTTAAATCATCTGTTCAAAAGTTTGTGCTAAGTTTATATAAATTTAATTTTTTATTTGATTTGATTTTATTGTCACATCAATCTGTCAACAAATTTATTTCTAACCCAATGGATATTTGTAAACGTAGATTAAATATTTAAAGTTTAATGTAACTTAGTTGATGTTTTAGTTTATTTAGACTAGTATAAAAAAGAGGAATGGTATAAATGTGCTCTCACTGACCCAAGGATAGCTGGTGAAAAACCCACCAGCTATCCTTGGGTCAATGAAAGACATGTCCAATTCCATGATAATGTTTACCGTGCTGGTTGCTTTGCTGATAGCGTCTTACAAGGTCTACAATGGAACCTCAGATTCGTATTGAAGCGCTGTTGTTCTAGATGATATATGTTCTTGTATCTTTATTGGTCACAGCTGTCAAAATATGTTTTACATTTTCAAACACATTTTCCAACGCGAACCAAATTATTTCCTTAATTATACAGATTTGAGTTTTCTTTCAACTTATAGATCTAGCCACATAGAGTATAAGCTTGCAGGGAGGTGCATTATCTTAGAGTTTTTGTAAACATATTATTTTACTAAATATTTTAATTAAATTGTTAGCGTTGCGTTCATTTGTTATTAATAATAAAAAAAAATCAATTTTTATGCCCTAATTTTTAGTAGGTGAATTCAGTTTCTAATTAAACTTCAACAGCATAGGTAGCTGGAGATACACTAGCTCTACAACTAATCTAATCATCAAGCAAATGCTTTAATGAAAATCGAGAGAGATATACGGACAAACATTTAATATTTAATTATAAGTTTTCCATTACACCATTTATGATAATGAATCCCAAAAAGTAAATAAAATATTCGATACTTTTAAAACTCAAAGCGCAAGAGTATGAAAGAACGGATAATCCTAGCATTATTCTTCCAGGTAATATACGAGATATGCAATCGGGGCCAAAAGCAGCATAAATTTTAATCTGAACCCCAAGCATTACCCCATTGAAAGTCCTAAAGGGATTATTATCCTAGCAAAAGTCTCAAAGTAAGCGTTATTCCAGTGCAAATTCTAAAGTAAGTATATACTAGTGAAAATATCAAAGATGGTGGTTACCATCTCAGTAAGTGTCAAAGTAAGGACCAGCAGAGTCGCAATGTAATTATCATCCCAGGGAGAGTGTCAATACAAGCATATTGCTAAGGAAAGTTCAAAAGTGATCATCATTCCGGTGAAAGTTTAAAAGTAAGCATAGATCCAGTAAACGTTCTAAAGCAGCCATCCAAAGTGTCAAGTAAGCTTAGTGCCACTGAAAGCCCCAAAGTGATCATGGTTCCTTTGAATGTATCAAAATAAGCAAGCGCCTGTGAAAGTCCCAAAGAGATCATTATCTCTGTGAAAGATTCTAAGGAAGCATAATGCCAGTGAAAGTTCCAAAGTGGTAATCATCTGCGTGAAAGTGACAAAGTATGCATAGAACCAATGAAAGTCCTAAATTAACCATCATCACAGTGAAAGTGTCAAAGCAGGATAGTGTCAGTAAAAGTCCTAAAGTAATAATCATCCCAGTGAAAATGTCAAAGTAAGCATAGTGCCAGTGAAAGTCCTAAATTAACCATCATCCCAGTTAAAGTGTCAAAGCAAGCATAGTGTCAGTAAAAGTCCTAAAGTAATAATCATTGCAGTGAAAATATCAAAGTAAGCATAATACCAGTAAAAGTTCTAAAGTGATCATCGTCCCAATGGAAGTGTCAAAATGATTCAAAGTGGTCATCATCAAAGTGAAAATGTCAAAGTAAGCCTAGTGCTAGCGAAGTCCCATATTGAGTGCAATCTTACCGAAATCAGCAAAATATGTATCATGACAAAAAAAGTCCTAAAGTCGTTTAGACTTTTATTTGATTCCAAATTATTTTCTACCCCAAAATTTCAGCATACTACAAATTCATTCCTACCTTCCAAATATGTTCTTTAACAATATTGACTTTTTTTAATTTCGTTTTTCCATTCTTCCAAAATATCTAAAGTTATCGACCATTTTCAATTCACTAAATTGCAATTCGATAACGCAACTTCACATACTCGTTTTTTTTCCTCTTCCGTTTTTTTTAACTTAAAATACCACGATTAACATTAATCACCGCATACTCTAAGCATTTTCGTTTCTTGTGGTTTTTTCATATCTTTTTTTGTTTCTTCGTCCTTGCAATAATTTAGTACGAATTAATAAAGTTAATGTGACATTAAATGATAGAGCTGCCTAAATAAATTCGCGATGCTGTCGACGACAAGTTTCGGCTACAACATATGGCGTGGCTGGTATAAATAACGAAGACTGCTTCATTTAGAGCACAGTTGTTATCTGCATCTCAACCAAGATCGACATGTTCTTCAAAACGGTACGTGTTAAGAGTTAGAGTTAGGTTCGAATTTAAATGTTTTATTTGGTTTTTAAGGCTTATTTTTAATCGGTTGCCGAAATATATTTTTTGATATTTTCGATCTTTCGAATTGAAGATTTATTGTTGTGAAATATTCTGTGTTTACCTTCAGCTCTGATTTATTTAAAATAATGTTTTGGTATCAGTTTTATTTTTAAATAAATTCATTGTTTAATTTCAAGCTAAATTTTAGATGTATGGGCGAGTAAGTGCCAATTACAGTGGGATTTTAATTTTTATTTATATAATATTTATCATTTAATAAAATGAACAGCCATCGTAGGTATATTTAAATTTAGATAAGTTAAAAGCATATTTTTCACATTTATTATTCAAATCACAGAAGATGTTCTTTAGGTACAGTGTTTCGCGATGCCTGTTTCGTGTTCAGACTAAATAAACTATAATAAAATGACATAAAAAAATTTATCATCACAAAATATAGTATAGATTATGTATTTCTTGTATAATTATTTAAATAAACTTATTTTTTAACACAAATCGATTCATCGAAATTTTGAACCAGAATTTTTTAAATTTAATTTTGTGGTTAAAAAATTCAAGAGCGCTTAAACACGCACTTTAATTGCTTCGTAACATGAATTCATTCATCGAATTTTATATTTTTACTTATTCGCCATCGAGTAATTAATGTTTAGTGCAGATTATATTACAGAGTTTTTCTTTGTTATAAAAATCGTCGATCAAATAATTACATCGTACAACGCAATGATTCCCATAAACATAGAATTCAATATTGAATACATTTGGTGTTAATTTTCTAGAAATTCATTATTCACAATTAAATGAAACTACGTGATGTAGTATTATTTCTACTTTCTTTAAGTTCTTTATCACAACTTAGGTTTCGTTGTATTACAACATCTTCAGGTGGTCTATTGATGCACGATGCAATGTGTTTTATTTATTTCATCTTATGTTTTATCTTTGCTAATAGCTGATGATGTTATAATACAACGAAACCTAAGTCATGATAAAGAACTTAAAGAAAGTAGAAATAATACTACATCACGTAGTTTAATATAATTGTGCATAGAATTAAAGTTTAATACCTTGCATCTGTGTTCGGTCTGTTACTAACTGTAACTGTTCTAAATATCTCCTAATGTACAACAATATTTTAGAGGTTGCGAATCATAGATATAAATTCTGATATACGGTTAGATATTATACTGATTCCATGAGGGTCGGGAGGGGGTATCACCATGTTGAGAATTAAACATTAGAAAAGTCGCGAATTATAGAAAAATATTAAAAAGGATATAAAATCAAAATTGAAGAAAAAACAAAAAATCACTAAAAAAATATGTCTAAAAGGGGGTAAAAACGTACTAAATTTATTATGTATGGTGTCTTGTCATCCTTGCCTACTCTAAATAAATTGGAAGCGCAATATTTCTTGAAGATGAACTCAAACATTAAAATCAACTTCGTTATGTTTTAGATAACGTTTATTGGAATCTGTTAACATTTCACTATGTTTGCTTACAATGATAGATCATAGCCGCTATCCTGGCTCTGGCTGCTGTGCAGGCTATACAGTACCCAGCCGGAGTGAACCCGGTGATCTGCCCAGACTACCCCAACTGCAATCCAGAAGTCCTGTCTCGTTTCACCTACGATGGACAGCCTGTTATTCCTTGGTGACTCACTGCAGTCGCGCCTGATGATACGCAGCAAAAATCTGTCTAGAGCTGTGTGTTACTTAATCTGGGACTTTGGCTAGTAACTGATATGGAGGTCTATTAAATCCTATTAATTCGATGCAATGTGTTTTATTTATTTTTTTATTGGCTAACTGATAATAGATGTATCTTTTTAACATTAAGATATGTTCATTAAATATGCGATCCAGTCTTGCCTAGCTAACATGATAACGAAGAAAGGCTTGTTCGGAGATATTTCCGAATGGCACTATTTAATAGATACTAACGAAAACTGACTAGATACAAACCATAGAATTCGAAGATGTAGAATCAAGACAGGTCAAAAAAATTATGATCATAATATAAAGCGATGGAAAATTATGTTCATAAAGACGCATATACTTTAAGTACAAAATAACAGTAAAAACCTAGTAGGGTTTAGTAGGGTAAACCACCTTTAGGGTAAACCACCTTTTTAGAAACAACTAGGCGTACAGTGAATGGATTGTGCCAGTGAATAGACGAATAGTGTTTTTTTATTCTTAAGCTTCTCTTCATTAAGTGTGTGTATATATCTTGCAGATGGGTCTGATGAAATTTTGGGGCAGTTGGAAAAACTGTTCCCAAATAAATTCATTCATTGGGTTTTTAAATTTTTTTTTGCTTTATTTATTTTGTTATTTGCAGAAAATTTTAACCGTGAACTTATTTATAAAATAACAAATGTAATTTTTGACAAATGCGTAAAAAGTATTTCACGAGTGCATGACGTACTTACTATTTGTGAAAGTTAATTTTTGAAACTTGATCGTTAATCTGTTCTCCTGGTAAACTGTCATTCAATAGTGCAATCACTGTATAAGAAATAATTAGTTCCAACTCTGTGCTAAATGTAGCCTAGTCGAAAATGAAACCGTTAACCAATACTGGTGTCATATTTTTATGCAAGTGAATATGAGCTACTTTTTTAAAAAATTTTTTGAATTTTCTAACACCACGATGATTTTCATGAATTGTATATTATATATGTGTAAAGAGGATGCAATGGGACATAATCTGCACCTGTTTCATATTGTTTTTTCAAAGATTTCCATAGAAATGATGGCATCGAGAAAGTATTATGATAAATATTCTCACGTTTTATAAAAAAATGCAAGATGCTCATTTGTCTGATTAAGAAAATAAATAAAAATGTTTAAAGCTTATTTCAATTTTTCCGATCATTTATATTTCTGCAATACGCAGGTTCAATATCAGGCCTATTTTTCGTGCTTTTGGAAATATTTTCTAATCCGAAATATCCTGTTTTTCCTGCTGTAAATCCTGTTTTTCCAAAACAGTACATTAAACTGAGAAACTGTGAATTGTTTCATTTCCTTTTTGGTAAGATGTTTTATTCAAAAGTCAAAAGATTTTTTTGAACATTACTAAAAGATATTTTTTTTTGCGAAAACTTACAAAAGTGCTTCGAAATTCACTTTGACATTTCTGGAAGAATTAATTCAATTTTGAATATGAATACCTATTATACAAAGAACATTAGAAAGAATAAAAAAAGTTTTTTTTTCGTTTTTTTTTGTTATAAATTTATAATTTTTTATTAGTTGCTGCTATTATCGAACGATCACTCTGTATTTTTACAAAAAATTAAAAACCGTTATTTTCATCCTAATCGTTCCAACATATGTTATTATTACTAACAGCCATCATATTCGGAATCCATCTCGGTACAAGAATTCACAAATTATTTTCTTATAAGTTATGATAACACGCAGCTTATGAAAATGAGGTCTACCATAGAATTGAGCATTGGGCTTAAGTTCCCATTTATCACAAGTTGTCAACGGTTCATATTCATATTTATTTATAATCACAAATAATATTTTTTTATAATAACAACCTCTATCCTGTTCACAGTCCAGCCTTTACAATACTCGCTGAACCCAGTACTTTTTCCTGACTATCCCAACTGCGATCTGGAGTTCCTTGCTTGTTGCACCCCCGATGGACGGCTCATTCTTCCTTGGGAACTCGCTGCAGTCGCTGGTCGAAGTTATGGCTGGCAGTAAAAAACCCATTCAGAGCACTGTAAAGTTTTTTATTGTTGGGACTTTTAAATGTATTACTATTGTTATATATATTACAACTAAATCCTATTAGTTCGATACTAAATGTATCTTCTTTACAGTTAAAGTTACCCTTTAACTAAGCATCTCACTCGTACGTCAATTACGATAGTAAACCAAAGGATAGTCAGTAATAGTTTTCAATGGAAAAACGTGGAAAACACTGACGAAAATGAACCGGATATGGCGTAAATGGAAAGTGATTTTGAAAAACATTTCATCTTTTAAAATTTGGGAGAGAAAAATTTAAAGATTTAAAATCAGGAAAGAACAATAGATAAATTGCTAATCACATTAGATGAAACGAAGAAAAAATATCTTCGTAAATACGTATATATTATATTTTTAAATATGTTTATTAAAAATGTAATATGAGCATGTATTATATTTTTAAATATGTTTATTAAAAGTGTAATTATATTGTAAAAAATACCAATAAAAACCTAAAAGACTACATAATACTTTTAAAAAACGATCTGGTGAACAGTGAATGGACTTAATCAGTGATTGGAAATATGGTGTGGTATTTTTAAAATGATTAAACTACCTGCCACTGGGTGTGTTATACGATATATAATCCTTGGTATCGTATGCTGACTTGCTCACTGATCGAGTTTTATGCATTTGTATAAACCGTTTCCAACTAAGTACATTCACTGGTTTTTTGGGTTTTTTTTAGATATAGTAAACTGGAACGTATTTATAATCTTGACAAATATAAATTTTTACAAAATTATGAAATTGTTCATGCTTGCACGATGTATTTAATTTTCGTGAAAATTAGTTTACGAAAATTGAACGTTAAACTGTTTTTCTTTTATATTGTCGTTCATTGGTGCACTGAAATATACGAGAAATAATCAAAATCGAGGATTTCTTAAATGTTCCTTAAATATACAAACATAAAATGCTAACTAATAGTGAAATACGTCATTTTTCACTCTTTTTAATCTTATGTATATGTTGTAAATTGTACTTATAAACTATATACTTATATATATATATATACTATATACTTATATACTATTATAATTAATCTCTATATACTATATACTTATATACTATTATAATTAATCTCTCGTTTCATATAATAATAAAATATTTCTCATTTGTTCGACTTACGATTTAAATAAAAATTTTTAGGGACTAACTATTTTATTTCTCCTACGTTAGAGCGCCATTGTTATTTTTTTAACATCCAGGTACTACACAGCATGAACTGTTATCGAAGTCTTATCTTTATATTTATCTTTGATCATATAGCGTTCGTTCCCTCCAGAGAGAACCTTTGCCAATGTCAAGTGTGGAAAAAAAGCCTGTGCAACATTGATTAAATCATATTTCGGATATTTGTCATTGTTGCTTGTTAACAAGAGAATAAACTATACAATAAAACAAAAACTAAATAAGAAGTTGGCTACAATTAAACAAAAAGAAGAAAATGTCATTATAATATACAGAGAGTACAGAATAAGTATATACAAATATACAAACAAACATAAAAAAAATAAACATTAATATAAATATAAAAAATTCTATATTTTGATGTCGTTCTTTCTTATGAACTGAATGATTAATCCTAAAATGGGTTTGTTGGAAATAAATAAAAGTGATCTTATGTTGATGGGCAATTGAATTTTATATTTTAATAATTTGGAAATAAACGAAGGAAATCTATTATTCAATGGACATGAAATAATGAGATGATTTAAATCCTTCTCCAAACCCACAATCGCAAATTGGAGATTCTTAGACCCGCAGTCTAGCTAAATGGGTAGGAATAGAACAATAACCCAAACGCATGCGAGATACCACAGAGGATTCCTTTCGAGAGAAAGTAAATGGAGGGGGGAGGGAGATGAGCATTAAGTTTGCCCTATTTTAATTAAGCCCCTTTGTTTTATTAACGTTCATTACACCTTTCTCTTGTAACACATCGTTATAATATACAAACAAGAATTATTCTAGCGAATACAGCTATGTAGTTATGTTAATTTTACCAATATAGATTAAACGTATTCTGAGTTAGGAATTTACATACAAATGAATGAAATGTTTTCATACTGTCATAGGTAAATATTATGATGTGACTAAGATATTTTGACGTGAATACGTCTTTAAATTTGCTACCATACGGGGGCAATCCAAAACACCTAGTGATAACAAAATCGGGGGACACAGTTTGGCGTTGCAGTTTCGAATCTATCCTCTACATTAAAATTTAAATTATACCACTGGATAGCTAAAGGATCAAAGAATTCATTACGATAAGCGAGAACAGTGACGCATCGGAGAAATCATCGGAGAACAGTGACGCATCGCGCGCGGTGGAGGGGGAAGCGCCGCTATTTAGAGCTTATTTTGCTGCTTATCGAGATTTGCAATTAGTATAACTGATTGATTCGGAAAAGCTACGATGTTCGTTTAAGTTTTAATCGTCAGCTGTCATCAAAATGTATCGATTGTATATAAAACATTAGTTTAAAGTAGTGACAGTGAATATAATAAGGTGTTAGAATAAAAAAAAAATTACCAAAACTGTATAAAGTGGGCCTATACGCTATTGTAACACAATAATTATTTGTTTCCTTGCTTTTATCCTAAATACATAAATAAAAATATTTTATTTGAAAAATATAACCCGTTACATAGACGTATTCACGTACAACATACGGCCGTGTCCATGACACAGCCAGACCCAATTTTTTTTTATAGTGTGTAACATCCCCTTATGGCTATCCAATGTTGGTAATTGGTATACAGATAAAGTAACCCACCGATCCTGCCAGTATCTCGTCAGCAGTCTGCCAAAACTAACCATATTAACCGCCTCAATCCATCCAATTATATTAATACGATATTGGTTGGCACCACAAAAAACCACATTAATAAGACGATAAAAAAAGAATAAAACACAGTCCATTGTTTTATTTTTCTTCATTGTTATTACGCATGTGAAAAGTGAAGGAAGACCGAAACTATTTCGGTTTTGTATTTATTTCTGAATTTAAATGCATTACTGTAAATAAAAATTTAGTTTCGTTGGGACAAATTTGTGTTTTTTTTTGGTGTGAATAATAGTTTAGTGCAATAATTTGAATACTGAATTAATAATTTTGGATCGATGATATTTATTTGTTTGTTTAATATCACGTTTTTGAGAATCAATTTGTTAATTAAAAAAAAATTCATAAACCAATTAAATGGATATTTATATTGTACTTGACTCTCATCCGGTATAAATAATTTAAAATTACTGTCTCAAAATTTAGTGTTAAGTTAATATAAATTAAAATTGTAAGTTTATCAGTATTTTAATGTCGCATCAAACTGTCTTTGTATGTTCAATATTAAATGTTTGAGAATTTGTTTATCAAAAAAGTTTAAAAAACCAATTAAACGGATAATTAGATTGTATTCGACTCTTATCTGGAATAAATAATTTAAAATTATCCGAAAATTTTAGCGTTAAATTAATACAAATTTAATTTTTAATTTTATCAGTATTTTTGTGTGACATCAATCTGTCGACAAACTTATTTCTAAACCAAAATTATTTGACTTTACTTGATCCCGGACACTTTTCTACCTCAAAATTGTTCAGTATTATTAATACTACAAACTGACCCCCTCCTTCCAAAATAAGCTATGAAATAATATTGAGTTTATCAATTTAATTTTGATTTTCTTTCAAACAAACCATTTAAATGTTCGATACATTTAATGAATTGATTAATAATAATTTTCTCACACAGCTTGACTTACCCATTTTGTTTTTACCTTCGTTTTTTTTTTATTTAAAATACCGCAATTGACATTGGTTTTCAAATACCGTAAGCATTCTTGTTTTTTGTAGTTTTTATTGTCTTTTTTATGACTTTTTTGTTTCTTCATCCTTGTATTTATTTCGCTCGAATTAATAATATTAATGTGACATTAAACTTTAAGAGCCGTCCCCATATGTTTGAGATTTTGTTGCCGATTGTTGTCAGCTGTGACGTATTATGCCGCGCGATATAAATAACAAAGACCACTTCGTTTAGGACACAGTTGTTCGTTGCATCTCAGCTAAGACGCATCTGTTCCACTACTCTCCGATATGTTCATCAAAACGGTACGTCTTAAGAGTTAGTTTAAGGTTTGAATATTGCTTTTTTGTTTAGTTTTCGAGATTTATTTTTAATCGGTTGCTAAAATATATATTCAGAAGTTTTTCATCTTTGGAAATGAAGCTTATTTGTTCTGAATTATCCCGTGTTTACCTTCTGCTTTGATTTATTTATAAAGATGTTTTCGTATCCATTTGAATTTTATATACTCGTTAATTCAACGTGTATATTGAACTTTATGCCAAATCTTGGATTCACCAGCTAGTAAGCAACGACTGTAGGCTCTTCCTTTATTTTTATTTATAAAATGTCTATGATCTGATGAGGGTAAACAATCTTCGTAAAATCAGTAGTTTGACGTTAAAAATATTTTATTTCAATGTTGACTAGTATTTTTTTATCATTTATTATCTAGATTTCTAAAAATGTTCTTTGGTACATTTTTTCGGCATATTCTCTTTAGGTTAACACTAAATTAACTATGTTAAAATACCATAAAAACAGTTTACCATCATGGAGTATACTCTTGATTATATGTTTTGTATGTATTAATTTACATAAACTTATTTTTTAAACGAATTCGTTCGAATAAAATTATATATCCATGTTTGTGAAATTTTGAACTAAATTTTTTTTAAATTTTATTATGTGGTGAAAACCTCTAAACTCGCTCTTCAATTTTTCCTTAATATAAATGTAATCGTCGAATTTAGTACATTTATTTAGTGGCATTTGAGTAATGAATATTTAGCGCAGACTACATAATAGAGATTTATCTAACCATTATTTAAGTAAATGTTTTTGAACCAAGTCTTCGTTATAAAATTGTCGGTCAAACAATAACACCACAATTTTTTTAATGATTTTCAGGTTTTAGTAAAATATTACTTCAATCTTCCATTTGATACTTCACATAATGGTTCCGAAAATAAGAAACATTAGTCGAACATCCTTAATCATTCCCCTTCTGTGTCCGGTTGGTTAGTAACTCTGAGTGTTCAAAATAAATAATATTTCAGAACAGAGTTGTGATAGACAGATATGTACTCAAAGGGACGATTAGACATTGTGTTGACTCCGTAAGTGTTTCGTTTTGCCATGTCAAGTACTGAATATAAGAAAAATCATAAATTATAGTAGAATATTATAAAGGGAAAAAGTCAAAATTATAAAAAGAAAAACCAAAAAAATTACTGGAAAAATATAAAGAGTAGCACGTGAAAGTTAAAAATACCACGTGAATGGAAACGCGTAAAGGGATAAATATGACCAAAAAGAATGTTGAAATTATTTTATATGGCTTTCTGTCATTAACGCCTGTACTCATAGTCACAGATCATAGCCGCTATCCTGGCCCTGGCTGCTGTCCAGGCTACACAGTACCCGCCCGGAGTGAACCCGGTGATCTGTCCCGACTACCCCAACTGCAACCCAGAAGTCCTGTCTCGTTTCACCTATGATGGACAGCCCGTTGTCCCTTGGTAACTCGCTGCGGTCGCGCTTGGTGATACGCAGCAAAAATCTGTCTAGAGTTCTGTGAAGTTACTTGATCTTGGGACTTTGGCTAGTAACTGCTGTAGTAGTCTATTAAATCCTATTAGTTTTATACGTGCGTTTTATTTATTGTTTTTGGGTAATTATTTATAAATGTATCTTCTTAATATTAAGATATGTTCTTTAATTATGCAGTCTATCGTTCGAAAGACTCAGAATAGCAATATTTAATAGGTGTCACGGAAAATTGACCTGATCAAAACCCAACAATTTAACGATACGAAAGCAGGAAAGGGTAAAAACTTTTTTTGACGGACTGCGCCAGTAAAGGCACAAATGGTGGTATTTTTGTAATTTTTAAGAACATGACATTACGTATATGTATAGGATATGTTCTGCAGATTGGTCAGAAATTTGGGACAATCGGTTAAACTGTTTCCAAATGGGTTCATTCACAAGGTTTTTGAATTTATTTTTTGTTTTTATTTATTTTGTTTTCTTCGGGAAATTGTAACTGTGAACTTATTTATAAAAATAACAAATATAATTTTTGTCAAATTCGTAAAGAAAACTTCTTGCGCGCACGATGTACTTACAGTTTATGAAAGTAAATTTTATAAACTTAAACGTTAATCTGTTCTCCTGGTAAACTGTTATCCAAGAGTGCAATCACATCAATTAATAGCGAGCAAGTACTAAATGTGGCCTTGTCTAAAACGAATTAAAAAAAACTGTTCACTGCCAGCAAAATTCGTGCTGTGTTTTTATGCAAGCGAATATGTGCTATATTTTTTAGTTTAATTAACTTTTTCGATGACCATGGAGGTTTCCATGAATTAGTATGTTATATACGTGTATAGAGGATGAGACGGTAAATAATCTGCACTTTGACTTATCTTGCTTGTTTAAAGACTTCCATAAAAAGAGCATTGAGTAAGTATTGTGAGAAATAATCTCATGTTTGTAAAAAATCAAGATGTCAAATCTGTTTTATTGAAGATTTAAATTAAAAAAAATATTTTATTTTATCCTACAATTTCTATTTTTGTAAAAGTGCATACAGACATCGCGAGGTATGCGTAGTGAATGACTTGCTACACATGATTCGTGCCGTGTGGACGCGGGTTTTCGCGGCATACGCTCTTGTAAGCATTCGAAGCGACAGATGCCAGTGCAAGACAGTGCGAGGCATGTGTGGCTAGGCAAAGCCGCCGTATACCTCGCGATGCTTGTATACGCCTTAACGCTCACGTCCAATATCAGGCCTCCTTTTCATAATTTTCAAAATGTTTCCTTATATGGAACTGTGAATTATAAAACTTTCTTTTCAGTAAGATGTTTTATTCGAAAGTAGAAAGTTATTTGTTGTTGTTGTTGTCGTGTCCACATAAGATGAAGAATATCTCATATGGAAAAATGGTTGCCAGAGCCTCGAAAGGCTGGACTTCTTTCAGTCCCACTTCGATGAGCGGCAGGGAATCGAACCCGAATCCTCGCGGTGTGCGGTCATGCGCTCAACCCAACACACCACGGTCACGACAAATCGTTATATTAATGAAATAGTTGATGGGCGTAGTTTATTTTATGTAACCTATTTAGAGTGAAATTTGAGTTATATTTTTCCCATAAACTAATGGTGAGGATTCCATTTACCTCATATTGGCTACGTTCATGTGTGTTGTTAACGTTCATTTCTCCTTTCTAACGTAATATATAATTGTAATATACAATAAAAACATCACTTGAAAATAACGATTTACAATTATATTAATTTTTCTAACAGCAATGTAATATATTCTGAGCTAAGAGTTTATTTACAATTAAACAAATAAATTGAAATTATTGTGAATATTATTTGAATCGAGTCAGTGTAGCTCCAGCTTTTTGTCCAAACCGCATCTATCTCTATATCGACATGTGCTAAGGCAAGTACTTCTCAGCCACTCTACCGGAATCTCCTCAGCAGCCTACCTAAACTACCCTTATGACTAACTGTCACAACCCACCGCTAACCTTCTTAATACTCATATATATAAGGGCGTATTTAACTTCACAATGTCCGTCTCGAGCACTATTTACGACGTCAGGTAAGATACCAAGTAAATACAAATAATTTATTATACACGTTTGAGGATCTTTAAAATATATCTACTTACGTGATCAAATATTAAAAAAAAACAACGCCCATTGTTATCATATTCCAATTATTATTATGCATGTAAAAAGTGAACGAAAACGTAAAACGTTCAGTTTTGTTTTAGTTTAACAATTTTATAAATAAGGTGCAACCAAATGTATTATTGTAAATGAAAATTTGTTTTTATTTTGGCTAAGTTTGTGTTTTTATTTTTGATGTGAATAATAATTTAGTGCAATAATTTGCATACTATATTAATAATTGTGGATACATTTATTTTTATGTTTGACTATTTTGAGAACAAGTTCATTTTTTAAAACAAATTACTAAAGAGTAGTTCGATTGCATTTGACTCTCATTCAGGATAAATAATTTAAAATTATTTATAAGAAATTATTTTAGTGACAATTAAATGAAACTGTGTGATGTAGTATTATTTCTACTTTCTTTAATTTCTTTACCACGACCTAGGTTTCGTTGTATTACAACATCTTCAGCTATTAGCAAAGATCTTTGCTAATAGCCCACCTGAAGATGTTGTAATACAACGAAACCTAGGTCGTAGTAAATAACCTAAAGAAAGCTGAAATAATACTACATCACGTAGTTTCATTTAATTGCGAATAATGAATTTGTACAAAATTAACGCCAAATATATTAACTATTTTAATGACACAATAATTTGTCTCTAAACTTATTTCTAAGTTATCAGTGTTCGAAATTAACTATGACATTTATTTAATTAATGTCTTAGTTAATTTTGAAATTTTTGAAATGGAGTAATGATGTAAATGCATGCTTATTAACTAAAGGTTAACTTTGGGAAACAAATCCATTCCCACGATAATGGTTAACGTGCTACTTGTTCTGCTGATAGTGCCGTTCTGACTTATGAGAAATTTAAACCTCAGTTTCCTATTGAATGTGCTGTCGTGCTAGATGCCTTCTCGTTTTGTGGGTTGCCATTGATTACAGCTATTAAAATACATTGCAGTTTTGTGTTTTTAAAAACATTTTCCGACTTGAACCAAATTATTTTCCTTAATTATACATTTGAGGTTTCTTTAAACTCATCGATCTAACTACATCGAACATAAAAGGAGATCGGATACATTTACAGAGAGTTTTTGCAAATAATTTCTTACAGTAGAAATATTATTAAAATTTTTTCATGTCATCTTTTATTGTCAAAACATTTGCCTCAACAGATTTCATAAAAAAAAACAGTTTTCATGTCCAAATTTTCAGTTCATGAAATCAAGTTTCTTATATGATTTCAAAATTTACTTCACAAATAGCTGGAAAAGTACTAGCATTTAAATTGTCCTGAATTTCAAGCAGATTGTTTTGAATTGTTTTGAAGAAAATTAAGAGAGATAGAAGGACTTACTATAGACACACTTAATATTTAATTACGTATTTACAGTTTACTGTTTGTGATACGGAGTTACAAAATGAAAGCAAAATGTCATGTTCTTAGACTTTACATGCAAGAATATGAAAAAAACAATATGTCAGGAATTATTTACTAAAGTCTTTTAGAGGTTTTTCAATTAGAATCTCGTAATAAACATCATCGCAGTTAAAATCCATAATTTGTTTTAACTTCTACTTTATCCCAGATACCTTTCTTCCCTAATATTTTTCAGCAATATTTAACTTATAAACTCACACACGCCTCCTGAAATGACATCTAACAGTATTAATTTTATATCGAATTTTTTTTCGATCTTTTCCTTCTCTTCCCAACAAATTACATTAAAATGTCGTCTCTTCTTTAATTGACTAATAAGATTTCCATAACACATCTCAATAATCCACTCTGTTGTCCTCTTCCGGTTTTTTTACTTAAAATGCCACGAATGACATTGATACTCATACACGGAGAACATTTTCGTTTCTTGTGGTTTTTTCTTGTTTTTTATGACTGTTTTTATTGCTTCATCCTTGCGTTCATTTCTCGCAAATTATTAATGTTAATGTGACATTAAATAATAAGAGCTGCCTAAATATACTCAAGATGTTGTCGACAAGTTACGACTGTGTCGTACAGCGTCGCCTGGATATAAATAGCGAAAACTGCTTCATTTGGAGCACAGTTGTTCATTGCATCTTGACCAAGGCGCATCTGCTCTTCTCTTCGATATGTTCACCAAAATGGTACGTCTTGAAAGTTAGTTAAGGTTTGAATTTTGATTTGGTCTGAAGTGATAACAACTGAATTTATTATGTTTGATTTGTAGATTTTTTGTTTGTTTATATATACTGTTTTAATCGGGTGCAGACCAATATGTTATGACGTGTTCGATCTATAAAATTGCGTCTAATTGATTGTGTTCCATCTTGGATTTTTCGGCTCTGATTTATATGTAAAGATATTGTATCCATTTCAATTTTTATATAAATTCAATGCGTATATTTAATTTACCCCAAATATTAGATCTGTCTGCGAGTGTGTGAAAACTATAGCGGGATTTTTTATTTTTACATATATAAAATCAATTATAGGATAATAGTAAACAACATTCATAAAATCTATATTTAGACGACGCTAAAAAAAATGTTGTTTTTTTAATTTATCATTTAGCTTTTTAAAATATTACTTGATTGAATTTAACTTTTTTATTTTGTTAACAGTAAAAAAATTAAAAAATTGCGCTTCAGATAGAGTGTTAATTGTTACTTAACGTAAATTTAATCGTCGAATTTGTTGTATTTATTTATTAGCGATCAAGTAATGAATAACTAGTGCAAAGTGCATTACAGATATTTTCTTGTCATTATTTATTTAAGTGTTATTGAAACAAATCTTCTTTAAAAATCGTCGATTAAACTGTAACATCAAATATTACAATTTTTACGACTTTCAGGTTTTAGTAAAACATTATTCCAACCTTCGATTCGATACTCCGCATAGCCTTACGTCTTTAATTATTCCACACAAATATAGAATTAAAGTTTAATACCATCAGATTAGGCGGTCTATTACTAACTGTAACTGTTGTAAATATCCAATTACGTCATCAATATTTTAGAAAAGATACTGCCTAAACAGATCATATTCAGATAGACGATTTGATACGTCATTGATTTCATAAATATTTCATTCTACCATGTCAAGTACTGAACATTAATAAGGCGTGAATTATAGTATAATAAATAAAGAATATTAAAAACATATAAAATCAATATTTGAGAAAACCAGGAAATTAGTATAAAAAAACATAAAAATAGAAGCACGTGAATGGAAATGCTTAAAGGTATGAATAGAGCTAGAAATCTGGCAAATTTAGTTATTGTGGCACCCGTCAACCCTACGAATTTAAAGCCTCGTCCACCATCAAATTGAGCATTACATTTTAGTCATACTTTATTAGAAGTAGCCAACAGTACACCATAATTGTTTATATTCAAAGATAATAGCCGCTATCATGGCCCTGGCTGCCGTCCAGGCTATACAGTACCCTGCCGGATTGAACGCAGTGATCTGCCCTGACTACCCCAACTGCGACCCAGAGGTCCTGTCCCGCTTCACCTACGATGGACAGCCCATTGTCCCCTGGTGACTCGTTGTGGTCACACCTGATGATACCCAGTAAAACCCATCTAGACTGATCTGAATTTGCTTATTCTTGGTACATTGTAAGGCTAGTAACTGCTGTGGAGGTCTATTAAATCTTATTAGTTCAACGTGGTGCGTTTTATTTGTTTTTTGGCTAATTGGTACTGAATGTAGCTTTTGTACATTGAAATAAGTTCCCCAACTCTGCTGTACACTTAACTATGTTATTGTAGTTAAAAAAGGCGCCCTTTCGATGAGAGCTCCAAATAGCAATATTTAATAGATGCCAATGAAAACTAATCAGATAAAAACGAAACAATTCAACGATATAAAACATAAAAGAACAAAAATATATTACAATTTATGATCATAACAGAAAATGAGGAAAAACACATATATTATCATGAGTACACATATATTTTAAGAAATAAAAATTACAATAAAAACCTAAAAGGGTGCAAACATCTTTTTAAGAACGATTAGGCGAAAAGTGAAAGTACTATGCCAATGAATGGACAAATGATGGTATTTTTAATATTTCCAAGTTTTCTGCCACTATGTATGTTTAACATTTGTGTGCGGGGTGGCCCTGCTGATGACTTTTTTGAAATTTTGGGGCAGTTGGCTAAACTGTTTCCAAATACTTTTATTCACTGGGTGTTTTAATTTCTTTTTAGCTTTATCTATTTATTTTGTTGTTTTTAGAAAATCATAAACAAGAAGTTATTTATAAAAATAACAAATTTTAATTTTTACAAATTTATAAGGGAAAAATGCATGCATGCACAATATTTTGCCTGGAAAAGGTAATTCTTAAAGTTTAGCACAAATCTGTTTTCATGTTAAAGTGTGATTCATTTGTACAATCATCTTCCAAATGATAATCAGTACCGAACTTCCGCTAAATGTGGCCTTGTTTAAAGTTAATTAAAAAGAATATGTTCACTGACAGTGACAGTTTTGCTGTGTTTTTATGCGAATGAACTTTTTTTTAAGTTTTTTGAGGAGATTTTTATGAATTAGTATGTTACTTCTTTATATAAAGGACACAATGGAATATAATCTGCTCGTTGGTTCATCTCGCTTCTTCAAGTTCCGTAGTAATATTATTGACGAAGTATTTTGATAAATAACCTTATATCTTGAAGAAATGGAAGATATCTCATTTGTCTGATTGACGATTTAATTGAAAGTTTTTAGCGATAAAAATCTCTAAAAATTCTCAATTTTTCTACTCCATTCTTATTTTTGTAACACGCAGTTCCAACGGCATACGGCTGTTTATCGGTTTTCCTTTCATGCTTTTCAAAACGTTTTCCAATCAGTGCATCGAACTGTTAACCGAAATTATTTGGTAAAATATAAAACGTTATTTTATTTTTTTTTACCCTCTCCCTACATAAAACCTTTACTACCCCCACGAGCACACACAAATAATTAAATAGTTTTCAAAGCACATAGGACACGGGAACATAAATTATAGAATATTCAATTTCTCTAAGTACGCAATAACATAATCTGTCTATATATTAATGTAATACGTGGAGAGAAAATGTTTACTCCTTTTTAAGCATATTGCGTGCACGGGGGAGTGTGATATTGGACATAGTTGAAGTTTATATGAAGAAGGAGTGCAGAAAACTAAAATTTATATGTGATATGTGTTAGAAATACATTGAATTATATATTACAAACACATTAAAAAATTCATTATTCACATTCATACTGTCAATGTCACACACATAATAGGCTGTGGTCAGATAGCCGCACAGAGTTTTTATCATCAAAGTATAAAATATTGTTATCAAAGAATTTTATAATGTCATATTGTCTGAATGAGATTTCAACTGTGTATTTTGTGTAATATATATATATATATATATATATATATATATATATATATATATATATATATATGTATATATACATATATGTGTGACTGTGTGTTTTATATATTATTGAAATACAGCTTGCTTAATAGGAAAATTTTGTAGCAGCAACTCACTCTCTACTCTCGCCTACATAATATTGTTTCCAAGAAAGTGAGTAGCTAAGTACTTTACGGTCGAATTTTGACCACTGGGAAACCCCTAGTTTACCCAATATTCCATTCCTGCAGATTGTTCTTTACTTGTTTGTCTGCAAAGAAATAACTGTGGCTTGAAGACTATTTATTTAGCGTGAAATTTGAGTAGCATTTTTCCCATAAACTAGAAGTGAGCATTCCATTTACCTCACCGTGGTTATGTTCATATGTGTTATTATACGTTGACGTTATGTCCATATGTGTTGTTATACGTTGACGTTATGTCCATATATGTTGTTATACGTTGACGTTCTTTTCTGCCTTCTGCCGTAATATAGAGTTGTAATATACAACAAAAACATCTCATAATTTAATTTAGTTAGTGTCTTAATCAATTTCAAAAGTTTTAAAATGGAGGAATGATATAAATGTATTCTCGCTGACCAAATATAGTTGGTGAAAAGCCCTGTAACTTTGAAAAACAAATCCAGTTCCAAGTTAAAGTTTACCGTCCTGGTAGTTCGGCTGATAGTGCCGCTTTGACTTGTCGCTAGGACCGTGAAACCTCAGTGTAATATTGAATGCGTTTTTGTGCTAAATGCCATCTGTTTTAGTGGCTTGCTCTTGATAATAGCTAATAAAATGCATTACAGTTTTATATTTTTAAATACATTTTTCGGCTAAAAACAAATTATTTTCTTAATTATTGTACATTTGAAGTTTCTTTAAACTCATCAATCTCTTCACATCGAACATAAGCGGGCAGAAGGGTGAATTTCTGGAGAGTTTTTGCAAATAACTGCTTACAATAAAAATATTATTTAAATTTGTTGATGTTGGCTTTCATTTTCACAACTCTTTCATTTGTATAAACAGTTTCCATAAAAAAACAGTTTTCATATCCCAATTTTCCGTCTGTGAAATTCAGTTTCTGACATGATTTCAAAATTCACTGCATATATAGCTAGGAACGTACTAGCTCTATAAGTATTCTAAATTTCAAGCAAATTACTGTAGTTGTTTAAAAAACCAGATTGCTTTAGTGTTTTAAAAAGAAAGTAAAATATCTGATTTTCTTAAACTTTATATATGTAAAAATATGATATGATAACCCAGGAATTATACAATCAAAGTCTTTTAGAGGTTTTTCAATCAGAAAAAAATTAGTCTAGATTTTAAAGTTAACCCCAAGCATCTTCACAGCGGGAGTCCCAAAGTGAGCATTATTCTAGTCAAAGTTTCTAAATAAGCACAATATTAGTGAAAGTTCCAATGTGAGTATACCAATAAAATCCCAAAGCGAGCAGTAAATAATTGAGAGTCATAAAGTGTGCTTCATCCAAGTGAAGGAACCAAAGTAAGCAACACTCAAGTGAAAATCTCAAAGCGGGCATCATCCCAGTGAAAGTCCTAAAATGAGCATCGTCCCAGTGAAAGTCTTAAAGTCAGCAACACACGAGTCAAAGTCTCAAAGTGAGCATCGTTCTAGCAAAAATGTGAAAATGGACATCATCGCAGTTAAATCCCTAATTTGTTTTAACTTCTGCTTTATCCCAGATACCTTTCTTCCCTAATATTTTTCAGCAATATTTAACTTATAAACTCACACCAGCCTCCTGAAATGACATCTAACAGTATTGATTTTATATCGACTTTCCTTCTATTCTCAACAAATTACATAAAAATGTTGAGCCTTCTTTGATTGACTAATAAGATTTCCATAACATAACCTCACTAACCCTTGTTGTCCTCTTCCGTTTTTTTTTACTTAAAATGGCACAAATGACATTGATACTCATACACGTAGAACATTTTCGTTTCTTGGGGTTTTTTTCTTGTCTTTTTATAACTGTTTTTATTGCTTCATCCTTGCGTTCATTTCTCGCAAATTATTAATGTTAAGGTGACATTAAATAATAAGAGCTGCCTAAATATACTCGAGATGTTGTCGACAAGTTACGACTGTGACGTACAGCGCCGCCTGGATATAAATAGCGCAAACCGCTTCATTTGGAGCACAGTTGTTCATTGCATCTTGACCAAGGCGTATCTGTTCTTCTCATCTTCGAAATGTTCACCAAAATGGTATGTCTTGAGGTTTGAATTTTGATTTGGTCTGAAGTGATAACAACTGAAATTATTTGTTTGATTTATAGATTTTTTGTTTTGTTTTTTTTTTAAATCGGGTGCTGACCAATATGTTTTGAGGTTTTCGATCTTTAAAATTGAGTCTAATTTATTGTGCTCCATCCAGGATTTTCCAGGTCGGATGAATGATATTGTATCCAATTCAATTTTTATCTAAATTCAATGCGTATATTTAATTTACCCCAAATATTAGATTTGTCTGTGAGTGTGTGAAAAGTATAGTGGGGTTTTTTATTTTTACTTTTACTAAATTAATTATCGGATAATAGTAAACAGCCTTCATAAAATCTATATTTAGACGAAGATAAAAAAATGTTTTTTTTTTAATTTATCATTTAGCTTTTTAAAATATTTTGAAGTTAACTTTTTTATTTTGTTAACAGTAAATAAATTAAAATTGCGCTTCAGATAGAGTGTTAATTGTTACTTCACGTAAATTTAATCGTCGAATTTGTTGTATTTATTTATTAGCAATCAAGTAACGAATAACTAGTGCAAAGTGCATTACAGATATTATCTTGTCATTATTTATTTAAGTGTTATTGAAACAAATCTTCATTAAAAAATCGACGATTAATCTGTAACATCGAACATTACAATTTTTACGACTTTCAGGTTTTAGTAAAACATTATTCCAATCTTCGATTCGATACTCCACATAATGGGTTCAATAACAAGGAACTTTAACCTTACGTCTTTAATTATTCCACACAAATACAGAATTAAAGTTTAATACCATCAGATTGGTTGGTCTATTACTAACTGTAACTGTTGTAAATGTCCAATTAAGTCAACAATATTTTAGAAAAGAAACTGCCTAAACAGATCATATTCAGATAGACGATTTGAGGCGTCATTGATTTCTTAAATGTTTCATTTTACCATGTCAAGTACTGAACATTAGAAAGGACGTAAATTATAGTATAACATCCAAACTATATAAAATCAAAATTAGAGGAAACCACTAAATTAATATGAAAAAAATCCTAAAAATAGAAGCACGTGAGTGGAAACGCTTAAAGGTGAATAGAGTTAAAAATCTGGCAAATTTAATTTATGTGGCAACCTGTCAACCCTACTTACTCTCTAGAAACAAAAGGCTGAATAATTCTTGAAGACGGATGTAAAGCCTCGTCCATCATCAAATTGAGCAATACATTTTAGTAACAGTTTATTAGAAGTAGCCAACAGTATAATTGTTATATTCACAGATAATAGCCGCTATCATGGCCCTGGCCACTGTCCAGGCATACAGTGCCCTGCCGGATTGAACCCAGTAATCTGCCCCGACTACCCCAATTGCGACCCAGAAGTCCTGTCCTGCTTCACCTACGATGGACAGTCCATTGTCCCTTGGTGACTCGTTGTATGCACACCTGATGACATGTAGAAAACCCGTCTAGAGTTTTATGAATTTACTTATTCTTTGTACATTGTAAGGCTAGTAACTGCTGTGGAGGTCTATTAAATCTTTTTAGTTCAATGTGGTGCGTTTTATTTATTAACGGCTAATTGATACTGAATGTAGCTTTTGTACATTGAAATAACTTCCCCAACTCTACTGTCCACTTAACTATGTTATTGTAGTTAATAAAGGCGCTCTTTCGATAAGAGCTCCGAATAGCAACATTTAATAGATACCAATGAAAACTGACCAGATAAAAAGGAAACAATTCAACGATATAAAATATAAAACAGCAAAAATATATTACAATTTATGATCATTACATAAAAGGAGGAAAAACTGTATTCATAAATGCACATATAATATATTTTAAGAAATAAAAATAACAATAAAAACCTAGCAGGGTACAAACATCTTCTTAAGGTTTGGGCGAAAAGTGAATTGACTGTGTCGGTGAATGGGCAAATGGTGTATTTTTAATATTCCCAAGCTTTCTGTCGCTATTTGTGTTTAACATTTGTATATGGGATGACCCTGGTGATGGATCGGTTGAAATTTTTGGGCAATTGGTTAAACTGTTTCCAAATACTTTTATTCACTCGGTGTTTTCATTACTTTTTAGGTTTATCTATTTATTTCGTTGTTTCTAGAAAATCATAAATAAAAAGTATAACATATTTGAGTTTTTATAAATTTAAAAGCAAAAAATGTATGCATGCGCAATATTTTGCCTGCAAAAGGTGATTCTTAAATTTAAGCACAAATCGTTTTCATGTTAAGACATAATTCATTGGTGCAATCATCTTCCAAATAATAATCAGTACCGAACATTTGCTAAATGTGGCCTTGTCTAAAGCTAATTAAAAAGAATATATTTACTGACAGTGACAGTTTTGCCGTGTTTTTGTGTGTGTACTTTTTTAAAGTTTTTTGAGGAGATTTTTATGAATTAGTATATTACTTCGGTGTATAGAGGGTACAATGGAATATAATGTGCTCGTTGCTTCATCTCGCTTCTTTAAAGAGTTCCGTCGAGATATTATTGGCGAAGTATTTTGATAAATAACCTCACGCGTTGAAGAAATGGAAGAAGTCTCATTTGTCTGATTGACGATTTAAATAAATTTTTAAGGATTTTTATTTAAATTTTTCTGCTCCATTCTTATTTTTGTAATATGCAGGTCCAACACCATACGACTATTTACTGATTTTCCTTTCATGCTTTTCAAAATGTTTTCCAATCAATCCATCGATCTGTCAACCTGAATTATTTAATTTCCTTTTTGGTGAGGTATTAACTTATTTGGAAGTAAAACGTTATTTTTTTTCATCTTATTATCAAAAGAGTTTTCCAAAACTTGTTTTATTTCTAAATTTTACAATCTTGTAAACCTGAAGTTTTTTTTAGTTACTGCTGCTGCCAATAATCAGCCCATATTTTTACTAAAAATTAAAATAGTTGTCATCCTAACTGCTTCTACATACTTTTATTTTTACTAAAGGCGATCAGCTTTGGAAACAGACTTCACCTGGGTAAAAAATAAATCATTAATTATTTCCATGAACTTTGCGATATCACCCAGCTTACGAAATTATTAGAAATCAGAGTAAGCTCTAGCAAAAATGTCTTTAAAACCGGATGCTAGCTTAAAAATTATTTTCCATCGATCAACTAACTTTTAATAAGAAGTGAAATATTTTTTTAGAATAAAATTTTATTGATTTTTCATTAAGTAATGGAGAAATTTTATTGATTTTTCATTAAGTAATGAAGAACTTTTATTGATTTTTCATTAAGTAATGGAGAAATTTTATTGATTTTTCATTAAGTAATGAAGAACTTTTATTGATTTTTCATTAAGTAATGGAGAAATTTTATTGATTTTTCATTAAGTAATGGAGAAATGTTATTGATTTTTCATTAATTAATTTTATTGATTTTTCATTAATTAATTTTATTGATTTTTCATTAAATAATGGATGTGATGGAGTTACCTGAATAAGTCATGTTGTCAGCGCATTTTTTTAAATTTATCCAGAAAAAAATGGAAACTTCTACACTATATATTTTTCTTTTGCTTTGTAATTTGGACAATACGGAATTGATAGCGTGTACTCATGGACGCAGTAAAGTTTCTACTTGAAGAGAGAGGGGTTAAAGAAACTGAGCCTTTTTTAAAAGGTAATATTTTAAAAAGTTTAAATAATTCCGTCGATAAGAAGTAAATGTATAAACACAAACTAATCATTCACTTTGTTACGGGATTTTTTAACAAAATCCGATTTAAGTGTACGAAAAGCTTGTCGTATTTTCCGCCCATAATCTAGGTATTCCAAGCATGCAAAAACCATTTAATCGGTTTTCGGACATATTAGATTTCAGTGAAGGTTTGATGGATCGCGGTGCACGACAGAATTTTATACTTGTTTTTATAGTACATGACTGTAGCAGACCTCTATGAGTTGCTTTTTTTAAGCGGAAAAAAATGTTTCAGCTTGTTGGGTTTTTTGTGTTTAGTGGAACCAGTGGACAGAAGATAATTAAAAAATGCATTATGTGTTAGATAGTTTTTTTTTATTTTATGTAACTATTCACAGAGATAATTGTATCGAAATATTTTTGTTCAGAAACTAGGGCAAAGCATCTCATTTGTGTCACTTTGGCTAAGCCCACGTGTATTAATAATGTTCGTTAGTCCTTTCTTCCTTAATATATTGTTCTAATATACTAGTTATAACAACTCAAGATAATTAAGATACACAACTGTTTTTACATTACTAATACCGGTTAAATATGTTCTGACAAGAGTTTACCAACATACATTTATATAAAATAAAATCAATCAAAAAAACTAGAAAATTGTTATATAAGTACTTACTTTTCCATATTTTGTTACTTTTATTCAGTCTTTGCAGCTCCATTTTCCTGTCCGAACTAACATTTTTTTCGGTTCTGACTTAGCAGCTCCCCGCTAACCTGCTGATATCTGTCCAGCAAACTGCCCCAATACCTTTTATTCTAGCCTCCACAACCCACCGCTCCTCTTCTCAAGATTAAACGTCACATTTATCTGTCCTAAAAGTCATATACCTCATAGCTTATGGGATCGAAAGTTAATACAATGAACTTTCTCATCATCATTAGCTCGACAGTCCTCGGTGGACTCTGGTCTTCTCAAGCAGGGTGTTCTAAGCCCTCCTTCTGGACGCCATGGTTTTCCATTTTGTTGTATTGAGAGCGTCGAAAACACTTTGCAGGCAGTCCGCTCATCTTAATTTGGGTCTTCTTCTTCCTCTTGAGCCAATTGGTTTGGCCAGAAAAAAATCATTTTGTCATTCTATCTTCCTTCATTCTAATTACATGGCCGGCCCACTTCATACGTTGAATTTTTATAAATTTTATTATATCTGGTTCTTTAAATAAGCGATAAAGTTCGGCATTAGTTCTCCTTCTCCAAAATCTATTGTCAAAAAACCCACCAGAGATGATCTGAGGATATTTCGTTCGTAAATTGTATGGGTTATTTCACCAGTTTGGGACAATGTCCACGTTTCAGATGCATATGTAAGTACTGAACTGATTAAGCTTTTATATAACAGTAGTTTGGTGTCTCTTCTGATATTATTGAATTTCAGAAATCTCCTTAGTCCATGAAAGCATCTGTTGGCTGCAGTTGTTCGTGTCCTCAGTTCTGAAGCCAAATCGTTGCCAGTGTTGATTACAGATCCAAGGTAGATGAAGGAATTCACCCTTTCAAATTTGTAATCACCGATTTCAAAATGCGTGGAGGAGTCAGAGTTGGTCATAAATTGCATATATTTGGTTTTGATCTGGTTTATTGACAGGTACATTTTTTGGCCTCTATTTCTAGTGCTAGAAATACCTGTTTGAGGTCTTTTTGAGTTCTAGCAATAATATCAATGTCATCCGCATATGAAATAATTTGTACAGATTTAGAGAAGATGTTGCCTATTGTGTTGATTCTTGAATCTCTAATAATCTTCTCAAGAGCAATATTGAAAAGAAGACACTCTAATGGATTACCCTGTCTAACACCGTTTGCTATTTTGACTGGTTCTTATTTTCGTGTCAGTTAGAGTGAAGGAAATCAATCAGTTTATCGGGAATATTGAATTTATTACAATTAACTTTTTATTATTAATTAAATACAGATATTTCAATCCCTTATATCACGTTTTAAAATCGCAATTGCAAAATGAGTTAATAAGAGATAATAACAATAAAAAATCGTGGACTCCAAAATCTGATAATTAATATGTGTAAAGCAGGTAGCTTCTTTTGTGACAAAGCCACCGATCAACAAGTGATTTATACCGAATCGCAGGACTTTCGTTTTATTGCTTTTGGTATCAAATTCTAAAAAAGAAAATAAAGTAATCCATAGTCTTAAAATCCAAACGCTAGTGCAAGTATTTGAAAAGACAAATACTTGACTGCAGCTTTGCTTGCGGCTTTGCCCGCTTAGAACTTTTACTCAAGCGGTGGAATTTTTCTCTGCTAATAATGATTCCAACCCGAGAGTACTCTTGGCCGAGATAAAATGACTTAGTATATTTTTTTAGTGAACTTATATTTCCATGCGGTTATAAGAAACGTAAAACTATCTTTTTTAATATTACCCAACTGTCTTAAAGTTCCAAAGATATTGCCAAAAATTTCCACGAAAACATTTCTGCGGTTCCAATCCATTTCCAAGGCTGTTAGAGTCAAACTTTAAAAAAAAAGTCACTAGAAGTTTATTCATTTTTAAGTCTTTAATATTTAAGCCATTTTTCTGCCTGTGAAAGATATACTAGCCAATATACTTATGTAGTGAAAAATAATATTAAAATTTGTAAACAATTTAATGGAAAAACTATATATCCTTAATTGTTTTAGGAGCCACCATAGTGTGAATTCTATTCACATTTAAAGCGTTTCATTTATTCAAATACATCCAAACAAGTATTATGATTGACCTTAATCTTGGCATACCTTAAGTAATCTCATTTCCTGTGGTTTTTGATTTTTTTTGTTATCCTTGCATTTGTTTTTATCAAATCAATACTAATAACAACATTAACCGTTAAGAGTCGCCTACATGCGTACGTCTCTAACATGAGCTGGTTTAGATGTACATATGGCGCTTCACGGGTATAAATAGCAAACACCGCTCCGTTTAAAGCACAGTTCTTTGTTGCATCTCGACCGAGACGTGTCTCCTTCACTCTTCTTCGATATGTTGGTCAAAATGGTACGTATTATGATCTAGCTTAACATATGCACTTTTGCGCGATTCAAAATGATGGTGGTTAAAAATAATGAATATATTTGGGGTTAATTTTGTAGAAATTCATTATTCACAATTAAATGAAACTACGTGATGTAGTATTATCTTCACTTTCTTTAAGTTCTTTACCACGACCTAGGTTTCGTTGTATTACAACATCTTCAGGTGGGCTATTAGCAAAGATCTACCTTTCATCTCCAGGTGGGCTATTAGCAAAGAAATATATTTGCTAATATCCCACCTGAAGATGTTGTAATACATCGAAACCTAGGTCGTGATGAAGAACTTAAAGAAAGTAGAAATAATACTATATCACGTAGTTTCATTTAATTGTGGTTAATAATGTTTAATTTAGGATTCTTTTAGGGGAACATATGTTTAAAATATAGTGCTGAATAATATTTGTTTGGCTTTTCTACCTTTGGAAGTAACCCGTAATTTACTTCGGTTCTGAATTAATTATAGAAAATTTTTTCTTTTTAAATTAGTGAAAATCTCGATTCTATATAAGAATAGTAATAGTTTTCCTCGTGTTTATATAACATCTATCATTTGATGAGGTTGTGCAGCCATCACAAAATCTGTGGTTTGACATTGTTAAAATACTTGTTATTTCAGTTATGACGAGTACGTGTTTTTTTTAAATTTATTATTCAGCTTTACAAAAACTATATTTGGGAATATTTTATTCTGTATTTGATGTAAAATAACTATGTTAAAATAACATAAACAATAGTTTTAAACAATAATTTTAGTTTTTCAACAGCAGTGAACCGACTATAATTATATATATGCGGGTGTGTGTGTGTAATTTGAAATTAGTATTTTTTAAGTTTTTTTGGTGATAATAAAAATCTAGGTCAAGTAGATTTCGGACTCACGTGTCATTTGTTTCCTAACATAATTCCATTTACGAATTTATTTTATTTATTTATTGGCGGACATTAATAATGTAGACTTCGTTACGAATACATTTGGTGTCATTATTCGTACAAATGTTATTGAACCAAATTTTCGTTAGAAAAATCAACTTTTTATTTTTTTAATGAATGTACCACTTATAAATAACTAATACTTGGTGGGGAAGGGGAAACCTTTCTTTCATTATCGAGTATTAGCAGGCAGCTAAAACCAGCTCTTATCAATCGACTGAAATAACATTACACTAAAATCTGAAAGGCGTCGAAAATGCATTTGTTTTATTTTCTTTGCTTTTAATTATATGAGCTTTCATTTGATTTTCCATCCAATACGTTGGAAAACTAGAAAATTTATCAACACGCATTGGTCCATTGACTTTTCCTCTCAAACATGGAATTCACCTTATAGTATCGTTTGTGTTTAGCGTATCAACTCTAAATGTTCTAAATAGCTCTTTACTTATGTAACAACAATTCAGTTAAGAAATTATGGCAGGCAGTTAGATTTTCAGAAAGAAGATTAGATCTTGGTTGAGTCTATAATTGCTCCATTTTACTAGTTTAAGTACTGAAAATTAGAAAGATCGCAAATTGTATTTATCAAAAAGGAAAAAAAATATAACTGAACAATCTTAAAAATGGAAGCAAGTTAATGGAAATGCTTAATGAGATGAACAGAAGTACAGAAAAATACTTAAATTATTACATGTAACACTCGTCATCCAAGCCAGCTCTGTATAAGTTGGAAAAGCATAATGTTAATTGATAATGAATTCAAACTTTAAAAGTCTCGTCTGCCATGAAATCGAACATTATGTTTTAGTCAAAGATTATTAAATGTTGTCAAAAATTCACCATATTTGCTTATAACCACAGATCATAGCCGCTATCCTGGCCCTGGCCACTGTCCAGGCTGTGCAATATCCAGCCGGTTTGAACCCAGCGCTCTGCCCCGACTACCCCAACTGCGACTTGGAGCTCCTGGCCCGCTTCACTCCTGAAGGACAGCCCATTCCTCCTTGGGGACTCCCTGCAGTCGCGTCTGATGATACAGAGTGAAAACTGAGTACAGAGTTCTGAAGCTATATATTGTTAGGACTTACTAAGTCTTTTATCTTTCTATTAAATCCTATTGGTTCGATGAAGTGCGTTTTAATTACTGTTTTTGGCTAACTGCATAAATGTATATTATTTCAAACTTATTCCTTAATTCCACACTAACACATATGTCAATAACGATAATAAGCCATACGATCGTTCGGTAATTGTTTCTAAAGCAAAAATGGGTCCAATATTACCTTCATAAAAAGAAAATGACTTTAAAATATTGAATATATTTGGGGTTACTATGGCAGAAATTAATTGTTCACAAATAAGTCAAACTACGTGATGTAGTATTATTTCTACTTTCTTTAAGTTCTTTCCCACGGCCTAAGTTTCTTTATATTATTACTTCTTCTGGTAGGGCATTAGCAAAGATCGCAAATTACCAAAAATCTTTGCTAATGGGCCACCTGAAGATGTTGTAATACAAGGAAACCTAGGTCGTGGTAAAGAACTTAAAGTAAGTAGAAATAATACTACATCATGTAGTTTCATTTAATTGTGAACTTTACAAAAGTTTGGTCTTTTTTGGACATGAAAAACAAACTATTCAGCGAGATAAAATCTGAAAAAGCCAAAAAATTTATGATCATAATACGCAACGCTTTATTTTGCCTTCACAAATACGCATATATTTTATATTTAATAAATTAAGGATGTTATTAAATATAGAAATAAAAATAACAATAAAAACCTAACAAAATTCGTATTATCTTTCAAAGAACGATTATGTGAACAGTGAGTGACCAACGGTATTTTTAACATTTTTGTTATAAAAAATAACAAATTTAAATTTCTGCAAATGTGTGAAAAAATTCACGCCATCAAGACGTTTTATTTGGGGGAAATATTTTTTCAAAATTTAACGTTAATCTGTGTTTTTGCTAATGAAGCTCATTCACTGATGTTTTATTTTGAATGTGGCCATTGTCAAAACGTATTTTCACAGCTGATACACTGATACATGTATTTTCAGAACAAATGACGTTTTGTGTTTTTGTACGTGTGAATATGTTTTCTTTTTTTTTTTAAATATTACGTGGCTTTTTTCATCGTTTCTGAAGATTTCAGTTAATTGGTTCGTTACATTGGTGTATAAAGAAGACAATGGGATACAATTTGCACCTGGTTTCATCTCGATGGTTCTTCGTTTGTCTGCTATACATTTTTCAGGGGCTTATATTTTCGTTTTTCTTATTGTTATATGGCAACAATTTTTATTCCAGACCTAATACCATATGAACTTTTGTTAGTTTCATTTTCATTCACATCCTTGCACAGATTATAACATTTTTCTGTTACAAATATAAATTACTGATTTGTGTTCAAACTCTTTATTTTTAGCAATAAAATTGTTTGAACCTTTTTAAATATAAGCAAATACGAAGACTGATTCCATTTTTAACCCCTTCTCCCCCACTCCACAAAAGAAAGCTTCACTATGTCCATGCAACTAATTATACATTTCGTCGCCGTGGTGTGTTGGGTTGATCATAAGGCGTGCGGCCTTTGACGATGCGACGTACCGCGGGGACCCGGGTTCGATTCCCGGCCGTTCTTCGAACGGGGCTGGACTGGTGTTGTGGTTGGTTGTAAGAGATTGCTCTCGTAGCAATAAGTCCGCCATATGTATCATTTAGGTACATTAAAGTAGATAAAATATACATAGTAACTAACTATACAAAAGAACATATTGTATATACGTTTCCATTCCTGTAGTTGATTCTCAATTTGTTTGTTTATAATTCAATAACATTGTTTATAAGTCATTAATATTGTTTATAAGTCAATAACATTGTTTATAAATCATTAACATTGTTTATAAGTCATTAATGGTAGGTAGTTGATTGACATTCATTACTTTCAGACTTATTTTTGTTTTATAGAGAAAATCAAATTGGGGCTTTATCATACATAAACTAAAGAGTAGCGTACCATTTTTTGTGCTATATTATTTCCTTGCAATACACAAATTGCGTGAATTTTACTAATATAGATTTAATATGTCCCGAAATATGGCTTTACATACAAATTAACAAATAAACTAAAATCTGTAAGAATTCGTAGCACAATGAAATAAGTAGAAAATAGTTATGAAATTACCAACTTCCCCATATTTTGTTACAGTCGATCTATCTCCAATCTTAATATTCGAACTACCTCAACTGCCGTACTGACCTAGCCTTCCACTACGCCCCCGGCGTCCCTTCAGCAGCTTACCCCAATTACCCCTACTACTAGCTGCCATAATCCACTCTAACCTTCGCAACGCCTCTACATATATAACCACATTTAATTAATCAAACAATGCCAGCCTAAGACACCATTTACCGCCTAATTTTCGACGCCAAATACTATAATTACGTAACTTTGTTTTATTAAATATAAACTTCCAAATCACTTTTGAATGATATCTAAAACCTATCAACTAACTTGATAAGATAACTAAAAATAACAATAACAAAAGATATCGGACTCTGAGACATTACCTTCAAAAAGTGTCTTCTTCATGACCAGTTTTCATAGTTGCGAGGACTTTTTTAAAGTATCAGAAATGGACCACTGACAAGAAAAATGTTTTTAAGTAAAAATTAACAGCTTTTAAGCACTAACTAAAGTAAAAATCCCGTAAAGTGTCCTTGTTCCTAAAAATGCAATATATCGACTAGATCGTGGAATCTACTTTAGGATCCAAATGCACAACTTTAAGATCAAGACGAATTTTCAAAATCTTTTCTGTCATCTGCTGTGAGAATATATAATGACAACTTGGTGTTCGGCACTTGTTTCATTTGTAGGTTCGTTGTTAACATAACAACGTCCATTACAATATAGACCATTATACGAGTATGCTTGTTACCGTGGTGTGTTGAGTTGATTACGCGCATCCCGGGGACCTGTGTTCGACTCCGATTACCCCTCATCGAACGGTGTTGGACTGGTGTTCTAGTTGACTATACCATTTTTTTGTAGCTATAAGTTCGGCATATATATAAATTATAAGCATTAAAGTACATTTATATAGGGTTCGTGCAAGATGTTATTAGAACAATCTGATGATAAATTAATAAACTTTTTTCTAAGCTACTGTAATTTTTCGTACGAAAAACTCATGGCATATACATTATAATAAAAAAATAAAGAAATTAATGAATTTCAATTATTTTATTGGGAATATTCGATTAGAAGAAAAATATAGGCTAGATTTCAATTTAAACCCCAATATTTTTCTAAACTTCAAAATTTAAAACCCAGTGAAGGTTACAAAACAGTAATGCTTATTTGGAACTTACCCTGTAAGGCTCAATGAAAGTCGCATCTTCCTAGTGAAAGTCCCAAAGTTAGGCACGCTCAAAGTAGGTATCACCTATTGATAATGCCAAAATAAGCATCATCTTAGTTAAAGTTCCAATGTATCACCCTTGTAAACGTCCCTAAGCAATCACTAACCAATTTATGTTCCAAAGTAAGTATGATCCCAATGGGGATTCCACAAGTGATCATTAACGTAGTGAAAATCCAAAGAGAGCATCATTCGAATGACAGTCCCAAAGTGAGTATCATACCAGTGAAAGTTTTAAAGTAAATACTATCCTAGTGAATGTCCTAAAATAAGCATCACCGTATAAAAACCTCAAAGTGTGCATGATCCCAGTGAAAATCTCAAAATAAGTCTGATCCAAGTGCAATTCCAACGTGAACATTATTCCAGTGAAAATACCAAAATGAACATCACTATGATGAAAGCCCCCAAAGTGACCATTATCCCAGTAAAAGTGCCAAAGTGAGCATCACCATAGCGAAAGTGCCAAAGTGAGCATCATCCCGGTGAAAGCCCCGGAGTGAGCATCATCGAAACGCCCTGAAGTTAGTATCATCCCAGTAAATATCCCACAGCGAACATCAGCATAGTGAACGTTCCAAAGTATGATCCCATTCAAAGTCTGAAAATAAACATCATCCCAGTGAAATCCCCAAAGTTTTTCCACTTTTACTTGATCCGCTTCTACCGCTTCATCCGCTTCACGACTGACATTGATCGTTGCATAACCGTGAACATTCTTGTTTCTTGTGGTTTTTTATGTCCTTTTTTGTACATTCCTTTTGCGTGAATTAATAGCACTAATTTGACATTAAACGACGTGAACTGTCTCAATGTATTTGTGGCTAATTTCCAAAGCAGCTTCCATATACATTTTAATTTTTTTTATTTTTAATTATGTGATATCTATTATCTGATGAGAGTAAACAACCTTCATAGAATCTGTAGTTTGACATTGTTAAAATATGTTATTTCAATTTTGGGCGTAGATGCATAATTATAATTCATTATTTAGCTTCGCAAAACAATATTTGTGAATGTATTTTGCTGATTTTAGTTTTGTATTCGGAACAAATTAACTACGTTACTTAAAATACCATAAACAACAGTTTAACATAGATTAAATGTTTTGTATACAATTAACTAAATAAACTTATTTTAACACAAATCGTAATTCACAATTAAATGAAACTACGTGATGTAGTATTATTTCTACTTTCTTTAAATTCTTTACCACGACCTAGGTTTCGTTGTATTACAACATCTTCAGGTGGGTTATTAGCGAAGAAGCCTCTTATTAAGTAGTTAAACATCCGAAGTGAGCGTCAGACCCGCGTATTACGCCTTAATGTCAATTAACTGTTGGATTTGTTATATTTAATTATTAACTATGATATAATAATCGTTTTACGTAGACAACTACACAGAGATTATTCTAGCCATTATTTGTATAACTATTATTGAACCAAGTTTTCATTATAAAAAACATTGATCAAATAGTAACACCACATACCTCAACTTCACGGGAGGATACAAAAAATGTAACTTTTAATAATTTTGTTTGGTTAAATATTACAAATTTTTCTTAGTCAATAATGCGTTTCCACTACTACCATCACCTTCGATCGGCGATAGGTAACTAAAAACAGATATAATCGATCGAAATATGGAAATAAAATTTAAATAAAACCTAAATATCTTAGCAATTGAGATGTGGGGTGTTTGTAGTAATGAAGTAATGATTAATTAACCTTAGAAGTAATGAACTGAATAGATTCCAAAAGTGTTTTGCTTTACTTTTTTTAATAAGAATAACAGAGGAAATCGTGAATAAAGTTAGTGTTGGTGCCATGATATGTTCCGCAGGATATGACGGCGCAGCATACCGCAGGATCTTGGGTGCGATTCGATTTGATGGAGTAATATTCGTAACCGGGTATCTAAATACTACAGGTAAGTGATGCTCTGGGGCGAGAAGCTACACACTGCGATCTCAAACCTGCCCGCCCAGCGTGGCGATTGTGGGCATTTTCTCCAATGATATGCGCTTTAGAGTTCTGTTAATGAGTGAGTAATGTTATTTATTGCTCCGACTTTCAAAGCCCAATAAATGCTCTGGAAATTTATTAAAACCTATTTGTCTGATGCAATGCGTTTTAATTATTGGTTTTAACTCCAATTGAACGTGAATTCTTTACTTTTCGCTAGATGGTTCACCTTTTGCGATAATAAACCAAACGTTCGATTGATAATAGTATCAAATGGCAATACATCGATGACATCAGTGAAAGAGGTCCTGATATTGCAGAAATAGAAAGTGACATTACGAGCAGCTGGTATTCTTAAGGCATGAAAAACCAAATACACAATCTACGCTTGTTTCATCAGAATGACTCCAAGGGTTCCGTACATCAGAATGACTCCAAGCACTGACTAGGAATTATTAGAACTAACATGGCATAAAATAATAAAAGATTTGTCATTGACGACTGACGGTTGAAATGAAAGTATTTAGTTTCACAATTTTGTTAAAAAAATGCAACAGAATTTATTATTGTAAATAAAAATGTATTTTCATTGTAGCGAAGTTTGTGTACTTAATTTTGGTGTGAATAAGAGTGTAATAATGTTAATGTTAAATTAATAATTTTGAATAGATTATATTTATTTGTATATTTCATGTTAAATATTTGAGACTAAATTTTTTATTAAAAAAGGTTTTAAATACCAACGTGTGTGTATTCAGGACAACAAAAATTAAAATTACTTGGCTAAATAAATATATGTGACATTTAAATAAATTTAATTTTTAATTTTATCCATACTTTAGCATCACATTAATATGTCAATAGACTTATATATAACCTAATGGCTTTTTATAAAGCTAAATTATATACACGAGTGAAATATAATTTAATCAAAGCTTTAGTTAATTTATATAGGTTTAAAATAGAAGAATTATATAAATGTGTTCTCAGTGACCCAACGATAACTGGTGAAAAGTCCGATAACTTCGAAAGACAAGTACAGTTCCGTGGTAATGTTTACCGGCTAGTTGTAGTGCTGATAACACAGTTTTGACTTTAAGGCCTATAATGATACTTACACTTCACATTCAATGCACTACAACAACAACACTACATCTTCACATTGAATGCGCTATTATGCTAGACGCCGTCTGTTTTCCTATGTTGTTATTCATCACAGCTATTAACATATATTTAATTTTTTATTATTAAACGCATTTTTCGACTGAAATAAAATTAGTTTCCTTAACTATACACCCTTGAATTTTATCAAATTATTTTCTCAAATCAAATTATTTTTCTTAATTATGCATTATAGGTTTCTTTAAACTTATAGATCTAGCCACATTGAGCAGGAGCTGACAGCGGATGCATTATTATGGAGTTTTTGCAGATAACTTCTTAGAGTAAATATGTTTTTAGACTTCTTGTTGTTAGCTTTTATTTGTAATAAATTTTCAGTCAGTGAAATTCAGTTTCCGATTAAATTTCAAAATCGAATGCAGTATTATTTAGACTTTTTGTTTTAAATGTTTATTTGTTGCTAATAATAAAAAACAATTTTGATGTCCTAATTTTTAATCAGTGAATTCAGTTTCTAATTAAATTTCAACCGAGAAATTTTAAAAGTACGGACAGCTGAGAATATATTATCTCTATAATTGTTCCAAATTTCAAGCAAGTTGTTTTGAGAGAATTTGACTGTGATAAACAGACAAGCACTTAACACCGAATTACGAGATTTATATTTTGCAATTTTTGTGGCACGGAATTTTAAAAATAAATAAAATATTCGATGTCAATAAAATTCAAACGCAGTGCAAAATACTAAAGAAGGAATTCTTCCAAGTAATTTATAATATACTTAATTAGGGTAAAAAGCAACCTCGATTGATTTTGAGTCCCAGACATCATACTAATGAAGATCCAAAGTGAGCATCATTCCAAAGAAAGTCCCAAAGTTATTTTGATTTTTACTTGATCCCAAACGCGTTTCTACCTCAAGATTTTGGAACGACATTCAACCTACAAACAAACTCATCTTCGTACCCCAAAATGTTACATAGTAGTATTTACAGTATTGATTTTATTTTTTTCAATTAACTTCTCCTTCCAACAAACTATTCAAATACCAACCCCTTTTTAATTGACTAATAAGAATTTGGTTTGGATATTGGACGGATTGGATAACGCAAACTCACTGATTTGTTTTGTTTTCCCCTTCCGGTTTTTTCACTAAAAAGGTCCATGATTGATATTAATCCTCGTATACCGTAATTATTCTCGTTTTTTGTGGTGTTTGTTATGTTTTATTTATGTTTTTTTATTCCTTCATTTCGCACGAATTAATAACAACAACGTGACATTAAACGATAAGAACTGCCTCCATGCTTTCGAGATATTGTAGCCGATAAATGATTGCGACGTTTGGCTTCACGCTGGTATAAATAACGAAGATCGCTTCGTTTAGAGCACAGTTGTTCATTGCATCTCGACCAAGACGCATCTACACCTCTCCTCTTCAATATGTTCACCAAAATGGTACGTCTTAAGTGTTAGTTTCAAAATTTGAATCTTGATGCGGTTCAAAGTTATAGAAATTAAAGAATATTTTTTTTTATGTATTGGTTTTTTGTTTTCTTTCAAAGACGTTTTATAAGCGGGCGCGGAAAATTTTTTTTGAAGTTTTCAATCTTCAAAACTGAAGCTTATTTATTTAGCATATATATTTGGAGCTAAATAATGTATAGTTCAGATTTGTTTACAATGCTATTTGTATCCATTTAATTTTTTATGTAAATTCTATGTGTCTATTCAAATTTACACTAATTATACTTTATTTGGAGGTAAATAAGGTATTGTTCACATTTGTTTATAACACTATTTATACCAAATTAATTTTTTTTATAAATTCTATGTGTCTATTCAAATTTACACTAATTATACTTTATTTGGAGGTAAATAATGTACTGTTCAGATTTGTTTATAACACTATTTATACCAAATTAATTTTTTTTATAAATTCTATGTGTCTATTCAAATTTACACTAATTATACTTTATTCGGAGGTAAATAAGGTACTGTTCAGATTTGTTTATAACACTATTTATACCAAATTATTTTTTTTTATAAATTCTATGTGTCTATTCAAATTTACACTAATTATACTTTATTCGGAGGTAAATAAGGTACTGTTCAGATTTGTTTATAACACTATTTATACCAAATTATTTTTTTTTATAAATTCAATGTGTCTATTCAAATTTACACTAATTATACCTTATTTGGAGGTAAATAAGGTATTGTTCAGATTTGTTTATAACACTATTTATACCAAATTAATTTTTTTTATAAATTCTATGTATCTATTCAAATTTATTCTAATTATACTTTATTCGGAGGTAAATAAGGTACTGTTCAGATTTGTTTATAACACTATTTATACAAAATTAATTTTTTTTGTAAATTAAATGTGTGTATTCAAATTTACACTAATTATACCTTATTTGGAGGTAAATAAGGTATTTTTCAGATTTGTTTATAACACTATTTATACCAAATTAACTTTTTTTATAAATTCAATGTGTCTATTCAAATTTACACTAATTATACCTTATTTGGAGGTAAATAAGGTATTGTTCAGATTTGTTTATAACACTATTTATACCAAATTAACTTTTTTTATAAATTCAATGTGTCTATTCAAATTTACACTAATTATACCTTATTTGGAGGTAAATAAGGTACTGTTCAGATTTGTTTATAACACTATTTATACCAAATTAATTTTTTTTATAAATTCAATGTGTCTATTCAAATTTACACTAATTATACCTTATTTGGAGGTAAATAAGGTATTGTTCAGATTTGTTTATAACACTATTTATACCAAATTAATTTTTTTTATAAATGCAACGTGTCTATTCAAATTTATACTAATTCGAGTGGAGGAGTGATATAGTGTGATTATTTACTTTTATTCACATAACATCTATCATTTGATGAGAGTGAACTTCGTAGAATCTGTAGTTTGACGTTGTTGAAAAATATGTTATTTCAATATTGACTAGTGTTTTTTAATTTATTTTTTAGATTCTTAAAACATTATTTGGGATTTTTTTAGTAACATTGTTTACGTATGTATAACCCAGAATAATCATGTTAAATTGCTAAAAATAAATAAACAACAATTTATAATCGTACAGTGTAACGCAAATAAAGTAAGTTTATTGCATGTAAAATAAAGTAAGTTTATTGCATGTAATCATTTCAATAAATTAATTTTTAACACAAATCGATTAAAAAAATTATATACCAAGGCCTCTGAATTTTGAAACTAATTTATTTAATGATAAAATATTTCAGGTGTTCATCAAACTGGCGCGTTAATTATAATATGAATTTAATCGTCGACTTTAATCTATTTATTTATTTTCGATCTAGTAATTATCGTCTAAAGTAAACTTAATTGCAGAGATTTTTTTTGTCATTATTCATGTAAATGTTATTGAACCATAATTTATATTATGGAAATATTTAATACAGAATATTTACAAATATTGTCTATCAAAATGCAACATCACACACAACAATTTTTAATGGTTTTCTGGTTTTAATAAAATATTATTTCGATCTTCCATTTGATACTCCGAATAATGGACTCGAGAATAAAAATCTTTTGACTTACGTACTTAATTATTCCCTATAAACATAGAATTAAAGCTTAATACCTTGCAGCTCTGTTCGGCCTCTTACTAACTCTAAATGTTCTAAATATCTCTTTACATCAAACAACATTTAAAAAAAAGAGATTGCGATAGATATGTATTTAGATAGACGGTCATATATTGTGTTGATTCAATGAGGGTTTCGGTTTATCATGTAGAATACTGAATATTTGAAGAGTCGTAAATTTAATTAGAATATTAAAAAGAAACAATAATAACTTAAAAAAAAAAATTACAATAAATAGATTTTAAAAATAGAAACGCATAAAGAGATGAATTGAGCTAATGAAAAATGTTGAAATTATTTTATATAGCATCCTGTCATCCCTGCCTACTCCGCATAAATTGGAGACTGATTACTTCTTGAAGATGAACTAAATCTTTAAAGGTCTCGTCCATTACCAAATTGAGCATTGCGTTTTAGCCAGTTGTAAACAATTCACCATATTTCCTTATAATTACAGATCATAGCTGCTATCCTAGCCCTGGCAACTGTCCAGGCTGTACAGTACCCAGCTGGATTGAACCCGGCAATTTGTCCAGACTACCCCAACTGCGATCCAGAAGTCCTGTCCCGCTTCACCTACGATGGACAGCCCGTTGTCCCTTGGTGACCTGATGACGCGCAGTAAACCCCGTCTAGAATTTTATGAAGATACCTGTCTTGGGATTTGGCTAGTAATTGCTGTGTAGGTCTATTAAATCTTATTAGTTCGAAGCAATGTGTTTATTTTTTGCTAATTGCTATTAAATGTATCTTCTTTATATTAAGATGTTTCTTAACCATGCAGCTCATATTAACTACAGAAATAAAAAGCACTCGTTCGGTGATAGTTTCGAAAGGCAATATTTAATTAGTACCGATAAAAACTAACCTGATAAAAACTAAAGAACTCGAAGATATAAAACCTGAAAAAGTGAAAAATAAATTACAATTTATGATGAAAATACAAAAAGAAGAAAAAGCTGTATTCAAAAATGGATATGTCCATACTTTTTACAAATAAAGAGTTATGATGATAAGAATTAGGAACTGCAGATGGTTTTGATCAAGTTTTGGGGCAATTGGGTAAATTGTTTCCAAATGTGATTGAATTTTTACGTTTCTTTTTTGTTTAAACAATTATTTTCTTTTTTTTTTGTTTGAACGTATATAAATTTATGTTTGAAAACATAAATTTTTACACGTTCCACAAAAAAAATCATGCACGATATATGGATAAACGTTGATTTCCGCTCATCTTGCGAAAAATTATCAATACGTACCATTATTTAAGTGTCACTATACCAAAACTAATTAAAAGTTAATTGCTAACTGGCAGTGACAATTGTTTTGTGGCTATTATTCTCTCCAGAGAGAACTTTTACCAGAGTCAAGTTTAGATTTGTTGATTAGGCAACACTGACTAGATCACACTTCGAATATCTGTCACTTTGCTTGATAAGAAAAATAAACGAAAAAGCAAAACAAAAATCAAACAGATGCTAGAACAAATTAAGAGAAAATATAAACAAAAAAAGGAAGAAAAAATTACACATAATACAAAGGTGACAACAATACATAGACAAATAATAAGTATATACATATGTACATACAAACAAACATAAAAACAGATATAAAAATAAACATGAATATTAAAGTTCCTAGATTTTGATGTTGTTCTTACTTATGTATTGAATGGTTAAGTTTTACAAGACTTTTTCGACTGCCCTAGAGATTTTCATGAATAATAAATTACATTTGCGCATAAAGGGTACTGTGGGGCATAATCTGTACTTGGTTTTATTTTGATTGCTCAAAGGTTCCGTTAAAATAGCATTGACAAAGTACTATGATAAATAGCCTCAAGTTCTGTAAAACAATGACAGGTAACGCATTTGTCTCATTATCGATTTTAATCAATTTTTTTAGAATTTTTATTTAAATTTTTCCTAGGTCATTCTTATTTTTGTAAAACGCAAGTTCAATACCATATCTTTCATATTTTTCAAAATATTTTCCAAACAGTACATCAAACTGTGAATTATATCATTTTAGTAACAGTAACATACTTCAATCGAAAGTAAAACTCCGTTAGGTTATTTAAAAAACCTCAGAACAAGATTTTTTTTTAAATTTTAGGAAAATCGTTTAAGGGTCACGTTAAAATTTTTGAAAAACTAATAGATTTTGAAAAAGAGATGTCGATTATTAAAAAAATATTAGGAAGGATGAAAAACAGGTTTTCTTTTAATTTGCTACTAATATGCAACTCTTTTTTCGTTATTGCTATTATCGATTGATCAATTTTTGTTTCTACAGTAAATTAAAAACAGTTGTTTTCATCTTAATCGTTCCTACATGCCTTTATTATTAATATTAGCCATTAACATTCGGATCATCAAGAAATAGACGATCAAGAATAGACTCCAGCTGGTTAAAAAATAATTTCAAAAATCCTTTTTCATTAAAGAAAACTCCGAAATCTCTAACAACAGACTTACATTGTAGCGTCAAGCTAACCAACACGTACTTAAATATATTGCGCTCGAGTAATTATTGTCTAAAGTAGACTTCATTACAATTTTTCTGGATAATCATCGAACGCGTTTAAGCCCACGAATAAAGAGTGAAAAATTGTTTTCCAGGTGTGTAACAATTCTAGAAATGATATTTTTAAAAACCGCATCCACATTTTTTAAATCAAGAGAGATTTTAAAATATGAAATCGTGAATATCATTAGAATTATATACTTCACTAGATTTTTCCCGTAGCTTCACTAACATGAATGTTTTAGTTGAGCAACCAAGTTTTTCTTCAGTAATAATGTTTTCATCTCATAAACACCCTTGTTCCGGACGACCGCCGTAATCAACGTGACGATCGAGCTGCCGCGTGTTTATAACCCCTGGCTTGACAACCGGCGGCCGCACAAAGCACACTTGGCGGCATATAAGAAAAGTCACGATGCTGCAAAATCTAACGCACTTTTGTCACAAAAAGTTCAACAGACCATCTATTTTTAATTTGTTTATCTTGCTGATATCAACAAACAAACAAATGTATCGACTACTTTTTAATCGACTAATAAGAAATCGATAACCTAACCACACTGGCCTGTCCAAATTTCTTCTTTCATTTTTTAAAATAATTACATGGACCCCTTGGCATTGATGCCTGCATAAATCTTCGTTTCTTTTGGTTTTTGTTAAGTTTTTTTCGCATTTTTTCTTAATTTTTGCAATCGTTTCGTATGTATTAATAACGTGATAATGTGATATTAAACGATAAGGGTGCAACCTTGTGTGGCAATGGTGTCATTAAAGCAGGGTTGCAGTTTAAAAAAAACAATTTTCTATCAATAAACAGACTTATTAATTATAACAACCTAACTAATAACAGAAAATAAATAAATACAGCTTTGTTAAAACAGTATTTTAATAAAAATTAAATGTTTCTTTATTGTATGAAATGAATAACTTTTCTGTTAGGTAGGAATACAATGGAGTCATCTGTACATGTAACATTGCCACGAATATTTGGGATCCACGAGGGACAGAATCTTCTGTATTCGGGTGTATTTTATAGTATTGATAATACGTAATTAATTGTGTGTGCACATGGGTATAGTAATGGTTTTATTTAGTGGAAGTAGAGGGTCGATCAAATAAGACTGAGCTTTTATTAATCGTTTTTATTTTAAAACGTTCTATTCGCGCCACCGTGAGCCGGGCCCAACACGTAGGTGCGGACAGGGTTTAATCTAACCAATCACAATTTATGTTTGGCATCTACGCCATTCGGCGCGAATATGTTCAAAGAATTTTATTAATCAAGAGGTGAACGTGTAAATACGAACTATGAAACATTGATATTTGTAAGAAATTGTTTCATAAAATCAGATTTAAGTGTGCGACAAGGGTCTCTGATCCTCCGATGACATCACTTTTAATTTTTTTTTATTTAAAAAAAACAATTATATTATTTTGCTTAAAATTTAATTTTTCTGAGAATTCTTTGCTAATAGCCCACCTGAAGATGTTGTAATACAAGGAAACCTAGGTCGTGGTAAAGAATTTAAAGAAAGTAGAAATAATACTACATCACGCAGTTTCATTTAATTTTGAATATTCTATTCATTCTAATTTTTCATTGTTAACATGTTCTAATTATTTTAATTGTTCATTGTTAACATGTTCTAATTATTTTAATTGTTCATTGTTAACATGTTCTAATTATTTTAATTGTTCATTGTTAACATGTTCTAATTATTTTAATTGTTCATTGTTAACATGTTCTAATTATTTTAATTGTTCATTGTTAACATGTTCTAATTATTTTAATTGTTCATTGTTAACATGTTCTAATTATTTTAATTGTTCATTGTTAAAATGTTCTTTTGCATTTTGATTTTTTAAATTCTCTGTGTAATCGTAACAAAAATAAGGTAACTGTGTGCGTGTGTTATCAAAACATCCTTCTAAAAGTAAGTTCTTGCTGGATGAAATGATATTATAAAAACTCTACATGTACTATTCAGAAACTTAGTATTTATTGACCAAAATTTTCCACTCATAAAATTCAGTTCTTATTATATTTTTAAATATACTATCGCTATGAAAGACAGATGAACTTTCCGTATTAAATCATGATACTTCCGTTTTACTATTTCCGGAGGGAAATTCTGAAAATGAAATGAACCAATACATATTCATAAAATTCCAACGCACGTGCAAGAATATAAAAACAATTCAATATATTCTTCATTATGCTTAAATGACCTTCATCTGCATCGTTTATATTTATGCGACACAGTTTTTTTTTGAGTGACAACATTTTCATTCAAAATTACCCTTCACCGAGATAAAAGTAACTTACATCTTGGTTTGATCTTTGAGCCTAATCTCTGTATCGCTCTCAACCATTCCCATTCATCAGTTTTCGCGGTCGCGGTCCTTACTGCGTTAACACCAAGAAATTAACTTCAATTCTTTTACGTAATGTCGGATTAGGACAAAAGCTGTTCTATATTTTAATCTGGATCCATTACTTCAGTTAAAGTCACAGCATTACAGCAAAATCCCATTTAAATCACACTGATCATTTCTGAGTGCTGCTTTAATTAACACAAAAGTAAACAGGCTGAAATTCTGAATGCCCAATCCAAAACACGCTTCTAACATTAGTTTGTTCAAAATTATTCAATCTGAAAACTCAATCCGCTTTCCAAAAATTATATTAAATTAATTTTCCTTCTCTTATAAACGAACTGTCCCAGCATGAAAACTCCTTTTCTTTTGTAAAGGTCATAAAACAGGGTCGTAAAATAGGTTAACTCAATCCTAATTACCGTTCTTTTTTCCTTTTCCGCTTTTTAGGTTTTCGCACCTCAAATGGAAAAAAGGAACCCTTATCCCTTCGTCTGTCTGTCTATCCGTCTATCAAGGGACTTTTTCTCAGGAACGCGTGAAGGTATGAAGTTGAAATTAATAACAAATGGTTAAGTCTACCGTGCCTTAAAGCTAAGAAAATGAAGCTCCTAAGCCAACGCGATAAAAAAATCTAAAAATACGACCACTTATACCACATTTTACTTTTTGGCAATCGAAAATAAATCAAAACTTATTCAATACTTCTCATTGAACTAGAATCATTAAATTTAGCAAGAAACAAGGTCTCATAACACAAGTAAAAGAAAAAATCGGAAAAAAATAATTTGTAGTTATATCATATAAAAAAATTAAATAGTCGCCTGTATAAGATATAGTAGGCAATATATTTTCGTTCTGAAAAATCAAAATTTTGTAAAAAGTTTAATAGGAATATTATGTACCATTAAAAGTTTATAAATACCTAAATATGTACCGAACTCTCGTAGTGGAATAGGATAGGATTATTATGTACTATTAGAAGTTTATAAATAACTAAATATGTACCGAACTCTCGTAGTGGAATAGGATAGGATTATTATGTACTATTAGAAGTTTATAAATAACTAAATATGTACCGAACTCTCGTAGTGGAATAGGATAGGATTATTATGTACTATTAGAAGTTTATAAATAACTAAATATGTACCGAACTCTCGTAGTGGAATAGGATAGGATTATTATGTACTATTAGAAGTTTATAAATAACTAAATATGTACCGAACTCTCGTAGTGGAATTCCACTCGTATTTCAAAGGTTTTTTTAATACGGCTTTACAAATATCACAATAATAAATATCGACCTTCGAAATCTTTTCTTTATGGTTTTTTTGTTGTTTATCCTTGCATTTGTTTTGCCCAAATTAGCATCGATAATGCGATATTAACTTATATAATAGCTGCCTTCAGGCGTACGAGAGGTTCTCGTCGATATGTAAAGATTACGAAGTATAGCGCCGCGCGGATATAAATAGCGAAGACCGCCCCGATCAGAGCACAGTTATTCGTTGCATCTCGACTAAGACGCATCTGCTCCTCTCTTCTTCGATATGTTCCTCAAAATGGTAAGTGTTAATAATTAGATTGGAATTTGTGTGATAAGAGTCGAAAAGGTTTTTGTGGGTATTTTTTTTATCGATTGTGAAATATTCCGTCTACACCTACGCCAAATCTTATATTTACCTGTACCTGTGTAGTATATGTCACAAGAACGAACAACCCATCGAAGAATTTGCAGTTTACTAAAAAATTCAATGCTGACAAGTGCATTTTTCCTATTTTAATATTCACCTTTTTAAAAAGGTTATTTCTGAATAATTTTTTGGGAAATCCGTTTCATATACCGTAAACACGTTTGGTATGTAACTAATTAAAGAAACATTTTTTTTCACGGAAATCAACTAAATATGCGACTAACATACTGATGTGTGTGAAATTTGAAGTTACGTTTTTTTGTTTATTTAGTTTTTTTTTCATGAAAAGTGTGAAAATTTGAGACGTGCAATACTTCTGTTTGATCAACGAAATAAACTTTACAATTTGTGGACTTCTAATTTAAAAAGTTTTCATTTAATACTTCGCATAGTGGATTTGGAAAAAAAGAGAATTTAGTGACACATGTTTGTCCCTAAACGATTCCCATCAAATACTGAAATAAAATGCTAAAATCCTGCGTCTGTGGTTGGTCCATTACTAACCGTAACTCTTCTGAATAGCTCTGCAACAAATGATCTGAGTAGATTCTATAATTCTAATAATCTAAAAATTAATATAATATAAAAATTAAAATAATGTAATAAACTAAAAATTCTTTTGGTTTATTTAGTTTTTTATCATCAAAACTGTGAAAATTTGAAACGTGCTATATTTCTGTTTGATCAACAAAATAAACTTTATAATTTCTGTACTTCTAATTTAAAAAGTTTTCAGTTAATACTCCACTTAGAGGTTTTGGAAAAAAAGGGAATTTAGTGACACGTATTTGTCCCTAAACTATTACCATCAAATACTGAAACAAAATGTTGAAATCGTGCATCTGTGTTTGGGCCATTCCTAACTGTAACTCTTCTGAATAGCTCTGCAACAGATGATCGGAGCAGATTTTATAATTTGTTGACTTCATAAATTGGGTGCAGAACACTAAAATGGCGTGAATAAGATTGGTTTATAAAAAAAGGAAAAATTTATTTTGCAAAAACGAACAAAACATACTGAACAAAAATCACAAAAGTAGAAGCACGTGAACGGACACACTTAAGGTAATGAATAAGGCTAAAAAATGTCAAAATTACTTTAAATGGCTTGCTATCATGCCTTCCTACTCTGTAAAAGTTGGAGAGGCGTGACGTCCCTTGAAGACGGATTCAGACTTTAAAAGTCTCGTCCACCGTCAGATTGAGCGTTGCGTTTTAATTAAGCTGTCAACAGTTCACCATATTTACTTTTACTCACAGATCATAGCCGGTATCCTGGCCCTGGCCACTGTCCAGGCTGTACAGTACCCGGCTGGATTACATCCGGCGATCTGCCCTGACTATCCCAACTGCGACATGGAGCTGATGGCTCGATTCACCCATGATGGACAACCTATTCCTCCTTGGGGACTCGCTGCCGTCGCACCTGGTGACACAAAGTAAAAGCCGTTTAGACTTCTGTCAATTGATTTGTTCTTGAAAATTTCTAAGTCTTGTAATTACTGTGGAAGTCTATTAAAACCTATCAGTTCGATTCAATGTGTTTTATTTATTGGTTTTTGCTAATTGCTACTAAATCCATATTCTTTATATTGAGATGTTTCTCGAACTATGCAGTTCACTTTTACGATAATAAACCAAATGGTCGTTCGGTTTTAGTTCAGAACGGTAACACATCAAAGATACCTGCAAAAATGAATCTGATATTACAGAAATAGAAAGTGGCTTTGAGAAAAGCTATTATTTTTAGGATATGTAAAAAACAAATGCAATGATTCTTTTATATTATAAAAAACTATTACGAAGAGTAAAACATATTTCTGTTTTCTTTTGTAATGAAATACGTATTTTTTTTTGTTGCCATAATCGAATGATCACTTTATATATTTATAAAAATTAAAGTAGTTATTTTTATTCAAAATATTTCTGCAAACCTTTGTTACTAATAATAGCTATCACGATTCGGAAATAGACTTGATTCGAATACAAAGAAATCATAATATCTTTTCATACAAATCGTGACAGCATGCGCCTTATGAAATTGTGAAAAACCTAAGTAAATTTTTTCAAAGATGTTTTTGGAACGATTAAAATTTTTGATCATAAAATAGTAATTAAAAGTACTTTAATAAAAAATTAACTATTTCTTCAGTGTAAGAGATCATTAATTAGTTCGTTAAGTGAAAATTCAGTTGAATTATTTTGCCTTGAATTTTTTGTCGAATTATTTAAAGGAATGAAGTCACCTATAAAATATATTATTATGTACTAATAGATTCTTCGAAGACGTTATTTCTAAATCTATGCCTTTATTTTAAAGACCTTATCTTGTGTGCATGGTATACGAGAAACGTGCAAAAGCCATTTAATCTATTTTCGGTGATAGTAAATCGCAGATACACTTTGACCCATAGCGGTACAGAATAAAACATTACAATTAGACCATGTTCACATGACAAGCATTAAGCGTACGTTTAATTAAGGCGGGTTTACAACTACATGAATTTTATTAAAGACGTTCACATGCTAACGCCTGTTTTATGTACGTAGCTGTAAACGCGCGTTAGCCAAACGCGCGCTTAACGCTTATCATGTGAACAAGGGCTTATACTTGTGGTCCATGGATGTATCAGAGTTGTATAAATTGCTTTTTTGGAATGAAAAAGAATGTTCCTAATTTTTTATATTTTTATTTGTTCCAACTATAACATCTTGACAAAGTATGAACTCCTAACTAGGTACTCATAAATTAACCCTGCGCGATACCACCAGTATCTCCCCAGCAATCGATCATGACTACCCCTACTGGTACCGGCCATAAACTCCCATTAACTTTTGCAATACCTTTTCTTATAACGCCACGTTTAATCCCACAATATCCGCTTTATACATAATTTTCTGCCTAGTTTAAGGCATCAGATATTAATACAACGTAACTTCTCATCGTTAAATACAAATATTCGATCCCTTTTAAATGATCTTTAGAATCTTTATAATGATACTATTTGATGAAACAATTCTACTTGATGAAACAATTAAATATATAAATCTACTTATTGAAATAATTATAAATCTACTTGTAAAAAAAATGAAATCTCCTTGATGAAACAATTACAAATCTACTTGATGATATGCTATTAAATAATGCAAATTTACTATTAAATAATACAAATCTACTTGGTGAAACAATTACAAATCTACTTGATGAAACAAATACAAATATACTTGATGAAACAATTAAATATACAAATCTACTTGATGAAACAATTAAAATAAAAACAACAGCAAAAAAGTCAGATCCAATATATACAAGCAGCCAGTTTCTTCTTTCTGATTAGTCTCGATAAACCTTTTAACTGAGAAAAGGATAAAAAACAGGAAAAATGTTTAAATTTTAAAATCTAGAAGTACACTTTTAAGATCAAGGGAGATTTTAAAAACATTTTTTTCATCTACTGTGCAGGGACGTAGCATTGTCATTCTGGTTTGCGTTCCAATTTACTGATCACACGAGGAACTAGACAATTTGAGGTTTGAAACATTTAAGTTCGCGTCTTTTATAGGTTCAGTATCTATGCCACAATACTAATTGTATCAAATTTTATTTATTATTAGATATATAAAAAGTAAACAAAGACTTCAATCAATTAAGTCTTACATTTTGCTTCAGAATTTTTAAAAACAATTTACAAAATAATGTATTAATTTAAATAAAAGTTTAATTTTATTTTAATGTAGTTTGTGTTTTTATTATTTGTGTGAAAAGTAGTTAGATGTAATAATTTGAATACTAATTTATAATTTTGAACGGATTATATTCGTTTTTACATTGGTCGCATATTTTTGGGACTTAGTTTATTAAAAAGAAGTTTTAAAAACCTATGCGGGAAAATAAAAAATTACAAAAGTTTATATTTTTTCCATAATTCGTTCTTTCGGTATATATATTTAAAATTATGTGGTCAACGTTTGTATTAAATGTATAAACTATATTTTTTTAATTTTATCAGTATATTAGTGTACTTTAAAATATATTAATCTGTCCATGAACTTATTTATATCCTAAAGCATTTTCGCGAACGTGGGCTAGATAATCAAAATGTAATACAATTTACTTAATGTTAGAGATAATTTATAAAGAAATTTCGCTAAGTAAGGATAGTTTGCAAAAAAAAACAATAAGTAACTTTAAAAGACATGTCGAGTTTTTTCCGATAAAGTTGATGTGCTGATACACCCCTTCTGACTCGATAAGGTCTGAAATGAATCTCATCATCATATGGAAAGCGCTGCTGTTCAAAATGAGATCCAATGTTGTGGGTGGTTTTTAGTCACATCTGTTGAAAGAAAATATGTTTCAATTCTATATTTTTAAATATGCTTTCCGATTCGATCTCTGGTATTTTTTTAATTATATACGTTTAAGATATGTTTAAGCTTATTAGTCCAACTACATCGAATATAATGGGGTAGGGGGTGCATTATTATGGAGTTTTTGCAAACAACTTAAATTTTAAATAAAATTTGCGGCTACCCTGAAATATACTAGCTATTTTATCGTCATAAATTTAAGACAGCTTTAGTTTTTTAAAACAAAAATGGAATGTGATAAACAGCCAGGCAAACACTTAATATTGTGACACAAGATTTCCATTTTGCCATTTTTGGCACGGAATTCTAAAATGTAAGTAAAACATTCGACGTTCTTGGAATTTAAACGCACGTGTAAGAATTTTAAAGAATTAGTATATCTAGAATTATACTTGACTAGCTTCCATCCGAGGCTTCACACACGTAAATTCATTGGTTACACGGCGGGATTTTCCTCCAGTGATAAAATCTGAAAAGTACCCCTGGATGGAACCAAACCATTTATGTCCCAACTTGAACGTTAAGTTGAACCACAATATCAGTTACAAAACTTTCCATTTATCAATCCTGAAACCCACACACTCGACTCTTAATGCGTCATCAGGAGGAAAAGTAGCCGAAATTTTAATTTAAACATCGAAAATAGTCCCGGTGAAAGTCCCAAAATGATAACGCTCATTTGAAACTTTCCCTAAAAGGCCTAAAGAAAGGTCACTCGAGTGAAAATCCAAAAGTGAGTGTCATCCTACTGAAAGTCTCAAAGTAAGCACCATCCCAGTGAAAGTTCCAGAGTAAGCATCGTCCCAGTGAACATCCCAAAATAAGCGTTATCCTGCCGAAAGTTTTACATTAAGTATCACCCAGAAAAAATGCTGAAGTATGTATTTTCCCGGTCAAAGCCCCAAAGTGAGCGTCATCCTAGTAAAAATCCTAAAGCTAGCATCACCTAGCAAAAGTCTTAAAGTCACTCAAATGGAGGTCCCAAAGTTATTTTACTTCTGCTTAATCCCAAATGCGTTGCTACCCCAAGATATTACCCCCATCCTCCATAAATGCGTTTCTACCCCATTTTCCTTTTCTTTCCAACATACGATCCAAATATATCAACTCCTTTTTATTTGTCTAATAAAAACTTGATTACTTGAACGAGAACAACTTTTGTTTTTTTCCGTTTCCACTTTTATTTTTAAATATTTACTAACAAGTACCACATTTGACATTGGTCTTCGCATACCGTAAACATTCTTGTTTTAAGTGTTTTTGTTATGTCTTTTTTGTAGTTTTTTTTTGTTTTCTAATCCTTGATTTCTTTCGCACAAATCGATAACGATAATGTGACATTAAACGATAAAAGCTGGTTAATGTGTCCGCTGCGACCTATATCGCGCGGTTATAAATAACGAAGACCGCTTTGTTTAGAGCACAGTTGTTCGTTGCATCTCGACCAAGACGCATCTACTCGTCTCCTTTTCAACATGTTCACCAAAATGGTACGTTAATTATTGTTAAAATTTTGTCAAAATGGTACTTATTTGTTATTTAGAGAGTGGCAAATGAAAAATTTAATTTATAGATTTTTTGTTTAATTTTAGAGACTTTTTTAATCGGGTGCAGAACAATATATTTCAAGGCTCTTAATTTTTGGAATTGAAGTTTGTTTATTGTGAACTATCTTGTATTTACATTCGGCTTAATTTCAATTGTATAATAATGTTGTTAGATTCATTTCAAGTTTTCTCATGAATTCTAGCCGCAGGATATTCACAACTATAGTTGAATTTTTTATTTTTATTTTTATAACAAGTACTTGATGAAAGCAAACAGCCATCGTAGATTTTGCATTTAGAGAATGTTAAAAAAATAGTGATTTCTAGTGTTTTTTTTTTCTAATTTATTGTTTAGCCTTTTAAGACATTTACTACGTTAAAATACAATTAACGGCAGTTTACCATCTTGGAGTATAACACAGATTAAATCTTTTGTTAGTAGTCAATGGAATAAATTTTCTTTTTAACACAAATTTATTAAAGAAAATTTTATGTCGTTTGAGAAATATGAAATTTTCTTTTGTTTTATTTTGTGGTGAAAAAATCACAAGGACGTGTATATTCAAGTAGTAATTTTTTCGTAACATTACTTTGATCATCGTATATTTTTCATTTAAAAATTAGCAATTAAGTAAACATTGTCTAATACAGGTTCCTGTTAAAGATTATTTATATAAATATTATTGAACCAAGCCTTCGATGCAAACATCTTTGACGAAACCGTAAACTCGACAGTGTTCTAAATAGCTCTACAACCAAAAAAGCTTTTAGAAGATATTGTCACATACAGATAGACATTCAGAAAATTAATCGCGTACTCGGATAATTCCAGATATAATTAATTAGTTTTCAAATTCTAAATTGAAGATTGGTGTAGAAGATTAGTTCATTAAAAAGATAAAACCAAGATGACTATAAAAGAAATGAAAAAATTATTATAAAAATATCATGACAACAGAAGAAAGTGTTGAAAGAAGAAGACTTAAAATAAGCAATAAGGATAACTAAAAGGGTGCGAATTATTTTATAGGCAGTTATTACAGAATGCCATTTCTGGAAATCCTGCCAGCTATGTGTATTTAGATATCGTTTATTGGAAATTGTCAACAATTCACCGTGCTTGCTTAAAATCACAGTTCATAGCCGCTATCCTGGCCCTGGCTACGGTCCAGGCAGTGCAGTACCCAGCCGGCTTGAACCCGGCGCTCTGCCCCGACTACCCCAACTGCGACCTGGAGCTTTTGGCCCGCTTCACTCCCGATGGACAGCCCATTCCTCCTTGGGGACTTCCTGCGGTCGCGTCTGAAGATACACAGGGAGAAACCGTTTAGAGTTCTGTAAAGCTATTTATCCTTGGGACTTTCTAAGCCTAGTATCTATTCTGCAAGTTTATTAAACACTATGATTTCGATGTAGTGCGTTTTATTTATTTTTTTTTACTATTTGCTTCTAATTGTATTTTCTTTACATTAAGATATGTCCGTTAATTACGTAGTCAAACGCTCGTTTTGCAGTAGCTATGAACGGCAATACATCATAGAACCAGTGAAAAGGAACTTATTAAAAGCTAAATAATGTAATCAATTATAATCAGGGAAGGGTGAAAAATAAATTACTATTCATGATCATAACACAAAACTAGAAAAAACTATTTCTGATCTTTAGTATATTATATTCATAATCTATTAGAAATTAGTATAAAGATTGAAAATAACCATTTCCAATTAAAGTAAAATATGGAATGATGTAGCAGCAACTAAAAATGATTCATCAAAATTATTTGTTACAAAAAAAATATAGGCAGTCATGAGAACTGCTGAGAGAAGTAAAAGCTTAAAACTATATAATAGCATTAGTTTTATAAAATTTTATAGAATTTTTAATTTTAAAATCCACGACAAAAATTGTATCGAAAATCTAGAAATCTGTTTTACCCCGCTAGTAAGATAATCCTTAAGCCACTATTAAAACTTATTACAGAGGTCAAATATTAAAAAAAAATTAAGAATATAAAATTTTTAAACGTAAATATTGATACGGATATCGGAAACATTTGAAAACAAATGCTTTGTTTTTGTTATCTTTTTCTACATAAAATATTAACATGTTTAGTACTCGCTGTTGTACTGTACAGTGATCCGACAATTAAATAATTAAACTAAAACACAATTTAAACAATGCAAAGTATGAACCACCCATAATATTTTCCCCTACCAAAAATCGGTCAACGCGTCTAAAGAATTTTTCACTTCAAAAAAGAAAAAAATCTTCCTTGAAACAATTCACAAGTTCAGTGTTCGATGCACTCATTGGAAAATATTTTGAAAAATATGAAAGGAGACCGATTTCATTTGACGCTGGACCAAAAGAAACAATAAAAATCTAAGAGAAGGAAGAAGTTATTTTGTACAGAAAACATATCTTTTTCCTTCCTTCCCGAAAGAAATAATAAAATTGACTCTTGACCGAAAGAAACAATAAAATTGATCCTTGACCGAAAGAAACAATAAAATTGATCTTTGATCGAAAGAAACAATAAAATTGATCCTTGACCGAAAGAAACAATAAAATTAACCCTTGACCGAAAGAAACAACAAAATTGATCCTTGACCGAAAGAAACAATAAAATTGATCTTTGATCGAAAGAAACAATAAAATTGACCCATGACCGAAAGAAACAATAAAATTGATCTTTGATCGAAAGAAACAATAAAATTGATCCTTGACCGAAAGAAACAATAAAATTGATCCTTGACCGAAAGAAACAATAAAATTGATCCTTGGCCGAAAGAAACAATAATATTAACCCTTGACCGAAAGAAACAATAAAATTGATCCTTGACCGAAAGAAACAATAAAATTGACCCTTGACTGAAAGAAACAATAAATACATTTCCGGTGGAAAATTCACTAATTCTCGTTTATTCATAACGGAGTCATTAGATTTGTACATCACTGTGTCACCTGCTATTCTGTTTAGAATAATATTATTTATATCGTGTATGTCGACGTTTTTTGCCACCAGAATGGATTTTCCGCTAAACCATGTGTTATTTTGCTAATTTGTTTCGATGCTTTGGAAAATCTTGCCTATTAATTATTTTTTAAATTCACGATGTTGCAGAAGTTAGATGCGAAGGCGATTTAAAAAAAACTAAAATAAAATAATAAAAAATAAATATAATAACAAACATTTAATAAAAATACGTACGTATTCAAATGCAATGTCGTCTCAAAATTTCAAGTCAATCGACCGTCAACTTTTTGAGTTTTACGAGCGCAAACATGCGCAGGCTGAACTTTCATATATAAACGATTAGGCGATGAAGGACTGAAACGTACCAGTAGACAAATGGATATTTTTTTCTTTTTAAGCATCCTGCCATGACGTGTGTTTAACACTTGCGTAGGGTATACATCCTGCAGATGGGTCACATCAAGTTTTGACCAGTTGGCTAAACTGCATCCAACTGATTTCGTTTGCTTAGTTTTTGCATTTTCTTTTTGCTTTATTTGTTTATTTTATTGTTTTTATAAAATAGTAACCTTAAACTTATTTATAAAAATCATAAATACATTTGTTTTGTATGTTTGTAAAAAAATATGACACCTGTACGATGCTATATTCGTGAAAGGTAAGTAGTGAAAATTAAGAGGTAATGCGTATTTCTTTTAAACTGCCATCTACTGGTGCACTCGCTTTACAAAAAATAATCTATACTGACCGCTTTTTAATTGTGGCCAAGACCAAAATTTATTTAAAAATAAACTGTCCACTGTCAGTGGAATTCGTTGCCCGTTTTTGTGCGAGTAAATATATTCTTCGTATTTTCAAATTTTAAGTGACTTTTTCAAATTTTCAAATTTTCATTGACTGTTTTCGAAGAGCCTGGAGGTTTTCATGAATTAATATCTGAGATTTGCATACACAGGGGTACAATGTGGCGTAAGCAGAATTTTCTTTCATCCCCCTTGCTCACATTTCCGTAGAAATTGCATTGATAAAGTATTAAAAAAATGCAAGATGCTTCATTTGTCTGATTGACAAAAGCTTTTACAATTTTTGTTTTTTTTTGTTTTCATTTTTCATGCCCTATTCTTATTTTGGCAACACGTAGCTCCAACACCATGTGAACTTTAATAGGTGTCCTTTCACGCTTTTGAAAAAGTTTTTTAAAATAAATAACACCAACCAGTGCATCGAACTGCGAAACTGTGAATTAAGTAGTTTTTTTAGTAAAGTTTTCTTGTGCATTATTAAAAATAATTGTAACTTTACTATCATAACCTTCTACGCGCCTTTACTATTATAAATAGAGATTATGATTCAGAAACAGACTTCACCTGGGTAAAAAATAAATCACGCATTCTTTTTACATGAGTTTTGATAACCCGTGGCTTATAAGGCTGTTAGAAATGGAAGTAAAGTTTTGCAAAGATGTTGACAAAATCAGGTACCAATTTATAACTTATTTTGCAACGACCAACTAACTTGTTGATTGTAACGATCTTGCTAATCACGAAATAGTAAATAATTAATTACGATTTTTTTTAAAACTGTTGTTACTTATCATTAATAACAAATTAAATGTTTGTTTAGTGTATGACATTATTAATTTTTTCGTTGGGTAGAATGAAGTCACAAATATGATACACCCTATCTTGGAATTTGTATACTAAGAGGGATGGAAACTTATATTTATTACGATCTTGTGTACTTTACAGTTTGAATAATATGTAACTAGATGCATGTGCTTGAAGCGAGTACTAAGAAAAATACTTGCCAGGTATAGAATGCGATGTAATATAATAGAAGTCCAAATGACACGACTTTTTATATACCAAAATTTAGGTCAAAACTAGCAACGGCAGTACACAGAACTTAAGACAATGCATCGCGACAGACAGGCCATCCCAGAGCGAGACAACGCATACCCCGGAAGCCCTGCGCCAAAATACGTCGTTGTAGCATGCAGAAAAGAAGCTCTACGCACGCTGCGCTGACTGATAGTTCTGTCGCTCGATCCGAGGCGTTACGATGCGCGGACTGCAGGCTTCCCGTTTCGTCGCCAAATGTGCTTCACAGGGTCATAGTTCCACTGCCCGCACTGAGGAGTTGCAAAGCGCGGATTGCAGCCATTATTTACTGCGTGCTGACTATTATTTGGCATTTTCTCATCTAATTATTTGAAATTGTCTTCGATCGATTGTGTCGATCTTCCGAGCTAAATAATGCGTCGCTGTCACCGTTTGGTAGGTGCTCTAAGTGCAAATACATCTTTATGGTAAAACTTTTATTTGGGGAGAGGGAGGAGGTCAAGCAAAAGTTTGAACCATTGCTTAATCCCTTATATTTTTTAAAACGTTTAAAGAAACTTACTGATAAAAAGTGAACGTGCAGATACAAAGTAATCATTTATATTTACAAAAGAAAATATTTACGAAGTCAGATTTGAGCGGGTGACAAGTGTCACGGATTTTCCGTGAATTTTTCAAAAACATTATTTTGACATTTGTTTGTTTATTTCTAAAAGCTCATCTTATATGCTCACTTAACATGTAAAAACTTTTCAATCTGTATTCACCTTTGATTAATCGCGATGGGTTGAAAAACGTAACAATCATAGTTTTAGTACACCGCTGTGCTAGAGATGTATGAACTGCATTTTTTGGAGCTGAAAATAATGCTTTAAGCTTCTTATTTATGAGTAACTAATGAATTGTGTATAAATGGAAATTGAATTAACATTAATGACACGTACATTCCTTTTTAATTTTATAGGCAATATTTAGATGGATTTTTTTTACCCCTAAACTAGGGGGAACATCCCACTTGTCCCATCTGGGCTAAGCCTATTGATATGCTGAACAGACAGGTTTCATCGATTTTTTATATTAATCTTTGTTACTTCTTTCTTCCATAATATATAGTAGTAATAATCAAATTATAATCACGCTGGAAAATGAAGATTTGCAATTTTATTAATTTTATCAATATATAAAAATTTAATAAATTTTGAGATAACAGTTAACACATATATATACAAATAGACGAGTAAACCACAGGTTAATATAACGAAGTAACTAGAACATTTTTACGTGATCGCTAAATTTTCCGATATATCGAATCGATTTATTGAATCGATTTAACTTCTAATTCCTGCCCTACCCTTATAACAGTGCAAACATAGTCTTTTACTACCTCGTCAGTATTTCTCCATCGGTCTAATCCTACTACTCCTCCCACTAGCTATTAGAACCCACCGCTCCTCTTTGCAACGCCCCTACATGAAACGCCGCATTTAACCCCACAGTACCTGTCTCACATGTCAATTGCTTATATTAATTTTAAGGCGTTATCACTGGGCATAAAGCAACGTAACTTCATATCACTCACTACAAATATTTGAATTCCTTTCACCTATCTTTAAAATGTATCTATTTATTAAAGAAGTACGTTAGAAATAACAAGAAAAACAGAAAACCTCAAACTCCAAGATATTATATTTAACATTTGCCGTCATTACGATAATATTTCCATAATCTTGATGACATATTTAAAGGAACTGGAAACGGCTAAAGAAAAGACTGAAAATGCCTGTATTTCCAGATTATATTCAAAGGCGTTTAATTAAGCAAGTCAGAAGAATGTCTCGAAGGAAATGTATTTCAAAGAAGGTAATGGCTAGAAAAGATAGAATAAAACAGAGTTTACATTTTTAAGATCCGTATGTACACTTTTAAGAGCAAAGGGGATTTTAAAGGCATTCTCTTCCATCTACCATAGTCACTTTCATTTTGGCTTGCGTTTAATTTAATTGACAATGCGAGTATCTAGCGACAACTTAATGTCTGACGTTTGGATTATTCATAGGTTCGGTGCAAATAACACCTATTCTATCATATTTTCAATAACCGGATGTACACTTTTAAGAGAAAAAATAGCTTTGAAGGTTTTTCTTCCATCTATAATAAAGGAGCGTATCACTTTCATTTTGGTTTTCGTTTAATTTCATTGATAATGCGACTATTTAGCGACAGCTTAATGTCTGACGTTTGGATTATTAATAGATTCGGTGCTAATAACACCTATTGTATCATATTTTCAATAACCGGACGTACACTTTTAAGTGCAAAGGAAATTTTAAAGGTCTCTTCTTCCATGTACCATAAAGGAGCGTGTCACTTTCATTTTGGCTAGCGTTTAATTTTATTGATAATGGGAGTATCTAGCGACAACTTAATGTCTGACGTTTGGATTATTCTTAGGTTCGCTGCTAATAACAGTTATTGTGCCATATTTTCAATAATATGCCTAAAAATGTGACTGAAAACTTTAGTGTGTTCTATTTTGTATTTGGCAAAACAATTGCAAAGTATATGTACCAACAAATTTGTTATTTTAAATAATAGTTTATTTTTTTTATAACGAAGTTCGTGTTTTTATTTTTAGTGTGAAAAATGTTGGATGCCAAGTTTTTATGATTTATTATAAAAAAAATTAAAAACCAGTTAAGGGATTAATTTGACTCGCGCCTTAATTACTTCAGAATTACGAAAGTCAAAATATATAAGAGCGCTTCTTCAATGCGAAAATTTTAAGATCGTCTTACAAAAATGTATAACATTTTTGTAAGACGATCTTAAAATTTAACCAAATAATTTATGTCATTTTTATATAAATTTAATTTGAATTCTGTCAGTATTTTAGCAATACTTACATTAATATGTCTATAAACTTATTCCTAACTTGATAGCTTTTTCTAAACGTGGGTTATATAATAAAAGTGCCATATAGTTTAAGGAACTTATTAAATTACTCTGAAAGTTTTAAAATGTAATAATGTTATGGATATGATTTTGCCTACCAATGATATTTTGTGAAAAAAACCTAACACCTGTGAAATACATATTGAGTTTTTAGGTTTCCATACCTCAGAAAAGAAAACGGAACTCTCATAAAATCACTCATACGTCTGTCAGAAAATAACTCATATGTTTGTGGCAGCCGTTTCTCTCAGAAACCGTTTGACGTAGAAACTTGGAATTTGGTGTAGCAATAGAACATATTCATCCATATATACCATAAATATCTTTGCAGAAGTTTTAGAGGGAAAAATTAAGTACTTGATTTTTTTAAATTCCCTATGTAGTAAGGGATATCGTTTGAAGGGGTTTATAATATAAGACTTAAAAATATTTTTTGAAGTTATTTCTCTGGGCTCTTTTTAAAAAAAATGACAGTGTAACTTTAAGATGCGCACGTGCGCATGCACTACGCAATAAAACACGATGGGATGCAGTTGGTCACGATGTGCGCGGACGATGCAACAAAAATTGACAGGGTGAAGTTGCTCACTAAACATATATTTACATGCATTAGTGACTGATACTATATTCATGATAGTTAAGTATTTGTAAATATCGTGTTTTATATTGACACAAATCTAAATTATATTTGTGCCTTTAAATCATATTTTTAGTAATTGAAATTTAATAGTGGTGCATATAATAAAAAAAATAATTTATTTATTGTGAATATTTGTGAGCTTGTGAGCTTTTAAAAATATATTTTAAGTGTATTTCTCTAAGTGAGGTTAAGTCTCAGTATATATTTATTTGCATTATAAATTATAAACTGTCAATTTTTTCATTAATTAAATACTTAAAATTAATAAATTACAGTAAACTTTTGGCATATTCATTTTATATTTATTAAATGATAATTATTGTAATTGTAGATAAATAGATGACATTATACTATATAATATATATACAGCTAACTATTCAGTATGAAAAAATAAATTTTAATTTTTAAAATTTAGTCATTTGATTAAATTTAGAGTTTACCAACGGTATTTATAATCACGCTCCAGTCCTTTCATTATTTTATTTCAATTTAAATTTATTTTAATATCAATTTAAAATTATAAAAAAAAAGAATTTTGTGGAAACCTGTGCAATTATTTTAAGAAAACTATATAAATTAGATATTTTTGAAATATGCCTGTAAAAAATATTTAATACCTGTGAAAAACATGGCAAGCAATATAATTACGTAGTGAATAATTTATATTTGTAAATAGTTTAAGAGAATTACGATATATCCATATATAAGTTCTTAAATGTATACGGAAACCTCGTTATGCGATTACTACCTGACAGGATTACTACTTGACAGGATTACTACTTGACAGGATTACTACCTGACAGGATTACTACTTGACAGGATTACTACTTGACAGGATTACTACTTGACAGAATTACTACTTGACAGGATTACTACTTGACAGGATTACTACTTGACAGGATTACTACTTGACAGGATTACTACTTGACAGGATTACTACTTGACAGGATTACTACTTGACAGGATTACTATTTGACAGGATTAGTACTTCACAGGTATTTTCATGAAATTATTACCTTGCTGTTAGTTGATCCGAGACAGTTAATTTGTCTTCTGAAGTCAACAATGCTCAGCTCCAAACATAAAGCGTGCTTTGCTAGATAGTATAGGTGTCTGTATTCCTCTTGAAGTCACGGTTGTTAAGAATTGTAGGAACAATTGATTTTAATATTTGTCCCCAGATGGCAGCACCTAATAACTGTCAAGATTCAAATTTTTAATTAAAGGCTTGAAGGTGGTCGGTATTTTTATTTAAAATTACTTAAAGTACTAATTTAATTCTGTAAAAATATTTTAAAAAAATATCTCACTAGCTTAAGTAATTTTTAATACACAACTCACAAATTAATATACTGTGGAAACTGAGTTGTGTAAAAATGCTCATTTTAGCAACTAGAAGATTTTGATGGTTGAAAACAATATTGATATTCGAGATTTTGAAAAAAATTGTTTTTTTTAATAAAACCAAAGAAGTTTTTTATAGAGTCAGATATACAAAAAATTGTTACTGTGCGATAAATTACAAACATCACGCAACCTACGAATAAATAAAACGATTATAGAACTGAATTCATATATAACATACAGCAACAGAAACTTCCAATGTCATATTTTTAATTACGCGTTTACACTTCAATCAAAATGTTTTTTTTTTCTTTATTGAACATTAAATTAAATTATACACCGTTATGTGAGACTACTGCCTTTTTTGGATTTTTTCCACTCATACGCCCCATTTATGTAAAAAAATTCAAGGCCATGTCCTGACACAGCCTACTTCAATTTTTTTCCATAACCTTAACGGACTCTCTTCCCGTATGAATATATTAAAAGCATATGACCAACATTTTATGTTAATTCCACAATTAAATTTAGCAGTTTTTTTTGAGTCGCTCACGTTAATGTGTTTACAAGCTTATTTCTAACTTTATGGCTATTAATAAAGATAGTTTGTACAATCAAAATATGAAATAATTTAAATAACATCTTGGCTGATGTTTTAAAATGTTGGATTGACATTAATGAATTTTCCCCGAAAAGGATGGTTTGTGAAAAACTCCAAAATAAAGATTGCCATGTTATCAGTTGCATCAGTAGCGCGTTTCGATTTGACAGGTCTACCAAGCATCTTTGGCTTATGAAGATCAGGTGGCTTTAAATCTCAGGTTTCCGTAGCCAAGCTAGGAACAATTGTAATTTTGCCATGTCTGTCTGTACATCACAGCCATTTTACTTACAGGTTGTCAGTGCTATTTTGCTGAAATTTGGCATGATTGTACATTATTTCAAGCATCTTCAAAGTTATGTAAGTAATAAAATCATTTAAGAAATTTTTTACGCCACCTCCTTACGTGTAAGGTGGTGTTTTATTTTTTACTTGCATACTACATTATATACGGTATCCTTGAACAGGTATTTTAAATACTTTGAAGGAATGCTAAGCTTCAAAAATGTCATTTTTCTAAGAGTTACGTGTATCCACCCCTTAGCAGATAAACCGCTATTTTCTAATATCTGAAAGTATTCATGTTATATTACCATTTAACAATATAAAAAGAATAATTATCACAGCTAATTAGAATCTACTTGTTTACATATAATAGTCGACCAACTTATAACATGTGGTTGGGTCTGTATAAAGTTAATAGAAGCTCCATACAAATGACCAAGAATACTAACTATCACTGCGTAAAGAAGCGACACTCACCTCACCTCGCCAGTTTAATGTCACCCATAGATAAGGGGTACGATCAAGAGTACGCGTTCCTAGGTTGCCTCTTGCTGCGTTCGCGTGTGTATTGGTTCAATTTTGTGATATTTGGTTGAGTTTAACTTGTGTAATTTAGTCTTAATTGATAACTATTTATAATAATTCAATATAACGATTAGCTATTGCGATGTATACGAGTGCTTGGAAAGCAATAAAATCAATAAGGATAGGAGAATATTTTGTCTCCCTCTTTTTGTTGGTTGTAAATAATTTTGTTTTGTATCACCAACTTATTTGGTTAGTACCTATAACGTTATGTCTACAAACATGTCACTGAACAGCTTTAAATTTCAAACTGTTCTTAAAAGTTATTGTTTTGTTTGAACGCGATGTGGTTGGAAATCGTGTCTTTGTAGTGTCGTCCATAGGCTTATTACATTGTTTATTAAGAGATATTTTACATGAAGCAAATCTAATCAAGTCAAATATACAACGAAGACAATATTTCAGCATATCACATTTATAAATAAAGAAAATTTGTTTTTATTTAAGATTTTATTTAATTTTTAGGATTGACACTAAGTTCATTTTTTTTCAAATTCTATCTTAATATTTTGATAATCAAATATCAAATAAATATTTTATACCATACGTTTAAATTTCACAAAATAAAATGTATAGTATAAAATATTTATTTATATAATAACATTTTTACAATTAAGTAATAATAAAGACGTACACGCCAGTACAGAGTTACCGCGCCATACACGGTTGAGGTTTATTTAAGTTTATGCGCCTAGCTACATCGAAAATAATAGGGCGGGCGGTAAGCATTTTTAGTACTTTTTTTTGGAAATAACTTCTAACTCATTGAAATAAGATGTTCAAAACACATTATATCATTCACGATAAGATTCTATACCTTTTATTTTTATCGATAGGTATTTAATTTCTTTTTTTTTAATATCGATAACAAATAAAAATCCGTCTCGAAAGCTATCAGTTTATTTGTCGGCTTTTATTTATTATGAATAATAAAAAAATAAGTTTCATATGTATATTTTTGGTCCATAAAATTCAGTTTCTATTTAGATTTAAGAATCGACTGCACGGATATTTGAAAATATAAATGTTTTTAATTTCAAGTATATATTTTGTTCTTTATATAAATTGTATAAATAGAAATGCGAACACTTAATACTGAATCATACGATTCGCGTTTTACCATTTTTATTCTGAGTCCTAATTGGTGTCCTAATCAAGTTAAGCTGATTGGTGTCTTAGCTTATATTCCTTAATTTTAAAGGGAAAGGACCATCATTATGAAATGAGGAATAACTCCAGAACTGTACTGCACTAGCAACATTTTTTACGACGTGGACTTTTTCTTCAGTGTTTATCCTTCAAAATGACACTAGACTGAAATACATATAACTCAAACTAATTTAATCTTTAGCCTGAATACCTGTGGTAAAGTCAGATGATTTTTTTTAACAATTACACCAGTTATTGGCCAAGGAATGGATCGAATCGTGCGGCATCGTTGATATTATAAATTAAACTTCAAATACAATTTCAGTAAAAGTCCTATTACATAGTTCAGTAGTTTTGCGTGTTGCTCTACCAAACAGACAGACAGATGAAATCGCATTAAAGAATATTGGAATGAGATAAAAAGAATCTACATTTTGTTTTGAACCCCAAGTTCCAGCGGAAGTCTTATTCAAACCGGTCCAGTAGATTTTGTATGCTGCTCTAACATCCAAATAGACAAAAGGAAAAAAGAAACAATTTCTGATTCTTAATTTTTTTTAATAGAAATCTAGAAATTTTAACGTGGCTGTTAAACGACGTCGTGAGGTTGTGAAGAAAAAGCGAAGTTTAAAAAAAACATTAAAATTTTCGAAATTATTTAAAAAAAATTTCTTTCGTGTAAAAAACCTTACCGAAGAAGAAATAAAATAATTCACCGTTTAATAATTTGATGCGCTCATTGGGTATCATTTTAAAAACACAAAAAAGCCGATAAAGACTTGCGTGTTCCAAAAATAAAATAGCATAGAAAAATTATAATAATGAGCCCTGAATACTTTTTTTAAATCTTCAATCAGACAAGGCTTGGTTTAATGAATGTAAACTTATTAAATTTACGAAATGTAAACTTATTAAATTCACTCATACGCTATGAATGTCACTGTCAGTTACCGGTTTATTTCTAGTTTTGAAAAAGACCGCTTTAAAACGGTCGATATTGTTTGTTTTTTTGTAAAATAAGTTCACCAATAAATACCATTTTAACAAAAGAAAAAAACTCTAACACTCAATTTTCATACATGACTTTGCACAAAACAGACCATCGTGCAAGCACGTAATTTTTGTTACAAATTTGTGAAAATCTATTTTTTTTTTATAAGTAAGTGTACAGTTATAAATTTCTAAAGACGACAACATAAACAAATAAACTTAAAAGAAAACTTAAAATGAATGAACTCAGTTGAAAATAGTTTAGCAAATTGTCCCAAAACTTGATTAGACCGACTGCAAGGCCTACCCTATACAAGTGTTAACGATTGATTAACATTTGATTAATTCTGAATTAATCAAATGTTAATTATGCTTAAAATTAAAAGGAAAACTCCTGTCTATTCGCTGGTACAGTTCATTTATTGTTCTCCTAATCATCTCCAGAAAGGTATAGTAAATACCTCGTTAAGTTTTTAATGTATTTTTATTTACTGATAATAATTCTTCATTAATTAAAGAAAAGAAAATATATATATATATATATATATATATATATATATATATATATATATATATATTTATGAAGACAGTTTTCTACTGATTTCGTATTGTGTTCATAAACCATAATTTATTTTTGGCTTTTTCTCATTTTATATATCAAACCCATTTTCGGTGATATCTATTACATAGTACTATTCGGAGCTATCACTGAACGAATGTATTGTTTATTATCTTAATTAACACAGTCAAAGTAACTATGCAATTTACCATAATCAGTTTTTCTGAAGGATATATCTTGATGCAAAAAACATATATTCAGTATTAAAAAACCAAAAGCAGTAACTAAAACACACCGTATCGAACTGATAAGATTTAATCGATTTCCATAACAGTTACTAGGTTCAAAACAATAAAACAATTATACAGAAACGGTTTTTCACTGCGCGTCATCAGACGCCACTGCAGGGAGCCCCCAAGGAGGAATGGGCTGTCCGTCGGGGGTAAAGCGTGCCAGGAGCTCCAGATCGCAGTTGGGGTAATCGGGGCAGAGCGCCGGGTTCAATCCGGATGGGTATTGCACAGCCTGGACAGCGGTCAAGGCCAGGATAGCGGCTATGATCTGTGATTTTAAACAAGCGTGGTGAACTGATGACAACTTCCAATAAAGGGATGCTAAACCGCAATGGTCGATTTTATTGGTGTTTTCCCCTTTAATAAAAATCACCCCTCTCCAACTTATACGGAATATGCAGAGATAACAGAACGCCACGTAAAATAATTTTCACATTTTTCTTCAGTCCTACTCATCTCTTCGTAAATTTTCGTTTTTTTTCTAGAATCGTGGCATTTTTTTTCATAAAATAATCATATTCACAGCCTTTAATGTAGAATTCGCAAAGAGGTGAAACGATAAACGTATGGAATTAACTGAGTTTTTGATTATTTGTCTTATCTGAATTTTAATTAATATGATGATCACAATCTCTTTGCTAGGAAACTGAATATCTATATGTCTGTCACAAATCTTAATACCTCTCGATATAATATAATCACTTCACATAAAGGCATCTTATAAAAGTTACATTAAGTTATGAACCGAAAATAGGTACCCTACAGCGTAATATATTATTACATATTAAAATAAAAATATTAATGGACCAACACGTGTGATTAAAATTTTCATGTTTCCCAACCTATTGTGCTGAATTTCAAATAAAGGCTGAAATAATATTGCACTAAAACCTGAAAATAATCAAAAATTTTGATGTGCAGTGATAATGTTCGATTGAAGATTTTTATGACTAAAACTTGGTTCAGTAACATTTACATAAATAAGAAACATCTCCGTAATTAATTTAACATGCAATAAACGATCATTACTCGATCGCCAATAAACAAATATAATAAATTCGACGATTAAATTTTTGTTATAAAAGAATTCAAATAAAAGTTTGAAGAGCACTTGTAATTTTTTACCGTCAAACAAAATTCAAAAGAAATTAAATTCAAATTTTACTAACGTCGATATATAATTTGGTTTGAAAATAAGTTTTTTAATTAATTAATTAAATACAAAACGCTTAGGGTATATGTCTATTAAGTCAAAGATCTGTATAAAAGTATGTTTTTTGCCCATTCTATGGTATATTTTGTGATGGTAAATTGTGGTTAATGGTATCTAACATAGTTAATTTAATACGAAAAAAAAAACTTAAATCATTAAAACTGTTCCTAAATAGTATTTTAAAAAACTACATAATTAATTATAAAAAAACATACTAATCAGTATTAAAATAACATTTTTGTAACATCAAACTCCAGATTTTTCGAAGGGTATCACTCAAATCAGATGATAGATGTTTTATAAATGAAAGTCAAAATATTTGCCCTAAAGTTAAATATAAATATTGAATTAATATAACATTTTAAATGGATAATAAAACAACATTGTAAATAAATCAGGGCCGAAAGTAACTGACATGATAGTTGACAACAAAATGGATATCCCCCAAAAATATTATTCCACGCCCAATTAAAAAAAGATCACTAAAATAAAATAAAAAAATTATAAATCAACAAAATTATTTTTTATTGTCTTTACTTCGGACCGAATCAAAATTCAAACCTCAAATTAACCTTAAGACGTACCATTTTGACGAACATATCGAAGAAGAGAGGAGCAGATGGGTCTTGGTCGAGATACAATGAACGACTGTGCTTTAATCGAGGCGGTCTTCGCTATTTATACCCGCGAAACGACACATGCCAAAACCGGCATTTGTCGGCACATCTCGTATGCACGTAGGCAGTTTCTTATCAATTAATGTCGCATTATTGGTATTAATTCAAGCGAAATGGATACAGGTAAAAAAGAACAAAAAAAACATAGGAAACAAGATTTATTGAGGTATGCGAATATCAATATTAATTGTGATACTTGTAAGGTTATATTAAAAAAAAAGGAAACGGTCATTAGGATTGAGTAATCGTCTTTTTACGACGCAATTCAAAAGAAGTCGGCGTATTTGGAAAAATTGTTTAAAAGAACTGGAAAATCCAATTTAACAACATACTAAATGCCATTTTACACAATTTTTGGAAAGCGGATTTTGTTTGTAGATTGAATATTTTTGAAGAAACTTGCGTTAGAAGCGTGTTTAATATTAGGTTGTTTAGGATTTCAGTCGGTTTATGTATATTTAATACATAAACCGACTGAAATCCTTTTAAAATTTTAATATATATATACGTATATTTATATATATATATATATATATATATATATATATATATATATATAATATATATATATATATATATATATATATATATATATATATATATATATATTTATATTTATATATATATATATATATAAATGTTGTTTTTTTTTTCAACCACATAACTTTTTAAGCCAAGAAAAATGTTTGACAAAAAACAAAGGCTCTGAATAACCACTGAACAGAATCGCACAGAAAAGTACAAAATAATAAAAATATGAGTGCTTAATTGAAACTTTGCAGTACAATATTATTTCCGAACATAAACTGATTTAGAAAGTGTTGCTCTTTTACAAATTTTATGAACCGGTCGATGTCAAATATACTCCTTTCCTTCTCCCCTTTCTTTCTCTCTCCCGTACATGCCCATCCATTACATATACACACACACTCACATACGCATAAACGCTACAATAAACTTGACACCGATACCAAAAACACCTACATACATACACCCTTGTACACGTATTATACATATATATCCACGAACATACACACAGACACACACACACACACAAATACAAACACACATACGTACACAAGCGCGCGCGCACACACACACACGCATATATATATATATATATATATATATATATATATATATATATATATATATATATATATATACACACACACACACATATATATATATATGTGTGTATGTGTGTGTGTGTGTGTATGTGTCTGTGTGTGTGTGTGTTTGTAAACACGTGCGCGCGTATGTGTTTGTGCATGACTTCATCGCAGTCAAAGTTTCGCGCCTTTGTGTATGTGTTTAACTATCTATTTTCTTTGTTACTTTCATAATTTCGTCAAGATAATTTAAACTATTCCCAAAATCGATGAATCTACTATCCTTGACGAATTGTGTTATTATCTTCCATCTCCATCATCAGACATTGGCCATAATTTATAACTAATCACTTATAAAGACAACGTCAATCGAGTTCAAGTTCAATACCAAATAGCGCAAATGGAGCTTTGCATTCAAATCCGTTGATGGATTCCTTAGCATATAGCCATAAAAAAAAACAGAATGATAAGAAAGATCGATCAACAAGCCTGGAAGTTACGGCTGTTTATCCAATATATATATATATATATATATATATATATATATATATATATATATATATATATATATATATATATATATATATATATATATATTTATTATGAGTGACAACTTAAAAACTTTTAAACATGGTAAAAATATTATAAAAAATAAACCTTACAATTATCCTACTCCTGATACTCTATATCTATCTCATTCTCTCCTAGGTCACTTTTCTGAAGTTTTACTTCTACACACACAATGTTTTTTTATTGATATTAATTATGTCTTACTTTTTTTATTTTATATAAATTATTTACAACGAAAACTAAGTTGGAACCTTTTTGTCCATAAACTAGGAGAAAGCATCCCATTTGCCCCATGTTGGCTAAAACCCTATATATAATAAGCTTAATCCACGCGTGTGCTGAGCATACTGTTTTCATTAGTTTTTGTATGAAGTTAACATTCTTTAGATAGATTTTAAAAACAATTTTATTTAATAAAGGTATGCAATTGTGTTTATTTTATTAATATCTATTCAATATATAATGTTATAAGCTTTTAAATACAAATAAAAAATCATTTAAAATACTTCTCAATTGGCATAAATTAATAAGTAATAGATACTACTCAGCAAAATAAAATGATTACTGTAACCTTCAAATAATTTTGGGTTTATTTTACAACAGCTTTAAATTTGCGAAAAATAATTCGAACAAAATGAAAAAAAAAAGGAAAGTTGTTATTTTATACAAGTTAATTTAAAATTAAAACAAAAAAGTCATCACGTTTTTTATTTCGGACATTTTATAGGCAGAAGTCTTTTTTTTTCGTAAAACCTTTCATTACATTTTAAAATGTAAAAGATACCTTTTAACTTGGCATGTTTTTAATAATTTTAGTATCATTAAACGGTCATAAAATAATATGTGGGCAGTTTCAAAAACCTGAAAATATTCTCTTTAAGGAAGTTAGTTCAATATTTTATTATTTTACAATTTGTTCTTAGTCATAATATTCATATTAAAATTATGTTGAAATATGCATTTTCCATTTCGTATAGAAATTAACGACAAGTTTTGAAAATGTAGTAATCAACAAAGTTTTTTCCGTTTTTTTGAGTTAAAATTATCCACATTTATCGTAAATGGGCTATAACTCAGTTTTTTTTGTTATTACTGTAAAACGTTAAAAAAACACATTTCCAACGTATCATTAGTTTAAAATGACTTATTTTTTGTTTCTGCAAATGTGGAAATATTTAAAATAAAATTATAATGAAATTGAAAAAAGAATTGAAGCATAAATCCAACGGTATAACCTGCTCGTTTTGCGATTTATTAAATGCTGATAGGGCCGGTAAAAAATCCATAATATTTCTTAACCGTTCAATTCTGTTTGCATTAAATTTACAGTTGAAATGAAATTAATATAAAAGAAAACATAAAATTCACTTGAAAATTGCGTTTTTTTTCTTTCTAATGGAATTGAAAACGACCCAAAATTTTTTGCTGCCCCTGCATAGTATCCCGAACCAAAACCGACAATATCCATCTCACACCGTGCAAGTTTATATATATATATATATATATATATATATATATATATATATATATATAAACGTCGAACTGATAACTTCCATCCTCTTTGGAGTTGCTTAAAAATAGACACAGCGTCTGTGCTACATTAAAAGTAGGCTTTTATTTATTTTAATGTTCATAAATATATTTCTATAAAACTTCAAAACTGAATTACAAACCGAACACAGTGCGGTTTCCAAGCACATTTTAAGTTGTCACTCATAATGTAAACATAATACGATGGACGTTGTTATATTAACACTGAACCTACGAATGAGCCAAGCGCAAATGTAATATTCGTATAACCAGTGAAGTAAAATGCAACCCAGCATGACAGTGGCACGCTTCGATTTGCCAGATGTGAGAAAATATGTTAAAATCATATCTGATCTTCAAAGTGTAAATTCTAGGATCGTTTACACCTGCTACATTTTTGGAGATACAATATCTTCTTGGGACATATACCGTCGTGACCTTAAGATGTGCTCAGAAGCTTTCAATTATTATTCAGACAAACATACCATTATTTTCTTTAGTTGCTCTCTGGTTTTTTGAAAACGTCATGGAGACAAAAGAAAATAATCATAAAGAAGACACATGTTGTTTATATTATCTTAAAGATTGTCTTATTGTTATTTTGGTTTTTAAACTGGTTCCCCAAGTAGTGGATTAAGTAGATCAATTTTAAAGATTATTAAAAAAATATTCAAAAATTAATGTTATTTTTTGACCTCACAAACTTGGTGGTACACGGTGTGAGATGGATATTGTCGGTTTTCGTTTGGGGTTCTATATAGGGGCATTTGAAGAGGAACAGTAAGGTTTGGCGCCAAAAATTTTCAGGTCGAGATCGTTTTCAATTCTATTAGAAAGAAAAAAACGCAATTTTCAAGTGAATTTTGTGTTTTTCTTTTATATTAATTTCATTTAGGATTTACTGTATTTATTTTTTTAAGTATAAATTTAATGCATTGCATTTATTTTAATTGTAAATTTAATGCAAACAGAATTGAATGATTAAGAAATATTATGGATTTTTTACCGGCCGTATCAGCATTTCCTAAATCGCAAAACGAGCAGGTTATACTGTTGGATTTACGCTTCAATTCTTTTTTCAATTTCATTATAATTTTATTTTCAATATTTCCACATTTGTAGAAACAAAAAATAATTAATTTTAAACTAACGATACGTTGGAAATGTGTTGTTTACCATTTTACAGTAATAACAAAAAAAACTGAGCTATAGCCCATTTACGATAAATGGGTATAATTTTAATTCAGAAAACCGTAAAAACTTTATTAATTAATACATTTTCAAAACTTGACGTTAATTTCTATAGGAAATGGAAAATGCATATTTCAACATAATTTTAATATGGGTATTATGACTAAGAACAAATTGTAAAATAACAAAATATTGAATTAAAGAAAATATTTTCAGGTTTTCGAAACGGCCCATATATTAGTTTTTTTAACCGTTTAATGACAATAAAATAATTATATTTTAATAAAATTTTACGAAAAAAATTGTCTTCGGCCCATAAAATGTCCGAAATAAAAAAACGTGATTACTTTTTTGTTTTAATTTTAAATTAACTTGCATAATATTAATAACACAAAATAACATCTCAAGAATATATTTTAAAAAATCCAAAACCACAAATTCACATCAATTCACAACTTTACATTTTTTTTTCATTTTATTTGAATTATTTTTCGCAAAATTAGAGTTGTTTTAAAATAATTCAAAGTTATTTGAAATTCACAGTTGTCTTTTTATTTTGCTGAGTAGAACCTATCACTTATTAATTTATTAAGGATTTTGAATTATTTGTTTATTTGTATTCAAAGGCTTATAACATTATATATTAAATAGATATTAATAAAATTAACATAATTGCATAACTTTATTATATAAAATTGTTTTTAAAATCTATATTACAACTGCATATTATGACAGAAAGTAGTAGAGAACGTTAACTTCATAAAAAAACTAATGAAAACAGTATGCTCAGCACATAGGGTTTTAGCCAACATGCGGCAAATAGGATGCTTTCTACTAGTTTATGGACAAAAAGGTTCCAACTTAGTTTTCGTTGTAAATAATTTATATAAAATAAAAAAAGTAAGACATAATTAATATCAATAAAAAAACATTGTGTGAAACATTGTGTGTAACGTTTATTACATTACATATTAGTCAGTGTCCATTTTTTCACTTTGTACAAATGACACGAGAGACTTATGGTAACTAAAGGAAACAAATGTTTTAGTTTCAATTTGATCTATATGTCTTTGAAATACAGCGTCAATTACTGTTTTAATAAGTATTAGATAGTGTGGAATATAGATACACATCGACGCTTGCTGTCTCGCTGTAGCTTGGCAATATACAGGCGCACACATATGTACAATGCTTAGTAGACGAGAGGGAAATACCACGAAGCATGGCACAATGAGGAGACCAAAAATTCAAATCACAGCGATTCTAAAGAAGCTTCACTTGTTTCTTTGTCGTGTCGCATTTGCGTTTCATCGAGTTTCAAATCGCAACGATTCTGAAGAAGTTTCACTTTAATTATTTCGAGTTACATTTTTAAACAATTTATTACCAATTACTATTAACTTACACATAAAAAAAATTAAAGACGACAAAAATTTTTTTTTCACCTCCAAAAACGATTATGCAGCTCTGGCACAGTCATGTATAAAAATTGTAAGTTTCTGTCCTACGTCAAGATGAGTCAAACCTTGACTGCGATCTATTTTGACCAAAAACTGATTAAATGGCTTTTGCTTGGCAGGTACACATAGAGGAAGATAAAGAAACAGATTGAAAAATGATGCCTTTGGAACATTCTTCGTGAAATTATATCTTTAATCTGATTTTCTAAAAATGTTCCCTTACCTGTATCAACGATTAGTTTCCACGTTCATTTTTATCAATAATATTCTACAAATTTTCTAAAATGTAATCAATTAGCAAAAGGCTCAAACTAATTCTTTTTGTGAAGCTCCCCCTCCCCCCAATTTTCCAAATAAAATATTTGCTACGCAATAAGCACATACAACTAATTAGGTAACATCCAAACTACAAAGTACACATGAATATTTTTAATAGAATATTTCTTTCCTTTAGACAATTCTATAGATTCTGAGGCAACGTGATGATATAGAGCTACAGCATGCATTACCTTACAAGCAAGTACATGTAGTTAGCTCTGACCATCTGACATATATGTGTTTATAAATATTTAAATTTATTGAATTAATGGTATTCAAGCAAAGTCCGCTATTTAATATATGATCTGTAGTCTGAATTTTGCATCGCAAAACTAAAATTGAACCGGCTGATTTGTAAGGCAAAGGTAAGTTAGCAGTCCCTAGCTTACGGCTATATTCAGAGTAACACGTACGCATAAATGCGCACACACGCGCATGTACACTTACGCACGCATGCACGTAAAATCACTGTGTTCTGTAATAAAAATGTGTCCAGTCATTCGCTCATCATCAGTTATTCGGAGTAAAAAGGCCAAGGTACTTCCATTTTGGAAATACAACTAACATATTTCGTTAAGGAATTTAATTCACCGAATTAGTTATTTTCCTGTTTGTGTTTATTTTGTTAGTTTATTATTCTGAATATGCACTTTCGTCGTGACAGAAATGTTTGTTGCTCCGTAGATTTCCAAATGATATTTTCTAATTGGTTTTTTATTTAAAAATAAAGTAATTGTGAATGGTAGACCAAAGCCAATTCTGAAACTACAAGTTCATAACAAATGTGTTGTACGGCATTTTCATGTGCGATAAGCATTTACTCTTAGCAGATAGTTGTATTTTTAATGAATTATTGTACAGGTATTGATGATAATTTCGCTTTTTTCTTTCTGTGAATGAAAGAATTTTCCTGAAAATAAAGTACTGTATAAAAATTTGTCTTATCTCGTTTAAAAAGTATGTATGTTGACCTCTTTTCACGTAATCATTCTTGCTTATAATTAAATTTTTGCTTTATTTTTTTTTTAATAAATGCATATTTGAAGGGAGAATATTTCTCAAATAAATGTTTTTTTTATAATATGATAACGAGCGAAAAATTTTTTTATTTATTTTTGGTGAATATGTTATGTATATTCACAATTAAATGAAACTACGCGATGTAGTATTATTTCTACTTTCTTTAAGTTTTTTACCACGACCTGGATTTCGTTGTATTACAACATCTTCAGGTGGGCTATTAGCAAAGATTTTTGCTAATAGCACACAAAGATCTTTGCTAACAGCCCACCTGAAGATGTTGTAATACAACGAAACCTAGGTCGTGGTAAAGAACTTAAAGAAAGTAGAAATAATACTACATCACGTAGTTTCATTTAATTGTGGATATTGAATTGATACAAAATTAATGCCAAATATATTAATAGTTACGTATATTATTTGATATCAATAAGCAGCGATATTTTCATTGGTGTTAAACTACATTTACTCCGATTTATGTAATTTGACAAATTCTGCTAAATAGCATTATTGTAGGATATTTAGAGAAATAATAGATAATGTATTATACAAAGTGTGGATGTAGTGATCTTCAATGCGTTTGTTTGGTTTGCAATTTAACTCCATTGGCATTAATATGTGTGCTTATACAGTTTTTTTTCGACTTTTTCCGATCTAACTTGAGGAATTAATAATAAAAAGAAACATTTAGAAAAAATTGGCAAGAATTAGGTTGGTAAGAACTTCGATAAGAAGACTTTTGGTGACAAAAGGATTTATTTCACGTAATATACATACACTTATATGTATATAGAAATATTTAATTATATGAGCCTCCCTTAGTATCAGCTCCCCCAACCCAAAAAACACTGCACACCACCATTATACATGTTACTCCATTAAATTTCTACCTAATAAAAAAATCAATAATTTCATAAAGTAAAGAAATATTTAATTTGTTAATGAAATAATGTTTTAACGAACCCCTATTTAAATGATACTTTATAAATAATAGGTTTATTATAATAAATAAATTTCAAGGATGGAGAATAATTTTTAAACCATTTCCCAATTTTAACGTAATTATTGAAAGATTTCTTTTTGATTTTTGATAGTTTCATAATCTACATGTTATCATAACTCGCGTGGAAAGGGTATGTATAATATATTTTATACTGGTGTAATCTGTTCTCCAAATGATTAGATCCAATTTTTGGTAAAAATGCAAATTGATCATTCGATAACTAAAAAAACAGTTATGTTATTCATAATAAAAAAAGAAAAAAATTTTGATTTTACTTAAAAAAATGTTTTTACATAATTGATCTGTTTTTCAAAATTGTATTAGTTCTTTTACTAATAATAATGAGTTCTACTAATATTAATCTTGTATTTTTTTATAAATTGAGTTGCTTTTTCTTAATAATTTATCAATGTTATTTCCACGAAAATTTTTAAGCCATCAAGGTAAAACATAGAGTAGATTTTGTCTCAAAGTACACGAAACGAATACCACTGTCAGTTAACAGTTTATTTTTAATTAAACTTGGCAAAGACAAAATTTTATGAACGGTCGGTATTGATAATTTTTATCGGTGAATGACACTTTAACCGAAAAACCGATTAACACTCGACTTCCAGAAATTACCTTTCACACTGAATTTTTAAAAACAAAACATTCAGAATTATTTTAAAAATTAAAAACTAAATAAAAAACATTAAAATAAATAAATAAAGCGAAAAAGAAATTCATAAACCCAGTGATAACTTGCCCAAAATTTTGTAAAGTACGTTTAGTTGCAAGAAGCTTAAACATTTTAGAAATACACGATTTGTCCATTCACTGGCACTATTCATGCAATTTTCGCCTAATCCTTTTTTAAAAAGATATTTTTAACATGATATGTTTTTATTGTTATTTTTATTTCTTAAAATATATTATTTGAGCATTTATTAATGTAGTTTTATTTCGTTTTTAATTATAATTTACTTTTGTCTTTTTTTATTTTATATAGTTGAATTTCTTATGTTTATCAAATCAATTTTCGCTGGTGTCTATTTAATATTGCCATATGGAGCTATCACCAAACGAACATTTTATTATTTACCCTAATTAACATGTTATGGACTGCATAGTAAGGGAACATATCTTAATATAGTGAAGATAAATTATGTAGCTATTAGCTAAAAAGAAATAAAACGCACTGCATCCAACTAACAATATTTAATAAACCTCCACAGCAGTTAGCAGCTTTACAAAGTCTAACAAACAAATAGCTTCACATAACCCCGACGGGTTGTTACTGCGTGTCAACAGGTGCGGCCGCAGCAAATCCCCAGGGGGGAATAGGTTGTCCATCGTAGGTGAAGCGGGACAGGACTTCTGGGTTGCAGTTGGGGTAGTCGGGGCAGATCGCCGGGTTCAACCCGGCCGGGTACTGTACTGCTTGGACAGTGGCCAGGGCCAGGATAGCGGCTATGATCTGTAAAAATAAGCAAACATGGTGAATTGTTGAAAATTTCCCTTAAACGTTGGCTAAACGCGTTACTCGATTTGATGGCGGACGAGACTTTTGATGTTTGAGTTCGTCTTCAATATATTGTTCACCTCTGATTTGTGCAAAGTAGGCTGGGATGATAGGATGCCATCAAAATAATTTTGACATTTTTTTAGCCTTATTCATCCTCATAAGTGTTTCCATTTGCGTGCTTCTATTTTAAAGATTTTTAAGAGCCATCTTTTTATTTTTTTTACTTAACGTTGGTTTAATCTCTTTTCGATATACTAATACCATTAACGACTTTTCTAATGATCAGTACTTAAAATGGTAAAACGAAACAATTATTGAATGAACACGATGTCTAACCTTCCATTTAAACATATATTAGGAATGTGAAGAATGAACTATTCTGTTCAGAATATTCATGTGTTCTGCAGTTTCCTTTCTAAAATATTGTTCAATGTGATGAGATATTTCGAACGCTACTGTTATTAACAGACTGACTACAGATGCACAGTATTAAATATTAATTATATATTTGTGGAGAATCATTAAGGACGAACGACTAAAGTTTAGTTTTTTCGAACTCATTATGCAGAGTATCAAATGGAAGATTGAAATAATATTTTACTAAAATCTGAAAACTGTCGAAAACTCTAAAGTGCGTTGTTAAAGTTTAATCGACAATTTTTGTAACGATGATTATTTTCAGCGATATTTACGTGAACAATTCCAGGAAAAATCTCCGTAGTAAAGTTTATTGTGGATGGTAATTACTCAATTGTTAATAAATAAATATAATATCTTTGACGATTAAATTCACGTTAGGGAACAGTTAATCTTAATCAAAATTTTGCAAAATTTAACTTCAAACAGACATCGATATATAATTTTGTTTAATTCATTTATATGAAATAATTAATTTGTTTAATTAGTTATATAAAAACTCTTAATTTGTGATATAAGTTATGATGGTAACTTTTTGTTTATAGTGTTTTAACATATTTAATTTAGTTCTAATAGAAAACAGAAACCGCCGAAAAATGTCTTCAAAGTTTTAAAAAACTAATTAGTAAATCATAGAATTAGTATTGTCAAACTACAAATTTTACGAAGGCTGTTCACTTTCATCAAATAATATTACATAAATAAAAGTAAAAAACTTTACTAGATCACTGCACACTTGTAAAGTTAAATATACGGATTAAATTTATATAAAAATTTAACTGGATACGAAAATGGCATTATAAATAAATTAAAGCCAAAGTTAAATAAGGAACAAATTAAATAAACAGCTCACAACAAATAATATTCAATTCCAAAGATCGAATACCCCAAAAAACATTCTTGTGCACGCGCTTAAATAATCTCCAAAACATAATAAAATGATCTATAAACAAAAAAAACATTTTCTATTATCATAACTATGGATATTGTCATAATTTAAACCTTAAACTAACTCTTGAGACGTACCATTTTGGTGAACATGTCGAAGAGGAGAGGAGCAGATGCGTCTTCGTCGAGATGCAACGAACAACTGTGCTCTAAATGAGGCTGTCACCGCTATTTATACCCGCGCGGTGCCATACGTTATTAGGTTACAACCAGCACCTTTCAGAATATCTCGTACGTATTACAATACTTATCGTTTGGTATCATATTATCGTTATTTATTTTTGTAAAAAGAATGCAAGAATGAAGAAACAAAAAATACCATAAAAAACATAATAAAAACCACAAAGAACGAGAATAGTAACGGTATACAAGGATCAATGTCAATCCTGGTATAGGTATGAAAAAAAAAACGGAAGAGGAAAATATAACTGATCAGTGAGATTATATTATCGAATTCTTATAAGTCAATAAATAAGGGGTCATTTAGATAGTTTGGTGGAAAGAGAAGGAAAATAAAATCGATACTATTATGTGAAAGTTGGGTTGGAGGTGAGTTTTCTGTAAAGTTGATTTAGAATTTATTCAGAAACTAAATTTCACTCACTGAACATTGGGACATAAAAACCGTTTTCTTCATAATCGGTGATAAACGAAAGCAGAAAAGAAAAAGTACACATATTGCTTTTGAATCCATGACAATGGATATCATCTAGCAGAGCAGGGATTTGTAAGTGAAGCAAAATATTAATTGTAGATCTTGTATGTCAAAGCAGCGTTATCAATACAAAAGTTTCATTTTTATTATGGAAAAATCGACATGGCTTTCAAATATTAGGTTTTCCATAAGCTATGTCTGGTCAGCAAAAACGAATTTACATCATTCCTCCATTTTAAAACTTTCTAACTTAAATGAAACCTTAACCAAAATATATTAAACCTCCAGCACATAATCTACCCTTACAAATAACCATTAGATTAGGGATCATTTTGTAAATGAATTGACACTAAAACAGTAAATTACTAAGGATCAACAAAATACTTATAAAATTAAATTTATATAAATTTAATTCAAAATATTAGCCAAACGATTATAAATAATTTATACTTAAATACTTTTTAATAAAATCGCACTACCCATTTAACTGGTTTTTGAAACTGTTTTCAATAAACAAAATAAGTCTCAAAAATATATTATCAAACCTTAAAATTAATGTTACCCACTCCATAATTACGTTTTTTTGCACATTATACACGTTTTTTTTCACATCATTAAAGCAAACATAAAATTCGCTACTACAAAAAGAAGTTTTATTTACAATAATACATATGTTGACGTCCTCAAAGCTATCTTTATAAAATACAAAAAAAACGGTTGTCGATTCCTTTCTAGTAACGCTGCTTTCCATAATTTTCATTATGGCAGTTTTGAAGGTCAAAGTTTTGTTGGTAAAAATTTTGTTGGCAATGTTTTGAGAGCTATTTTGTATAAAATGCTGAAAAAATAGTTCTTGAATCCTTAAAATTCGCTTTATATATTAATGCACCACTTAGATGTATTTATAAAAAAATTTTATAATTAGCAAGAGTAATTTTGGGGATGCAATCATATCAGTCGAGAAAAACTCCGCCGCATGAATAAAAAATTGCACGGGGCAAAGCCGCAAGCAAAACCAGTCGAGTAAATTCTGGATGAAAGGACCTGTCTGAAGAAAGATTTATTCTAAAAATTTGACTCATCAAATTCTTGAACGAGTGTTTATACTTTGAGAAAAGCTATTATTTTAGTTACTATCCAGAACTTGGCAGTAAAAGTGGCAAAATGGAAATCTTGAGATTTAATATTAAGCGTTTGCCTCTTCGTCTGTCACGTTTGATTTTTTGCAAAAAGTTTAGTAGAATTATAGAGCTAATATATATCCAGCAACCCATGGAATTGATTTTGATATTAAATCATAATCCGGGACATGAAAATTTTTATTTTTTTTAATCCGGCGGACTCCCTAGCCAAGCAATTACACTAGGGCACCAAGAACAAGCTCAGCTTTGCCCCCCAAAAGTTGAGGTTATCTTCTTCAGGGGCAGACAGAAGAGGAAGCCGACTGTGGTAATGGGCGGGACCAGGATCGGCGTGCAGGACAGGATAACATTTTTAGATATGGTCCTCGACTCTAAGCGTAGCTTCATGCCACATACGCGTAACATTGCTGAGAGGGCTTAGGTTGCCTTCTGTGCCATGGCCTGACTTGCCGGTACCGCTGAGGGTTGAATAGCTCTACCCTCACACTAATATATAGAGCAATATACTATGGTATATTGACCTGCGCGCCTTCGATGTAGGCTTCGCGGTTTGTCGGAGTCCAACAAGTAAAAAGGATTATATGTACTTAGGTCGCAACATGCACCACTCATGGCTATGACCAAGGCATATAAGACCTATTCAATATGCATTACCAGTTTTGGTGTGACTTCTGCCTACAGACCTTGCGATCGAAAAAGCGTGGCTAATTTTGAGCTGGCGCGAGGAAGGAATTATTATGCAGGATCACTTCATTTCGAGTTATAAGTAGATATACACGAATGAGACACATTTTCAGGATCGTTTGTGCTCATTGGCAGACAATATGATTGTCGCTAAATTGAAACAAAGGCCAAAACAACTAGACAATTTGTCACCACTATTTCTGAGCGGATCAAGAAGACCTGATTCGAACCTGAATATTAAACGTCGCAATTCCTTACGAGACATGGCGCTTTCCGCGCAAAGTTACATAGATTTGATCTTAGAGACATCCCGGGCTGTACCTGTGGTTACGAGGACATAGCGTACATTTTGTTTAATTGCAGCAAGTGCCAAAATGCGCGTAGAACTTTACCGTAGAGCATGCATCGCGAAAATAGAGTAGAGGCACGCGATTTCTTAGAACGTGGCTCCTTTAGTCATCGGGATTTGGTTGGAAGTAGACCGGACTTTGAGTTATTTAGAACGTTCGCGAAATGCATTACAGAAAAAAATGGAGGCCCACTCTAACTCTGTTGGGCGGAAGCGTCTGATGATAAACACGAGACACCATTAGTGGACCTTCGAAGGTCTCCGTCTTTTGTATAAGTAAGGATGTTATAGATCCCTGGAGGGGCACTGAGACAACCTGGGTGGAAATATTCTACGTTTATAAAAATATATCTTGCAGATATATTAAAATAAGCAAAAATAAAATCTTTATAAATTTCCAGTTTATTTTACGTCAAGTTAATACAAAATGTCAGCCAAACATTTCTAAATGACATATACTAAAAAGCGTAAAATAAATGTTACAGGATAAATATATCGGAGATCTAGTGTTTCACAATTTCCGATCACTCAGTATGAACTAGATAAATAGATTGAAATAGAAACTTAACTAGTATTTTGAAATTTCGTTATAATAAACGAACTAGGTCTCATAAATGTTTCACTAGACATGAAAATATATGTTATCTGTTTAAAATTATTAATTTAGTATTCAAATCATTACAATACACTCTTCTTCCAGCCAAAAATGAAAACACAAACTTCGTTACAATGGAAATAAACTTTTGTTTGCAATAATACATTTGTTTATACCCACACTTATTTTTGGAAACAAATACAACATCGTTGTGGTCTTCATTCCCTTTTTACACACGTAATAATAAAGAATACATAATACAATATCAAATCTATGAAACATCCAAGGGAAAATATGTCAAAGATTAAGTTGTCCCCATATGATCCTAGGATCATTAAAAGAAAATGTAAACCAGAATGAGAATAATATACCCTTTCTAAACTATATAAAACAAAAGATCTTTAAAATCCGCTTTGATCTTAAAATTGCACATCTGGATCATAAAAGTATAACCTGAGTTTATTCTACCTTATACATTCTAGGAAACGCGATCTCTTCACAGCCATTCTGCTTTAGTGATATCCATAAATGGTTTTGACTGTTATCTAGAAATGAAGACATATTTCTTCATCAAAGTCGAAAAGAGATAGCGGAAACTAATGTTAAAGAAGATACATGTTGATTATAAAATATCATGTAGTCTGAGGTTTATTTTTTTAACTGACTTCTTAAGTAGATTTTAAAAATAATTTAGAAGGATTTATTGTGGCTTCTATATAGAGGAATAAATCAGGGGCATTGAGAAGAGGAGCGGTAGGTTTTAACGGCTAGCAGCAGTGGTATTGAGGTAGACTGGGAGAGATGCTGGAAGGAGAGCAAACGACCTACTATATTGGTATCACAGTAAGGATACTTCGAACAGAACCAAGACTACGCCAACTGGATATCTATTAATTATATACAAAATACTTAAATATCGATTTCGTCAATTAACTACACCTGGTAACAAAGTCCTGGATACGAAATGGATTAATCGTCATTTACTCCTTGGTACACTATATAACGGTAAACTGTTGTTTATGATATTTTAACTTTGTTTTTTTTAGTCCAGTTATAAAAAATATTCTCAAATAACGGTTGTTAAAACGTTAATAACAAATTACAAAAAATACACTAGTTCGCATTGAATTTTTTTTCACAATTTACTAATTAGTCTAATATCGTTCGCTCTCATCATAACGTCTCCCACGCGTGTAGATAGCTCTTAATAGTTAATGTCGCAGTAAGAAACGAGATTTTACGAGGTATAATTTTTTTAAAGATAAAGATTAATATTAATTGTGACATTTAAAAAAATCGTAAAATGAAAACAGAACGAGATTGAGTCATTGCATTTTTAGAATGCAATTAAAGGCTATATGAATAACGAAGCCTCTCCATCCCAGTTTTGTGGACAAAAAAATCCAACTTTAGTCCCTCTGTAAATAGTTTATAAAAAATTTTAAAAAACGCGACACGTAAGGTCAATCAAACGTGTTTGAATTTTGAAACAATCTATTACTTACATTATTACTTACATTATTTACTTGCAAAAAAACCAAGAGTGCAAAATATTTTGCCGTTCCCTATCAAAACAGCTCTGGTACAGCCATGTACAGATAATATGATTGCGAATGAGGTTGACTCCTACGTTGCGATGGGACAAAATGCGGCTGAGACCGATTGTAGCGGAAAACCGATTAAATGGATTTCGGGTGCTCATAGTACATAAAATACGAGCCCTTAAAAATAAAGAGACGAAAAATTCCCTATCCAAGTCCTATCATACTCCTCACAGCTGGCCTCTGGGATCCTTTTTGGATTATGTCTTTGGTTAGAGTCCAGCTTTGGTAACTACATAATAGAATAGGTATGACAAAAGTGCTGAATGATTTTTTCTTCAGAAAAACAGGTAACTTGGACTAAAATATTTATTTTAATGATTAACATCTCGCGACAACACTTTTATCCTTCTGTCCACTTTAATAAGTGATTGGTTCATAAGTGAGATTTATTGTTGAGTAATTGTACCATACCTACCAGATGCTATTGTATCTCACATAGTAGTACTATGTTATTAGCGAAGCGTAGATGGTTCGAACCCTCGCCATTTATTTTTATTTCCATAGATTCCCAATTCAATCCAAATTTGTCTAACAAATTATGCAACTAGTTTAGTTTTGTTATACATTTCTTGTACAATTTTGATGTACTTTTGTGGTATTCTTTGATGATTTAGGGTTTTCCATAAAGCTGAATGATTATGGAATCAAATGCTTTGGATTAATCGACAAATGCAATATACAGTGATTTGTAATACTCTAAACATTTTTCCAAAATTTTGGCTAGAGTTAATAAATGATCAGTCGAAGAGTACATTGGGCGAAAGCCCGCTTGTTGCCTTAGTTGGTTAAATTCTAACATTGATGTTATTCTTTTTAAGACTATCTGTGTGGATATTTTGTGTGTCTTTGAAGTAAGCTGATGGACCTATAATTGCCTATATTTTCTATATCACCTTTCTCATATAATAGTTTTATGATGAAAGTTTCTCAATCAGATGAAAGTTTTTGTGTAATAATATTTTCTTAAATATATCTGTGAGTATAGGAGTAGTAAAAGCTCTAGCAGAACCGCTAGAGCTTTCAAAAGGCTATTTTCGATTCCGTCTTCTGACCTGGAATTTTCATCAACTTGACAGTGTTTATAGAATTATTTCTTTCACGTATCGTGAACAAAAGTGCCTCTTCCTTGTCTTCGTAGACTTGTATAATATAAGTTTCTCCATACTTTTCCGCATTGCTGTTTAATCCCTCGTATAATACTTATGCTGCATTCACCAGCTCATCTCTCTGGGTTAAAGTTCGATCTACAGTTTTCTTCGGTGCAGGATCCATGTTATAGCATCTCTGTCCTCTCTTTACGGAGTTGTAATTTTTCAATTATTTAGGATAGTAGCTACGTTTTGATTTTTAGTTTACAGCCATCCTAAGATGATTGAAAAATGTTGTACTCCATCTTTCTTAGACTTTTATAAGCCAATCAACTATCAAGTCCATAGCAACTATTTTTGCATTTTTTTGTGGAATGACTAAATATTCGGTTTAAAAGAACAAAAAAATATGTTTGTATACCTCGTAATAAGCTTTTGATAACCCCATGTACTAAATGATAATTCCATGTAACGCATAATATAAAAAAAGTTTGAGAACTTTATTTACCCTCTGTTTATTGCTAATATAAAAAGTTTAATCAAAACAACAAAATATGTGGGTTAATAAAATGCCATGCCAAATTTCCAGTCTCTATGTTGCACGCTTTTTGAGAAAATCGGAAATTAATACAGAAAAAGTATGTTGTGGTTGGCTGTAAGAAATTGCTCTTGTAGCAATAAGTCCGCCATATGTATCAATTAGATACATTAAAGTAGATAAATAAATAAATAAATAAATAAATAAAAAGGTACATATGTAATCTTATGGATTTTAGGGTGCTGTAAGTAATCTTATTACTTACAGCACCCTAAAATCCTAAATCACTGAACTCTATTGCATTTCTACCTAACGCAGAAATCAATAATAATATCATGCACTAAAGAAACATTTAATTTTTTATTAAAATTCTATTTTTACAAATCCATACTTAATTAACATTTATTAATATTGTCATAATTAACAAAAGTGTTTTGTCGATAAAAAATCATTTGAAAATGATACTGTCGTCTTTGAAAAAGTTTTCTTTGATTCTGGAATCTGATTTTTTAATTTTTTTGATTGAGTTTCCAAAAAATACTTTTATTGTATAAAAGAACTTATCAAGAAACAAAAAATGGAAGGAAGGACGAAAAGGAAACTCTCACGCAAAAGAATTAACATATGAATCCCCAAAACCTTTCATTTAAATCGTCAACTGAAAATATTTTATTTACGTATGAATAATATATATTTTTTTGATATTTATGAAAAATTACTTTATTTGTCATAACACCTTGGCGATGCTATTTGAACGGAATCCTCATTATTTCTTCATTCATAAAAATCTCCAGGGTTGTCAAAAAAGCTATGTAAACATAAAAAAGCGGATAACATATTCACTCTCACAAAAACCAGGAAAAAACGTCACTGTTAGCTAACAATTTATTTTCTTTTAATTTTGCCAAATGTCACCGATTAAAAGCGGTCGGTATTGATTAATTTTTCAATGACCCATTGAACATTTGAACAGAAAAAAACAGATAACGTTCAACTTTCCGGAATCGTCATTCACTGACCAAACATCGTGCGTGTTTTATATATATATATATATATATATATATATATATATATATATATATATATATATATATATATATATATATATATATATATATATATATATATATATATATATATATATATATATATTATTCACAATTAAATGATTATTTCTACTTTCTTTAAGTTCTTTACCACGACTTAGGTTTCGTTATCTTACAACGTCTTCAGGTGGGCCATTAGCAAAGATTGCTGATTGATGTTGTAATACAACGAAACCTAGGTCGTGGTAAAGAACTTAATGAAAGTAGAAATAATACTACATCACGTAGTTTTATTTAATTGTGAATAATGAATTTCTACAAAATTAAAGCTAGATGTATTCAACAGTATATGTTATGCTTTTGTATACGTTACCTCACTTCTCTGATGTTTACCAACATAAATTTGGATTTGATTCCATTTTAATTGGAAATAGTTTTCCACTAATATGGTTTTATGAAAATTTGGTTAAAATCTGGCAAAGGAAATAGAAGATACACCATAGAATTTCTCAATATTGAACAGTGTGTCAGATTCGAATTTGGATGATTTATAAATATATCTAATAATAATATAAAAAAGACACGACTAAGAGCGACTTAAATTAATTCTTTAGCATTAATTCTTTTTTTAATCGGGGGAACGATGATGGAGCTAGTCGTTGATAACAGGAACTCGTCAGTGATGAACAGTAAACTCAAACTCGAATTTTTGTTAACTTGTCCTAAGGTAGCAAAAAAATAATAAGGTAACAAAGGAGTGAAGCCACGTTTTTAAATAGTTTTATTCAGAATTAAATGAAACTACGTGATATAGTATTATTTCTACTTTCTTTAATTTCTTTAACCACGACCTAGGTTTCGTTGTATTACAACATCTTCAGGTGGGATATTAGCAAAGATTAACTCTTAGGAACAACCAACAGCATTTATATGTTACAAACTCAATAGCGGAAGCCTGCTTTGTGCGGATTTTTCATAGTTTTCCAAGTTTTATTCAGCTTCACATTTTGTATGTTATTGGGGATTCAAATCTGGCGATCGATTTTTAATTGCTTCAATTTAACCGATTTTCATGAAACTACCCAAGGTATTCAGTTTCCATGACTATACAACATGATATCAACCTTTGCTCCCTAAATTCTGATGCGGCAGGTATACTGCCTATCTAAACTATGAGACTTGGAGATCTACTTTTTTAAACTAGTATTGTGGATCTCAAACAGAGACTCTGACACTGACTTTCGGCTTACAACTCTTCAGTCTTTATGCTACGGGGGTATTGTCTGCCTAAACCGTTAAACTTAAAGAGCTGCTGTTTTTAAATTAGTATATTGTATCTCAAGCAGAAACTCTCTCATTAATCTTTGAATTCCAAATCATTAGACCTCATCCTGCAGGAGTGCTGCCTACCTAAACTGTAAGTCTTGATGATCTGCTGTTTTTAAATTAGAATTTTGGCTTTCAAGTCAAGGCCCTATCATTAAACTCCGGGTTACAATTCCTCTGTCCTGATTCTATTCGGATACTGCCTGCCTAAATCATGAAACTTGACAAGCTGTTATTTTTAAATTAGTATTTTGCGTCTCAAGCAGAAACTCGGCCATTCAACTTTAGGTTCTAAAATCTCAAACCTGATATTACAGTAATACTGCCTGTCTAAATCTCCAGACTTGAGTATCTGCTGCTTTTAAATTACTATTATGTATCTCAAGCAGAGACTTTGTCATAGAGCTACGGGTGCAACTCCTCAGTTCTTATGCTGCAGGTATATTGTTGCTTAAATCGTGAGGTTTTAGAATCTACTATTTTGAATAAAGTATTGTGAGTCTTAAACAGATACTCAGTCGTCGAACTCTGGGTTCCAACTCCTCCACCCTGGTGCTGCAGTGATACCGCCCACCTAAACCATGAGAGTAAAGGAATTGCTGCTTTTAAATTGGTATTATCGATCTCAAGAAGAGAATCGGACACTGAATTCCGCATTCCATCTCCTCAGTCTTGGCCCTTTGTAGGCAATGCATGCTTAAACCGTGAAACTTTAGTATCTGCTATTCCTGAATTAGTATTATGGGTCTCAAACAGAGACTCTGTCATTGAAATCCAGGATCCAACACCCCAATCCTGATGTCGCTTGGTTACTGCCTACCTAAATTACAAAACTGGAAGATCTACTATTTTTAAATTACTATTTTGGATCTCAAGCAAGCTTTGGATGTCATTGCAATATGTGTGAGTTGGAACACCGTCCTGATGCTGCAGGGATACTGTCTGTCTGAATCGTGAGATTTAAGGATTTGATGTTTGTATTTTCGGTCTCAAATAGAGGCTCTATCATCGAACTCCGGCTTCCAATGCCTCAGCCTTGACGCCGTGAGAGTACTGCCTACCTAAAGTGTGAGACTTGATGATCTACCGCTTTAAGTTAGCGTTATGTATCTTAATCAGATACTATCATTTAACTCCACATTCCATCTCATCAGTCCTGATACAGCGGGGATATTGTCTAATTAAATAATGAGACTTAAGGATTTACTGTTTCTTAATTGGTATTGTGGTCTCAAACACACGACTCTGTCACTGAACTCCGAATTTGTATTGTTTAACCGGATTTCAATGGCGAAGCCGAAAGGCGGTGACAAGGTCTCTTCACTGTTTAAACGTAAATTCATCGAGTGTGGACTCGTTTTATTTGTCTTTAAGGCACGCCAAAAACAATAAAATTAATATCTAGGTAAGTATATACAGGTATACATGTGGTTATAAACAACAAAGGCATGAAGCAACCAAGATATTAGTATGTAGGTAGATAAGTAAATAAATAAAACTATAAACAAGTATTTGAATTGACTAAATATTAGTACGTAGGTAGGTAGATATTTAAGTACAAGTAAATGCAGGTATAATCAGGATTGAAGTAATAACAACGGTGCAGCCAAAAGAGTGGATGTCATTTGTCCATCCGTTTTTTTGTATACAAGTATGTACGTATTTATGTGTATGTGTGTACACATGCATATTGTATGTAGATATATATGAATAATTTAGTAAGTAAACGACTCTTCCGATTTCAATAAATATTACTAACATTAAATTGATCGGAATTGCTAACAATCTGAGTAATATAGGCACTAAAAATGGAAAAATAAAATTTCTTTACAAAAAACTTAACAATCAACCACCGCATAAGGGGAGCACCGAAAAGTATGAAATAGTGAAAATACAAGTACTCAGTTGGAACTTTTGGGGTACAATATCGCTTCCGAACATAAATAAATTTGCAAAATACTGCTGTTGCCAGAGATTTTTAAAGTCGACTCCAAGTGAAATGTAGCACTCATCTGTGTATGAGTGTAGATGTATTTGAAAGAGACGAAAAGTGCCAACTTGGTACCGGTTCCAAAAATCGCTAGCAATAATAGGATTTTGGAAATTTGTTCATGTTCGAAGACGATATTGTACCACAAAATTTCCAAACAAGTACACCGAACGAACATTTTGTTTATTACCTTAACTAACACAAGCAAGGTGGACAATAAAATTACGGAACATATCTTAATCTAAAGAAAATATATTTAGTAGCAATTAGTCAAAAACAGTGAATGAAACGCACTGAATTAAACTAGCAAGATTTAATAAATTTTACAGTAAATACAAGACTTTCAAAATCCCAACAGTAAACAATTTCACAGAACCTTAAACGTGTTTTACTGTGTGTCATCAGATGCAACTGCAGGGAGTCCCCAAGGAGGAATGGGCTGCCCATCGGGAGTGAAGCGGGCAAGGAGCTCCAGGTCGCAGTTGGGGTAGTCGGGGCAGAGTGCCGGGTTCAAGCCGGATGGGTACTGTACTGCCTGGACAGTGGCCAGCGCCAGGATAGCGGCTACGATCTGTGATTGTAAATATATATGGTGAACTCTTGTTGGAGGATAAAACCCAATCCTCGATTTGATGGTGGACGGACCCTATAATGGTTGACTTTGTCTTCAAGAAGTATTAAGCCTCGCTGAATTGCGCAGATTAAGCAGGAATGACAAAATGACATACGCAATAATTTTGACCTTTTCCTGTAGCCTTATTTTCTTTAGCATTCTCATTTACATGCTTTTTATGACTTTTTATAGTATGTTTGTTGCAATTTTGGCTTTCCCTTTTTTAGTATTTTAAACTTATTCACGACTTTTCCGGTATACAGTGCTAAAAAGGATAAATCGAAAAATTTGTGGGATCAGAATAGTTTTTAATCGTCCATCTATCTCTTTGCATAATTTATTATATAGACATATTCACTCGCTTGCAATACAAGCAGTCAATTAAATGGATTCTATACAACCACTAGTCTCTTGAAACCATTGGCATTACATTTTCTTTTTTCAAATCTGTGAAATTATAAATCCATAAATTTTTTCCCAAAAAATATTTGTTTGTGTCATTATATTGTATGTTCATTATGTTGTATGTTGTTTGTGTCATTATGTTGTATGTTCATTATGTTGTATGTTGTTTGTGTCATTATGTTGTATGTTGTTTGTGTCATTATGTTGTGTGTTCATTATGTTGTATGTTGTTTGTGTCATTATGTTGTATGTTCAATACGTTGTATGTTGTTTGTGTCATTATGTTGTATGTTCAATATGTTGTATGTTGTTTGTGTCATTATGTTGTATGTTCATTATGTTGTATGTTGTTTGTGTCATTATGTTGTATGTTCATTATGTTGTATGTTGTTTGTGTCATTATGTTGTTGTATCATGTGTAATTATTATTATTTTTAAAATTATTGTGATTTATTCTATTACTTATGATCACTATAGTGAATTTTTAATGGATGATTGATTTTTCTCGTCCCAATAATTTTTCCAGCCAATAAATATATTTAAATATTTATTGCTTGAGACAATTGTTTACCAATATTATATTTTATCGTTTAATTTAATGTGTTATAAATTATTTAGGTTTTTAATGTATTATACAAATATTTATATCAGATTCAAAATCTATGTACGTAGAATGTTATTTTAATGTGGGAATCTTAAGACACAAGTTAAACTAATACTTAAAAATCTCACTAATTTTATCTCACTATAATTGGTACACATTATAGTGAGATAAAATTAGTGAGATTTTCTAAACTATGGGGTGTGACCACATAATTGGTGGTCACACCCCATAGTTTAGAAATAAATAAATAATATTTTATTATAAAAGATTGTTTGATTTTGCAAGTTTTAGTGAGTTAATTTGCGAGTTTAGCGAGTTTTAGTGAGCTATTTAGGACATGAAACAAAGATAGACGATTTTGAAACCTTAATTTGACATTTGAAGGGAAACTGGCAATTAATGTGATATGGTTTTACCAGGGAATAACATGATTTTTAATAACGTCAAACTACATATTCTACGAAGGCTGTTTAATCTCATCGATGATAATTGTTATTTAACCCTCTCGTAAATCTAAGATTTGACGTAAAATTTTGTTATCACATTGAATTTATATAAAAGTTTAAATGTATACGAAAACATTATTTCAAAAAATTAGAGCTGAAAGTGAATATGGGATAACAACAAATAAGCTTCAATTCCATAGATCGGAAACGTCAAAATGTATCGTTCCGCACCCGATAAATAAAAGTATCCAAAACAAAACAAAAAATCAAACAAAATACAATTGAAATGTTATCACTTCGGAAAATGTCAAAATTCAAAAGCTTAAGACATACCATTTTAAAGAACATGTCGAACAGAAGGGGAGCAAATGCGTCTTGGTCGAGATGCAACGAACAACTGTGCTCTTAACGAAGCGGTCTTGGTTATTTATACCCCCGGGCAGCGCCATACGTTACACTCGATACTTGCCACAACATCTCGAACGCGTGGAGGTAGTTCTTATCAGTGTCGCATTATTTGTTAATTTGTGCAAAGCAAATGCCAGAATGAACGAATAAAAAAATATAAAAAAGCAAAAAAAAACACGAGTGACAAGAATGCTTACAAAGGAAGAAAAATACCATAAAAAAGACAACAAAAACCACAAGAAACGAGAATGTTAACGGTATGCTAAGATCGATGTCAATCGTTGTATTTGTATATAATTATGAAAAAACGGAAAAAAACGGGTTTTATTATCAAATTCTTATTAGTCAATTAAAAAGAAATATACTCATTTCTATAATTCGTTAGGAAGATATCGAAAAACAAAATAAAATAAAGTCAACACCGTTATAAACATTTTTGTAAGTTTTAATTTCTTGAAAAATTTTGAGTCGAAAGGGCGTATACGATCAGTTTAAAAATAACTTTGGGAATCACACTGGAATGATGTTTACTTTGAGATTTTCACCAGGATGATTCTCACGTTCAGCTTTCGTTAGGATGATATTCACTTTGGAGCTTTCACTTGCATTATGGTTACTTTAGCACTTTCTCACTGCTCCCTTTGAAGCTTTCACTAGTATAATGCATACTTTGGCATTTTCACAAAGATAATGCTTAGTTTGGCACTTTCACAGGAATGATGCTGACTTTAAGGGTTTCATTATGATAATATTCTGAGACTTTCACTCGGGTGATGCTTATTTTGCCAGTTTTATTGAGATGATATACAATTTGGGTCGTTCATTGGGAGAATGCTCACTTTGAGAATTCCATTGGGATTATGCTTACTTCGAGACTTTCAATGGGCTTATACTTATTTCGGCACTTTCACTGGGATGATCACTAAATACCGAGTACGCAGGCTTCAAAATATTTGAGGAGAAAATGTAGAGCCTGTTGCGGCGGTTCAACTGATCATTCTAGCTGTGATATAAGTTCTTTGTTCCTGATCGAGGATTGTTTTGCAACAAAAACCTTATTAATGGAGAAAAACTCCACGGAAAATTTGTGAATTTACCTGCATGAAGCCGCTGGCAAAAGCTAGTCAAGTATAATTCTAGATATACCCATTCCTCCATCTTCTTGCACGCGCGTTTCAATTCTATGATCATCAATATTTTATTTTATTTTTGGAATTCCGCCTCACAAATTGTAATATGAATATCTTGTGATTAATTTCTAAGTGTTGGCATGATTTTTGTTTTGTGTAATCGATTTCTGTCACACTCGCTATTCTTTGAAACAACTAAAGCTATTCACTTGTAACAATTATAGAGCTAGTATACTTCTGAACATCCGCGTAGAACGACAAGTTTAAATATTATATTTACTGTAAGAAGTTATTTACAAAACACCAGGAAATGTCTCCCTATCCACTTATGTTCGATGTAGCTGGACTGGTAAGTTTAAAAAAAACTGGAAGATTCAAAAAAATACTCTGTTTCGAGTCGAAATTCTTATTTAAAAACATATAATTGAAATACGTTTTTTTTAACAACTGTGACCAATGACAATCTATAAAATGGGAACCAAAAATAACGGTGCATCTAAAACAGTGGCGCTTCCAATAGGAAGAGAAGGCTTCATCGTAAACCTTATCAAGTCAAAGCAGCACTATCAGCACAACAACCTTCATCGTGGAACTGAAATTGTTTTTCAAAATTATTGGGCGTTTCATCAGCTATCCTCGGGTCAGCAAGAACGCATTTATGTCATTCCTCTATTTTAAATCTTTTTAAATTTACTAAAACATTAACTATAATAGTACATTTTGTACATAGTCTACATTTGCAAACAGCCATTAGATTAGGAACTCGTTTGTAAACAAATTAACGTACGTGAGACTAAAATACTGATAAATTAAAAATTAGATAAATATAAATTTGACACTAAATATTGGCCAAAAATTGTAAATAATTTATTTCGTCCATTACAATCAAAATACTCACTTAATTGATTTTTTAAACTTATTTTAAAAAATAAACTAAGTCTCAGAAAGGTAACATCAAACATAAAAATGAATGTTATCCATCCACTACTTGCAGAGAAAATTATCATATCCCCCATTACTCGGGGAAACATTCCAATTGCCCCACAATGGTCAAGATCATAATTAAATGAATTTACGTGATATTATGATTATACACAAATAAATGAAACTACGTGATGTAGTATTATTTTTACTTCCTTTAAGTTCTTTACCACGACCTAGGTTTCGTTGTATTAGCAAAGAACTTATTGTAAATATTTCAAAACCTAAGTAAACGAACATAAATATTTTAAATCGAAATCTAGAAAAAACTGTTACACCCATAGGTCTTCTTTCTCATTATTGATTTTTTAATCAAACGTAATTTGCAAAACAAACCAACGTCAACCGAAAACAAAACAACCTCAACCTAAAACAAATCAACCTCAACGTAAAACAAATCAACCTCAACCTAAAACAAATCAACCTCAACCTAAAATAAATCAACCTCAACGTAAAACAAATCAACCTCAACGTAAAACAAATCAACCTCAACGTAAAACAAATCAACCTCAACCTAAAATAAATCTACCTCAACGTAAAACAAATCAACCTCAACCTAAAATAAATCTACCTCATCGTAAAACAAATCAACGTCAACGTAAAACAAATTAACGTAAACGTTAAATAATTCAACGTCAACGTAAAACAAATCAACCTCAACGTAAATCAAATCAACGTTAAGAACTGATAAACACACCTTACTGAAAAATAATCAAAATTACTCGTATTATATAATAGTTGGGTACACTTAAAACATGAAATGGAAATTCAACTTCTGTATAAGAGCGCTGGTGTGTCTTGAACTTGTATCCTTGTACCTTGACTAATATACTTGTTTTAAACAAAATAAAACCAAAGCAGTGAAACAAAATAGCGAGACAGGTAAAGAAGTGACTGAACCTGGATAAAGCTCTAATGTGACATCCTTCCTCTGTGCAATCACGAAAAATAAAATATAATCCAAAATAAAACCAATGCAGTGAAACGGAACAAACGAAACGTCTGATACGGAACAAACGAAATACGTCTTTCAGTGTTGCTAGTATGACAATACTTTGACACTATTGTATTGCCACAAATTCAAAAAAAATTTGAAGTATTATGTTAAGAACAGAATTAAGAGAATGTTTCCATTACATGCTGTAAAGTGCTCAAGTCTGCAAAAAGTGTCTATTAAGGAGTATTTAGGACAAAAGTATCTAAAAAAGTGCAATATATGCTGGAGTTTCTTAACGAACAGAGTGGAGAAATGGGGCTGCATCTAATGGAATAGATTGCAGCCATAACGTGTAATTATGGAGTGTGACAAAAGTTATGACGAATACATATAAGGCGTCTACCCAGTTAACTTCTTTGGAATATGTAGATAACTATATCTACCATAAAAACAATAAGAGAAAAGCCAAAAGTTATGACGAATACACATTAAGACGTCTATCCAGTCAACTTCTTTGGAATATATAGATAACTATATGTACCATAAAAAAACAATAAAAAAAAAAACAAAAGTTATGACGAATACATATAATACATCTAATCAGTCAACTTCTTTGGAATATGTAGATAACTATACCAACCATAAAAAAAAAGACAAAAGTTATGAAGAATACATATAAGACGTATATAACCAATCAACTTCTTTGCAGTATGTAGATAACTATATTTACCATGGATATCTTATGTCTTTTGAACCCTGTATAGACAAAAAATAGATCAAAGAATAGGAAGGCACTTGGACTAATTGCTAGTCTATGACAAAATTTGTTAAAGGCTCAAAACCGACTAAGCTTAAAACGAAAGAGATGAACATGTGCTTAACATATAATTGGTCAGTGATAAAATCTAATGTGAACAGAATAAGATCATGTCAAATAAAGAGAAGCTATATGAAAATAAAACAAAGAGGTCTACTTAATAGTACGTAGATCACGAAAATACAGAAGCAAGACATAATAAACCACACACTAAAGTTAAAATGGAAATGGATAGGTCACATACAAAGAACTAAAGTCGAAAGATGATGACGAATGGCAACAAATTGGTTCCCTATCTATAAAAAACGAAAACTACCTAGACCGTTAAAACGATAAAGCAACGACTTGGTAAAATAGCTGGAAACGTTGGTCCCAGACTAGCAAGAGAAAGAGAAGACTCAAAAGTATTGGAAGAGGTTTGCACCGCTTTAGGCAGTCTTTACGGCAACACTTTAAGCAACTAACATATTCATAATATTTTAATACGATTTTAACCTATAAATAATATAAGATGGAAATTTAATTTAAAATTTAAAAGTAGTGTAAGGAAATAAAAAGCTCAAAATAAAATAAAAAAGATTGCAAAAGTATCGGTATCGAAAAAAGTACCTACCCGAAATTGAAAGGCATCGATATTTTTCACTGTCTCTACAAACGACCCGCGCATTTCCCGCCGTTTCGAAATAGTAATCAGAAAATATTTTTTATATTTTGCTATATGTTTATGCTATATGTTTTTGCTACTTGTAAATCTCCATTTAAAGAATCTTTTTGCAAAGCTTTATATACATAAGTTTAAAATATGGAAACGGAGCGTAAAGCTGTCACAGATGAACGGAGAGATATGACAACATTTTGTCTACGGAATTTTGACATCTTATTTTGTCTATGGAACAATAATGGACAGCTTTATTAAAAACTTAGGTCATATATATTCTTTCTGTCAAAATAACCCATGATAGAACAATCGACTAATCAAATAAAAATATTTAATTAGATATCCTACTAATATTATAATGTCAAAGTTTGTATATTTGTTTATCTGTTTAATCGTCAATCACACGTAAAGTACTGCATGAACTTGTATGAAATTTCGCATACAGAAAGATAATGGACCTGGAACAGGGTACTTTAAAAAAATCAACAAACAAGTAAAATCTAAATTTTATGTCGTCACCGTGGTGTGTTGGTTTGGTCACAAGGCATACTGTTTTTGACTGCGCGGCGCACCGCGGGGCTGGACTAGTGTTCTCGTTAGTTGTAAGAGATTACTCTTGTAGCAATAAGTCCGTCATATATATTAATTAGATACATTAAAGTAGATAAATGAATAAAATTAACTATATTACAAAGTTCAAATTTTATAATTAATTTTATTCATTATAAAAAAATAAATATGCTAATGGGACAATTACATATATAGAATAAAGTAAGCAAGTATAAAATTGAGAAATAAACTTATAAATGGCCACTCTACTACTTACTATTTTTTGTTTTGTTTTGTTTTACATAAAATGTCAAAATTATAAAATCTACCAATTCTACCAAAAAAATATGAACTTTGAAATGAATTTACAATTTTATTCACTTTAAACGTAGAATATTTAATTTATTGAACAAAATAATAATTTATAAAATTGTTCAAGAACGAAATGAAATTACAAAATAATAAAAAAATCGCCGTTCGCGTAACGCTACCAAACTCGCACATACATATATATATATATATATATATATATATATATATCTTGCTCCTACAGTGTAATACAGACAATAGGCTTGCACTGTGTCTTAGATATACGAAACATAACTGGCCATGAGAGAAAGAGAGAAAGAAAATGTGTGCTCGCACCTCTCTCTCTTGTCCCTACAGTAATATACGAAACGTAACTCTCTCTCTTTCTGTCTTCACTAACTTATATCTCCCTCTCAACTTCCGTTCGCCTCACCCGATCACACTTTTCGTAACGCTCTCGTCACGCATTCACCAGCTTACTCCCCAAGTCAAGCGTGCGTAAAGAAGTTTTACTTCAATAAACAAATAAAATTAACTATATTACAAAGTCCACATTTTATTATTTATTATAAATAAATAATTATTCAAATGGCACAATCACATTTATATACGCGTAGCATAAAATAAGCTAGTGTAAAATTGAGAAATAAACTCATAAAGGGCTACTCTACTACTTACAAATTTTTGCTGGTCGCATTTTATATCACTAGCGGTCGAAAACGCGTCCTAATTTTTATTATAAACATAAAATTATAACTATAAAAATATTTAACCTTTGCAAAGTGTCCAAACCATAAATCTAATTTTTCAATTCTCATTGTGTATTATTCAATTCTTAACTAAAATTAATTAAATATTTTCTAGCCGTATTTGGGGTTGTGTTAAAAAAAATATGTAACGTTAAGTGAAAATTGTCCGTGCAACTTAATGAGGAATTTTCCTTAAATAGAGAATGTTAATATGACACATGTATAAGTGTAATAAAAAATGTGAGCCATCGTGGGACCCCTGGCAGATGTGAAAAAGTCTAAATCTTTTTATTTTTAAGTTGAAATATTTCTAGGACGTTGTATATTTGATAACGGAGTTTGTAAACACCGATATAAATGAGTAAAGTTGTAAGCGTTAGTAAATAGGAAACAAGCTGATACACTAACACACACGCGTAAAGGAGCGTGTGTGCAGTGTTCTAGAAAGGGAAGCTTTAAGCCGGAAAGAGACGACAAGACGCAAAGCTGATGCGTTAAGTCGGAAAGAGCCAACAAGACGCGAAGCTAGCCGAATCGTGCCGGTCGCGACGTGCCATCAGAAAGTTTTACCTACCAATCAAACGCGCCATTAGATGTTTCACGTAAAAAATATACAAATAATAATGTAACCACGAAAGAGACACTTGTTACACATGATGATCGAACAAAAGGTGTGATTTGTGATGTCACAGTCATCAATAACTGACAAAATCATTTTTTATAATATATTTTAATTATTATTTAAAAGTATAATATTTAACTTTTAATTTCGATGGGGTATCCCTTGAGAACAACTTTTTTGCCAAAAAAGCGTTTTTTACGATTATAAAAATGAAAAAGTTTTATAATATTAAATAACTTATTTTTTATTGTAGCAATTCTTGATTTGTATACAGCAAATTGGACATATAAATAATTAAATATTCCACTTCCAGCGCCAACTCTCCACAATATCTGAAGATAACAACGCGACGGCCGATTTTGAACTAATCGCGGGCACTTAATAATAGCCTAAATTAATACCGATAGATGGCAGTTTAATCATATAATTCACAAATAGAAAACTATTTTATAGCGGTTACCAATATGTTTTACATTCTTATTAATCCTTATTAATATAAAAAAATAATATAATCTTTATCTAATTATTTATATATCACAAACAATATATAATTGTAGAATAACGCTCGATTGGGAACGAAAGTAAAAGTAACAACAGATCAGATTAATTATCCGTTAATTTGCATTTATTCAAAGTTATGCTACAAGATGGCGCTCAAACTGCGCACTAAACAAAATGTAGAAAATATTATTTAAATATACATAACGTTACGTGTTATGCTGTACTGAATAGTTTCTTAAACTGGTGGTTGAGGTAAGAGATTAGGTATAGGTCGCAGACGATAAAAAAATTAAACATTGACATAGAAAAACCATATTTTATTAATAAATGGTTTCAGGATGGTTTCAGGATCGCGAAGATTAAATGATTGGGAAACAATAATTATATGTTGGTTTGCGTCTGGAAATTCCAGGTGCGGTAATTTCCCACTAATTTTTTCATTATTAATTTTAAATTCTAATTTTAACGACGTTTTAACACCGTGTTATTTATTAAGTTAAATAATTACTTTAATGGTTTTAATCTTAATTTTCCGTTGATTACTTTTAAGTTTGATTCGATTTATTTTTCCTAAATTTTTAATCAAAGACTAAAATTACTAACTGATGTTATTGTTTAGATGTTTCTAAATTTAAGACTTTTTTATATTTATTATTTTTTGGAACTTAAAACACCTACTTAATATAGTATTGATTAAAATGTTCTATTCATGTTCATTCATTTCCATGTTTTTCCATTAATTTCCATCTTAAGAGTGAAACTTGCGAACTTTCTGATATTACTGGTACTACATAAAATACCGTACCTGGAAATCTATTTATCGAAGTAGTGCAACCTCGTTATTAGAATATTTATTTTTTTTTTTAAATCGCGCGATTTAAATGGTTGAACAAATAATGCTATTTCAACATTATAATCTCCATATTTATAAAATGGACTGTATACTCGTATCTTTCTGAACCGACTTTGTATCTTTCGATAGAGGCCGCTTGTTAGTTATTTCACACACAAAGGCGACATAAAAATAATTTTCGATGCAAATGATTTATGTAACTAATAATTAGCACTTATAATCTTATTGTTTAATTTTTCATAAATTAAAAAACAAATCAGCCTTTGCCTCAGTCGGTGCAGAGGTTATTTTTTTTAATTTTATAATGCCGTTTGACATTATTTTAAAATAAGAAAACGAGTGTGCTTTAGACCACACGACTGGAGTAAAACTTTAAATTCACAAAATATGAACTTTAAAATGAATTTACAGTTTTATTCACTTTAAACGTAGAATATTTAATGTATTGAACAAAATAATAATTTATAAAATTGTTCAAGAACAAAATGAAATCACAAAATAACCACTAGCAAACTCGCATATATATATATATATATATATATATATATATATATATATATATATATATATATATATATATATATATTTCATGCACTGGCTATGAGAGGAAGAGAGAAAGAAAATGTGCGCGCGCATTGCCCTCTCTTGCTCCTACAGTGTGATACAGACAATAGGCTTGCACTGTATCTTAAATATACGAAACGTAACTCTCTCTCTTTCTGTCTTCACTAACTTATATCTCCCTCTCAACTTCCGTTCGCCTCGCCCGATCACACTTTTCGTAACGCTTTTGTCACGCATTTACCAGCTTACTCCTCAAGTCAACCGTGCGTAAAGAAGTTTTACTTCAATAAATTTTCTTTTTAACGTCTCTGGTAGTTTTTTATACAGAAGGTAAATATATGACGCTTTATTTAGTTCATAATCTTAAAATGCTTCCCCTGTAATAAACAGTTTTTAGCACTTGTGCACTAGTTACACTGATATGGTTCTAACAGGTGTTTGCATTATTCAAAACTGTTTAAATCGTTGTTTACTAAATAACGCCATAAGTTTTTAACAGCCATTTGGTATTAGTAAAAATATTTTGGATCAATTTTTTATTAAACTTATCGTGAGAGGATGAGTTAAAAATTGTTGTTATACCCAGATCTAATTTTATAATGGAACATTTATTTTAATTTGAAAATATCTCAGCTAAGTACTGCTCATCCAATTGAGATTATGAAATTTTACTAACGTGTTACGTGCGTTTATTTCTGTAAGATAAAATCAGATAAATTTATATAGACAATTGTCAATTAAAAAAATAGCCGCGATGCTAGTACCAGAACACGGTTAAATTCAACTGAAGGAAGTCGGAATGTATTGCTTATGTTGTAAATTATATTCACTATAAGTGTACGTGCGGGTTCCTTGCGGATTTATAAATAAGTTAAGTACATGTATTGTTAGTCTGGCAATGGAGCAAGTACACGCAAAATTAGTAATAAATCTATCATAAATAGATAAGTAAATCGACAAAATTTTGACATATTACTTTGACACACTTAACGGACAAGACAGCTGATAGCAGTAGTGAGCGTCATTTTTGTGTGGCACCTCTTGTCTTATTCTATCGTATTCATCTATTTCTCACGATTGTTAACATAAGTGCCCATTTTCCGTCCTAACGATAGGTCCGTTACATTAAGACGTTACAAGTAAACGTTACATAAAAAACGTTGCATGAAACTCGACCTTAACGTCTTATACTCATCGTGGGCATAGAAGTTTATCCACTTCAAACATTCTAAAATAATGTCCGCGACAACGTGAGTGTATATGTCATATGAAGTCCACGATAACTGTTTAAAAAACATTATTTTTAAACTCAATACTTTATAGCTGATTGTTCATAACATTCTTAAACATTATCCAATTGGCTTTTATAGTAATCTTTCTCAACTTATTTAGTTCAAATTACCCTTATACGTAGGTGGATTTAGGAGGGGGGGGGCACGAGAAGAAGAAGAAGTCCTAGAAAGTCCCAGAATACTCTATTTATTTTGTTTAGTTCTCGCAAGTTACAAAACAATATACAAAACAATATATAAAGCGCATTTGCGTGTGGGAAATTATAGAATAAATGATACTGATACTAGTACTCATAGCTACTACGTATATAGTCTACAGTTTTAAGTTGCACGCGTGTCTGCGAGCGAGGGATCGGCAAAAGTTTTTTCCTGCCAATTTACTTCAACTGACACTCGTTGCCAACTTGATTGTGCCCCCCCCCCCCCCTAAAAAAATTCTGTATCCGCCCTTGCCCTTATATACTGTATTTTTCCAACGAAAATTTTAAAAATTAAGACAATTTACAAGTGAGCAAAACCATACGCGCTGCCTTTCGTGCCCCGTGTCAAATCGTTCCTACCTGTGCGTAGGCGGGTGTGTCAAAAAACCGTTAACAGTTAACGACCAATGTTAACGCGCGTTAACGATAAAGGTTATAAACGACAATACGAGTTTAACAATTGACCAACGCTCCCAGTTAATAAACAAATGAAGTTTACGCCCGTTGACATTAACGCGTAACGGTACATTGATCATTTAGCGCGTTAAAGTTGATCAACGTTTAATGCTAACTTCTAAACGGTAACACTTGTCAATTGAATATATAGCTTTTTATTCAAGACGTAATTTTTTTAGACAAATTTTCATAGACGGTTAATGTGTAACCATACTTAAAGAGCGAACTTTCAGATATATATCCTTGAATTTATTAAGTTGACAATGTACAAATTTCTTTAATTGTGGTCTTTTAGCGCATATATTTTACATGTTATTATTAGCTATTTTTTATAAATTTAGTAAGCAAAAGTTTTTAGTTCAAATAATGTTTTTTTTTAATTTTACAACGGTACGGTAATTTTAAATGTTTTCATTAGCATATACTTAGTGGCTCTTTCTATGCTTGTATGTACCTGTTTACGTAATTTTAGTATTTAAATTCCAATCTTGTTTCTCAAAGACTTTGTAAATATATTGAAAATATCAAAAAAGCCTAGACACAACGATATTTGGGATTATTTTAAATCTGAGAACGTATCTAAACCTGTAATAAATGAAAACACCTTGATTCATATAGATCGACAGCATCCTTTATTTTTAGCACATTTACACACTAAGTTAGCAATTAACACTAAATAAATAAGCATATTTACACACTAAGTTAGCAATTAACATTAAATTAACAAGCACATTTACACACTAAGTTAGCTATGTATGACTAATATTGGTATAATAACTTGATTTATATCATTTAATATTAAAAGGATGATTCAAAATGTATCGAACCGGCTTAGTACCCATCTTTCGGCTTAGACCACAAAGTATTATTTTAAATATTAATTTTAAAGACTTGAGCTCCATATAAGCTTCAGGGCTAATCGTGTCAATGCAAACATTTGGTGGCTGCCCGATTTCCAAACACCTTAGAATTTATATGCAATGCGTCTCTACGCCGCTATTATCCGGCATAGTGTTATTATTATCTACGGTGTAGCGATTGAACACGTTAACAGTTAATATCAACAGTTTTCGTCAACAGTTAGTTATCGTCAACTTTAACAAGTGTTAACGTTTATCATTGTTCATCATTAACCAAAACATTAGCATATAGCACAAGGGCAAATATTTTGTTGGTGTTAACCGCGTACATTTGGCGATAGTCGACAGGCAGCCCGTAGACAGAAGCATCATCTGGTGTCGTACCGTATAATATACGCCGTTCCATATACTTCTGCTCTTTTATATATATATTCCTTGTAGCGCATTCATATTGTCCATTCTGTAGCGGCTAAATAATCTAGCTTGCGCATCTTGCCATGAGGCACACTTTTTTTTCTGGCTTGGACACTTTTTATTCCTAAATTACAAGTATTAGCGCGAATAAACCACAAAACATTAATTGTATCTTGATATTATCACTAATTTTCTTTTAATGTATACCTTAATATATAAATATTAAACACAATCTCACAATAAACAAATGAAAGCAAACATTTATTGGCCCACCAATACAAACAAACGTCAATTGCGTGTGTGTCCGAAACTACATTAGTACGATTTTTTTAATTGGGTCATCTTGCCGTTGACTCAATCGTCTTTAGTCGATGATCGTGCTGGGTCATAACCAAACTATTAGTATAGTAATAGCCGGCTATGGCCGGGTCCTTTAGTCAATGTACTTATGCAAGCAGCTGCGTTATTGAAGTGAAACTTCTTAGGCGTCGATCCGATAATCGATAAGCGGACGAGAATTGAGAGTAAAATTTTAAGGTGGCGTCACGTTTAGGCACATTTCGTTACATGAGAGGAAAGAAAGATATGACGTAGAGAGAAAGAGCTATATATTCCCATTTAATGTAAGTGGAGCAAAAGAGAGCGACGTATACACAACGATATAAAGCGATTGAATAAGATAGTGTCGCGCATGCGCGCATTGTAGATGTACGCCTCAGACGCTATATGTGAACAGCTGAGGTATCACGTATACGTTGTGTTACTAATATTTATTTTCTTTACTTATGATTATATCAATCATAAATAGATAAAATAAATATTAACAATTTAAAAAAAACTTTCGGATAGAAGACATCTATAATTTCAATTTATAAATATTGTTAGAAGACATCTTCCACTCGAAGGTATTTTCGAAAATAAAATGAATTTGTACCATTTTGAATCTCAAGTAAAAACTATCCTCATACATATAGTACGTGTAAGTACCTACATTTATAATTACTAAATAGTATCTTCCAAAAGTATTATAAATTAGTGTTTTTAATATATTTATATGTTACCAATTAGAACATTTACATCTGTTCGTTCGGTGCTTCATCCCTGAAAAGTTTCCCAGCAACTAAAAGAGACAAACAACTTACTTTTTACCGTTTTAACTTAAAACGTCATTTAACATTTCAGATTCAATTACTTTCTTTGTGTTTTTAAACCAAAAAAAACAATAAAGTAACCTTTTATTAATCCACTTTTTATAATCCGATTTTTTTAAACAACGTATGAACAGCGAAGTTAAAAAGAAATTTAAATATCTTCATTTCACCTTTAGGACATACACTCCTGTTATTTTCTATTACTAGATTTTATTTGTTACTACACAAAATAATTATTTCTCATATTCCTCATACTAACAAAAATTGTGGCTGGGGAAGGGTTGAAATCTTAGCGACATCACCTTGAAATCGAGTATATTTAAAAGGCCGTTAGTGGGTTGCATTTAGCATCTAAGCACTTCATTTTTTCTTAATATTTGTACCTAAAAATATTGAGTCACTCATCAAGCAAAGCATTGAGGTCACACAGGCCGAAGTAACAATTTGCGTTTTATCAACTGTTTTATTATCACACGTTTAGCAACAAATTAAAAGTAGAAAAAAATACTCCACAATATAATTATATTGTTATCATTAGAGGAATACAATAATTGAATCTACTGTATTTTACTTGTATTTAAGTATTTATTTAATGACGTATTGACATTATGAGTTTACATAGAGAAATTTAACTGCTCATGGCAATATGCCTAAAAGCAATAATTATAAAAAAATGAGTGCGAGTAACCTTTCCGCACGGTTGAAGTAAAATTTCCTTGATTGTAGTAGAAGGTATTATATGATGGGTGGTGTAGTTATTTTGCAAAGTAACTACTACCAATAGCAAATATCTTGAATCACAGTTGATTTACTCCCATCCTTTAAGGAATTACATTGTTCATCTCCAGAACTCATAATCAGACCCTGACCTAGTCGATGGTGTAATTATTTTGTAAAGTAACTACTACCAATAGCAAATATCTTGAATCACAGTTGATTTACTAATATCCTTTAAGGTATTACATTGTTCATCTCCAGAACTCATAATCAGACCCTGACCTAGTCGATAGTGCAATTATTTTGTAAAGTAACTACTACCAATAGCAAATATCTTGAATCACAGTTGATTTACTACCATCCTTTAAGGTATTACATTGTTCATCTCCAGAACTCATAATCAGACCCTGACCTAGTCGATGGTGTAATTATTTTGTAAAGTAACTACTACCAATAGCAAATATCTTGAATCACAGTTGATTTACTCCCATCCATTAAGTCATTACATTGTTCATCTCCAGAACTCATAATCAGACCCTGACCTAGTCGATGGTGTAATTATTTTGTAAAGTAACTACTACCAATAGCAAATATCTTGAATCACAGTTGATTTACTCCCATCCATTAAGTCATTACATTGTTCATCTCCAGAACTCATAATCAGACCCTGACCTAGTCGATGGTGTAATTATTTTGTAAAGTAACTACTACCAATAGCAAATATCTTGAATCACAGTTGATTTACTCCCATCCGTTAAGGCATTACATTGTTCATCTCCAGAACTCATAATCAGACCCTGACCTAGTCGATGGTGTAATTATTTTACAAAGTAACTACTACTAATAGCAAATATCTTGAATTACGGTTGATTTACTCCCATCCGTTAAGGAATTACATAGTTTATCTCCAGAACTCATAATCAGATCCTGACCTAGTCGATGGTGTAATTATTTCGTAAAGTAACTTCTACCAATAGCAAATATCTTGAATCACGATTGATTCATTCCCATCCGTTAAGGATTTACATTGTTCATCTCCAGAACTCATAATCAGACCCTGACCTAGTGGATAGCGTAATTATTTTGCAAAGTAACTACTACCAATAGCAAATATCTTGAATCACATTACTTTACTACCATCCATTAAGCAGCTTCATTATTTATTTCGGAATCTCATCAGATCATCATCATATTTATAAGGGACCATCTTGGTAGTATACACTTTCAAACAAAGTTATTATTAGGATTAAACTTTATAAAAATATGATAGAAATAAATTAAAGCATATGTGTGTATGTAACACATATGCTCACGAAATTCTGTAGTCAGTCGTTACTTTCGAATATAGGAAACGGCGTATGTAAACTATAGACTTTACTGAACATTATTTCTGTCCAAAAACATCTGTCATGACAAAAGAAGTTTTACTTCAAAATATTAATCTAGTTAATAGCACTTGCACTAGCAGTTGTGTACGTTTCGTTAACTATACTAGTTCGGTACACACATGTCATTCCCAAAATTGGATGTTGACCAGATCTATGGAGATGTAAATTAGACCAATTAACTAATTATAATTATAGTTATCCATTAATTTAATTGAAATCAACCACCTTAGCGTCCGGGCTATTGACTGAGTTCCTCCCCAAAGTATAAACTTTTGTAATAAAAATATTGAATAAGATTTCAGGTTTGTATATTTATTAGCTTGAGAAAATATATTATCAAGTTCTAGTGGATAAAATGATAATATATACAAGCAAGAAAATTTCACGAATATCTTTAACATTCGTGAGATTTATATATATCAGATGGCGCCATTGTACCGCAAAGTCCAATAAGTATCCAAATGTTTAAATGTTACCCCAAAATTTTAGATTTTTGACGAAACAATTGTTAAAACTTTATTATTGTGATAAATTTTCTTTGTAGAATTATAAATATGAAAGCCCTGGCACGCAAACTGAAATAAGATGATTGTAAAATTAAATTTTCAATTTCCATATTTTTGTTCAGTCTGCGACGCGAAAAACTTTTTTGAAACAACGAAATAATTGGGGAATAAAGGTTCAAAAATGAAAAGTAAAATAAAATATGTTATATCTCGCCTTTAAATGTATATTTAACTAAGAAAAAGAACAAATTATGGGACCAATTTTCTTAAATAGGAATATATTCCAGAAATTGTTTTAAATTTTTATTTTTTACAACTATTTTCGCGGAAATAAAAATCATAAAAAAATCTTGTAACGTGACGTAACTACTACGCTGAGGCCGAGGAAAAAAAGAATGAAGAGACGTAATGAAAATATGCGGATTGCTAATAAGATTGCTAGATGGTTTGCATTCAGCTGAATTTTACAAATTTTTTATACCTTATTCAGAGCCACAATTTCAAGTAAATTGTTCCATTAAAAAGGCTGCTTACGTACATCAGAAATATTTTTGTCTCCTCTTTACGTACATCAGAAATATTTTTGTCTGCTCTTTACGTACATCAGAAATATTTTTGTCTCCTCTTTACGTATATCAGAAATATTTTTGTCTGCTCTTTACGTACATCAGAAATATTTTTGTCTCCTCTTTACGTACATCAGAAATATTTTTGTCTGCTCTTTACGTACATCAGGATAGTTAAAAAAGGTAAATTAAATTTTTTTGGAGTTTACTCCTTAAGAATCGATTTTCATATATAGTGAAATTTCACGCATCAATTAAAATGCATCAACGTATAGTGAACGTAACGTGCCAGTGCTTCTCGCTCAAGTTTAGCTTACTCCTGCGCGAGTGAAAGAGACAAAACGTCTTTTGTGTACTTAACGCATAACAAATAACATTAATTAACTAATCAGAGGATTCACGTTTCAAATCGTCAATTAATATAAAATTAATTTTATCATAGAACTGAACTCGTCCGAACTTTAATTCTGTCACTAACAGCTGCTGCAATATTTAATTTATAAGTTAAAATATATACCAAATTTTGTGTTGATCCTTACAGAAGTGGTTCCTTAAGCCTATTTTTAAGTTATTTTGATTGATTATTATACCGTTATTTTAAAATTAAATAATTTCTATTTTTTTTTATATTATAGTATATCTTATTTATATCCTATTATCTTCGTTTATCTTTTTAAGCTATTTTTATCTTATTATTTTATTTATTATCTCATTTTTATCTTACATTTGTCTTAATTCTATCTCATTTTTAATTGATTTCATCTAATTTTGAGCTTATTTTTACTTTATTAAATTATTTTCCTTCATCTTTATGTTATCTTCTTTGTTTTAGCTTCATTTCATCTTATGTTCATATTATATTTTTATCTTATTCTCATCCTATTTTTTCCCATCACTGTCCCTTTTTATCCCGTTACTTTATTTTTATTATCTTTTTCTTGAATGTTATTCCAGTATTTTTAACTTAATTCTACTTTTTATAAAAGTTATAGAGTTCATTCATTCATCGAAACTTTCGCATTTATAATATTAGTTATAAAATAGTTATGACTGAACTAGATGAATTTTTAAGAACGAAGAAGAAATTTTATTTAAATAAAACAAATGTGATGTGTCAAATGTATTGAGTATGTTAAATGTATTGAGTTGCAAATGCAGTTTGCTAAATGTATTGAGTGGAAAATAAATGAAAACAATATAGACATGTAAACAATAGTTGCTAAGATATCCTCGTCACGTTGTCTTAATGTCACCATCGTAACGTGATGATGTGTTTATTTCCGAGTTTATGCATGTAAGTCTCAAAGCCGCCACGGTACTTTACCTACGCCCGTTCGCTTCGGTTTCTCTTACAGTTTGCGCGCTATGAGGAAAAATCAGAATAAACATTAAAACATGATATACAGGCTGTTACGGTTTGTATTATGTATAAAAGAGAATTATGTAATGTATTTGTATTTGTGCGCGCGTACACATATGTGTGTGATTTGTATTTTTTAGTCTAAACGTTTTATTACAATGTTTACGCGGCGGATTATTCTTACATTTTTATATGGAGATTAGTTATTAAAATGTTGTTCCGATAATTTATTTTTCGTTTGTTTTTTTTTATTGATGTTTCATAATTTTATTGCGGGTTTAAATTGAGAGGAATGGAAAGAAAATTTGTAATGAACTCAATTCCATTGAATTTCATCTGAATAGTTAGTTATAACAGTTATATAGCAATTTATAAACGTTCTTAATGATAAATCCTAAGAGAAAAACAAGGAAAACCTAGAAATTTTAAAAATGAATGTAAAACTAGCGTGACCCGTGCGAAGTCTTCGCATTATTTATTTTATTTTACTAAAATTGACATATAGAGGCGCAAGTATCAAAAGCATTGAGCTAAAGCGCCACTTTATTTATACGTGAGTGGATTTGAAATTAAACAAAAATTTTACCGACCGTCAATCATATTGACGTTGAGCCGTTAGATGGCAGCATTGCTGTTTTGTGTATATAATTTTAATAATTAATTAAGTTGCAAAAACAATAGCAATAATAATTTTTTTAGTTGTGGATGCCGGTAGAGCAAGCAATTATCTATAAAATGATATATAATTTATGTGGATTAGTTGTGAGGTTTTTTCTAAAAACATCTTAACCTTAGCGTATTAATATATATGATGATGATGATATAAAGTCTTTGTATATGATTAGTAATTTAACTTGTGTGTTAAATTCTACAAAGAGTTTATTAACTTACAAACAAATATAAATATCGAAAACGTAATTAACTTTTTTACTTTTTTTTTATAAATATGTTATAATTATACGCAAATAAATAATTTTATGGAATTTTAATTCGATATTATCGATTACACGATTTAAAGAAATTTTATGAAATTCTGATTCGATTTCCAGCAACCACGAAGTGTTTAATTCGATTTTGATGCTTCAAACAATTTACAGTTATTTTATCAATTGCACAATTTATGAAAATTTTATCAGACTATGATTCTTGTTTTTGAATTTTGTTTAAAGTTTACAAATATCGCAATCAAAATGGGTATGTGTGTAATTATGTAGATAAATTTAAAAAAAATAAAAGAAACAAAGTTTATTAAAACTTCTATTAGTACATTTGCTTGTAAGTTGGTAAGCTCTACGTTGATAGGTCTGAAGCGCATTAATTAACATTAATGGTTTTAGCTTTTTTTATTTTGATTAAAATTTATTTTTGGAAACTTCACACATTTCTAAATAATTTTTTTTTCTCATGCCGCTACACAAATTACTTTTATTGGATTGAACGGTTTGTAAAATTAGATCTGCTTAACTTTCTATTGACGCAAACTTTGACTTAAAGTTTAAATATTAGTGAAAGTTATGACAAATACCTAAATGAATAGTTTGTAGTTTTCCATCCGATATATAAATGTAAACAAATATAACATATAATAAGGAGTTATGAAAAAATACTTAGTAATATTTATCATAATATATAAAGAGAAAAAGAGCGTTTCTTTATTTCTTTATTTGTGCTAATCTCTGGTTACTTTCAAGAAGATTATATCCATTACGTCATTACGCTATGATTCATAGAGGTCAAACAGTAACAAAAAATGTAACAAAGTCGTGGAAAAGTTTTCCCGAGGTTTCCCGTCGATATACTTCCATCTCAGATAGTCGATATCATTTTTATAAGGAACTCATTTTACACAGAAATTTGGAATATCTGATTTAAGAGTAATTAGAGTCATAATTAAATTAATTCTACGCCGATAAAACCGTGGGGCACGGCCTGTATTATTATATGGGTCATTTTATCTAAGCACTTTTACAACACTCTGTATAAGAATGAGACTAAAGCGAATTGCATACTGCGTGGCTATAAAAGGAAGACAATCGTACAATCATCGTTACAATCGCCTTGAACGTCACGCGCTCGTGTTGATGAACAGTGGTTTAAACAATAAATAATATTATTTTTATCGTAATTTGAAAATGAAATTGTTGGTGATTTTTTGTTTTGTGACCTTCGTGGCTCTGGAAGCAGTTTCGTCCCAAGGAATTCCTACACGTAAGTAGTCATTTAAAGTTTGATAAAAAAATTACCTATATAAGGTAATCGACAAGGGAAAATTCCTAATGTAACTGGCTTAATAAACATGTCATCTTTACAGTAGTTTTTACAATAGTTATTCGTATCGCGTTAAAAGTCACGAACATCGGTGCCCCGTACTAATGAACTTAAATTTTTAAATATTTTACAAAAATAAAAAGCAATTGCATTTAAATAAAATAATAAAAAGTACCCAATACGAAATTAATGAAAATTAAATTATAACCAATTTTTACTAATTAAAGTATCCATTAAAATAAAAAAGAACTTGTCAGGTTTTTTTACGGTCATTTAACATAAGTTTTCTATTAAACTATTTACGAATATCAATATTACGTTTCACAATGTAAATATGTATTATGTATTACATAGGCGAAATAAATATATAAATATTTTACTTTGTTTGTTTGTTAGGTACTTGTAAATTGTTATAGGTACACAAAAACATTCCTAATAATTGTTGTTCAAGTACATGTTATGCGTAATGTTGACGACAGAATTTGGGACTGAGCTCGTAAAAAGTTGTTCAAGGTCTACCTTTTTGACCTTTGTCCATAATTTTATTTTTATTTAGATAAATATTTCCAAACAAATGTGCACTCTAGTAGTAAATAGTTTTCCGACGAAACCACGTATATCTAGGTAGATAAAAATAGTTTTCGTAACATATTACTTAAATTTATACTTTATATATATATATATATATATATATATATATATATATATATATATATATATACATATATTTATATATATTTGTGTGTAGGGTTTTGATTGAACGAAAGATGTTGCTCTCATAGACATGACTTAGACTAATTTATACATTATAGTATATAATAAACAACATGTCATCGCAGGTAAATGCCCGCCAGGAGAACATTCGGTGCTCTACTGCCCCCGGGAATACGAGAAGACCTGCACGATGCCTGCGAGGCCCAACTACCCGGGGGCGTGCGACATCCCCGACTGCTACTGCGACACGGGCACCATCAGGCAGAAGGAAGGTGGAAAGTGCATTCCCCTAAGCCAATGTTAAAGCAGCGTAATTTGTAAAATTATTGAAAAAAACTTTGTTTGCAATTTAAAAAAAATGTATTATTATTATTTAAATACCTACCTATATTATTTTGTCTATCCGGATTGAAATATTAAGATTTTTATTAAATAAACAACTAAAATATTAATTCATTACATTTATATAATTTTCTATATTATATCATTTTTTAAATGGGAAAATGAGCACACAATGTTTATTAATAAACATAGCACAAACGTGCTTCGAGCTAGACTCTTACCGGACGACAGGGAAAGCGCATTCTCATTTACGTTTGACAGGAGAAACAACATAGTAAAAGTCACTTAATTCTGATTGGTAATTAGAAACAACATACATTTTGCATAATGTACAAATAAGGCTTTGTGATGAAAATTTTTTTCATGAAAAAATAGCTTAAAGAAAAAAAATGATAAACATAATGTCAACAAAATTTAAAAATTGCTATTCAGTGATATCTCTGTCGGGGGAAAGCACAAAAAGAAATATTTTTGTCTTCTCTTTACGTACATCAGAAGGTAAATTAAATTTTTTTTTAGTTTACTCTATTATATATATAGCGCCCGGTATGAAGTTTTATGAGGAGTAAAATCAGAAATTCAGAGCATACGAAGTTCAGAACGTAAAAAAAATGTAACCGTTAGGTGGTCTCTACGCGCAACGTTTCTGCGCATCTTTAGAGCGAGATATCAATATGTTTATTTGGCATTTTCTTATGGCGTAATCGCAATGACGGAGTGTGACACACATAGTTTACTATCGTTCGCTTATATCAAGATGTAATCATATTAAATGTCCTTATGTGTAAATATTTGGTGTCTTCTATCTTACAAAATTAAAAAGTCTCTTTTATTTGTAACTTTTTAGTCTGATGTTATTAAATGTTTTAATTTTGTTTTATAAATTTGATTTTGTTTATTTGTGTTTTACATGAAAATAATTATATTGTCAACATATTTTATTAAAGAATTTTCCATTTATATTTAATTATATGGATATTTATATACAGTGTTACCTATTTTATATATTCCAAGACAATCGTACTTAAGGAGTAAACTCCAATCCATGAATAAACTAATTCATGAGGAAGCTTTAAGTGAAAAATTTGTGAAAATGTTATAAAAATGTCCCAATCCGTAACGATGAATATAGATGGAGTCGAAAAAAACGTTATTCGGTATATTGGTATAAGCTGCTTAAATCGTTAGAGATATGTAAAAACAATCTATTGAAACACTCTTCTGCTCAAAAAGTATTTTGCTCAAAAATCTATAACATCCAGGATAGCATACGTTATACACATATACAATAATATAAAATCTATAATAAACATTTTACAGTTACAAAAAACCTAATTTTCCAATCAATTTTCTAGTGTTTTGAAATTTCGCTTGATTGTCGTTTTCTAAATGAATAGTTTAATAGTTGTGATGGTGGTATTACTGGATATAATCCTGATAACGTTTAGCAGTTCATCGTTATCGCGTGAAAAGTTTCCACGAACAACGTAATTATGTTAATGTAATACCTTTCGTAAAATTTCACGCACCAATTAAATTGAAACAACGTATAGCGAATATAACGTGCCACAGCTTCTCGCTCAAGTCTAAATTACTCCTGCATGAGGGAAAGAGACGAAATGTCATTTGTGTATTTGACGCGTAACAAACAACACTAACAAACCAATCAAAGGATTCATATTTTACATCGGTCAATTAGTTTTAAATTATTTTTATCATTAAACTGAACGTGCTCGGACTTTGATTCGATCACCAACAGCTGTTGTAATGTTAAATTTATTGGCTTTCCTTAGTTATTTGCTACGTACAGATCATCAAATCTCAGTATTCATAACCTTTATATTCAAAGGTTATGAATACTGAGATTTGAAAAGTTACAACAAATGCCAAATTTTGTGTAAATCCTTCCAGAAATTAGACCTTAAGCTTATTTTTTCCTTATTTTATTATTAACTAATTTCTATTTTATTTTTTACTATTGGGTATTTGAATAATTTTTTTTTATTTTATTAATCATAATTTCAAGGTACAAGCTGATGAAGAGTAAAAATTTTTTTTAATAATCTTAGAAACTGACCGCGTTATAAAAGTTTAAATTTAACCTTTAGATAAGGACGGCAATACCGTGTTGTGAGGTCATTTTTAATATTGTACATTATATTCTATAAGAGGAAAAGAGACAGGGATATACCCAACTCTATCCGTATCTTCAAATTTAGAAGCCTACAACTGGGTTATTTTTCAATCAATTTTTGAATTTTTTTCAAGACTGGTTTTTAATTAACTTATATTTCATAATATTGTATGAAAAATATCAAAATTTAGAATGATCCTATTATCTTTGTTTATCTTTTTACGTTATTATTTTGTTTATTATCTATCATATTTTTACAAACAACGGAACGGACTAGGCATAGCGTTTAGGTTGTTTGTTTGTTTGTCTGTGTGTGCAATCCAATATTTCCATTTATCTCCAAAACGATTAGACCGATTTAGATACGGTTTTCTGTAAAATATTTGTGATTCATTGGTTCTTAGAGTTTTCATGATGATTACTGAAGAGGGGGCGCCGCAATATACATTTTGTTGCAAACGAATGTTCCCAGTTATCTCCCAAACTATTTAACCGATTTAGACACGGTTTTCTGCAAAATATTTGGGACTAATTAACAATGGTTTTTAGATAGGTGTTATGGTTTTAGCTCATCAGGGTACGCTACAACATTTTGTTGCAAACGGATATTCCCGTTTATCTCCGAAAAAATTATAAAATAAGAAACCAAATTGAAAATTTTGAAAAAACCCACAACGGATTCAGTCGTTGTAATTGAAAAACGATTAAATAATTGTTTTGATACAGCCCCCCCCCCCCAAGAACTTATTAATATCATTACAAACCCAGGAAAATTCGTCATACTAAATTTTTAACTTTGCGTTATATTTTTCTTTAATGTTATTTTTGTATCTTTATGTACTTTTATATATATATATATGTATATTTATATATATATATATATATATGTATATATATATATATTTATATATATATATATATATATATATATATATTGTTGGAGTAGAGCTAAGAAAAGTGCTGCGGTCCTCGCTTCTCCCGACGCCAACTTCGATGCGAGCAATGGTGAGCGGCGTAAAGCGGGGGATTGCGACGCGTTTCACTTCGGGAAAGGACTCGGTTCGGACTGGACGTCATCACTCTTTTAATTCTTTTTAAATTTCCGATTTTCAATTCTTACATCAGAAGTGGGATAGGACGCGAAAGTTCACGGCCTCGTTACGTTTAGAGTTATATGAAATGTTATTTTCAATTTGAAATGTTTTAATCATTTAATTTTTATTGTGATTTGTGTGAAAGTTCTAAAATACGTGATTGGAATACATAAATGTGAATCAGTGCATTGTGCTGTAGTTTTACAGTTGTTCGTTCGCGGTGGTCGAAATTTGAAGTGGGTGAGGCACCTCGCTGCATGTTTACATTACATGCGCCGGGTTCCGTTAATGTTTATGCGACAGGGTCAGGTGACATTACCTCTTATTCATTATTGTTGATAACGGATACTTTGTTCTTTTGTATTGAATATTAGCCTACTGCTTATATTTTGATTATGTCTGACCGGAAATCTCGAAGCAGAAATAGGTGCAGTAATAAAAGCCGTCATGGTAATAAGAGTCGACGTTTATCGCCCGGCAGCGATCTTAAACAACAAATGCAGTATATTATAGGTCGTTTAAACGTGTTGGAAAATCAATCTGTTTCCACGTCGTCCCACGGGTTGATGTAGGTTAGGATTCAGCTGAGCCCACAGGGCAAAGTGGAACGCCTCTAAGCACGCCGCCTTCTAGATTTATACCTCACGATAGCGATGTGACTGATCGTGACGGGACAGCCGTACCCACGGCAGATCTGGAGCTCCGTTGCGTGATAGCGCGGTACCATGAGATCAAACAGATATATTAGTTAACGCGATACGTTTGATTAACACAGCAGTACCATCTAATAAACCGAATTATATTTCTAACCTCGATCTTAGTCTGCACGACATCGAAACGTGGTGCCAAGAGGTAGATCGTGCCAAAACAACTGATAATTGGAGTGATAATGAGTGTTTCTCGGATCGGTTGTTGAAGGGTCGAATTGTTTGAAGGGTGATGCTCGAACATGGCTTAATGAGTGGATCACGAATGATCGTAGTTGGAGTAATTTTAGAAAAGAGTTTAAACCGTTGTGTCCCAAAAACGTTAACGTTGCTAACATTTTGTTTGACGTGATGAATACCACCTCTGATCACTATTCAACATATGCTGATTATGCACGCCGTTCATTACTGCGTCTACGAATCGTTACTGGTTTGAGTGACGAATTAATTTCCGCAATAGTTATTCGGGGAATTACCGATTCACAAATCCGAGCAACTGTAACTAACGCAAAGTTGATGCCTTGTGATTTAGTTGAATTTTTATCAATTTATGTTAAACCCAGTCCTAATACTTTTATTAGCGACACATCCCAAGTTGTGTCTCGTAATCGACGTGACATTTCGAAAGTGAAACGTACCGATTTTAGTAGGAAACGGCGCTTTGATGGTAACAAATGTTTTTCGTGTGGACTCTCGGGACACGTACTTGCTAATTGCCATAGAAGACATTACAATTGATCAAGATAAAGCGGAAACGTGTTCCTTTTGTAAGAAACCTGGTCATAAGATAAAAACCTGTTTTGCTAAAATAAAATCCGAATCTCGAAACGAAAACAACGTTAATTTCTGCTGTGTAAAGAAAAGTACTCGTCAAAACGGTTTCGTAGTTGCTGTCATACAGGGTATACCGGTAGACGTATTGATTGATAGCGGGTCGACCATAACTCTGGTTTTGTCTTCTTTAGTGAAATATTTCTATTGCCCCCGGAAACCGGCCTTTCGCATCTTGAAAGGTATTGGAATTCAGGAGGTAGAGTTGAGTTGAGGTTGAGTCTGATGGGCATATTCCGATAATACGAGACTTGGCGGCGATAATTTAAATAAATTATTGGCCATCATTAGTAAATATTCTAAATATTTTATTACGGGGACAACAACTACGACTGCTAAAACCGGAAGTATGTCCATCAAACTCAACAGCGATGCACCCGTTAACTACAGACCTTATCGTCTTTCACAACCTGAGACGTTACGCGTTCCTAAGATCGTTAGGGATTTACTGGTTAAGGGGATTATACAAGAATCAGTCAGAATTTTCAAGCCCAATTCTTCTTGTTAAGAAGAAAGTTGGTACGGATCGTATGTGCGTGGATTTCCGAAAGCTTAATGAAATCACAATCAAAGATGGTTTTCCCTCGCCACTCATAAATGATCATATAGACCGTTTAGGACGTCATAAATTTTTCACTAGCCTTGACATGGCAACCGGATTTCACCAGATTCCAACGTAAAAAGAATCATTCCCGCGGACGGCTTTCGTTACACTGGAAGGCCACTGTGAGTACTTGAAGATGCCATATGGGCTGGCTAACGCTCCTGTAGTGTACCAGCGCATTTTCTCGAATACTCTTCGTGATCTCATTAATTCTGGTAAGGTCTTGGTTTACATTGATGATGTGCTTGTTTTAAGTAATTTTGTTGATGAGGGTTTCAAAATGTTACGTGAAGTACTCAAAATTTTAACTAAAGCTGGCTTTTCATTAAATTTAAAAAAAATTACTTTTTTGTCCACTGAAATTGAATATTTAGGCCGGTACATTAGTCAGAGTCAGGTACGGCCGAGCGTATATAAAGTTAAAGCTCTTGTTGAAGCTCCTGTTCCTAAAAACGTCAAGCAGGTGCGTCAGTTCTTAGGCCGTGCCGGGTATTTTAGAAAGTATATTTGCATCAAAAGATAGCGTGTATTGTAAGTCTCAAGAAGAAAGGTGTTCGTTTTTATTGGGGCACCGAACAGGAAGCTGCTAGAATAGATGGGATAGAGCACTTAATTAACGAGCCAGTCCTTGCCATTTATGACCCAGTACTTCCCATTGAAATCCATACTGATGCTAGCGCGATTGGTTATGGAGCAGTTTTATTTCAAATACACGAGTCGGGTCAGAAGCGCGTTGTGGCCTATTTTAGTAGCTATATTACTTTTGTGAGCAGACCTCACAGATCGCCTTTTATGAGCAGACCTCACAGCTTGACTTTTGCGAGCAGACCTCGCATATTACTTTTGTGAGCAGACCTCACAGCTAGATATTTGCGAGCAGATCTCGCAGATTGCCTTTTGTGAGCAGACCTCACAGCTTGACTTTTGCGAGCAGACCTCGCATATTACTTTTGTGAGCAGACCTCACAGCTTGATATTTGCGAGCAGACCTCGCAGATTGTCTTTGTGAGCACACCTCACAGCTTGACTTTTGCGAGCAGACCTCGCACATTACTTTTGTGAGCAGACCTCACAGCTTGATATTTGCAAGCAGACCTCGCAGATTGTCTTTGTGAGCAGACCTCACAGCTTGACTTTTGCGAGCAGACCTCGCTATTATTTACATGAGCAGACCTCGTGTAAGCGAGCAGACCTTACATTGCACTACAGTTTTGACAGTAATGTTTTAAGAATCATTTTCTTTGAAAACTCTAGATCAAGAAGGTTTCGAGTCCACATTGACTGAACAACTGACTGAGGAGGATCCGACCATCGACCCATCACACGAGAACGAGGACTTTCTCCTGTCAGGAGAGGCCGTGTTGGAGTAGAGCTAAGAAAAGTGCTGCGGTCCACGCTTCTCCCGAAGCCAACTTCGATGAGGGCGATGGTGAGCGGCGTAAAGCGGGGGATTGCGACGCGTTTAACTTCGGGAAGGGACTCGGTTCGAACTGGACGTACCTTACTTACTTATTTACATACTCGTATACTCTGTAAAAGTAATTAAATATAGTATTATATATTAAATCACTCTTTTAATTCTTTTTAAATTTCCGATTTTCAATTCTTACAATATATGTATATATATATATATATATATATATATATATATATATATATATATATATATATATCGAAGAAGAAACTGTTGAAATGTAAAATGTTACGTGCTAAGTAGAATGAGTTGTAAATGCGGTGTGGTAAATGTATTGAGTTGGAAATGCGAGTAGGTAACATAAAAACAATAGTCGCTAAGAAAACCTGGCCACTTATTATCCTCGTCATATTGTCTGAATGTCAGCATTGTAACGTAGTGATGTGATTATTTACCAACTTATGCATCGTTACAATTTTAGTGCGTCTTCATAGCCACGGTACTTTACCTACGCCCGTTCGCTTCGGTTTCTCTTACAGTTTGTGCGCTACAAGGAAAAATCCGAATAAACATTAGAACATGATATACAGGCTGTTACAGTTTGTATTATAAAAAAGAATTATGTAATGTATTTGTATTTGTACGCGTGCGTACACATATGTATGTGATTTGTATTTTTTAATCTTAACGTTTTATTACAATGTTTACGCGGCGGATTATTCCTGTATATTTACACGAAGCTTAGTGTATCGAAATTTTGTTCCAATAATTGATACTTTATTTTTCGTTTGTTTTTGTTTTTTAGTGGTACTCCGTAATTTCATTATGGTTTTAAATTTAGAGGAAAGGATAGAAAATTAGTAAAATATACAATTTTATTGAATTTCATCTGAATAGTCAGCGCTACGAGGAAAAATCTGAACAAACATTAAAACATGACATACAGGCTGTTACAGTTTGTATTATGTATAAAACAAATTATGTAATGTGTTTGTATTTGTATTTTTTAATCTTAACGTTTTATTACAATGTTTACGCGGCGGGTTATTCCTGTATATTTACACGAAGCTTAGTGTATCGAAATTTTGTTCCAATAAATGATACTTTATTTTTCGTTTATTTTTGTTTTTTTTGGTATTCATCTGAATAGTCAGGTTATAAAAGTTCTATAGTAATTTGTAAAAGTTATTGATGATAAATCCCAAGAGATAAAAACAAAAAAAAACTAGACATTTTTAAAAGTATTATAAAATTGCAAGTATATTTATATGAACTGATGTGTTAAAATTCTACAAAGAGTTTATTAACTTACAAACAAATGTAAATATCGAAAATGTAATACACATTTTTACTTTTTTTACAAATATATTGTAATACTACGCATATAAATAATTTTATCGAATTTTGATTCGATATTATCCATTACACAATTTAATGGAATTTTGATTCAATTATACGATTTCCAGCAACCACAAAGTGTTCGATTGGATTTTGACGCTTTTACAGTTATTTTAACAAAATTTACAGTTATTTTAACAAAATTTACAGTTATGTTAACAAAATTTACATTTTTTTTAACAAAATTTACAGTTATTTTAACAAAATTTACAGTTATTTTAACAAAATTTATAGTTATTTTAACAAAATTTACAGTTATTTTAACAAAATTTACAATTATTTTAACAAAATTTACAGTTATTTTAACGAAATTTACAGTTATTTTAACAAAATTTACAGTTATTTTAACAAAATTTACAGTTATTTTAACAAAATTTACAGTTATTTTAAAAAAAATTACAGTTATTTTAACAAAATTTACAGTTATTTTATCAAGTGCACAATTTACTAAAATTTATCAGACTATAATTCTTGTTTTTAAATTTTGTTTAAAGTTTACAAATATCACAATAGAAATGGACATGTGTGTAATTATTTATCTAGATAAAAAAACTAAAAGAAAATAAAGTTTATCATAAAATTTGTTTGTAATTTGGTGAGATAGGTCTTTTGTTTCATTTGTTTGTAATTTGTTGATAGGTCTGAAGTACATCAATAAATATTAATAGTTTTAGTTTTTTCTTTATTTTGATTAAATTTTATTTTGAAATACTTCACACATTCTTAATTTATTTTTCCCTCAAACCGCTACACAAGTGGCTATCATTGCTTAACTGTTTTGGATTGAACGATAGAATTTATGTTTATAAAATTAGATCTGTTTGTTTATCTATTGACGCAAAATTTGACGTTAAATATTAGTGAAAGTTATGATAAATACCTAAATGAATCGTTTGTAGTTTTCCATTCTATATAACTATAAATATAAACAAATATAGCATATAATAAGGAGTTATGAATAAAATACTTTGTAATATTTATCATAATATAAAAAGCTTTTCTTTATTTCTTTATTTGTGTTAATCTCTGGCTACTTTCAGGAATATTATATGCTATATGTCATTACGCTATGATTCATAGAGATCAAACAGTAACAAAGTGGTGGAAAACTTTATAACCAATTCAATATAGTGGTAAACCAGTTCATTTATTGACTGATCGTCACGAGGTTTCTACCTCCGTCTCGGATAGTCGATATCCTTTTTATAAGGAACTCATTTTATACAAAAATTCGGAATCTTTGATTTAATAGATTCATAATTAAATCAATTCTACGCGGATAAAACCGCGGAACACAACTAGTATAATTATATGTGCTATTTTAGCTAAGCAATTTTACAACACTCTGTATAAGAATGAGACTAAAGCGGATCGCAGACAGCGTGACTATAAAAGGACGACAATCGTACAATGGTAGTCACAATCGCCTTGAACTTCACGCGCTCGTGTTGATGCACAGTGGTTTTAATAATAAATAATATTATTTTTTTTATAATTCGAAAATGAAATTGTTGGTGATTTTTTGTTTCGTGGCCTTCGTGGCTCTGGAAGCAGTTTCGTCCCAAGGAGTTCCTACACGTAAGTAGTCATTTAAAGTTTATTAAAAAAAATACTTATGTAAGGTAATCGGCAAGGGGAAAATGCCTAATGTAACTGGTTTGATAAACATATTATTTAATTCACAATAATTTTTCGCATCGCGTTAAAAGTCGCGAACATCAGTGCCCCCTACTATTGAACGTAAATAATTAATAATAAAAATTACTTAATATGAAATCAATGAAAAAGTTATGTTCTGTTTTTACTAATTAAACAATCCATTAAAGTTTAAAAAGAAAAGCTTGCCAGGTTTTTTACGATCATTTAACATAAATTTTTTATTAAAATATTTATGAATGTCAATATTATGTTTCACGATGTAAATATTTAGTATGTATTATATACAGAATGTCCAGTGGCAGACTTCAAAGTTTGAACAAACATAGTTTCTGAACGCAACACATAAGAGGGGCGCGGGGGGCGTCGTTAGAACCGCAAGCGGTGCGGATGTTTTAGTAGCCATGGACCAATGGAGTAGAAAGCACCGCGCTTTTGCCGTCGAGGCGTACATTTCGAGTGGATTTTCGCTGTCTGTAGCACGCCGTCGATTTAATAATCGTTACAGTATTCGTCGATTACGTGATGGACCATCGATCAACCTCATTCAGTCATGGGTAGCAAGGTTTAGAGCTACAGGATCAACATTAAATAGGCCTAGACCAGGACCTACACCATTGGTAGCCACGGATGAAAATGTCGAGCTTGTTATGGTTTCTGTCGTTGAAAATCCCCGTTTATTACTGCGTACACGTTCATCGATATTGGGAATTCCGAAATCAACTTTACAGGTAATAATGCGAAAAAAGCTCAAGTTCCATCCATATAAAATTCAAATTGTTCAAGATTTACACGATTCTGACTTTGAATTAAGAAAAACTTACGCGGAGGTGATGTTGTTGAGATTTCGTACTGCTACCCGGATGGGCAACACATTCTTTAGTGACGAAGCTCACTTTCACATTGGAGGATATGTGAATAAGCAGAACTTTCGTTACTGGGATGTCCACAACCCAAGATAAATGTATCAAGAGCCTTTACATAAGCCTAAAGTAACAGTCTGGTGTGCCATGTCTGCATCTGCAATCATAGGGCCTTATTTCTTTGAAAACCAACGTGGCCAAACTGTAACTGTGAATTCGGAGAGATATGACCAGATGCTAAATGACTTTTTCAGAGTAGAACTACAGAATAGTCCATCCTTCAACCAAAACACATGGTTCCAGCAGGACGGGGCCGCAGCTCACACTGCTAATGTGTCCATTAATGCAGTGCGGCAGTTATTTCCAGAAAAAAACATATCCCGAAACGGTACCGTACCGTGGCCACCTAGGTCACCCGATTTAAGCCCATGTGACTTTCTCTTATTGGGATACTTAAAATCCGTTGTTTACAAAACAAATCCGAGCACTGTGACACAACTTAAAGAAAATATTCGAGCCGAAGTCAGTAGGATACCCCAGTCGCTCTGCAAACGCGTTTTTGAAAACACGCGTGCTAGACTCGAAGAGTGTGTCAGACTCGATGGGCGCCATTTGGAAAACGTGGTTTTTAAAAAATGAAATCCGCATTTGTTGTTATAAAGTTAAAATAAACCTACTTTGTATTAGAGGTGTAGTTTTTTTTTACAATTTTTCAAACATTGAAATCTGCCACTGGACAGTATGTAGGTGAAATAAATACATAAATATTTTACTTTGTTTGTTTGTTAGGTACTTGTAAATTGTTATAGGTACGCACAAACATTCCTAATAATTGTTGTTCAAGTACATGTTATGCGTAATGTTCAATACAGAATTTGGGATTGAGCTCGTAAAAAGTGGTCCAAAATCTACTTTCTTGACCTTTGCCCATAATTTTATTTTTTATTTAGAGAAATATTTCGAAACAAATGTGCACCCTAGTAGTAAATAGTTTTCCGACGAAACCACGTATATCTAGGTAGATAAAAATAGTTTTCGTAACAGATTATTTAAATTTATACTTTATATATATATATATATATATATGTAGGATTTTGATTGAACAAACGATGTTGCTCTCATAGACATGACTTAGACTAATTTGTACATTATAGTATATAATAAACAACATGTCTTCCTCATTTTCCAGGTAAATGCCCGCCAGGAGAACATTCGGTGCTCTACTGTCCCCGGCAGCATGAGAAGACCTGCACGACGCCTTCGAGCCCCAACTACTCCGGGGCGTGCGACATCCCCGACTGCTACTGCAACACGGGCACCATCAGGCAGAAGAAGGGCGGAAAGTGCATCCCCCCAAGCCAATGTTAGAGCAGCGTAATTTGTAAAATTATAGAAAAAAAATTTGTTTCCAATTTTAAAAAAATGTAATTAAACAAACTCTTTATTATTATTTAAATATCTACCTATATTCCTATGTATGTCCGGATTGAAATATTAAGATTTTTATAAACAACTAAAATAATAATTCATTACATTTATATAATTTTCTATATTATATAATCAATGTGGAAATGAGCACACAATGTTTATTACTAATCATAGCACAAAATACAAAGTGCCTCGAGCTAGACTCTTACCGGTCGATACAGAAAGCGCATTCTCATTTACGGTTGAAGTCGACACGCCATCACGCAACCAAATTTCTTCGTATTTGCTTCTCATATAAAATTTAAATTATATTTTCTTTCGATTAATCCTTCTTAGTCGTTACACTCTTGGCAGAATGATCGTGGTCATCGTGTCAAGTGTGTTGCAGATGAGTGATACCCGCAGGATATGTCGCTATTTCTGTCAGCTATTCTCCGAGTGAGTGTGGAAAGTGTCCATGTCTACCTTGATCTGATGTATTCATCTCATCGAACCTCTCCCAGGTGGTCTGGTATCTTGCACTTTACCCTGTAACACCAGGCGTTTAATACTATCTTTTCTATGTCCTGATCTCTGTCCACAGAATTTTATTATGTGACTTTATACAATGCTAGCCAAATGCTGACTTAATTATCCCTGTTTAAACGCATTAGAAATTTTAAAAAGTTATGGTTTCTGTTTCCGAAATAGTTTCACATCATCGAACACTAAATATTACTTTCGGCTACTTTCGGATAGGCATCCATAGAGACGAGCCCATAAATGTTCTGATTTCATTTTCTCTCCTATTAAAGATGACCTAAGTAACTTCAGTTCCAATTCTAAAATAAGATCTTCAAATCATATCCTACTCAAAATAAAGCGCTATTCAAAACAATTATTTTGATATATAAACAAAACATAAACTGCGATATATAAACAAAATATAAACTGCGACATATAAACAAAACGATAATATAAACAAAATATAAACTGCGATATATAAACAAAACGATAATATAAACAAAATATAAACTGCGATATATAAACAAAACGATAATATAAACAAAATATGTACTGCGATAAATAAACAAAACGATAATATAAACAAAATATGTACTGCGATAAATAAACAAAACGTTAATATAAACAAAATATAAACTGCGATATATAAACAAAACGATAATATAAACAAAATATAAACTGCGATATAGAAACAAAACGATAATATAAACAAAATATGAACTGCGATAAATAAACAAAACGATAATATAAACAAAATATAAACTGCGATATATAAACAAAACGATAATATAAACAAAATATAAACTGCAATATATAAACAAAACGATAATATAAACAAAAATGAACTGCGATAAATAAACAAAACTATAATATAAACAAAATATAAACCGCGATATATAAACAAAACGATAATATAAACAAAATATGTACTGCGATAAATAAACAAAACGATAATATAAACAAAATATGTACTGCGATAAATAAACAAAACGTTAATATAAACAAAATATAAACTGCGATATATAAACAAAACGATAATATAAACAAAATATAAACTGCGATATAGAAACAAAACGATAATATAAACAAAATATGAACTGCGATAAATAAACAAAACGATAATATAAACAAAATATAAACTGCGATATATAAACAAAACGATAATATAAACAAAATATAAACTGCGATATATAAACAAAACGATAATATAAACAAAAATGAACTGCGATAAATAAACAAAACTATAATATAAACAAAATATAAACCGCGATATATAAACAAAACGATAATATAAACAAAATATAAACTGCGATATATAAACAAAGCGGTAATATAAACAAAATATAAACTGCGATATATAAACAAAACGATAATATAAACAAAATTATTTTACATTAAAATATTTATTTATTTTGTTTAGCTTTTATCTAAAGCGTCTACTAGCAAAATAGTTTACAGATCAATATTTATTAATAGACATATAACAAACAATAATTGACGCACGCATATTTTACTAGGGAACCTGAATAACTATCAAGTACGAGTTACATTTGGATCGGTGTGTACCTGTGGCTATTAATAATCAAAGTTTTTTTAAAGACACACACACACTCACACACACGCACACACACACGCACACACACACGCACACACACACGCACACACACACACATATATATATATATATATATATATATATATATGTGTGTGTGTGTGTGTGTGTCTACATGTATGTATGTACATATATGTGTGTGTACGTATAAATTTAAAGAACTACGAAGTAAATAAATATAAATGATCTCAAAAAATCTGCAAAAAAACCATACATAAGTACAATTCAGACCAAATAAGAAAATCATTACTTCGCGAATAAAAATTTCTCATTTTTTTTTGTTACTTCCGTCGAAAATAAAAATTATATAAAATTATAGTTGACGTCAATTTTTTCTGATTGGTGATTAGAAACAACATACATTTTACATAATATACAACTAAGGTTTTGTAAAGAAAATTAGCATTATTTTTCATGGAAACTTTGCTATTACTCATTTTACATCCTTTTTTTTAGTTCATTAATGAGATAATCGAAAATGGGTTTTACCCATCCACACTTCTAATTCAGCCATTAATTTATGGTTAATGGCTGAATTGTTAGCGTTCCCATATTTCATGACGACGAAAGAAAATTCATAATCAAGCAGCACACCCGACACTCCATGTTAGCAACACCGATTGAATTGCTTACACTTTTATATACGTACTCGCCTATCCGTATCCGTATGTGTGTGTGCGTAAATTAATTAGGGCGAGCGGATCACTATCCCACAACCCATACAGTATTGTGGTACACTTTATGACAAAACTATAACACCTCTAAATTTGAAATTTAACAAAATAATTTAAGGTCATATCTAGATTTGTTATCTATAGTCATTTGTTATCTATTGTATTTAAACCTTTTACTAAATTATGAAAAAATACGAAACAACGATGCGTAATACTAGCATATGCTAGTATTACGCATCGTTGTTTCGTATTTTAGCAGTTACTAGCGCCATCTATTATAACATTACGGAATTAATAGCATGTAGATGTTTCATATTTCCAGAATATTTAATATCAAAATTGAAACGTGATGTGTGAATGTTTTTATTAACTAGACTGTTACTAAAGTCATCTCTTAGAAAATTACAGAATTAATAGGGCGTGCAGATGTGTAATATTTCGTGACAAAGCGTTTACTAACAAAATCGAAATGTGATAAGTGGTTGTTTTTATATTGTAAATTAATAGATAGTAAATTGTGGAGGTTAAATAACCTACATAAATCAAATAAAACAAGATATAGAAAGGTACTGAACTATGAAATTTTGGATGTAAGTACCTGTTTAAGATATTTAATATATATTAATATCTGAAGTTAGATTAATATTTTTCACTTAATTTTTAATGAGATGAGTTTTAAAGTTAACAAATACTTTAAACTTTAATAAACTTTATCTTTTAATCCAAAATCCATCTCAATTTCGTATTAACAAGTACAATTTTTATTGGCCCTGTTTTTTTACCTGTTTCTACTGTTCAGATTTATTATTTTTCACGTAATGATCATATATCTACAATAATATTTTATTGCAGTTTCACGTAATGATCATATATCTACAATAATATGATCATTACGTGAAACTGAATCGACCTACTTTTAAAAAAATCAAAGTAAGTTTTTTAAATTTTTTTGGACCATACAGAACAAATTATGAGTAAATTTAACCACCTTCCGCTGTTGAGATTTTTTTAAACATCTGTAATGAAATAGTTTTAAACATTTTATATTTGTTGTTGTCACAGCGAAATACCACGAAGGATTACTTTATCTGGTCGTAAAGAACGAGATAATAACCGTTCTTTGATGTCTAATTCAAAAGAACGTCAGAAAAGAATTCGAGATTCTGAATTATATTTTTATTGAGAAAATGCTCATTTTTTAAATATGCCGCTAACTTACAACCAGAAAAAAATGGAATTGACACATTGCAACTTATATCATCGTCGTTTGTTTGACATTGAACAAAATTGACTTTGTACTCTTTGTCACAAATATCAAGCAGAAATGAAATCAATGAATTATCCATAGACAATAATATGGATCTTGGACCACAATATGGTGTTTTAAAAAACATACCAACTACAATTCATAAGTCGCAAGGTTTAACATTAAAGTAGTTGTAGGTATTGGAGAAAAATAATTTTTTTTTGGTTTAACATATGTCACGTTTTCAAGAATAAAAACATCAGAAGGATTAGCATTAAATAAAATATTTTCCTACGATGGATTATGTAATATTACAAACTCACATATGTTAAAATGTAGGAGGCGAGAAGAAATTCGTATGCGGAATTCAAGGTGTTACTTAAATGAAAATTGTTAAAGGAGTAACTATTGTTTCTTTAACAGTAACTAATGTACCATAATTTTGCCTAACTGTATTGTAAAAAGAATATTTAAACATTTCCAAATTTTTATTTTGTTTTGTTTTTATAATTGTTACTTGACAGATTATCCGAATTTGCAATATTTACAATTAGTATATATTAATATAGTGATTTCTAAAGTTATATCTACGGACTTATAATTTTATCGATATTAAACAAACTGGTTATATGAACATGCATTTAAATGAGTAATCAACCAGAGATAATGCTTTGGATGGTGTTGGAACCGTCGCACATCCTAGGCTGTGTAATAGAGATATCATCCACATGATCATCTGCAAATATATCCAAAGCACTACAGAAACGCGGCAGTCCCAACTGCATCCTGAAAGCATTATTATAATGGACACGTATTAATTAACTCGCCAGCACTCACAAAGCCATGCTTTTGCTAGCGTAAGGTTGTCAGCAGTATGCAGACAAAGAATATTTACTAATTCTACATATCGGCCTCCATCGTTGAGGGCAATCGCACCAATCGAGCGAGTTGACGCTATACGCCAGTAACATAGCTGTTTCGCTTTCTAACCAATAGCGTCAATCGAATGACTGTCTCGATAGCACGCTGGTGTAGTAACTTTGTACTGGTGCGCACGTCTTTATTATCACCTTATTGTAAAAATGTAATTAAAAAAATAACTATTTTACACTATCCATCGAATTGTGTAAAAGTGGTTTGACTTGGCGTAGATCTTGAAAAGGAAACAATTCTTAAATAAAAATAAATTTTGTTTGTTAATAAATATGATACACTGAAATATTATCTTTGGTGTACTTTTGACTTGATTAGATTTGCTTCATGTGAAAGATATTTTAATATTCAATATAACAAGCCTATGACCGACACTACAGGGATACGTTTTCCAACCATACCGCGTTAAAAAAAATAAACAATGACTTTTAAGAACAGTTTGAAATTTAAAACTGCTCAGTGACATGTTTGTAGACACCAAATTATAAGTAATAACCAAATGACTTGGTGATATAAAACAAAATTATTTACAACAAACAAAAAAGGGAGACAAAAAATCTTTTAACGTTATTGATTTATTGCTTTCTAAGCAATCGTAAATAGCGCAATAATGGACCGTTATATTCGATTATTGTAAATAGTTATCAGCTAGACTGAATTACACAAGTTAAACTCAACCAAACATCGCAAAATCGAATAAATCACACGCGCGTGTTACAAGCGGCAACCTAGGAACGCGTACCTTTGATCGTACCCTTTATCTGCCGGTGACGTTAAACTGGCGAGGGGAGGCAAGTGTCGCTTCTTTACGCAGTAATAGTATTTTTGGTCAAGCTGTGGTAGTAACTATGTACGTCATATCATTTTCTAAATAAAATTCAGACTAAGATAGAATGTACAAATACATCGTCGATTTTCCTATGAAACTATTTATCAAAGGGGATATTAAATATACTTGTTACAACATATTAAATACGAAAAATTATACTGAAAAGCACAGTTATGAACCTCAGGAAAAAAAGCAACGACTAATATCTACAAACAGATATACAGTTTATGAAGATATTTAAGCACAAAGCACGGTTGCCATCCCGTGACAGATTTTATTTTGCCAAAAAATTTTCTTCTTGTATAAAACTTATAACTGTGGTCAGGAAAAAGCAAATTTTCCATGGAATATTTCCACTGTGCAATGTATGCTTCATAAAATGGAATATAAGTGGTAAAAATGTTTAAATATGTTTGATATGATATGATGATATTAGAAGGTGACTTTATTTTCCGTAAATATTTACAGCATTAATTTCTATGTGACATTATGATATAGACAATAATTTGCAGACAATAATAATGCATTAACAATCGCAAATAAAGACGAAAGGTTAGGTCAAGGTTATCACTACATATATGTTAATAAGTTTTCCGCAAAATTAGGCATAGAACGTGGTACAATAATCTGATCACATAAAACAGAAGCATCAGTTTTATACTAGATAATTTATATAAAATGGTGTCACTATCACAGAGTTGAATAAAACTACGAAAAAAGTCTGAACAACTTAACAGAATAACTCAATGAAATAATGCTAATTATTTTTATCTGTACATGGCTCCCTCATACCATAGCAGTACGTAGTCAGGTTAAAATTACTTAAAATCAGACTTAGAAAGCTATAAGGAGATTTCCTAGGTATGGGTTTGCCCACTGAATGTAAATTCGCATAACGAATATATTTTAACACAGTTTTTTCAAAATATTCTTCGCCCGATGTGCTATTTTTAAAAAAAACTTCATTTCTTTTTCTTCAACTTCAAACTTTCAGATTCATTTTCAGGATTGCGTAGCCAAACCAGGAGCCCTTATATTTCCACCATGGCCGTCCGTATGTATGTGTTATTTGCAAGCTATAGATTACTGCTACGCAGCTGAAATTTGTCGTATATATATGTATATATATTTATATATATATATATATATATATATATATATATATATATATATATATATACACATATATATATATATATATATATATATATATATATATACACATATATATATATATATATATATATATATATATATATATATTAAAAGGAAAAGTATCACCTGTAATAAGTTCATAAAAACTTCATACAAATGACTTAAATAAGACAAAAGTTCCTGTCAATGATTAAAATCAGACAAACGTTCTTATCAAAAAATATTTTATTATCTATTAACTGCAAAGGACAGTACACCATTACGCTAATTGTGTAAATACGTATGAAATAAAGAACGATAAGAGTAATTTAATATAGAAGTACAGTTGACAGCACTTTGGATTTTGACTCGATCTTAACGGCCTGAGATTTACAGTTCAACTCTAAACCTTGTTGTACTGTGGACTGTAACTATACTATATATTTTATCTATTAACCGAAAGAGGACAGTACATCATTACGCTAATTGTGTAAATACGTATGAAATAAAGAACGATAAGAGTAATTTAATATAAAGGTACAGTTGACAGCACTTTGGATTTTGACTCGATCTTAACGGCTTGAGATTTACAGTTCAACTCTTAACCTTGTTGTACTGTCGACTGTAACTATACAAAATTATTGTTATTATTTAAAAACAAAACCATTTCATGCAAAGGCGAAATTCTATATAAATATACGTCAGACTCACTTTGAAATCAGATCTAATATCTTTTAAAACTTTAAGGCTATCATCTCTTCTGCCTACTTTTTTACATTAAACTGTAAAATATATTTTTTTTTTCTAGTATTATACTTGAAATATATTTCTTGGTACTTAGCAAAATTTAAAAGTCACTCATTTTTTGTCACTAGAATTCGCAGAATAACCATTGTAGAACACGTTAGCAAAATGACTGCGTATGGTTAAACGATGACATTTTGCGAAGTTTTGACTTTTTTAATTGTTACTCTGCTTCATATATGTAATATTATATTTTTACTTATTGTTATGTGTAATATTATATTTTTTAGTTGTTCTGTGTAATATAATGTTTTTAGTTGTCGTTGCTCTACTTAATATGTGTAATATTATATTTTTTAATTGTTGTTCTGTGTACTATTATGTTTTTAAATGTTGCTACTCTACTTAACATGTGTAATATTATATTTTTTAGTTGTTGTGTGTATATTATGTTTTAAATTGTTGTTATGTGTAATATTATGTTTTTAATTGTTGTTACTCTGCTTAATATGTGTAATATTAATTTTTTAGCTGTTGTTGTGTGTAATATTATGTTTTTAATTGTTGTTACTCTGCTTAATATGTGTAATATTATCTTTTTTAGCTGTTGTTAAATGTAATATTTTGTTTTTAGTTGCTGTTACTCTGCTTAATATGTATAATATTATATTTTTTAGTTGTTGCTACGTGTAATATTTTGTTTTTAGTTGTTGTTACTCTGCTTAATATGTGTAAGTAATATTATGCGTATTATGTAGTTTCGGTTTTATATTGTTCCTTGGCGCTATCGTATTGAATTTTGTTTTTATCATTAGGTTCTTCATAATATCATATGTATTATTTTAAATAATAAACAAAAGGAAAAAAAATATTGTTATTATTTATAAAACTATCAAAATATATTGAAGGAATTTTTTTATAAACCAATTTTTTGTAGTTTTCTTTATTCAGCTTAAAATGACGAATCACATCTTCGACAAAAATGAAGCAAAAAAAACATAAAGCTTACACTGTGACTCCCCGGCTGATCTTATTAGCCATATTGAATTTTGAAAAAGGTTTTCTGACAGTTTTTATAACTTTATTTTTCTAGAAGTGTCAGAATTTGACATAATAAATGTATTGAAGAGATTTTCCTAAAAAAATGATATTTTTTAATATTGAACTTTGAAAGCAATTATCTCGGAAAATTTAGAAAAACATCTTCGTACTTAGCTGCATAAATAGCATAGCAATCATAACTATCCGTAGGATATAGCTATCACTTTCTGGGGCTTCGAGATATTAAAATGTTTTTATGATGTACTAAAATAAATAAAAGAATTAAAAATTCAAGGTACTAAATTAATACGTGTGTTTCAGACTTAGAAAACTACTGAGACTCGTAGTAAATGAGCAACGTTTATTAATTATACTAAAGCTATTGTAACTTACTTATTTTGTATGAAATTTACTTCAGGCTTAGAAAACTACTGAGACGCGTAGTAAATGAGCAATTTTTATTAATTATTCTAAAGCTATTGTAACTTACTTATTTTGTATGAAATTTACTTCAGGCTTAGAAAACTACTGAGACTCGTAGTAAATGAGCAATGTTTATTAATTATACTAAAGCTATTGTAACTTACTTATTTTGTATGAAATTTACTTCAGGTTTAGAAAACTAAGCAAACTGTGGTGGATTTATTAATACGAGAGCAATCCCTTAGCCGCCAACCTCGAAGAATCGAGTGGGAAAAATAAGTAGTTACATTGTTAAACTCTTAATGATTGTTAAACGCTAATTAATGCTACTTATGAAACAAAATATGGATATTTAACTACATATAAAACATAATTATCAATAATGAAATAAAAAAAAAGCAAAACAGGTTGAAAACAGGATGTGGAAAGCATAAGGCTGACGATCTGCCGATCACTATAGGTAATACAATTTCAGACGACTTTCAAACACAGACAATGAGTGAGCATTTGTATATTAGTATTCAGTCATCAGTATATCATTTGTATCAGTATATCGGTTGCTCCCATAAGCTAGCAACATCGTGACAGTGACGCGATGGATTCTCCATAGAAGCAATTAAATTTCAAGTAACTTGGAGTTATTAGACCATCTGACGGGGGATCCGATCCGAGTTATTAGACCATTTGACAGAGGATCCGATCCGAGTTATTAGAACATCTGACAGAGGATCCGATCCGAGTTATTAGACTACCTGACACAGGATCCGATCCGAGTTATTAGAACATTTGACAGAGGATCCGGTCCGAGTAATTAGAACATCTGACAGAGGATCCGATCCGAGTTATTAGACCACCTGACAAAGGATCCGATCCGAGTTATTCGACCATCTGACAGAGGATCCGATCCGAGTTATTAGAACATCTGACGAAGAACAACGACAGAGGATCCTCTCGTTTTCAGAACATAATTCAAGGACGTGGGTTGACACCTATTGGAATCTTGATAGGAAGTATGAAGGCGTAACGGAATTATTAAGAATATTGTACAAAAAATACAGGAGACGGAGTTCCCATAGGTCACGAGTACATTTAAGTAGTGACCGTTGCTCTGATATTTGGTAATTCAAGGCCGAAGATGTATCGAATGTACAGGTTTTACAACTGCTCAAATTTACTGGATAATTATTAATTTAGCTTAGAATAATATTTATAACTTATTTTTATATGATTATGAATCATTTAAAAATAATAGGACACTTTTTTATGGTTATTAAAACGCGCTAATCTTTTAAATTACGAACCAAAATGAAACATTGCGCTGAAAATCGTGGCGATATCTGTCATCAGATGTATTTTCTAGGATTTTATTTTCAACGATATCATTCGATTATGTTGAACATTTTGATTGACAGGAACTTTGACACCAAACTTGTATGAGGTACTCAAAGTTCTTTCAAATTAAAATATAGTCCTGTTATGCCCCCCCTCTCCCCCAAAATATAAGAAAAGAAAAATATTCTGTTCAACTGGACGTGGGTTAATATAATTTTTTAACCACTTTGCTAAACAAACGAGTACTTTCTTCTCTCTCACACGCCGCATGTCTTGTTTATTTTTATAATCATAATATTTTTTTAAAAAATACTAGATATTAATATGTGATACCTATACGTAACCAATCTTTTCTTATTGTGTATTGCCATTAACTGAATTGTATGAAATTAAAAGCTGCAGTAAAGTTTTATAAATGTATATGTATATATATATATATATATATATATATATATATATATATATATATATTTATATATATATATATATATATATACATATACACCTGTGTGTGTTATTCACAATTAAATGAAACTACGTGATGTAGTATTATTTCTACTTTCTTTGAGTTCAGGTGGTCGCCTTGCTATTTTTGCTAATAGCCCATATCTTTGCTTATATCCCATCTGAAGATGTTGTAATACAACGAAACCTAGGTCGTGGTAAAGAACTTAAAGAAAGTAGAAATAATACTACATCACGTAGTTTCATTTAATTGTGAATAATGAATTTCTGCAAAATTAACACCAATAGTATGTTACGCTTTTGTATACGTTACCTCACATCTCTGGTGTTTATAAACCAATTTGGTGATTCCTTTTTAATTGGAAATGGACACCCACGTGTATATATATATATATATATATATATATATATATATATATATATATATATATATAAATTTGACGCAGGAAACAGTGGCAGCACGGACAGGTGTATTCTCAATATCCGGTAAAAGGTTATCTTCGGTGACAAGAAAAATGCGGAATCATTTTCGGTGGAAATAAAATATATATACATATGTATATATATATACATATATATATATACATATATATATAAATTTGACGCAGGAAACAGTGGCAGCACGGACAGGTGTATTCTCAATACCCGGTAAAAGGTTATCTTCGGTGACAAGAAAAATGCGGAATCATTTTCGGTGGAAATAATACATATATATATATGTATATATATATATATATATATATATATACATATAATATATTAAGTGGAATAAAAAGATCTACATGTGTAAATGATAAAACATTTTGAGGGACTTCACCTGTACCGCGTACAGAAGTTACTGCGCATAAGGAAAATTCGATATGGGGCTTCCTTACACAACGCATTGCAAATCGATGCTATATGTTTGGTTTTTTCTAGTAATATACTAAACCAAACAGGATAGTTTTGATTTCTTGTCACGATAGACGTTTTAAGTATGAGTATAATTTATGCTGTAGGAATTCCTTATCACCATATCAATAATTTTTGAAGTGAAACTTCTTTGGGTACAATGGGGCTAAAATTTCAAAACCGATTTTCGTGCGACGTTTTTATGCAACGTTTAGTTGTAACATCTGAATGTAACGAAGCTATGGCACGAATAATGATAAATAGGTACTTAGCTAACGACCGAGAGAGACAAATTAAAACAATAGAATAAGATAAGAAGTATACGCATGGCGAAAACAAACAAATATGGCGTTCAATACTGCTATCAGCTGTTTTGTACTTATGTGTGTCAAAAATAAACTGTCAAAATGTCGATTTATTTATCTATTTATTATTGATTCGTTACTAATTTTTCTAACAACAATTGTACCTATTTATTCAGAAAACTGCAATGAACCCGCACATATAGTTGTCACAAATATAATTTACAGCAGGAGCAATATACCCCAACTTCCTTCAGCTGCATTTAGTCGTATTCTGGTACTGGCATTACGGTTATTATTTTAATTGGCAATTGTCTATATAAATTTATATGAAGATTTTATTACATGTATGACATTTTATTAATTTTTCGGAATGTGTAGTAGTAAAATCTTCTTATTCAAATTTAGTACAATTTATGAACTTACACAGTATATTTTTAAAGAGAAACTTCTTTGGGCGCGATGAGAGAAAAATTTGAAGATTGTAACGCCTTTCATGCAACGTTATTGCAAAGTTTGTGACGTCTGAATGTCACGAATTTATCGAAAGAAGTACGGAAAATAGGTACTTAGCTAACAACCGAAAGAGATAGATGAACGTAATGGAATAAGAAGAGAAGTGTACACATGTACGAAAACAAATAAAAATGGCGCCCACTGTACTGAAAGAAGTATCAGCTGTTTCGTACGTTATGTGTGTCAAAAGCAAGCTGTCAAAATGTTGTCCATTTATTTATCAATCTATGATTGATTTATTAGTAATTTTGCGTGTATTTTATCCGTTACAAGACTAACTACATATGTGCATAACTTATTCATTAATCCACAATGAACCCGTACATAAATTAGTCTATATTATATATAGTATACATATATATATATATATATATATATATATATATATATATATTTACATTACAATTAAAAATTAAACTCATTTGTCCATCTTTTGATTAATCGAATTACATAAATTATTAAATTTAATTATTTTATAATTCTTGGGTTTCAAAAATGTTTCTTCATGTCTTTTAAAATATTTCTCTCTCCCACTCTCTCTCTCTCTCTCTTTCAGTGGTTTTGCTTACGTTATGCTTACGTTACGTTTTAGTTATACTTACAATTTAAAAGTCTGGGAAATTCTCCAATATCTTTACTAGCAACTGAATTTCGGTAAATAAGGAACAAATAACTTATGCAAATTTTACAAAGAGAATTTAAGGTGTTCATGAATTGCGTTTAGCGCAGAAACCAAGTGAAGCAACATGCTCTTGAATAATGGGTGATGGTATCCACTGGAAGAGCCAAGAATCGGTTTCAAAAATTCAAAGAAGTTAATTTTCAATTTTGCGATAATCCTCACCTACATTAAATTTTTTAAAAATGATAAAAAATATTGAGCGCGTGCAACTCAGTACATGTGATAGAAGTGAAACTTCTTTCGTGATGTAAAACTCAATTTGTAAGTATTTAGTAAGGAGTAAAACGGCATAGAGAAAGATAAATAAATATTAATTGGCTCTAAATATTGCTCGCGGCTGAAATACATACAGCTTATGCGCATATGTACACTTCAAAATTGTGAACAATAAATAAATTGTGCTAAATATTAAAAAAGAAATTTAATCACATGTTCAATCAACTCAGTACACGTGGGAGAAGTGAAACTTCTTTGGCGATCTAAATTTCGATTTATAAGTATATAGTAAGGGGTAAAACGGTAAAGAAAGAGGAAAAAAGAGGAAAATATTCTAAAAGACTTGAAGAAAAATGTTTAAAATATTTATTAAAAAAACTTTTAAAACTTTTTTTTAATATTATTTGAAACGATTTTGATTCCTTAATAAATCACATTAAGCACTTTATGGAATTCTCGGTGACCCTTTCTCTACCAGCTCCTGATGAAAAAAAAAGTTGCTCAATGGCGGGTTATGCATACTGGATGCGTGTGTACTGATTATGTATTTGATGAAGACTAAACAGAGATTGATGCTGATGAAGTTGTATCTAAAAATATATCTTTAAAATTCAGGAAATTCTAGAAATACTGTCGATTATTTCAAAAATATTTTGTCTTTTTAACTTTATGACTAAATATCTAATAAGATTGTTATTCTATCCGATATTAGTGACTTTAACAAAAGAAAAAAATAAATGAAAACCTTTATTTTCAAAGAATACAAAGAATCATTTATACAATAGTAAACCATTTAACGACTCTCAAACTGTTATGTATAAGTGTAAAGTTTTAATTGTTTTAAAGGTTAATAAATATGACTACGGGACTGTGATATTATTACACTAAAGGCGTTAAATATTAGGTTACCTCACATAACAACATATTTCTGAAAATTTAGTCGTAAAATATAGAATTATATTCAATATTTAATTATAGTCGTAAAATAATTTTTAGTGGGAATACACGAATAATTTTAATCAATTTCAAAAAAGACACGCAAAATTACAATTTAAAAAAATTTACATTTCGACATTAAACAATTTTTGTCAATATTTTTTTTTCATAAATAACGCCTTTATGCATTTTGAGCTGGGAAAAAAATATATTATTATACAAATTTTATATACAGGACGTTTCGTTAGTTTTTGAATTTTTCACAAAAAATGGCTTCTACGATTGACGTGAAACTTCTATCGTGACGCAGGCTTTCCTTCCAGACCTTTAAGCCTTTGCACTGTATATTATAGTGCGTCTCCACTCACCCTAATCTTTTAACCACGTATATTTGATATAAATCTTGAAAAAATTACGATAATAACATTTAGTAAAAAGGTAAATTAAAATAATGTTATTCCTGTGAAATACATTTAATATAAACAAACAAAAAAACACCATGATACAAACAATATTAACTTTTATAAATATTTTAATAATAATAATATTTACCCATAGATATTTAGAATTTTATTTGTACTTAAGTGTGTCTATACCCGAATAATATCATATTACGAATTTTACCCTAGCTAATAAATTTATTTAAATTTTTGGTATAGTTTTTATTTTGTAAATAGTCAAAATCAATATTTAAAAAAACAGCTTCGTGATGTCTTTGCAATTACGGTACTAGCATTTACACTATAATATACAGCTATAACGTGACAAGGATAATAGTTTTATTATAGTTCAATAATACCTGTAACGATGCTAAATTCTATAGAGGTTTTGAACCGCATCCGCGCGAAGCTAGTACCGGTTGCCAGCGAAAATTTTTTTCAGCTTTTCTTAAGATTAAAAAAAAGTGGGATATACCATGAAATTACATTATCCTTTTGTTAATTGTAAGAAAACACCTAAAAATAAAACATAGTTAAAAACAGTAGAGAGTGCAAGGAGATTCGCACAAAAGGGATGTCGAGAACAAACACCGAGCACGGGAAAATTAAATCATTTGACAATCAACAATTGGTTATAAAAATTAAATCATTTGACAATCGACAATTGGTTATAAAAATTAAATCAATTGTCAATCATTGTGAAAATCAGCAAACTTCTATTTTAATACTTGTCCAATCGATAGAAAAAAAGAATCACCAAGATCGGTCAAAAATTAAGACATCTAGCGTGTCCACGTACGTACTTACGTACGTGCGTACGGACAAACGGATGGAGGTGCTTATATGATGTCATTTTTGAAAAATAAATTTAGAATTTAATAAATGTTTCAAAAATAAAAAAATGGCGTCATTTTTTAGAAGAAGATCTCCTCTTTCCAAAAACCTGTATCAATGGTTGATCATTTGTAAAATTACTCAAATTATGATTACTTTCATTGTCGAAACTCAAAGCTCCCGCACAATTCGATAATACAGACACACCCGCAAAACATACAATTAAATGACCCCTTTAAAAGTGGTGTTTCATTAATTTCTACACATAATTACAAAAACGATTATCTTAAAAACAAAATAAAAAACATTTCTCGAACAAATAAAGAAAATAACCGGCTTTGTAATGAAATAATTTCATTAAAACACGCTGTATGTGAACAACGTTATTGTAGGAAAAGGACGGCGATAGTATTTAAACAAAGCGGGTATCGAAACATTCCACATTTGAGTTTGGCACTTCATGAAGAGCGCAGTTCATTTACTTATATTTTTATTAGTCAGTTTAAACTTACATTTTAAAATGAAATTGCTGGCTGTTTTCTGCTTTTTGGCGCTCGTGGTTTTCGATATAGCGACCTCGCAGGATACGGGTATACCCACACGTGAGTATAAAATGTTTCTATTAATTGTTTTTTAATTATTTTATTTTAGTATTTATCAACTTGCTTTATATATTGTTTTCCATGCAAACTTCAACTGCTGTTGCTATGATATTTTATTTGGATTTTTTTTATTAATAATAAATTTAGACTTAACGAATATTTTAATCCTTAATATTTACACAACAAAAATTATGATGTTGTTTCTTTTTTATCTTTACTTAAGCTGATACTCTAAGAAGGATATGTTTTATAAATTTTCTTAAATAAGTTCAATGAACTCAATATCTTTTCCGTAGCTCATTTCCATTTATACCATATTAGCTATTACTATGCAAAATAGATATTCGACAACGGAAGCCACTTATCGTGTGTGTATATGTATGTATGCATATACCGACTAGCTGAATATATATATATATATATACATCTAGTCATATAGTCCGACATCGAGCACTGCCGTATCAATCGCAGATAGCTATTACATCGATTTTTGAATAGATGGTTGGTCGACGCATCTTTTATTTTTAATGTATTGTATGTATAACTATTCCAAAAATAAACAATGTAATAGCAAAATATAGAACTAAGCCAAGACATAAACAAATTTACATTTAAGGGACCACATTTAAATAGCCAACATAGACATGAATGCAGAACTGTGCGATCTGTATCTTCTGTAGACTCAAAAATAAGAGAAAGACAGCAATTGTTGACGACTAACTTTGTCTCTTTCGTCAGCAATCAGGGATGTATTGGAAATTAGTTTAGCATTCATCATAAACAATATTCACATATTACTTTATGTCTTTGGTTTTATAATACGTACTTAAGTTTTGCAAAGTATGAAGAACGATATTTTTAATTTATTTTATTTTATTAATTTGATAAACATTACAAGGATAATGATAAGTTCATGTTTGGAATGAGAGTGGCAAAGTGATTAAAAAACCTTTCTGGTCGTTTTATGAGTAAGGTTTAAATAGAATTATTTTCGTATTTTGATTCGTATTTGACATCCATAAGCAACATTGTACAAAATAAATAAATTTTTCATACTAATATTAAATTTAATAATTTATCTATTATTATATATTTCAAAACTTAAATAAACAATGATTATATATTTTGGGAATAAGTGATTTAAAAATTAAATACTGGGCGGATAATTTGCTTAATATATTTTAAAAAAGAATGTTTCTCTATGAAAGAGTACGGTTAAAAAAAGATGTTCTTTCGATATATTATTTCGCTAACCAGGTAATATGTTAGAAGCCCTCAAGGCAATAGTTTTTTAAGATCATGCTTGTGGTAGGTATTTATCCAATTTTTCAAAACACACATCTCCGATATATCAAAGATATTGTTGCTTATATTACTGGTTTTCTATATTACAAACTTATAAAACCGTGGTATCTTGGATTGATCAGAAGAATATATTACTGGTTTTCTATATTACAAAAAAGAAGAAGAATATATTGCTGGTTTTCTATATTACAAACTTATAAAACCGTGGTATCTTGGATTTATCAGAGGATATATAGCCTTTGATGGCGCGGCGCACCGCGGAGACACGGGTTCGACTCCCGGCCGCTTGTCGAGCTGGAGTGTACCAGTGTTCTGAATGGCTGTAACAAAATTCCTCTTCGAATTAAAGCCGCCACATGTATCAATTGCATACATTAAAGTACATAACGACATATTTTTAAATTGATATTGTCAAATATACTATAAGAGAATAAATTCTATAAATTATTTTCTTATAAATTAAAAAATGGTATTTATATCCAATACATCCCTGGCATTTGGCGAAATATATGTCGCTATTCGTCAACAATGGCTATCTCACTCTCTCATTTTTCGATCGCGCAGTTCAGTCTTTATGTCTATAATTGTCGCTGTCTCTCTACTCTATGATTGTATATAAATGGCTACGTGTTGACGTAACGTTCAATTCAATTCAAGATACGTAAAATTCAAGATTCCTGAAATCAGTTTGCGCTTCAATTGAATACTTACTAAGTATAAAAAAAATTCTGGTGTGCACTTATGATCACACGATAGAAGTGAAACTTTTAATTTTAAAAAATATATATATATATACATATATATATATATATATATATATATATATATATACATATATATACATATATATACATATATATATACAAAGAGGAACGAATAGGACAAAAAAAGACGCTTTTCGTTGTCTATAAAGAAATGAAATGTTGAAATAAAACGTAAAACACGCCCTTTCTCTAATTGAGTGCAAAAAAATATTACACGTAACTCTTTTTAACACACCCAATACTTGCCTGGAGCGCGGTGCTTACCCGGGTAGCTAGATGTTTTCACAGCTGTTCGCGGGTTATTTCCCCGAGCTGGCTGAATAATGTGCGCAAGTATCATGTATACAAAAAAGATGACAAATAATTATGAATATTATTTTCAATTTTCTGAAAAAAGTCATCTTTTATCATTTTATTTTATCGACAATCAACTAATTTTCAGTCAACGAATAACGTCTTTCTTTGAACGACATTTATTCCTTTTTTTGACCCGACATTATACCTCCCTGTATATATATATATATATATATATATATATATATAATATATATATATATATATATATATATATATATATATATATATATTGCAGAAGTAAAACGATCAAATTGTTCACTTTCATTTCTATAGAAAGTAGAATATTATCAATTCAATAAGGGCTTTCTTAAACTACGTTTAGACTACTACACATGGTGTATACACTCAATGTATATATCGAGTATCTGTATATAAACCACCGTCTGCGCTTGCGACATCTATTACGACACTTTGTTTAGTGTCGCAACACCGAAACCGTCTCATAGTGTGAACAACCAGACATTAATATTAGACATTGTGTCGCAATTAGTGTCATAGTCTATACGAGTTTTAATTATATGATTGGAAATTGATAAAGTAAGCATCTAGCAATGTAAAAATACATATATTTATTTCTCTGTAAAAAAAACTGCCATGAGTTTCATGGCAGTTGCAGCAGTGTATTCACCATAAATATTATATCCCCTTCCTTAATTAAAAGTTGATTAATATTTAACATTAAATACCAAACAAATTATGACTAGTTAAGTTTTAACTGCACAGTAGTCAGCACGTAATTTCTCTTTCAATACTGTAAATATACAGACAGGGGATAACTACGTGCATAGAACGCTGTATGAAGTTTAATTGATCTAAGCACAATTTAAAATGGATCCCGCAATATCCAAAATTTTAAGGTATTCTCCCAAAACTATCCCATATATGCTCGAATATCGTCTACTACCTGACTATCACATGCTACCAGGCCCCGTCACGCCGCAGTGACTAGTGGAGATCGATCTTTTATCGAACTTTGATTGGAAAAATCGATATTTTAAATGACAGAAGGATAGATTCAAAAGATCGACTTTTTAACACGATTGTATTAACTTCACTTGAATGTATGTATGTAAGTGTGAAAGTAACAACATTTATCAATAAAATTTTCATCCACATCCAGACGTTTGAACTATTGAATATATTTGGCGTTAATTTTGTAGAAATTCATTATTCACAATTAAATGAAACTACGTGATGTAGTATTATTTCTTTTTTATTTAAACTATTAACCATGACCTGGGTTTCGTTGTATTACAACATCTTTGGGTGGGCAATTAGCAAAGATCTTTAATTCTGTGCTAATATCCCACCTGAAGATGTTGTAATACAACGAATCCTAGATCGTGGTAAAGAACTTAAAGAAATTAGAAATAATACTACATCACATACTTTCATATAATTGCATCTGAACTATATAAAATTTGTCTCATGTATCAAGATTACAATACGATAATTTTATAGTTATGCTCTGGTATTCTTACTAATACCAACCCGAAAAAATTGCTCTCAGCTTAGAATTCATAATGACTCCACCTTTACAAATAGCTAGCTATAAAAAAAATTACGACAACTGATATGAAGCATTCCATATTTTTTTTACATTGAAGGTAATTTTTTGTCACCAGAGTCATATTTTCATGTCAATCAGTTAAAATTTTTTTGTACTACACTTTAAAAGACAAACAAACAAAACATATCTCTTTAATATTAACTTATTTCTTTACAAACCTGGCATTATTGTTTTTATTTCACATAAACACTGATTGGGACTCGGCAAAACACTAGTAAAATAAAACAAAAATTTCTCTATTCCAGTCAACTGCCCACCAGGAGAACACTCGGTACTCTACTGCCCCGAGGTTCTGGAGAGGACCTGTGAACTGCCTCAAAGGCCGAAAGACATCGCAGCCTGCGATATACCCGATTGTTTCTGCAACGCGGGAACCGTCAGACACAGCAGTGGAAAATGCGTCCATCCCAAAGACTGTTAGAGAACGTTGTGTTATGAAAAATATTTTACGATGATACAAAAATAAAAATTAATATTACATTGTTATGTTTGTACTAAATAAGTACCGTAAATGTAGTCAAATCAAATAAGAAAAGTAGGTTAAATGAAGTGCTGTACCATTCTTTGGAATGCAATTTTTTTATCACGGCTGTAGCATTCTTTGGAATGCAATTTTATTTATCACGGCTGTAGCATTCTTTGGAATGCAATTCTTTTTATGACGGCTGTAGCATTCTTTGGAATGCAATTTTTTTTATCACGGCTGTAGCATTCTTTGGAATGCAATTTTTTTTATCACGGCTGTAGCATTTTTTAGAATGCAATTGTTTTTATCACGGCAGTAGCATTCTTTGGAATGCAATTTTTTTTTATCACGGCTGTAGCATTTTTTGGAATGCAATTTTTTTTTTATTAATCATTTCAAAAATGTAAACATTTAAACGTACATAGTATTTTTATTAAACTATTTAAAAACATTAATTTTTACAACATATATATATATATATATATATATATATATATATATATATATATATATATATATAGCAACGTAGAGGAATTATGCTTATTTAAAAAACTATAAGATCTAAGAAAATCGCTATGTTTTCCTGTAATTTTCTAATCAGATTTTACTAATCCTGTTTTTTTATGACTTTTGGTTCAGTAGTTTTTTAATTAAAAGGATTGTATGCTATATGTTTGCATATTTTTAGAATAAATATGCAATTTAAAATTGTGAAAAAATATTTTTGTATTCTTCATAACAAGCCTTTTTAAACGTTTCTCCAAATAATATATATAATGAGAAAAAAAATTAAAACTTTTATTCATCTCTTCTTTAATTGTTAAACGAATATTTTAAAAGAGTTGGTGGTATAAAATATATGCAACATTTACGGTTTAATAGGATGTATTGCTATACCATATTTCAGTTTTTTATGTCGCATGGTTTCTGAAAAAACCAGCTCTGCAAATAGAAAAATGTGAATGTATTGCCTACTATATATTTCGTAGGCGTAAATCATGCGTTTGAAAGATATAGTACACATATTCATGAATATTTCAAAATATGGCATAATTATTCCAAAAACTAACACGTATTTCAAAAACTATGAATATTTAGCATGATTATTTCAAAAACTATGACACATATTTCAAAAACTATGCATATATTGCATGATTATTTCAAAATATAGTATGATTATTTCAAAAACTGTGACAGATATTTAAAAATACTATGAATGTGTAGCATGAATATTTCAAAACCTATCACACATATTTCAAAAACTATGAATATATAGCATGAATATTTCAAAATATAGCATGATTATTTTAAAAAGCGTGACACATATTTCAAAAGCTATGAATATACAGCATGAATATTTCAAAATATGGTATTATTATTTCAAAAAAACTATGACACATTTAAAAAAACTATGAATATATAGCATGAATATTTCAAAAACTGTGACTGAATGAATATGTAGTATGAATATTTCAAAATATGGCATTCCTATTTCAAAAACTGTGACACATATTTAAAAAACTATGAATATATAGAATGAATATTTCAAAAACTATGATACATATTTTAAAAACTATGTTGCGGTACTTCCATTTGAGGTACAGAACCCAAAAAGAGAAATGAAGAAAAAAGAAAGAAGAAACAACGGAGAAAAAGAAACAAGAAATGAGGGCAAAGGGGGATGAGAAAAAGGAGGCATAGGAAAGAGACTGAGAGGGATGGAGATGTTGAAGCAGAATGAGATGAGGAGAATAGGGCAGAAGAAATGGAGCTAGGGAGATGGAAATGGGGTTGGGGAGGATATAGATTATAGAAGCGGGTTGGGCTTAGCGAAATAATGGAGAATGAGGTAAGCAATATGGAGAAAGTGGGGCTATGGGTGATGAAGGAATATGCTGGAGGGAAACAGGTATAAAAATAGTATGAATTCAGATTTTATACTCGATTTCGTCTCAGATAATTAATTACTAATAGAAAATTAAGTTTGTTAAAAAATTATATTTTAATGTGAATTAATCACAAAGAACCTGAATTAGGTATCATAATGTAAGGACAAATTATATTGAATATATTTGGCGTTAATTTTGTAGAAATTCATTATTCACAATTAAATGAAACTACGTGATGTAGTATTATTTCTACTTTCTTTAAGTTCTTTACCACGACCTAGGTTTCGTTGTATTACAACATCTTCAGGCTATTAGCAAAGATTACAACAAAAATATATTGTAATTTTAAGAAAGACACTGTTAACAGAATGCACGTATGTTACACTGTTACTGCTATTATTTATAGTAATTATATTTAATAATTTAATTAAATAATTTATAATATGTATATAATTTGTAATAAAAATATTAAAAATCCCATTTTTATTTTATTTAATTCTACAACCGTAGCGGACTCTACACTCTGTGCACTCACAACTGCGATTATAAAGTATATATTGTATAATTCAGAAAGAGATTATACATTTTTTATTAATTAATAATAATTATAAATGCTGTATCACTCAAGTATCATTTGTAGCTAATTATTATCCTCAATCAACAGGCTGATTTCCTCACAAAGATTACGTCACATAAGACAGTTTTCTTTTCAATTAATTAATTATCAACAGCAAGATTTCAGTCGAAAATCTATTAATATATTGGTTTAATAAACTTAAATGTTAATAATCATATGTTCTTTCCTTGATATTTTCGTTGTAATAAAGATAATTAGGAATTATAAAACATAGAGTCAAATAATACATGTATTCCATGAACGGTATTAACATCGATATAAAACAGTGCCATCTATTAGGAATTTTATAAAACGTCCGCTTCAAGTCACTCTCAGCGCCATCTGTTAATCTTATTAACGTCAATCTAAATATTTATTAAATTGAACAAAAATGATCGAAAAGAAAACAAGGCTACTCTATTAATCAATATTATTTAATATTTTACCGCTTAAAAAAATAATAAATATTTTTTAATAGAATAGTATAAAACGTATTAACTATATAAAATAGAAAACAAATAAAAAAATGATCTTTTATTTTTAATGCCACATTTTAGCATACTAAAGTAAATATCAGTTGCGTCACTTAATTTTATCAATATTAGTCGAGTATTTTGCAAAAAGGATATTACTGTTTTATTGACACCAATTTATACATCCAAATTAAACAGTATCCGAAGTATCCTTTTTACAATTGAAAATTTAGTCTGTTGTTCTCTCATTAAAACAAATATCTAAGAAAAAAAATTTATTGAACTGGATATAAAACACAAAGAGTTACATATTCAGTTCAATAAAACATTTTTAAAAAAAGCAACAGACAAGCTAAATTATGATAAGTAAAAATAGCGTAAAATTATAAAAATAACAACAAATACTAATACATAATTAACATGTTAATAAAAAAAAGAGAATAATTTTGACTGGATAAACCAAAAAGAAATCTTATAAAAATATTGAATGTATTGGTTTTTCATCGCGTTCGTTTAAAAGTATATCGTTTCGAATATTTTTTTTAAAATAAATTAAACTGTAAAATAATCAATTAGCACACTCCAGCATATATAAATAAACAATTTTCACATAACGTATTAAATAAACTTATTGCTCTATTAGCCCATTCCATTGAACTACATTCTAAAGAAAAGAAGAACGTAGCAAGATCACAGCGCAGGACTGCACTCTATGAAGAATCATTCATAAACTTACAAGAACCCAAAAAAACCAGGAACCCAGAAAAATTACAAAATCAACTAAATATACCTACACAAAGTGCGCCCTCGGTGTTTGTCTTAAAAGCTCATTTGAAATCGAACCACATAAAATAAACCAAAGGTCGAAACCCTTTCGATTTTTGACTCCTCACTGCCCAATAGCTCAAAAGTACCACTGTGATCGTTATATTTAACTTTAATGAAACAAAATATTGGTTCTGCTTAAGAACTCAAAGTAGAAGCGAAAACTTTGGCAACCATTATGATATAATGTGTTTGTGCCAAATTTTCAATACGAAAATTTTTAAAATAGGTAAAATTAATTAAACTTATACCAAAATATTAAATATAATATATTAATTCTAGCAAATACGCTCAATTCATTTATAAATGTTGTACAATCATACACGAAACATACTACATAATAAATAAATACATTTTTTTAAATTTTGTATTAATAAATGACATTTCTAAAAAAAATTAAATTAAAAGAAATCTCGAATATTGGGATTCGGACAAAGACAGTCAGTAAAAGATTGTTTTCCATTAAACCGTACCTAGATATATATACACTTAAGACACATATTAGTGACGCAAAATTAAGTAAATTGTTAACAAATATGTTATAAAAAAGCGTTGTTGATTTGATTTAAATAAAGAAATATTACTTCCTAAAGTAAAATAAAAGAAACAAAACTCAAGCATCGAGATTCGAACTCAGATTTTCGCCGCATTCCGTACGTGATATCACTCGACCTAACGCCGAGTATACCTTAAATCAAACTGTTTGGCCATACTGGGCCTGTCGCCAAGCATACCTGAAACGCAACGCGGTCTGACGCGAAATCATAAATCTTTTCCAATCAAAAATATTGGGCAAGGTAAGTCAAAAGAAGTTTCCACTTCAAAATTCTCTGACTTACATAGATAACTTTAACCTTAGACAGTCATCAACTCTTGTTTGTAAAAAGTTTACTAAATAATTATTTCAACTAGTCTAAAAATATTACTAAAGTAACTTTTCACGTCTAGTATTACTAAAATAAGTAACACTAGACGTGGAACTTTGTGGCAGCAAGCCGGATCAATTTTATCAACACGTAGCGAAAGGTTATCGTTGGTCATTATCAGACATATGACCTAGTAATTAATAATAGTGTAACCCAAGCGGTTAAACGGCGGGAGAAAACTAATATATAATACAGTTCGTTATAGTCATAATAATGATAATTGGTAAACATTAAACAGGATAAATCTACTTGCATATGTAAATAATAAAATACTGTGAGGTACTTTACCTGCTCCAAGTTCAAAAGTTACTGCTTGCGCATAAGGAAAATTCAATGTAACTGATATGGCTGTCTAATTATACAGCATGCTACAGATCGACGTCATCTGTTTCATGATTTACTTATTTTACAAATAGTAAATAAAGTACACCAAACAATTCGGTCGCAAAAATATTGAGCCAAAAAAAAACTTCCTAGCCCTGCTTGAATTTATCGAGTACGATCATTCGTGTAATTTGACTGCGTTCAAAACTATAATCACTAATGATCAATATCTATCTAGCACATCAAATTTATCTGCTTTATTATTTACTAGCTGTGCCCATAGCTTCATTCACGTCAAATTTTGGATTTGCTTGGACTGGTTATTTAAAAAAAATCATAGTAAAATATGAATATATATATAATTAATCAATGATTTCGCTATTAAACTATAGATGGCGCCCTATACGATTTCATCGGAAAATCTTTCGCTAATCAAGGGATCTGCTACTTTTTCATAGATGGCGCTCTATGGAGTATAATAAAAAATGTAGATATATTCTTAAAAAGTATACTAGGTACTGACCAAAAAGTAAAGTAATTATATGCAACACCTACGTGTAGGTTAGCCTCAAAAAGTAGATGTGCTGACATGCTTCAGGAATTCAATACCAACATTATCGTAACTTCAAAATCGTTTGAGAAATCATAATGAAACAAAAACTAGGTTAGTCCCAGGATTACTATCTATAACCTGCGTAAGAAAGGTAGACACACAAATAGTTTTTAAGATTTAATTTGTTTTAGCAAACAATACGTTTGAAACGTGCAAACAAAAACATATTTAAAAGTATGTTTAAGTGTATGATTTACTAAAAATCTTAATAATGTACATCAAACATTTACTGTTTCCAAACTATTACACATCCATAACAATACACAACAGTGATTTTTCGTTTACGTGCACATTCACACATACCACAAAAATAGTCAAATAAAAAGTTTTCGTGGATACATGAATCCAAGTGCAGCTGTTCAAGGCCAATGCACTTATCGATATAGATAATAGTTTGAGTGGTCAAAATATTAGAAAATCGATAACCTGTCAATCTAATTAATGGTTAGAGTGGTAAACATGAAGTTACGGTGGTAAATAGTTCCAATCGATTGTTAACGTTTAAACTTTTTTATGAGATCGTAGCCAAGAGATATGTTCTTCGTAATAAAAAAACATATTAAGCAATTTCAAAAATTTTGCTATACATCTATAATGTAAAGGCTATGAAGGGGTTAAATAGCAACTAACAGCTTACCAAACCGATTAAATATTATACTACTTAGAACAAATTTATTTCAATCTTTGTGACAGATATCCAAGAGTTTTTATAAATAATATTACATATCCATCTACTAGAAGATTAATAAAAAAAATTAGTTTATAAACATATAATTGAAACTAAATATCACAATTTAATTAGGTACATATTTTGAAACATCAAAATTTAAAAAAAACAGGTTTTGTTCACTCTCAATGGAATGAAATTTTTTGATGTTCTTTTTTCGACTTCAAAGTATTTATATAGTTGGCAAACTTATCGTTACATGACCAATCTTTCCTAGCCAATCAAAATACCAAAACGAACTGAAAAACTTAACATTACCAAAGATTTCAATAGCTCTCAATGAGACATAAAATTAACTAGTCAATTACAATATAACAGTTCAAATATGACTATGTAATAAAGATTAATATAATAGTTAAAAAAAATAATTTAAATTTGACCACGGATAGGATAAAGAAATAGGATTGCCGAAGAAGCAATAAGGTAGTGATAGAAAATTAACTTAGTAATATATTTTCTAGACAACAATTGAATACAAAAATCGACGATGAGCTTCGATGCTACGATCAAGTTCATATCAGAATTTGGTAGCGTGTACGTGGTAGCAGAGAAGGAATAATCCTAGAAGATAATTTAAGAACGAGGTGTATTTAGGAGTGATTCAGAAAATAATTAAAACTATGAGTCATAGTGTTTTTGAATCCAGAATTGAGATGAAACGAATAACAAAATCTTTCAATGAATTAAAGAGGAGACAGAATATGAAAATTGCGTCCAGTTAAGATGTAACGTATACGTATTTCCGTCCAGTTAAGATGTGACGTATACGTATTTCCGTCCAGTTAAGATGTAACGTATACGTATTTCCGTCCAGTTAGGATGTAACGTATACGTATTTCCGTCCAGTTAAGATGTAACGTATACGTATTTCCGTCCAGTTAAGATGTAACGTATACGTATTTCCGTCCAGTTAAGATGTAACGTATACGTATTTCCGTCCAGTTAAGAAGTAACGTATACGTATTTCCGTCCAGTTAAGATGTAACGTATAAGTATTTCCGTCCAGTTAAAATGTAGCGTATACGTATTTTCGTCCATTTAAGATGTACCGTATACGTATTTCCGTCCATTTAAGATGTAACGTATACGTATTTCCGTCAAGTTAAGATGTAACGTAGACGTATTTCCGTCCAGTTAAGATGTAACGTATACGTATTTCCCTCCAGTTAATATGTAACGTATAAGTATTTCCGTCCAGTTAAGATGTAACGTATACGTATTTCCGTCTAGTTAAGATCTAACGTATACGTATTTCCGTCCAGTTAAGAAGTAACGTATACGTATTTCCGTCCAGTTAAGATGTAACGTATAAGTATTTCCGTCCAGTTAAGATGTAGCGTATACGTATTTCCGTCCATTTAAGATGTAACGTATACTTATTTCCGTCCATTTAAGATGTAACGTATACGTATTTCCGTCCAGTTAAGATTTAACTTATATGTATTTCCGTCCAGTTAAGATGTGACGTATACGTATTTCCGTCCAGTTAAGATGTAACGTATACGTATTTCCGTCCATTTAAGATGTAACGTATACTTATTTCCGTCCATTTAAGATGTAACGTATACGTATTTCCGTCCAGTTAAGATGTAACGTATAAGTATTTCCGTCCAGTTAAGATGTAACGTATACGTATTTCCGTCTAGTTAAGATCTAACGTATACATATTTCCGTCCAGTTAAGAAGTAACGTATACGTATTTCCGTCCAGTTAAGATGTAACGTATAAGTATTTCCGTCCAGTTAAGATGTAGCGTATACGTATTTCCGTCCATTTAAGATGTAACGTATACTTATTTCTGTCCATTTAAGATGTAACGTATACGTATTTCCGTCCAGTTAAGATGTAACGTATACGTATTTCCGTCCAGTTAAGATGTAACATATACGTATTTCCGTCCAGTTAAGATGTAACGTATACGTATTTCTGTCCAGTTAAGATGTAATGTGAGACCTGAAACATGGTCATGTTTTTTCCAGGCCATATATACAGCAAACACATAGATTTTGAAGGTGTCCTAGTTTATTTAATATTTATTTATTTACTTAATTATCACCAGATACAAGTCATAATTAGATACAAAAATCGAGTTTTTCAAGCATTAGACCAACTTGTATCCTAACATTCCTATATCAAAATAATATTCTACGGATATATATCCTCAATCATCGGGAGAATTTTTTTGAAATCTTTTCCAGCCATTCCAATGTAGGTGTAATGAAATTTTAATGTACATTTAGCACATTTTACGCCCTCGGTGTCATGGCAGTATTTGGAGCAGTTCATGGTTGATTCAGCGAAATAAATTGTAATGGAAATTTTAAAATGGTATACAGGTGGTAATTGTGTGCACTATGTATTATTGTCAATTATATAGTGCCATCTACCGATGACTTATTATTACTAATTACAACGTTATCGAAATAAGTTCGTTGGTTTTAAAACTTTAAAATATTATCAGTAGGTGGCGCTGTATAGCAACAACAATGAATAATTGTCGACTTTGACACTTTTTTCAGTGTCTTATTTTTAAACAACTTGTATGGTAGTCTTGTATTTCGTCATTGTTTGTTATTTAATTATCTAATTCTCTATTAGTTAGTACTCAGAGAAATAAATTATAATGGATGTTTGAAATAGCATACACAAAGGAATTGTGTGCACTTTGTATTATTCTTAACTATACTGTGCCATCTACCGATGACTTACTATTACTAATTACAACGTTATCGAAATAAGTTCGTTGGTTTTAAAACTTTAAAATATTGTCAGTAGGTGGCGCTGTATAGCAACAACAATGAATAATTGTCGACTTTGACACTTTTTTCAGTGTCTTATTTTTAAACAACTTGTATGGTAGTCTTGTATTTCGTCAGTGTTTGTTATTTAATTATCTAACTCTCTATTAGTTAGTACTCAGAGAAATAAATTATAATGGATGTTTGAAATGGCATACACAAAGTAATTGTGTGCACTTTGTATTATTCTTAACTATACTGTGCCATCTACCGATGACTTAATATTACTAATTACAACGTTATCAAAATAAGCTTGTTGCTTTTAAAACTTTGGTAATCCGATTTGCAGTGAGGTAAAGGTAGCACAGGTCTCTATAATCAAGCAAAGGTAAAAACCTTTGACAAAACTCGTTTTTACTTTTAATTGGAATAAATTTCTCACGTATAAATGAATTGGCTCCAATGTGTGTTTATGTAGGTTGAAACTTAAAATAAAGATATGGAAAAAATATTTTTTTTTTTTAAATTGACTAGGTTTTCATAACTGGTATTAATAAATCATCCTTCTCTTGGCGTTGCGTCCAGTTTTTATCTAATAAAATGAAAAAGGCCAAGTTTCGTTTGCTGAAGTCGAGTATTGCAACGTTTGAAATGTTTATCTTTTTCCAGCGTATGCAATGCACTGTGATGGATCCCGCTGTTGCCTTGATCAGATCTGTCCAACCTGTTGATGCTCGGCCTCAGGCACTTTTGCCTTCGATTCCATTTTGTAAAAAAACCGCTCCAAGAACTTTAGTAACTGTAAAAGCATCGTTGATGAAAACCTTTTGTTGATTTTTAGTTCTTTCAGAATGGATACATTTATGTGAAGCGCTATACAGGGTAACTTTAAAAGACGTTTCCAGCACCACAACTCCTATGCACTTATCCTCCGGTGGTCTTTTAATCCCAGGAACTTAGTTCCGGCTATATAGGGCATGATTAGGAAGACTAAGTTCTTCATCAAACGAACCTTAGCCTTCTTTTTTGTTTATTATCAATAACTCATCCATCTTTTGGTGTCGCGTGGAGTTTTTTTTATGTACTGATATTATTTTTTTCAATCTATTGTGCTCTGGAAACTACTTAAATTTTTAAAAATACAGTTTACATTTTATATTAAATTTACAATTTACAACCGTCCTCTTCCTACCTTGCATCATTTAAGTGTCAATCGTGTTCTGTCATATTTTTTATCACTGCTATGTGCTTGTGAATCATAACCCGATTTATAATCTTCTTTAAAGTATGAACTTTCTAACACAGAAAGTGTTTTTTTTTAAATCGAACGTGTGGTTCTAGAGATTAACGGGAACAAATAAACAAAATAAAGAATCTTTTTCGCTTTAAATATTAATACCGATAATATAATATATAATGGTTATAAATGATACATTAAAATGAAACGAATTTTATCCGCAGAACTTTCCAAAGATACCATATATAAAATTTTAGTGTCTTTTATCATTTGAGCAACGCAAAACAATTTATAAAAACAATTAAAAGCAACCAACAATTTTCCACTTCAATTTTTCTTTGACTACTTGAAAACGTTATAAGAGAGAAAAATAATTATACTAATTTAATAACAATTTGTATATCATTATAATAATGTATATCCTAAAATACTCAGAAAATTTCATTATTTAGGTTAATTTTTCACGTTTTTCATCGAACTGTAAAACTAAATACTAATCATATTTTAGGCGGACGGAGTGAACTTTCAAAAGCTGCACAAAATTGTACCTACTATAAACAGCACTCGTAACATTGTAAAAGACCTGATTTTCAGCCAATCAAATCCTTTAAAAATTAAAATAGTTTAAAAAAAATAACTTTATTTAGAAATTATATAGAAATATATATAGAAATTATTGATAGACACAGTTGTCGCAACTAAAGTTGGTTAATCTGTAAAGTTGTTAATTAGTTGTCCTTAGTGTTTAAACTATAGTAGAAAATTAGAAAAATAATTATTTGATTACATAATATTCACAATTTAAATATTTTATTAATCGGAACTTAATTTTTTGTAAACTTATTAAAGATATATTTGATTGTGTGATGAAATTGAGAGTAAAGTAAAATATTTCTTGTATAATGGGTATACTTGAAGCTATCAAGTAGTCAAAACAAATAATTATCAATTCACACATAGTTTTTTGAAGTAAAACTTTACGCACGCTTGACTTGGGGAGTAAGCTGGTGAATGCGTGACGAGAGCGTTACGAAAAGTGTGATCGGGCGAGGCGAACGGAAGTTGAGAGGGAGATATAAGTTAGTGAAGACAGAAAGATAGTTACGTTTCGTATATTACTGTAGGGACAAGAGAGAGAGGTGCGAGCACACATTTTCTTTCTCTCTTTCTCTCATAGCCACTTATGTTTCGTATATCTAAGACACAGTGCAAGCCTATTGCCTGTATCACACTGTAGGAGCAAGAGAGAACAGTGCGCGCGCACATTTTTTTCTCCCTTCCTTTCATAGCCAGTGCATGAAATATATATATATATATATATATATATATATATATATATATATATATATATATATATATATATATATGCGAGTTTTCTAGCGTTACATGAACGGTGATTTTTTGATTGTTTTGTAATTTCATTTCGTTCTTGAACAAAATTATAAATTATTATTTTGTTCAATACATTAAATATTCTACGTTTGAAGTGAATAAAATTGTAAATTCATTTTAAAGTTCATATTTTGTGAATTTGAAGTTTTACTTCAGTCGTGTGGTCTAAAGCACAATCGTTTTTTTTTAAATTCTATATGTATTTGCCAGCGTTGGATAGTTTTAGTACAACTTCTAGAAAAAAAATTATCAAAATAATTCAAATTATACTGATGAAAAATCATTTGTATTAATATTGATGTGGATGCACAATTAAAGCAAATATTTGGTGTAGCTTGATTTTTTTAATATTATGTCAATTTAAAAAATTATATGATTGTGAATAATATTATTTTTTTGGCTGTTCCGTCTTCTGCCAACTCTTCCCAGAAAAATACTGGCAATGCCATTGTGTGTATGTAGTGTTATTTTATTATGTTTTTACTAAATTTTATCCAATTTCCTTAACCTAAACACTTCCTTTTCCTTTCCAATGTCGATGGAATATAGCCACCACTTTCCCGTGATTTGCTCTGAGTAATGACACTGATATATGGATGACATTTTGAAATTTATCACGTCACAGAATATCACTTGTTGTTGGCCAAGTGTGGGGTTTTAAGAAAAGGTTGAAAAAATACCTCACATCCTAATAGATATTTCTATAATCATGTCTGCCTTTCTGTATGTTTTGTTTATTTTCAGATATAGGTAGTCCACATTCGTTTTCAGATATACGTAGTCCACAGCCCACATTCGTATATGCAATTAGCAACTAGCGATGCTAGAAATTTATTTGCAGATGCCTGACGATATTTATAACTATTTTCAAATTTAATTAAATTTTCTTTAAACGTATTTTTATAAGAATGATATTTTAATATCTTAAATTGTATAGTGATGTTATTTTAATATTTGTCTGTTGCGAAATGTTTTTGTTTCAACAGTTTTAATAAATATATAAAAATAAAAATTACTTTTTTTTATAACGCCATCTATGGGCAATAGGGAGTAAGACATTACGCCATCTATGAGCATTATTAATGATTACATACGGCACACTTGTCAGGGGGGTGAGTTAGGTAAAGAGGGGAGTCACATTGATAGCGTCTGTGAATCAAAAGTTTCTATAAAAAATTGTGACGCGTATTTTATATACGTTGGTATTCGTAATATCCATTCTATACGTCTGTTTTGTGCACGTCAGTTGATAAAGCGACCTCGAAACGGGCGTGTGTGTTTTGTAGAATATTCAATCCTGTTTAAAGATACAAGTTTTTTTTTTATTATAACAAAATGAAGTTTTTTATAATTTCATGTATTTTAACTATATGCATTATTGAAACTGTAACATCGCAAGGACCTCCTACACGTGAGTTATATATTTTTATTTATATGAAATATTTGTTTACGTAAATTAAATCTACAAACATATTATTGACATGTTCGAACAGAACTGTATTGATCTGACAACACTATTCGCAAACTCCTACACGGAATAAATAGTAAAATTGAATTTTACATATGTTATGTAATTTTTTTTATTAAAAAAGTCATATCATAAATTAGGTAAAATTTTATTTTACGGTGATATCTATAAAATAAAAAGGTTAAAAAATGTATAGTGTATGGGATATTATTAAAACGATTTCTTTGAATAAAATACAAACATACTTTTATTTTTTTCTTTCATTAAAAAGTAACGATGGAAAAACAGTCGGATTTGCCTTTTTAGACTTATTTTGTTATTAAATCTACCCTGATAACTGGAATATTTAATCAGGATATTATATTTAAATAACAAATATTCTATATTTAACCCTAGAAAGATAATTCGTAAGAATAACGCAAACACGTCCAATGAAATATTGTTTATATTATTTTATGAAATATTATTATCTGAAAAGGTCTAATAAGTATGATTAAATAAAACAATATATACAAGTGCCGTATTTTTATTAGGTATTATTTATAATCGAAAAAATTAATAATAAAAACAATGACTTTAAACTTCAAAAAATTAACTAATTAAATATTTCTCTTGTTTTCATCACAAATGAAATAATCCCAATCCTTGTCCTGTGCTTTCGAAAGGTGTTTGTATCACTGAGTTTGTATCACTGTGTTTGTATCACCAATTTTGAAATATAACGACCGTGTGAGTCAAAATGACGCATAATTATCTTTAAAGCGACTAAGATTTTTAACTTTTTTCAATTTTATGATATTTTCGTGATATTTTGTTGTTGTTATTGTTTTTTTATGGATAATATTTATTTTATTAGGTTCCATTTCGAAAGTACGCTGTAATGGAGAGCCATAACCTGGATGAAGGTCAAATTCTATCCAAATTTTAAAAAATGTTGACGAGCATTATTATTTGTTCATTCATCTTATAAAGTAGACAATAAAGAAAACATATTATATAAAAAAATCAGATTATAAATTTAAAAAAATTTAGAAACAGGTTTAACATAAGTTATTTATCAGTTTTGCTTGTTTTTGGTCTGATTTTTGGGGGTCATAATGGATACTATGTACGTTTTTTGGATAAAGACCCTTCTACAATGTTTTCTTGAGCATTAGAGGACTTATTTTATAACAAATGTTATGTAGTAGTTATGTCGTCTCCTAGGAATCGCTTAAAAGTTGGAACTTCCAATTTGTTTTCATAAATGTTAGAGATTTATTCAAGTTGTTTATATAATATTTTGCCGTTTAGGGACTTGTCACCTCTTTCAGGGATATTGTTGGAATATATTATGTAAGAATTTATGCAAGCTATATTTAGCATACCATAGCATATAGATGTAGGCTATCTATTTTTTTCTTACGTACCACAGAGAGTACATTTGGTCCAAGGTCTCCTACCTATGGTATAATTATGATAGATAATTATTTCAAGTTTGGTACTATTATCATTGACAGTTTCTTCTTTATTACACGATGATAATAGGTATACCTTACAAGGATTTGGCTTTTAACAAACCAAACTAAGAGATCTATTTCCAAATTATTTCAATGTTAGTCTGCTTTAAAAATTCAATAAAATTTTCTTCAGTAAAAGTACATTGAAGTATAAGAAGGGTTATATATGTATAGATTGCAATTTTATTCAAAGCTAGAACTCTGTCATATCTTGATGGGTCTGAAGCCGACCAGCAATATTTGTTCTTACGTCTAATCATCTTCAGTGGCAAAATTATTACACGACGGGAAGCCGACGTTAAAGACTACTTTGCAAATGATTCTTCCCCGGAAAATCCCTCTCTGCTCCCTCATCCATAAAGTCATCTGCAATGTGCATGTGGACCTCATCTTCGCTGTTGTGAATTTACACTTTACTATCCATACCTAGGCTGAAATGCTCGTCACCATTTTTTAAAAACTGGATAGCATTCGCTCTTTATCCAGACTATGTCTCTCCATGACAGCGTACTTTCGAAATAGAACCTAATAAAATAAATATTATCGATAAAAAAACAATAACAACAATAAAATATTACGAAAACATCATAAAATTTAAAAAAGTTAGAAATGCGTCATTTTGACCCTCACTGTCTATAATCATGCGTTATTTTGACTCACGCAGTCATTATATTTCAAAATTGGTGAGACTTACTTCAGTGATACAAACATCTCCCGCAAGCTTGTGACATGGACTGGGATATCGCGAAGGTACAACGCGTGATTTGCAATATTTAGAAAGATAGAGATATACCTAGTTACCTTGTGCTCGCGTCAATTTCACGCAGACTAGCTTTCCAGGGTTAAATAAGAAGTACTAATATTACGAGTACCTTCGACTATACAGCCGCTCTAAGCATTGGTACTGAAACTGCTGTTTGTATGATAGCGAGATATAGTTTTTTTGACGTGAATACGTTTTTAAATTTGCTACCACACGGGGGCAATCCAAAAAACCTAATGATAACAAAATCGGGGGATAGAGTTTGGCGTTGTAGTTTCGAACCTATCCTCTACATCAAAAATTAAATTATACTACTGGATAGCTAAAGGATCAAAGAATTCATTACGATAAGCGAGAACAGTGACGCATTGCGCGCGGTGGAGGGGGAAGCGCCGCCATTTTGAGGTTACTTTGCTGCCTATCGAGATTTGCAATTAGTATAACTTTTGATTCGGAAAAGCTACGATGTTCGTTTAAGTTTTAATCGTCAGCTGTCGCCAAAATCTATCGATTGTATATAAAACATTAGTTTAAAGTAGTGACAGTGAATATAATAAGGTGTTAGAATAAAAAAATATTATCAAAAATATATAATGTCAGCCTATACGCTATTGTAACACAATAGTTATTTGTTTCCTTGCTTTTATCCTAAATATATAAATAAAAATATTTTATTTAAAAAATATAACCCGTTACATAGACGTATTCACTTACAACAGACGGCCGCGTCCATGACACAGCCGCACCCAATTTTTTTCTTTAAATTGAGCCCCTACAAACTTACAAGAAAATCAAACAGGGAAAATGCCTAATTTTATTTAAATTTCTTAATTTAGGAAAATATAGCTCAGAAACTTTGATGGCTTTCAAAAACCTGGCATTTTGACTTTTAAAGTGTTCTTGTTTATTTTTTCTTTGCTATTTTTTAAAAATTTTTTTACGACAGTTTTTATTAAAACTTGTGGTTTTATTTAAAATTTTTTTTTAAATATTTTATAAAAAATTTTACTCAAGCTGTTATTTAGTTTTACCAAAATTCTGGCAAAGCTTTTAGCAGCTGCAGAGGTATAATAATGGTTCATTTTTTTTCAATCTTGTCATTACGTGTCCAATAGAGTTTTTAAAATAATTTTTTTTATTTATTTATTATTGGCACACAAGCAGTAATTACACAATTTTCAACAATTCGATTCGAGAAGATAAAATTATTGCATATAATTTCTCTCTGACAACACCAAAAAACAATGGCCACAGCGTGATTAGTAAGGTGTCACCATTATTAAATGATATTATTACCCACAATTAAATGAAACTACGTGATGTAGTATTATTTCTACTTTCTTTAATTTCTTTACCACGACCTAGGTTTCGTTGTATTACAACATCTTCAGGTGGGATATTAGCAAAGATACTATCTTTGCTAATATCCCACCTGAAGATGTTGTAATACAACGAAACCTAGGTCGTGGTAAAGAAATGAAAGAAAATAGAAATAATACAAAAGAAAGTAGAAATAATACATCACGTAGTTTCATTTAATTGTGAATAATGAATTTCTACAAAATTAACGCCAAATATATTCAAGATATTATTACCAATAAGATACATTTTGATTAAATATAATGAATTCAATAAGCAACCAATAATGAAGTTTTTCAATAAAATATACTGTTGTGATGTAGGCGTGTAAAATAGCACAGACGCCGCTTGAACAAACTAGTCATAACCTTGAAATCATATTTGCCTTTTAACAGACAATATTCATCTGATTAAATAAATTATATAATATTCAGTCCAAGTAACTAAGTAACAGTATGATCGTCGAACATCAAAAAAATTATTTAAATTTTAGCAATTCCTCTTGCAACTAACGGTAATTGACCACCTGTATGAATCAATTTACATTTACTGACCTGGAAATACCAAACGGACCATGTGAACTTCCGCGACTCCTCTGAATGGTACCTAGGAGGTTCCTACGAGTGCAGGATCTTGTTACCGTAGTAAATTGCCTCATGAAGAAGACGCTCAATATGACGACTAATCGTCGCCCGCAGGAACAGTCCACGTCCAGTTATTTTATTCTCAATCAAATTAAATCATTATTTTATTCTCAAAAAATCAAATTAAACTTATCGGTGCTATTAAATCGTCGAATTAATTTACTAAGATTCGTCGTCACAAACATATATTGCACGATATTTTTATACCAATTTTATAATTCACAATTAAATAAAACTACGTGATGTAGTATTATTTCCACTTGCTTTAAGTTCTTTACCACGACATAGATTCCATTATATTACATCTTCAGGTGGGCTATTAGAAAAGATTAAACCTTGGTGGTTAAACATGGTATAAAAATAACCATCACCCTCCTACTGATAATGCCCCCTATATATTACAAATAAATATAAAAGGCAATAAACTTAATATCCTAGAAATATTAGAAATATACAGACATAAAAGAGACACCGACATTAATATATTAAACGAACAACTAAATATAATATCATCACCCATACTTCATATCTTCTAGACATAATATAATTAGACAACATTGATACTACAGTACTCTTCACATTGTTTTAGCCCAACTACACATATAAATATAAGTATATAAAAAATAAATGAATAAAGAAAACGGGAGATATGTAGAATCAGTGATATAACCTTATTCTAACTTTCAGATACCCTTGCTTTTGTATAAATATATTACTGAGAATAACTTGCATTTAATTTTATTACATACACAGGAACATTTGTATTGTACATCCTTATAGAATAGCATCAATTGAATTGATTACCCTCACTAAAACACTTGTATATCGTATAGCTCTCGGAAATATAATAAAACCTACACCGCTTCCCTACAATAAACTCACTAACATAAGTAGTGGGAAAACCCACACGAACCCGGCTACCGTTATTGTGTTTGAAACATATATATGCTGTTAGATGTTCCTAAGGTTTAATCTTTGCTAATAACCCAACTGAAGATGTTGTAATACAACGAAAGCTAGGGAAAGAAAGTACAAAATAATACTACATCTCGTAGTTTCGTTTAATTGTGAATAATGAATTTCTACAAAATTAACGCCAAATATATTCAGTAATCAATTTTATAATTGTTTCTCACAGTTGTAAAACTTTCTCAAAATGTTCTATTACTATTTATTTGTCGCGAGAATCAAGTATAAATGCTTCCGCAATGATCTATAATTTTTATCATTACTTTTCGACTAAACACAGAATCACTTGAGCCAAAATGTATAATTGATATTCTGGCTTTTAATTATTTACCAAAACTTTTTTCGACAAGAGTTCAATTGAATCTTGCGACAGCAAAAATGTAAAACTTGATATTCTTGCTTCTTCCAGAGTCTTTACCTTTATCTTTGATCATATAGCGTTCGTTCTCTCCAGAGAGAACCTTTGCCAATGTCAAGTGTGGACAAAAAGACTATGCAACACTGATTAAATCATATTTCGGATATTTGTCATTGTTGCTTGTTAACAAAAGAATAAACAATAGAATAAAACAAAAACTAAATAAGAAGTTGGCTACAATTGAACAAAACGAAGAAAAATCCCAGAGTCTAACAAGAATTCATATGACATGTTCTGGTGAAAGGATTCCAAAAAACAAGCAAAAATTTTGACGAGAGAAATAAGACGACGAATAACAAAAGGCAATTTACAATTTTTCAAATAAAATAGAATAAAACAGAATTATATTCTTTCGAGAAAGTTTTGTGCCTTATAAAATTATTTCGTATTTAATTTAAAAACTCAATTCAATAATATTTAGCACTTAAACGTTGCAAGCCATGTAAAAAAATTTAGACAACTTATAACTTAGAAATAAAGGCCGTTTCTTATCGCTGCTTATTACAATTATCCAAATCATTTTACAAATTATATAACCATTCGGCAAAGGGTCAAGTCTTTGAAATGCCAGTCCATCATACAGGTGGCGGTATTTATAAATTGTAATTTTTAAGTAAATTTATTAATATTCTTATTTATAAGTAATACTTATTAAACAATAAATAAATAAATGTAGTAAATTACAAATTAATTATAGTGGATTAGGTCAATAAAGGAATTATATTATATTACAAGAAAAAAAATAAAACATATTAACAAAAAACATATAACAAACATGTAAACAAATTAATTTAGAATAAAACAATTGAAGTTATTATGGTAATAATTTATATAAATTATGGTAATAATTTATAACCTCGAACAATATATATATATATATATATATATATATATATATACCTTTATTTGGATATCACAGATTAAGAAAGCCGAATTTGGTCAATATTACTATATCGATACTGCCAGCATCATCTATCAGCATTTTAATAACCTTTATGCAAATAAATATTGTAAAAATAAACAAAACAAGACAGAAAAAAGATAATGTTCATTATTCCTAATAACTTTTCTTAACTCGAATTCATACAAAGTCGCGAACACAGTTAATTAAAAACATGACCATAAAAAAACATAAAAATACATAAGTGTCTTTTTATTCTATGTAGAAGTTGTTAGTTTTATTATTCGTAATAAATTTATTTTTAAATAATGAAGTTGAGGACCCCAATAACAAAACATAAATGTAAATATACGGGAAATACGGGGCATTAAATAGAGAAAAACGGGAAAATACATAGGAAAACATGTGAAAAAATATGTTGCATGTAACCACAAGGTATTCTTACACTTTTGGAATGAAATACGAGTCATTGGATCAATTTAACGGATGTGAGGAATTCCTTACTGGTTTGGTGATCATTATTCCATCGTCACAGTCACTGAGGACCATTGTTTTTTTTTCAAGGCCAACGATGATATTTAGAAGTTCGTAACTTTATATTTTTGGAGACTTTTTTCTTTTTTTTATCGTAACTTAGTATTTTTTTCAATTGATCGAAATTAATTTTAACTAAAAAACCCTGTCAAGAGCACGTCGATGGTACTAATAACATTTAACAGTACTAATAACATTTAAGAGTAATATTATATGTAAACACATTTAGGTACTAATAACACTTAAGAGTAATATTATATGTAAACACATTTAGGTACTAATAACATTTAACAGTACTAATAGCATTTAAGAGTAATATTATATGTAAACACATTTAGGTACTAATAACATTTAAGAGTAATATTATATGTAAACACATTTAGGTACTAATAACATTTAAGAGTAATAATATATGTATTAAACTATTTACAAATATTATTTTTTCACACCGTAAACATATTGCCTACTATACCTATCATAGGCGTTAAAATACATTGCATATTTGGAAAACCAAACCTGGTTTTTCAAAACTTTTCGTTCAGTAATCTCGGAAATAGGGGGAGGTAAAACATGCTATGTATATTTTTGAAGTTATACTCATTTAGGCGCGTTATTAAAAATGAGGAGAGTGAAACTTCAAAAATACAGGATAAAGTTGGTGCGATGCAACAAAAAATCGACACCACGAGTCACTAAACATATATTTATATAGTTTATTTGGCAGATAAGTAGTCCACCATTTTATTTTTTTTGCTGGCTTTTTATTGTAAGCTAATCATCTGCCAGACCGAATACGATCAATTTTTTTAGTACTCTGCATGGGGAAATAATAAAGTTGAAGCGCCATAATTTGGAAACGGTCTGACAGATTATTAGCTTACAATGGAAAGCGAGCAGAAAAATAAAATGGTGAACCACTTATCTGTCAAATTAAATTTAATTATTTTAAAAATTTTAATGCCCAGTATTTATACCCAACATTCATGAAAAATAAATATATTATAAAATAGAATTATGAAATAGTCTAAATATATTAATTTTAAAATAAAGTGTAATATGTCAGTTTCTCCGCGTCTTTTCAGGCTCATGTCCACCGGGCGAACATTCAGTACTTTACTGTCCGCAAGTCTTGGAGGCCACCTGCGACCTGCTCCAAAGACGAAACCCTGTTGGGGCATGCGGCATACCTGATTGTTTCTGCAACACGGGAACCATAAGATCGAACGAAGGTGGTGACTGCATAGACCCACAGGACTGTTAAATTTTTTTTTTAAAACACGAACTTAATGGTTTATTTCTATTTTCGAAAAATAAAAATTTGTATATTCTGAAAAATATTTTTGTAATATTGCTTTTTTTATATTTGTTTCTCAGGTTTTCCTGCCCAAAAAAAACAACTAAATGGGAACGAAACATATTTTTAAACATGTGGCAGCGCGATCTATCGGTCTGTTCGTCTGTCCGTCTATCTGCAAGAGGCCTCAGACTTCTAAAAGAACCATGATAGGGGTTGAAATTGACACATAATATGTATTTCTTTGGCATAAATCTATAAACGGTATTTCAAAATACCTAAATTATATTTCGAGATGCGTGTCAACATGTTACATGTCATTCACTCATATTAAATGTCAATGGAGATTTGAAAAAAAGTGTTTGCTCTGCGTAAGCATATCAAGTATCATTGAGTACTGAGTAAATTTTCTTTTTTTTTATTTATTCAAAAGAAAATTCAAGCCAAGCATCAAACTTACCATTTCTAACCAGCCTATAACCATAATAATCCTATTTTTCTTGCCAGGTCTATCTCAAAAACGGCGTTACATCGAAATATTTATGAGAAAAAAAATATTTATGAGTACTTTTTAAAATTCAAAATGTTTTTACACCTGGAAAGATGTAGTCAATATATTTGTGTAGTGAAAAATAATATTTGGAAAGGGTTTAATAGAAACACTATGCACTCTTATTGTATCCTCGTACGTTGAGCTATACTCATACTAAACAGGTTTATTTATTACCCCACTGCGGCAGGGGAAGGGTTATGTATTTATATGAAGTTATAAAGTAAGTTTGTTCCCTCGTGCATAATCATCATCATCAACATCATCATCATCATCATCATCATATATATATTAATACGCTAAGGTTAAGATGTTACACTCCCTTTTTAGAAAAAACCTCACAACTAATCCACATAAATTATATATCATTTTATAGATAATTGCTTGCTCTACCGGCATCCACAACTAAAAAATTTATTATTGCTATTGTTTTTGCAAATTAATTAATTATTAAAATTATATACACAAAACAGCAATGCTGCCATCTAACGGCTCGACGTCAATATGATTGAGGGTCGGTAAAATTTTTGTTTAATTTCAAATCCCCTCACGTATAAATAAAGTGGCGCTTTAGCTCAATGCTTTTGATACTTGCGCCTCTATATGTCAATTTTAGTAAAATATTTGTTTGATCTGTCATCTGAGCTTCATAATGGAATAAATAATGCGAAGACTTCGCACGGGTCACGCTAGTAAACTACTAAAGTGATAAATGTATAATGTAACCTATATATATATATATATATATATATATATATATATATATATATATATCTGTGACAAACTCGCCAAGCACTAGTAGAATTTGCGCGTTTAGCAACAAATTAAAAGCAGTAAATATACTTTAAAATATATTTCTATTGTCATTATTAAAATAATACTCTACATATTTCTGCAATGCAGTACTACATATATGCCTGTATTGATATATCTATTTAATGATATATTTATGTTATGAGTATACATAGATTAATTGAAGTCATCATCATACACGTCCAATAAAATTGTAATTAAAAATATTAATCTGGTCAATATTCCGAGCATTGTCTTTATTGATTAATAAAATTAGTTGTTCGTTCTAATATAAATCTCTATAAACCATGGACAATATGCATGGTTTGTTAATTGGACTAGTTCAGTACGCACAGCTCATTCCAAAATTCGATGTCGACCAGGTCTATAGAGATCTAAATTAGAACGAACAACTAATTTTAATTACAGTTATGCATTAATGGAAATCAACCACCTCAGCACCCGAGCTATTGACTGAGGCCGTCTCCAAATGGCTAAACATAAACTTTTGTAGTTACCATATTTTAGATAATTTCGGGTTTATGAAAATTCATAATATATTTACATATTCATAATATATTTACATAATTCATAATATATTTACATATTCATAATATATTTACATATTCATAATATATTTACATAATTCATAATATATTTACATATTCATAATATATTTACATAATTCATAATATATTTACATATTCATAATATATTTACATAATTCATAATATATTTACATATTCATAATATATTTACATAATTCATAATATATTTACATATTCATAATATATTTACATATTCATAATATATTTACATAATTCATAATATATTTACATATTCATAATATATTTACATAATTCATAATATATTTACATAATTCATAATATATTTACATATTCATAATATATTTACATAATTCATAATATATTTACCCAAACTTATAAATATAAGCTTGGGTAAATATATTATCTTCTAGTGGATAAAATGATAAGACATATCAGCGAGAGTGAAGGCATTCATAAAATGTTTCGACATCATATGGCACCACTGAACCGTCAAATCATCTAAATATTACGACAACATTTGGGGTTTTTGGTGCCAACAAATCATTATAAACAACATTTTGCTAAAGGTCAGTAACAAACATTGCACATGAGGTTTATGGTTTTTTTTATATTAAAATGCTTTTTAATCTGATTGAAGATTTTTTTTTGTTTTTGGCATAATTGTTTATTACACTATTTTAAAATATTTATGACGTCTAGTACTGATTGGATTTCCATTTAATTTCAAACATTCAAATCCACGTTATATGTATATTTAATTGAGAATATACAAACTATGGATCCAATTTTATTAAATAAAAATGTATTCCAGAATTTTTATCATAATTTTTTTCTCTACAACTATCTTCGCGAATACTAATAGCGCATTCTTATTTAATTTTTTTTATGTTGAGATAGTGGAACAAAAGAATGGAGTGGTATGATGAAAATATAAGGGTTGCCAATAGGATTTCCAAATGATCTGCGTTCAGCTGAATTTTCCCTATATTATAAAGTATCCAGAGCCTCAATTTCAACAAAATTTTTCCATTAAATAGGCTAATGCGGAAGTGCTTATAAATAGAGGCGGGCAAAAATACAGGTTGAAAATTAAAAATTATAAAATTATTTATTATATTCTCGAAAATCGCATAACAACAACTTAAAATTAGGTTCTCACATATAAGTACATAATGTAATATATATATATATATATATATATATATATATATATATATATATATATATACACATATATATATATATATATATATATATATACATATATATATATATATATACATATATATATATATATATATATATATATATATATATATATGTAAATGGTTTCTCGGAAACGGCTCTAACGATTCCGCTGAAAATTTCAAAATTACTATGAACAATGTTATTAAGACTTAAAAACTTTTGAATAGAAAAACATAGGAGACAACGTCTTGGGGCAGAGAGAGAGAGGGGGGGGGAAGGGTAAGGGGGAGGAGAGGAGGAGAGGTGCGTGAAGGAAGAGGGACCGGGTAGGGAAGGGGATGGAGAGGGTGAGGGGAGGGGTAGAGGGATTGTAAGAGGAGGGGTTGGAAGGGGAGTGGAAGGGGAAGGGGAGGGTATGTATAAGGGAGGGGAGGGGGAAGGGAGGGTAGGGTAAGTGTGGGTAGGGATTTGGGGAAGGGGTGGGGGAGGGGGGAGAATGAGGGGAAGGAAAGGATAGGGGGAGGGAAACGAGAAGGGTGGGGGAGGTCAAGGGGAGGGGTCGTGGAAGGGGAGTAGAGGGGGGGAGGAGCGTAGAGGGAGAGAGGAAGGGGAAGGGGAGTAGAAGAGGAGGGTGAGGTGAGAGGAAGGGGGTGGTGAGGGCAGGACGGGGAAGGGGTATGTGAAACTCGAAATAAACCGAGCATCGCTCGGTCACCTGGTACTACATATATATATATATATATATATATATATATATATATATATATATACCGGAATTTAATCAGTTCCAAAAGACATTCGTGAAGTGCGAAACAAACAAAATTTTTACATTAAATTGCTGACATGCGACGTTAACTTCACAGACCTTTTCCTGCTCGAGAATAATACGCCAAGTAACGATTTTCCCAAGAGAGAGCGAGATACTAAATGTATTAGATCTTCAGTCTTACTTTAATCCGAAAGAATTGATCTGTCAAATACTAATGGATTTAAATGAAAAGGACGTAAGTCGCTCGTTTTGGTCAATGCGTTGTCTTTCGTTTTAAATTTGTAAACCATTTGCACCACAGGAAAACGATTATATCAGAATTTTAATAACATTTTCGCATGACATCATTCAGTAATAATTTGCTTAAACATTCGTGCATTATCTAAATACGTCATTGTTGTGAATTTTTTGCTAAATTTGAATTAAATATAATATGTAATTGGACTACGTATGTTACATTAGGTTTTTTTGGTTCAATAGGTTTAATTAGCTAACACACCAAATTTAAATTTTTTTTATCAATATTCATTATGTGTCAGCTTTTTGATAATTTTGTTATTTAATTTGTAATTATTTCTATAGATGTATAATTTATATCGATATTGTTATGCACTGTAGTGTAGTTGTTTTCAAAAATGACATAGATGATATAAAATTTGAGTATTTGTTTTTTTATGATTGTTTTTATAGTAAAACCTTCAGAGTCAAGATTATTTCTATTCTGGAGTTGCTTATATTCGTATTATTTTTTTAAATATATATATATATATATATATATATATATATATATTTATATATATATATATATATATATATATATATGTATATATATACGTACATATATATATATATTCGTTACGTTTATGTTGATTAATAAATTGATTGATTACTTACAGATAGAAGTCGTAACGTAACACTTTGGTTTTCATAAGTCATCCGCTTTTGAAATACGCCAATCTCTTAATAGTAAATAACACCAGTTTCAAGCCTGTCAAGTATGAATTTCTTTCAGACACAACGAACGAACTAAAAGATCTAGTTCTAGAATTTCAAAGAGCTAGATTGAACTAGGTCACGGAGAAGTTCTTAAAGGACATCCTTTCTTAAAAGCACTTCCCACTACATTTGGAAGCCTTTATATTTCACAAAAAGCGGTTTATTAATGAAAAATGACAAATCCTCAACTTAATTTTAAGAGAATTGTCGAACGATATACCTATCGGTGGAGAGTGTAAGGAAAATTTTGTTTGTCCCCACCTTAGATATATGGGGAGGAGAGAAGATCACAATATTTTTTAAATACTTTCTTAAATATTTGGTTGGCTAATAAATTTTTAAGTCCGAGTTGCTGTCAACAATTTTTTATTAAAAAATTGATATGTTACGTAAATTTAATTACAGCATGCACCATTATTATGTATTACTTGTCGCCATCTAGTTGTCAGTGACAATATGCCTTTCTTGTAAAATTCCGGTGACTGATTCAAAAACTATACGAGGTCGTTTTGGACATCTTCTTTAACGTCGAATTTTTTTTCCAAGTAAGTGGTTACTTAGAGCCCTAAACAAATGGTAATCATAGGGGGCAATGTCCGGCGAATATGGTGGTTGAGTAAGTAGAACCCAGCCGAGCTCCTCTGATTTATCACGAGTACGTTTTGCAACATATGGTCTAGTATTATCATGTAGAAAATAAACTCGATCCTGTTGGCTACTCAATTTGTAACCTAATAGATCCATTTTCTCATAGTAAATATATGAATTAATTGTAGATTCCCCGGGAAGCAACTCCCAATGAATAATCCCCTTGACATTTCACCAGCAGCTGAGCATCACCTTTTTGGCAATTATTTCAGGTTTGGTTACTGAAATTCCTGTTTCTCCGACACCCAGCCATTGACATTTGCGTGTATGATCAATGTATGTAACCCACCACCGATCGCCAGTTACTAACTGATTCAGCCGGTCGAAATTACGTTCCAATGTCAATAACTGATGACAAGTATCAACTCTATACTGAAGGTAATATGATGACAACTCCTGGGGTATCCACACACCGTATTTTCAAAATTTTCCCAATTCGTGCAAATGTATTTTTATGGTGCCATGACTGCAGTGTAGCTTGTCTGCCATTTGACGAGTTGTCAGTCGAGGATCCTCCTCAATTAGGTGTCGTAATCGTTGAACGTCCAATAAAAAAGACGTCCTGTGCGGGGTTCGTCGTCAAGATCGTAGTCCTCATTCCTGAACTTTCTGAAACAAATCTTCGCCGTCGCGTAAGATACCGTGGACTAGCCCATCGCATGACATATAGTATTTGTGGCAGTCTTTGCAACGTGACCCAGACGAAATTCGTAAAGTAATAGAATCCGTATTTGATATCGATTTAAATCCGTTATCTTTTATGTAATTCACTTAAAGCTTCGGCGTTGACTATCGTCGACTGACTGCACTTTGGCCTATTTATACACTATAGTAAAACCTTCTAAAAGTTTCGGACATTTTCTAGAAAAGTACCGAAGTTGTCGCTAAAAACCTGCTAGCCAACCTAATATTAATTGAGATTTCTGTACATGCAACTTCATGGATATAAGGCTATGACTATTTCAGGCTGCGACACATGGACTGACGGACATGGCGAAAATAGAATTCTACGGATCCCTGTGAATGGTGTGGAACAATAGAATCCTGAGTATGGTTTCATAAAGACAATGCGACTGTACACTGATCTGATATGTTCATGTTCACAATTAAGAATATATTTTGAATTTGAAACTTATGACCGCCCGCCATATTCATTGAACTTAGCCCATATGACCATTACTTATTTATACATATCATGTAAACAATTTCCCCGTCGCGTCTGTCTGTATGTATTTTCTTAGTAAGCACTAAATAGATTTTGTTTCACTTTTCATTAATAGTTAGACTAATACACGAGAAAGGTTTATGTGTATAATTTCTGAATGTTTTGTGAAAGTTACCCGACCTGTGACGATGATTGTCGATGAAATAAAAAAAAAATATTGCTCAAAAATGTTTTTGTCTTATTTTAATTTATTTTTCCGTTATTTTATATTATGTTACATACACTCACACTCACACACACACACACACATATATATATATATATATATATATATATACATATATTATGAAAAACTTGGCCCAGTAAACTATATCTCTCGCGCTCAAGCTTCTGCATCGCCGGTTCTCATTCGCATTCACGCGTTACCTTTTTCTTCATCAGCCACGTAGTTTGAATTGCATTATTTGCCCGCCAGTACACTAACACAATGCTTAAAACACTGTCTAAACTACTCGCGAAATTACTTCGACGAAGTGCTCATCGAAATTAATCACCGTCTGAAGTACGTGACTACACATTCCTGCAACCTTGCAAGAAGCTCAGTAGCCGTGAGTCTTCCGTACGCTAACCTCGTGTGAATTCCTTTGACTCGGGCACAAAAAACCGACAGCGTTCGGAAGTCGCCCGAGGCGAGGCGAAGTTGCACAGAGCGAATCGAAGTACCTCTCTACACTATTCTCTTCGCCTAACTTCGATCGACTTCGCGAGTAGTGTGGTGCAGGTTTAAAAAAGGAACAACGTTTAACTAGTGTCCCTTTTGACACTTTTTCAAAAACACATTTTAATCCGCCTGTGTAGCGTCTGTATAGCACCTATTGCTGGTATAGCAACGGCGGAATTGCTGGTTTTTTACATTCAATAAGATACAAATTGAAAGGGATATATTAATTTCAGCTTTTGTCAAGAACCTCTTTTACCCATAAAATATTTGTGGTGTGTGCTAATGATGAAAAATTTCTAATTTTAAAATATATATGGTATATATTCTAATATATATATATATATATATATATATATACATATATATATATATATATGTAAACGAAGTGAGTGACACTTCATTCAGCATGAAGTTTGCATATGATCTGTGCTAGCTGTCACTTGGACATGTCGCCACGCCACGATAGAAAAATAGGTTATGTTCTTAGAAACGATCAATGAATTATAATATGATATAGTATAATATTTTAATACTTAATTGATACGAACTAGTGAAGCAATAGCTTTAAATGTTGTTTCTCTTTTCAGGTGAGTTTGTGATTAATTAACGTTATAAATTGTTTTGTAAAAGTGTAAACATTTGTTTATGTAATAAATCTCTTTTCAGAGCAACTCAATGCTATAGTTTTACTGTTCACCATATTATCCAAGGATAAGAATTAGAAACACATTATATATATATATATATATTTATTTTTATATTTATATATATATATATATATATATATATATATATATATATATATATATATATATATATATATATATATATATATATATATATATAATGACATTTATGTTATATAATGCTGGATATTATTTCGGCGAATTAGTAACGATGCGAGATTATTACTTGAAAATACTATAACATGCGCGTATGATATTAAACTACTCATGAATAAAATAACAATATAAAATAAAACATAATTCTTGAAAGTATGCAGTCCATGTTAAGACAGTGAACTCACTAGGGTGATGCCAAAGAGAACCAAGTTTACCTGTAAGAATGAAACAATCGGTTTACGGAAACTGGATTATGTTATAAATGCTTTAGATTAAAATTGAATTGATTATCTAAAAAAGAATGCCAGATGGTTCGCCTAAAAATTAGTTCACTTGATATTTAAAGAAGTGTGCGTGATGCGCCTAAAAAAGTAGTTCACTTGGCCAATATTTTAACTGATTGAATATGAGGACTATTTAATTATAAAGGAGAGATATCTGGTTTCAAAGTGATCATATTCACGGTGAAAAAAATATGCAAAAATTGTATAGTAAATTTTATTCGGTTTCAGATAGAATAGTAAGATTAGATCTAGCCATGGAGGACACGAATTTAAAATTGGAGACCATCGCCTGAGCGACCTGGACCAGATTACTGATTGATAGACTCCGTTGGAGGATTATGGAAGTAGTCTTTACTCAAAAATGAGTATCCGACTATCATCAATTTAAAATAAACAGATTAATTCACGTCTAATTTATTAAATAACGATGGTTATACTTAGTTCCCAATTCTATTATACGATTCAGCATCACCGACCCGAGCATGACGGCTCAGTTTCGTTCATTTCTCAGAAAAAAAAATACGCATGGTGTGCCTGAATAAGCGTTCGCTTCAAAAATTGCGACTTCGAAAAATTTCCTAAATTCCCCAAGTACCAATTGACAGATCTACCATTCCATGTTCATTTAAGGTAGAGCTATCAAATTACAAACTTTCAAATTTTATCAAGTGCCTCCTCCAAATTTTCTACTAGCTCTCCGACTAATAGAAAAAACAAAATGGCGAAACTGTCAACTCATCTGTCAAATCGACGCCATCTTGCGAAATTGAATAATTAATTAAAAACTTGATGCGGCGCGAGCTCCATCTATTAATATTTAAAACCTGAGGTAATAGATGCACAAAACATAACGTGATGTTCATTCAGTTAACGAATGATGTTTCATCGAAAAAAGGTGTAATTAGCGCCCAAAAGACAAAGTAATTGCCTTCTTTTCACATAGCTATTATGTAACTTAGTATGTGATGTATGCTTAGTATGTAACTACGACTCGTAGCACGTGGTTGTCTACGATCTTTGCATTGATTTATTGAAACGTTTATCAAAATACCCTCTTGAATTGTAAGAAAATTTGTTAACTTGCATGACTATCAACAGTGAAAACCTCCAAGTAACTTTTAATTTGTAATCTATATTTTTTTAGTTATTTAATTTACGATACAATACATACATATAGTCTTACATTAGAATATCAATTGCCCATGCCTTCAGGATACACTCATTCAACTAACCCTTAAGCGTATTTTTAGGTGTGTCGCGTCAGGTTCAATCCATCTATGCCAATTGCACAACAAGATAAAGTATATTACACACACCCACCTCCTCCTCCAAGTAACTTTTAATTTGTAATCTATATTTTTTTAGTTATTTAATTTACGATACAATACATATACATAGTCTTACATTAGAATATCAATTGCCCATGCCTTCAGGATACACTCATTCAACTAACCCTTAAGCGTATTTTTAGGTTTGTCGCGTCAGGTTCAATCCATCTATGCCAATTGCACAACAAGATAAAGTATATTACACACACCCACCTCCTCCTCCAAGTAACTTTTAATTTGTAATCTATATTCTTTTAGTTATTTAATTTACAATACAATACATACATTTAGTCTTACAATAGAATAGCAATTGCCCATGCCTTCAGGATACACCCATTCAACTAACCCTTAAGCGTATTTTTATGTGTGTCGCGTCAGCTTCAATCCACCTATGTCAATTGCACTACTAGATAAATTAAATTACACACAAGCACACAACAAACTGTTCCGTAACATTCATAGTTCGGATCTGACTTCTTATTTCATTAAATGTTTAGAAGCTCGACTCTGGGTTCTACCTCCATGTAGCAATCAGCTCCTAACCACTCTTTTAAAAACATCAAGTGTCACGTCTATGATATTATTCTACATTTGAATGTGTAGGAAATTTAGTATTGTATATATGTATGAAGAAACTATTTTTTACTGTTCGTATAGAAAATTTAGTATTGTGCCTATGGATGAACAAACTATTTTTTTCTGTTCGTCCCATAAGAAAAAAAACGTATTTGTTTAACAGAACGTCAACGATGTCAACTAATTATGTTCATAATTATGCCAAATTTTTAGCATGACTGAATTCATTAAAGAATTCTTTGGATTTCTGTAGTACTTTGACAACGTACACTTAACAAATTTCACGTTCGTCATTACATAAATGGTGTTCTACGTCTACAAAACTTCATTATCAACATGCGTCATTGAATTTCGTTCCACATACTCACATGAAGTAGAGTCATTCAGGAATAAAAAAAATGTTTATATTACACATAACTTAAAAGTCATTATCATTTAGCGCAAGACCAATATTTTTGCTTAAATATAGGTGTTTCTAACATAGGTCAAGAATTTCAGGTGCGTATTTATAATCATTACAAAAATAATATAATTTTTGCTATTCTGTGGGACTTTCATGTCGTTGTTTGTAAAATTTGTAAATAAGAAACAAAACTTGAAAAGGGCATTTGCACCCTACTCAAAGAGTTTGTTTTGCAAAGATTCTTTACAAGTAAACAAATATTGTTTAGATAAAGTTTTTCCAAAAAAAATGCTCACGCGCACACGCGCACACGCGCACACGCGAACGCGCGCACACGCGCACTCACACGCACACGCACACACGAGACGGGGTTTTCCATTCTACTTTTGTGATGATGAGAGGGTGGTACAGCAAATAGATGATAATTGCGTGAGCATAGAAAATTGTCAGGTACGAAGCAAAATAAGTGAAAATTTACTGAATAATACAGGACCTCTTTTCTTTTATAGTGGGAAAATCAATTTCATAACGACAATATCTCTTCTGAGTTGCAAAGAATGAAAATCTAGCATACCCAAGAGGAAATCGGTAGGAAATTAAAAAGGGAAGTAACCATACTGTCTCATATACATATATCAAAGGAGCGTCTTTTGCACACGTTCAGTCATCATGCTGTACTTGGCTTCGTGGAGCTCCAAATAATGGAACCGAATTCTAATCGGCTCTGCACCAATGAAGTATAGAGCAGACGAATTAATGATATGGATTGAAAATCTTTTGAATTATGCAGCACGATTCTAAATTTCCAAAACGAGTTTTCGCTACATCCACAATATCAACGACCTAATCCAGACGATGCAGTGGGATCCCGCTGACCGCGTACTCGTATTTAATGTGTCCAGCACTGATACTATTAAGCATTTGTTTCCATTAAACCGTCACCCAAACTAGCAATGTGCTCTACACCCACACTATTAAGCATCTGTTTCCATTAAGCCGTAAGCCGTTCGCTGAAGTCCACTCGACGACGGCGCTGGTGTCATGCTGCAACCGTTCGTCATCTACTGCATCCTCGACGACAGTAAAAAGTATCATGTCGTCGGCAAATAACAAACAACGCGCAATATTTACTATGCAACCAATATCTTTTAACAGTCTAATGAAAGTAGAGGCCCGAGATTCAAATCCACCAAGTAAATTTCCATCATGTAAAGAAAATATCGAATATAAGTTACCCATCCATATGTATAGCTTGCTATCTGCAAGGTATAAAGAAAAAAAATCATGAAAGTAGAACGGAAAACCCTGCCTCGTTCAAGAGATTTAGTAAGATATCGTTGTCTATATGATCGAAAGCTTTCTGGTAGTTAAAATATGCAATTTCTACTTGAAATCTAAGGTCGATATAATAAGATACATATAAGGTTCGTGTTCACCGAACGTCTGACACAAAATCCATGCTGCTCATCACAGATTTACCTTTATAGTCTGAATACATGTTGCGATGTAAAACGAAGTCCAATAATTTAGCCAATATTTAATATAAAAAATATGTGTATATATATATATATATATATATATATATATATATATATATATACATATATACACACAAATTTTTTATATTAAATATTGCATACAAGGTATACGGCCTTTGACGGCGGGGCACACCGTGGGGACCCGGGTTCGATTCCCGGCCGCTCGTCGAGCAGGGGCTGGTGTTATGGTTGGCTGTAAGAGATTGCTTTCGTAGCAATAAGTCCGCCATATGTATGAATTAGATACATTAAAGTAAATAAATAAATATTTATACATATATATATATATATATATATATATATATATATATATATATATACATATATATATATATATATATATATATGTATATATGTATATATATATATATATATATATATATATATGTGTGTGTGTGTGTACACATATGCGCACACACACACACCCACAACATAAATAATTTATTAAAAATATCGTTAAATGATTATACACGCCCAAGTTTATGTGGAAACCTCGTAACGTATATATTCAATATACGTATTTAAAAGGATTTTAAAGTTCCGTAACTCAAATTGAAAAACGGAACCATTATAAGGTAACTTACATGTTCGTACGTCACATCCGCTTTTCTCAGACACCACTTGAAGTAGAAACTTGAAATAATGCATAATGACCCGAACATATCCCTGTAGTTAATACCGAAAGATATTTAATGGGGAAATTTTGATATGGATTGGTAACAAATTAAATGCCCAAAGCGTTTTATTTTAAAGTCCATATATGATGTGAAGCTTCATTTAAAATATTTTGTTGCGAGTATTTAAAAAATATATCTTTAGAAATTTATTGAAAAATATTACCCCACGGCCTATTATTTATAAAAAGGAACAGGGTTTTTAAGCAAAGGTTAGGGAAAACCTGAGGGTGACATTAAATATCACAGATTTTGAAATATCCATGTTAATATCATGCCCCCCGCTTCTAATTAATTATATTAGATATCATAAAATAATTATTATACAAGGCGATTTATGATAGGCCTTAATTATGATAAATAAAATAATATGAAATTAAACGAGGTACGCACCCTCTAAGAGCGAGCCAGACTTGCACTTGGTGTATTTTTATGTTTTTATATTAAAAAATCTGATTATATTTCTTTGGAAATAAAAGTAATCATGCATTATGAAACTAAATACAATGTATAGTATTGTTTTTCTATAAATTAAAATTAATAAAATGCGTTCATTTGCTTATGCAACTACAATAATAGCTGCAGCGATCAGTTTTGTTTTTTATTAAATAAGAAAACCAATCTAAACGAGTATGAATGAAAATTTGGAAAAATTACATACTAAGGAATTTTAATGAGCATTGAAAATAACTTCATCCTAACGTTAGGTTTTCCATCTGCTTGAAAAACTTATGGCAGTCATCAGTGTGTCCGCATTTACTATAACTGTGGGTATATCTATGTTCTAACATACTCATCGTGCGTTCGGTTTAATTGTCAAGTTGACCACTAATGTAATAACATTTTGTATCCTTGACTGAAAATATTCGGGGCATTCATAAAGTTTTTCAGTCTTATCTTGGACCAATGTAATATTAAATTCCATAAAGTTTGTCAGTATTATTTATTCGAATATTTATGATGGATACTCCAATATTTTATATGCATGCAACGAGAAACACGTTTCCTCGAAATAATATTCGCGATTCTGTCCGAATAAATTAACAAAAAGTTAGTAAATTTCGATCCATTCCAGTTAATTTAAACTGGAATGAACCCTTTTAAAATACGTTATTAAACCTGTCGACATGTTAATAATAATATTTTTAACCCGACTTCGCAAAGCAGAAGGGAGTTCATTGTCTTTGTAATCTCATGTAGCCTGAACATTTTAACTGATTTTCATGTGTCATATCTTAGGATTCGTATCAGCTTCACGAGTTTTATTGAATATATAATCTTGGTTACTTAAAAAACCAAGGAATATTACGTAATTGACAGAATGTTGCTTGGAAGACTTAAAAATTATCGATTCAAAGATTTCCTAAATGAAAAAGGGTGCGTGTACTTCTGTACGCGCGTGAGAAGTTATACTTCTTTGGCATCATTAAATAATACATACGGATAGATAACCTCAATTATATTGGAGCACTTGAAAAAGTCTGTAAACACAATTTTTTCACTAATATTTACGAATAGTAAATATATTAATCAAGATATTGAATTTAAATCACTACTGAATATAATTTATCAGCACATATATAAATCGCACTTATATGAAACTAAAACACGTGTGTGAATGTAGACACTAGAAACATGTGGATAAATACTATGAATATGAAAACAGTGAACAGAGGCGACGATGGTCCCAATAGCTTTTGTTTCGAGACTGCAACAGCTGCAACTTCATACTGTAACTTTTGTGTGACGAATCTAAAATTTCACTCTCATCATTTTTTTCATAACGCGCCTAAAGAAGTATAACTTCAAAAAATACAAAGACCTTTTCGTCAAAGGCTGTTTTTAACTCTGTATCGACGAATTAGCATTCTGTGGTTTTTATAAAATAAACTGTGCTCATTTAAACCTTCTTTTTTCCAGTTGATTGTCCTCAGAGGACACATTACGTCCTCTATTGTCCCAGGGTCCCGGAAGCTACTTGCGATGGCGCCCAAACCTGTTGCGATGTCGCAGATTGTTTCTGCGATAAAGGACCTATCAGAAACAGTTACGGTAAATGCGTACATCCTGATGACTGTCATAAGTTGAAATTAGGATCAACACTGACAGAAGCTTTTTAAAATAAAAGTGAAATTACTTTCTCCCCAAATCAATGTAATCAAAATTGAAATGTGGTATAAAAATCAAAATTTAAATGTGGTAAATTTTATTACAATTAAATGAAGGCGTTTTGACAAATGTCAGATAGCAGATAAATGTTAGTTCAGTAGTGTCATACAGTGTAATGAAATTTTATAGAAATTTTAATTTTTTTATTGCTTTGTATAAAGTAAGTAAGGAGGTTCTTTCAAGAGCAACACCTGAAGATAACACCAATGCTGTGTGGCTCATTATAGAGACTGACGTAAAAGAACCTATCAGCAGATCTGAGCAAGTTCAAGCATTAATATGAAACAGGTACATAAAATTCTAGACAAAAATTTGATCTCAGGAAGTTTTTTACCAGATGAATACTTCATGATTCGGCCGAAGCCCAAAAATACTGTCGTATTAATTGGTGTTGTGAAACGTTGAGAAAATGCGACGGAGTTCACTCAAATGCTGTATTCGACACCATCACGGGTGACAAAAGCTAGATTTGCTGTTAGGAAGCCGAAACTAAGAGGCAATCTGCGCAGTGGGAGTTTTTTCTAAAGAGTTACGTACGAAGATGGCGATTCGTGCATAGAATTCACAAGAGAACCGCGTTGAAGGTCACAGTCAACGTGCTCTGAATTGTTAAGTACCTGCTCCCATTAACACTATGCAATGCTTGATTAGCATCCAAAACATCTACCAAGACGCATGACTACGAAATGTATAATTAAAAATAAACATATCAATGCTGATTATCATAAAATGACTGTTTTTAAATAATAAATGCAAAACATTACGCGTGAACATCATGTTGACAAGTAGGTTTCGACTTGATTTTTTTTGTCGAAGAAGCGATACAAAGAACTTGCATATAATTGGAACTTTTGTAAGGGTACACTTCACGCTTCGACGTTCTACGTATTATGTTCATGTGCGAATGTTTTGCTCCAAAATGAATATATAACTCGGTTACGTAATTGGTAACTGTATTTACTGAGAAGTCGTTGAGCAACCAACTGTGTATTTTGTTAAACAATTTTTTTAAACATCAAATAAATATACATTTCTTTCAAAATGAAATTTTCATTTATCTTCTGTCTGCTCATCTTTGCGCTTTTAGACTGTACTATGGCAATTAAATTTCCGAAACGTAAGTTTAACTTTTTTATATCATTTTTTTAAGGTTCCGTAGCCAAATGGCAAATTGAAACACTTGTAATTTCATCACATATGTTCATCTGTATGTCACAGCATCATAGTCCTTTGTATTTAAGATCGATGCTGATAAAATTTTAAAGGGAAAGCTTGCTGGATCACGTGTAGATTCTTCACAAAATATCGAATTAAGGATATTTTATAAATTCTTGTGTCAGGCACATACGTATTCATAAAGGTCTATGATAGCAGAATAAGGGTTAAAATACCCCAACGGTTGAACCTGCTATTGCGATTAGTTTTCTGTATTTTTTAAATTAAATATTTGAAACATGTTTTAATAATTATTGTTAATTTACCTCAAATCCTAGTATTTTCGTCTACGTTATTTCCGCGTACTTAGAGTTTCTTTCGTGGTTCCAAAACTAATGAAGTGGAACGTGTCTATGTCGGTCTTTTGTAGCTAAGTAAAGATTCTGATGATCGGTTGGACTTTCTATTGCGATTTGTTTTTTGTATTTTTTTAAAATTAAATATTTAAAACATGTTTAATAATTAATGTTAATTTGACCCAAATACTAGTATTTGCGTCTACGTTATTTCCGCGTACTTAGAGTTTCTTTCATGGTTCCAAAACGAATGAAGTTGAACGTGCCTATGTCGGTCTCTTGTAGCTGAGTAAAGATTCTGATGATCGGTTAGACGTTCTATTGCGATTTGTTTTCTGTATTTTTTTTTAAATTAAATATTAAAAACATGTTTAATAATTAATGTTAATTTAACTCAAATGCTAGTATTTCCGTTTACGTTATTTCCGCGTACTTAAAGTTTCTTTCATAGTTCCAAAACTAATGAAGTTGAACGTGTCTATGTCGGTCTTTTGTAGCTGAGTAAAGATTCTGATGATCGGTTGGACTTTCTATTGCGATTTGTTTTCATTATTTTTTGGAATTAAATATTTAAGACATGTTTTAATAATTAATGTTAATTTAACTCAAATGCTAGTATTTCCGTTTACGTTATTTCCGCGTACTTAAAGTTTCTTTCATAGTTCCAAAACTAATGAAGTTGAACGTGTCCATGACGGTCTTTTGTAGCTGAGTAAGGATTTTGATGATCGGTTGGACGTTCTATTGCGATTTTTTTCTGTATTTTTTTAAATTAAATATTTAAAACATGTTTTAATAATTAATGTTAATTTAATACAAATGCTAGTATTTCCGCGTACTTAGAGTTATTTTCATGTTTCCAAAACTAATGAAGTTGAACGTGTCCATGACGGTCTTTTGTAGCTGAGTAAGGATTCTGATGATTGGTTGGACCTGCTATTGCGATTCGTTTTCTGTATTTTTTTATAAATTAACTATTTAAAATATATTTAAGTAATTAATATTAGTATAACTTAAGTTTCTCTAATAATTTCCATCTGCGTTATTTCCGTGTATTTAAGAGTTTTTTTTTATAATTCCAAAACTAATGGAATTGAATTACCTGAAATAATTTCATTTAAACATACTAATCAAAAATTATTTTCGGAATTTTTTTGGACTTTCAAACCTTTGACTTTGTAAATGGGAGAGGGGTGACAAATATTTCAAATAAAATTTAAAGTTTAGTGTCTCCTAAACGGGGCCAAAATAAAAAGTAGTAAATGAAAACTAAACTTAAATTTGAAAACCTTTCGAACGATACCCCAGACAAGGGAGTGCGCTATTTATTCATTTCCACTACCAAGTTAAAGGAAGTACCTTACAAAATAAAGAAAAAATATATATTCTGCACATTAATTTCAATCTTTATCTGAACCACATCTTTGCAAATTTCATACAAAGGTCTAAAACTGTAAAAATTACGATGGCGTGGCAGACAAACCGACACACATGTGAACGAAATTATGAAGATTCCATATTTAAGTACACAATCCTAATGATATACATACAAACAAAATATTTACATCATTAAAAATAATAATTTTAAGTAGTTTAATAGACATGCACCCATAAAAATTTATATTTCATCCCATTTCAAAAGAGAATCTTTGTAAACAAAGCAAAGTGAAAGTTCAGGTATTGTAAACTTTTTTCTTGTATTCACATTAGTAATGTAACATGGATTTATGTAAAAAATATGGGTAAAATGTGGAAATTGTACCGTTTTCAGATGTCCAAAAAAAGTAATTCAGCCAGTACAGGACGGGAACAAGTATCTCTAACAAAAATGACCATTTTAAAGCTTAAAATTTCGTATCCAAAAAGTGTTCATGGCATACCCCCAATACTTTTGAAAGACAATTTCAACGATAACCTATACAATGGGGTATGCTAATAAAATAAAAATATACCTAAAATATGGGGAAGGTACCGTTTTCAGATGTCCAAAAAAAGTAATTCAGCTAGCACAGGAGGGTGACACGTATCTCTAACAAAAATGACCACTGTAAAGCTTAATATTTCGTAAATGGATCCCTGTATCCAAAAAGTGTTTATGGCATACCCCCAATACTTTTCAAAGACAATTTCAACGATAACCTACACAATGGGGTATGCTATTAAAAGAAAAATATATGTAAAATGTGGGGGAGGTTCTGCAATTTTTTTAATGTTATTTTATATGAGTGACAAATATGAATAACCGTGCCAAACTAAATTTTAGGTTTATAGCACTAGTTGTCTGCGAGTAAAATGACTGTGACTTACAGACGTACATGGCTTAATAATAAGTATTCATAGTTTGGCAACGAAATCCTAAATAGAAAAAGGTCCACGCTGAAAAAATTTCCAAGAACAAAAAATAATTTTGTTGATATGCAAAACTTCTTCAAGAAATAATTTATAGGCAAATTCCAACAATAAAAAAGTCGATTTAAGTAAATGTGTTACCCTCAATGTTGCTTAAATGCATTTTGACATTATTAGCAAAACTTGTTTCGATTCTTACAGTTTTTGACGACATCAAGTTTTTTTCTTTTTTTAAGAATATTTATTTTTATTTCAAATGTTTTGCACCTCTGCGATTACATTTTAAGAGTGCATCATTTATATAAGTATTATTACGCTGTATATATAAATACTAAGTGCTCTATTCCTATACATGCTACGCGTTGATTCGTCCACTTCTTCGCTATAAGTCCACACTGCGGCTAAACATACTCACAGGTCTACAACATCGGCCATGTAACATTCCAAGTAACGTCATATATTCAGTAAAAGACACAAAGTTGAGATAAATCCAAAGACACCTCACAGAAGAAAATAGGTCAAGCCATTTAGACTATACGAGATTATAAAGCTAAAAAAAATACAACCCACTCCATCCATAAACCCAACCCTCCCATGGTTTGCGCATTTGGGTAAAAAAGCGTTATTCTAAAAATCAAAAGACATTTAATTTTCTGCTTTGAAAGTAGATAATGAAAAACGCACAATACCTATTAAATTAACCAATGTTGCTTGCAAGAGTTAAAAATTACTTACATTCAAGATGCTCCAAATCAGAAAATTACAAAGACCTTATTGGCAAAACTCACTACCAACTCTGCATCATTAACTAACATTCTCTTGTCAATCTAAACTCGGCCAAGCTCATTTAAACCTTTTTTTTTTGTTCCAGTCAAATGTCCTCCGGGGACACACTACGTCCTATACTGCCCCAGGGTCCTGGAAGCTACCTGCGACGAACCCAAACGTAAACATCCTAAACCTGTTTGTGACGTCGCTGATTGTTTCTGCAACAAGGGGACTGTCAGAAACAGCAATGGCAAATGCGTACACCCTGATGACTGCCATAAGTTGGGTGATCGTGTTCGGGGTTTACTTAAAGATAACTGGTTTTTTGATTGAAAGGTGTTGAATTAAACTTTGTTTCTTGAAAAAAAATTTCAACCTTACTTAATTTACTTGTTGGTGAAAATCAATTTTTTTAAGCAATCATTTAAAACTGTCAAAGCCATAAAGTAAATGAAATTAATAGAACAAAAATGTATTACAATCTTACTACAGCAATAATGGTCATCTGATCACTGTGCTCAGGTAAATGATCATCTAGATATACAGAATGGGTTTATGGCGATTACAATAACTTTTTATTTATATTAATCATTAGTAAATACAATCAAACTTATTTTTATCCGGCCAGTATTATAATTTAGATATTTGTGTCGAATTATTTCTTTTAATTAAGTCCTGATCCTAATCCTTGATATCCTAAATAATATTATGAATGCGAAAGTGACATTAAAACATTTCAAGATCCTTCAGTCACTCAATTGATATACAAAAAGTCATAGAAAAATTTGTATCTCGTTGGATAACAGTCAAGTTTAAAAAAAAGTATTCAACTCCATAATTACAGATAGGAAAAAAATATTTTGGCAGCCAAGAGTCAGTATATATTATTTTGTCTAAGATAAAGATATAAATAATATAGATAGCTCTGTCTATGTATTAAGAGTTCAAAACACGTCCGCAATATATCGTGTGCAGGCACACATATTAGCGTCAGTTGCTCACGGTAAGCGTTGCAAGCAGTCATGTGTCGACTGAGATTTTTTTTCGAGAAAACTTATTTTGCCAGGAACCAATATGACTTCAAGCTTATTCTAGAGTGTAAAAACATTAGTCAGCATGTAAATAAAATCAAAGACGTAACATTTTACGCATAAGTTCAACATATTAAATAAATCGTAATTATTTCGAAGTAAATGCGTATTTTTAGTGATTACAAAATGGCGTCGACACTAATAAATAGAAACAATATGATATATTTCGCCTGTGAGAAAGACAAATAACTTAGAGAACGTCAACAAAGAATACTAACTATTACTGCGTAAAGAAGCGACACTCACCTCCCCCCTCCCCACCCCCACCCCCGCCAGTTTAACGTCACCCGTAGATAACGAGTACGATCAAGAGTACGTGTCCAAAGGTTGCCGCTTGCTGCGTGCGCGTGAGATTTCTTCGATTTTGCCATCTTCTGTTGGGTTTAACTTGTGTAATTCTGTCTTAATTGATAACTATTTATAATAATTCAATAAAGGAGATTGTTTTGTCTCCCTTTTTTGTTTGTTGTAAATAATTTTCTTTTGTATCACTAACTTAGGTTGGTTAGTACCTATAATGTTATGTCTACAAACATGTCACTGGGCAGTTTTTAATTTCAAACAATTCTTAAAATTCATTGTTTTGTTTGTGCGCGATGTAGTTGGGAAAGGTATTCTTATATTGTCAGCCATAGGCTTTTCATATTGTTTATTAAGATATTTTCACATAAAATAAACCTAATTAAGTTAAAAGTACAACAGAGACAATATTTGATCATGTCACATTTATAAATAAACAAAATTTATTTTTATTTAAGATTTTATTAAATTCTTAAGATCCACAAAATACCTTTTTTTCAAATTCTGTCCTTATATTATTATTATCAAATCACTTTCAAGCAATTAAATGCGTAGTGTAAATGATTTATTTATATAATTCCATTTTTAAAATTAGATAATAATAAAGACGTGCGCGCCAGTACAAAATTACTGTGCCAGCGTGCTGTCGAGACAGTTATTCGATCGACGCTATTGGTTAGAAAGAGACACATCTACGTTGCTGATGTATAGCGTCGAGTCGCTCGATCGGCGCGATTGCCCGCAACAATCGAGACCGATATGTAGTAATAGTGAATATTCTTTACCTGCACGCTGCTGACAGCCCTACATTAATTTACGCACATAAACATACGGATACGGATAGGCGAGTACGTATGTAATAGTGTATTTATATCTGTTGTGTCGGGGGTATGACGTCGATCTAACAGATCACGAATACGAAAGAGATAGAAAGACTAATTAATATCTTTATACACGTATTTATGTTTTAGTGTGAGTGATGAATACGTAATGTCTCGCGTGTGAGAAAGACGAATAACTTAGAGAACGTCGATCTAACAGGTCACGAGTATGAAAGAGATAGAAAGGCTAATTAATATGTTTATACACTTACGTATGTTTTAGTATGAGTAATGACGCGCAGCATACACCGTATTTTTCTACACTTGGAACCTATGTATACAACAAATGGTCTAAATAAATATTTTTTCTCGACCTACTTAGCATTCTTACTAGACTTGGGCGATACGAGTATTTTGAGATACTAAGTATGACGAGTACGAGTATTGTAAAATATCAGTGACCGATATCGGTGACAAAATACTCGACGAGTATGGGCGGTGTAATTCCGTTGTGAGAAGACCATATTACAAATGGCTATAAACTTATGGTCGCGGGAGACGTAAAATAAATTGTAACCTATTACGAAGGGTTCAATGCTGGATTTTAATAAAATACAGTGTACATTTTTCTTTCATACTGACAAGTATTTATGGCTCCAGGCTTAAGACTGGTAACTAAATGATTCATTTAGCATAGTCATTTTGATAGCTATATAATACATGAATCACATTATTTACAATAATAACCATTAATTTTTAAAAATGGGGTGTGGCTGTGACATGGACACGGCCGTGTGTTGTACGTGAATACGTCTATGTAACGAAGCGTGTATGTAACAAAGCGTTCATCATCCACTTGCATAATTTCAACCGCCCCAGCTGCAGATGTACTGGCACCGTCGTTGATCCGCTCGGCTGCATTCATTCTTTTACGTTCCCGGCACTGCTTGACTCGGTCATATGGTGTTTTATTATTACCATTCGATTGTTCTTGAGAAGCCCTTTCCAGCTGTATACGATCTCTGTATTTGGTTTTGGCTTTTCGACGTGTATAGGCCGACATTTTTGATAATATTTTTTTATTCTAACACCTTATTATATACACTGTCACTACTTTAAACTAATGTTTTATATACAATCGATAGATTTTGATGACATCTGATGATTAAAACTTAAACGAACATCGTAGCTTTTCCGAATCAAAAGTTATACTAACTGCAAATCTCGATACGCAGCAAAATAACCTCAAAATGGCGGCGCTTCCCCCTCCACCGCGCGCGATGCTCCACTATTTTCGCTTATCGTAATGTATTCTATGATCCTTTAGCTATCCAGTGGTATAATTTAATGTAGAGGATAGATTTTGATGTAGAGGATAGATTCGAAACTGCAACGCCAAACTGTATCCCCCGATTTTGTTATCATTCGGTTCTTTGGATTGCCCCCGTATGGTAGCAAATTTAAAGACGTATTCACGTCAAAAATAGATCACATTATTAAAAAAATATTTTTTTTATTTTTAGCCAATTTTTATTCAAATAATGTAATTAGATGTTCGGAACAAGCAAATTATTCCGTATTGATTATTGTTAAATTAGATATTTTCTATCCAAATATTTCCTCAAATTATATGTAGCTGTTTTTAATGACAATTCAGTTTTGTAAATATTGCAAGAAGTAAAATAACCACCTAAGTCTGTAAATTACTTCATTATATAACACTGGACTTCCTTGTGGATATAATGGCGAAGTTAGAATCTAAACTAATTAACAGTTAATTTTTTAAATACACTGTTATTTACAATATTTTCACTACAAAGTAATAACGCCAATAGAAAAACGGACAATCATTAAACGAAAAGATTATCGTAATGAAAATCCTTATATTAAAATACTCGTACTTGTATTGAATAAATATTTGTTCGCGAACTGCGAAGTATAAAGCAATACGTAACGTAATGAGTATAACGAGTACACGAGTATGTTTAACATGCTCAGATTACATACTTCAAAAGTATTACGACTTACTAGTATTAAAATTTTCAGTTTATCCTTTATTTCATACACGTTTTAAATATGAAAGAGCGAGATAACCTGAATACGATATGCTTGAGTGAAATAACAATAGCTAGCTAAACAAAGAGGGGTATTAGCCGCAGCCCGACCATAAAGTAACCATTGTGCCAAACAATACAAGTATTTATGATACTAAGTATTTTGTATTTCGCATACCAAGTACGTATTTCGATCTGAGATATCGAGTATTTTTACCGGTGACAATAAATACGCTCACCTCTAATTCTTACAGCTACAAAAAATTGTTGCGGACGAATGCGTGAATAACAGCTATGTATTAAAAATTAATTTATGATTATATATTTAAATACTTGATAAAAATATTATGTCAAAGGAAATTGAATAGTTGATCGTACACACACAGTACTTTAGTTTCGTTCTTTGGTTATTTATTCTAAAAACGAATTGTTTGACATCTCACAGCTGCTGGGACCGCTATTGTGCCATATGGCTGAGTACACATGGCCGAAAAACGTATTATGTTTAGATAAACATTAAATTCGATATGTAATACTTAACTAAGAAAGGTTACTATCCGTTATCCATTCGTGAACACATTAGCCGAACAATCAGTCGCTGACAATTATTTATTATTTTAACTAAATAATATTTTTTAAAATGAAATACATGTTCCTATTCCTGGTACTCAGCGGAGTGTTACTGGATACTGTTCTTACAAAAGGATTACCTAAACGTAAGTTTAACGTTTTGTTTCACGAACTTTTTAATTTTCTTTAGTGAAATTTCTGTCAAATCCTCAAAAAATTCTGAGTGATCATTTTATAAAGTTTTATTGGTATCTGAAACAACGTTAATACCAACTATCAGTTAATTTTTATAAATACTTACTAGCTTTGACCGGAAGTTACGCTCGCGCAGAAAAGAGTGGAAATGAGAAAATTAAAAAAAAATCTTTAAAAAAATGGATATTAATTAGCATTGAAAATGAATAAGTAAATTGAGATGTGCAAAATGTAAAAAAACCTGTGCTTGAAATGGGTAACCGTAAGCTAGAATATAGCCGTGATGTATTATTACATGCTTATGGTCACGTTCTTACTTATATTCATGCTCTTACTTATGTTCACGCTCTTATTTATTTTCTCGTGCTGACTTACGTCCACGCTTTACGTTCACGCTCTTACTAAGTTCACGTTATTACTTAAGTTTACGCTCTTAGTTAAGTTCACGTTCTTACTTATTGTCACGCTCTTACTTACATTCACGTTCTTACTTATTGTCACGCTCTTACTTACGTTCACGTTCTTACTTAAGTTCACTTTCTTACTTATGTTCACGCTCTTATTTATTTTCTCGTGCTGACTTACGTCCACGCTTTACGTTCACGCTCTTACTTAAGTTCACGTTCTTACCTAAGTTTACGTTCTTACTTACGTTCACGCTCTTACTTAAGTTCACATTCTTACTTATTGTCACGCTCTTACTTACATTCACGTTCTTACTTATTGTCACGCTCTTATTTACGTTCACACTCTTACTTAAGTTCACGTTCTTACTTATGTTCACGCTCTTACTTATGTTCACACAATTATACCTAACGGGATATTTTTTATTTTTATTATAAGTAAAATATTTTATGAAAAATATGGTTTAATACATATTAACATTTAGGATGTATTTTACTATGTTCATTCACATGAAACTGGTTATATGTATGCAAAGTATCTGGAGATCGGTCGAGTAGCTGAGGCAGCAGCTGGAAACGGAATAAATAAACAAACAAATAATGAAAGACGGTTTCGCATTTGAATATTTGATTTAAATAAAGCAGTAAATGCCTACAAATCAAAACAGAGGAAATGAAAGTTTAATGAAAATACTATTTTATACTATTTTCTTTTTGTTAACAGATAGAATAAGGCTAGTGCTAAATTACTGAGTTATATTTTATGGTACATATTTAATAATAATATATACATTCCTTGTAAAATTAAGCGATTAAAAAAAACATTAAATACAAAGTACACTTTCTCATGAAAAGATATACTATAAATCCACGTCTGTAAACTACTGGAAAGCATTAAATTCCATTCAAATAATAGAAACGTACACATGCTAGTGATGTGACATAAGAAAGCAATTGACTAAAATATATTTTTTAAATTATCTACTTTAACATGTTCAAATAAAAAAGCTTATCTTATTTTTTTCAAATAGGGCACCATATCCAACAAATATTTTTTTCTTTGAGTCTGAAATTTAGATTAAATTATAGAGGTAAATCCATTTTGATTGTACACTTATAACGGAGGGATATATGTGAAGCCTTAATATTACTTTTTAAAGAGTCTAAGACTTTATTCGCTTTAACCCGATGTAAATATAGCTTTGAATTCTTTTGAAAAAGTGTCACGATAAAATTTTAATTTATTTTTATATTTGTATTGAGTTCCGTATTCACTTTAAACAAGCACAAGTGCCAATATATACTCATTACTACGTACACACTCGGAGACATATGCGAGAACATGTACACACTAGCTCACAAGCGTAAACCGTACAATCGCCTCACGCTCGGACATATGTATTTATCTAACAATCGAGAGAGATAGATGAACACGATAGAATGAGACAAGAAATGAACGCAAGTACGTAAACAAATAAAAATGGCGCTCATTACTGCTATCAACTGTTTTCTACGTTATCTGTGTCAAAGTAAACTGTCAAAACTGTTTTTGTCGATTTATTTATCTATTTATGATTGCTTTATTACTAATTTTGCGTGTACTTCATCCATTACAAGACTAACAACATATGTACTTAATTTATTCATAAATACCCATTGAACCTGCACATACAGTTGTCGTAAGTATAATTTACCACAGGAGTAATATATTTTGACTTCTTTCAGTCATATTTAGCCGTGTTCTGGAACTGGAACCACGGCTATTATTTCAGCTGACAATTATCTATGTAAATTGATATGAAAGTTTTGTTAGGGGTTTGAAATGACACACTCAAATTAACAAGCACACGCGACCACTAAATGCACGTAAATACGCACACTGACATCCAAATACAAAATCTGGGTAATACATAAGTAAAAAATTACAAAAAAATCTGTATTGACACTTTTACGTTTATTCGAAATTTTCCTTGCCATTAAATCTCATGTTGATTGATATCTGATGTGTATACGTAATGCAATCGATTAAAAAAATAAACTAATGAACAAGTACGCCACTTAATATTTGCTATGAAAAACAAACAAATAAAAGCACCAAACAGAAGAAGACATACATAAATATTGATTCACGAAATGGTGTGGAACCTCACTAGCTCGAATATGAATAGAACTTAATGGAACTTGTATATTCTTTTGCACTTTTATACATAAGAATTTGGTGGTACTTTAGTAAGAATGATATTCTCAGATGTAGATGTATACTCAGTGCAAGGTATTTTTCGTTTTCGACTTGTTGAATAAACACATTTACCATATTTTTTTTATTCTCAGTATTTTATCTGGGTTATGGACGTTGATACATAGTGTCAAATTGTATACTTAATCAAAATACTTAGTAAAAATACTTAGTTTAAAATCCACATTTTTTGCATTTAGTATTTTGAACCAAGTATTAATTGGTAATACTAATAGAATTGACAAAAACATTTTCAAAGAACAAACATTTTGACTTTATTTTTTAATATGGAAACTCCTTCAAAAACAAACATGATAATTTGTGAAATTTTTAAAAACCATATGGAGATAAAATATAGTTATATCATAAACAAATAGTAATATTTAAATAACTATCTGTAATTAAAAAAGTGTAGTGTAGTGTTTGAAATATTTAAGTACAGTTAATTAATTTAATAACTGTTCATTGTTCAAGACATGTGAATTTAACCGTTTGACATTAAATGTTAACCCAGTAAATACTAGTTGTCATAAATATTTCAAAAAAGTGAAATAAACAATTACACCAAGAACAAAATAAGTTTCTTTTTTTTTCAAACGAATTAAATAGCCTTTTAATATAAACAAAACGCAAATACCGCGCCGACGTCGACGAATATGTGGTTGTTGTTTTTGTCGGCACCTTACTTACCTCACCTTACTTTCGCTGTATGCAAATTACATACAGCGTGTTTGAAATTGCAAACCACTTAAAACTATTCCTGCGACTAAACTACTGAATTTAGATAACTGGTTTTTGGTGTACGGTTGAAAAACATCATCTAGTATATGAAGATTAATTTAATGTCGAACGGTAGAATCCACATTGCATAATGTTTAAAAACAGATGTCAGCACTGCAGCTGTATACTTGTTTTTAATTCGAAAGAAAATTAATTAAACGCCGAACATTTCTGTGAAGTCCAAATCGAAAAAACGCACGTTAAGAACAGATTATTGTAATCCGTGTTAACTTTACAAGTAAATGTTGGTCAGTGTTGCCAAACTTTAAAATATTTTTCCAAGCTTTAAAACTAATTTGAAAACCCCCAAAATCAAACTAAAACTCACTACACTCATTGATATTTTGATATATTCATATAATTTGAAGACATTAATCACAAATTTAGGTACTTCTTGTCCAAATATACTTTTTATAAATATAACCCATGTCGATAGGGTAGATCTATTTATATCCACTCAATATGAGACTCGTTAGAAAATATTTGTTAACTATGTTTTTATTTTATTTAAGCGAGGTTTTCAAAAAAGATATATTTTATGAAAAATCTTTATATAAAAATGACGTTTTACCTATGTGAATGAATGTTAATAGGTGGAGATTTATTAATAAAATTACAACAATTTTTAAACTCCTGAATGTTTGTACTCAGTATGATTATCCTATTACACTTTCTTTCCCCTAATTTTGGAGAAAGACCCCGGGTAGCTACACTGATAGTAATACCTTTATATATTCATAATAATGCTCAGCAAGCACTATCACTGCGATACAAGTTTGGGAATCGCCATCTATTGACAAATTGTGTAACATGATTTCTGAAGTGAAACTTCTTTGGGCGCGATGATATCAAGATCGAATTTTATGCAACGTCTGCTGTAACGTTTTAACGAATCTATCGCGAGAAGGACGGAAAATATGTACTTAGCTAACAATCGAGAGAAATAGATGACAGCGACACAAGTTTGAAAAACGCCATCTAATGACGAATTGTGTAACGTGATTTTTGCAATGAAACTTCTTTGGGCGCGATGGGAGTTAAATGTCAACTCGAATTTCGTGCAACGTCTAACTGTAACGTGTTAATGTAACAAATTTATCACAAGCAGGGTGAAAAATATGTATTTATCTAACAATCGAGAGAGATAGATGAACACGATAGAATGAGATAAGAAATGTACGCATGTGCGTAAACAAACAAAAATGGTGCTCACTACTGCTATCAGCTGTTTTATACGTTATATGTGTCAAAAGTAAACTGTCAAAATTGTTTCGATTTATTTATCTATTTATGATTGATTTATTAGTAATTTTGTATGTAATTCATCCATTACAAGACCAACAACGGTATGTACGACTAATAATAATACGTACTTAATTTATTCATAAATACCTAATGAACCAGCACATATAGTTTAAGTAAATATAATTTACTACAGGAGCAATACATCCTGACTTGTTTCAGCCACATTTAGTCGCGTTCTGGTACTGGAACCACGGTTATTATTTTAACTGACAATTATCTATGTAAATTGATATGAAAGTTTTATTAGGGGTTTTGGTCGAATTGTAATGATATTTTATTATTATTTTTTTTCGGATGAAGAGTATTAAAATATTTTTATACGAATTTAATACAATCTATGAACTCACCAAGGCCAAAGAAGTTTCACTTCCGTCATGCGTATCGAGTTGCACTGGCAATTTTTTTTTATTAGTAATGTTTTCGTCGCTTAATCTTTCTATTTAACTAACTTTCTAACGCCCAAGGTCTTAAGGCTCCATCACCGATTTGTAATTATTTATTTCAATGTAAATATCAAAATATGAACTCTAGATGGCGCGGTTGCCCGATCGTATGCGAAATCGCAGACAGACATCGATTATATCAACGTAGAGTTCCGATGTCTTAATATAATTGTGGATAAAATAATCTTGGTACTTTGTGATTATTTATTTCGTTAATGGTAACATGCGAAATTCCACTTTGTACCATAAATAAAGGAATAGTATATGAGAACGTTATAACAGTATATCCGTCAGTACGTCAAAAGTAGATACAAGATAAACTTGGCGAAAAATTGGCGGTTTTTCTTTTTTACGAAGTCAAAAGTATTCGACGTAGTTTTGTGATCTTTCTTCAGGCAGTTACGAATGGAATAAAAGCAAAACCTTTATGCCCAATTACAGACCGCCTTTTGCGAAATAGATACCAGACAAACTGTTTAAGACAGATAATTTAGAAAAAATTGTCGATTTGTCTTTTTTACGAAGTTACAAATATTCTATGTAGTTTTGTGATATTTCTTCAGACGGTGACGCGTAGAAAAAAGGCAAAACCTTTATGCACAGTTGCAGACCGCTTTTTGTGGCTGTTAATTTCAATTACTATAATGTTATCAATTCCGAAATACTCGAAATCAGTATTTCGGATACGTCGGAAAGCAGATGTTCGCAATAGTCATATCTAATTCATAATGACTTTTACTAACTTTTTGATGGCTCCTTTGTAATTAATAATTAACATGGCTGCTGATTTTGTAATTAATAATTAACATAGCTGGAGATTTTGTAATTAATTATTAACATGGAAGAATACTACTAGTTTTATGTGTATATAATAAATTTAATAATTTGTTGGATTCGTCCTTAGGAAGTATCAAATATGGTTATAAAAAATATTGCGATCCTCCCTAACGACATATTTTAATCACCCTTCCATTCGTACTTTTAATAAAATCCAGGGTATTGTCAATTCCTCGTTTCAGTTGACCTTGGATGCAGTGGATCAATTAACTCTAGAAGTAAATAATCTTTATAAAACTTAATCAATTTGCTTTCCACATTTTTCTACCGAAATTCATCATCATTTTCAATCATGTTTATCTACATTTATATGCCCAAGGAAATACTAAACGTGATCATCAAATAAATCACATCGGCCAATAGGAACGTCCGATTGTAGATATAATTTTTTAATGCAACTCGTACAATATAGCAGTCGTATTTTATGGACGGTATACTTCACGATGGAGAACCAAGCGGTATGCTTCTAACGAGATGTACACAAGTGACTGTAAGTGGCTGGTCGAAAAATGAGTAAAAACTTTTCGTCGTACTTTCTCTTATACGCCTTCTACACTATACGCAAAGTTACCTCGACGAAGTGCTCGTCGAAATTGATCGCAGTCCGAAGTACTTGACTACACACACGTGGAGTTCAGTAGCAGTAAGTCGCCCGCACGCACTCACGTGTAAACAGTACGACGTCTATCTGCAAACGGTAGTACGCTGAGTAGTGTAGTGAGACGTCTCGTGTAACTTTGCAAAGTCCTTTGACTTGGGTTTAAAAAACTGACAGACAAACTGACTCTCTATACTATTCTCTTCACCTAACTTCAATCAACTTCGCGAGTAGTGTAGTGCATGGTTTAAGTATGGGTTGTTTACATACTTTACCAAAAAAAAGCAGTAAAAACTGTTCGTCATACTTTCTCCTAAGTCCGATTACATTCATACTGAGCTTTTCAGTAGTCTGCAAATATAAAAGGAAACGAATGAAAAGAATTAAATAACAAAAGAAATAACGTAATTTTTTTCTTTTCTACAATGTCCAACCACCTTGTAGGTGGTTTTCCTCTTCTCCTTGCAACTTCAGTCTTCGCTAAAGTCAGTTTTTATCTGGGTCCAGATCTTCCCGTCGAAAAACGTGTCCCAACCATCTGATTCTGTAGGACTTGATTACTCTCAAAATGTTTGCTTGTCCATATTTAGTATAAATTTCATTGTTATGTAAGCTTTTCCAGATATTATTTTATTTGACCGCTCCAAAAATTGATCAAAGGATCTTTCTTTCAAAAATGAGTACCCTATTCTCTTCTGCTTTATTGGTTGCCCAGGTTTCGCTACCATACAAAAATGATAGGTCTGATGAGAGTTTTATATAGATTTATTTTTGTATTAACAGACATGAGTTTTGATTTAAGTTGTCTTTTTAGACCATGGTCACATATGCATATATTTGCCATAAAAAGTCGGTTCCCAATTTCAACTTTTATCTCATTTTTACTGGTAATGGTTGTGCCCAGATACTTAAACTGAGTGACTCCTTCAAAAGTCCAATTTGGAACTACTGCACATCATGTGCTCTAGAGCTTATTACAAAAAATTTTGTTTTTTTTTTCGTTTACTGCTAAGCCAATATCTCTAGCAGTAGTTATAAGGGCAATAAACGTCTCCATAACATCTTTTTTGGTTCGCCCAACTATATCAATGTCATCAGCGTAGGCCAACAATTGTGTAGATCTTTGCAGAATGGTATTTTTAGCGTAACTTTCATACACCCAATAAAAAAGTGATTGTAATTTTGTATGGAGCCCATGCACCCCAACTCACAAGCTAGGCGCTGTCTAGGAAGAATCCTCATCCATAGATGGCGTTACAATAGAACGTTGAGTTCATATAAATTAAATTAAAAAACTGTTAAAAATATATTAATAAAATATTTTAATTTTCATAAATTTTTATTAAAACTTTAAAATAACATTTAATAAAACCTCCGATTTCATAAACCATCCGAGATTTTACAGCTTGAGTATTCTAAAATGTAATATTTCAAAAATATATCTGGATCTATTATATTTGGATTCTTAAGTGATTTCAAAAGCATTATACGAGGTTTGTCTGACTCTGTTCAGGTAGATTAAACTAACGCTGTTCAGGTAGATTATAATCTGGAAGCTTACAGCGCTTAATCACGAATAGGTCTGTAGTAATGTAATGAATACTTATACAGAAATACATACACAAGGACAGACAATACATTATATATATATATATATATATATATATATATATATGAATATTACTGCGTATTCTCTGGTGTATATGGCTTGGCTATCAATTGAAACTTTCAATAGAAGTATGTATTTTTATATATATTACAATATATATATATATATATATATATATATTTTATTAGTAAAAAGTGTTTCCACCATTATTCATAAAAAATGCCTACAAACGTTACAACAAAAGGATTAAACGATCTTTTAACACGTCCAAAATTGTTCGTTCAATCACAATATTTTTAATTGAAATTGGTTCAGATGGAGTTTTTAAAATTTCTCCTTGTGTTTTACATTTGTAAAATAATAACTCCAAACAGCTTTTAACATTCATAACTGAGTAGAAAGGTCATTGACTTTTCATTATGTTGAAACATTTAACTGAGTTGGAAGGTCATTGACTTTATCGTTATATTGAAAACAAATGTTTGCTTAGATGTATCAAATTTGTGGTATTTCTCGATAAAAACCACGGAAAGGAGTTGAGAGTATATTTCATAAGGAATAGGAAAGAAGAAGAAAGTGGATAGGTTAAGGAGTTATAATAATATCTAGTGAATCTATAATCTAGCCTAGAAACATACTACATTAATATTAGTATACATAAATCCATCATTTAACATATTGTCCATTAGATGTTATTTAAAGGAACTAGTTCCTTTGAATAATAAGTACTTTTATTGTATCCGTACCTTCATCATAGGAACTATCCCTTTATGCAATGTTTACGTGGTTAATCTAAATAAAAAAATGAAAGACATAAAAATATGGTTAAAAATATTATTTGGAAGGCTGATAGAATATAACTAAAATATAATGAAAACGAATAAACTTTTTTATATATTAAAATAACAATTAAATTAGTAGGGGGAGGTGAGTGTCGTTTCTTTGCGCAGTAATAATTAATATTGTTTGCCTATACTGTAGTGAATCACACCTATAATGTGGCCAATTACATCTATAATGTGACCAATCACACGTATAATGTGACCAATCACAACTATAATGTGACCAATCACACATATAATGTGACCAGTCACATCTATAATGTGACCAGTCACATCTATAATGTGACCAATCACATCTAAAATGTGACCAATCGCACATATAATATGACCAATCACACCTATAATTAGGTAAATCACACCTATGATGTAATATTTCACACCTGTAATCAAAAGTATGGAAAATACATAACGTTGTCACATCGCGTATCGTCGGTCAAAGTTATTAGTGATATTTAATTTTGAAAAAGAAAGAGGTTTTACTTTTTTTTGAGAATATTACATTTTTGGCGTAACGAATGTTTTAAAGCAATTTTATGACAAAAATTGGAATTTTTTGAAAAGTTGTTTATCTCTTTTTACGCATTCACCAAAAACATTTTACTTTCCAAATGATACAAAGAAACAGTCCTGCGAAAATAGGAAGGATAAAAAAAAATACTGGCTATATATACCAACATCCGCCATATTACAAATTTAGTGATATCATGTGACCTCGGAAAACTGTGACGCATCCAATGATATTCCACACATTAAAACGCGTGCGCGTGCGTGCAATTGTGTGTAAATATTGTGATCAATTTTCGACTAGTTCTATCATTCTATCGATTAGAAACTTTGCAAACTTCTGCGTTTCTCATAACATGATTGGCAGAAGAAAGGGAAATTCTTAATAAGAGTAAATATCTCGGGCTTGGCGTAGTTTGTTTGTCTCAGTGAATTTTTAGACCCATACCGTAAATAGGAGGGTGTGATGATGGAGGAGGGTCTTAATCATGGAAATTTGTATAACCGTAAACCCATCAAATTTAGGATCATTTGATTTATCTCAACAGGCTCTTCGTTTACAAAACTATGTTTTTTAGTTATTTCTAAATTAATTTCTGTTTCAGGGAAATGTGAAGCGGGAACACACTATGTCCTCTACTGTCCCAGAGTCCTAGAAGCGACCTGCGACTTACCACAAAGGAAGCACCCTCTACGAGTCTGCGATATTCCAGACTGTTTCTGCAATAAGGGAACTGTGAGAAACAGTGACGGAGAATGCGTAGACCCCGATGACTGTTAGACCATTTTTTTTTCAAGAAGATGTTGCCTGTTTGGAAAAAATAAATAGTTTGTTTTATAGTTTATTTAAATAATTATGAAAATATGTGCTAACAAGTAGAGTTGGTCGTAATTAGTTATTTAGTAAATACATTTTCGAGAATAATGAAATAAATATGTAAACTTTTAATACTTATGCACATTCGTGACTCCAAATAAAAGTCTTTAATTTTGTTTTAATTGTTATTTGCATCTTTGGCAATATTGTACGATTTACTGTTACAAACCTGTTAGAAGAATAAACGATATTTAAGGGTAAGTCCATATAATAATGGTTGATAAGAGACTAAATAGGTCACTAAATGATAAAGATACTGACCAATATAATAGCTTATTCTTATTTGACATCCAGAGTTATCACATCGATATTTTAAATAAAACTAGCAACTTACATTCACAGACACCGCTTATATATACCGAGGCCGAGAATCTTGTAAAGTTATATTTATATAATGTATTTAATACATAATTCGATAGATATAAATCTTAGAATATAGAGTAATCCAGAAGGCGCATATGCAAAAATCTCTTCGCGGTCACCTGAAACCAAAAATCTTCTCCCCTCCACCGCGCTCTCTCTGCTGGCGCCCCGCCCAACGAGCACGGTGTTACCAGCATAATAAATTTACCCACCAACTCCGGGAAATCGACGCATAAAACTATATCTGCTAGCAGCAGTACGATATATATTTTTATCGATTTATGTGGTGCATTGCTTGGCTTATATGAAGTATTATTATGGCCGCTATGTTAAATTTCTAAAATATTTATTCCGACTACAAACAATAGCCGAAGAATTTAGGTTAAAATTATTTAAAAACTACGCTATATTTTACCATTTTATTAATTAAAATGAATATTAAAATATATTATCATTAAATGTGTGTGGTCGTGCGCGCGCGTGTGCACACACATTAATCTACAAAATTGGTTTGGTACATTTGCAAATAATTCTTGGATTTTCTGTATTAATACAGAAAGACCATAACCATTAGCTCATTGTTTTAAAATAAAAAAAAGGTTAAAAGCCTCGCAAAGAAAATAATTGGACCCGTACTAAAAAAATTAAAAATGGGACGAAAAAAATATTAATATTAATTAACGTTTAGTGTCATAATAAAATCATCATCATCATCATCATATATATTAATACGCTAAGGTTTTAAGATGTTACTCTCCCTTTTTAGAAAAAACCTCACAACTAATCCACATAAATTATATATCATTTTATAGATAATTGCTTGCTCTACCGGCATCCACAAATAAAAAATTTATTATTGCTATTGTTTTTGCAAATTAATTAATTATTAAAATTATATACACAAAACAGCAATGCTGCCATCTAACGGCTCGACGTCAATATGATTGACGGTCGGTAAAATTTTTGTTTAATTTCAAATCCACTCACGTATAAATAAAGTGGCGCTTTAGCTCAATGCTTTTGATACTTGCGCCTCTATATGTCAATTTTAGTAAAATATTTGTTTGATCTGTCATCTGAGCTTCATAATGGAATAAATAATGCGAAGACTTCGCACGGGTCACGCTAGTTTCTACTTATTATAAACGCGTCTCTGTTAGCCTACATACAATGATTATATATGCAACTAGCTGTGCCTACGGCTTCGCTCGCGTGTAATTAAGAAAAAAAATTGTTTTTTTAACTATTATACTATTACCATACCAAATTTCATCAAAATCCGTCCTGACGGTTTTGCCTGACAAAAATTCTTAAAATTTTTTTTTGGCTTCTATTATCATTCTATATTTTTTTTATTAATTTTGGCAATGTACAGAATTCTCTCTGTCGCCATTTATTGTACGTGTAGATAGGTAAAATATTCTTTTGGCTTCTATTATCAAAAATATTCTTTTGGCTTCTATTATCAAAAAAATTAAAAATTTTTTTGGCTTCTATTATCATTCTATATTCCTTTTTATTAATTTTCGCAATGTACAGAATTCTCTCTGTCACCATTTATTGTACGTGTAGATAGGTAAAATATTCTTTTGGCTTCTATTATCAAAAATATTCTTTTGGCTTCTATTATCAAAAAAATTAAAATTTTTTTTGGCTTCTATTATCATTCTATATTCCTTTTTATTAATTTTCGCAATGTACAGAATTCTCTCTGTCACCATTTATTGTACCTGTAGATAGGTAAAATATTCTTTTGGCTTCTATTATCAAAAATATTCTTTTGGCTTCTATTACCAAAAAAATTAAAAATTTTTTTGGCTTCTATTATCATTCTATATTCCTTTTTATTAATTTTCGCAATGTACAGAATTCTCTCTGTCACCATTTATTGTACGTGTAGATAGGTAAAATATTCTTTTGTCTTCTATTATAAACGTATATATCATTCTATATTCCTTTTTATTAATTTTCGCAATGTACAGAATTCTCTCTGTCACCATTTATTGTACGTGTAGATAGGTAAAATATTCTTTTGGCTTCTATTATCAAAAAAATTAAAATTTTTTTTGGCTTCTATTATCATTCTATATTCCTTTTTATTAATTTTCGCAATGTACAGAATTCTCTCTGTCACCATTTATTGTACCTGTAGATAGGTAAAATATTCTTTTGGCTTCTATTATCAAAAATATTCTTTTGGCTTCTATTACCAAAAAAATTAAAAATTTTTTTGGCTTCTATTATCATTCTATATTCCTTTTTATTAATTTTCGCAATGTACAGAATTCTCTCTGTCACCATTTATTGTACGTGTAGATAGGTAAAATATTCTTTTGTCTTCTATTATCAAAAATATTCTTTTGGCTTCTATTATCAAAAAAATTAAAAATTTTTTTGGCTTCTATTATCATTCTATATTCCTTTTTATTAATTTTGGCAATGTACAGAATTCTCTCTGTCGCCATTTATTGTACGTGTAGATAGGTAAAATATTCTTTTGGCTTCTATTATCAAAAATATTCTTTTGGCTTCTATTATCAAAAAAATTAAAAAATTTTTTGGCTTCTATTATCATTCTATATTCCTTTTTATTAATTTTCGCAATGTACAGAATTCTCTCTGTCACCATTTATTGTACGTGTAGATAGGTAAAATATTCTTTTAGCTTCTATTATCAAAAATATTCTTTTGGCTTCTATTATCAAAAAAATTAAAAATTTTTTTGGCTTCTATTACCATTCTATATTTTTTTTATTAATTTTGGCAATGTACAGAATTCTCTCTGTCGCCATTTATTGTACGTGTAGATAGGTAAAATATTCTTTTGGCTTCTATTATCAAAAATATTCTTTTGGCTTCTATTATCAAAAAAATTAAAAATTTTTTTGGCTTCTATTATCATTCTATATTTTTTTTATTAATTTTGGCAATGTACAGAATTCTCTCTGTCGCCATTTATTGTACGTGTAGATAGGTAAAATATTCTTTTGGCTTCTATTATCAAAAATATTCTTTTGGCTTCTATTATCAAAAAAATTAAAAATTTTTTTGGCTTCTATTATCATTCTATATTCCTTTTTATTAATTTTCGCAATGTACAGAATTCTCTCTGTCACCATTTATTGTACGTGTAGATAGGTAAAATATTCTTTTGGTTTCTATTATCAAAAATATTCTTTTGGCTTCTATTATCAAAAAAATTAAAAATTTTTTTGGCTTCTATTATCATTCTATATTTTTTTTATTAATTTTGGCAATGTACAGAATTCTCTCTGTCGCCATTTATTGTACGTGTAGATAGGTAAAATATTCTTTTGGCTTCTATTATCAAAAATATTCTTTTGGCTTCTATTATCAAAAAAATTAAAAATTTTTTTGGCTTCTATTATCATTCTATATTATTTTTATTAATTTTGGCAATGTACAGAATTCTCTCTGTCGCCATTTATTGTACGTGTAGATAGGTAAAATATTCTTTTGGCTTCTATTATCAAAAATATTCTTTTGGCTTCTATTATCAAAAAAATTAAAAATTTTTTTGGCTTCTATTATCATTCTATATTTTTTTTATTAATTTTGGCAATGTACAGAATTCTCTCTGTCGCCATTTATTGTACATGTAGATAGGTAAAATATTCTTTTGGCTTCTATTATCAAAAATATTCTTTTGGCTTCTATTATCAAAAAAATTAAAAATTTTTTTGGCTTCTATTATCATTCTATATTTTTTTTATTAATTTTGGCAATGTACAGAATTCTCTCTGTCGCCATTTATTGTACGTGTAGATAGGTAAAATATTCTTTTGGCTTCTATTATCAAAAATATTCTTTTGGCTTCTATTATCAAAAAAATTAAAAATTTTTTTGGCTTCTATTATCATTCTATATTCCTTTTTATTAATTTTCGCAATATACAGAATTCTCTCTGTCGCCATTTATTGTACGTGTAGATAGGTAAAATATTCTTTTGGCTTCTATTATCAAAAATATTCTTTTGGCTTCTATTATCAAAAAAATTAAAAATTTTTTTGGCTTCTATTACCATTCTATATTTTTTTTATTAATTTTGGCAATGTACAGAATTCTCTCTGTCGCCATTTATTGTACGTGTAGATAGGTAAAATATTCTTTTGGCTTCTATTATCAAAAATATTCTTTTGGCTTCTATTATCAAAAAAATTAAAAATTTTTTTGGCTTCTATTATCATTCTATATTTTTTTTATTAATTTTGGCAATGTACAGAATTCTCTCTGTCGCCATTTATTGTACGTGTAGATAGGTAAAATATTCTTTTGGCTTCTATTATCAAAAATATTCTTTTGGCTTCTATTATCAAAAAAATTAAAAATTTTTTTGGCTTCTATTATCATTCTATATTCCTTTTTATTAATTTTCGCAATGTACAGAATTCTCTCTGTCACCATTTATTGTACGTGTAGATAGGTAAAATATTCTTTTGGTTTCTATTATCAAAAATATTCTTTTGGCTTCTATTATCAAAAAAATTAAAAATTTTTTTGGCTTCTATTATCATTCTATATTTTTTTTATTAATTTTGGCAATGTACAGAATTCTCTCTGTCGCCATTTATTGTACGTGTAGATAGGTAAAATATTCTTTTGGCTTCTATTATCAAAAATATTCTTTTGGCTTCTATTATCAAAAAAATTAAAAATTTTTTTGGCTTCTATTATCATTCTATATTATTTTTATTAATTTTGGCAATGTACAGAATTCTCTCTGTCGCCATTTATTGTACGTGTAGATAGGTAAAATATTCTTTTGGCTTCTATTATCAAAAATATTCTTTTGGCTTCTATTATCAAAAAAATTAAAAATTTTTTTGGCTTCTATTATCATTCTATATTTTTTTTATTAATTTTGGCAATGTACAGAATTCTCTCTGTCGCCATTTATTGTACATGTAGATAGGTAAAATATTCTTTTGGCTTCTATTATCAAAAATATTCTTTTGGCTTCTATTATCAAAAAAATTAAAAATTTTTTTGGCTTCTATTATCATTCTATATTTTTTTTATTAATTTTGGCAATGTACAGAATTCTCTCTGTCGCCATTTATTGTACGTGTAGATAGGTAAAATATTCTTTTGGCTTCTATTATCAAAAATATTCTTTTGGCTTCTATTATCAAAAAAATTAAAAATTTTTTTGGCTTCTATTATCATTCTATATTCCTTTTTATTAATTTTCGCAATATACAGAATTCTCTCTGTCGCCATTTATTGTACGTGTAGATAGGTAAAATATTCTTTTGGCTTCTATTATCAAAAAAATTAAAAATTTTTTTGGCTTCTATTATCATTCTATATTCCTTTTTATTAATTTTCGCAATATACAGAATTCTCTCTGTCGCCATTTATTGTATGTGTAGATAGGTAAAATATTCTAAAATTAAATATGACAACGGAAATTTCAAAGGTAATACCAAATCTCCAACGACATTTTTCAAATTCCGATTTTTATAACTAATTAAATTTACATTGTTCACTGTCAAGTAATTATGACATTTTAATTTGGGTAAACAATTTTTTAAGTGGTGACAACACCAACGAAAATGGCGCGCTTCTGCTAATAACAGTCTACTTCGATATTTTAAAATTGCTTAATTAAATGGAAATTAAATTACGTAATAGTATTTACCTCTGAAAAACAATGCCCATTTGTTTCTTTTGCAGTCCAGTGATATTTTTGCTAGTGAGAATAGCATAAGCCGGCATTTTAAACGATATTGTCACATACCAACCACACGACCGTTCAGAGCTGTTTTTCAAATTGCACTGACAGCCGCGTTTTGATACTACGCATTTTATGCTTAGTTTTATGGACACATCGGCGCACATGTTCTCGACTCCTGTAGTACTCATTATTCTAAGGGTTCAAATATTATGCATTTGATTCGATGTGAATCGAAATAGGTTCGATTCGAGAGTCTTCTAGTAAACGGGCGCGTTAAAAGATTAGTGTTTTTTTCGAATCTTCCGGAAGATTCTTTATCTTTTATATAAAAATAAATGTTACTTTGTTTGTACCGTATGCGTTCCTATACCAATTATCCGATTACGATGAAACTTTAGTGAGTTATTGTGCGCACGCTTGAGCGGGGTTTCTGAATGATTACAACCATTTTACAATAGATGGCGTGCGAGTTTGTCAGTAGTTTGGCGGCAGTTCGTGTGTTTTCGGTATATGAGTGTGCACTGATATATATTATATAAGTATGGGATTTGCCTTACATTTAACTTATGATGCTCCTCTGGCCAACAACAACTTAGCTTCACCGTTTCAGCATTTCAAGCAGTTCCCAAGCTCCTTTTCTTAGTAGTGCTTGACCAGTGAAATATAATTCTCAATAACAAGACCACATAGCGGTAGGTCGGCTTCCTTCCCACAGTCATTCCGCACGATAGTACAGTTCATCTGCGCGCCTCTGATCCGACGACACTTAGCAGATTCTGATTTGTTAATTAATTAATAAAAAATAAATAAAATAATACTAATTCAATAAAATAATTCTGTAAAAAAAACAAACAACAAGAATCCTATAACAGTACGTTTGACAGAATTGAATTGAATCAAATACAAACAGCGTCATTTCAGTTCGTGTGAGTGCTGAATACTCGAATTAAATATATTATACTATTAAAGATGACCACGCGAAGTCGCGGGCAATAGATAGTTTAATATGGATGTGAATAGTATCTCGACTCTCGACTAGATAATGCGTCCGTGTTGTGCAATTATGAGTCACTAATTTCATCGCTGGAAAAAAAACTTTTGCGCAAAAATAGTAAGCTAATTACTGCTTACTACTTTAAATTGTATTATTGACACTAATTTTACAACGAAAAAACTTTTTTGTGTCTTTGTTTCACAAGGTCGACTCAACCGATTGACATGAGGCTTTCACCGTCAGGTAGTTTATAGTATCTAGATCGACTTAATACATTTCTAGTAAGTGTAGATAATGGAAAATAACTATTTCATTGAAGGAGTCGGTGTATGTTGGATACATTTTTTAGTTAAATCTTCAAATCATAAGAGTTACACTGTATTTGTAGAACGTGTGGATAATGAACAACAACGATTTAAGTGAGGAAGTCGGGTTGTGTTGGATACGCTTTTGAGTTTAACTTTCAAACCATTATAGTTACACTATATTTCTAGAATATACCAGTAATTATCAATAACGATTTAAGTGAAAAAGTCGGTGTGTATTGTATATATTTTGGAGTTAAACGTTCAAACTATTATCGTTACATTATATTTCTAGAATGAGTGGGTAACGAACAATAACGATTTAAGTGAAAAAACCGATATATGTTGGATACATTTTTGTGTTCAAGTTTAAAACCATTATAGTTATATTGCATTTCTTGAACGTGTGAGTAATGAACAGTAACCATTTAAGTGAAGAAGTCGGTGTATGTTGGATACATTTTTGTATTAAACTTTCAAACCATTATTGTTACTCAGTATTTCTAGAAAGTATGGGTAATGAACAATAACGATTTAAGTGAAGAAATAGTTAACTGTTGGATGTACTTTTGAATAAAACTTTCAAACCATTACAGTTACACTATATTTCTATAACGTATGAGTAATGAACAATAATGATTCAAGTGAGGAATAGGGGTGTGTTGAATAAATTTCTGAGTTAAACATTCAAATCATTTTAGGTACACTATATTTTTAGAACATGTGGGTAATGGACAATAACGATTTAAGTGAAGAAGTAGGGATATGTTGGATACATTTTTAAGTTAAACATTGAAACAATTATAGTTACACTATTTTCCTAGAACATGTGGTTAATGGATAACAACGATTTAAGTAAAGAAATCGGTGTGTATAGGATACATTTTTGAGTTTAACTTTCAAACTATTATAGTTACACTATACTTCTAGAACATATGGGTAATGGACAATGATGATTTCATTTAAGAAGTCGGTGTGTATTGAATGCATTTTTGAGATGAACTTTCAAGCTATTACAATTACTTTTTATTTCTAGAACGTGTGGGTAATGAATAATAACGATTTAAGTGAGGAAGTCGGTGTGTGTTGGATACATTTTTGTGCTAAACTTTAAAACCATTATAATTATACTGAATTTTCTAATTGTCGGAGTTTAGATATAAACTAAGAAATTTTCTAGAAAAATTTAAAAAATTAAGTAAATATTACCCTCAGGCTCTTTCTAAGCCCTCTCAAATTTTAAAACCAAAGAAAACGTAAAAGTTTAAAATCAAAGGAAAAGTAAAACATATATATTTCAGAAATATTCAAATCTTATAGTACTTTTGTTGAAAAAGCAAAACTGTTTAACTGAAATCGCTGAAAAAACACACTCAATTCCTTTACTAAGGGGGTTGTGTACTATACACTGTATAAAAACATTACAAACCTCGCTCCGTCAAGCAATAATAGAGACTTCACAATACCTTTGTCCAAAAAAATACTGACAGTTAATTTCGTGATGTCTGGACGATATATTCAAAAACATGATAGTAATGCTTTTCATCATCCATCCTTCATCTCCCCATTCATCCATTCATCCACATCCTTCATCCCCCTAATTATTTCTCTTGCAAATATTTTAACGTAAAATACGCGCAATGTTTACAGTTTTATCATATATAAAAATTATAACGAATCACTTACCTGCAAATTTCGTTTAATATATAATATTATACGACCTACTTACAATGATTTATAAATGGTAAATTATTTCGACAAAAATTTTGGGTGAACTTTAACTTTTTCTGAGTGTAATTCGGTAATAGGAGAGCTTTGCGCGACGACTTAATCCCTCGCATAACACTCAACAGAGGCAATAGAAGTTAACTATTTTCTCGCTCTGTTTAATTTATTCAGATGACAGCTTAAGAAGCTGTCCAGACTTAGGTTGAATATTAAGACAGAATAAAATTGTCTGTAACTTATGGCACATAAATAAAACTATAAACTTCGCATCTCTGTACTTTGAAAATAATTTCTTTTAAAAATAAAGGATGAGAGAGGCGGAAGCATAAATTACAAACTGCGTTAAAATCATTTTTTGGAAGTTTTTTCTGTTTATTTATGTATTTGTCTGTATACGCATCAGGTAAAAACTACCAACACAATTCGAACGAAGCTTTTTTTGGAAAAAAACGTACATTTAGAAAAACAACTCGAAGTAAGTTTTGATTTTTTATTTCATCGCAATAGATTCAGCTAAACAGAAAATACACTTATTTAAAGTTTTCAAAAATTAATTTTTTTTGCACTATTACATCAATGACAAAGAATGATTACATAAGTATATAGTGTACCCATGTTTATCAGTAGATGGCGCTACGTGTATCTTAAATCGCGCAATGAAATTTTACACCCGAACATATATAGGCAAGATGGGAGTTGCCCAAAGGTCATGTAGGTGGTATTAGAGGGGTAGAGGAAGCTTCGTTATAGTGAACCTGACTAGTGAAAGAAAACTACCTTAAATCGAGGTTTTTTTAAATTATTTTTGTAGGCAATCGCGAACACAGACAGGGGAATACAAAAGTGCCCGAAATTAAAAATTAGTTTGTCATTTAATTTTTTGCATATTTTAAATCTTTTAAATATTTATCTTAGTTTGTTTCTACATTCGATTGTTACCCGCCATTACCAACATGTAAACAATTTACAAAAAAAATTTTACAGCTATCGGCTGTTTAATTTTATGTGATATATAAGTTATGCATAAAGAAATGTTTCATTAATCATAATTTCAAGGTACAAGTTGATGAAGAGTGAAAAAAAATTTAATAATCTTAAAAATTGACCGAGTTATAAAGTTTAAATTTAACCTTTAGAGAAGGACGGCAATACTGTGTTGTGAGGTCATTTTTAATATTGCACATTATATTCTACGAGAGGAAAAGAGACAGGGATATACCCAACTCTATCCGCATCTTCAAATTTAGAAGCCTACAACTGGCTTATTTTTCAATCAATTTTTGAATTTTTTTCAAGACTGGTTTTTAATTAACTTATATTTCACAATATTGTACGAAAAATATCAAAATTTAGAATGAGTCAACTACCGTATTTAGAAAATGCAAATTAACAGACGACGAGAGATATTATTGTTAAATATAACAAATAAATTTTTGAATTTTTTCAAGACTGGTTTTTAATTAACTTATATTTCACAATATTGTATGAAAAATATCAAAATTTAGAATGAGTCAACTACCGTATTAGAAAATGCAAATTATAAGACAACGAGAGATATTATTGTTAAATATAACAAATAAATTTTTGAATTTTTTCAGGACTGGTTTTTAATTAACTTATATTTCACAATATTGTACGAAAAATATCATAATTTAGAATGAGTTAACTACCGTATTAGAAAATGCAAATTATAAGACAACGAGAGATATTATTGTTAAATATAACAAATAAATTTTTGAATTTTTTCAAGACTGGTTTTTAATTAACTTATATTTCACAATATTGTATGAAAAATATCAAAATTTAGAATGAGTCAACTACCGTATTAGAAAATGCAAATTATAAGACAACGAGAGATATTATTGTTAAATATAACAAATAAATTTTTGAATTTTTTCAAGACTGGTTTTTAATTAACTTATATTTCACAATATTGTATGAAAAATATCAAAATTTAGAATGAGTCAACTACCGTATTAGAAAATGCAAATTATAAGACAACGAGAGATATTATTGTTAAATATAACAAATAAATTTTTGAATTTTGTCAAGACTGGTTTTTAATTAACTTATATTTCACAATATTGTATGAAAAATATCAAAATTTAGAATGAGTCAACTACCGTATTAGAAAATGCAAATTATAAGACAACGAGAGATATTATTGTTAAATATAACAAATAAATTTTTGAATTTTGTCAAGACTGGTTTTTAATTAACTTACATTTCGCAATATTGTACGAAAAATATCAAAATTTAGAATGAGTCAACTACCGTGTGAAAAAATGCAATTTAAAAGACGACGGGAGATATTATTGTTAAATATAATAAAAATTAAGAATTAATTAATTCAAGAATTCTTCAAAACAACATTGGATTAAAACTATATGACTTAACGAATAGAAATAGTTCGAATTCTAAGTAGACGATAGATAAATTTGTCCTTTTGTCCATAAGCACTCACATTAAATAAATTAGAAGTAAACCTTCGCCGAACTCTTTCTTGATAAAGTATCATCGAAAATAGTTCTTCCAGAAGGTAATGTTGGTCTTGGAATCTAAAACCTTGCGGAATCAGATTCCAAGACCAACATTATCTTCTCCGTTTTTTTTTAAACCAATCGCTTGAGCAATCTATACAGTAGCAACCAATCGTCGACTTTAGAGTGGTAATAGACCAAAATAAATGTTTTTCACTACCTAACTATTTAGTTAATTAGACTCGAACTCTAACATTGTCAGCTAGACAACAAAATTTTCACATAACACATTTTTCACGATACCTCATCGCCTCTTTCAAAACATCTGTCGAAATATTTTTCCGACAAAAGTTGTCATTAAAAACAACACTCTAATATTGTCAGCTTGATTTTCACGTAACAAATTTTTCATTCAAAACGTCTGTCGAAATAATTTTCCGACAAAAGTTGTCATTAGTAACAACATCTGAGGAAACGACTCGACGCCAGTTGAATAAACAGCCTTTTGTTTGCCTTCGAACGAAAATCTATTCACCGAATCCGCTTCTGTGTTAATATCGAAAACTAAGTTTTAAAAAAACAACGCTGGTCTTTATATTTTTCGGTATTTTATCGCTGAAAGAATTTAGTCTTTCGTTTTCGTTACCTCAAATGTTCACTATTTCAATAGAAGAAGTACCCATTACTCATTTCTACTTCTGTTTCTACGCTGTTCTCGGGTATTTGATTTATAATTTAAGTATCTTCTTTGCATTCTGAAAGATCATTAAACCTATCCGTAAACTTTAGTTCATTAAAAGCAATTTTTCCTCCCTTAGCTTTCAAATCCGTTTGTGTTTGAACCCCTTGACTTTCAATTTTATCAGGATAATTGCTAAAAATATCTTGACAACTTCGATTCGATTTTCTCTTGTCAGTTTTAAATGATATACTGGAGTACTTCTGAGTAAGAGGTGGTGTAACAATCTGTTTATTTAATCCTAGAAGTTATTTTAATTTGGTGTCATTGACTTTTAGTAATTATGTTGATTTTACCTCCCACAGGACATTTCCAACTTTTAGTAATTGTGTTGATTTTACCTCCCACAGGACATTTCCAACTTTTAGTAATTGTGTTGATTTTACCTCCCACAGGACATTTCCAACTTTTAGTAATTGTGTTGATTTTACCTCCCACAGGACATTTCCAACTTTTAGTAATTGTGTTGATTTTACCTCCCACAGGACATTTCGAGGAAGCAATTTTATTTTCTGTACAGTCTTTTGGTGTTATACTCAATAACTCTCTACCTTCATATTCTTCTGGGTCTATTATGTTTTTCCTGTTGCACTGTGTTTGCTTAACATTCCAAGTTTTAACTTGTTTTATTTCTTTTGTAGCGTGGATTTGACTTGTGTTTGCTCCATAGTACCTGGCGGTCAAAATATCACGCGGCGTGGAAATGCTTGTAAAGGTTTCTTTATTTTAATATTTTTTTCCTAAGTGTCCTGAAATACATTAAAAACATGTTGAATATATTGATGTAAGTATTCAAAGATAGGTTTCGTTTATCTTTGATAAAGGAAACTTCCATAGATCCTAATTGTAAGCGCTGAAGTACCTATTAGGTTGTAAAATGAAATATCAGTTCCATGCTCATTGCTATTAATTTCCCTGTTGCTATTAATTTCCATGCTCATTGCTATTAATTTCCCTGTTTCTTTCTGTCAATGTCACCAAGCTGAAAAGATTTAATACTTTGGGAAAATACATTTTACTCCTTTTCTTTATTTTAAAGTTTAAATAACGAAATTTCCTTTTTAATCGGTGTCAACGTCATGGAAGAAGTGTGTTCTGAAAAGAGTATGTTTCTGAGTTGAAGGTCTGAGATGGGAGTTGGTAAATGGCGAAGACATAGTATAGATTTTTCTTCATAAACATAAAATTATTGATTGCAGGAAGTCATAAAATTGGAAAAATGAAGCCTGATAAAAAATCAGCCCATCCTGCCACTTGGTGGTTCTGATGGAATTATTGGTATCACGTATGTAGACCATAAAGAAACAGACGTCACTATAAGTCAGACTTCTGGTAATTTATTACCGATTAAATTTTGTTATTTTTTTTAATTAATTGCCGCACACATTTATTATTAAAAAATTAATTGGAAATATGTTGTACCCAGAAAATGACCTATAATATATACAATAATACATAGATAATCAAAATCCCAGTCCAGATTTTATTTATTCCTTCGAAATATTTATAACAAATATTTTTTTTGGAAATATACATCTCCTCAGATATTGTGGTAGAACTACTAAATAGGTTTAGAATTTATTTACAGGAATGTAGTTTTTAATGTGTTTACTTTCATATGATTTCGATTTGTCGCAATGTTCCCGGTTGTAAAGTGTATATATATATATATATATATATATATATACATATGTATATATATATATATATATATAATGTATATATATATGTGTGTATATATATATATATATATATATATATATATATATACTTCTTTTTTTTGTTTTTTTTATAATAAATGATATGTACATAATGTCAACGGAACTTTTGGATTTAAATATATATATTCACATGCCAGTAGTGAAATTTATTTAGATAAGGATTCACAATGAACATCCATGAATATGATGTACAACAATAATACAATATGACAATAATACAATAATGTTTATTTATCATAAAAATGCTTCTCCTGTGTTATCTATTTGTAAAAAGTATATATAGTCGCAATTATTTTCTATACATTTGGCAGTTTATTGAATTGTTCGTATGCGGACATAATTTTTCTAACGTTTATTTTTACTGCTCTATTTCTGCAAATGATAGCGTAATTGTATATGTTGTAACTTTCAATCAAGAATGTATATTATATTCCACTTTTACAAGCAAATTTGCCTGTGCATACAAAGTGTGTAGCATTCGCATGTAGTAATGTAAAATAGCTTTGTAAACAATTGAAATACGAACAGTTTCAAGGTTCATATCTAACAAACAATCGATACAAACATTACTAAACATACATAAACATACTCAACTTATGAAGGAATAGGCATAAACAAACCAAATTACTAAACATAAATATTAGTAAAGATTTTCGATTGCATTTTGAAAGATCCCTTCAAAGATACGCCACTTGACAGTTCATCCCCAATTTCAATGTTATATCCAATTTCGATATCATCAATGGTCTATCTTTGTAGAAAATTTCATTGAAGTCTGTTTTGTGAAAGACAAAGAAACTTACAACCACACTTTTATTTTATTAGTAAGGATAATTTATATAATTAGTCTTAAAACATACATTTTCGAAGACCCCTTACCGTTATATCCAATTTCGATACCATCAATGATCTAACTTTTAATCTAGGATATATATTAACTATATAGAAAATTTCATTGAAATCTGTTTCATGAAAGAAAGACAAACAAACATCTAAACAAACAATGTTTAACTTTTATTATATTAGTAGGGACAATTTATATAATTAGTCTATTTAAATTTTGCACTCTCTCAATAGAAGTCAATGCTACGGGAGTCAGTAACAATTTCACATATATATCCAAAACTCTATTACTTACTCATATAAATCTCAAAATCTGTTTTCCTGCCTCCCGTCCTTAAGAGGCATGTATCTCGAAAAGGGGGAAGGAACTCCAATGAGTTCAAAGATCCTCCATAGATGAAAATGATAGTTTTACTTCTGGGGACGAATGAACACTCCAAGCGGCTCGCTAGCCTTGGACAACATGTCTTAAATGCACCTAATAGGGATCTACGACTATCTACGACTAAATATCTACGACTAGAAGTCATAATCGAATTGTTGTCCATGGTAATAGATCAGATTTCAATTATGATCCAAGTGTATAGATTATCCTCAACAAAATATTTTCTCATGACCTCTTCCATGATCAGATCCTCCCGCTTAAAATACCCATATGTATAGTTACATAGAAGTGACGCTAATAAAGCTGTGTTAATGAAGGTTTAATTTTTCTTTCTTTCAAGGAATGGCTGGACCCTATGATGTGACAGTCCGCTTGATAATTAATTAATAAAATAGTATGTGATTTCATATATCTGACAAGTTAAACTTATACATAAAATAAACATTAATTAAAATTAACAATTCTGTAAAAATCCAATTTTCACCCGAACAGTCCCTGGAATACGTTGCTAGTTAACAATAATGACACACAATATTCTTCTAAATTCACTGTTCATGATAAAAATAACATTTTCACTAAAAAATCAATATTTTAATTATATTTGATTTAGAAGTTTCATACTAATTCAGAAGTGAAACATCTTATTGTGCGGCAGCATGTAAATCAGTTCAGACAGTGTCACAAAGACATGTGATGGAACACGATGGAGCAGGGCACCATGCTCTATAAATTATATAAATTTGTTAAGAGCGTGTGGAATAATGTGGCTCACCATTATGAGTTTTCCATATCAAAGTGTGCAATTACAGATATTTAGTTTTATTGAAACTGCATTGTTATTCTTTAACTTTTACAAGCAAATTTGCATACACACGCAAAGTGCATACTGATCGCGTATAGTAATGTTGACATTAAAATAACTTTGTAAATAATTAAAATACGAACAGTTTCAAAGGTCATATCTTACAAAGGAATAGGCATAAATATTACTAAATAGACATAAACATACTAATCTTACAAAATAATAGACATAAACCAAATTACTAGACATAAATATTATTAAACATTTTCGATTGCATTTTGAAAGACTTTTCGAAAACACTCCACTAAACAGTTGATGCCCAGTTTTAATGTCAAGAATATTTCAATATCAAAAATATCACTTAGGTTCGCATAATTCAACTTTGGCTTTCTGTTAAGTTTAATCACAATCGCCCTTAACATAAATGAGCTATGATGCTGTGATGTACAGACGAACAGACGGACATGACAATATTATAAGGATCCAATTTATTTTAATCAGCTACGGAATCCAAAAAAGGACTGAAACATTTTTTAATTATTTTAATACGGAGAATTTAAAAGAATAATTTCTTCTAATTACAATTTAAAAAATTAGATTGCTTTTAAAAATTTGTGTATTAATTTTATAAAGTTGTCGATACCTCTCCTTCAATCACACACTGGCAACAATTTTTTTTAGATATATTGCAATCGTTGAAACAATTTTTTTAATTTTTCACATTTAGCACTATCACTCAGTTTAGATTTTAAAAGGCCATGACAGAAAATCGGATTGACTGACATCAAGGTGGGACCATAAAAGTTCCATTGTTGCTTTCAATGTGGAACGCTAAAAACTGACAGAATTCATCCATGTTTCTGTTATTATGAACCACCCTATCATTTCTGCATTATTAAAAAAATTGATGTTATGGAATATAATAAATAATTACTTATCGTCCTTATTTCTAACTAACTTAACGGAGCAAATCTATTCAATATATATATGCAATTTTTAAAACAAATATTTTAAGAACAAAATATCTATATTATTACCAAGTTACAACCATTGTTTTTAACTTTTAAATTATTATATCTAATGTGGTGAATTTGGTTTAAGTTTAGTATGATAAATAGTCAGAATTAGCACTGAATATTATTTTTGGTCTATCGTAACTATAACTCTTAAACTGTTTATTGGTAAGTGGCAGTACAAGTTTGCTCTAGAACCAATAAATCAGCCATTGGATATCTAGAAATAAATCAATAAATAGATTTATAACAAATTGTCACAGAAGCCATCCGAATCAATTTTTCCCTCATCAACGATTGCTTTTTAAAAATACTTTGAAAAATGAAATCTTTGAACTTCCATTTTTACTTAATGGAATAAAAACGACGAAAAGAAATGAAAGATGCCAATAAAAAATTTATATTTCCGAGACATTCATCTTTAGCCACATCATCATTAGAATTTTTAAACACAATAATATGTTGTAGCCTGTCAGACTTTAATCTTTCACAATTTTATTTACATACTATATGAATATATTTCATTCAGCGAATGAGCTAACACTGAACATAATTATTCAAACAGCTTTTTTATGATATTCATGGCTTCTCTTTTTACGTTGATCCAGAAAAATACCCTCCATAAATTAAATAAAAAGGTACTGATTATTGTTTGTAACGGAGTTATAACAACATGAAACTTTTATCAAGTCTAGCAACTTGGAAACAAATAATGTAAACGGTACTCAAACAGCTTTTTTATGACATTCATGGCTTCTTTTTTACGTTGATCCAGAAAAATACTGTCCATGAATTAAATAAAAAGTTACTGATTATTGTCTATAACAAAGTTATAACAACATGAAACTTTTATCAAGTCTAGCAACTTGGAAACAAATAATGTAAAAGTTACACAAAGAGTTTTTTTATGACATTCATGGCTTCTTTTTTTACGTTGATCCAGAAAAGCATCTTCCATGAATTAAATAAAAAGGTAGTGATTATTGTTTGTAACAAAGTTATAACAACATGCAACTTTTATTAAATGTAGCAACTTGGAAACAAATAATGTAAAATGCGCGTACCTTTTACATTACATACAGTAGATATTTTTTTAACTCACAAATATTTAAAGCGAAGAAAGTGAAAGAAACCAATCGAAATGTATAAATACTTACCTGTAGAATCATAAAAATAGCAAAAAATCAAATATATAATTCTAAAGAAAAAACACATCAACCCACCCTGAAATAAAACACAAAAAAACTGCTTTTTATAATCAACTCTTTATTTGCAAAAAACATGGCAACATATTCCATTTAATTGTTATTTTATTTAATAATATTAATAATACTATCAATATTCAACCAGCACATGTGCAAATTTACTTCGTCACCCTAATATTATTCTATTTGATATCCATTCTTACCTTAAAAAATGCAATTAACCTGGAAAGCGTGATATAATTAACAAAATAATTGAAAAGAATATAATTAACAAAATATGACGAAGAAATCAATTCAATTTATTGTTATATTATTGGAATAAAACAATTTTGTAAATTTTACTTTTCCCACTAAAGAATACTGGAAGGAAACACGTCCATTCAACATGCCATTCAATCATGCAACATGATATTCTATGTTAAAACAGAGCTGAACCAGCACAATCATTCTGGCTAACAGAATTGTGAACATAAAGCTAAAGGTTTTTCACATTTCCTCCACAGTTCCTCCACAGAATCACAGTATCTTTATCATGCTACAGGTCTGGACAATAGTCGATGCACAGGACTCCAATTTGAAGTTTATGAATATCAATCAGAGGTTGTGATTTCAAGATTGTATAAGCACAACCGTTACCGTTTTTTAGGTTATGGCCTAAAGACTGTTGTCCACTATTATATATGAGTTGTTGACTTTACTATTTATATATGAGTTTTCGAAGTGCCAACTTTTCCCATCTGGCCACCATTTTAAAAAACTGGCATATTTAGTTTTTTCTTTACATCTATCTCAGCTATCTATGCTGGCTATCTGTCTTTCATATAGGATCAAATAGCCTAATTAAACGAAGAAAAAAAAACCAAAGAAAAGTCTGTAATTTATAACCTTTTCCCAGTTTTATTTTTTTACTTCTAAATTACTCCTGTCACCCTCCGTTGCATTTGATAGAGATTTTAAAACCTCACTTCCAATGTATTCACTATTTTTCTTTATATCTTTTTGAATTACACACGGATATGTGACAATATAAAAATAAAGAAATACAATTTAATAGAATTTTGAATTTAGAGTCTCTGGCAAAGAAATAGAAACCAACTTCACACCTCTAAATACAACAAAGATTTCAGAAAATGGATTCCAAAGAGTTATCTTTTTGAGTGGAAAAATGGATATCAAAACGTGAAATGTTAGAGTGACGATACATCAACGTGAAACTTCTATCAAGGCTACGTACAAATTCAAAACATGGCTCTTCAGTGACTAATAGGGCTCGTTCAATAATATAATTTCAAATCCTTCGAAAAAATGAGAATTATTAATTAACATAGAAAAAATAAAAGCTAGTCAAAATAAATAGCGGTAGGCCATTTTTCTGAAGTGTTTTGATTTTTTACACTCATTATTTACATGTACGAGAAAATTGTATAAACTCATTTTAATGAGAGCTGTCCAAAAAGCACCCTTCGTTCAAAACATACCGCACAAATGAGGCTCGATTAGACTCAAAAATATCTGTATCAAAATGAACAATACCGAAACAAATGATTTTCTTAAATACCATTTTTAATAATCGTACTCCAAACATTTTTTGTCAATAACTCATTAGCCATATAACTACCAGCTTTATACTCAAAGATTTTGGAACACTATTCATGAACTTGGAAAATATAAACACTCAAAAGTACCCGCTTAATCTGATGTCTTATTCAAAATTCCCAAGGATCGCTAGATACAGAGAAAGACTAAGTTTCGCTTTTTGGAAAACTTCTGCCAACTCATTTAAATAATTAATAATGCGACCAGTTTATTATACACCAAGTAAATTAATTTTAAATTATCTTAAAATTAAATAAAGTTTATCCAAAAAAGTTAGACTGTGAGGTGACCACAAAAATTAGGTTAACTCCTCTAACTTCAATTTAAACGCAATTTTCCCTCCATTATTTACAAAACTATCACATCTGGGTCCTGGGAACTCTTGAATATATTATACGTTACGGACCCTTACCATATCATAAATGGTCTTGAAGGATTTCTGCTGTCAAGTTGTCACTGTGACATTTTAATTATTAAATTACGCAAAATATGGAATAAGGCTGTAGTTTTTGTTCTCTCTGTAAAATTGTCAAATTATAATATTGTGCCATTACATAAAATATTTTTATGCTGAATCTTTTATACCGCCTATAGTCACCATGCATCTCGACTTTATGGGACAGACTATAAAAAATATATATACAATTAAAAATAACTTTCCAAGCAATCAACTTCTGCCCTACAATAATTTGGCAAAAACTATTTCTTACATTGTTACTAATTTTTTTGGTATTTATTCGTGACGTATCAAAACACAATCTTCACGCTCGTTACTAAATCTTACCCAGATAAACGCTAAAGCTGCTTCGGATCACTCTGTACATTACTTTATGCATTTATTAATTAACAATTATTTACCTAATAAGGTGAAAAGTTTTGCAGAAAATACTACAAGAGTGAAGCTAGTTTTCATAGATTGCTAAAAATAGTAATTGCTTAAAAATATTTCAGATAAAAATCTACATTTTAAAAAGAAATTCTTTGCTATGAACAATTCGATCCAATATCAACATGGTGAGACTTGAAAAGACGATCCAATACAACATATTACATGATTGAAATATCACTTTGTATCGAGTGAATCATAATGGTTATCCGATATCAATGTGGCAAGACTCACAAAACGACTTATTACATCATTATAAATCACTCGATACAAAATGACACTTAAGTGCACACGAATCTGCATACACGTAATTTGGTAGCGCATATATGTTACTTCCCACTCATTCACGAAATTATATTATTTATAAACAATTTCAATACAATGTTATCTCACCAAAACAAAAAAAATTCTACTTGAAATCAATAAGACAAAAGTGAACTAAAGTGCCTCAATTGATTCTTTAAGTGTCACTCTAGCACCAGAAATTACAATTAAGTACTGTCCTAAGTATTCTTTTAATTAATGGTCAAATCCATAGATTTGTTCTTAGATTTCACTTACACACCACCATATTGAAACATTAGCAAACATTTGAATTGATATACAATTTGATTCAGTGGTTCTTAAACATATATTTCTATACTAAATACAGCATTCCTTATTTTGTTATTAAATGTCACTTAAAACCTTAATATATTTTATCTTGTGACATACAAGTGACACTTTAAATGTCACTTAAAACCTTAATATATTTTATCTTGTGACATACAAGTGACACTTTAAATGTCACTTAAAACCTTAATGTATTTTATCTTATGACATACAAGTGACACTTATGTAGTCAAAAGATTAGCATTTACAAGCGTCTCTTTTTGTCTCGTAATGTAGATATGTAGTTTTGTCGGCTCTTAGAAGCCAAAAAAACAGAATGTAATGAAAATGTCTGAAAATTTTGGTTAGGTTTTCAAGCACAAATTTTTCATCTCACCTCAGATGGAGATGTCATTTGTGCATGCTGTGCATTTGTAAATAAGGTTTTCTTGTTGATCATTTAAAATATAAAAGTATTACAAATACGCCGTCTTCATGAAATGAACAATCGGTTTAATTTTAAGTTTTAATCAAATTTTACATTGAAGTTTACAAACAAATTTATTTAAGTTATTTAAGTGACACTTAAAAGGATTTATATAACAGGTAGAAGTCTTATTATTTTACACGTTTTAACAAATGAAGGTTGTTACATATCATGCTTTTCCCACTGAAGAAAATGGGTTTTACTACTATCCACGTCATATGTTTTAGCTTCCATATTTATGTTCAAACCATATCATACTTAATATGAGCATTTTCTTTTTAATTTTACAGTTTAATACTTCATCTTGCTTTAAGAAACAATATGGCATTCAATACTCAATGCGAGTGCCAATCTTTGTTAAAATTGTCAGGTTTAGTGTTAAGTACTTGTAACGTACAAATGTACTTTTAAATGACTCTTGAATGCTAAGCACTTGAATGCTCTCTTAAAATACACTTTTAAATAGACTTAAATGTAATTTAAAAGTGTATTTTAAGAGAGCATTCAAGTGCAATGACACTTGAATGCTCTCTTAAAATACACTTTTAAATAGACAAATGTCAATAAGTGATTTGTGTAATTTTGAATATTCGTTTCCCATTTTTACACTTTTACGGCAACTTTAAAATTAAGCATCGAGCTTTGTTTGCAAAAAGAATTTTAAAAGTTGAAATTGCAAATAGGCTAAATACGAAATTTCGAATACTTTTAAGCAACACTTGAGCTAGTTCGATTTTAAGTGACAGCAATTTTTTAATTTAATTTTACTACTTTGGGCTATGTTTTCTCCAATTTTAATATTGAAATAACAAACTAATATTTCACGCAAACAATATGGAAAACGATATTGGACAAGCGCATTTTTTTAGAAGTCATTTTAAGATCTAGATCGTTTCTTTAAGGAAATAATTAGATATTTCTTTGAAGTAATTAGAAATTTCTTAACTGATATCACCCCAACTTTTCAATATGACTATCGATCAGCAACTCCAAGTACTTCCATCACATTTTAGCTTGCATGTCTTATTTCTTAAAATGCTGGCTACGATGACATGTAAATTACAATATTCAAGTTATTAAAAATAATTTTTACTCATTTCAGAAGTGATACAAAATGTGAACTGCCGAGTGATACTGGAGAGGCACACTTGAAGTGATCAGTTTCAAATTGAAATTTTCTATTAAAACTACATAGCATGTAGTCTAGTTTGCAACTTGCCTTATATAAAAACTCGTGAACGTAAGTGTATATACGCTTTAGTAAAATTACTTTTTTTTTAACTTATATCATATACGCTTATATTTCATTTTCATGTAGGGCAAACCTGAATCCACCCCATAAACACCCGACACCTATCCACTATTAAAAGAGGTGATATTCGTATTGTTATCATCAAATGTGTAACTTTTTTCTTGCAAAGTTTTTCCAATTTTATTTACTATAATCTCTATACGATGAGGTAATTAAAGAAGGCATTTATATTTTTTCTACATTTTTAAAATTTTTAAGTCGCAATTTTGAATGTATTTTTATTTAATATTTTTCTTAAAATATTATTTTTTTATGTCCAATAAAAGATGAAGATGTTAATTTCATCACTCGATAATACTGTGTTATATAAGGGCAAACTTTTGCACATTTTTTTTTATTAATAAAAATCTATTCTACGCTAGTTGCAGACTTACAAACTAACATTATACATAATAAATACAAATATGAAACATAGTGTCATAAAAGGGAACAAGCCTGAAATGGAAACACTTGTGAATGATTCCAATTTATTTACAACATCACACTGTTTTCGACCAAAAGAATGAGGTCTGCGACGAAGTATCATACAGAACTATCCTAGCATATTTCATAATACAATCACAAATTTATAAAAATGTTATCACCAAATAATTTAGAAATTAAGGAAACAATCATGCTGACTTTCTCGTGAAATGTGAGAGTTTGAACACATCATTCGCAATGTTGCCGTAAAATTTTATTGTTTTATTTTATTAGCGAGCTTGTTCGATTCATAAATCACTAACTTTTGCAGTGACGCATTCGCATGCCACGCCCGTCCCTCGCAGTACGAATGCGCAATATTGTCTCAATCTTTATATGGTTTGATACAATATATTATTCAATTTTTTCAACAAAAAGGTTTGTACGTTTAGGTGTAAAGATCTGATAATGTGTCAAATTAATTTTTAACATTTTTTCTGTATAAAGTGAATTTTGAAGTTAGAAAACACTTAAGAAATGACTGACTATCCATAAGAAATCTGAGTATTCATAAGAAATTTCCTAATACCAAATTTTGATACCAATCAGTTGATTAGCTTAAGCATCAGACCACCAAACATGCGCGTACATATATTTTTCAATTATAGAGGTTTTAGACTCTGTTAACGATAAATTTCCATCAAAAACTCAGGTTTCAATTTTCCTATTAGTAAAGTACCTCATATACACTTGACGTCACTTGAAAGTAAAAAAAAATATTGCCTAACTATTACAATCATAACCATAAAGATTCTGACCATTACAGGATGTATTGGTTAAAGTACTTAAATCCCAGATGTCTTTATTTTAGAATAGCAGACTATAGTACTGGTTACCTATACTTTTCTCCACGTGTGCATTAGAGAGGAGTAATAAATAATTTTTTTCATTTATCATGATAAATATTTTTTTTTATTTATCACGATAAATAAAAAAAATTATTTATTACACCTCCCTATTAGAGAGTATAGTACTGGTTATTTATACTTTTCTCCGTGTGTGCATTAGAGAGCAGTAATAAATAATTTTTTCATTTATCATGATAAATATTTTTTTAGATCATGATCATTTATCATTATAAATATTTTTTTATTTATCAAAACAACTTTTGTAGACTCATTTAACTACAGAAAAAAAATTTTTTGTCTAATTTTGTATTTAGATATGCCCCTGATGTGCTTAAAAATATGTACCATTATCTTTTTGCTATCATTCACGTAGATTTACAATTAATACAGTGAGAAACTTGTTTCTAACTCAATGACACCATCACAACATCCATTTATAACAATTTTTAAATCCTATATATATATATATATATATATATATATATATATATATATACATAAAATATAAAACTATCTAGCTGCTTAAAAAAATATTATTTAAGCAACTAGATATCTTCGCAGCTGTTTGCGGGTTATTCTTTTAAGCGGCGCTTAATGAACTGCGCAAGTATCATATGTACGAAGAAAAGAACAAACGATTATGCATATTATTTTCAATTTTCTGAAAAAACTCATCTTTCAAATTTTATTTTAATGACAAAAAACTATTTTTATATTTATAAATTGTAATAACAGTCAACGAATAACGTCTTTCTTTGTCCGACAGTTATTTCTGGATACCATGTATATATATATATATATATATATATATATATATATATATATATATATATATATATATATATATATATATATATACACACATATATATATATATATATATATATATATATATATATATATATATACACACATATATATATATATATATATATACTTCATCTATTGATATACTACTAATATATGTTATGTCTCAGGTTAAAAGTTCTAATATTTTAGTCTGAATCACAAACTACATCATTGCCAAGATTTGTGGAAATTCATGCGGTTTAGGCCTGATTGAGTAACAAAGATACTTCTGGTGGTATTAATATTCCATATGTGCGAAGCTGAGCATAATAATCTAGCCTTTATATTACCCCATCATACAAAATATATGCATACCAAATGATCCGTTGCTTGGTTACAGAGTTATTAGGTAACAAACATCCAAACTTTCGGAGTTACAATATTAATGGTATACAAAGGTACTACATAACATCAGGGGCACTTACAAGTACAAAATTGAACCAAAATATTTTCACGATTATCAAATGAGTCCATGGTTACTTTTTATATGTAACCCAATGTGATAATCCAAACAAATCTGCCGCCTCTCCCCCACATCACAGCATTATTTAAGAACAATCAATTTTTTTCTTATTATTATTTACTTTCAAAAGTATATCGTTGAACAATTCATAGAAGTGACGAACATTCAGTAAACGGGGTATTAGAGCCATGCCACTGGTGCCGTGTGTCTCCAATGGAGGAAATGGGAAAGTTCTTAGGAACCAGATTTTGTTAAAGTTTTGTAGGTAAAACATTTGGACATTATGGTACGAAAGCAAAACCTTAATTTTTAATCGCGTTTTTCTTAATAACAATTTTTTTACCAAGAATCTCCGAAATCTTCATCACCGATTAAACAAATTTAAATTTTTTTATGAAGGTTTGCATTTTTTGGTTAATTTTTATTTTTTTAAACAATGCATATCCTAAAAAATGCAATAGTAAACAATTATTTTTCAAAAGCAGTTGCCAATTTGTAAAAGTTACAAAAGATAAAAAGCAACTACATTGCAACGATAGCAACAATACAGTTTAAAGAGTTTTCTTGTTTTTTACATTGTAGTTTTCGATGCCCCCTGTGACAGCTCCTTTGAGATATTCCCAACTGACAACCAATAATGTTCACCCTGTTTTAATTGAAATCTACAGACACTTCAACCTAAGTATTATTATACACACTTTTTTTGATATTCCTCTAACTCGTCAAAAGAAAATAATTAAAAACACTTTTCTGGGTTACTCACCACTAAACCACCATTATTTTCACAATGGGATGTGGCATCATGTTCTCTTGACGTCAGTTGAAAAAATCATAAAATATATCATGTCACAATAGTAGTGGAGGAGATGATCTTCCCCATAGTACATGACATGAAAGAGTAGCTGCTTTGAAATTATTTGTTACTGTACCAGCATATAAGTACAATATGGTGTTCTATAACCTCCGCCAACCCTACCCTAAGGCATCGACAGTATAGAAGCATAGAAAAGTGGCACACAATAATTGTGTCATAAAAGAGCAATGTGGCGCTCTATCGTCATTTCCTCGAAGTCAGTTGTAAAAACTTGCATACATAACAATAATTATAAAATCATTAGAAATTTATTTTTTAATAGTTTACGTTATTAAAAATTTTTTTTTTTTCTGAAAAATAAAAAAAGTATTATCCAAAAACAAGAGACGTTAAGCACTCTTCATATAATGACGGGCAATACACATACGTCTGCAATAAAAGATACATCGGAACAGTACTCCTTATCTTGAAAAAATCAAATTTACTCTTAAATTTCAAGATTTCTTGGATTCTATAGTATAACTCCATAAGGCTCAATGAGCCTTAAAATCTCCTACATGTCCGTCTGTCCAACTGTCACAGGCTCACAGCTTCTACAATTTTATTTATTTATGTATTTATTTACATACACATTTATCGTTACATTATAGATAACCAATTCATAACGATAAGAAATTAATGGTTTGCATGAGAACTACATTAAACACGAATACAAAATACACGAGAACTAAAAAAAGATAACGACGACACAATTTGACAAATTTACATTCACTGATCATAAACAAATCACGCTCTGCGACTGCAATCTGGTGGTTAAGCAGTTGAATTCCGAAGGGAACTGGAGAGTTCTGATACAGCGGTTCTAGAAGGTAGTATAACAAACAGGTGATGATAGCGTGAAGGCAGAAAATGTCAGGTACGAAGAATGAAAGTTAACTCAATAATTTTTCCTTTTAATAGCTGGAAGATAAATTTCATTAGTGCAACATCTCTTATGAGTTGCAAGTAATGAAAACCTAGCATACCCAAGAGGAAATTGGTAGGAAATAGAAAGGGGAAGTAACCATGTTGTCTCATATACATATATCAAAGGAGCGTCTTTTGCACACGTTCAATCATCATGCTGTACTTGGCTTCGTGGAGCTCCAAATAATGGAGCCGGATTCTAATCGGCTCTGCACCAATGAAGTGAGACCAGACAAATTGATGATGTAGACTTAAAATCTTTTGAATTATTTAACACGAATCCAAGTTTCCGCAATGATTTTTTTACCATGTGCTCATGAAACGTCAATCACGAATCAAATCTGACTCCCAAATCAATGACCTCATGCAGCCGATACACTGGGATCCCGCTGACCGTGTATTTGTATTTGATAGAAGTGTGGGCTCGGCCGTAACTCACTATTGAACATTTGCTAGCGTTAAGCCATAAGCCGCTTACCGTACTCTATTCAACGACGGCACTGATGTCATGCAGCAGCTGTTCGTCACCTGCTGCATCCTTGATGACAGTAATAAATTTTATGTCGTCAGCGAATAACAAACATATGAAATTTTGCAAGCATATACTTCAGACAGAGTATCAATTTTATGTACCACCCATACCATCATATGCAATATAATTGACAAGATCGTTTAAATAAAATTAAATCTCCGTAGACAACTTTCGTTTTCAATTCGAAACTTCATTTCCAAAACATCTAGCTTTAAATGGCTTGTTGAATGTCCGCCATCACAATTTTTGAACCAATGCAATAACGTCTGGAAAATCTTGAAAGTAATACGTAGTGAGCAATCTATACAAAATTATTGTGGGCATATTATATCGAAGAGATTGTTATATGGAATGACCACAGGATTCTATTCTTGCATATTCCGATACGCAAATGTGACTTTTTTTTTATTAATTAAAAAATCAATTCAATAAACAAAAATTTAAAAAAATTTCTTTTATCTGTTACACATTCACTTTGATGACACAATGTATTCATTTACATATTCAATATATGTTCATTTTAAATATTATATACATAACTATCAAATAATACCTATATATAATATAAGGCCTGTTAGTATGCTACATAATTAAATACATTAGTAATTACAATATATTTACTTATAAATTAATTATATTAAATGAGCTAGCGATATTTAATTTTAAATGGTTGGAAACATCAAATAAACATTATTTGAAAAGCAAGTGTTAAAATCAAAAGTTAAAAGTTTAAAAAGGTATGTTGGATAACGGGAAAAAAAAGAAATATTTTGTATATTATAACAACCTAAATGCTCCAAGAATTTAACACTTTATATAAAAAAACTCGCTTAAAAATGTCAAAGTGTCGCATATTACTTTCCAATCACAAAGTAATCTTAATCGCAGAATTGTCTTTGGGAAATAGTTATTGAAAGTGATGAATACCATCTTTAACAATATAAAGAAATAGCAAAAAAAACATTACGACAAGTAAGGAACGAAAAACTCCTTAAAAGTGCTTTAATTACCCTGTCTGCATGAATTAAAAAAAATTTCAATTAAGATTTGATATTTAGTGCACTTTACAAAAGGGAATTTTTTCTGTTTTTTTCTTTTTTAATTGAAGCAAAAAAATAACAAATAAAATTTTATATACTTAAACGTGTCGTATCTGATTTAATTTAGTTAAAATTAACAATGTCCGCCCGTCGACCACATGGTAGAAGTGAAACTTCTACAATATTTTAATTTTGCTTTGTTAAATGTAATTTAAATGTTATCTGTAATAAAAGAAGTTGCATATATAATGATAATAGTTAACTGAACGTTACTGTCAGTTTATGAACTTAAATAATTATACTGTACCTAGCCACACGCCATAGCTTCCCATGGGTAATCAAACAAGTTTTTTCCAAGCTTAGATTTTTATAAACAAAGTCAAAAAAATGTTAAGACCAACTTCGCATGAGTTATGCTGGTAATGCTGTAGGAACGGGAGCGTCCCACTGCTATCCCACTTCTTTTCTGTATCAATGCGTGAAAGCCTGCACGTATAATTTTGCTTAAAAACATATTATATTATTCGTTAGAAAACAACCGTATACAAGGAAAATTTGTTCTAATCAGTTAAGGAAGATCACTGTTTACTAAATTTAACTTGAAAAGATTTAAGACAGCTTTGCTCTAAAAAATTAGGATGAAAAATAACTTTTAAACAGTAAAACGTTTATTGATAATTCTATGTAATATATATACATTTGCTGTCATAGACTTTATTGTAAAACTTTTTGAGTAGAACAATTTTGCCATATGTTTTTTCCATGTACATCTAAAGATTTAAGCAGCAAAAATTGTGTACATATATACAGATCGATAAATGTGGTGGAGGGCTTTGTTGAATAGAAGCTTCTTAAAGGATGTTTGAGATGGGGATGTAACGGAGAAAAGGAAACGTTACGAACGAACGCAGTGATTAAACACTCCTCACAGAATGAGCAGCGTGTATTGTTGCCCATTTGTGTGCACAAGACAGAGTACAAGAAAGACAAAATGCAGTAGGCAGCACATAGTGTTGTCTCTCTCCCACCTTCCTTCTCTTTAAATATATATACATGTGTGTGTGTATAGTTGTCCCAACAAGAGTGTAAGAATATACGCGCTTGCATGTAGTAGGAAAAAGAAATAATTCTCTCACGTGGACAGTTTATTTGGTATACTTAACATGTTTTTTGTATTTTCGTTTTTTGTTAAAAGGTTTTTTATTGCGTGATAGATAATACAAAAATTGTTTGTAAAAATGTCAGTTATTTATCACTGTATAGACATTACATTATATCAATTTTATATGTTATGTGTAAGGAGCTTTCCTTCTGTCGCATGTCCCACGACACCTCACATCTTTTTTTATATAAGTGTGGATAACAATAAACTATAATTTTTATAAATGCGGATAATGATTTAAGTATTACTGTTTATTAAGTAATTATGTTCAAATTGCAATAATTTTAATTGTTTGAATATATCAATATTTATACAAATCGACGAAGTCAATATTTATACAAATTGACGAAGAGAAGTTATGCATCAGTGAAATTTATAATATTTCATCGGCAAATAGCATAATAAAATTACTTTTCAACGTTTCATCTACCAACACAAAAAGTGCAACTTTAATGAAATCCATATAAAAAATGGCTTAACAAAGGTCAATTCTCAGTTGTTGCGAGCAGCACTTGTAGCTATACGAAGTTATTTTCATAACTTTTTTAAGCGCACTTTCAATGTCATTTGACAATGTCATTTGATGTAATTTAATATCTGAAAAAACAGATTTACTATGAGAGAGAAAAGTGTAACGTCAATTTCAGTGTGAAATCATGTAATAAAAAAAGGGAATTTTAGATTTTTCATGAAGATGCTGAAGAAGAAGAATGCGTCTCTGGCTGAGTTGGCAAAAAAAAACAAATAAAACTCTAAAAAGTTCAAACAGTTAATTTAGTTAAACTTCACGACTGGTCCATGAAACAATGTAATAACAAAAAAAAACAAATTATTACCAATTTAACTTTTATTTCGAATGTGTCTGAATTTAAATTAAAGACATTATGATATAAGAATTAAGTTTCAATCCTTTAATTGGGGCTGGAAAATATTTGTTTGCTTTCCTTTTGCAATACATGGCTCCACTGATGGTATGATACATACTATATTATTTCCTTTCAATTTTTAAAATATAACTCGCCAAAATCAGGGTTTGAACCGAAACCGCTAAGAAGACATAAATAAATTCTTGAATTATTGAGAATACTGGCGTTATACTAACACTATAATAACACAGTTACTCGCACCATTCTACTGAAAACCCAGTTTGAGACTTGTAAATACAAATGAAATCAAAAAGCAATTATATAAAATAAAAATAAAATATAAAGCAGTTATTATATACGTATATATGTTTGAATTTGATCCTTATTATATACGTATATATGTTTGAATTTGATTCAGTTACTATATATGTATATATGTTTGAATTTGGTTCAGTTACTATATACATATATTTGTTGAATTTGATTCAGTTACTATATACGTATATTTGTTGAATTTGATTCAGTTACTATATACGAATATAAATAAACAACCATACTTGAATCATTTAATTTGACCGATTCATGTAACTCAAGACAACTTAGACTGTACTAACTTTGATTCAAAGTAATTTCCGAAGATTTAATAAATTGCTCATTTGGCGGATCAAAACGTTTGGTTCAATTTTGTTTATGAGCCATATATGATGAGTCATTAATCTCAATGCGAAATTGGGCAGAAAAATTGTTTTTTTACACGAGACCCATCAAATTAATCAAGATTATATATTCATTCAAATAAATAGTATATGGAATTGTATATATAGATCCTCCTAGTATTTCTAATCATAATATTGTTTTGATTAAATCATCCTTTGAAACCAATCATTAGTTTTTCTTAACTATAAATAAAATTATATTATAAATTTTACATTTTATAAAAATAACTGAAACTAAATTACGAAATGAACTCGAAAATCCAAAATAATCGTAAATAAGTCCGTAAGTCTTGTTGTTTACCAGTAAAATGTTGTTGTTTTTACTGAAATAATCCATCATTATCCAATCCATGACTAGTAACACATATAATGTAATCCATCACTATTAAAACACTTACGCATATACTGAAAATAATTATAAAACCATTTTTTTCTATTAGTTTTTTGGAATGAAAATGTGTTATTTTTCCCAAGCCACTAAAAATCTGCATCGCTGGGAAACTTACATTTTCCAAATTGATTTTTCACACATAGAAACAATGTGAAATTGCTGCGTATTAAATCTGGAATATATGAAAAGGGATCTAATCATCTAGTGCCGGATGACTTACAGAAGTCCAGTGCGTGCTGAGCCCGGCACGCCGCTGCACTGTCATGGCCAATGCACAATAGACTGTTTGTTCGAAAGTCTTCGCATACTAAGGTAGAGAGGATTCAATATGCAACTTTACTGTAACACTGCGTTGAGTATCCAAAGCAATTAATTTAACACAACAATCAGAGAGAAGAACTCTTCCCATCATATTCTTCTTATCGAACGCATTATACTTAGGTATAGTCAGATAATCATATACTTCAAACAGTCATACATGACTCCGATATTTTCTAGGAAATAAATATAGTAGAGCCACGTCTCAATGCCCGTAATAATAAAAAAAACTTCAGCGGACCGATATTTTTGAACATCTTATAAACAAGTTTCGTACCACGTAACAAAGATTATTCTATTCAACCATCAGATTATGTGGCAAAAATGTGCACAGCCTTTCTTTACCTTTAAAATTTGTCTTCAAATTTTATTTTCGTGTCGTTATCTTCATAGGCTCCTTAAATTTCTTTTCAGGTGACCTGACAATTTTCACTAAGTAAACTACAACAGCGACCATGTTGTAATCACTTTGATAGGTCGGCCAGGTTGTGAGACAATTATCATCTCTTACGAACTATTTGTGACATCGTTCGACAGACAGAAAGGACTACGCTATCACGTCTAATGTACCTCAATCTGACATTCATGATGAAATAAACAATGTGGAAGGTTTTAAAAAATTATCGCACATATTTTAAATTTTGCATTCAAACTATGACGTTATATTCAAACTTGCAACAATGTCTTGCAGATTATTCGTAAAAGATATTGCAGTACTTACTATCTTTTGATATAAACGCCGAGACTTAGAGAGTATGTATCTGTTCGTATGAAATTAAAAAGCTAACTATAAAGAAACGTGTTGATTTTATGACTAACTCGCGCTTTTTAATTTGACTTTTTTGAAATTGTATAATACTGCATTAATTTATTTTCAACCACTTTGGCGCGTCATGTCTCAAAAAACATTCATACATTCAATTTTAAATTATTAGCATTAATGTCTCATTATAATGAAACATTTAGATTACATTAAAAATAGTTGGACCTCAAACAGATGAAAAACACACCTATTTTTGGGAACAGTGGGACCCAAGTTAATTTTTCACATGCGTTTGCAAAATTGAACACAAAAAAACAATCTAATTTCATTTAAATAATTTTTTTATACTTAAACTGCTCCATATAGATAGAGACAAAAATCGGAGAGGCAAGATAACACGTGAGCCAAAAACTATGATCAAATTTAATCCGCAAGAAATAACTTAAATTTTCTAATAGGTTAGAAAAACCTATGAACACTTGTATAAATTAATGAAAAATGATGTCAGAATCTACATTTTTGTGAAAAATCTAAATTAAAATATTATTGTAAAAAGGGAACTAAATGTGGCACCAAAGATTTAAGTGCATACATTTAAAGATAATTAAAAATGGAAACACTAGTATCTTAATATCTTAATGACAGATTTTCGACAATTTGTAAGTTAATTTATTGCATACAGACTATAAATAGTTGTGAAAATATATGGAAATGTACAAGCCAGAAATAAAGAAAAATATTATTTTCAAATAAGTATATAACATAAAAACACAATAGAACCTGTTTTTTGGAGGTATTCAGTTTTTATTTAAACAGAAAAAACAATGTAATCCAAGCTTTAACCCAACGAAAAATTCATTTCTTTTTCACAAACCTAAATATGAGTAATACTGAATTTAAAAACAAATACCCTTAAAATAGCTACCAATATCTTGTTAATAACAGTTTTTTTAAATATTTTCATAACATTTAAGTTATCTCTTATTAAATAACAAATATTGTAAAAAAAAATAATATATTCAAAAAATACGCAACTTATGTAACAAATACTGTTCAAGATGGTAAAGTTAAACAAAAAAAAATATGGATAAGGCCCATTAAAAATGTGAGCTGTCACAAGTAAACATGATCTGTCCAATAAAAGACTTTTTGTCTTTTAGCTTTTAATAACTTAAGTTATCAAGTGAAAACATGCAAACACTTGTTTAAACTCTATTTAAACAAGAATATAAATTATATTATTTAAATATATTATAATAAAAGTTATTTAATAAACTTATTTATACGAGGGGTAGGTGGTAAAATATATAATGTATGTTAAAAGTTAATGAACCAAAACTTTATAAAAAAAAAAAAAAATTCTGTATTTTGCCTGCCAGGCATTTGTGACAAAATTTAAAAGTGTAAAAAAAAAATTAAAATTAATTCAAATCATATAAACAAATTATATCTGTCATCACTTCAGCTAGCCATTGGAGACTTATTACATATAAAAATATAATAACTCCAAAAATTATGAATACCTTTTTAAACTTAATGAAATAATCTTAAACAGAAATTTATAATAAACTCGACAACCATTAAAAGATGGATTTAATCACAGATGGGCAAATTAATTACTCCAAAACTTTAGTGAAAAATTTATTTAAAAAAATTACTGGTTAAATTCGTCTTTTAAATGTTATTGTCTACAAGCCTATTTTTGTGACCTACAATTTTTTTTACAATATTTTTTCTTAACAATCATGTTAATTGGCAATATTTTTAATGTTTAATTACATTTTTCGATTGTATTTATAAATACTCTAATACATAAATTTTTTTTTTCAAATTAAAATACTAAATTTTTCACTTTACTCACTATTTTCACACAATTCTCTAAGTTTGCTAAAGCTAAAGTAAAAATTACATGATATTTTTTTTATTAACTAATGTTTTTTATCTAGAAATGTCAGTTCAAAGACTTTAGTTTTCAAAAAAATTACCTTGACATCACATTTCAAGATATTTCATTAGTTGGTAACATTTTTTTTCAAAAGTTTATTTATAAGTAGCTGAAAAACTGTATACATACAAATAAACATATATACATATGTACATACATATATATATATATATGTATATATATATATATATATATTTATATATATATATTTATATATATAGATATCTATATATACACACACAGTATGTAAAGTAAGGAAACTTCGGGACTTTAATCCGTAATAGTGCATCATGGGTAGGTTGCAATACACTTAAAATCTTACTATTTTTTCTATATTTAAAAATTGTCATGAAAATGCATCAGCCTATATATTATATTTCGCTAAACGTAAGAAATGTGGCAATATTGCGTGTGCTACTCTTCTTAGTGATCGATAGTGAATTTGACTTGTCTGACTATCTCTTTCATTTACCTAGTTTTACATAAAAAGTTTAAAAAAAAGAAAAGAATATCAAAATTAATTTCGAGGCCAACTTTGTTTACATTTCGTAAATCAAAATTATTGCCATTTAAAAATCTTTAACATTCATTCATTATTCCCTCAAATATTACAGATTATAAAAAATATAGAATAATTATCAATACTATATTTTTTTATTTGTTGTTTATATAAATTACTATTCGCTTCTTGTTAATAATATAATATTAATTTTAATTGCTTATTTCAAATTCAATTATTTATTAACCCTCACACATTTCTTCTAGTTAGAATATTTTTGAAAGTTTAGTTTTGACATAACAGTTAATTGGTTTAATGCGCGTTCGCTGGTTTCTTTTAAATGATTTATTATTTGTGATATCAAGTGAGTGGAATTATGAATATGTCGTTTTTAGTGTTGGTGGAATATAGTGTTTGTATATGCCAAATCACATTATAATAGCCCTAAGAATGTAAGTCGAATGTTATCCGACAACCAAGTCCAGTTATTATCAATGCAATACAGAAGAATAAGCCCATCATTTCAGTGATATCAGTGATACTTCTCAAACAATATCGATAAATATGGGACAAAATGCTATCTAATTTTAGAAGAGAGCAAAATTCGTAACAACATTCTAAAACAAAATAATTTGTATTTTCATTACTTTGTATTTATTGAAACGGATAAGTGACATTCCATTTTGACACTTGACAGTTTGCAAAGTTTGCAATAGGCCTGCCACGTTGCCAAACTGACATTTAGTGTACAGGTTATAGGATGTCACTTTAAACATAATTATGATTTCATACAAATTTTAAACTTTAATTATTTTATAAACTAGGTGACTAATTTAAAAAAATAATGTATTGTTGGATTACACATGATTAATGGGATAAGTGTTTGAAGTGACATAGTTTCCTTAATGTACATACTGTATACATATATAAGAAATGTTTAACATAAATTATATTCACATAATATGAAAGTTAAAAAATTCGGCATATAAATTTTCCCACACAGTTTTTTCACAATATTACTTTTGGTCATCCATTTCGGTCACTTAATGCATAGATTTCGTTATGACACATAATTTTATTTTAAAAATTTACTAAACATTTCATTACAAACATTAATTTTTCTACTTAGACCGTACCTGTCTTTGATACATCGTGTTTATTCATATTGATCAACGTGATTAGGGCAGAATTAAAAAGCATATGCCAGTCAAATCGTTTTTGAACTTATGTTATTGATCGAAGTAAGTTTGTTAATAAAAGCATTAATATTTTTTTTCTACTACTTTCTGAAATATTATTTAAAAATTATAAAGTGATCGTAGCAAAAATATTGTCTGTAAAATAAAAAAAAACTATCTTATAATTGTGAGAAACACAAAAATAAATTTACTATCTGCTAACTAAGAACGAAAGAAAAACGAATTAGATATATCTATTACAAGGTAGGTGACATAAATTGATGAAAATTTTTTGATTTTCACGTAATTCCTAAAGGCATAGTAACGTTTGGACTGAAAATGCGCCATCTGATCCTATAGTTAATAATATTTCTCAAACAAGACAGAACGAGAAATGAGACAGACTGAAAAAAACTATTAAACGAATAAGAACATTTTAGTAACACAAAATAGCACAGCTATGTGACAATACCACCAGACAAAATCGTTTAGAGTGGTTAGAGCATGAGATGTGAAACAGGTTCATTGAACATATTTACTGAGGTGGATTCTTTCAAGACCAATAACTATGCAGAAAGAAGCGTTTAGAAGCCCATACTATTCTTTAAAGACCACGTAAAGTGCAGTCTCGCTGCATTTCAAGTCAATAGCAACTGCTGAGTAAAATGAGGCAACACGGCAGTAGAAAGCACACCGGTGAACATCAACTATAAGTCATGGAAGTTGTAACAGATATAGCATGATGAAGTTCTGATGGAGGAAGACAAGGGGGGTCATTATAACTTAGATACATCTGGGTTCGATTCAAAAATCAAAGTTTCCAAGACTGATCAATTTACGCGATGCTGCTAATTTTGAAGAAACGAGATGGGAAATTGGTGATCAGAGTTCTCGCTTAAACAAAGAAGCTTTAAAAAGACATTACCTTCATTTTATTCACCATCCGATGCTAAACATTTCTTGCAACTTCTGCGCATCTTTGTTTAGTTGCTTACTTTCTAAGAATAAAAGTCAATGGATAGAAGATGCCGCAGTCAAAAAAAATTGGCAGTCGATGCTCTCCAATAAGAAAATATTGTTTTTTGAAGATTTATAGCCATCTAGCAAACAATATCACAGCAAGCTATCATAAATGTGACTTATTACCAATTAACAGTGTCGAATAGTTTTTAAAAAATGGTTTGGGCCAAATTTACAGCAGATAGCAGCTGTTAGCAATTGATTTGTTAATTTTTTAGGAAACGTAAAAAATTAAACAATCACACAAAAAGTAAAGTCTAAATGTCCTTAACATTATTCCAGGAAATATGTCTGTGTTACAGATTTAGAAGATATGGGGCAACCTCCAACAATAGGCATAGCTGTTAAGAAAAAGATAAAACTAAGCGTTCGGAGAGAAAGACAAAATAGAAAAGAATGCAAAAATAATGTCTCATATTCCAAAAAAATCCAGCTACAACCTTTACAATAAAGACTTTCTGTCAAAGAGCTAGAAAATACTAACGATTATATGGACTACTCACATCGAAAATAAGACATCAATTATAAAGTAATTTTAGCTATAGTGGGAGAGATATTTTTAAAGGACAACAAACTAGGAGTTGATTAGTTCTAAGATATATTGAGGAATATTTGCCTGGGAAATTAAGAAAAATCTATGGAAATACGTTTCTTAGCAGCACCAACTAAATTCTGGAAATAGCCAGAAAAGAAAGATGAAATTTGATATACAAAAGAAACGCTTGAAAAAAATTAGGGAACTCCATTTTTATTTCAAGGAATTTCGGATTAGGAATTGTTTTGTTTCGAATTATAAAATTTTTTTGCACATGTCGCAACTGTAACACGCTTTGTATAGTTGTAAAAACAAAAACATACTAATTTTCATGAAAATCTCAAAGATAAATGATTAAGATACAGATTTAAACCATGAAAAGGTATTTAACTGTGACCTATATCACACACTTCTGACTGATATCACAAAATCTGCATTGAAATAACCCCACACTTCAAAATTTATAAAGTTCAAGACTATAGCCACGAAATATTATGCACAAGTCTGAAAAAAATATGAAAACAAAACAGTCTAATGTAAGCGACATCCACGTGCTGAGACACCTGTCACAAAAATGGGGCGCTTCGAGGAATAATAAAAATCTCACTAACACACTAGCTTATTGTCCGTGATTTCTTTCTATACTTGATTTATCATGGAATGGTTATCAGTAGAATCTTTTCGTTACTTCTCAATCTTCAGATATATATCAAATGATCTACAAAAGACAAAGCCTTAGTTTCTCTCTAGATTCTACGCAATACAATAGACGACTTAGACGACTTTTTGCACGACACAAAATATGACAGACCAAAATTCCAAAAATGCCCAATTTCTTTTTTAATAACTTATCTATAATAGATAGAACACATTTTTTTAAAAATATCTTTAAAGTATAGTTTTTTTTCTGTACTATTTTATTATATATACCTATATTTTATAGATAGGCCCTTTCAAACAACTATTAAACTTCTAGTAACTTGAATATATGACCAGCAAAGAAATACTGTATGAAATGGATAAAAAATAAGGGTGTCTATAGATCATCAAAAAAAAAATACTTCGAGATAATAAGAATTGACGTAAAGTATCCAATATTTGTGTTTTCTACGAATGTCTTATTTTATACGTTACGTAAAAAATTTCTTCATCATTCTTTATTCATGGGGAGAATAAGGACTTTTCACCAAAAATAACTTTTTGCCGCTGTTTTTTTATTTAACTGAAAATCAAACTCACAATAAATGTTATTTTGAATAATTAGGAAAGTAATTCGCAGTTTATTTTGTTAAAAAAATATTGGAAAAACTTACAAAACGAAAAAGCAGTTTTTAATTTGATTTTTTTAATTAATCAATCACAAGCGGCCTAAAAATTTTTAATCACGTAATTTATTTATTTTGCTTTAAAAAGCACTTAAAAATTCTCTTTTCCTATAGTATTTTTATACCCCATAAGTTACATAAACGCACAGGTCCTGCATTGGGAATATTAATGATATCAGTAGAGAAAAACAAATTAAAAAACCAGGTAGCGAAACTTAAGCAAAAAAATTACATTGGTATCAGCATATAACCGTAATACAAATTTAATTCATCTTCAATATTAGCAGTTTGTTTCTGCATGCGAAAAAATTAATTCTCGTCCGAATAACGTTAACCAATAATAGTAAACGGCGTTTGACCTGAACGTTGTCTGACAGGAAAAAATGTTATTTTTAATGATAATGTCAGGAAAAATGCTTAGCTGAAATAGCTCCTCACTATCTTTTGTTGGATAATGTTAATGTTTACTCCATTTTCAAAGGTAAAAGACACTTGAATCGTTATAAAATTAGACTAAGAAAAAAAACTTTAAATACCACTTTTTAAGACCTCTTTCCCAATCAGACACCGGTCGTTATGCACACCTCTTAACACAATTCCTGAATATACCAATAATCGCAGGACTAAGGCGTAAAGCAACTAATATCTATAGTAATTTGGTTTGAATGGTCCTACTTTATTTAGACCCAGATAGCGTGCCTGCTCGTCAGTCAGCTCCGTAAGATGCGCGTCAAAAGTCGGCAGGTGAAGGCTGGCCACATATTCATCCATTTTCTTGGGCAGCAGATAAACATCAGCCTGAAAAAAAAATTAATTTACTATATTGACATTTAGATTCTCCAATTTGATAATGACATAAGAAATGATTTTAGCTACAACCCTGTGAAATGATATCTATGGATCCCTATATGCCTTTACAAATTATTGCTGAGTGGTGTCGCATAGCAAAAATGCACAATAAGACACAATACATCATGGAAATCTTCATTCTGCTTCCATAACGTAAATATCTATGATACAACATTGTACCACCTTGCAGCCAGTGTCCACTCTTTGATCAATCCCATTGTGTTATCGTAAAAAAAATGAACATCCAGAACATTGAGAAAAGGCAATAGAAGATTTATTGCACGATGCACATGGCTATAAATTTTTTTGTGAAGTGACAGCGCTATGAACTGACAACGAACTTTCTTTGCACTGTAGTGATGTGTAAGGGCCTTTAATGTGTACTAGCAAGAATTTAGTTAGGGCATGTATTTGTACACAATACATTTTATATTTGTTTTTTGACATGGAAATTAAATGGATACACCATAATACTAAAAGGTAGTTTGGAAACAGAGACGTGAAAGAATACGTTAAACATAGTGAACGCCACCGACACAATGCCCCATCAAAGCCTTCATTTCCTGAGATACAGCACTACATCGGAAGCATTCAATGTGTAAATTTCTTTTGTTAGCACAGTTTTAGTATTTGCTTGTGATGACCTATTGGTTATGATATTGGGGACATCCAGTACTCACCTTCAGGTTTGGTCGGGCCTTCCATGACATCGATACATAAAAGAAAGTAAGAAACATTTTATTTGAATATTTAAAAGAGTCATTTCGCATTAGATTATTTTTAATGTCAGTCTACAGATCTCGTTCGTAATTTTGGAAAATCTTTTCTTATTGATGATCATTTAAAATAATGAAGCCATATCAGATATTAAAGGAAAACATTCAGTTGAGAATAGACACTTGTTAAAAAATTCTTGTACAAAGTTTTATTAAGATGTCAGAATATCACAGAACATAAACGTGAACCAACTCAGAAAGATGAATAGACAATACGCATGAGAAGGGATAATGCTGAAAAAAATTGTTTAACATATCAGAGATGTGATATCTGATGGATCATGATGATTATGGAATTACAAGATCTGTTCAAAAAGAATTCCATTAAATCTAAAACAATTTCATCGATTGGACAGAACGGAACTTGCAGATAATAAAAGAAGAATATAAGAATATTATCAAACAAAAAATGGTAGAGAAGTGAAAAATAGAAAGACGTACAAAAGGATGTTTAAATGAAATCGAGGTTCATGTCAAATGGATGAAAATAGTGAACTGAAAAGTGAACGCGAAGATTGGAGTTGTGTGTCCATTTCCACGGCCCTTCATGGATTATAATACCTAGATACAAGTAAATAGCCAAGACTCAATGTTATAAGAAAATATTTGTAGCTACATTATTTGACAGTTGACAATTACTGTTTAAAAGCGAATTTCCCAGTGTTTTTCTCTGTTTCTTTTGAAAGAAACTCATACTAAACCTTATCTGAAATCAATGTTACAATGACCGCTGACAGTTTATATTAGAAAACAAAAAACGGCAATAACACTATTATTTCTACAAAAATTTTGTTTTTGCAACAAATAATTTATTACTTTTTTTTCTAATGAATTCACATGTTTTTACTAAACCCTTAAACTCCGTGTAGAGACGTTTGAAATTTGACGTTTAACCCTGTTTATCAGTAATAAAAGTACATTTTCTATTAAGTTTTTGCTAAATTAATTGTAAGCAACCTTTATAACTATTAAACATGGCGCTTTTTAAAATTATTCTTTGCTATAAAAAAAGAAAAGCGATGAAAATTCACTTTGGCTAAAGAGCAATTTCACTTTTGGTGAAATTCATTTTGGCTAAAGAGCAATTTCACTATTGTGACAATTCACTTTTGATAAAGAGCAATTTCACTTTTGTGACAATTCACTTTTGCTAAAGAGCAATTTCACTTTTGTGACAATTCAGTTTTGCTAAAGAGCAATTTCACTTTTGTGACAATTCACTTTTGCTAAAGAGCAATTTCACTTTTGTGACAATTCACTTTTGCTAAAGAGCAATTTCACTTTTGTGACAATTCACTTTTGCTAAAGAGCAATTTCACTTTTGTGACAATTCACTTTTGCTAAAGAGCAATTTCACTTTTGTGACAATTCTCTTTTGCTAAAACTTATCCCATGGGGACACGCAAATATTTGTACCCTGCATTAAGAAAGAGTGTTTATGATATGTTTTTTCTTGTGTTTTCTTGAAAACTATAGAATGATTGCCAGCCATATATAAGGACTCTAGAATATCTGTAGATAATAACATCACATATGACTTAGCACTGCCCTATCGCAAGGGTTATATAGGGGCGTGCCAAATCACTATTCCTATTCATTTTATCCATCGATAATTGCACGAATAAAATTGCAAAAGAAAATAAAACTTGTTTTCATTCTAACAAAAACAAAACATGCAATTTTGAAGAGCAGAACATGAAGCACATTCTGTTTAACTGCGACGAAAACCGTGCTGCGCAATAGAGTTTTGTTTTAGAACATACATCTACAGTAGGATCATGAGAATCTTCAGGACATGATTACTTTAGTCACTTGGTTGAAAATGAACCAATCTGTCAATTGAGCATTTACAACTTGGCTTTTAGGGTAAACAACCAATTATGAAGGGACAGTCTTTAACTCTGTTGGTAAATATCAGAGCCCTTGAAACTTTAGACAGAAGAAACGTTTCAAAATTTATACTACCAATTGAAAGTCAAATATTTTTAAAAAGAAAAAAGAAATGAATGTGACATAAAAGTTGGAAAAAGTATCTATAATACAACAAAATTATGTACATGGGTAGTTTAGTTAAATCTACATGTTAGAGAAAAATTGCATACTGGAAATAGAAGTAAAGGCAAAAAAAATGGGTAAAACTGAACTAAATTTTAAGAAACACAATTGGCTGCGGATATTGAAGATTACCACACAAAACTAATCACAGATTGCAGCACAAGTACAATAGACAAAGTGACATCTGTCAAATTGTAAAAAGACAATTCCTTTTGGATTTGATATTTTTGGTATATTTTATTAAATGTATTTTTAAAGTTCCAAACTGAAATCATCTGAATGTATCCCTACAATTTAAGCACAGCTGTCCATCTGTCTTCTCACTAGTTCTCAAACTATAACACCTATCTGCATAAAATTTGCATAGATCATGTTAAACACTAATTCCAATACAGAGTAGAAGTGAAACTCAAAAAAAGTTTCTTTTTAAGAAAACTGTATATACGAAAAGTGAACTGAATATACTAGGTTACATTCCGATGACTGACTAAATTATAAGGGTGATTAAAAATAATAACTAAATCATGTTATGAAAAAAAGACAATTTTTTCCAACTTTTCCGCATTTTATAAAAGCGGGCATGTTACAAGTTATAAAAATTATGTTTTTTTTTTCGTTATATGCTTTAGTTACTGTTTTTTATTCACTTCTTGTAAAATTAGTATAGAAAGTCGGTTTCTGTAGGTTTCCGAGTACAATATAAAACAAATATAATTAGTCAATAAATTTGTCTTATTTCTCATTTGATTCTCGGTGTACACTATTTCCAACATTAACGCAAAGATTAAATGTCATGCAGCACGCTGCACGCTACGCGACACTCGTGTGTTACAATATTGACATGACACGACACAGCAAACCAGTAATTCAGTGTTTACTTAAAAATGTTTTTTCATGACGGTTCTGTTTATAATAATGAAATATTTAAACGTAATCATGAATAACAAAGTGTAGATAATAAAAATCATTCTTTTTTAGGAAAAATAAATTATTTCTTCACATTAAAATGTCGAACAAGAAAAAATCAAAAAAAGCTATTCGAATTGGCCAACACTCGTATACGCATATGATAAATTCTAGAAAATGTTGAAGTATACTTTAAATGTACGCATTTTTTTTAATTTTTAATGTTTTGCGTTTCACTGGTCAAAATTAGGTTCTATTTACTAGTGTTGGGATTAAAAATCTAATTAAATTGACAAGAATCATCCTTGTTAAACCTGAATACAAAAAATTAGGTATCTGATTGATTATCACAAATAATTTAAGAGGATTCATTTCTTTACAATATATAAATAAATCATTTCAAAATTTCAATGGTAATGATGGTATGGCCATCTGAGTCCTAGCCTCGCTTGACGGTTTTTTTATTGTGAATGTTCCCACTTCCATAAAAAAACTTTATAGCCACAAATTTTTCTTCATTGTATAGGTCTTTTCCAAATGTTTTCTGCCTTTGAGAAATAAATGCAAACAACTTGGTACTAAATGAAATGGGGTAACAGCTTATTTCCAACTTTATTTCAATCTTATATGTTTGGCAGATGACTTTGGTCGGATGGCTCTCTTCCGTCAGATTTATGTCACATTGGTGGGTCTTTCGTCAGATTTATGTCACATTGACATTCTCCCATGAGGATGTGTACTTATATAAATATATCATAAAGTGCGGATAACAAAAAGGCAATAATAAATTGCATTATATTACATCCAAATTCATTTGGGATTATCGATGCCGTATTACAAATCCATGTTAAAGTCCAAAGGATGAGAACTCGACAAAAATGACTACGATGATGAATTAGCTATAAAGAAGTAATAAAATACTGAAGAATAGTATGGTTGGGAATGTGGATGGTGTAAACTATATAGCATATTGTGTATCTAGATTTTTCCAGACAGTGACTCTATTAGGTGATAAGTATTGGCGGACTAGGCCCTAACAGGTAAGGTATATTGCCGACAAAACAGTGGAAAAGCAATTGAAATGCAATTAAAAAGAGGCATATACTGTTTAAGAGGAACGTCAAAAATCATCACATAACAGGTTTTCAGAGAGACTCATATTTGCTGTTTACACACACACAGTTACAGTTGTTTTGTTGTGTAAACAGCTTTAGAGTTCTGATGAAAATCTTGGGAAGCTTATATAGCTGTTAAGAGGGTTGTTACCCTAGGTTCACCATTAAGACCCAGAAAGTAAGCAGAAGCCGACACTAAGATATGTTAAAGGATCAGCAAGGTTTGTGTAGATCCTGTCTTGCGTTGTGATTATTGTAACAGTTTTCTGAAACGATGACGTATATTTTATATTAATATACGTTACTGTTTCAGACAATATTAACTACAAAGTCAGACAATATCATCAGAGAGTGTTACGCTTTTGTTTTTTCCTGAGAAAAGCGAAATGACAAATTTACAAGAATGTATTTCGATTTTATGACAACGAACTATTTCCAACAGCGCTAGATGCCATCTGCTCTATAGTTTAGATCTGGCCCCGAGTTATCGTTCTTCTATTTCTATATTTAAAGAAAGATCTTCAGGTAAACCGATTTGATGCTGATGACTTGTTAAAAAAAAACAATTTTAACTGAGGACAACTGTTTTTTAGCAGGGTATGTTTAATATATACTGGCTGATACTGGTCCGGAGATCATGCAAAATGATCATCCGGTCATATGGTCATAAACTCTTGAAATATCAGTTACACTTCTGTCATTTTATTCGAATGAAGTTCCACAGCGTACATATTACAATCACTCAAAATTATTTATATATATGTGACGTGTTGTATAAAAGTATTCCAATATTTCATAAAAACAATGCAGTATTTATTTTTACAAAAATCGAACCTCATTTTCACTCATAACATAATTTCTTTATATTCAATGAAGCTTACTATATCCTGTTGATAAAATATTGCACCGATTTTGAGAAACATGTAGTAAAAGTTCTTATTTCTGTTGACTTAAGCTCTATGTTTCTTGGAGGATTCTTATAAGTATTTCAGATATGTTGGTTGATGCATCTGTCTGTCCGACCATCTCTAAGAGACTTTAAGCTCCTAAGCAAAATTCTTTGAACATATACTGAAAATTGTATTTAAAATTCACAGATTTAAAATATTAGAAGCAGATGACATATAACTACATTAAACCCGTAACCAGACCAAAAGACGGAGTCTATCAAGATACCGTAACCAAAAGACGGAGTCTATCAAGATACGCCCCTAAATATATTTAGGGGGCGTGTATTGATACAGTGGTGACACGTATGTCAGGATAAATATTTTCATATTGACCTGAACTTCAATTTTATTTATACGTTTTATTAAGTAGAATTGAAAACTTTTGTGTCTTATTTATATTTATTTAAAATCGGTTTAAAGTTCTTTTGTGACGTCATTTAAGATGATTGCAAGCAAGCTGGAAATATGCTATGCAATGTAATTGGCGCATTCAAAACACAGTAGGGCGACACCGATTTCCATACACTTTCATGAACATACCACTTCTATCCCTTCTGATCACTTACGAAAGTGAATTTTTGATAATACAAAAGATATACGAAAGCAAATTGTGTCATTATGGAATATCTGCAGAAAAAATTTACATGATAGAATTTTAAAAATAAAGCATACGAAATGCAATTTTGGCAACAGTACCAAAAACAAAAAATAAAGGACGAAATGTCAGAAGGAGATACTAAACAAAATATAACATAACGTAGTAAGAGGTAACGTAAAGAGTAACTTACTTCCAAGTGAATTACTTTTTAATACGTAGGCGTATAGGACGTATACCCATATTCATCATATGAACGAGGAGTAAAGGTTAAAAGTTGTTACAAAGTCTATATTATGTTTTGGAAGTAAAACTTCTTTACACACGCTTGCCTTGGGGAGTAAGCTGGTAAATGCGTGACGAGAGCGTTACGAAAAGTTTTGATCGGGCAAGGCGAACGAAAGTTGATTACTTAACAAAAGAGATTTATGTTTCGTATATCTAAGACACAGTGCAAGCCTATTGTCTGTATCACACTGTAGGAGCAAGAGAGAGCAGTGCGCGTGCACATTTTCTTTCTCTCTTCCTCTCATAGCTAGTGCATGAAATATATATATATATATATATATATATATATATATATATATATATATATATATATATATATATATATATATATATATATATATATATATATTTCAGTCAGTAGTTCGTTTGCGAGTTTGCTAGCGTTACGCGAACGGTGATTTCTTTCTGATTTTCATTCGAAAACATATGTATCTTATTTCTCATACTATAAGCCTATTGTCTCGGTCTTACAATCAACCACAGTAATTACTGATGTATCCGATAATGAAAATAATCAATAAAAATAAAAAATATATTCAAAAATATTATATATATATATATATATATATATATATATATATATACATATACATATATAAACATATATATAAATATATATACATACATATAGATGGAGCTAAAGAAGTTTTACTTCAGTCGTGTGGTCTAAAGCATACTCGTTTTTTTTTTGGTAGAAAAGGCTATAAGTTGATACAAAATCTATATTGTGTCAATATTTCTTATTACCCGACTGTGCAAGCAAAGGATGGTAAAGTTTTTTTATTGTATGTGTACAGATATGTATGTAAGATATCCTAGAGCCTAAACAGCCACATAGATATTAATATTTGTAGTAACACTGGAATCACTATAATTTTCCAAGTGATATAGGATACTCGAACTTACAAAAACATAGCAAATATAGCAGCCATTTTATACTTATATAGTATAAAATGATTTAAACGACTGTGGAATTGTTGAGAGGTGTTAAACTAAAAGAGGCCACTTCAGATATAACCCTGCTAAAAACAGTTCTCTGTTTATGGCCTATAATTATATTAAGTGCAATAAATTGTGTACATAACAATTTACTTCCTTTTATCACATAAAAATCGTCAGAAATATTTTTAAAAAATCAGTTGCGGTGATGATCATCCATCCCCATGATCTCCATTCTCAGAAAAAATAAAATTGTTTAGGAAATTAAACTTCCAAAGAGCAGTTAACATATTAATGGAAATTATTTCTCACAGCTATAGACTAAAGTGTTAAAAAATTAAAAAACAAAAATCCTGACTGCGTAGTAAAAAACAAAATAAAAAGTTGTTTGTAACAACTATAAGTCTTAAATTTGTAACAACTATAAGTCTTAACCCGTACTTCGAGTCCCTGGTGTTTAGATATTAAGAGTTAAGTTGCCCAGAAATTTTTTAACAGCAACTTTATAGTGTCAGACTTTTGCTAGCTAACAAGCTTTTTGTTTAAGAAATGTTTGCTATATAGTTGTATTTTTTGACGTTTTAAACGAATTTCTTTTATTTTTATGACTCATTTGTACATTATTTCATTTAAACTTATGTACTGATAAAAAATATACCTTACTGATATTATGGTTAGTAATGACAGATTTCAAGATGTCCAGAATTTTGTCAGAATTTCCAGTCGGTAACAAATACGTAGAACGTATTAGAAATTACTGGTAAGTCAGGATCAAAGGGATGCAAATTTGCAAAAGAAATTTTGTTACTGTAGTACGATAGTAAAAGGTGAGAATTAGGGATGTTGAAAGTACCAAAACGTATCAGCATATATTGTATCGATCTTAAAAGTATCGATATCGCTTTTGATATATCGAAAAAAATATCAATATATCGGTGCGACTTAAATATAATATTGGCGTTCTAAAAAATCTTGTGTATTTGGTCTAGTTTAGCTCAATACAATCTTAGATTACTAAGTAAATACTAATCAATGACCATTATTTCTAATAAATGTATTTTTAAGTCGAAAAACGCATGATGAGGCTTATTTTTTATACCACTTATTTTTGTTCCAGGTTCCATACATATATTTTATATCGATATAACAAAATATTAAATATCGCCAAAAAATATCGATATAGCGAATAAAAAATATTAATATATCGATACATCGATATTTTTTCAACAAGCCTAGTGAGAATCAAACATTTTGGCAAGTGATTTTTTCTAAACAATATTGAAGAAAAACGGTTAAAAAGAGGACATCCAGTGACAGTCTCTGATACTGATAATACTACCCACCATATTGTTATTTAACATATTTTGTTGTCTTAGTCACTTTATCGCTTTTGTTGCATCGTATTCTTACAAATAACAAATATACTTTTCAACAATTACATCAAAAATAATTTATTGAACAAAACAATTAGTTTTGCTAAATAAATTATTTATGACGTAATTATTTAAAAGATTATTTGCAAGAATGCAATGCAACAAAAGCAACAAAGTGAGTAAGACAACAAAATGTGTGAAATAACAATATGGTGGGTAGAATTATCAGTATCAGACACTGTCACTCAAAGTCCTCTTCTTAATATCATTATACCAATTACGTCATTATACCTATGTATGTCATTATTAATCCTACCAACAGCACCAGAATAATTATCAGTCTCAGTATCAAGTTATAGTGTGTCTACGTATCAGTAACATTATTTGTGTCATCGTCAATTTTCCTGGCTATTACATTATGTATAAAAACAAACCAGAATCGTTAAAAAATACCCAAATTCAAGTATATTATTTTGTCACCTTCAAAGTAATCCCCATTGTTTGCAATACAACTCAACCAGAATAATACAAAAGAACCAGAATCATTATCAGTCTCAGTATTAAGTTATAGTTTGTCTAAGTAACAGTATGATTATTTGTGTCATCGTCAATTTTCCTAGCTGTTACATTCTGTATAAAAACTACTCAGATTTGTTAAAAAAACACCCAAATAAAAGTATATTCATCAAAATTTATTTTGTCACCTTCAAAGTAATCCCCATTGTTTGCAATACAACTGTGATTACACCAGACACACTCTTCTATACACGTCTCATAAGCCAAAAGTGGTATGGCCTTTAATTCCCACTGTGAATTCCACTTAATGTCTTCAATCAAGTCAAAACAGATTCCACGGAGTGGCAATTTCAATTTCGGAAACAGGCAGAAGTCACACGGGAATAAATCCAGCAAATACATTGCTTAAAAGGAATGGATAAATTTTTTTCATGATGGTACTAATTGAGTTATTAACTTTGTACTCGGTCACAATTGTTACTCTGTGAGAAGATGCTTTATATAATGCAAGAGCCATGAGTTGTCCTTCCGCATCTCATACAAGATATTGGTTAAAATCCCATTAACGGTCATTTTATCAATGTTCAACTCTTGAGCCAACTCTCTAATATTAAAATGATAATTTTCAAGCAATAATTTTTTGATTTTTTTGTTGTTATCATCAGTAGTAGATTATGAAGGTCGTCCGAGACAAGACAAACCTTCGACGACTCCACGTCCCTCTTTGAACAATTTGTACCACGCGTATGTCTGTGTTTTCAACATAGCCTAGTCTCATAGGTCTTTTTTCACAATTTTTAATGATTCAGCAAAAGAAACTTGGTTTGAAATACAAAATTTAAGACAAACCTTTGTTCAACTAATTTATCCATAATAAAACTCGCAGAGCAAATATAAGGTTGACCAATAGGCTATTTGACAACATCGAAAACATACTACAATTTGTGGTCATCCTATTAGATTACAACGTAAATATGCATATTGCTTTTCATTTTCGAAAGAATAAATTTATATTTTATAAGAAAAAGTAAAGAAATCACAATATTTTTTGAAAGTCAATCAGAGCCACAAACGCCCCGTTATTGGTTAAAAGTCATATGACGTTACAAGCAAGTAAAACGCATTCATACCAAAATTTAATGTTTTTATTCTTTTGGTTTATAGGCATTGATATTGATAATAATGTTTAAAACACAAATATTACTTACATAGAAATGATCTTCACATATAAAAATATTTGAATGAGCTAAAATGCTGTTTGGATCTCTTTGGGCTAATTGCAGCCACTTTTTTCATCTTTTAGGATTCATTAGCACTGAAACGAACGCTTAGTGTGGACTTTTTATTGACGTATTTGTACATTGTGGCTCTACACACCATTTATACACCATTTTAATGAAAATAAATAAAAAACCCCTTCAGCAAGCAAGACTGTTTATATTTACATTGTGTGTGACGTCACGCTAGCTGCAATTACAGAAATTGCGTTTTTAGCGTGAATTATCGAAAATTTAAACTTTAAAAGTGATTTATATAAAAAATACGGTGTCCTAGAAACATAAATGTAGAGTGCTTATAATGCAATGCAATTTAAAAAATCAAGTCAAATAGCCTATTATTATGACAACTGCCGTAAAAGACTAATTGAAAAATCACACTTAACAAAAAAAATGTTATCAATTCCTTTTAACCCATTCAGTTAAACGACTAATCCAGGATAATTTTTATACAGAAAGTATATTAATTACAGCAGTATGTTCATAAATACCAATGTAATAATCAACATTTATATTAGTGTCATTGCGAGTGTCGGTATCTGTCCGTCTCAATATAAGTATGTTTGACATATATATACATTAAGTATATTTGACATATATATTGTCACATACATTACAAACATACATATATTGTCGTCGTAATTATCATTTCAAATACACTCGAAAGTTTCATTATTAATTACCTTTTTGTTATTCCGACTTCAATATGACCATGAACATCACCTAATCCATTATAACCCATTTTCACTAATATATTACTTTGTTACCTTATACCGCTGCGCTGGCGCATTGAACAGCTCGATAAGTGCAAGAGCTTGCGTGGCTGCTGTCACTGACACAACGAAAGAAGGCAGTGATGAGCAGGACAAATTTGCCAGTCGACCCTCAGCCAGCAAAACGATGCGCTTGCCATTCTCCCAGATTATGTGGTCCACCTACAATTAAACATAATATTAGCTATAGCAAAATAATGCCGCCTAAATATGGAAAATAGGTTAATTGTGACAAAAATTTTAAATTGTGGAATAACGTAGCGCGTCCGTCTGAATCTGCCTAACCGATTTCTCGCCTGCCCGCAAACAAGCATGCGTAAACAAAAATTATTAATTTCTTGTTTTTTAGACTTGCTTTCATTCGATTTCTATGTCGGAGTTGAAATTTTTGAGTATTTATAATAATTCCAAAGAGCAATTTTGAAAATATGTATATAAATAAAAAAGTAATAACTGAAACAACAAAATGTGGATATACATAATTTGTGTATGATTGGATGTACGAGAATGAGTGAAACGAAAGAGATATATCGGCATGGCACTCCGTCATGGCTACCACATAGAAAAAAACATGACTTTACATACATATATATTAATAATATTACTGATGAAAATAAGTCTTCAAAACAAATCTTTTTCTATTTGTTCTGGCATCATCCAAAAACCAACTTACAATATCTTCTGGGCAAAATTGAGATCAAACATTATTTAACCTATCATCGCTAACCTAACCTAAATTTCATTGAGGAGACTGGCAAAATAAAACATAATTTTTAAAAAAGCTGATATGTTTTAGAATATAAAAAACCAAACAATTTAGTAATTGACAATCAAGAAAGAGGAAAAAATGGAATTAATATTTGTAACCATAATACGAAACAAAAAAAAGCTATCTGCATAAATGCGCATTAATTTTTAAAATATAAAGAATTATTAATTGGAAATTAAAATTACCAAAAAAGTTTAACAGAATACATAATAACTTTTTAGAAAAGGATTACAAAAAATAATCAATGCCTCTTGCTTGGTGTATCCATTGCCTAAATTAATTAAAAATAAGTTGCTAACAAACATTGACAATGGTTCTATTGTTGTCAAAATGAATGGCTTTTTTCTTCTCATCGAGGTTTACGTAACTTTTTTCGACTACTCTGTCGTGCCTGTGAGTATCATGGATTAATATGGTACATCTGTGGATGGAGGATATAATGAGACACAATCTGCACTCTGTTTCATTTCGATAGTTCAAAGAATCCCGTAGAAATTACGTAGAATTATGAAAAACAACTTTTCACAAAAAAATACAAGATTTCTCTTTTGTCTGATTGACGATTTTGATAAAACTTTGAAGGAGCTTATTTTTTTAATTTTCTCTATATAACAGTGTCATTTTTATTCTTGTAGCACCGGGGCCCAACACTATATGGACTTTTGCCGGTCTCCTTTATTGTCCTATTTTATAATAAACTATTTCGTTTTAAACAAACAATTTTTCTTTTCGATAAAACAGCAAAAAATAATATTTTGTGTCATAAATATATTTATTTTTTATTTAGATACTACACATTATCTAAAATTGTAGTAACCTTCAAAGATGCCTCTCTGGCAATGAATAGTTTAAAAATCATTATATGAACAATAAAAACAAAACAATTCGAACATTATTTATGGAGGCGACCTATCACCAATGAGCTTTTTTGACCATATTTTGTCATGGGTACTCTGGCCTAAGCTCTGCTCTATAGGCATGGACTGTCATGGGTGCTTAATATGATAAGGAAATATCTATTGGATTTTATATATTATTATATTCTAGAAACAGTAACGTCAAAATTCAAACCAAGCCATTATCTGAGTCAGCCTGGGACAGTAGTGAGCCACTAACTTTAGTAGTGTTTATCCTCATAAACAAAATGCTGCATTAACCCTTTTTGTATGGTTAATACTGTAGCTTTCCCTTGTGTGTAAGATCTGACACTTGGGTGCTGTCGCAGCATCACTCTATATTGACAAAACGTGGAATACTTTCAGATATGAGTATAATAAATAAGTATTATGCAAAACACATATAAATCAAAAAAAAATTTATATATTTAATACATATGTCTTTATATCTTTATTCATAAATCTTTATTCTAAACATGCCAGAAGACCGAGAATCTCGTACAATAACTAAAATGTTTCGAAAAAAACAAATGAAATATGGTACAAAAAGTGTTTAAAGTCTTATATACCTACAATTGTAAGATTTTCCCCAGGAAACGTGGTTTAAGCGGTAAAAAACGAGTTTTATTACAATCACGCAAAGCTTTGTGTCAAAATACTTAGTCATGACATCACAATGTCACAAATCATTGAAAATGGGGGGGGTCTATCTCTTTCACAATTCATCATTCTATAATGACAGATAAATATGGTTTATGAAATTCAATTTATGGGATCATACTATCTTGCTCACACAATTACTTGAATCGGCTATATATTGTGTGGTACATTTTGACATCACACATTTTGATTGGTGGACAATTTTTGTTTCGGCATTTAACCATGAATTTTATAAATAACACAATATTATTTTTGATTGAATAAAAATATTTATTCCAAATTTATAGCAGTTAAATATAGTTAATCATCATTTTTAACCCAAAAACTATGACATGTATTAGTTAGATATACTTTTTAAAAATGCTGCAAATAGTCTATGCTCTGTTTATTAAAATATTATTACATATTATTACAATATTATTTTATTACAATATTGAAAAATTATATGTAAACGTTTATTGTAGCTCTCTTTAAAAAAATAACCTTAGAACCTGAAATCCATTTAGCATGACACCACAGACAAACTTACTCTGTTTTATATATAACTTAACTTAATGAAGTACTTCATTGAACAGATATATTTAACCGTTTTAGTGCTATGGTTTTTTACTCATACTTAAAAATGCCAAAGAAATCTTTTGTTTTTTATGTCATTTACCCTTGTTTCGAAAAAAACTCTGTTCCAAAAATTATCAAATTTTAATAATTTTTTCCGTGTTTTCTTAATAAAATCTTGTACAAGGATAATAAAATACAAAGAAAATTATGGAAATATATATTATGAACAAAAATTATAACAAAAACTGAAATCAAGGTCACATCATATTTTCGCAGTCCGGTACATCCTCCGTATCAGCAATATAATTGTTATCGTCACTATTATCTCTATCACTCAAAATTTGCATTATGCGAAATTGTGAGCGCACCACAATGTCACTCCCACTATCACTTTCTTCACAACTTGAAAAACGATTATTTTCACTCGAATTATTTTCGTATTCTGACATTATGGGTTAAAAATGATCTTTTCCTGGATACTTTTTACATTGTAATTACTAATATTATAATTTGAACTTTATGTAACATGTAGAAAGATAAAAAATTAGCAATGCGTGCGAGCAACCTCTCCTAACGCGCACTAAACAGTAAATGATTTTGCGAGCACCATCGCGCTCGTGGCAAATTTAGTAAGTTCGCGTAAGAGGATGATAGCGCTCGTCGGCACTCAAACAGTTAAATATCACATTTATATATAACTTACCTTATAAGGTACTTCATCGAACAGATATATTTAAATATCACATTAACATATCATAAACAAATTTTTGGTGCTTTTTTCCCAAGATTTGAATTTTTATAACTAATTTTTTCGAGATAGGCCAGAATCCTGCTGTGCTTTTAATATTATTGTTACTAAATTTCAATAGAAAAATGTGTTATGTCAAAACTAATATCAAAATATAATAAACCAAATCAGAAATATCAAATAAAATAACTATACACGCAATAAGTGAATATTGAATATGGTTCAGTAGTAAGAGTAGAACCTCACCTGCGATCGGACCCGCTCCCAAACGAGGTCTGGCGTGCGAAGCGCGTGTACGTCTATCTCCGTATTGGAGTGGCCCATATTACAAACGACGCAGCCGCTACGCATGCGCTCCATATGCTCACGTGTCACTACGCCCTTGTTGCCAGTAGCCGTTATCACAATGTCCACATTGCGTATTACCTGCATCGTAAAAAGTAAATGTGCCATATAAATATGTTCATTTATTATATTATATACTTATATTTTTCTTATTATGTAAGTCTAGTGACATTGTAGGGTAGCCAAAGACTATGTTTAAATAATTTTTTTTAAATTTGCCAAAATGACCCATACTTATTTCCACTTTATTTATCTTCAAACAAACCTTTTCATTTCTATTGCACTATTAATTCAAATTACGAAGTGTAAAGGGTCAAGTTTTTTCTAGAGTAAATTCTTAAAATGGCTATAATATTTATTTTAATCAGAATTAATAAATGTAAAAAATAAATAAAAAAACGAGTGTGCTTTAGACCACACGACTGAAGTAAAACTTCAAATTCATAAAATATGAACTTTAAAATGAATTTACAATCGCGTAACGCTAGCAAACTCACATATATATATATATATATATTTCATGCACTGGCTGTGAGAGGAAGAGAGAAAGAAAATGTGCACGCGCACTGCTCTCTCTTGCTCCTACAGTGTAATACAGACAATAGGCTAGCACTGTCTTAGATATACGAAACATAACTAGCTATGAGAGAAAGAGAGAAAGAAAATGTGTGCTCGCACCTCTCTCTCTTGTCCCTCCCCCAGTAATATACAACCCAGTAATATAAAACGTAACTCTCTCTCTTTCTGTCTTCAGTAACTTATATCTCCCTCTCAACTTCCATTCGCCTCGCCCGATCACACTTTTCGTAATGCTCTCGTCACGCTTTCACCAGCTTGCTCCCCAAGTCAAGTGTGCGTAAAGATGTTTTACTTCAAATATTTTAAAAATGCCCGTGTATTGCATTATAAAACGGGTATTTGATCTTCTGCTGACATTGATTTAACTCCCAGTCTGGGAAAAACCAGCCCTTTATGTCGTCAGCCAGCAAAGGGGCGGTAAAAACCCAGACCCTTGCTTGGCCCAGCGAGTGGCACCGAGTCCACCCGCCCAACCACAGCCTAGTTAGGCCCGGCCTCGGCCCTAAACATTGTCCCCGCTGCTTGTCCCAAACACTTTTTAACTTAAAAACTGTTACTGTGGCTTAAATATAAAATATATATAAATGCTATCAAGGATGTTTCGTAGACCTTTTTAAAACTTACCATTCCATCATATATAGTATTAGTATATACACTATATAAACTAAGGAAAGTTTGGGACTTTAATCTGTAATAGTACCACTACATGGGTAGATGGCAATACGCCTATCTTTTTTTAAATCATACCACTTTTTTTATATTTAAAAATTGTCATAAGTCATTAACATGAAATTGCATCAACCTATATCTTATATTTCGATAAACGTAATAAATATGGCAATATTGCATGATTAATCTTCCTAGCGATCGATAGTGAATTCGACTTGTCTGACTATCTCTTTCATTTGCATAGTTTTACCATAAAAAGGATAAAAAAAGAAAAGGATAACAAAATTAATTTCGAGGCCAACTTTGTTTACATTTCGTAAATCAAAATTATTGGTTATAAAGAATAACAATATTAAAGGTTATAAAGAATATTATTATCTATTTTTAAAGTAAACTTGTCGGAATAATTATCAATACGATATTTTTTCATTTGTCATTTAGATATATTATTGTTCGGTTCTTATTAATAAAATAATATTAATTTTAATTGCTTATTTCATATCATCTTTATGGATTATTTATTATTTAATATGGCAACCCCGTTCTTCTGGTTAGAATATTGTTCAAAGTTTAGTTTGACATAACAGTTGATTAGTTTAATGCAATTTTATTCTGATAAATGATTTGTTATTTGTGATATCGAGTGAGTAAAATTACAAATATGTCATTTTTTAGCACTGGTGGAACATGGTATTAGTATGCCAAATGTCATTATAATGCCCCTAATAATGTACGTCGAACATTATCCGACAACCAAGTCTCGTTATGATCAATTCAATACAGGAGGATAACCCGTCGTTTCAGTGATATCAGGTGATACTTCTCCAACAATATCGATAAATATGGAACAAAATGTGCTAACTCATTTTATAAGGAACAAAACTCGATAACCAAATGTACAACGTAGAAAATTTAAGTCAAAATTATTGTCAACGGTTGCGAAAGTGCAGTACGGGGAAGACACTTAATATGGAAACGGAACATAAAATTTAAGTATATGTAAATACTAAATACATTCTAAAACAAAATTATTTATATTTTAATTACTATGTATGCGTGTTTAAAAAACTAGGTTTTTTGAAACGGATAAGTGACATTTCATTTTGACACTTGACAGTTCGCAAAGTTTGCAATAGGCGTATACGTTGCCAAACTGACATTGAGTATAAAGGTTATAGGGTGTTAATTTAAACATAATTATGATTTCATACAAAATGTTAACTTTAATTATTTTATAAACCAGGCGACTAGTTTAAAAAAATAAGATATTGTAGGATTAATGGGACAAACGTCTGAAGTGACAATGTTTCCTTCATATCCATACTGTATTTAATATATTTATCAGCATTCGTCAGAAAAGCCTTCTGACAGCTAGTGTTCCTCCGACTACATTAACATCATAATCTGGAAATTATAAGCTACAATGTAGCGAAAGTTGTATATCAATAGGATTAGCAATTTTTGAGTGAATCCCTAAAAAACAGATAGACAAACAAAACTTAACTCATTATTATATTAGTATTAGCTATCACTGCTAGCCATCACAGGAATATATATATCCAACTTACTCTAATGATAGCCTATTTTTAAATAAAGTTTAAATTAGCTACTGGCTGGCTTATAACAGTGCTGAAAAGAGATGAAAATACTTTCGATGCGTGAGTCATAACTAATGTCAAGTGACTAGGAATGCATTCCACTAGGTAATCGCAACGCTCAAAACGCTAACCGCATCGTTCCACTTGGCGATTGTGGTCGTTGTCAAAACGTCATAGATGCAGTCATTGTTCACAACCGCGACGACCCACGTATCGAGGTGGGTTGTCATGATTGTTTATCTGTCAATTTGACTTTGACACATTGATACACGAAATTTACATAAAAAAATTTATATAATAATTAAAGATTAAACATAGTGATGGAAAGAATCACTTTAAGCAGTTTTGGGATGTAGGTACATCTCAAAACTGTATAAACTATAGAAATAAATGTGACACTAAAAGACGCAAGACGTACCATCATCAAACTTTTATAGAAATTAAATTACACTTTTACAGTTACTGTAAGTCTAAATTATTGTTTAATTATTAATATGTAGAAATTAAATTGCACTTTTATAATTACTGTAAGTCTAAATTATTATCTAACGTAATAAATATAATCTCTAATATAGTAAAAAATATAATCTCTTGATTTTCGTCCAGTACCCGTCATTTACTTATAGTTACGAATACGCATTCTTCCTATCTCATTTCACTTGGACTGACAGTTATAACGTTGACAAGCTAGTGGAATAGGTACGATTGCGGTCGTGGGTATGAGCAGCTAGTGGAACGTACTCTAGGAGATGGACTTAAAATCAATGTAGCATTACCAAATTATGTAACAATATTTTGAGTACAAGTGTTTTCGGTGCCACACAACCCCTTGAAGGTTAGGTTAGGTTAGATCAGGTCAATCTCTTGAAGGTTAAAAATGTTCTAATTTTCTAATTCAGAATGCAACATTTGAGGTGTATCGGCAATGCTGTGATAATAGTGACCATCAAGTAGTTAAATTTTTTTTGTACGGGAGAAACAGAATTACACTTAAGTAATTTTGGAGTTATGCCAAAGGCATCAAAACCGAGGTGCGAAAATGTGAAAAAATGCAAAGTAGCCTCAACCTTAAAATCCTAAAATTGTTTTAGTTTTGTCTGTTTAATAAAATTTCCCTCTATCCCGTTTTTAAATTGTATCGTCAATTAAAAAATATAAGTGTGTCACAAATGGTCTATGAATTTTAACTAAAGAATCTTGGCTTATGGTAATAATGGCATGACAAAAACATTCCCTTGGGAAAAAAGAGCATCTCTTACCTCATTCAACTTGACAACCCTGCAGCCGTCCATGGCAGCTTGCAAAGCGCATATGGGGTCTATCTCGGTCACGTATACCTGAAACATTTAATAAAACTTCTGTATGACATGAAGTGGACATGAATCCCAACTTATTTATAAGTATACAAACTTGTTTGTGAGTCATTCACATAAAAATTATTGAACCAATCGATCAGTAATATTGCATATAAAAAGCTTGTATGACCCTTCACTATATAGATTAAATAGAACCATGTCCTGAATAGGGTTTAACCATATATAATCATGTAGTTAATTAAAAAACCAATCAAGTCCATTCAAACTTGTACAATTCATGTCCCATACCATCGTGTAGATACAGGCATCATTGTACAATGAGATACTACTGGGAGACAACTGCTTCAAATTGAGAGAAAATATCATGCCAAAAAATGAAACATCAGTAGTACACCGTAGGATAAAAGGACACCCAGAAATGTTTACAAAACAGGACCGGTGGAGGAGGAGCATATACAATCTAAATGATACTCCCCTAACAGGATAAAAGTAAATAACAAATTTTTCTTAAGCTAACATCCGATACTTTTTGCACATATCTCGTATGAGTGGAAACTATTTACGCAGTTACAGCTGCTAAGTAAACTATCAAAGCCAAATATATATATTGTTGCCATACCGATTCCTAAGCTTTCACCATTTAAAAAAATTATAAAATCTTGATAAACACGACTTACATTAGTGCTCAACTTCTTGCAATAAAAAACTAATATAAATATTATTGAAATAAAATCTATTTAATAGCTTTAAAACCTACCACCTAGAACAAAGAGAAAGAATATTTTTTAGTAAATGACTACAAATATTTTTTTTCACATAATTTATATACGTGAAAAATGATCTAACCAACAAAAAAATAAACAAAAATGAGCCTATTAGCTTGCGTTACAGAAATAAAAATAATTTTCACAATGCTAGCATTTTTCAGAATATAACTACCAAACAATTCACTGATGGATAAAACAAAAAAGATGTTGCCATAAAATTGTATACATTATATTATCAATATATCAAGAAATGTTAATAACAAATAAAAATACCAAGACGATCCTAAAGTAACTGAAGAATATTATAACAACTTTTTAGAAACAATTACAATAATATCAATGGTTTTTTTATGAGTAGCCATTGCTTAAAATAGATGAAAAGAAACTGCTTACTAACATTGACATTTGTCTGTGTTGTCAAAATGTTTATTTTTTTCCTCTTATAGTTTCATATGGCTTTTCGACGACTCTATTGAACGTGCCAATTAGACAAATTAGTTATGTGTATAGAAAGGATATGACAGAATACAGCCTGTGCTTTATTATTTTAGTTCCGTATTAGAATAGTATCTGAAAAAACTGTTATGAAAAAAGAATCTGAATTCATAAAAAAGAAAAAGATTTTTCATCTTTTCCAATTTCTCTATACGAAAATGTCTTTTTCATTCTTGTAACACCATGGCACAACACTATATGGAACATTTACTTTCTGACCTTTAATAAATTGAATTTTGTAATCTACATTATTGAAAATGCTACTTTTCCTTATATCCAATCTATTCCCGCATTTGAACAAATGTCACATTTTAATATTTTAATATCACATAGAACCAAACTATATCCCCATGACGTTTATTTTCCCAAAAATCTAATCACTATAAAGCAAATCATATTCTACAACCAAAATATATAAAATAAATCATATTCTACAATTAGTCAATGATAATTTAAAAAGTGAGTATAATTTTGTTTAAATATGTCATAAATATTTATAATAAATGCTAAATTTTTGTCAAAATACATTGGTATGTTTATATAGCTGAACAATAAGAAATAAATATGTGCAGGCTTCATTTCATAGCTAGCAAATGACAAAAGTGAAACCACACTACGTACTCACCACACACCCCAAAGCCTTCAGCGCCTGGCAGCATCCCTTGCCCACTTCCCCGTAGCCACAAACTACCGCCTGCTTGCCGCCGAACATGAGGTCTGTGCTTCGTTTCAACGCATCTATGATGCTCTCTCTAAAAATTAAATTTTTTTTCTTTATTCGCTAATAACTCAAAAAATTTCAACGTATCAAAAAATAATTTTGAAATTTGTAAAACTAATTTGATTGATTTAAAGTATATATACAAGAAGATTTATATTATGCAAAAGGTTAAAAATGAAGCCCTTAAATAAATCTGCTTTACCCGCCTATCAGTGTTTTAAGATTTTAACCGTTTCAGTGCCATTGTTTTTTACTCATATATACTTAAAAATGCCAAAGAAATCTTTTGTTTTTGACGTCATTTACCCTTGGCTCGAAAAAAAACTGTATCTCTTCCAAAAATTATTCAATTTTAATAATTTTTTCCGTGTTTTCTTAATAAAAACTTGTAAAAGGGTAATAAAATACAAAGAAAATTATGAAAATATATATTGTGAACAAAAATTATAACAAAAACTGAAATCAAGGTCACATCATCATTTTCGCAGTCCGGTACACCCTCCGTATCAGCGAAATAATTGTTATCGTCACTATTATCACTATCATTCAAAATTTGCATTACGCCAAATTGTGAGCGCACCACAATGTAACTCCCACTATCACTTTCTTCATAACTTGAAAAACGATCATTTTCACTCGAATTATTTTCATATTCCGACATTATGGGTTAAACATTTTCTTTTCCTGGATCGTCTTTATATTGTAATTACTAATTATATTATAATTTGAACTTTATGTAACACGTAGAAAGATAAAAAATTAGCGATGCGTGCGAGCGACCTCCCCTACCACGCACTAAACAGGAACTGATTTCGCGAGTGCCACCGCGCTCGTGGCAAATTTAGTTAGCACGATGGCGCTCGTCGGCAATCTAACGGTTAAGCAGAGATTGTTCATGGTAACTCTCACCCACTAAACTAAATATGAATAAAGGTAATACAGAACTGTATTTTATGTAGTGTTAATATGACCAGATTATAGAGACCATGCGAAATGCAATCAGCATTGCGTAGTGGCAAATCATTACATAATGATCGGTGTATTATCATTTATATGTGTAGTCGCCATAGTACAAATATTACAACCAATCGAGTACCCACAAAAATTATTTATAATGCCTAAATGCGGTGTAATATATTGTATAAAAGGAGTCCTAACGCTTGTCTTTCTATAGAACCCCAAATATATAAATTACCTAAATGAGATGTAACATATTTTATAAAAGGAGTAAAAACGCTTGTCTTTCTATAGAGGCCCAAATATATAAATTGCCTAAATGCTGTGTAATATATTGTATAAAAGGAGTCCTAACGCTTGTCTTTCTATAGAGGCCCAAATATATAAATTGCCTAAATGCGATGTAATATATTGTATAAAAGGAGTAAAAACGCTTGTCTTTCTATAGAGGCCCAAATATATAAATTGCCTAAATGCAGTATAATTATTGTATAAAAGGAGTCCTAATACTTGTCTTTCTATAGAGGCCCAAATATATAAATTGCCTAAATGCTGTGTAATATATTGTATAAAAGGAGTCCTAACGCTTGTCTTTCTATAGAGGCCCAAATATATAAATTGCCTAAATGCGATGTAATATATTGTATAAAAGGAGTACAAACGCTTGTCTTTCTATTGAGGCCCAAATATATAAATTGCCTAAATGCAGTGTAATATATTGTATTAAAGAAGTCCTAACGCTTGTCTTTCTATAGAGGCCCAAATATATAAATTGCCTAAATGCAGTGTAATATATTGTATAAACGGAGTCCAAACGCTTGTCTTTCTATAGAGGCCCAAATATCAGTTATGATAAACCTGACAGCTGATAAACCTGACATACCAAAAGTATAGATATTCCTAAATACATATATTTCATCAGAAGAACACAAAAAAATTCATTCAAACAATGCAATGTGTATTTTTTTATACTATTTTTCATGTTGATTCATAATTTAACCTCTTTTTTACCTGTTTACGGCAAGGCTTAAAAAAGATTGTGATTTTAACAGTTATGTACATGGGTATGTGGATATAGATGTTACATGTTAGGGACCAAACTATGGAAGCATTTTTAAAAACGACTCATCCTAATGTTAAGAGTATGACAGGCTATATAGAAATACAATATGACACACACTGGCCATATTATCTAGAATGATATATAAAAATTGCATCAAAACGATATCAAAATGTATATCTAATTTTAATGTTTCTTTGTTGGATGTTTGAATGTGAAATATATAATGATGTCAATTATACTTCTGTGGAAATCATTAGGTCACAATCAGCTCTATGTCGTTTTGTTCACTTTATTTAACCTATATAATAACCAACGCATGTCAATAACAGCACAACATGGACCAACACACGACAATAACGGTTAATGTTTGCTTGTATGCTCGCTTGACACATCAGCATGTTGTATCGCTTTGACATTATCATAACCTTTATTGTTCGTTAACATAATGCCATTTGTCGTTGGTTTGAGAGAAAAGAATAACATGATATAATTTTATGAGCAAAAAAGGGATGATGACAATTCTGTATTTTATCTACAGATAATATGACACACCTGATAGTGGAAAATACAAATATAAGTTTGTGGAAAAGGTTGACAACTTATAAACCCGCCATCGCTGTCCACAAATTTTTTAAACTTTTTATATGTAGTAAATAAAATCAATCGTTAATCACATAAGCACCGTCGGTACCTAACACATGTCACCAACGTGTAGGCAGAACTAAATTTCTATCGTTGTAGAAATCTTAGGGCCTTTGACTGAAAAACTGGTAAAGTTCAATTTTTATATGACTTAGTCTTTAAATTTTCTATGAAGTAAATTATTAGACAAAGAGCAAAACAGATGGTAATTAGATTGCAAAAGATCTGGAGAGTACGGTGAGTGAAGGAGCATACTCCATCCAAGTAAAAGTAATTTTTCACACATTACTTTTGCGACATGGTTTCGAACATTGTCATGTAAAAAATAAACTTTGCTTTGATTTAAAGGTAGTTTAGCGGTAACTTTGCTCAATAGCTCACTCTCAAAGAGTTCCCAATGAATAACTTCATTCATAACCCATCATGCACTCAAAAGTATCTTTTGTCCAGTATTTTAGTCCAGGTACACCTTTTTCTCCAGCTCCTATCCATTACCGTTTACGCTAAAAATTAACATAAGTCACCCACTATTCATCTCCTGTAACCAGATACTTTAGCCTCTCGTTGGTACGATGGGAACTCAGTAGCTCTAAGCACACATTAGCTCTCCTCTGAAGTTGAAAGGGCGTTTAGCTCATGTGGTAACCAGACGGAATATTTTCACTTCTTTCTCAATGTTGTTTTTCCATTGCAGTATAAGAGCATGAACGTAGCTCTGTCAAACAAAGTGAAATCAATCTGGGATCTGTTAGAATAATGCTTTTGAATTTGTATAAATCAGTTGTAGGAGGTTGATTTGGATCAGATTTATCAGACAGATTAAAGTTCCCTTCTTTGAATTCCCTTCTTTTAACACTAATTTAGTTTTAAAATTCATTTGCTGATTTTCCTAGATTACACACCTCGTAAATAAAATGATTACAAGAGATAGTCTAGAAATTAGATAAACCAAGACATAAACTAACCTGCACGAGTAGAGATTATCGAACTTCGTTTTTGTGACAGAGTCGTTCACGTTCATGGCTGGTACGCTCAGCTTACCAGCCTTGCTGAGCTGGTACAGTCGGTGAACCCCCGTCACACTCTCTTCCACAATACCTATAATTCCAGTAGTTCTTCGGTCAAATAAAACAGTGATATTTTTACTCCAAAATAATTCAATTCAACCTGACAATATGCAACAATGCCCATTAAATACACACAAAAAGCCCCATTTTTTTATATCGATCAATACTTCACATTACCTATAAAAACACCAAATTTGGTAAATGTTTATTTATTAAAACTTTCACAACTAACAACCTGTTTTTTTTTAAATATCTACGCCTTAAAAGGTTAGCAAAATATTCACATCAAAAATAAAAACAAATTTAAAAAATATTTATTTTAACTTATCCTAAAATTTAAATCCTCTTTGGAGCATATTCACATATATTTCATCTTATACTTAAACTTAAACTAAATTTACTATTATTTTTACAAATTCTTTGTAGAAAATTAACTTATTTCTCCACAGAAACCTCAAATATTTTCAGATTACATAACTAAAAATAAACATGGTGACAACGAAATGTCAAATTATTTAATAATATGGCGGCAACACATTGACAGCTGTCACCTGAGTTTTTTCAAAATGGTGTAGGCATTTCAAACACCAGTTAAAGCGAACTTTATATCACACTCACCCTTGATCTGCTTAAAAGCTGCCGGATGCTTCTTCAGCATTAGGTGGGTGGCGTCTCCGCCATCGTCCAGGATCATATTTGGTTGCCAGCCGGCTGAAGGAGCGCAGCACTGATCAATGCACCACCAGAAATCCTCCTCCGTCTCGCCGCGCCACGCATATATCGAGAATCCTAATAATTAAAGATTTTTTTAAACATCACTTGTTCTGTATGCTGTCATGTCCTACTGACGGCAAGTCTATTTTGACTTTCTTAATTGCCGCTCAAATTTGGGATTTTATTTTGGCAATCGTTCTGTCAGTTATCTCCGGTGGGCACGAGATTCTGCGATCGCCCATTTCTCAGCGTCCGTTTATTTAACTTTGCATGACGAGTTGGAGCAAATCATACTTGGTGTTATTTATTTCGTGACCAAGACATAACATTTGCCGAGGCTCTCCGGTTTTAAGAACCTCCAGCGTTTACTCCTCCTCTGCAAAATCTTCTTTATTCGCATTCTTTTACTCTATAATGTCATCTTCTGTACATTCACATTTTCAAAGCCTCGACTTGTTTCATATGGTCTCGATTAGAACCAGGATAGGCATCGTATAGGAAAACAAAAATAAAAAACAAGTACCGCAGAAAAGGCGTAATATCATGAAAGAGATGAACGCGTGCTTTATATAATTTTCGAAAAAAAAATCGGTGAAGTGCAAGCTAAACTATTTATGCAATTAGAGGTCCATGCTATAAACACACCTCATGGCCACATAAATTATTCAGAGTAACGTACTCCGCTCGTCCATCGCACTACCTGCTGCCAACGGCACCAACGCCGTATTACGTATTACCTCAGGAGGGAGCGTTCCGACTGATGAAAATTAAAATTTTTGAAAAACACGTAACGGTAAAACTTATTCATCACATTGCGAGAACTTCGAATCATTTTTTACCTCTAAAACCAACGGTTTTTTTCTCGAATCACTTTTCCTCTAAAACCAATCTAATACAATTAAGTTGTTCATACCAACTGATCACGCTAGACTGCCTCTAAACCAACGGTTCAGCAGTTATAAAGAATTATACTATTAAGTTTTTTACAACAATTGATCGCGCTAAAATGCCCCTAAACCAACGGTTCACCAGTTATAAGGAAATATACAATTAAGTTGTTTATAACAATTAATCACGCTAGAATGCCTCTAAACCAACATTTCACCAGTTACAAGGAAATATACAATTAAGTCGTTCATAACAATTCATCACGCTAGAATGTCTCTAAACCATCGGTTCACCAGTTATAAGGAAATATACAATAAGGTTGTTTATAACAATTCATCACGCTAGAATGCCTCTAAACCAACGGTTCACCAGTTATAAGGAAATATACAATTAAGTTGTTTATAACAATTAATCACGCTAGAATGCCTCTAAACCAACATTTCACCAGTTACAAGGAAATATACAATTAAGTCGTTCATAACAATTCATCACGCTAGAATGTCTCTAAACCATCGGTTCACCAGTTATAAGGAAATATACAATAAGGTTGTTTATAACAATTCATCACGCTAGAATGCCTCTAAACCAACGGTTCACCAGTTATAAGGAAATATACAGTTAAGTTGTTTATAACAATTAATCACGCTAGAATGCCTCTAAACCAACATTTCACCAGTTACAAGGAAATATACAATTAAGTCGTTCATAACAATTCATCACGCTAGAATGTCTCTAAACCATCGGTTCACCAGTTATAAGGAAATATACAATAAGGTTGTTTATAACAATTCATCACGCTAGAATGCCTCTAAACCAACGGTTCACCAGTTATAAGGAAATATACAGTTAAGTTGTTTATAACAATTAATCACGCTAGAATGCCTCTAAACCAACATTTCACCAGTTAAAAGCAAATATACAATTCAGTTGTTTATAACAACTGATCACGCTAGAATGCCTCTAAAATAACGGTTCAGCAGTTATGAAGAAATATACAATTAAGTTGTTTATAACAATTAATCACGCGGACTGGTAAAGTCCGAACAATTTCAGTTCAATCTACACTTAATTCTCAATGTTCATGATTTTTGGTTTGTTTGATTGGATTGAAAGAAATGTTATCCTAATATATCGTCAAAAAACAACTAACACATACTAAGACGTACGGAATACAAGGCTCTGTAATTTATGGATAAGGTAACATTATAGTAAAAAGACATACTTATCGAAAAATTATCTTAGCTGCATAATACTACTAAAGACAAAATTGATCACTAATCCTCATTAATTAAAAAAATAAAACAAGAAAAAAAACTAATTTTAAGTCTAAAAACACTAAATAAGGATTAACTAACTTAATATAAAGAGTTATACAAAAAGTTAAAAAATGGTATTTTATGAAATATTCCTTTAGAGATACTGAAATATAAAATGCGAAAAATTTATGTAATTTAGTACCAGCATGCGCCAAAGCAGCCGCAACCTCGTTCTGTGTGGAGTAGATATTGCACGCGGCCCAGCGCACTGTAGCACCTAGCGCCGCAAGCGTTTCCACCAGCACAGCCGTCTGCGCGTTGATGTGTGTGCAGCCTACGATCTAGAAAAATAAAAAAGTTCAATTCACACCACAGTTAATGCGAAAAAACAAGTTCACTCATCAAAATGACAAAACCGACACCAACAACAACCATTTCGCGCTTGTCCGCCATCTTGATTGCTGGCTCCATCGTCCGCAAGATGGCCGCCACAATATGAAGGCAATAAGTTAACAAATCAAGTCATAAAAATGGCCGGCCGGTTATTTTGTTTACTTTATGTTAGTATGGAAAGCAAACCAGCTATAGTTATCTTTTCATTCCCAATGGACATAAAACATTGGTTCTTTTTCTCTTAATGTTATTAGAACTGTTTTAAATTAAGACGTTTCAAAACCTTGGAACACTGCAGAATAATCGTATACCGAAATCGGAAAAACCGCCTATTGAAGCAATATTGTACCGACCAATATCACTACTACCTATTATATCAAAGATATTTAGGAAAATACTGTAGAAAATCTTTATGGAAATATTCAGAACTAACTGCTCAAAAATAGATCAAGTGCGCATAGATAAAAATAAACAAAATCGGAAAGCCATTCGAAGAAAAAATGTCTGAACAGCAGTATTTTCGGATGTAACACAGGCATTTCATAAAATCTGGCACGGACGCTTAGAAGACAAGCTTTATAGTGATTTGCCTAATCAATACTTCAAGGCTCTCAAATCTCAGTGAAATACGTTGTGGTAAACAATGGCCAGAATCAAAGCAGATTATTGTGTGTGTGTGTGTGGGTGTGTTTGGCAGCGCGCTCGTTCTAGTGTTATACCTCCTTCACACAATAAACTTGATAATTAATGAAAAAGTGATGTCATCAACCTAAGATGATAACACGGCTATCATTACAATGTCCAGTCATAAATCACAGTCCGCAAAAACTGCAAAGTTATAATTAAAATAACTAAATGCATACAAAAGTGATATTTTAAATGAAACCTAGTCTAGCAATATGAACTTTTCATTCAATAGATTAAACCCACTTCTCCTATTTATTAACAGTAAACTTATCCCTACGTTAATATGGCAAAATATCTAGAAACGAATCTAGATGTCAAATTAAAGTGAAAATAACTTGTAAAAAATAAAAGGGAAGAATTAAACATAAAATACTTCACTGGCTGCTAGGACGAAACTCAAGAACTTTCGATTGATAATAGATCAAGAACTAAAAACCAAATTTTGTAACCAATCTGGACTGACAGCGTTCAAATTTGTGGATGCAGGACGAAAACAAACTTTAAGCAAATACAAAGTTTTCAAAATAAAACACTGTGGAGAATCGCTAATGCCCCGTAGTACGTTCGAAACACTGACCTAAATGTCGTAACTTACACATTAAACACGATCTAGAAGTAAACGTATTCGACCAAATGCATCTTGCGAGTAGCAAAATCCTAAAATTGAAACTGTCCCCAATGTGATGGACGTGCGACGACCAAAAAATATGCAACCAAACACGATCAAAAAGTATGCATTCATCAAAGAGTAAAGGATGTGCGACGAACAAAAAGTATGCAACCAAACACATAATGCGAGTATGCGAAACACTAATAGACTCTGTCCTCAATGTGACGGATGTGCGAGCATCAAAAAGTATGCAATCAAACACAATCAAAGAGTATGCATCCGTCAAAGAGCAAAGGATTTGCGATGAACAAAAAGTATGCAATCAAACACATAATGCGAGTATGCGAAACACTAATAGACTCTGTCCTCAATGTGACGGATGTGCGAGCATCAAAAAGTATGCAATCAAACACAATCAAAGAGTATGCATCCGTCAAAGAGCAAAGGATTTGCGATGAACAAAAAGTATGCAACCAAACACATGGGTGCCTAATTTGTTCTTTTTCTATTAAATCTAAAAAAAAATAATTATTAAGATGTAACATGTTTTCTTTCGATTTAGTAAGTATTATACTATTCACACGCATTGGCGTAAAACCACACAAGAATTATTTTTTTGTTTATTTTTTCTATAAATTTCTCTCTTTCCAGTTTATGAATGGACTACGCTTTGATTTTCTACTAAGAATAGTATTTAACAAAAAAATATATTTCTATAAATACCCATGGAATTTGATAGCTGACATATCTTTAATTCGCTTTTATTAACTTAACCAATAAATTTTATAACATTGTAAGCAGATATGCTGATGGAAGGTTGTCACGTCTTAATGGCTACTAATAAACTTATCGAATCTGAACTCGTTTACCCTGTCTCAAAGAGCATTTTGGTTACGTACTTTAACCAGAAAGATCTGATGATGGAGGAGAGAAATGTTCGTGAGAACTTCTCTATGACTAACAGTAAACCCATCAAGTCTGAGCTCGTTTGCTTTCATGTTGTAATCGAGAAGGTCTGATGATGAAAAAGGGAGATTGTCATGAGAACTTCTGAATAATTTTAACAGTAAACCCCATCGGGTCAGGGTCATGCACTAATTTAATTTATCTCAACGGGTTTATCTTTATCTCAAGTTGTTATCTTAACCTTAAATTGTATTTATTTAAAGGTAATAGTGAAGTATATTTTATCGATAATTCCTTATATTTTTCTTAAAATTTCTACCTAATATCGGAATAAGCGGGTAGCAAATTTAAGAAGAAATTTCGTAATTTAAAGAAAGAAAAATCCCTACGACTTTCCCTTCTTTTCTATGATTTCTGTTTTTCATAAGCATATAAACCGACAAACAATACAAAGTGATGCTGTTCCAATAATATTCCCAGGTCAATACGTGGTGGAAATATTAAAATGTAAGTAATTTTCTAATCTGAATTTTTAACAAAATTACAGTGCTTATTTATTAATTTTTACAGAAAATTATCCAAACATTAGGGTTTTCCACACCACAATTTTCTGGATCCTCGAAAAAAAGTAATCAGGAGAAAAGTTGTGAAAAAAAGTATAATTACTGGACAGAATTATTGTATGAAAATACGTCAGTCAGGCGTGAAGGTAATCAAATCATATAGAAGAGGTATGTATGCATTAAAAGATGAAGTATTAGCTTTCAACGCCATTACGGACCAGCACCTAAAAATTCGATCTGTCTCTCGACCCTGCACCATTTAAGTACTATTATCCAACTTCTGTCACATTTTTATCACTGCTCTACCCCTATGAATCCTAGCGTGATAATGTACAACTGTTGTCTTCTACAAAGTTTGAGCTTTCTAACACAAAAAGAGTTTAAAATAGTACGTGTGGGTCCAGAGTTTAGCGCAAACAAACAAATAAACAACAAACTTTTCCGCTTTACATATTGATATAGAAAATATTAGTCCATGATGTTTGTTTTCTTCTTCAAGTAAAGTAAAACGTAAACCAGATTGAATATTTTATCTTAAGGGTAACCAATACCTAGGATATAACAAATTCATTCGTATTTGTATCAAGTCATATCACATTCATATCGTATCATATTTGGCACCAATTTACAAACCGATTAAGAAAACCAAAATTATTTTTATCACTAATATGTTTAACGACTAAAGTGAGTAGAGATACCCGTACTAAAATTTCGTCTTGAATATATTTTCCATCCATTAGCAAACATCCTTGGATATAGCATCGCAAAGTGACAAATGACCAAGATGGCCGATTCAGTATGGCGGCGAAAAAGTGACAAGTAACATATTTCGTCAAAAACATGGCCGATTCAATTCTGAAGCCTTCATTCGTCAAGTGGAATTTTCGATGGCCCAAATGTCGAATTCGTGACAGTTCACGTTTGAATGTTAAATTACAGTTTTACGAAATCGATTTAACACAAAATTACGCAATTTTCGAAAAATGCGTATTACTCATACGGTTGAAAATTGATGGTTCACAGAACAGCTGACGAATGCAAAATGGCCGATTCTACATTTTTTATTCAACAACAAAATTCGAGAGCCTATTAGTAATCATTAAAAGCTAGGCAACCAATTATAGAACGAATGACAAAGTAAAACTCCAAATAACATTTCGCCCAAACAATACGACGCTAAGATTGAAATGTTGTAGAAATGAAAATAAAAAGTTGAAGCCGAATAAAATTTGATGAGAAACATAAGCTGTCAAGCTGGGTGATGAAGTGACAGCCCAAATTGCGGATGACGCGATCAAAATGGCCGACTCAACATGGCGGTACTCTTCGCGACGAATTCAATTGTCAATGTGAAGTGACATTTCATTTGACAGTTGATCTATCTTTTTAAAGCATTCTACTGTTCATGGCTACTTCAAAATATCTTAAATGACAAAAATAATAAAACAGAATCTGACATTTATAATTATTGCCATGAATAAGGTTTAAATACAATATATGTTCCGTTAATGTAGTGTTGATGATTTTTTTCGCGTACTCAGTTGAGTATTAATAATTCAGGTTTCCAAAATGAAATTGGCATTCTATTTACAATTTTTCATTTCAAATTTCATTTACGAATTTTATAAAACTTCATTGTGATGTACAAATGTGTCCTTCCTCCCCTCTCTCACTAACTTGCAACCGAAACTCTAACTTTCAAAAATCTAAAAAAACGTATGTAGGTATTTGATTGAAACTTACTATTGAAACTATTTTGGTTACCTTGTATTAACAAATCGATAATTTCCGTACATATTTCTTTTTAACATAACTTTAACTTTTTTTCACTTTACAGAAATACGCAGAATTTATTTTAAACTGAAACTTCAAGTCAATCTTAAAATTTCGTGCCAAAAAACCAATAAAAACAAAAATTTTAAGAAACTTATTTTTCTTCATAATTTCTTCCCTAATATTTTTCACAATTTTCTGACAGTGATGATTTTCCAAAAAAGAACTAAAAAATATAAAAAAACAAGCGATTGTTTTTTTTTCATAAAGTTCCAAAATTAAACCGTTCCAATGGAAACCTGACGTTATAGATTTAACTGGTTCTGATAAATTTACACTAATAAGAAGACCTGAACCTATGTCATGCAGAAAAAAAAAATTGAAGTCTCTGCCACTTTAATCGATCCTAAAACTTGATCTAAAAGTCTCCTGAAAGGAAGACCACAACATACCTTCGCATCCTTGAGCGGCTTGTCGTCCTTAGCCCGCGCCCTCAGCGCCACTATGCCCGGCATCTCCTGCTCCGCTATCTCGATCTCGCGCCGCCCCAAGGCGTGCTGTGCCGGGTTCCGCACGCAGCTCGTGGGTGGGCCCCCGCCCGCCGCCAGTGCCTTCTCGCGCGGGGATACACCGTCATCATCATCCGATGAGGAGCCTGAAAGACATCTTGGGTTCAATCACTTAAATTCGGCACTTTGATTATCCGCATTATATCACATCCCTACAATCAGGACACATATTTAAATTTCTTCTTTGCTTTTCAACGTTTTTCTGTAAGCAACGCCTTGATAGAACTAACGACCCCGAGGAGTTTCCTCATAAATTGCTCACATGTGGATCCGCAATCTTAAATTCTACTATGGTCTGAATAACAATAATGATGATCCCAAGATAAAAACATTAAACACAATAAGATTTTAAGATAAGAATAAAAAACATTGCAGAGATATAAAGAATCAACTTTTGTTTAACGTGCAATACAGATACCAATCTACTGGATTCGGATCTGGTAATAAATCTGCATTTCTTTTTTTAGACTAAAAAACAAAAAATCCTCGTGTAAATTCTGATATAAAAATATAGCTAACGAAAACAAAAAAAATCAACTATTTTCTTTAAAATTATTATCCACAATTTTTAATGAAATTAGCATGTTTACATTTACATTTTAATACAAATATTTTTCAATATAACACTTTAATACAAATATTTTTCAATATAATCGTTAACGCCAATCCCACCGTAACAATTACTCAAACATACAGACAATGGCGTCATAAAATATTATAAAAAATGGAATACATTCCGTTTTGTATCGTAATTAATACATAAAATATTCAAAATTATTATATAAAATTATACTTACCAGTTACTTTTTCACTTATTCTAAATTTTTGTGGTAATTATGTGAAAAAACTGGTAAAGTCTAGTTTTTTAAGATAGATACTACCCTTGTAGTATCAAAATCTTAAATTTCAAGCTCTTAGCTCAACTAGGAGTACCCAAATAACATAATTACAAAATTAATAACATAATAACACAATAACGTAAAGTTCTCAAACTTTAAATATTTTTCCTTGCGTAACATTAATATGAAGAATCCGCTATAGAATTCCATTGGTTAATTATTACATAATATATTACTGAACAAAAAAAATTACCAATTAAATTACTAAATAAAATACATATACTAGATTTGGGTACTGGGTACTGAGTATCCATAAAATACGTACAGTATTCACCAGGCAACGATCCCAGCGAAGGCCTCTTCTTGGACCTCATATTCATTTAATAAACAAGAACACAAACACTTTTGCACTTAAATATGTAACTGCGCCACAATATAACACGAACTACGTTCACAATCAGTTTGTTGAGCAACACTTTTGTTTAAAATTGAAAGCTAAGTTTAGGTTAAATAGCGAAATTTTCGCTACATAAACAATGTTATACGGTCAACTGCAAACATAAGTAAATACATTTAAGCGTAATAATACTAAAATTGAATGCTAAGTTTAAGTTAAAATAGCGAAATTATCGCTATATAAACAATGTTATACAGCCAACTGCAAACATAAGTAAGTTCATTTAAGTGTAATAATGCTAAAATTGAATGCTAAGTTTAAGTTAAAATAGCGAAATTATCGCTACATAAACAACGTCATACAGCCAACTGCAAACATAAGTAAGTTCATTTAAGTGTAATAATGCTAAAATTGAATGCTAAGTTTAAGTTAAATAGCAAAATTTTTGCTACATAAACAATGTTATACGATCAACTGCAAACATAAGTAAATACATTTAAGTGTAATAATGCTAAAATTGAATGCTAAGTTTAAGTTAAAATAGCGAAATTATCGCTATATAAACAATGTTATACAGCCGACTGCAAACATAAGTAAGAGAATTTAAGTATCCCCTGAAATTACAATCGATTTCAAGGAAAAATTTCAGATGGGAACAGCATTTCCCATCAATGATCTAAATATTTCAGTGATTTCAAAAAAATTAACGCTGCAAACCTTTTTTTTTTCAAAATACTATCTAGCCATAACATGAGAAGCAAATATAGAAAGTTCGAACTTTTTCAGTATTTAGAGAAGACTTTTGTTTCAACAACATAAAATCATAAATGTTATGTCTTTTTAAATCATTTTAGGAGCACCAATATAAATTGAAAGCACCTGTAAACATTTCCGGTATATAAGTGATTCTTACAAGAAAAGCTATTAAACAGCAAGCCACCATTTTTAAATTTTATATATTTTTCTAACAGTCTGCTGCCTTAACAGACAGACAGACATATATGCCAAAAGTGAATCCAATAAGAATTTCTTTTACGTGGCAATCGATAACAGTACTCTATAAACTAAGATGTTATAAAATAAAGAAATGGTAAAAAAACGTTCAACTTAGAATTACACCGCTGCTGCATTCTTGGATTTTTTTTCAAATTTTCTGCTTTTCTTCTAGTTGTTCCTTCAATTTTCATCGATCTTCATAATAATTTTCCCTAAATTTTCGGGACATTTCCAATTTTTTATAATCAGATGTTTTTTTTCATACCAATGCTCACACTGTCACCAAATAAATTTAATTTTTTTTTAATACTCTGATTGAACCGCCTTATTTCGGTTAGTTTAACCGTACATAATAAAGTTTATAAACTTGGAAAAAGTAGACGTTAATTTTCTATGAACATGTTCTTTTTGTAATAGAACATATTGCAAAGAATATAGGATAGACAGCGATAAGCCCTTAAAACGTAATGTTTTTGAAATGATTTACTAAGACGAAGTACTTGACAAGAGTTAGGTAAAATAAAATTACGTTATAAGGGATATAAATCAAATAACTGAATAATTTATTCTGTCACGATACGGTCTAAATGTTGTAGCTTAGACGATGAAGGAGATGGAGCATAGCGCGCCCGAGTCTACAAATATACCCGCGCCGAATGAATTCAATCTTTTTCGCCGTCGACCGCCGAGGGGAATGGACGTACCGGAGATCCGTGACTGAGCGCTCCATGACTGGATGTGACGTGCTATTTAAGCCAGCCGATCGGCGGAAGCTATTGGATACCGCGAGCCGACACAGCGTACTGTTAAACCAGCCGCTCGGAGCTAGGTATCGTATAGCGCGCGCCGCCTTTGTTCCGCGTGAAAATTATATTATGTTCCATTGAGAACAGTTTATTCTTATTTTATTGCTTGATTCTCGCCGTGCTAGTACGTCTGTGCAGCCACCTGTTTCTTCCGTGGAGGATCACAACAGTATAAAATTTAAAAAAGTTTGTAAATGCTACTGTATTAAAAAACTTGAAAGATTTAAGGCTTAGTTTGATTCGTAACTTGAATATGAGAGTTTTATTATAAAATAGACTATACAATCTATCTGACAACACATTTTCTATCAATTTACGATTATTGATTTCGGCGCTTAAAATTTGACGATTTTGTTACGTCGTACCCAAGGCGTGACCCCCGTGTAATGCCATAAAATGTTCTATGTCAAATTACAAATTCGTTTGTAAAACCAAAAGTACACAAACCCTGACTTTGACGTCAAGGGGTCTTTAAATTTGCTTCCAAGTGAGACGCAATTCAAAAAACTTGATAACAAGATCGGGGACAAAGTTTGGCATTGCAGGTATGTAACTGCCATCCACATACAAAATTTAATTACACCACTCGACATTTACAAGATCAAAGAATTCGTTACGTTGAGTAGGGCCTATGAGGCATTTTAAGGTCGTTCCGCCACGTCACGTAATTTCCGTTTAGTATCAATTTTGACTCTGAGAAACTGCGACACCCGTTTGAGTTTCAATCGACAGCTCTTATCAAGATTTATCGATTGCGTGTATAAAACATTAGTCTGGAATTATTATGGTGAATATGTATGGCGTCAAATTCAAAAATTAAGATAACTTAACACAATTTCGGCATATGATATATATGGTTGGAATATATAGGGATATATATGGTTGGAAAGAGTTTCTCAAGAGCACTCCAGTGATATCCATAAAACCCCATACGATAGAATAAAGTGGTGCCGCGAATGTAAAAACGTTTATCCGTTAACGTACACGTATTCACGTAAGATACACGGCCTTGTTTCTGACATAGCCACACTCTGGTTTTTTTCTGTTTTTTACGTAAATAATTATGTGAAGAAGTTAAAAAATAAAAAAAGGTGGAAGCAGCAGGGAGAAGATAAAAGAGACAAGAAGGTCGACACAAAACCGGAAAGGGAGTTTTGTAGAAAATTGTTTATTAAAATAATCATCAAAATCGGTCAAGAATTATGACCTACAGCGTGTTCTCGTACGTACATAAATACAGACAAACGGACTGAGATAAATGCCATTTTTCAAAGGCAAATTTAGGTTACAATAAATAGTGAAAAAGAAATTAATTTACTCTACGGATATGGAAGCAATGCAAAAAAGCAATTATCCTTGTGTCAACTTTGACCAAAGTGCAAAAAGCAATTATCCTTGTGTCAACTTTGACCAAAGTGCAAAAAAGCAATTAGCCTTGTGTCAACTTTGACCAAAGTGCATAAAAGCAATTACCCTTGTGTCAACTTTGTCCAAAGTGCAAAACAGCAATTATCCTTGTGTCAATTTTGACCAAAGTGCAAAAAAGCAATTATCCTTGTGTCAACTTTGACCAAACTGCAAAAAAGCAATTATCTTTGTGACAACTTTGACCGAAGTGCGAAAAACAATTATCCTTGTGTCAACTTTGACCAAAGTGCATAAAAGCATTTACCCTTGTGTCAACTTTGTCCAAAGTGCAAAACAGCAATTATCCTTGTGTCAATTTTGACCAAAGTGCAAAAAAGCAATTATCCTTGTGTCAACTTTGACCAAAGTGCAAAAAAGCAATTATCTTTGTGACAACTTTGACCGAAGTGCGAAAAACAATTATCCTTGTGTCAACTTTGACCAAAGTGCATAAAAGCAATTACCCTTGTGTCAACTTTGCCCAAAGTGCAAAACAGCAATTATCCTTGTGTCAACTTTGACCAAAGTGCAAAACAGCAATTATCCTTGTGTCAATTTTGACCAAAGTGCAAAAAAGCAATTATCCTTGTGTCAACTTTGACCAAAGTGCAAAAAAGCAATTATCTTTGTGACAACTTTGACCGAAGTGCGAAAAACAATTATCCTTGTGTCAACTTTGACCAAAGTGCATAAAAGCAATTACCCTTGTGTCAACTTTGTCCAAAGTGCAAAACAGCAATTATCCTTGTGTCAATTTTGACCAAAGTGCAAAAAAGCAATTATCCTTGTGTCAACTTTGACCAAAGTGCAAAAAAGCAATTATCTTTGTGACAACTTTGACCGAAGTGCGAAAAACAATTATCCTTGTGTCAACTTTGACCAAAGTGCATAAAAGCAATTACCCTTGTGTCAACTTTGACCAAAGTGCAAAACAGTAATTATCCTTGTGTCAATTTTGACCAAAGTGCAAAAAAGCAATTATCTTTGTGTCAACTTTGACAAAGTGCAAAAAAGCAATTATCGTTGTGTCAACTTTGACCGAAGTGCGAAAAACAATTATCCTTGTGTCAACTTTGACCATACAGACTGAATTTTCATTCCTTTTTATTTCAAAATAAATAACATTGTTTCAAAATAAATAACACCGACGTTACTGTACCTGTATATAAAATTTATTTATTTTATACAACACGGTACTTTTATATAAAATTTACGTATTTTATACAACTAACTCATTGTCGATAAAAACTCAAGCTACAGAAATAAACCAGCGGAGTGCGTTTCGGAATATATATATACCTCCACTTCATTCCATTAAAAAAAACAATGTTTGTAAAAAAAATTATACATTATTTTTTTTATTACACGGTGTAATAAATAATTTGCAATTAGATAAACAATTTATGAATGTTCAAAGATACAGAATCGAACCAGAGACAGTTAATCACTGAAAACATAAACAAGAGAGAAAGTTTAGATATTATAAAAAATACTACCGTACAATGTGTTTGAAATACGTATTCTGCACTGCAAACAACTAAAAAAGATACTGCAAACAATTTAAATAAATCCTTCCCATACATAGGTAATGTATCAATTAAACTAGGAAAACCCTTAACTAATAATAAAAACATACATAGTACCACATGTGCCTGTAGTATTTTAAATAACTTGGGTAAAACCCTTATTAATAATAAAGAAAAAATAGACAAATATAAAAAAATTGGTATCTATAAATTTAAATGTAATGACCGTAATGGCGTATACATAGGTCACAGAGGAAGAGAATTTACTACCAGATACAAACAACACTTTGCCAGCTGGTGAAATAACAAATCAGACACATCTCAATTTGCAAAACATCTCATTGAAAATAACCATCACCCTCATACCCACAATGCTCCCTATATATTATAAATAAATACAAAAGGCAATACACTCAATATCCTAGAAACATTAGAAATAAGTAGACATAAAAGAGACACTAACGTATCTTTTATGTCTGTTTATTTCTAATGTTTCTTGACCATATTAAATGAACAACTAAATACAATATCATCACCCATACTTAATATCTTCCAGTATAATTAGTTGTATAACCTTGTTCTAACCATCAGATACCCTTGCTATTGTATAAATATATTAGCGAGAATAATATCCATTTAATTGTATTATATACACCGGCACATTTGCATTGTATAACTTCATAGAATAACATCAATTTAATTTATTACCCTCACTAAAATAATTATATATTGTATAACTTTCGAAAGCATAATAAAACCTACACCGCTCCCCTACAATAAACTCACTACCGTAAGCAGTGGGAAAACCCGCACAAACCCGGCTTCCGCTATTGTTTTGTGTAATATATAAATGCTGTTGGAAGTTCCTAAGAGTTAATCTTTGATAATAGCCCATCTGAAGATGTTGTAATATAACGAAATATAGGTCGTGGTTAAGAACTTAAAGTAGAAATAATACTACATCACGTAGTTTCATTTAATTGTGAAATTAAAATAAAATAACAAGTCAATGTTTTCTTAGGATTCTTATGCTAAATAAATAGTATAATTTTAATTTATTTATTATTGTCTCGTTTGTTTACTTCCTCAATCCCACATAAGCTTCATGCTAGAAAAACAACTTTAATGAATTATGTAAATGATGTGTACCGAATAGCATATATGAAGTATAGATTTCATACGTGTCGGAATATTGAACATTTTTCCAAAAGGTTTTATACCTCTGAGTTTTGTGTGATCGACACAATCTATATGGGTGTAATATTAATATTTATAAGATTATTTAGCGATACAATTTATTAAATCAATCTAGCAATTATAAATATATGGTTTACACTAACGTCACTTTGAAACTTACTTTTTCCCTAAAGTCACTTTGAAACCTATTTTCCCACTAACGCCACTTCGAAATTTACTTTTTCCCTAACGTCACTTTGAAGCCTAATTTTTCGCGATCATGGTTTAGAAACGGAAAATGGCAAAAGGAAACCTCAATTCCATTTTAAACAACCTATCTAGCAATAATCCCCGGGACGTGTGAGAACACACTTTAATACCCACCTTACATATAAGGGGGTACATAAAACATTAGAAACTGTAAAAGCATAGAACTTGACCAAATTAAAACCTGTTCCTTATTTCACCATATAACCCAAAAAAATAAACCAGCATATTTTTAATCTTGTCAATATTTCATATCTGACAAAACAAAAATGGTAAAAAGTATGTACGTAGAAGATATTTTTGAAATAAAATGAGTTTAGGCGATCAGAATTAGCCGAAAATTTTGAACGATTGTATGGCAACTTTGTCTGTACGTCCGATAATCCGCCCATCTATATGTCGCAATATCACGTACTCAAGTAGAAAGTACATAGGCCCTAACCCAAACTTACTCTGGAATGATATTTGAGGCTCAGGTGAGAAATTAAACTACCCTTTGACTTGACCAACTTTTCTAAAGGGCCTCAAAATTTAATTATTTAAAACCTTAGGCAATTTAAACCGTTTGGGTGGTTTTGGAAATTGATTACCGGAAATAGTCAAGACTGCCAAAGCAGTTGAACTTAAAGTTCAAGCTAAGCTTTAAACTACTTTTATTTCTACCAAGAGAGCTTTTGAGATGCAAACCTTGTTACTGGAGAAGAAACCTACCACATCAAGAAAAAAATTACCGCGAGCGAAGCAGTAGGCAAAAATTAATGTTACGTAATAAAAGCGTATCTTTACAAAAACCACTTAAATAAATTTGAACATTTTCAAAATTTATACATATGCTATATCTTCGGCCTAAGAAAATATGATCACCACATTAATTAGAATTAAAATATGATAATCACATTTTCGAGTTTAAGCTCGCCTCAAAAGGTTGACTTCTCAGGATTGACTTGATCTGCATATCCTTCCATTTTTGTTTAACGTTTTTTATATATCTGCTAGTCCTTCATATCTTAAATCATTTACTGCCTTAACTGCTCATGGCCATAGTTTGCTTTCTGAAATGCTCCTTATCCTGCTCAGCCTCAATCATCATACTACCTTCTTTGAAAGGTCATAAAATTCACGCTACCAAGTTGCGGAATAAGTTACACTCAGACTCATACGAACACATTGAAATCATATGTCAAATAAGCACAAAGAAATATCTAAGATGGACACATAGAACTAATATCTCAGATGATACCATAGAAACAGAATCTTAAACGAACACGTACAAATAATACCTCACAAGAACACATAAAAATAATATGTCAGATGAACACATAGAAAAAATATCTCATTTGAACACATAGAAATGTAGACTCACATGGACACAAAAAATTGTGTCTCAGATGAACACTTAAAAATAATGTATAAATTCATAATTCTCAGATCAATAAACAGAAATAATATAAAAGATAAATACAAAAGATAAAGAAATAATATCTCAGATAAAATAATATCTCAGATAAAATAATAAATAATATCTCACACGAGCGCATAATAGTGTTATTTCATTTGTTATTTCGATATATCTCAGATGAACATATGGAAATAACAACTGAAAACATAAAAATAATATATCAATTGAACACATAGACATAATATCTCATTTGAACACATAGAAGCTAAGAGCTTATATGAATCCATAGAAATAACATCTCAAATTAAATTGTCTCATGCGAGCATATAATAGTGTTATTTTCATTTGTTATTTCGATATGTCTCAGATGAACATATGGAAATAACAACTGAAAACATAAAAATAATATATCAATTGAACACATAGACATAATATCTCATTTGAACACATAGAAGCTAAGAGCTTATATGAATCCATAGAAATAACATCTCAAATTAAATTGTCTCATGCGAGCATATAATAGTGTTATTTTTATTTGTTATTTCGATATGTCTCAGATGAACATATAGAAATAACAACTGAAAACATAAAAATAATATATCAATTGAACACATAGACATAATATCTCATTTGAACACATAGAAGCGAAGTGTTTAGATGAACCCATAGAAATAATGTCTCAAATTAAATTATCGAAATTATCATTCTAATGAATACGTTGAAATAACTCGTCAAGTGAACATACAGAACACATAAAAACAATAACTCAGTTGAATATACGAAATGTTCCCTCGATATACTCATTTAAGAATTGTCTCAAAAAGCTTATACCTTTCGTAATTTCTTAAAATACATAACATCCTTTTTCTCCTTCCATATCCTATTCCCTTCCTCTATCCCAAGTCATTTGTACCCAAGTCATTTATATGTTTACGTATGTGATTATGCGTATATATATGTAAGTGTACGTATGCGTATATGCATGTATGCGGATGTATGAGTATACGAATATTTGCATATAAGTACTTCGTATTTTTTTTCACTTTTAGTCAATTGCACCTCCATTGTAATCTACCATATTACCATTTATCGTTATACTAATTCTGGTTAGCTGTAAAAGATTGCTCTCGTAGCAAAAAGTCTTATATACGTATCAATTGTTGTCCATTAAGGTCTGTAAATAAAAAAATAAAGCTTGCTTTATATTCTTTTAGTTTTTTTGCCGAATATACGCTAAGCAAAGAGTTAAACTCCTCATAATATAGTGCAAATAAATATTCCGATCAAAGGTCGAATCGGCTAATCAATTGGTTAAAGCCAACTGTCTCGAACGATACGTCGACCTTGGTACCAACATCCTACAACATTTTTAAACACATTATTCAGACACCAAATGTTTGTCGAGTACAGTCAACAAGACTCTGGCAGCTGATCAATTAACGTTTTAACAGATCAAGCGGTAATATATTTTTGAAAAGCGTCATTGAAATGCATTATTAAAAAGTAAATAACTGTACACAGGACGTTTTATATAACAATCCATTGTCTTTTCAAAAGAAACATCATAGTAATCATCAACCAGAAGACGTCAACTGTTGAACATAGATTCCCACAGAGATAGATCCCGTGCCCCTTGCATTTACTGGCTTTCCGCGACTTTTATCAAGATATATCTCCACCAAGCGAGGAACCGCCCCATTCTGCAACCCCTTCCCGTAATTTTAAATTAAAAACCAATATGATCTATTGCCGAAGACACAACGACCGATAAGGTAGACAAGTTCTCGAGTGGATACCACGAACCTCGAAGCGCAGTGCGAGACACCTCCCAGCCACATGGACTGACGACCTAAAAAAAGTCTGTGGGAAATGGTTGGATGCGGAAGGTAGAGGACCGCATGTGGTCGTGCGTCATGGTAAAGGCCTATGTCCAGCAGTGGATAGTTACAAACTAAAAATGACTTAACTGATCTTACAAACTGATGTTACGGGATAACAAATAAATACTTTTTCCTTTTAGGTAGAAAGTATTTCCATTTCCTTAACCTTTTACGTTATATGTGATAACTTTAACCCAGGTGTAAGCAGATCTATCAATTACGCGTCAAACTAGCACTCCCAATTTTCTGTACATGTTTAAACACACATAAAACTTTAAACATTTAATGGTAGCGTTTATATCAACATATTCATATTACATTCACATTATTCTTCGCCACGTAAATATTTTGTTGATACATTTTTCCCTGGCGTAAGATAAAAGAACGTAATTACCTGCATCTTCTTAATTTTTAATATACGTTGACCGAAACAAATTTTGCAATAAAACACTAATTAAATTCCTTTATTTTGATTGTGTCACAACATTGATCACAAAACATTTGATCATTTGAAAACTATTAGTGATAGATAAATGAGCGATATAGCATTCAGAAAAGTGTTAAATAAAGCGTATTTAAGATACTTATTTATATTCACAACGTTGATCACAAAACATTTAATCATTTGAAAACATTTAGTGATAGATATATGAGCGATATTGCATTCAGAAAAGTGTTAAAGCGTATTTAAGATACTTATCGATATTCACAACGTTGATCACAAAACATTTAATCATTTGAAAACTATTAGTGATAGATATATGAGCAATATTGCATTCAGAAAAGTGTTAAAGCGTATTTAAGATACTTATTGATATTCACAACGTTGATCACAAAACATTTAATCATTTTAAAACTATTAGTGATACATATATGAGCGATATTGCATTCAGAAAGCGTTAAACAAAGCGTATTTAAGATACTTATTGATATTCACAACGTAGATCACAACACATTTAATCATTTTAAAACTATTAGTGATACATATATGAGCGTCATTGCATTCAGAAAGCTTTAAACAAAGCGTATTTAAGATACTTATTGATATTGCGATGGCAACATAGGCTAATGCAATCATGCCACAAAATTTAGAACCAGAAATATGCGTATCGACGCAAATTAATTTAGTCTAGCTCCAGCTTTCTGTATGCAAGCACGTTGATTAAGATGACGTTTATTTTGTCAGTTTATGATCTAAAATACGCGTTATAAATACTAAATACCATCCAAACTGTGGAAATGTATTTCAAAAAATTATACAAAATTTTAATAGAAAAAAGATCCAAGATATGGTAAATCCAAAAACACCTGGATGTTCATTACTGAGCATCAACGGGCTGAGGTGTTCTCGACACCTCAAAAGTCAGGCTAGAGTAACCAAAAACAATTGTTATTCATCATGTGACCCCATTGAGGTTTTCTATCTTCAAGCTAGCTACCATCTCCCGATAGCACTACGTCCATTTCTTTCATGCTAAGACGCGATCTAATATATTTTCATGAAATTTGTTTAATTTAAAAAAAATACTTTTTATCTAATATAAATTAAAAAAATTAAATGATAACTACAAAAAATACCATCATTAACGGCTATTAGTTTCAGAAATATATTCACACCGACCGTCCCGAAAAAAAACAGCCTGCTTCTAAATTTCCATAACGACTATCATAGTTACTAACGTTAGTAACAGACACCTAACATGCTCTATATGAAACACCTGTTCCAAACATTTGTTCACCTCTTCTTACGTACCTAATTGGATTTAAACATAGCATAACCACCAATACACCTCAGTAGCATAGCTATTACTGAAGACGACACTAGCAGCACTAAATTCATATTTGTGATAATAAACTAAATATTAAACACTTTTAACAAAAACACACTTGTAAAAACATTCTTGTAAGTCACTGTACGCAGAGGCAACATGTCGAAGGTAAGTAAAAAATTCAATTTACTTAAGCATTTAAAAAAAAAAAAGAAATCAATGAAACTCCATGGCGCGAGCTGCATCAGAAGGCTTTCTTGGTATCGCTCATGACGCTGTGAATCAGAACTTCGTTTAGGGATTTAGTAATACTTATACATAATTGGGTATTTGACTAAGTTATTTTTTATTTCATTAATGAAAATTTCAAGGTACAAGCTGATGAAGAGTAAAAATTTTTTTTAATAATCTTAAAAATTTACCGAGTTATAAAAGTTTAAATTTAACCTTTAAAAAAGACGGCAATACTGTGTTGTGAGGTCATTTTTAATATTGCACATTATATTCTACGAGAGGAAAAGAGACAGGGATGTACACAGCTCTATCCGTATCTTCAAATTTAGAAGCCTACAACTGGCTTATTTTTCGATCAATTTTTGAATATTTTTCAAGACTAGTTTTTAATTAACTTATATTTCACAATATTGTACGAAACATATCAAAATTTAGAATTAGTCAACTACCGTATTTTATAATGAACTTCGTATATCGTAAACTTACAACCTGATTATTTATTTTATGGTATTTGAATGCTTTGAGTTAAATCAAATATTGACATAAAGCGAAATTACGAAAACAAATGTTTAGGGTACCTCCCTGTATTATTCAAATTTGCCATCGAGGCGGTTGTTGTCGAGGAAACTGTCTAAGATTATTAAAACACAAGTTATGTCCTTTTGTATTTGGTCACAGTCAAATTTAATATACGAATTAAATGAATAATCTTAAGTAGATAAAATGAAAAAATTAAACTCCTTAAAAGATTTACTTAAACCGTCGATCAAAAAAAATGTGAAATCTTGTAGTTTTTTTTATGAAGAGTCAGTTTATTTTTCATAATATTTGTAAATGCTACTTCTGCGGAATTCTTTGAAACTGCAAAGTAAAAAAGTACCGAGTGCGCGTGCTGTATCGTCCATACAAACATGTAATATACTAATTCGCGAAATTTGCAGCCCCGACGGAGTCTTTGAAAAAAGACATGTAAAATTCAAGAAAACAAAAAACACATTCATTTTGATAACACAAATTTACGTCAGTTAGTAGTTCATTCTTAACTGATTTAGGCGAAGTTGTTATGTACTTCGTGAGATTTTTTTGCCAACTCTTCTTTATATATTAAAAATATAAAATAGACGCGTGTTTATGAAGATATCTTGATGATTGTCAATTAAGCTAAATTATTGACTTTTTTAAATTTGAAAAAACACGAGTTTTTCTACAAAATGTATTTTATTTCTGTGACACAGGTACTTTTTCCGTAAATTTTCACTAACTTTTCCATCTTGTCTATATTTCCTGACATTTGTATCAGTGCTTTGAATTCAGAAAGAGAAAAGAATTCAGCTTTCGTTACGATCAAAAAGCTTTCGAAAGATCGGACAAACAGTACGCGGGATATCCAAAGCTACTAACGAGCTAACCATCTATCTATATTATTGCAGATGAAACGCTGATGGTTAATTTCATAGCATTTCATTAACATATAACGCTATCCTAACGACACCTTTCGACCAATTTATACAAGTATCAACCAAGATATTTTTAGAAATGAACACCATCATGCATGGCAAAATTTGAACGCAGTCATTTTAGGTGGAAAATACCTTAAATGACAACGAAGATCTGTGACATTTTCTAATAATTAACCGTAATTACTAAAATCATAATCTTATGTTATTTCAGTATAATTGTTTTTGGTTGTAAATTCGACAATAACGATTGAGGAAAAATGTAATATCACTACACTTGGGAAACCTAACATTTCTAATGAAGTGTAATGAGGCAAAAAATAGAATTTTCACTTCTGCCCCAAGACACGCGGAGCACACGCTATTCGTTTTTCTTTTCTCTGCAAGGTCATTCAACTGCTTATAATATAATGATATTCTGTTTCGCTCCTGACCACATAGACGTGAAAATGAGAAAAAAAGTGTGCTTTACACCACACGACTGAAGTAAAACTTCAAATTCACAAAATATGAACTTTAAAATGAATTTACAATTTTATTCACTTTAAACGTAGAATATTTAATGTATTGAACAAAATAATAATTTATAAAATTGTTCAAGAACGAAATGAAATTACAAAATAATAAAAAAATCACCGTTCGCGCAACGCTAGCAAACTCGCATATATATATATATATATATATATATATATATTTCATGCACTGGCTATGAGAGGAAGAGAGAAAGAAAATGTGCGCTCGCACTGCTCTCTCTTGTCTCTACATTAATATACGAAACGTAACTCTCTCTCTTTCTGTCTTCACTAACTTATATCTCCCCCTCAACTTCCGTTCGCCTCGCCCGATCACACTTTTCGTAACGCTCTCGTAACACATTCACCAGCTTACTCCCCAAGTCAAACGTGCGTAAAGAAGTTTTACTTCAAAAATGACATAAATCATTTACGTTTCGAATGATTTATGTTTTATATAGCGAAGTGATAAAACTATCACTTTCGTTGCCCGTCCGGAAGGTCGCTTTCGTTTCTCTGTCGGAGGAGGATTCGTAGCTCAATAGAGAATACGCCATAGGGAATCTGACTAATCTCACTTGCTGTACCATTTATTCCTTAGTCCGTCGTTAATCATATAAAGAGTCAAGGACAAACTGTACAAAATTTCAATAGTTATGTTTACCATACTTGCGCATAATTGTCTAATTAATTACTTATATTTTATGTTATAATACCTAACGACACTTAGCGTTAGAAGCGGCTGTGTAAACACAGCCAGGCAATATACACTTTACACAGACGTTTCGCAACAAAAGTCTGAGACAATTGTCGTATGTAAATAGCCCGTAAGACGCACTGCCCGGTACTGTTTATTGTTAACTCTACTGTATTTTTTGCCCGAATAAAGCCGCGTATATTTAATAGCTGATCGCCCCAGTTTGACTATCCGTTACTGCGTTTTATTTCAATCGCTTTTCTATAGCTATATATTTACGGTTATTTTATTATTGGTTTAGTTATTAATTACCGCGTACGGAATAGAACGGCTCGGTCTTATAATATAAAAATGCTACTAATTAACTATCTACTAATTAACTCTAGACGACGTGAAACTTTTGTACATTTAATTGTTATGTACAATTCTTTCAAAAACTATTTTGATGTTGCTGTAACAATTTAGATTCGTTAATTCAAAAATATTTCTATGTCGGATCATAGAAAACATTTTGGAAAACAGGTCATAATAAAGAGTAGATTTTCATGTTAACGAAAATATCTTCGTACATTACTTTAACGTGTGATTAACACGGTTTAAAAGTTTAACTAAAATATACCTGGCACACTCGCACCCCCTTCATTTAAAACAGTATTGCTCATTAGAGATGTGGGATATCAGTATTTTCCATACTAGGTAATCCTGTTACGAGTATGTAAAAATAATAGGTACTTATACTTGTTACAAAATACTAGGTTATATGCGGCACGCATACTTACTTATCGCGTGTTCTATCGTGAGCACGCAACGTAAACACTAATCATAAAGTACTTATCCGATATTTTTTACTTGTGACATACAGGGATTTCTGATATTTTCTTCTTTCACTTATTTGAATGAAACTAAATAAAGAGTTACAAAAATAAAATCTAATAGTTTTTGTCCTATTCTTATAAAATCTTTTCTTACGGACCTTCAGAGACTATGAATGAAGATGTACATACAAAAAGTCAATACGCAATAGAATTTAAACAGACTAGAGAATACCTAGTATGAAGCAAGCACAAACTACGAGTATATGATATACTAGCTTGATACCAAAAATAATAGATGTTTTGAGTGAGCCTATTGCGTGAAACTTTTTTTTATTTAATTCTTTCTAAGAAGAGATTTAAATAATGAACGGGATAGTTTGCATGCGTCCGTAATCGCTTTGTTTCTTTTGCTCTAATAGCAGCCGAGTCCTTGCAAAGAGAGACAGAAAACGGCGTATTTTGTAATAGGTATCTGTGGAATGTCATACGCTAGTATGTCCGTTTCACGCAAATACTTTGTACTCGAACAGATAACAGTCCCACCTCTATTGCTCATTACCGAAACCTAATATTGTTCATATCCACGTCCATCTGGATAATGTAAGCTGCACTATGGTGAAATTTCGTCACCCTCTAATGGAGAAACCGAAGCGACACTTCACGGTGATACTTTTTATAGCGAAATGAGTATTCATTTTGTCACTTCGTAACACAAAACACGAATAATTCGAAATTCAAATAACAGTCACAATAAAGTGACAGTTTTTCTCTTATTCACGCATCTACAAATAAAACGATCGAGAGTAAAACAGACGATTATCTCTTCCACTCCCCGCTAACTCCACTTCCCCTCTAAGCTGCCGACAAGGTTCCCTTATAAATGATTATCGATGACGACACCGGTAAGTCCGCTGTGCACTGCTGAAATGGTTATATACTATTTAGGTCAATTATTCAGCCTATCAGCCATTACTCACGAATACCTAACACAAAGTTTTAATTTCTAAATTACAGCAAGTGGTAGTCCCCGAGCTAACCCTCAATGATGGCACCAAAATACCAACGCTAGGCCTCGGTACGTGGCTGGGCTTATCTAAAGTAAGTATTTATCGACCTTTATATATATATATATATATATATATATATATATATATATATATATATATATACATATATATCGCACAATCAGAATGAAACAAGCTTAACTGAAAAAATTAAAAACTGAGTGTAATAAAAAATTGGGCCTTTTCATTAACTTTTTCAGTAACTTACAGATTAAAAAATATAAATAAATAAAAAAATAATACTTAATTACATATCTTCTTAAACTTACTGTCTCCTACTCCTACGTCCTCCTGTGTCCAATTACTTACAGAAAAAAATCAAATGTTAACACTTTAAATTCCAATTGCCAAATAGCATAATTTTCCTCTTGAGTTACTTTCATTTTGAGATGCAAATGATATATCTAAATGAAAAACAAATTATACTAAATGTAACACTAGTAAAGATATGCACTGTCGTGCATATCTTAACAATAATTATTATATATTTCAGGTAAAATACAATATTTTCACAATATTTCAGACATAGTCCCAAAAAAAGTAGTTATTCAACACGTTCAGTGCAGTTATTTCGCTGTCATTTATTTCGGTATGGCATTTTTTATTTATTTGCTGTACTTTTAATTATTTTTCTGCATAAAAATTAGGAGGGAGTCAGTATGTTAACATCATGTCGACATCTGTCACACGAAGTAAACTCCTTATATCGACAACGTGTCGACATCCGCCCTGAACGTGTTAAAGTCTCAGATATAATAACATTTACTCTTCCAGGTCAAACTAAAACACCAGATATAAAAAAAGCGTATCATATTTTTTGGAAAATTGCAACATACATACATAATAGAAACAGAAAATTAATAGAAAGAAACAAAATCAATACTAAAATAATAATAGTACATATCGTCAACTCTATGCAAAAAGTCGTTATGTAAAATTTTTCATATTTTAATGGGTACAACACTATTATTATCTACGAGTATAAAAAGTCAGTGCCAGGAATTCATTAGATGCATAAGACTAATAGTAACTTGATGAAAATAGTGTAGTATCAATTAAAATCTAAAACCAAAATGTCGAAAATTTCACTTTTTTCCACTAAATTACAATATTATTAATAATTATTACAATATATATACCTAAATCGACAAAAAATATATATCGAAAATAATAACTGAAAAAGACAGTATTTAAAAGGAAAACAAAGACTAAAAAAAATCATTAAAAGAATGCATAGCGATGCTTTCCGCAATTTTTTTTTTCTAATCTTTACATTTCCAGAAGTACTCGTTAAATATTTTAAGTTACAGAAATAATCACTTATATATATATATATATATATATATATATATATATATATATATATATATATATATATATATATACATATATTTATTTATTTATTACCACCAAACTTTTCCTCATCATTTTCACTGTAGTATCAGGTAGTAATCACTCAATATCACTGGAATGTCAGGTAGGAAATAGTGCTGGAGAAGGCAGGTAGGAATTATTTGCATATCATGGACCGCCAAAAGGACGAACAAGTCTATCCTCAGGTATACAAGTCTATCCACAAACAAGACGTTCAACCATCAAAGTTCAAAACAAGACGTTCACCCATCTGTTACCAAAGTATTCCCATTTACTCTGGTCATGTTGATCGCTAGCAAACAGATAACCTAGACAAGTTGGTTGTGGTAGACAAACTAGAAGAATAGAGACCCCGCGGCCGATCAACAAACCGCTGATGTGGCCAAGTAAACGCTATCACTGATATTCCTGTAACAACCCTGAAAGAAACTAATAACCGGATAAAGTGGAGAGCTTCTACATAAAGCTGCATATGCCCTTCAAGGGCACGACCCTCAGAAATAAAGAAGACGACCGAGAAGAAGATTCTAAAAAATAAATTTAAAAAAACAACTTATTTATAGAATCAGCTTCTTTTCAGATCTCACTAAACACAGTTAAAAATATGCTGACCTCAAATCATTCATTTACTCTACATCTTTTCACACATATTTTTACCAACATGGGGCGCAAAATTAATATTCTTCAATGATAATTTTATCGATAAATCCACATTACATAATCAAAATCATAGCATTTTCAATTTTGTAAATATTGCATTTTCAAATGTGTACAAACATAATTCACTCTCAAGTTTTGAAGTTGAACACACTGCTCAAAAAGAATTTTCGCTCCCCAAAAGCTTACAATTAATCTTCCATCTTCTTTCCGCAGGAAGGTATCATCCTTCCCGAGGATGATTCTGTGCAAAAAGCCGTTGAAAAAGCTCTGGAAGTAGGCTACAGGCTCATAGACACGGCCGCCATCTACTTCACGGAGGAGCTGGTCGGTAAAGGAATAGCAAACAAAATAAAGGATGGAACGGTGAAGAGAGAAGACCTCTTCATCATGACAAAGGTATAATACCGACGGTACCGCACGTATATCATTTGTCTAGATTAAAACCACAATGTACTGTAGAGATATAAACATAAATGATCTCTGTCCCTGAAAAAATGTTCTTTTTAAGCTACTATACCACACAATAACCTGCCAAGAAAATTTGAAACAATACGGTATTTAAACCTTTATCTTTATTCCTTGATCCTAATTTTAGGGTACGAACTGATGAGAAGTGAAAAAAATTTAGACAAATCTTAAAAATTTAACGAGTTAAAAAAATCAAACCTGACATTTAGAAAATGGCGGAAATAGTGAGTTGTGACGTCGTTTGAAGTAATGCTCATTATAGTCTACGAGACCACATGAGACAGGTAGACATTCTTACTCCATACCTACCATTAAATTTAGATGCTCATAACTCGTTTATTTTTATAATGAATTTTTATAATTTAACCATTGATTTTTAATTAAGCTATATTTTTAAGATACTTTATAAAAAAAAATAGTAAATTTGGGAGTTCCAATTCATAAAAATATCAATCCTGCGAGATTTAATCGATACGGGCTAAATGTGAAAAATAACGAAAGCCTATACAAAACGTCATAAACAATGCAGACGTCCATCAATGAGAATGTAACATATGATAGTTAATACCTTAACGTGTCATGTCCCGCAAAAATCGGCACTCCAAAAAATCGGAGTTGCTCTGCTCACAGTCGCCAATCCGAATGATACGAGTTAAAACGCGCTCACGTAGAAAAGAATAAAACATACGAAGGAGTACACGCTGACGGAGACGGCAGACATTTCGGCGGTGCGCCTGTGTCGAATTGTGTGAGAAATCTGTACAAAATCGACTAATGGCCTCATTCCACAAAGGTTAGCAGTTGCTGGCCACCGACTCACAATCTCCAAAAGACGTTCGTCTGCGTTGCGCGCCATTAATATTTTTCCCTAGTGTTTATGAAAGCCACGCGCCTTCGCGATTCATCTCCGATTATCTGAATTAACAAGTTCAGAAATATACAGAGGCTAGTGTACAATTGTACTGTTGTACTTTCTGGTTTATGTTTGAGAACAATAAAGTTTAATGAACAGTTATTTCATGAACAAATTTCAAAACAAATATTTATTAAACTTCTATTTGTAAACCTGTTTTAATTACTGAGTCTTTAATGTAACTTATAAGTATGTACGTATGGGCCTAATTGAAACCACTCCAGAACAAATATTTATTAAACTTCTATTTGTAAACCTGATTTAATTATTGCTTCTTTAATGAAAGTTAATAAATATGAACGTATGGGCCTAACTAAAACCACTCCAGAACAAATATGTTTTAAACTTCTATTTGTAAACCTGATTTAATTACTGAATCTTTAATATAACTTAACAAGTATGTACGTATGGGCCTAATTGAAACCACTCCAAAACAAATATTTATTAAACTTCTGTTTGTAAACCTGATTTAATTACTGAGCCTTTAATGTAATTTAATAAGTATGTACGTATGGGCTTAATAGAAACCACTCCAGAACAAATCTGTTTTAAACTTCTATTTGTAAACCTGATTTAATTACTGAGTCTTTAAGTAACTTAATAAGTATGTAGGTAAGTATGGGCCTATTTCAAACCATCCAAGAACAAATATATTTTAAACGTCCATTTGTAAAACTGTTTTAATTACTGAGTCTTTAATGTAACTTAACAAGTATGTACGTATGGGCCTAATTGAAACCACTCCAGGACAAATATGTTTTAAACTTCTATTTGTAAACCTGATTTAATTACTGAATCTTTAATATAACTTAACAAGTATGTACGTATGGACCTAATTGAAACCACTCCAAAACAAATATTTATTAAACTTCTGTTTGTAAACCTGATTTAATTACTGAGCCTTTAATGTAATTTAATAAGTATGTACGTATGGGCTTAATAGAAACCACTCCAGAACAAATCTGTTTTAAACTTCTATTTGTAAACCTGATTTAATTACTGAGTCTTTAAGTAACTTAATAAGTATGTAGGTACGTATGGGCCTATTTGAAACCATTCAAGAACAAATATATTTTAAACTTCTATTTGTAAACCTGTTTTAATTACTGAGTATTTAATGTAACTTAACAAGTATGTACTTATGGACCTAATAGAAACCACTCCAGAACAAATATGTTTTAAACTTCTATTTGCAAATCTAATTTAATTACTGAGTCTTTAACGTAAGTTATTAAGTATATACGTATGGGCCTAATTGAAACCACTCCAAAACAAATATTTATTAAACTTCTGTTTGTAAACCTGATTTAATTACTGAGCCTTTAATGTAATTTAATAAGTATGTACGTATGGGCTTAATAGAAACCACTCCAGAACAAATCTGTTTTAAACTTCTATTTGTAAACCTGATTTAATTACTGAGTCTTTAAGTAACTTAATAAGTATGTAGGTACGTATGGGCCTATTTGAAACCATTCAAGAACAAATATATTTTAAACTTCTATTTGTAAACCTGTTTTAATTACTGAGTATTTAATGTAACTTAACAAGTATGTACTTATGGGCCTAATAGAAACCACTCCAGAACAAATATGTTTTAAACTTCTATTTGCAAATCTAATTTAATTACTGAGTCTTTAACGTAAGTTATTAAGTATATACGTATGGGCCTAATTGAAACCACCCCAGAACAAATATATTTTAAACGTTCATTAGTAAAACTGTTTTAATTACTGAGTCTTTAATGTAGCTTAACAAGTATGTACGTATGGGCCCAATCGAAACCACTCCAGAACAAATATGTTTTAAACTTCTATTTGTAAACTGATTTAATTACTGAGTCTTTAATGTAGCTTAACACGTATGTACGTATGGGCCCAATCGAAACCACTCCAGAACAAATATGTTTTAAACTTCTATTTGTAAACTGATTTAATTACTTAGTCTTTAATGTAACTTAATAAATATGTACATATGGGCATATTAACTACAAAAGCTATCCCTTTCAGTTAACAATAGCAAAAAAGATAAGAACTGCAAAATGTTGTAAGTACCAAACAGTCAAAATCTCAAAAAAAAACTACATTACTAATATATATTTAAAAAATACCTAAATTTTCCATATCGATGGGAAAGAGCAACATGACGAGGCATGAAGAAAACATGATATGAACATAGAGACAAAAACGCGAGTGAAGTTAGGGAAAAAATGACTTTCCAGACAAATTTTGGAAACTTAGATTGATGGCTCATTTTTTTATGCCAGAGTCCAATTTATTTCATAACTTAGCATCACCAACAATGAAAGAACATTCATGAAAGCACGAACAATGTTTAGAAATGGTGAAAATACGCGAGTATTTTTAATGTAAACAAGATGAGTAATGATAATACACGCCATAGACTTCATAAACGCAACAATTTGTTACTTTATTTGTATCTGAGTAGTTAGTTATCGGTGACGGTTTTTTTTTGAGAATTATATTTTAAGGTTAATTATGACCGGATTTACGCCCATATGCACCACACCTGGTCAAGACTGTCAGTCAGACTTTTCGACAATTTAAAATGTATTTCTTGTTCCCATTAACTGTCACTCGAGTCGGAACAAGAGTCTACTTTACCAATCCGTAAAATATTCAGACAAAATATGTTTTTGACTGTCAGTAAATCTGACAGAGTCCTGAGCGTGTGTGGTGCATAGGGGCGTTAATTGTTTATATATAATTCTGGTGAAGTTATTAATGAAAAATACGGTTAAATTCTGAATTTATGGTATCATCTTTGATTATTGTAAACAATTTCGTTTGTGTTCGCATTGGAGCCAAAGCTCCTACTTAAAATGACCAATCGCCTTTGATACTTGTATTTTATACATATAGAAACATAATTAATTCACTTCGTCTCTGAATCAAAAACTAGTGGTTTCCTCTATTTTATCCTATCGTTAACGTTTTTTATTAATTTACAAGTCTTGGCGAACATTTCTCACTTTTGACGCGAAATTTGTTTAAACGCGATAAACATGAAAAATTGGAAAGTTCGTTACAATGAAGAATTAATGGCGAAGTTGTTAGTCGATGGAAGGTGTTATCCGATGGCTGCGGTAAAGCCATATCGAACGTGGTCAGTACTTGAATTTACAACCGCGTGGAAAGACTACGTGACGGTAGTTCCATTTTAATAAGTTTTGCTTCCTTTTCATTGGTTTATTTTTCCAATTATTGGTCTAACTTGACTTATTCCAACATAAGCATAAAACATAATATTCCTTCCAGCTATGGAACGACAAGCATGCGAAATCTGACGTTGTTCCAGCCCTGAAGGAGTCCCTCGGCAAGCTTGGCCTCGAGTACGTTGATATTTACCTGATCCACTGGCCCATGGCAATGACGGTGAGAAATTATATTTATATAATTAACATATTTTTGTTAATTTCGAGCGAACGTAATGAGAGAAAAAAAAGTCGAAATTAAAGAAAATCTTATTTCGAGTTGGACTTCATTATCTTAACATGTCTCTTATATAAGTGTGTTGGACTAATGAAGTCACATTACGAAACAATAACTAAAAAAAATTCAAAACGATCAAGTCGGACGAGTTACATTGAATTTTTTATAGTATCAAGAATGATCGTGAAAGCACGAACAGCAAGAAAGAGGTGGAAACAACCAAAAACATACAGAGACGTCCCTCTACTGACATTAAGTCGGGACGCTCGCCCGTGTCGCTCTCCCCAGTTTACTCCCGTATATTTTTTTTTCATGCGAAGGCACGCCGTAAGAAGTTTCACTTCTCAAAAAACTATTAAATGCGAATATAACCGCACTACGAGGGTATTAAACTAAAAAATTATAGCATTACTCAAAAATACAGTTACATAGTAATGGTATTTTATAAACAAAGTGAGTCTAAAATAGCAAATTTGATGGTTCACAAACTGTTGTTTCACAGTGGAAAACCTTACATATTGGGGAAACCCCTACTAAATATAACTTCAAGACGTTTTGAATACCATATCTAGTACTGGGCCAAGTAACTACACGTATAATTTTCAATTCTTTTTCTTATTTCGTTTAAAAGTTTGAAACCTTTGATAGATAGACAGGCTGATAGATGGACAGACGTCCTTGCCGCAACAATAGGGTTCTGTTCGGCCCTTTGCGTATAGAACCCTACAAATAAAATTAAAAAAAACAGTAAACACCATACTTCAGATTGTTAATTTATTTAAAAAAACCTGATTTAGCTTTAAATAACAAAACTTAATTCCAACTTTCTAGACTTCAATGCACATGCGTGTAGAATATTCTACTAAATTAATAACTTCTCGAAATTACACTATTAATTAAAAAATATATTTCCCAATTCCAAAGGCCGAACAAGAACCTCTAGACATAGACATCTTGGAGACATGGAAGGGAATGGAGGATGCCAAGAGGCTAGGTCTAGCCAAATCTATCGGGTTGTGCAATTTCAACGAGGCACAGTTTGAGAGGATCTGCTCTAATGCCGAGATCAAGCCAGTGGTTCACCAAATGGAGGTAGGCGTTTAAATCTATACCTTCAACACTTTTCCATGGTGCTCGTTATAATGCAGTATATTTCAAATTGAACACAGTATTATTGAAATCTTACTTCAGAAAGTAAGGTAATACACCTTTATCGCGATTAAAAGGCATGACTAAAGAAGCATTACTTTACTTGCCCAAGCCAAGGTAATGAATAAGACTGTCACAAATTGTTTCCAACTCTCCCATTTATACCAATTTTAATACTATTCAACGTCTATAGATCAACCTGAACTGCGCAAACCAAAAAATGATAGACCAGGCTAAGTCGAATGGAGTGGCAGTGTTGGGCTTCACACCATTCGGCTCGCTCATAGCCTCCCGCGCCGAACCTGACGCGCCTCCACCAAAGATCGACGAACCAGAACTGGTGGCCATAGCCAAGAAGTACAACAAGACCACGCTCCAGGTCGTCCTTAGATATGTGGTAAGATCCTTTCTATATTAAGATTTTGTTTCAAGTTTTGTCCGTGATTTACGTCTTCGATGCCTAATATCGGTTATTTATAAATAAAGTTCAATGTTATTTTCAGAAACTGCCAGATTTATTATAGGTTACCTATTATAAATAGACGTTCCACAAGTTTATTTGTTGTGACTGTAACTCATAAAGCATTAACGCAAACCAGATATTAAAAATACTCTTTTGTACTTCGTCAGTTGTCTGTTATTAGTAATAATCTACCTACAAATACAAAAATTCAATCTTATTTTCAGAAATTGCCAGATCGATTACAGGTTACCTGTTATAAATAGGCGTTCCACAGATTTATTTGTTGTGACTATAACTCATAAAGCATTAACGCAAACCAGATACTATAAAATACTCTTTTGTATTTCGTCAATTGTCTGTTATTAGTAAATAATCTACCTACAAATACAAAAATTCAATCTTATTTTCAGAAATTGCCAGGTTGATTACAGGTTACCTATTATAAATAGACGTTCCACAAGTTTATTTGTTGTGACTGTAACTCATAAAGCATTAACGCAAACCAGATATTATAAAATACTCTTTTGTACTTCGTCAGTTGTCTGTTATTAGTAAATATCTATCTGAAAATACAAAAATTCAATGTTATTTTCAGAAATTGGCAAGTTTGTTACAGTTACTATATTATAAATAGGCTTTCCACAACTTTATTTGTCGTGACTATATATCTTATATCTACAACCTATCTTATTTTGAAAGAAAGATTTCAAGAAATATTTTTGATGATCTAGAATGTAACAAAATCTGGAGAAGAAAAACTAACTGTGAACTTTACAAATTATTGAATAAACTGGATGTAGTCAAATACATTATAATTCAGAGAATAAAATGGGCAGTGTACTTGAGCAGAATGGGCGACAGTCGAAAAAGAGGAAGACCTAAACTTAGGTGGCCCGACTGGCTGGAAAAAAACTTTAAAATCCTAAGTGTAACGAACTGGATGTCTCTGGCCAAGAACAGGAGAGCTTGGGAGTTGATTCTGCGGAAGGCGGGTGCCCAAAGCTGTCAAGCCATTGAAGAAGTAGAAGATATATCTTATAGCACTAACGCAAAGTAGATACTATAAAATACCTTTTCATCTTCATCGAATATCTGTTGATAAGTAATCTACCTACAAAGACAAAAATTAAATCTTATTTTCAATTGAAAAGTTTGTTAAAGGTTATCTGTTATAAATGGAAGTTTTACCGGGTTATTTGTCGTGACTATATCTCTTAAGGCGTTAACGCAAATTAGCTAATATGAAATACGCTTTTCATCTTCATTAAATGTCTGTTATTAATAAATAAATTGCATGCAAAAATAAAAAATCAATCTCATTTTCAGAAATTGCAAATTAGTTTAAAATTTTCTATTATAAATATACGTTTTACTGGGATATTTGTCGTGACTATATCTCTTAAGGCGTTAACGCAAACTAGCTAATATAATATACGCTTTTCGTCTCCATGAAACGACTATAATTAATAAGTAATCTATCTACAAACATAGATGAGTATAAGTATTCTATCTGCAATGATATTAGGTCGGTTATAAGGAGGCTTTGTATCAGTTTATTTGCCATGAACATATCTCTTAAAGCTTTAACCAATTTAGCTACTGTAAAATACTGTTTTCGTCTCCATCAAACCACTACTATGAATAAGTAATATATCTATAAAGATAGATGCGAATAAATAATCTATCTGCAAAATTATAAGATCTGTTATAAGAAAACGTTGTATCAATTTATTTGTCGTGACTATATCTCTTAAGGCGTTGACGCAAACTAGCTAATATAATATACGCTTTTTGGTCTTATGGATAAGATGCTTAAAGGTTATCTGTTATAAGCAAGCGTTGCCCGGTTTATTTGTCGCGACTATGCCTCTTAATGCACTAACGCAAACTAAATACTATTAAAGACGCTTTTCGTCTTCGTAATAAGTAATACATTTGCAAAGATAAAATTTCAACTTATTTTCAGGGATTGCCAAAGTTTGTTAAAGGTTGTATGTTATAAGCAGGCGTTGCCCGGTTTATTTGTCGCGACTATGTCTCTTAATGCACTAACGCAAACTAAATACTATTAAAGACGCTTTTCGTCTTCGTAATAAGAAATACATTTGCAAAGATAAAATTTCAACTTATTTTCAGGGATTGCCAAAGTTTGTTAAAGGTTGTATGTTATAAGCAGGCGTTGCCCGCTTTATTTGTCGCGACTATGTCTCTTAATGCACTAACGCAAACGAAATACTATTAAAGACGCTTTTCGTCTTCGTAATAAGTAATACATTTGCAAAGATAAAATTTCAACTTATTTTCAGGGATTGCCAAAGTTTGTTAAAGGTTGTATGTTATAAGCAGGCGTTGTACCGGTTTATTTGTCGCGACTATGTCTCTTAATGCCCTAACGCAAACTAAATACTATTAAAGACGCTTTTCGTCTTCGTAATAAGAAATACATTTGCATAGATAAAATTTCAACTTATTTTCAGGAATCGCCAAAGTTTGTTAAAGGTTGTATGTTATAAGCAGGCGTTGCCCGCTTTATTTGTCGCGACTATGTCTCTTAATGCACTAACGCAAACTAAATACTATTAAAGACGCTTTTCATCTTCGTAATAAATAACACATTTGCAAAGATAAAATTTAACTTATTTTCAGAAATCGCCAAAGTTTGTTAAAGGTTGTATGTTATAAGCAGGCGTTGCCAGCTTTATTTGTCGCGACTATGTCTCTTAATGCAGTAACGTAAACTAGATACTATTAAAACACTTTTCGTCTTCGTAATAAGTAATCCATCTGTAAAGATAAAATTTCAATTTTATTTTCAGGAATTACCAAAGTTTATTAAAGGTTATCTGTTATAAGCAGGCGTTGCCTGGTTTATTTGTCTTGACTATATCTCTTAATGCATTAACGCAAACTAGATACTATTGAAAACACTTTTCGTCTTCGTAACAAGTAACCCATCTGCAAATATAAAATTTCAATCTTATGTTCAGGAATTGCCAAAGTTGTTAAAGGTTATCTATTATAGGCAGGCGTTGTACCGGTTTATTTGCCGTGACCATATCTCTTAAAGCATCAATGTAAACTAGACACTATTAAAGACACTTTTCGTCTTCGTAATAAGTAATCCATCTGTAAAGATTTCAATTTTATTTTCAGGGATTACCAAATTTGTTAAAGGTTATCTGTTATAAGCAGGCGTTGCCCAGTTTATTTGTCGGGACTATATTTCTTAATATATTAACGTAAACTAAATACTATTAAAGACACTTTTCGTCATCGTAATAAGTAATCCATGTGTAAATATAAAATTTCAATTTTATTTTCAGGAATTGCCAACGTTTGTTAAAGGTTATCTGTTACAAGCAGGCGTTGTACCGGTTAATTTGTCGTGACTATATCTCTTAAAGCGTTAACGTAAACTGTTAAAGAAGCTTTTCGTCTTCGTAATTATATCTGTTAAAATATTAAGGTAAAATAGATACCACTAAAGAAGCTTTTCGTCTTCGTAATAAGTAATCCATCTGCAAAGATAACATTTCGGTTTTATTTTCAGGAGTTGCCAAAGTTTGTTAAAGGTTGTATGTTATAAGCAGGCGTTGTACCAGTTTATTTGTCGCGACTATGTCTCTTAATGCACTAACGCAAACTAAATACTATTAAAGACGCTTTTCGTAAAGCATTAAAGCATACTAGATACTGTAAAATAAGCTTTTCGTCTTCATAAAATGTATATTATTAATAAATAATCCATCGGCAAAGATAAAAATTATATTCTGTTTTCGCAAATGGCCAAAGGTTTATACTGATCATATGTTATAATATTTTCAGAAATGGGCAAAAGTTTGTTACAGATTATCTGTTATAAATAGTCGTTGTTCCGGTTCATTTGTCGTGACTACACCGCTTAAAGCGTTAATAAAAACTATATATTATATAATAGGCTTTTCGTCTTCGTCAAATATATTTTTATTAAAAAGTAACCTATTTGAAAATATATTCCGCAGTTTTTTGCAGATAAAAAGTAACCTATGTGGAAATATTTTTCCAGAATTAGCAAAAGTGGTTTACAGGTCATCTGTATTAAATAGACGTTGTACCACTTGATTTCACGGTATTATATATATATATATATATATATATATATATATATATATATATATATATATATATATATATATATATATATATATAATTAAAGCATTAAGCCAAACCAGATGGTATAAAATACGTTTTTCATTTTCGTCAGATGTCCTTATCGACAAGTACACTATTCCAGATATATAAATTAATTCGTAAACTAATTATTTCGTAGATATGTAAATTAATTCGTAAATTAATTATTTCGTAGATATGTAAATTAATTCGTAAATTAATTATTTCGTAGATATGTAAATTAATTCGTAAATGAATTATTTCGTAGATATGTAAATTAATTCGTAAATGAATTATTTCGTAGATATGTAAATTAATTCGTAAATTAATTATTTCGTAGATATGTAAATTAATTATTTCGTAGATATGTAAAATAATTCGTAAATTAATTATTTCGTAGATATGTAAATTAATTCGTAAATGAATTATTTCGTAGATATGTAAATTAATTCGTAAATTAATTATTTCGTAGATATGTAAATTAATTATTTCGTAGATATGTAAAATAATTCGTAAATTAATTATTTCATAGATATGTAAATTAATTCGTAAAATAATTATTTGGTAGATATGTAAATTAATTCGTAAATTAATTATTTCGTAGATGTGTAAATTAATTCGTAAATTAATTAATTCGTAAATTAATTATTTCGTAGATATGTAAATTAATTCGTAAATTAATTATTTCGTAGATATGTAAATTAATTCGTAAATTAATTATTTCGTATATATGTAAATTAATTCGTAAAAATTGGTAAATATTTTTACAGGGCAATTTATAAATGAATACTATAATTATTCTATAGTTGAATACCATAATTAAACATTAATACTCGACGGTACAAGTACTATTTCACAAAAAGAAATATCAATTATACTGAGAATTCAGTGTTTTATTTGTAAAGACTTTGTTTATTACAATAAAATATTTAAATATAATTATGACTGGGAAATTTTCTTTTTGAAAAAAAATAATTTATTTTTCAATAAAAAAGGCTCAATCAAAATTTTATAAATCGCTAGCTGCGTCCGCAACTTCGTTCGCATGAAATTGGGAATAACAAAATTTATTAGAAATAATCAGCATTATCACTTCTCTCCATAAAATTTACTAAAAACCCTAATAGATGGCGTTGGCAGTACCATATCGTAATTTATCAATGATAATAAAGTTTACTAAAAACGATAATAGATGACGTTGGTAGTACCTGTGTCCTAATATTCGCCAAGTGAGATAAAAAGTATTCTATATGTTGCTCGAGGGTATAAACTATTACCATACCAAATTTCATCACAATCCGTCTAGTAGATTTTGCGTGATTAAGGAACAAAATAACAGAAAAATAAAAATTCTAAAAATAGGACATCTGGCTTCTACAATCATTACATACGCTAAATCAATCTTGTTATTATTATAAATATTTTCCATGTACAGAATTCACTCCGTTACAGTTTTATTATATGTACAGATTTTTCTCTTGTATTTTCTGGAGAAAAGCGGAAATGATTTTTTTTCAGGAATTCTTGAGAAACAATCACACCACTAAACTAAAACCTAACCTCTAAAATACCCGCAAACATAACCCACAACATTTCCACTTTATCCACAGCTGGACAAAGGCGCCATCGTCATACCGAAGTCGGTGACACCCGAACGCATCGCTGAGAACATAGACGTTTTCGACTTCCAGCTGTCCAAAGAGGATACAGCATTGCTGGATGGCTACAAAAAAGAATACCGCTACATACTCCCAGACTTCTGGCAGGACCACCCCCAGTACCCCTATGAGCGTGTCGAAAACCCCACAATACCTAATCCTGGGATATGATGTAATATGAAAAAAGTATTTGAAATAAAGATATTTCAACACTGTGTTTAGTGTTTACTAATGTTTACTCTATTACACTACCAGCGACCCGCCCCGGCTTCGCACGCGTGCAATGTAGGTACTAATGTGGTGTAATTGTGGAGCGATTAATAATATTACTGTAATTATTAGAATATACTACATTATTATATACAACTAGCGTGACCCGTGCGAAGTCTTCGCATTATTTATTCCATTATGAAGCTCAGATGACAGATCAAACAAATATTTTACTAAAATTGACATATAGAGGCGCAAGTATCAAAAGCATTGAGCTAAAGCGCCACTTTATTTATACGTGAGTGGATTTGAAATTAAACAAAAATTTTACCGACCGTCAATCATATTGACGTTGAGCCGTTAGATGGCAACATTGCTGTTTTGTGTATATAATTTTAATAATTAATTAATTTGCAAAAACAATAGCAATAATAAATTTTTTAGTTGTGGATGCCGGTAGAGCAAGCAATTATCTATAAAATGATATATAATTTATGTGGATTAGTTGTGAGGTTTTTTCTAAAAAGGGAGAGTAACATCTTAACCTTAGCGTATTAATATATATGATGATAATGATGATGTGTATTTATATACAATGTTTACAGCTGTTTTTGCGGTTTATAGTGTCGCGTAGAAAAGCACGTTTTTATTTTTTTTATTTCACTTGCTTGAGAACTCCGATAAACGCGTGCGATCGCTCCAAATCATATAATGCCATAGAATGACGTGCGGCTTGCGACGCGCTATTTATAGGCACGCGCCGCCGCCACCGCCCGTGCACGGCATCGGCATCGCGAATACTGATTTTTGGTAATTTGAAATATGTGATATCTTCTAAAATATTAATGATAATGATTTGCAGTAAAGATCAAATTTTATCTACATTAAATGCTCTAGCAAACAAATTATTGAATTCGAAAGTATTACCCACAAAAAAAATAAATATCAATCGCATAAAAATGGTCACTGTGGGTTATCCGTAGGATATAGATATATACCATCACGGACTTTTTTGTAGATATTTTTAAAATACACAATTCCATAGTACAACGTTTTGATATATCTCGTAAAGTTTAGTCAGCGTTAGCAATGAAAACCGCCCAAAAATTCTATTTTTTTACGAAACATTGACTTTTAAAATATCCTGTAAATATAACATGCATGTATTATACCTATAAACCATCCAGAAGAAATTATCTTGATGATAGTGAAAACCGCATCAAAATCCGTCGTTTAAAAGATCTAAGCGTACAGAGGGACAGACAGATGCGGAAAGCGAATTTTTTTTATAACATGTAAGAATATAGGTGACTCGACCTGAATTCATCCACATTACAATTAAAATTAAGTAATTTACGTAAGTGACACCTGTTACGTACGAATACAACACTATGGAAGGCTCCATAAAATACTTAGCTATATATTTACACAGCATTTCTATTAAACCATTTATAAATCTTTATATATATAAATTCATAGTGCGTGTGTTTGTACCCTCAAAACTTGAAAATTAATCGGACGATTGATTCGAAATATTGACACGATGTTGCATTCGATCGTTTTTTACTGTTTTTATAAAAAAAATGGATTATTACTATTCTTTTTAATATTTTATTTTATTTTTATAATCGCCTTCCCATCTAATTGTGAATTCAAAATTTACGAGAATTAGTAGACAAGGTTTTCCAAAGCATAGAAACAAATTACCAAAATCACGCATGGTTGAGCGGAAGAGCCATTCGACGGGCTAAAAATGTCGACGTACACGATATGAACAACATTATTCTAAACAGAATCGCAGGTGAAACAGTGCCAAAAGAAACCAAGGCGAAGTAGTGAATTTTCCACCGGAAGTTCTTAATTTTCTCGATGTTCCCGGATAAGAGTTACACATTCTGAATTTGGAAATAGGAGTACCAAGTATATTGCATCGAAACATCAAACAGTCAAAGTTATGCAATGGCACACGATTAACAGTTAAAAAATTGGTGAACAATTTGGTTGAAGCAACAATTCTGATTGGACCTCATAAAGGTGAAGACGTACTACTTCCACGAATAGCATTCATTCTGGTCTACACGGTATTAGGGTTCAAATGTCTTCAATTTCCAATACGCCTTGCGTTCGCTATGACTATCAGTAAAGCATACGGACAATGCTATGACTATCAGTAAAGCATACGGGCAATGCTATCTATGACTATCAGTAAAGCATATGGGCAATGCTATGACTATCAGTAAAGCATACGGGCAATGCTATGACTATCAGTAAAGCATACGGGCAATGCTATGACTATCAGTAAAGCATACGGGCAATGCTATGACTATCAGTAAAGCATACGGGCAATGCTATGACTATCAGTAAAGCATACGGGCAATGCTATCTATGACTATCAGTAAAGCATATGGGCAATGCTATGACTATCAGTAAAGCATACGGGCAATGCTATGACTATCAGTAAAGCATACGGGCAATGCTATGACTATCAGTAAAGCATACGGGCAATGCTATGACTATCAGTAAAGCATACGGGCAATGATATGACTATCAGTAAAGCATACGGGCTTGCAAGTATGCGGTTTGAATTGGGTATTTGAATTTTTTTTTTATTTCATTAAACATAATTTCAAGGTACAAACTGATGAAGAGTGAAAATTTTTTTAAATAATCTTAAAAACTGACCGAGTTATAAAAGTTTAAATTTAACCTTTAGACAAGGACTGCAATACTGTGTTGTGAGGTCATTTTTAATATTGCACATTATATTCTACAAGAGGAAAAGAGACAGGGATATACCCAACTCTATCCTTATCTTCAAATTTAAACGCCTATAACTGGCTTATTTTTCAATCGATATTTTAATTTTTTTCAAGACTGGTTTTTAATTAACTTATATTTCACTATATTGAACGAAAAATATCAAAATTTAGAATGAGTCAACTACCGTATTTAGAAAACCGTTGCTTCTCTCGTGGGAAATTATAATTCGCATGCTCCAGAGTCGGTAAACCATCTGACCTTTATGTGTGCAACGGACAAACAAAAAATATAGCCAATCCACTAGCTTTACACTAAAAAGTTATTTTCTATGATAAAAAAAATGTTTTGCTTGCTTTCCTTTCAGCCACGGAAACGCAGGTGGGATATTGAATTGAATGATGTGTTTTCCCGGTGAATCTACGTTCGCTATAATATTTTTATTTACTTTCCCATTCATGTCATATCAGACTGAGCCACAGCGAAGAGTGATAGGGTTTAGCTCTAACATTAATACCGTTCTTGGCCACGTAAATATATTACCAAGGATTTGCTTCACAGGCGTAAAGATTTTCTAAAAACTATAAGATTAAGAATAATTTCTATAGTTTTCCGGTATCGTTCAGGTAACCTTTAAGTAACACTGAATTTTTGAAGTGAAAACGTCTATAAATTCGGTTCCAAAGTAAAATTTTTCTAAGTCAAATTCGGTTTCTAAGTCAAAATTTTCGATGTCAGGAAATTATGCCGAATTTCGTGACGCGATAACTCTGTGAATAATTTACCAATAAACAATTGCAAATTTAATTCAGGAAACTCACTCCATTAAGGTTCTAGCTAGTTAGGTTATTGTAACAATTGGAGTAATCTAAAAGCATAGCGGCCGCGTTTGAAAGAGACGGAAATATAGAACTATGCACATTTTACAGGAAGTCTACCTTATGAGCGCGGGAAGTTAAGACGTCTGTCGCAGTATCTGTGGAAACCCCTTAAGTAGTTCTAATAAGACCTCAAGTGATATTGGTTTTAAAAACAGTAATCAAAATTTTATGACTGCGAATTTGAATAATTACATTTTTTCGGAAATGTCGGCCTATATGAGAGGAAAATATGACCAGAAGCAAAGGATACGGCAATCAGAGGAAAGGACCGATCAAGAAGAAACAGAAAACACCTGAGCCATGTAGACTTTAACAACAAAAAACAAAAGTTTATGACTGCAAAATTTAATAGTTTTCTGAAATATAAATAAAATGTTTTAGAAACGTTTTTCGGTTTTGATAAAAACAATATAGTTTTTGAATATAAAACACTAGTTATAAATTATAGAAATAAAACACTTGTCATAGTTTATCGAAATAAAATACTAGTTATAGTTTATCGAAATAAAGCACTTGTTATAGTTTATCGAAGTAAAAGACTTGTTATAGTTTATCGAAATTAAAAACTTGTTATAGTTTATCGAAATAAAACACTTGTTATAGTTTATCGAAATAAAACACTTATTATAGTTTATCGAAATAAAACACTTGTTATAGTTTATCGAAATAAAACACTTATTATAGTTTATCGAAATAAAACACTTGTTATAGTTTATCGAAATTAAACACTTATTATAGTTTATCGAAATAAAACACTTGGTTATAGTTTATCGAAATAAAATACTTATTATAGTTTATCGAAATAAAACACTTGTTATAGTTTATCGAAATTAAACAATTGTTATAGTTTATCGAACTTTTGATTAAATTCCTTACAAATGCAAAGAAATTAGAGAACATGACTCTTTCACATAAAATCGTATGGTTCTGACATGACTGAGTCCATCTTGTTTTTTTCATAATGTACAACTACATTTTTTGTGGAAATTTTCAACAATATCTTTAGTACTTACAAGGATAGTAAAAATTATTTTACTATCCTTGTATGTCACTATTCCGTTTATTATGGACACGATGTATGAAATTTAAAAAATCAAGTAGGTACTTCATTATCCTTTCTATAATTTTGATATAAAATTGTTAATGTTAACTATTGAGATACATATGAGTTGGTATGTTTTATCACTAAGCTAAATTTAAATTTTCTACATCAAACGAAATAATTTTTCTATCCTTGTATGTCATTATTCCAATTATTACAGACAGGATACACGTAATTTAAAGAATCGAGTAGGTACTTCATTATTCTTTCTAAAATGTCGATATATAATTTTTATTGATACATATTAGTTGGTATGCTTTATCACTATGTCAAATTTCAAATTTCTACATCAAACGAAATAATTTTTCTATCCTTGTATGTCATTATTCCAATTATTACAGACAGGATACACGTAATTTAAAGAATCGAGTAGGTACTTCATTATTCTTTCTAAAATGTCGATATATAATTTTTATTGATACATATTAGTTGGTATGCTTTATCACTATGTCAAATTTCAAATTTCTACATCAAACGAAATAATTTTTCTATCCTTGTATGTCATTATTCCAATTATTACAGACAGGATACACGTAATTTAAAGAATCGAGTAGGTACTTCATTATTCTTTCTAAAATGTCGATATATAATTTTTATTGATACATATTAGTTGGTATGCTTTATCACTATGTCAAATTTCAAATTTCTACATCAAACGAAATATTTTTCTATCCTTGTATGTCATTATTCCAATTATTACAGACACGATACACGAAATTTAAAAAATCGAGTAGGTACTTCATTATTCTTTCTAAAATGACGATATACAATTTTTAGTGTTAACTATTGAGATACTTATGAGTTGGTATGCTTTATCACTATGTCAAATTTCAAATTTCTACATCAAACGAAATAATTTACTATCCTTGTATGTCATTATTCCAATTATTACAGACAGGATACACGTAATTTAAAGAATCGAGTAGGTACTTCATTATTCTTTCTAAAATGTCGATATATAATTTTTATTGATACAGATTAGTTGGTATGCTTTATCACTATGTCAAATTTCAAATTTCTACATCAAACGAAATAATTTACTATCCTTGTATGTGACTACTCCAATTATTACAGACACGATACAAGAAATTAAAAAACAAACGAGTTGGTACTTCATTAACCTTTCTAAAATGTCGATATACCATTTTTAGTGTTAACTATTGAGATACTTATGAGTTGGTATGCTTTATCACTATGTCAAATTTCAAATTTCTACATCAAACGAAATAATTTACTATCCTTGTATGTGACTACTCCAATTATTACAGACACGATACAAGAAATTAAAAAACAAACGAGTTGGTACTTCATTAACCTTTCTAAAATGTCGATATACCATTTTTAGTGTTAACTATTGAGATACTTATGAGTTGGTATGCTTTATCACTATGTCAAATTTCAAATTTCTACATCAAACGAAATAATTTTTCTATCCTTGTATGTCATTATTCCAATTATTACAGACAGGATACACGTAATTTAAAGAATCGAGTAGGTACTTCATTATTCTTTCTAAAATGTCGATATATAATTTTTATTGATACATATGAGTTGGTATGCTTTATCACTATGTCAAATTTCAAATTTCTACATCAAACGAAATAATTTTTCTATCCTTGTATGTCATTATTCCAATTATTACAGACAGGATACACGTAATTTAAAGAATCGAGTAGGTACTTCATTATTCTTTCTAAAATGTCGATATATAATTTTTATTGATACATATGAGTTGGTATGCTTTATCACTATGTCAAATTTCAAATTTCTACATCAAACGAAATAATTTTTCTATCCTTGTATGTCATTATTCCAATTATTACAGACAGGATACACGTAATTTAAAAAATCGAGTAGGTACTTCATTATTCTTTCTAAAATGTCGATATATAATTTTTATTGATACATATGAGTTGGTATGCTTTATCACTATGTCAAATTTCAAATTTCTACATCAAACGAAATAATTTACTATCCTTGTATGTCATTATTCCAATTATTACAGACAGGATACACGTAATTTAAAGAATCGAGTAGGTACTTCATTATTCTTTCTAAAATGTCGATATATAATTTTTATTGATACATATTAATTGGTATGCTTTATCACTATGTCAAATTTCAAATTTCTACATCAAACGAAATAATTTACTATCCTTGTATGTCATTATTCCAATTATTACAGACAGGATACACGTAATTTAAAGAATCGAGTAGGTACTTCATTATTCTTTCTAAAATGTCGATATATAATTTTTATTGTTACATATGAGTTGGTATGCTTTATCACTATGTCAAATTTCAAATTTCTACATCAAACGAAATAATTTACTATCCTTGTATGTCATTATTCCAATTATTACAGACAGGATACACGTAATTTAAAGAATCGAGTAGGTACTTCATTATTCTTTCTAAAATGTCGATATATAATTTTTATTGATACATATTAGTTGGTATGCTTTATCACTATGTCAAATTTCAAATTTCTACATCAAACGAAATAATTTACTATCCTTGTATGTCATTATTCCAATTATTACAGACAGGATACACGTAATTTAAAGAATCGAGTAGGTACTTCATTATTCTTTCTAAAATGTCGATATATAATTTTTATTGATACATATTAGTTGGTATGCTTTATCACTATGTCAAATTTCAAATTTCTACATCAAACGAAATAATTTACTATCCTTGTATGTCACTACTCCAATTATTACAGACACGATACACGAAATTTAAAAAATCGAATAGGTACTTTATTATTCTTTCTAAAATGACGATATACATTTTTTAGTGTTAACTATTGAGATACATTTGAGTTAGTATGCTTTATCACTAAGCCAAATTTCTATATCAAACGAAATAATTTTACTATCCTCGTCAGTGATCTTATTAATACCATTTTTTTTTCAGTTCAAGCACGGAGCCCTAAAATCAATAACACAAGTCAACATGGCGGCCATAAGATGCGATATTATTGAAGATACAAAACCATATTTTATTTATCTCTTTCTTCTCCCTTTCTTTTATTTTTAGGCATTTTCTTTATCTATTTTTCATTACCTAATTTGGATGCGTTGATACCTTTGCAATAAACGAAATTTAATTGCAAAAATTTGAACGCTTGCAAGTCAGTACATGTGACAGAAGTGAAACATATTTGGTATTCTATACCTCGATGTGCAAATATATAAGCAAGGAGTAAAACGGAAGAGAAAGAGAGAGGAAAAAGAGGAAAATATTCTAAAAGGCTTCTAGTGTTCATGGTGGTGAGAATAAAATTTTCACATAAATTTACAGACAATTTTTAATTATAATAATAATCGCGATGCCAGTACCAGAATACGGCCAAATGTGGCTAAAACAAGTCGGGATGTATTGCTCCTGTGGTTAATTATATTTACGGCAAATATATGTGCGGATTCATTGCGGATTTATAAATTAATTAAGTACATAGTAAACTGTCAAATCAATCATAAATAGATACACAAATCGACAAAATTTTGACAGCTTACTTTTGACATACATAACGTATAAAACAGCTGATGACAATAGTGAGCACCATTTTTGTTTGTTTTCGCGCATGCGTACACTTCTTATCTTATACCATCGTGTTCACCTATCTCTGTGACTTGTAATATAAATAGCAGTGTATATAACTAAATTAAAAAAAAAATTCACAGCTAAATAGGCTCTACTAGTTTATGAGTAATAGCAGGCTTGTTGAAAAATATCGATGTATCGATACATCGATGTTTTTTTATTCGATATATCGATAGTTTTTGTGATATTTAATATTTATATATATATCGATATATTAATTCTTTTTTTATTTAAATCGATATTTTTTCCAATGGCGACACTAAACACTGTTGTCCTGCCACGACCGACTAAAATTAAAATTCAATTTATTGAAAAATTCAATTATTCAATTTATTGAAAACTGGAATTACCGACCGACTAAAATTGGAATCCAATTTATTTGAAAAATTTATTGAAAAATTCAAAAATTTAATTTAACGAAAACTGGAATTCAGTCTTACAAGAACGGAGTGAATGAATAAATCTCGTGTTTGTCTATGATTATGTTTACTTGTCTATGTTTTCAAAAAACATAACCTCAAAGCCTCACGCTGAACGCTCACTCTACACTCAAGTCACTCAAAGTATTTAGGATCGTATTCAATAGCATTGTAGTGAATGAAGTTAATTTAAGTGTTTTAATATCATGTCTAGTGCTGTATGGAACTTTTAAAAAAAATGAACAAAGAAAATGTATCGTGTAAACTGTGCGGAAAAATCTACAAAACAATTGACAATACAACAAATTTAGTATTTAAAAAAAAACGAGTGTGCTTTAGACCACACGACTGAAGTAAAACAATTTTATTCACTTTAAACGCAGAATATTTAATGTATTGAACAAAATAATAATTTATAAAATTGTTCAAGAACGAAATTAAATTACAAAATAATAAAAAAATAACCGTTCGCGTAACGCTATCAAACTCGCATATATATATATATATATATATATATATATATATATATATATATATATATATATATATATTTAATGCACTGGCTATGAGAGGAAGAGAAAAATAAAATGTGCGCGCGCACTGCTCTCTCTTGCTCCTACAGTGTGATGCAGACAATAGGCTTGCACTGTGTCTTAGATATACGAAACATAACTGGCTATGAGATAAAGAGAGAAAGAAAATGTGTGCTCTCACCTCTCTCTCTTGTCCCTACAGTAATATACGAAACGTAACTCTCTCTCTCTTTCTGTCTTCACTAACTTATATCGCCCTCTCAACTTCCGTTCGCCTCGCCGGATCACACTTTTCGTAACGCTCTCGTCACGCATTCACCAGCTTACTCCCCAAGTCAAACGTGCGTAAATAAGTTTTACTTTAATAATCAACATGCGTTTTTGCAACGCAAAAATGCAAGTGCAAAGCGAGGGAAAACTATTATAGCATGCATTCCAGAGTCTTAAACAACAACAATAAGAACCAGTTCGCCCGCCCCCGTCACCTAGTTCAATTAGTATTGCTGTACTTGCTGAGACAGAAAATATTTTCATGGATTTGTCTGCTACTGCCACTTACGAGGATTCTGATGTAAGTATCTTTCTTGAGTAGGTATTTTGACTAAATATAGCTTTTAAATCTAAATATCAGTCAGTAATCAGTCAAATAATGATGTGAAGATACCAAAAAGGTATCGATATCGTTAAATTTACGTTATCGTGAAATTTTCACTGAAATCTAATGATATTTAACTTGGACGACAAATATAATGAAATATGTGTTAAATTTCCAATCAATTAGGTACTTTTCAGACTCGGTCCTCCAAAGATAATCAGATTAAAGAACATATTCCAAAGAAGTCCAAGCGACATATTTGAAAGAAGTTCAAGCTATGAAGGTGTATTTTAATGATATCACATTAGTCTTTCGTATGTATAGTTCTATATTATATATTTTAATTTCTTTTTGATTCAGAAAGGGCCAAAAAACCAGCCAATTAAATCAAGTTTTGATTTATATGATTTGCAAAGACCACATGTCTTTATCCTGCATAAAAAAACCTGAGTTCAAAAGATTTACCAGTGTCGCTTGTCCACGCTATAAGCTTCCGTCGCGAGCTACGGTAATCAAACTGTAATATTATGTCGAAAATTCTTTTATCACTTTTATTTTTAAATATAATTTTAGTATTCATTAAGAATTACGGGCAGAAAGGGACCAAAAAACCAGCCAATTAAATCAAGCTTTGATTTACATGATTTGCAAAGACCACATGTCTTTATCCTGCATAGAAAAACCTGAATTCAAAAGATTCACGAGTGTCGCTTGTCCACGCTATAAGCTTCCGTCGCGAGCTACGGTAATCAAACTGTAATATTATTTAGAATATTCTTTTATCACTTTTATTTTTAAATATAATTTTAGTATTCATTACGCATTAATGGCAGAAAGGGACCAAAAAACCAGCCAATTAAATCAAGCTTTGATTTGCATGATTTGCAAAGACCACATGTCTTTATCCTGCATAGAAAAACCTGAATTCAAAAGATTCACGAGTGTCGCTTGTCCACGCTATAAGCTTCCGTCGCGAGCTACGGTAATCAAACTGTAATATTATATCGAATATTCTTTTATCACTTTTACTTTTAAATATAATTTTATTATTCATTACGCATTAGGCGCAGAAAGGGGCCAAAAACCAAACAATTAAATAAATCTCTGATTTACATGATTTGCAAAGACGGCATACCTTTATCGTGCATAGAAAAACCTGAGTACAAAAGATTCACGAGTGTCGCTTGTCCACGCTATAAGCTTCAATCCCGAGCTACGGTAATCAAACTGTAATATTATATCGAATATTCTTTTATCACTTTTGTTTTCAAATATAATTTTATTATTCATTACGCATTACAGGTAATCAGCTTAATGGAACAACGATATTTCACTACAAGTCATTTCAAAACGAAAATTAAGTGATACTGAGAACGTTGCTCTAACAAGTGATAACTCTCACAAACTCGACATTAAGTTTCATAGTAGTGACAGCGCATTTCCTTAACACTGCAGATGACAGTATACCTGAGCTTGAGGTGGTTACATTGACTTTGCAAAGAATGTATCAGGTAAGTAAAATATATATAAAGCTATAAAAGAAATGGATAAAACGATGAAAAAATCATATTTGACTCTTTTTCTGCAGCCACTCAGCAGATCACATAAAAGAATGCTTTGAATACATTATCCAAGAGTTTTCAATACAAAAACATTGCATTCTATCAATCACCGCTGAGGGTGGTGCTAACATCGTGACTGCAGCGAGACAATTTTTGGGAGATAAAAAACGAATCCCTTGCATGGCGCATTTGTTCAATTTAATAGTAAATGGCGCAATTAAAACACAAAATAACGCACCGGTTCTGGAGCTTGCTTATCGAGTCAAAACCTTGATTTAACAAACAAGTTTCGAGACTAAATTAATCCACCAAAGAACACCGGTGAAATTGACAAAAAATAATTTTAAAAAACGGTGGCGTTTTCTTAGAACATAAGAAACAAACCACTCTACAATTGGCAGTCAGAGAAAAATAAAATTTATAACCATAATACAAAACAAAAATATCTTCTAAACTCACATATATTATATTTTTAATATATCAGAAATCCTTAATAGGAAATAAAAATAACAATAAAAATCTAAGGAAGTAGAAATTAAAACCGCTTGTTTTTTTTAAATGTATAGCCATTTCCTAAATTATTTAAAAATAATATATTAACTGACATTAACAATGAGTCTGTTGTCAAAATGAATGTCTCGCTTTTTTCGAAATTTCCGCGGCTTAATATGGCATATCAGTGGATGCAGGATACATCAAGTCCCAATCTGCACTTTATTTCATCTCGCTAATTCAAATAGTTGCTTAGAAATATAATTTCCAAACTATTAGTAAAAATAACCTGACTTTAAAAAAAACACATGATTTCTCATTTATCTGATTGAAGATTTTCAGTTTTCTACAATAAGCTCATGAATATTGAGTTGAAAAATTGTTTTTTTTTATTCAGTACAATATTATGGATTTTATGTTATACTATCTGTACGACTTCATTCGCATGAAATTCGGAATAATCAAAGTTATTAGTTTTTTACAAACAAATTAATGTACAGAGAGACAAAAATTCTAAAAATAGGTTTCATTTTTTCTATCATATGCTGCTTTTAAGTTTGAATTATTACCATACCAAATATCATCAAAATCCATCAAGTAGATTTCGCGTAACTGACAAACAAATTAATGTACAGATAGACAAACATCCTAAAAACAGGTTTCCTACTTCTGTTATCACTCTTTAGGCTAAATCAATCACTCTTTAAAATAAATTCCATATACAGAAATCACTTTTTTGTATGTATATTTATTGTATGTATATGACATATACTGGCACGGACTTGATGCAAAGCTTTATGAGTAAAACAATTATGTCGTACATTGTTTCCATCTACCTCTAACAATTTAAGCACCGTACTCAAGGATACCTTCCGACGAGTGTTCTTTTTATAACTTCATCGACATTCATCATCACAGGTTGGGTAATTTTCACAAAATAATCATAAATTATACACATAAACCTTCCTTGTGAATCAATCTATCCAATGATGAGAACTGAAATAAAATCCATTCAGTAGTTATTGAGAAAATCGCTTACATACAGACGTACGCGGCATGGTAACATTGTACTTTACCCATATTATACTTTTTTTATAATATGTATATAAATAACATACAGACATGTGAATGTAGGCAAGATGCAAAAGAAAAACCAAGTTTAACACTAACTTTTCAAATTACGAGAGTAAATAACAATTAATTGCACAAATCTAGTAATCATAGAACGTCTTGCCAGCGAACGGTTTAACCGTTTGAGTGCCGACGAGCGCCATCGTGCTCGTGCACGTACTAACTAAATTTGCCACGAGCGCGATGACGCTCGTGAAATCAGTTGCTGTTTAGCGCGCGGTAGGGGAGGTCGCTCGCACGCATCGCTAATTTTTTATCTTTCTAAGTGTTACATAAAATTCAAATTATAATATTATTAGTAATTATAATATAAAAAGGATCCAGGAAAAAGACAATTTTTAATCCATAATGTCGGAATACGAAAATAATTTGAGTGAAAATGATCGTTTTTCAAGTGATAGTGGGAGTGACATTGAGGTGCGTTCATAATTTGGCTTAATGCAAATTTTGAGTGATAGTGATAATAGTGACGATAACAATTGTTTTGCTGATGTACCGGACTGCGAAAATACGATGTAACCTTAATTTCAGTTTTTGTTCACAATATATATTCCCATAATTTTCTTTGTATTTTATTATCCTTGTACAAGTTTTTATTAAGAAAACACCAAAAAAATTATTAAAATTGGATGATTTTTGGAAGAGACATAGTTTTTTTCGAGACAAGGGTAAATGATATCAAAAACAAAAGATTTCTTTGGCATTTTTAAGTATATATTAGTAAAAAACCATGGCACTAAAACGGTTAAACGACATTGTGCAAGAGAGCCACGTCAGCGTGATTGTCACAATTTTAAACCAAGACCTTTTCCATATTCCTTTTATCGCGATAAGCAATTCGATAATTAATATTACTTACCTAAAGTGACTATTCTACAAATATTTATCGGTAATAATTAAATAAATAATAATTTGGATAATACAAACAATAGAATGGTAATATAAACATTATAGTAATAAAATGTGTCCTAACCTACCTTAATAAAATGAAAGTTACGTTAAGGCTATGAGAACATTCAATGGCTCTTTCTGATAAAGTAGCGCCACGCAAGGCGCCCGGCATATTCACAAACTAAATTAACCGCGTCAATAACTCGCTAGCCGCACGGATGATAATTTGTGACTTACGCTCTTTGAAATGATAATATGGTTTTTAAATGTTACTTGAAGGCGTATTTATATCTTTGACGAAACCGCCTATTTTTGGAAAGTTTATTATAAACTCTGGGAATATGTAGTATAACTAATTTAATACGAAGAAATAAATCAAACATGCATTTATAATTCAGGCAGATTACTTTTTATTGTTTTTATATTTTTATATAATTGAAATATTTCATTTCACGGTGTCTATTATTTTCAGTTTTTATTTAACAGTTTAAGTAAGGTGTTAAATATATATGTGTGCGTGCGTGCGAGCGTGCGTGTGTCTGTATGTGTATATGTATAAATACAGAGACATGCGACTATTTAAACAATTAAGATTTGTAAACAATTAAATCCGCGAATTTATAGTACTTAATTGTTAAATGTTATTACTATTTCTTTTAGATATCCCGTCAAATTGTAAATTCAGAGGATTTCAGCGTTGTCAGAATAAATACAAAATAGACAAAAATTATAAGTTATATATTCTTTATTTCCTTTTTATATATTTTATGTAAATGTTATAATTTTAATTTTAAATTGTCATATTAGTTACAATGAGTTCCTTTTTCTGGTCCGCCAACTATCTGCGTGCAGAAAATCACGTCGATCTGTTACTCCATTGCGACGTGAAAGAAGAACAAACACCTTTTGGATCTATTATTTAAGATAAAATTACCCGGGTTAGAAAGTAGTCTATGTCATTTCCTTTCCTGTCTGTGTGCAGAAAATCAGGTCGATCCGTTTTTTTTCCTTGCGGCGTGTAAAAAGAACAAACACACTTTCGATTTTTTAATATTTGTAGGAATTGCTATATTATTTATGATGAGAATTTCTGAGTTGAAAAAAGTACCCTAAGCCATTTTCTGGCCAGTAAACTAGCTTTGTGCAGAAAATCATGTTGATATGTTTCTCTATTGCGACATGAAATAACGACAAGCAAACACACTTTGAAATTTGTAATATTTATTGGGATTATAATATTAGTTAAGATCAAGAAAGAATTAAAACAAAGAAATATTATTGACGTCTAGGGTTTTGAAACTCGTTTACAGTGAAATTATTTATTACAAGTCACCACTAATATGGACTTTGCAGAGTAATATCTATCTAATAATTTCTATCTATACATTTAATAAAATTGTAACAGAATGAATTCTATACATGGAAAATATTTTAAGAAGAGTGATTGATCTAGCATAAAAAATGATAATAGAGCCTGAAAACCTATTTTTAGAATTTTTGTTTGTCTGCCTGTCTGTATATTAATGTATTCGTCAATCGCTCGAAATCTACTCGACGGATTTTGATGAAATTTGGTATGCTAATAGTTTATACTCAAGAACAACTTATGAGAAAAAAGTCTTATAACTTTTCTGTTTATGGTAAACGTTACCCCCAACCATGTGAACGACCTAGCCAACCCATTTTTTCAACCCGCTAGGTCTACAATACATATCGCGTACTATATAAAAAGCGCTAGTGTCGGGTGTCCCTAAAACTATCTCAAGATTGTTCTAAATCCGTTAACAGATTAGATTTTTTTCGGCTATGATATCACAAAGATAAGACACGCCGGGGAAGGCGGGGCTAGTAGCAACAGCTCACGAGCTACCACGCTGCCGGTCATTCACGAATGAAAAAAATTACTTTCCAGGAGTATGAGGGATATGTAGTAATATGCAGGAAGAAGCAACGTCGCAGAGTTCAAGATCACATATATATTTTCAAAGCCTAACTATCACAATCATTTATTGTTATTCCATCAATATTTATATACTACTAATTGTAAACGCGAAAGTGTATTTGTCTGTTTGTCTCACTTTCACGCCTAAACTGCTCAACCGATCTTCAGGAGTTTTTCACATATATATATATAGCCTGTATCTAACATATTAATATAGCACTTTTTAATATAGAACTTTTTATTTCAATATGTATACTATGTAAGTACATACGAATCAAACCAGTTAGCCGTTTCTGATACTTCAATATAATTACAAAAATATTATTGTTTAATTATTTATTATTTCGCGCGAGCAGAGGCGCGAGTCAAAGCTAATAGTATTGTAATTGCGAAAGTAAGTTTCTCAGTCCTACTTTCGCACTACTTAACCATATCCGTGAAATTTTGCATGAATAGAGAAGTGCGTCCTAGAACAAAATTAATTTTCTTTTATTTTGGTATTTAAAAGTATCAACCGGTTAGAGATGCCTAACATAAGAGCATGAAAATAGGTAGAACAATAATACACTACAACCCTGACATGTAGTGATGTGTGTTTACCTGCGGCTATCTACTTCAGAGGAAAGGCCACTTCCTTTTTACTCACGCCATATCTTCGATCCTATGCATCTCAAACTATTTAGTGATTTAAATTATACCGCCATTTTTCCCCTTTTCCATGTGAGCAAAGCCGCAGGTCAAAGCTCAGACAAAGAAAGTCGAGTTTACAACGAGTTCAAAACAACTAACGTGTTAATTTTAATGGCATTATTACGACAAAAGATTTCAGACTTCAAGTCAACTTTTACGAAAATATAAGAGGGATTTTCGAAATTGACAAAATCGAAAACCAAAATATATTGTACGTTTAAAAAAATATTTTCAAAGATATACCACACAAATATTAAAAGTGCCTAATGAGAAATTCACATGAAATGTAACATGTATACATACATAACCTCTTCCGCCTACAACATTTGTGGACTTAAAATAAATAAAAGCTATTTGTTGAATACAAATATAGAGAAAAACAAGTTTCGTTGGCACATTCAATCATCATGACAGCATGACAATTAGCTTTCTGTCAACTCTAGATGAAAGAACTAACTTCTAAGTTTCTTCTCACTAATTTAATTGTTTATTTCTTAAAAACCTTCAAATATAATAAAAAAGCTCCAGTATCGGAACCGCAATTATTTTTCCTGAAACAAATCGTGTTTGAAATATTGAACTTAAATGAAATTGTTCTTGTGAGTCGTTTAGTCCATTTACAATTTATATTTATTGAACACACAGTATGAGAAGGTTTTGATATCGTCTGAATACGTCTTGCAAATTGTCTATTCACCCTTCTTATTTAAAACGAGATCAAAATGGCGGCACTAAACCTATTTTTAGATAGATTTATTAAAATTTGAAATTACTTCGACAAAATATGTCGCTTAATTGGGCGCGATTACCTCTCCATAACCCAAACTATGAGAGTGTGTACCCAAATATTAGTATTATTCAACACGTTAATACGCCTTATTTACATTTCACAGGCGTAAGAGAAACAACGTTATTGCCTACATCGCTTTAATTTTTTAATCCAAATTAGATTAAATCATATTTTTCTCAACCATAGTTAAATAATTGGAGGAAGGATACCACACACTATGTGACACTATACGAATACCACATATCGTGAGATACATATCTAGCAAAGGAGTGCCATTTAAAAAAAATGTAACATTTTTGAAATACATATCTAGCAGAGTGCCATTTAAAAAAAATGTAACATTTTCGAAATACATATCTAGCGAAGGAGTGCCATTTAAAAAAAATGTATTATTTTCGAAGTGCCACTTAAAAAAATTTATAATTTTCGAATTTATTTTAATAGTCCATTCCGTAACACCACACTCAATGAAGTCTCCGAAAACCAAAACCTTTTCAATTCCCGAGTTCGCTCCTATGACATAATCATCTGATATCCGAACACTGCCAATCTAAGTAAACGCGTAGATAACAGATATCTATTTAGCTCTAGGATATTCGTGTGTCCTCTAGGCAGACGTAATAAGTAGTTAAGCGTGACCAAAACCTAACACAGAAGAGTTATCATCACAACCATTGAACACAAAAGGAAACTGGATGATCAAATGAGTTATAACAAGACGCATCAGGAATTTCTTATATTGCGCCATGCAAAACCAACCTGTTGGGAGTCTATTTTTTTTCCACATCAGTAACACATCATTTTTAAGGATAAATTGAAATAAACATATATGTTATATAACTTCAACAAAGTTAAGTCTCTTAATTGCATAATATTTACTCATAATTTAAAAAAATAACCATTTTTAGCGTAAAATTATCATTATTACATGATACGAACTTCATTCATATTTAATTAATTATGAAGGTTAATTATCATAAACATACTGTTATTTTATACACAAATTAAAAATTATATATATATATATATATATATATATATATATATATACATATTCTTTTTTTTTTTAATCACAATAATGAAGAGCCCCACTTGCGGTCTATAGTTCAAATTTCAATACTCATTTCAATGAATATGAGAGATAACATTACAGAAATAATTAAATAAAGTGACCCATAGATGGCGTAACAATAGCGTCATATATAAATGAGATGCTATGGAATTAACCCTCGCCTGTTATTGATTGATTCGAAAGAAGTTTCATATTAAAGATGCTACAAATATGGAATGTGTAAAAGATTGGTTTCGTAACAGAAAAATTGTCATACTAGTACTCGGCTTTCGGAGCCTACAATAATATTTGTTCTATAAAGAAATAACTAAATTCAATCTCATGTTCATTTTCATACAAAATTGTCGCAAAATTGATATCTTATTGGTTATACAATAAAAAGGAACATAAAAATCAATAGTAAAAATACCCAAAATTAATAGGCATTCAGTCAAATTGATCGACTAAATAAACACACGCAGTGCACGCCGAGCCTAAAAGATAACGGCGCTCCATTTTTTTTATTACAATATAACGTCAAAATATTTGCGTATCTGTCAACGTTTCGCCAGTAACCGAAAGACTGCCAAACGGAACGTACGTCAATTTTGCTTTCAACAGACTCGACTCATATACCATATACTATGGCCAAGAAGGTAAGTTTACGTTGCATATATTTTTTTATGAGAACATATTAAATTTTTTGAAGTTTTTAATTTTTTTGTGAAAGTTTGAAATGAAAATGATGATGATTCAGATCTTTGCTAATATCCCACCTGAAGATGTTGTAATACAATGAAACCTAGGTCGTGGTAAAGAACTTAATTAAAGTAGAAATAATACTACATCACGTAGTTTCATTTAATTGTGAATAATGAATTTCTACAAAATTAACGCCAAATATATTCAAAATACCTAGATATCAGATCAGGCTTGGTATCAGGTATACAACTCAAATAAAAATATTCCTAAATTCTTGATATCCACTGCTTCTCTTGCTTAATAAACATCTCTTTCCAATTAACGTATAAAATATACATTTATTACATTCGTCTTAATACCAGTTTTAATTTTTCATAACTTTACGTAATTTTTAATTTAATCTAACTAGAGAATTAATTGATTTTTATTAAATCACCGTATTTATGCGTTAAAACAACTAAACATATTATTAATTCAATTAATTTAATATTAACGATACGAAAAGTTGTTTGAAATAATTAAGTTTTAATACAAGGTGTCCGGGAGTAAGTATCGGATAAAGAATTCAGCGTCAATGACCCGAACATGACGGTTCAGCTTCGTTCACTGCTCGGAAATTTCTCGCAGGTTTAAAAGGTTTTCACTTTAATAACATTTAACTTTGCTCTAATAAACTTATTATTCAATAACTCATTAAATTCGTATCAAAATATTAACTCCAAAATAAAATTATATTTCAGATAACAGCACCAAAGCAGAAACTCAACGATGGACACGAGATGCCGGTCTTGGGTCTGGGCACTTACCTTGGAAGAAATTCCGTAAATATAACTATCTACATTTTTATATAAAATATTTGTTTTTTTGCTTGTCCAATTTTTATGAAACTTACAATAACCTCTAAATCTTGGTCTTTCAAGATGTTTATAGATCTGGTAATGAAACGAGCTTAAAAGACCTACGTTCATGTTTGTCGTTATCTTTGAAGAAAATATTTAAAAAATCCTTCTGGAAGGGTACCTTCCAGAAGGGTTTTTTAATATCATATGCCGTAAAAACCTGTCAAGCACGAGCGGAACTCGCACTACGAGTGTTCCGTACACGTTACATAAACTATTTACAAAATTCCTATTAAACTGTTTACACAATTCCTATTAAACTATTTACAAAATTCCTATTAAACTCTTTATAAAATTCCTATTAAAATATTTACAAAATTTCTATTAAACTATTTACAAAATTCCTATTAAACTATTTGCAAAAGTCCTATTAAACTATTTACAAAATTCCTATTAAATTATTTACAAAATTTTTATTAAACTGTTTACAAAATTCCTATTAAACTATTTGCAAAAGTCCTATTAAAATATTTACAAAATTCCTATTAAACTATTTATAAAGTTTTAATTTCAATTTTTTTAAAACGAAAGTACAGTATATGTTTCACAGGCGCATATTTCAAAAGAAATTTTTTTGTCATGTAACTACAAATTAGCGATTTTTCCCTTTACTGCTGTGAGACCTCGCTTCTTACCAAATTTCATGATTCTAGGTCAAAGGGAAGTACCCTATAGGTTTTGATTTATTTGCTAGTGTCAAAATATGTGGCATAAATGGCCGTATTTTGTATTGCACTGACTTAGAAGCTAGATTTTTTTACAGCTCCAAGGGACCGCAGACCTATGTATTTGATACTAATTTCAACTTGATACATCCACGCATTCCTGATAAAAAGGGTTTTGACAGACAGACAGACGAAGTGACCCTACAAGGGTTCCTTTTTTTGGAGATACGGAACCCTAAAAAACGTAACAGACATCAAATAACCAGGAAATTAAAACGCACTGAAAGTATAATATAATCAAAATACAAGTTCTTAGTTGTATCATTTGCGGTACAATATGGTAGGACGGTAAACCATATTTTGCAATAATCTCTAGAGGATATAATACGTAATATTCCGAGAAAATAGTTTTAAGACCCTTATAAATGATAATCCTTTCAATTGATAATCTAGACTACATATGGAATTAAAAAAATAAAATTTAGAGTAATTTATTTGCCCCCCTAAACATTTTAAAATAAATATTTTTATATATTGGGATATGTGCGAGGTAATACGCTTTATTACCATGCAAAATTTCAAGTTTCCATGTCAAATTGGTTTCGAAAAAAATTGTGCGTGTCAGTTGCACCACGCGCCTGAGTTTACTCCTTAAGTACGATTGTCTTGGAATGTATAAAATAAGTAGCTCTGTATATAAATATAAATATCAATATCATTAAACGTAAATGGAAAATTCTTTAATAAACAATATAATTATTTTCAAGTAAAACACAAATAAACAAGATCAAATTTATACAAACAAAATTAAAAACATTGAATAACGTCAGACTAAGAAGTTAAAATTAAAAGAGACTTTTTAATTTTGTACAATAAAAGACACCAAATATTCATACATAATGACATTTAATGATTACATCTTGATATAAGCGAATGATAGTAAACTATATGCGCCACACTCCGTCATTGCGATTATTCCAGAAGAAAATGCCAAATAAACATATTAATATCTCACTCTAAATATGCGCAGAAATGTTGCCGGAGAGGCCACCTAACGGTTACACTTTTTAACACTCACGATCAGAACCTAACAGTTACACTTTTTTTAACTTTTCACAATCAAAACCTAACAGTTACACTTTTTTTAACGCTCTAAACTTCTGATTTTAGTCTTCATAAGACTTCATACCGGGCGCTATATATAAAAACCGATTCTTAAGGAGTAAACTCCAAAAAACGTCTGTGACCGACGGATGAACAGACACCTGTGTGATCTTATCAAGGGAAACCCTTTTCCCTTCTAAGCTATGAAACCTTAAAAACCGAATATATGAGCATTTATGAAGACAGCTTTTGTCGTTCAGTATCTGATGATGAATAGAATCTTTTATGCTCTGTACTGATTGTAATTCGTTGAAAATTTTAGTATTTGTTCCTCAGTAATAATAAACTTTCTATTTACGTAATTTGCCAATATACCTTCATGAATAAAACCTGAAAAAAAATTTCAGCGCGTACAATTCAGTACACGTGATAGAAGTGAAACTTCTTTAGCGATCTAAACCTCGATTTATAAATAATAGAGGTAAAACGGTAGACAGAGAGAGAAATACTCTGAAAGACTTATACTATTTATAGGATTTAAGGAAACTATTTAAAGGATGGACATGAGAACAGCACAGACAAAATAGCAGTTACGTTTCTTAATTTATTTCCTCGATATTTACAGTACTATCTAGTGATGTTTGTATTGGTAAAGTTGACTGTACAAATAACTGGAACTAAAACACGAAACGTACGTTCTTGACTCTATAATCTCCAGATATCGTGTAATAAATCGAGAAAAAATGTTGACAGCTTTTGACACACATAACGTACAAAACAGCTGACAGCAGTAGTGAGCGCCATTGCTGTTTGATTTCGCGCATGCGCACACTGCTCGTCTTATTCTATAGTATTCATCTATCTCTCTCGGTTATCAGCTAAGTAGCTATTTTATGTAATTTTTATGATAAATTCGTTATATTCAGAGGTTGCAATAAATCTTTGTCCGAAATTTAAACTTGACATTTTACTCTCATCGCGCCTAAAGAAGTTTCACTTCTAAAATTCTAAGCACTTTAAGCTAAATATCGTTGAATCGCCTTTAAACCACGCGCTGTACAGCCGGCGAATATTACAAAATACACCCTTAATAAACTATCGAAACAAATATTCCACTTTACAGGAAGGGATGGTGAAATTCGAAAAGACCGAACTGACAAAACTCATCGAGCTGGCCATAGACACCGGCTACAGACACATAGACACGGCTGCCGTATACCAGACCGAGGAAGGAGTGGGCGAGGCTGTACGCAACAAGATAGCTGATGGCACCATAAAGAGAGAGGATATCTTCATCACGACTAAGGTGAGACCATGGATCATGAAATAGGCGTAAGAAAGTAATCTGCCAAAGCAGAGTACAAAGTTATGAAAAAATATGGTTACTAAAATATCTGCAAAAAATTTAGTTTGTCTCTTCGAAAACAAACAATATGCAACTGTTTAATAAAATTTAAAATAAAATGGTAAAATGCGGGTTAGACTCGCGCACAGGATGTATTAACCAACTTAATTTTACGGTTCAACAATAATACTGTAATTAAATCTGACCCATAGTTGCTAATGGTAACTATAAAGCCAATATTTTTTTACAGTTCTCGGGTACTTCCGATCGACTCCTTATAGGATCACTTGGTTATCCGTGGTAGATCACGTGAAACTTGGACGGTGGCGTTATAGTAGGTCTTATAAAACAAGGAAATAGAAAAATCCAAAAATCATAATATTTTATTATTAATAAATATTTGTTTTTTCGTTTTCAATTCTAAATACACTTCCGTTGCAACAAATATAAACAAATTATAAAAAGGATATATGTTAACAAAGTCTTTATTTTGTCATTGCCTCAAGGTTTTTAACTGTGTCTAAAGGCACATTATGCTAGTATTTTAGTCAAGTTACTAGCTGTGCCCGCGACTTCGATCGCGTGAAATTCGGAAAAGAAGTTATTAGGAATTATAAACATTATCATTGTTCTATTTTTTGTTAGTTTATTTTTACAACATCTATGAGCATAAAGTTTACTAAAAACACTAATAGATGACGTTGGCAGTACCATATCCTAACATATCTATGAACATAAGTTTACTGAAAATGTTACTAGATGGCATTGATAGTACCATGACGTAATATATCTATGAACATAAGTTTACCAAAAACGCTAATAGATGGCGTTGAGTACCATATCGTAATATATCTATGATCATAAGTTTACTAAAAACGCTACGAGGTGGAGTTGGCAGTACCATATCGTAATATATCTATGAACATAAGTTTACTAAAAACGTAGTTCATAGATATATACGCTACAGTAATACCATATCGTAATATATCTATGAACACAAGTTTCCTAAAAGCGTTAATAGATGACGTTGGCAGTACCATATTGTAATATATCTATGTACATAAGTTTACTAAAAACGTTAATAGATGACATTGGCAGTACCATATTTTAATATATCTATGAACATAAAGTTTACTAAAAACGCTACTAGATGGCGTTGGTAGTACCATATCGTAATATATCTATGAACGTAAGTTTACTAAAAACGTTAATAGATGACGTTGGCAGTACCATATCGTAATATATCTATGAACGTAAAGTTTACTAAAAACACTAACAGATGGCGTTGGTAATACCAATATCGTAATATCCACCAATTTAGAGGTTTTTTAAGATGTATAAATACGCAGATAAAGTTATCGTATATGTTGCTCGTGGGTTTAAATTGTTAACATACCAAATTTTATGATATGAAAACAAATTAACAGATAGATCGATAGACAAACAAAAAATTATAAAAACAGGTTATTTGGCCCCTATTATGATTCTATACGCTGTATCAATCACTCTTTTTAAAATATATTCCATGTACGGAATTCTCAGTTACAGTTTTATTACGTGTATAGATTTAGCGAGGAAGATTGTGGGAACTTTGCCCGTAAAATCAACTAAAAAATTATACTAAATTACTCGATAAATTTGTTTGCTCACATACCTTTAGTTACTACACCATTCTATGCTTGATTAACTAGCATAACATACCAGGCTTAACGCAATCTTTCCAATCATTGCTCCAGCTATCACTTCCGTCACATCACACGTCACATCCGTTTCACTGCACGTAACGTTTCATCAATTCGATGTTTTCTCCTATCCCGAACCTCAGCACGGAAGTTTTATTTCAAAACCATAAAATTCGCTATAGTGTTTAGTTTTAGTCCAAAGAGAAAATGCATTTTGCGATACGTAGTGTTACTAATAAACTTCGAATATTAAGCTACATTTAGAATAAACAGAGAATAGACAAAAATGCTGCTAATGAACTCAGTAACAAGCTCTTCCTAACTTCATCTGCCAAACAATATTGCGACCACGACCTAACTTTAACTTTGGTATAATCTAAAAAATAGTTGACATTTCACAGCACGTCAGTTCATGACTGGAAAAGAAGATAAAAAACAATCATAGACAACCTCATATTTCATGTTTTTGTGTATGAAACGCGACGTTGCCACGTTGATTTTTTTAAATAACATCTGAATATTTATTCTATTGTTTTACTGAGTTCATTAGTAATAGTTAATACCTTCGTTATACCAATCTTATGAACGGTATAAGTATTCTCAGGATAAGAGTAGTATAAGTTAAGTTTAAGTAGTAATAGTATAATACCTTCGTTATGCCAATCTTATGAACGGTATAAGTATTCTCAGGATAAGAGTAGTATAAGTTAAGTTTAAGTAGTAATAGTATAATACCTTCGTTATACCAATCTTATGAACGGTATAAGTATTCTCAGGATAAGAGTAGTATAAGTTAAGTTTAAGTAGTAATAGTATAAGTGACTCTTTAATTCCTTATTTCAGCTCTGGAACGACAGGCACGCTCGCCATGAAGTGGTGCCGGCCCTGAAGGAGTCGCTGAAGAAACTCGGCCTAGATTACGTGGATCTTTATCTGATCCATTTCCCTATGGCATTTTCAGTAAGGCTTTTCACGATTTTAATCTTCCACGGACCGAAGTTTTTTACCTTAGATCGCGTTCACTGAGAATTACGAATAAGTAAAAAACAAATTCTTTCAAAAAATAAGACACACTCGGATGTTTCAAAATGTATCGAAACATGAATGAATTGCCAAATTCACGGCTTCGCCCGCGTGGAATTATAAATACAACCTCTTGGATTCCACAAGGAAGTACAAAAATATTAATTGTTTTTCCACGGATTAATATATTTTGGTTCACACGCAATTTTTTTTAGAACGTGTCGCATTAAATCTAATTTTAGATTAATTGAATAAAATAAACGAATTAGACGCATAGCAGCGCCAGCCATCGAGAAGAATATACAATGTTTTATTATTCGCTAAGAAACTCCACGATTTACAAAATAAACATTATTTATTTGTATATATCATAAACAGTACACCGATGTGGTCAAATTACTAAAGCATGCAGATATCTATGGAATCTTAAGTTTCAAAGATGACGATGTGAACTTTAAGTATCTTTCGTAACGTACCCCGATCTCGAAATACTCAATTTCAACGTCGATGCAAGGGTTAAACGTCCTGCAGTGCTCGCACACCGGGCGCAACGCGCCATCATCAAAGCGACAAGACGCGACGCGGTGCAAACCTTATTCGAATTTGAATGGCGATAGTATATTGGTAATTAAGTGTTTTCCTTAAATTATGGACGTTCTATTTAGTGAAACATTTAAACGTAATTATGATCCGGAAAATGCTAAACAACAAAAATATTTTTAATTGAAAAATAAATCGAAATGTTTTATATATTTTCGTCTTATATTCTCGAGAAGAATCCAAGAAAACCTATATGCAATACTAATTAACCATCACCTGCATTTGTAGGTGTACAAAATGTAACGATTGGTCAAATTATTTCCAAAATATTTAATAAAAAATAAAGTTAAGTGTTGCAAGTGTTATTGTGTATATAATAATATATATATATAACATGATCCCACCATAACTGCACACAAGTGTAACTACTTTCACTTACATGTTTCATGATTTTAAAAATGTAAAGATATATATATATATATATATATATATATATATATATATATATATATATATATCCGCTATTTAAAAATTCACGAAATATTTAAATTAGGTCTAAAAGTACATAAATAAAATGTTTTTGAGTTTTATAACTTATATATTTGATGCATATATATATTATTAATGGTGAATTGGCCATATGTATTAACGGAACGCGTCGCTTGTACGGAAGAGCACGGATAGAAAGCTATCAACAACTGACGATAGACAGTTAAAACTTCAAAATACTTATGAGATGCAAACTATGGATAAATAGAATGTTATCAACTATCTTAGATAGATATCTATGTCAATGGATAAGTAGAATATTGGTAATGTAGCGTAAGTAATGTAGCAACGTTTTCTAGAAATCGTCACGATCGAGACTTTTCTAACAAACATATTTCTCTAGAAAGTACTTAAACCAAAAATCTGATGAAAACCCACCGAAAAAAAAAAAAAAAAAAAATATATTTATATATATATATATATATATATATATATATATATGTATATATATAGCTGGACACTACATACAATAGAGCATCTGATATTTTTTTTATTTCATAAATCATAATTTCAAGATACCAGCTGACCAGGAGTAAAAAAAATTAAATTAATTACTCATAAAAATTTACCCAAGTTATAGAGGCTTAACGCTTAACTTAACGTTTAGACAAAGACAACAATACTGAATTGTGATGTCATTTATAATTATGCTCATGGTATTCTACGAGAGCGGATGAGACAGTGATATATCCCCACTCAGAAACTAGAAAAGCTTGTAACTCGCCTATTTTTCTATATTAAACTATTTACAAAATTTGATTTTTTTAGAATGGAAAATTATTGCCTATTAATCTTCCACAGGCGCATATTTAAAAAAAATGTGATATAACTACAAATTAACGATTTTCAGATTGTTTCCTTTACTTGTGCTGTAAGCCTTTGCTTTTTCCTAAATTTCATGATTCTATGTCAACAGGAAGTACCCTATAGATTTTGATTTATTTGCGAGTGTCAAAATGCTGGATAAATGGCCATATTTTTAGGGTTTTTTTATTGCGTTGACTTAGAAACTTCATTTTTTACAGCTCTATGGGAGCGTAGACCTAAGTATTATATTAACTGATACAGACAGAAAGACGAACAACGAAGTGACCCTATAAAGGTTCCTTTTTCATCAACCTGATACAGACAGAAAGACGAGCAACGAAGTGACCCTATAAAGGTTCCTTTTTCCTTTTGAGGTACGGAACCCTAAAAACACGAATAACCAAATAGTTCCCTAGGCTGACAACGCAGTCCTGGATATTGACTACCTGGAAACGTGGAAGGGCATGGAGGAGGCCAAGAAACTGGGTCTGACCAAATCAATCGGCCTCTCAAACTTCAACGAGCAGCAAATTGACAGAATTTTTGCCAACGCCGAGATCGAGCCTGCCGTTCTCCAAGTCGAGGTATTATAGTACATATATATTTATTCGCAACTATATTAACTATAATATTATAATATAAAAACGAGTTTGTTTGTTTGTTTCACTTTCATGCCTTAAACACATACCCGGTATCCGGAAACTTTTGTATACAAATAGCTTTTGTCACGTAGATAACAAAAGATATACCATTCAATTTTAGGTATACTTTAGAAGTCACGAAATCTATAGTTAACAGAATGTTACATGCACAGGAAAAACGTATCTATCATACAGTAATGCAAATTCCCAACAATTTGTAAAAAAGTCATTACCAAATTATTAGCAAAAGTAGCAAAAGCTGGAATTATGAAAATCATTAGCAAAAACTGGAATTAAGAAAATCATTAGCAAAAGCTGGAATTAAGAAAATCATTGGCAAAAGCTGGAATCGCAACTTTTATAAACTTATCAAATTTGCGATCCCAACTTCTGCGTGAAAACGTCTTTCCCCAAAAACCCAAGCAAGCGGAAACAAGCAATTTTAGAATTTGTAAACTATCACTCAACACAACTTTTCACTTGACAACTTATTTTTTTTCTGCTTAGCTTACTTTTTAGAGCACCTCAATATCTACACGACGACGTCACAAAACAACCCTTTCCGTTGCGGAGTTACAACTAATTGTTTGGTCGCACAGAGTGAATTTCAAGGCTCTTTTTCGAATCGCCTCCCCCTTCCCCTCCCATGACGTAAATGCACTAACAGACAGCGCACAATGCTTTATTTTCAAAATATATACACCACTTTAAGCTACAACCATTGAGTTACGAGGTACAAAGATATAAAAGCGGAGAATAAAAACGTTTTCAGGTTAAAATGTCAATTATTTTATAGAAACACACTTCAAAATATAACCAGTTTTATGCTCAAAATCACCTGTTTGAATAACAGATACATTCTTTTCTACAACTTGAATATATTCAATTTCGTGTTCGATAAAAGTAAATCTTACTTGAGAACCGTACCAATATTTTCAGGTAAACGTAAACCTGGCCCAGAAAAACCTGGTGTCGCACGCCCGCTCCAAAGGCATAGCGGTGACGGCCTTCACGCCTTTCGGCGCTCTGTTCGCTGCTCGCGCCAGGGCTGACTCACCGCCGCCCAGAACAGACGACCCGGTCCTCGTCGCAATCGCCAACAAGTATGGGAAGACAACCCCCCAAGTCGTTCTTAGATATTTGGTAAGATGTCTCCATTCCGCCAATTAAGCTTATCTAATCGCACGATATAGCGTCAAACCAAACAACACCAATGTAGCCATATGCAAATCATGTCTTTGATAAAATATTTGAACGCGTGCAGCTCAATACACGTGGTAGAAGTGAAACTTCTTTGGCAATCTAAATCTCCATTTGTAAGTATATACTAAGGTGTAAACCGGCACAGAGAGAGAGAAAATATACTAAGTGTAAGTCCATAAATTGTACTGAACTAGTATACCAAGATTTTAAAACTACACATTCAGAAAAATTAATCAAATGTCATTACAAATCGATATAAAAATCAAATAAAATGTTCATATAAACTTACGTAGACAAATGTGAATAAAAAAATACCTGCGATGCCAGTACCAGAACATGGCTGAATGCGGCTGAAGGAAGCCGGGATGTATTGCTCATGTTGTAAATTATATTTGCGACAACTATATGTGCGGGTTCATTGCCAATTTATAAATAAATTAAGTAAATACTTATTCCAATGATTGGAAAGTCGTCTCCACTATCAATACACCTTAAAATCATAATTTAAATTAAAAAAATTGCATCTACATATAAATGCATTTAGCGTTAAACTACGGGTAACATCTATAGATAAATAATTCAAAATTCAATACTTGCAACACACGAATGAATGATTAAGTTTCAAAAAAACAATTCTATTTGTTTAAGCATTTATATACGAATTTGAACTAAATTTTATGTTAAATGTTCTCTGTTTTATCTTAAACATTTTCATTACCTGTCAGGTATGGATTCAGTCAGAGTATTGCTTTTAGGATTGTGTCAATATAACTTAAAAATGGCACGGTTTGATGTGAAGATCGCTTTTCTTTATGGAAATGTAGCAAAGAGCATTTTCATGACTCCACTACAAGGTTTTTTTTATTTTATTGTTTCGCATATAGTCCGTTAAGTGTGTGTATATTGGCCACTTGCAGAGATTTAAAGTATATCTGATCTTGTATATAGACCGTGGATTGATAATTCTGAGCAAACTAAACATATTAAACAAAAAAATACGTGATTTAGAACAAAATGTTTAAATGAAAGTAAAAAGTTATATTATATATTGAATATAGTATAGTTCCTCTGGAATTTTAACATCGGTGCTATAAAATAAATTATAAATAAAACTAATAAGCAAGATTTATGTTTTTAAAATGAGACAGATAATGATGAAGTTACATAGAAGAGAATAAAACATAGGACAAGCGTAAATATATTCACGTAATTAATATTTCGCATTTACCATTAATAAGTAGATATTTACGTAAATTATAAAACAATCTACATATAGACAATTAATAGAAATGCATGTGTGTTAATATAGAAAATTGGAAATAAGTTTTTTTTTTTTTTTAAATATATGAAATCTGTTGTATTTTCGGTAAGTGATTATGGAAAAAAAATAAAAATAAAATCAAAAGAAAATATTTTGAAAAATAGCATTTATTTCTAAATTACTTTAAAAATCATGCTCAATAGATTGCCATGTTTAAAAGGTTACATGTGTACAAAATAAAAGAGAGGTGCGGCGAAATTTCCACCAAACAAATCAATTTCATCCAAATGAGAAAATCAACACTAAATGACACACCCCCGCATTAGATTATAAGTTTAGTAAAATATTTTTACAACAAAAGTTACAGACTTATCCAAGTTATAACGAGAAATAATAACTATAGAATATAAGCTGTCAAACAACATAACAATAGCAACGACATTAACGCGACAGTTGTCTTCCGCTGCTGCACGCGCGCGGCCTCCAAATAACTACGTTTTTGGCCACATCTCCGTAACTGCTCTACCGATTTTAACCAAAACCAAAAATAATTACCTACATACATATGTACCAAAATACAAATTATCTGCTTCGAATTCAATGTATTTTTTTTTTAATTATTACAAATAATCCGCCTCGAATTCAATGTATTTTTTTTTAATTATTACAAATAATCCGCTTCGAATTCAATGTATTTTTATCCGCTTCGAATTAAATGAGTTTTTGTTATTTATTACAAATTATCTGCTTCGAATTCAATGCGTCTTTCTTATTTATTAAAATTTATCCGCTTCGAATTCAATGTGTTTTTTTTTAGTTTTTGTAGGGCACCTTTGTAATTTTTTATGGCACAACTCAAGGGCGGTTCGAAAACCCGAGCTCGGAAATATATGTAAATTATTTGCTGATATAGTCAGTTATAAAATCTTCATTTACATTTTCTTTTATATCTACGAACAGCTTATCGGATAGCAAATTAATTTTTGTGTAAGCACAGAAAGAGTAAATAAATTGGAGACACTATTTCAAACAAGAGACGAAGTATAAAAAAATTGTCCAAAACAAAATATGGTACGTAAGTGGAGGTTAGAGTTGGAATTCATTACTTCATTAATCATATAGATATAATAATATATATAATAGCTTTGCACTGTATTATATGCTCTTTTCCTCACAAAACATAAATCCATTTTTTTTTATTTTTAGATACAGTATGCTTCACTTTTACTAATAACGTTGCTTAAACTTATACTTGTAATAATGCTGTTATAAATAATATAAAACAATGTTATAACAGTGTTGTAATAATCCTCAAATTTAACTTATGCTGCTCTTATTCTAAGAATACTTATACCGTTCATAAGGTTGTTTGTTATAACGAAAATAGTAATTACTAATAATAAATTCAGTAAAACGATAGAATAACTGTACCAAAGTTATTTCAAAAAACGAACGTGGCAACGTCGCGTTTCATAGACAAACACATTAAATATGAGGTTGTGTCTATGATTTTGAAAACAAATTACAACTGTCACATCAGACGTGTCTTTAAACAATCGTTAAAATTTAAATTACTGTTTAGGTGTGTTCATTCTTAATGAATTTCCTTCTTTTTCCAGTTATAAAAAAGCAGGGATGCTGAAAAAACAGCATGGCATGAAAACAAACGCAGTAAAACGATAGAACAACTATACCGAAGTTATTTCAAAAAACGAACACGGCAACGTCGCGTTTCATAGACAATACATAAAACATGAGGTTGTGTCTATGATTGTGAATACAAATTACAACTGTCACATCAGACATGTCTTTAAACCATCGTTACAATTTAAATTATTCTTTACTTGTGTTAACTTTTGTTGAATTTCCTTCTATTTCCAGTTATAAAAAAGCAAGGGATGCTGAAAAGGCGCATGGCATGAAAACGTCATTAAAAAAGCAGGAAAAAATAACGGTTCATTTAAAATTTCCCAATACAGTTTTGGAAAAATATCACATTTTCCTTAGAAATATTTTACCAATAATTTCAAACATTCTACCATTTAATTTCAAAAATATCATAAGTATAACTTTTGGTGCAACTTTACACAATAAATTAAATAATATTTCTTCGAATATTAAAATAATTATAAACACAATCGATTTATAAAAATTGAAATACCGTTAGATGTCAAAATGTCAGAATGTTTTAGGTTATACCGAAGTTAAACTTAGGTCAAGTTCAAAATAATGTTTGACAGATGAAGTTATGACGAGCTTGTTGTATACCGAGTTTATTAGTAGAGTTTTCATATATTTTTTCTTTATGCAAACTTTCTATTTAAAAATTATTGGTAAGAATGCATGTCTATATTACTATACTTTTGAGATCACAACATCTGCTCCAAAATCTTAAGGATTTGGTTCGTAATAGTCCTCCTTTTACATGAAGCTTCCCATCTGCAGTGAATGGAAACATTATCACTTCATTTCATGTTAAAGTCCCTTGATCTCTGCTTGAGAATGCTAAAGCTACGGTATTCATTAAGCATCTTCATATGTGGTCTTTATTTTACCTGAAGAGAAAGAAATATTGAAAGCGGCCCCGCTGCGATGTGAAAGACCTCTAATATCTTTCACAAGCAAAGAGTACGTTATGTCGGCTTATAAAATCTGAATGGAACATCCGAGAGTCTGTAGCCAATCGGAAACTCCATTACGATTTATAAGCCTTTGAATGCGTATATACGTACGTATTTACGTACAGATGACTTTGATGTGTATTGTACGTACTTACGTACAGATGACTCCGATGTGTATTATACTTGTCGTTTCTTTTGAAAAGACCCTTTTCGCCTTGCTTTCATAGATCGCCTCCTGGATACTTTCATCATTTTGATGAAAGTATCCAGGCTAGGTATTAGGCAAAATTGACAGAGCAAATTAAACTAATAGCGCCATCTATTAGAATACTCACGCAACTACCTTACCGGATGTGTCATTTATTTTAGACATTCCTCTCAACTAAAAAAAATTAAAAACTCTGACAAATTCTACTTTGCTTTTCTTGTCCGATAGAGGTATCTTTTGATTTTTTTACTTTAGCTCCACGACACGTTACTAAAAAGCTACTAAAACATGTGCGTTTGAAGTGAAACTTCTTTGTTGTGAATTATTTATTTATGAGGCACTGTAGTAAAATGCAGTGTTTTTAAAATGTCATTAAATACGCCCTAAAGCCGAGTTGACACCACAAGACCTGATTCCCAGACTTGACTCCTATTGTTAGCAGAATCGACTCTTATTTTTACTAGACTTAACTCTTATTGTTATCAGACTTAGCACCTATAGTTACCAGATTTTACTACTATTTTTACCAGACTATATTTCTAGTGTTACTAGATTTGACTCCTATTGTTACTAGTCTTGTCCCCTATTGATGCCAGATTTAAGTCCTATTATTACCAGACTTGACTCCTATTGTTACTAGACTAGACTCTTATCGTTACCAAACTCGACTCTTGTTTTTATCAGATTATATTTCTAGTGTAACTAGATTTGACTCTTATTATTACTAGTCTCGACTCCAATTGATATCAGATTTGAGTCCTATTGTCACCAAAGTTGACTTCTACTGTTACTAGACTAAATTTATATTATTCTATAAAAAGTTTTCGAATTATTTTGATGCAGCAATGTTGTTTTCAGTGTTTCATGCAGCAATGTTATTTTCAGTGCTTCATGCAGCAATGCTGTTTTCAGTGTTTCATGCAGCAATGTTGTTTTCAGTGCTTCATGCAGCAATGTTGTTTTCAGTGTTTCATGCAGCAATGTTGTTTTCAGTGTTTCATGCAGCAATGTTGTTTTCAGTGTTTCATGCAGCAATGTTGTTTTCAGTGTTTCATGCAGCAATGTTGTTTTCAGTGTTTCATGCAGCAATGTTGCTTTCAGTGTTTCATGCAGCAATGTTGTTTTCAGTGCTTCATGCAGCAATGTTGTTTTCAGTGTTTCATGCAGCAATGTTGTTTTCAGTGTTTCATGCAGCAATGTTGTTTTCAGTGCTTAATGCAGCAATGTTGTTTTCAGTGTTTCATGCAGCAATGTTGTTTTCAGTGTTTCATGCAGCAATGTTGTTTTCAGTGCTTCATGCAGCAATGTTGTTTTCAGTGCTTCATGCAGCAATGTTGTTTTCAGTGTTTCATACAGCAATGTTGTTTTCAGTGTTTCGTATTAAAACTGGAAAACGGGCACTAAGGAAATCAACTCAGTGCCTATCATTAATTAAACACACATTCGTGTGATACGCAAAATAATAATTGTTATTAAATCATGTAAACTTTTTTCATGCAGCAGTGCTGTTTTCAGTGTTTCATGCAGCAATGTTGTTTTCAGTGCTTCATGCAGCAATGTTGTTTTCAGTGTTTCATGCAGCAATGTTGTTTTCAGTGTTTCGTATTAAAACTGGAAAACGGGCACTAAGGAAATCAACTTAGTGCCTATCATTAATTAAACACACATTCGTGTGATACGCAAAATAATAATTGATATTGAATCATGTAATTTTTTTTCACCTGATCTTGCGAATAAATACGAAGGAAATTTAGAATAAATATATAAAACTTAATATGATTTCAGAATATCATCATCTATGATCCACTGTTTATATTTTCAATATTAATTTCAAAGAATGTCCTAGAAGGTATTAGAGAAATACTTACATAAATTGACCAACAGATGGAGTTAGAATACAATTACATACCAATGAAATTTTCAGCAGTTCACCTATACATAATTTCACTTCGAAAATATGAACTGTAAAAAAAACTAAAATATCGGCTTTAGTACCATTTTGGTCATCATTATCACCAGCTGGAAGACGTCCACTGCTGAACATAAGCCTTCCCTATAAGTTTCCACAAAAATTGATCCCATGCCGCTTGCATCCAACGGCTTCCCGCTTGGCCATTACCAGGTCATGTCTCCACCGTCTTCCAGTACATGATCGCAGTTTGTGAATCTCCCTTTCCCGACGGTTCTGCACGTGATACGGGTTGCCCATTAACATTTCATTAACATTAGTTCTAGGTTTCTGAGCTATGATCTCCTCATTATGGATCCTATTTCGTAGAGGAATCCTGAATATGTCACTTTGCGTAGGCAACTCAGTGAAGTAGGAATCTTTTACGAGGCCAGTAGAAAGGAGTCACGTCTCTCTTTCGCATGTCATCATTAACACTGATTAAAGATTTCGTCTTTAAACACTGGGGTACTTAGGGTGAGAAGATATGGCCAAGTTTCCTGAATATAGCCCAGCCCAGTTGGATTCTCGCGTTACCTCTTTCTCAATGTAGGATTTATCTGATTGGACAGTTTGTTCTAGGTATACATAATGACCATCAACTTCATGAGTAGCATCTCCAACATACACCAGTATATATACGACATATGGTTTAATAATTTTATTACTGATACTAAAGCCACTAGAGCATTAATACAGAAACACATTCCACAATACTACTCAACAGGACAATTTTATCGAATAAAAAAATTGCATTGTAAAAGTACGTTGAAAGATGATGACCAGTCAGTAAACCACGACTTCATCATCAAAAAATTATTGCAACCATTTCTAACCACTTTTCTCTTTTCTACGCAGCTGGATCGCGACTTGATACTTATACCCAAGTCCATGTCGCCGGACCGCATTATCCAAAACCTAGACGTCTTCGATTTTCATCTATCCAAGGAAGAGACTGATGTCCTGGAAGCCTTCAATCGCGACTACCGCTACTCAAACCCCATCTTCTGGCAGCATCATCCTCATTACCCCTTTGAACGTGACGAATCATCCACGACCGCCATCCCCAATTTTAAATAATTAAATAAATATATAATTATTTAATAATTCAATGTTTATTACCAGAGTATATAAATGTAATTCTTCGTTATAAAACAAACTGTTTACTGATGAACCATAGTCATGTAATGATCTATACTGGATAAATACACATTGCATAATTATGTAAAATGTATATTCAATAAACATTTAATACATAATATAACACGAATTATGTATATTTTTACTTAATCTGACCCAAGCAGCGTTTATATTAATTAAATTTTTAATAAATTAAAAAAAACATCATCAAACACCAACTAAATTCCACCGAAATTAAAAAAAAGATTTTTTCATGGTTTTTAGCAACGTCATAGTTCACTGTCATTTCATGGTTTATTAGTACCGTCATTTTATGCTTTATTAGCACCGTCATTTCATGGTTTATTAGTACCGTCATTTTATGCTTTATTAGCACCGTCATTTTATGCTTAATAAGCACCGTCATTTCATGGTTTATTAGCACCGTCATTTTATGCTTTATTAGCACCGTCATTTCATGGTTTATTAGCACCGTCATTTTATGCTTTATAAGCACCATCATTTCATGGTTTATTAGCATCGTCATTTTATGGTTTATTAGCACAGTCATTTTATGCTTTATAAGCACCATCATTTCATGGTTTATTAGCATCGTCATTTCATGGTTTATTAGCCCCGCAATTGCATGGTTCATTAGCACCGTCATTTCATGGTTTATTAGCACCATCATTTCATGGTTTAGTAGCACCGTCTAGCAACTGGAGTCTTGGAAAACCTGAACAATTATAGATACTAACACGTGATTAGACCTTTCAATCAAAACACAGTTTTGGCTAACTTACATCAACAGTTACATAAGCTACAAAAAACCATGAAACCCAACTTTATGTGTACTCTGATACCTATTTAGTCGGTTTTCAATTGATTCCAGTACAAGGACAAACAACTGGCCAATTGCGAGTTTGACTCACTAAGGGTTCCGTAGCAGCAAACGATATTAACTTATAAGTTTGTATTTCTCAGACACTAGGAAAAACAAAGTTATTGCGGTCGGTATCAAAAATATTACATATCTCAAAAACTACCCTACGTATCTCATTTAAACTAATTTTCGTTGAAAGTTTATTTTAAGTTCTAGTACCTTCATTCTTTTCAGAATTTTGCACACATTATCTGAAAAATTAAAGGGCCGTGGACACACTTTTCAAGATTTTAGAAGCGCATACCTCACCATGACTTAAATAAAAAAGTTATTTTAGAACTTCTATATCATTGTTAAGACCTATCTAACGATACTCCACATGCCTATTCATCCCTCCGTTACATGTATGGAATGTCACCCTTAATATTATTTTTAAGGGTGACATTCCTTTTTTAAGGGCTAATTCCGTTATTTCATTGTATAGGGTTCATGGAAGACACCCAACATTCCAATTTCACCTATGTAGTACCAAGTCTTCGACTAAAATGGCTGTGACATACGAACACGACAAAATTACGGAATTACGGAGTACGGAACCCTAAAAATATACTATCAAAGAAACAAAAAGGAATATTCCAAAAAGCTCGATAATGCAATTATAAAACCCCAATTAAATCCGTCCCAGTTTTACGTGATGCGTAATCAAAACAGCTAACAGATAAGACAGACAAACGTTCCAAAAAACATAGCAATATATTCTACAGCACTTCTACTGGATAGATTATTATTTATCCAGGAAGGCTCTTATGTAAAGATTAGCAATACTTACAAAGGTATTTTAATATTCCTGGAACAATAACGAAGACGAAGCGCTACGTGTGGCGAACGACGGGAGCGAAACTGGGAACGGAAGTCATTTTGTCATAGAGATGCTCCAATTCAGTCGCCAATCATGCAAGTTCTGAACATCATAATTTCTACGCGAGCGTTAGGTGGCTTAAATCTACATAACCATGATCTATTTTTGTAAACATTCAAAGCAATCCGCTTAATAAAAATAAAATATTTATTAAATATATTTACAATAATTTTGAGCTTTCAACACAATTAATTTTATTCCTGGGCCCAAAGACTCCTTACAAGACAAGTATACTCATTTCTTTGGCAGAAGAAACGTGCCGGTGAACCTGTTTACCTAATCCTTAATTCATTTTATGTTTTTGAGTTTACTTACCACAAATAAAAACTTAGATAACTGTCAAAGTTACGATGCACTTGTTCCAAAGCGACTGTTAAAATGCATGGAATTATTGTAATTTTTATGTTATAACCAAATACGTGATAGGGTGCATAAAAAAGAAATCCACACTTTGAGGATAATTATAAGCTATCATCACGTTATTACTCGTAGGGGCAGAGCAATGGTGTAATGGAAAATTGGTATTTGCTATGTTTGTTTCTTCGGCATAATCTCTGGAACCACACGTCCGATTTAAAAAAATATTTTTGTACTAGAGAGCCTATACTTCGAGGAAGACTACAGACTCTCATCGCACTGCTACTCGTAGGGTTAGAGCTGTGATGTAGCGGAAAAGTTTTTGTTTGCTTTGTTAGTTTCTTCAGGCTAATCTCGGAAACCACACGTCCGATTTAAAAAAATCTTCATGTGTTAAAAAGCTAATACTTGGAGGAAGATTACAAACTATATTCACGCTACTATTCATAGAGTTAGGTTAGGTTATGTTAGGTTAAGCTAGATTAGGTTATTTTGTTTCTTCAGAATAATCTCTGGAACAACACGTCTGATTTAAATAAAAAAATTTGTGTTAAAGAGCATATACTTCGAGGAAGATTACAGACTACCATCACGCTACTACTCGAAGGATTAGAACTGTGATATAGCAAAAAACTTCTTGTTTGCTTTGTTTGTTTCTTCGGGCTAATCTCTGAAACCACACGTCTGATTTAAAAAATTATTTTTATATTAGAGACACTATACTTAGAGAAAGATTACAGACTAACGGCTATCATCACACCACTACTCGAAGGATTAGAACTGTGATGTAGCGGAAAAGTTTTTGTTTGCTTTATTTGTTTCTTCGGGCTAATCTCTGGAACCACACGTCCAATTTAAATAATTCTTTTTGTGTTAGAAAGCACATACTTTGAAAAAGATTACAAGCTATCATCACGTTACTCCCCGTGGGAGCAGAGCAGTTATATAGAGAAAATAAAATTATTTACCATGTTTGTTCCTGCGGGCTAATCTCTGGAACCACATGGCCAATTTAAATAATTCTTTTTGTGTTAGAAAGCACATACTTTGAGAAAAGATTACAAGCTATCATCACGTTACTCCCCGTGGGAGTAGAGCAGTGATATAGAGAAAATAAAATATTTACCATGTTTGTTCCTTCGGGCTAATCTCTGGAAACACATGGCCAATTTAAATAATTCTTTTTGTGTTAGGAAGCACATACTTTGAAAAAAGATTACAAGCTATCATCACGTTACTCCCCGTGGGAGTAGAGCAGTGATATAGAGAAAATAAAATATTTACCATGTTTGTTCCTTCGGGCTAATCTCTGGAACCAAACGGCCAATTGAAATAATTCTTTTTGTGTTAGAAAGCACATACTTTGAAAAAGATTACAAGCTATCACCACGTTACTCCCCGTGGGAGCAGAGCAGTGATATGGCGGAAATAAAATTATTTACCATGTTTGTTCCTTCGGGCTAATCTCTGGACCACATGGCCAATTTAAATAATTCTTTTTGTGTTAAAAAGTACAAAAAGTTAGAAAGTAGAAAGTACTTTAAGAAAGATTACAAGCTATCATCACGTTACTACATGTAGGGGCAGAGCAGTGATATGGCGGAAATAAAATTATTACCATGTTTGTTCCTTCGGACTAATCTCTGGAACCACACGTCCGATTTAAACAAATCTAATTGTGTTAGAGATCCCATACCTAGAGAAACATTACAGATATAACGCTATAACTCATAGAAAAAGAGCAGAGATTATAAATGTAACAGAATTTGGAGAACACTGATTAAACGTTGCAACGTCAAGAGAGAGAGGGAGAGAAAGATATTGTCTTATTTATTAATTGACTATAACGAGTATTACCACCCATATATACCCCCGATCCCGATGATCGATGTCGTTTGGCGAACGGAACGAATGCCTTTAGTGACTTCACTCCCAATGTTTTACGAAATTCATGATGTAATTTACGTCATATGTTCATAAATCTGATATCTGAATAAATTGAATTATACGACCTTAGTATTATTAAGCATGAGAATAAAGAAACATTGTAAAACAAGCATTTTTCTCTTAAAATCTATGAGACCGTGAACGAGCATTTCGTGAGACTTAACTCCCAATGTTTTAAGAAATTGATGATGTATCTTACGTCATATGTTCATAAATCTGATTCCTGAATAAACTGAATTAAACGAGCTTAGTATTATTAAGCATGAGAATAAAGAAAAATTGTAAAACAAGTATTTTTCTCTTAAAAGCTATGAGACCGTGAACGAGCATTTCGTGAGACTTAACTCCTAATGTTTTACGAAATTTATGATGTAATTTACGTCATATGTTCATAAATCTGATTCCTGAATAAACTGAATTAAACGACCTTAGTATTATTAAGCATGAGAATAAAGAAAAATTGTAAAACAAGTATTTTTCTCTTAAAAGCTGTGAGACAGTGAACGAGCATTTCGTGATACTTAACTCCCAATGTTTTATGATATTCATGATGTAATTTACGTCATTTGTTTATAAATCTGATTCCTGAATAAACTAAATTAAACGAGCTTAGTATTATTAAGCATGAGAATAAAGAAAAATTGTAAAACAAGTATTTTTCTCTTAAAAGCTATGAGACCGTGAACGAGCATTTCGTGAGACTTAACTCCCAATGTTTTATGAAATTCGTAATGTAATTTACGTCATATTTTCATAAATCTGATTCCTGAATAAACTGAATTAAACGAGCTTAGTATTATTAAGCATGAGAATAAAGAAAAATTGTAATTCCTGAATTAACTGGATGAATGTTTTATGAAATTTATGACGTAATTTATGTCATATTTTCATAAAACTGACTCCTGAATAATCTGAATTAAAAGTCCTTGGTATTATTAAGCATAAGAATAAAAAAAATATTTTTCCGATAAATATTGTTATGCAATAATAATACGATTAAAATCATTGCGCAATTACGATTAAAATCATTACGCAGGAATACTAGATTCTTGCGCAATCATTTTAATCGCAATGGAGAATTTTACCATAAAAAATATTATCAATAACAACATAAACTCCAATCGATGATAAGGATGCAAACCTGATAAGATATTGTGAAAAACTTTGGGACGATAGGGTACATTGTAACAGCTAAATTTCTTACCATTCCAAATGTCACTAAATATATGAATAAAACCTGTTGATTACGAGCAAATTACAATGATTTCTTAAAAACTTATGCTAGTAAAATTAAACATTTAGGGGTAAACTCGGGGGTAGTCAAACTATTACAAATATTAGGGGTAATCATACTATTACAAATATTAATATTAGAAACTACATGTCCTTAATCTGTAATTTTTTTTCACATTTTTTAAAATAGGTTAGAGCAACGCACTAGAAAACATTTTGGAGACTCATCAAAATTAGATAAGAATCCCCAAAGAGTATTGCAGTGTGAAAAAAGGGCATGCCAAAAATGTTGCTATAATTTTTCGATCGCATTTTAAAAGACTTCACCCAATAATATACAATTTGTTGGGATCCCTGAACAAAAGTTTCACTTCCAAATGGTCTTAAATTGAAGGAGCTATAACGCTGTGACATGTCGATTGACGTGAGGAAATCTCAAGGGTCCTCTTGGCAATGGTACGAAATCCTAAAAAAGGCTTTAGAGAAGTTCGAAAAGAAAATACAGTTTACATTTTAAAGCTACGAACAAAATGATTTTAAATTTTCTGGAAAACAAACACAGAAAATATCACCAGAGTTTCTAATATCAATAGTCAAGCTAAAACACCGTGATCTATGATGTTAATGAATTTTCCGAGCACAATTTTGACATATTTTTCCACGAAGGTAAAAAGCCTGGCACGTATTGACCATCCGTTACGAATTATAAACGCGAATATTTACAAAAATATTTCTTTCATTTCATAGAATTTTATTTTATAAATCACCAAAATATAAAATAGACGTGAGGTATCATGTAACACCCGACCGAAGGAAAGTTTCTTACGCATCGCATATAAAATTAAATTTTTCATTAATATACTATATTATATAGGCGGTAATAAAAAACAGACATTTATATGCGTCGGCGCATATATATATATATATATATATATATATATATATATATATATATATATATATATATATATATATATATATATATATATATTTATATATATATATATATATATATTTATATATATATATATATATATATATAAAAGGAATTTAGTATAACTACAGATTATTCAACAAAAATGCGATATCCAATAAATTTGTCCTTATTAACATATGAAATGCTAAGTTCATGTAAATACTTCCTTTCTCAGAAAAAAAAAACTTCCAATCTCTACTGTTTCTGTGACTGAGGCATAGAAATTTTCCCACGATTTCTTGCTATCTAAAGTGACAATTTTCAGACAGGTCGATCAATCTATTCGTGAGCTTTACGTGGCATAAATTGAAATCATTCTCAAAATGTACTTGCCTATCCCGTGGTTAGCGCGCGTATCACTTTCGCCATATCATAAGTATAATATCCATCGTACCAAAAACATAATTCATGTTAAAACCGACTATCACTTTTAGAGACACCCAACACTTGCGCTTTTTAGCATACCACAGAACAGAATATTTTTAGAATATTCCATATTTGCATCAAAAGGTATTATAACTATAATTTATATAACCCAGTAATATTAACGATTAAACCATGTCCAAGACGACAAGGGTTCGAAATACATTCAAACCAAAAAATCCTGTCAAGTACGAGTAGAAATCGCATTACAAGGGTCCTGTGTACATTTAGGATCCCGTATACATTTGGGGACAATAAACATTTATTTTAAAAGGTTATTTAGTATTTCTTTGTAGTATTTCTAATAAATTATTTAAATATATTAATTTTTCACAACGTAAATATATTGCCTAATTTATATTTAACAGGCATAAAAACATTTTATATTTATATAATATTATTTTTCATCATGTAAATATTTAAATATATAACCTAGTATATCTCTCATAAACATAAAAAATATACATATTAAAATACAAAGTTATATTTACAAATTTTTGTTATAGTTGATTTAAATCACTTCTGTAAAATTTCTAGGAACTTTTACAGACCAAAATATAGGCCATAAATTGGTTGATTATTGCACGTAAGCTGATAGTCTACATAAATGTAATAATTTGCCTTTTAATTTCGAATATATATATATATATATATATATATATATATATATATATATGTATATATATATATATATATATATATCTTCTTTTCAACATAGCTCTTGAGAAGATTATTAGAGATTCAAAAATGAACACAAGAGGCACGATCTTCTCTAAATCTGTACAAATTATTGCATACGTGGATGACATTGACATTATTGCTAGAACTCAAAAAGACCTCAAACAGGCATTTTTAGTACTAGAGAGGCCAAACAAATTTACCTCTCAATAAACCAGACCAAAACCAAAGACATGCACTTTATGACCAACTCTAACTCCTCCACGCATTTTAAAATTGGTCATTACAAATTTGAAATAGTGAATTCCTTCATCTACCTTGGATCTGATATCAACACCGACAACGATTTGGCTCCAGAACTGAGGAGACGAACAACTGCAACCAACAGATACTTTCATGGACTAAAAAGATTTCTGAAATCCAATAATATCAGAAGAGGCACTAAACTACTGTTGTATAAAAGCTTAATCAGTTCAGTAGTTACATATGCATCTGAAACATGGACATTGTCCCAAACTGGTGACAAACCCTTACACTTTTTGAACGAAAAATCCTCAGATCCATATTTGGTGCGTTCTTTCACAATGGGTTTTGGAGAAGGAGATATAATACTTTATCGCTTATTTGAAGAAATAATACAATAAAATTTATAAAAATTCAACGAATGAAGTGGGCCGGCCATATAATTAGAATGAAGGAAGATAGAACGACAAAACTAATTTTTCTGGCCAAACCAAATGGCTCAAGAGGAAGAGGAAGAACCAAATTAAGATGGGGGGACTGCCTACAAAGTGTTTTCGACGCTCTCAACACATTAAACTGGAAAACCGTGGCGCCCTGGAGGAGGGCTTGAGACAGTCTCCTTGCCGTATTGGCGGTAGGCAGAAAAAACTTTTCTTCAAAATATTTTATTCCAAAAAGTTATAGGCGTCATAAATATGTGTAGCATTTCATATGTATGTGTTCCATTAAGTTTTAGAATATATCTGCAATTAAAATGACTGCAATATAACGGACAGACAGACAGGTATAAAGCTTTCTAATTTGATTATGGAACTCTAAAAACAATCTAGCCATTCGGGGTTGACGCAGAATAGAAGCTTTCATAAATTCGCATTGAAGAGTGGCGGTATTGTCTATTCTGACTGCCGTTTGATTAAGTACCAAAAAAAGTATACTCTCAATCCTATGTAGCTCACCTTCAATACACGACCTTGAGACTTAATAACTTCTCAAGGTTGCAAGCCAAGTAATACTCACCAACCAGCCTAATCCAGATTCGCAAGTTATATGTTTCGCAAGTTATACGTAAAAACCTCACTAATTCAAATACAGTTTTATTACATATTTGCTAATTTATCAGAACAAATTATCACACATCAACTGTCATCTAAACAGCTAGTGTTTCTTGAAGTGCCCGTATACTTTCACAAATAATGCACAAATTTTACATATATTTCACCAACTGTGTGTTTTATACTCCAAACATTTCTTTCGATAATATATTTCGTTTTTTAAACCTTTGTTTTGTGTTAATTTGCTTAGCGGTTTAGCCCTAGGCTACAAGTTGGGCAAGGTTTTATTGAAAAAAATAAATAAATATATAAATATTGCTTCCATGATAGTATAACACAAATCAAAAGTAAAAAGGGCAACAACAAATAGCATAATTAAATTTATTTTATTTCAAAGACGGCTAGTGCACGCCAAGCCTAAAATGGTATGTTGCATCTTAAATTGCACTATATCTTTTATTAACCTGCTCACACTTGCCAGTTGCTTGTCGACCGTTGAACGGAGCACTCGCACGTTTATTTATCAATTTAACTTCAAAATTTAATCATTAAGTTAATCATTATATAAAAGTAAACAGTTTACTATATACGTGTGCATGTTAACTTACAACGATGGCAAGTGAGAAGGTAAGTTTATATATTTTTAATTATCGTTAAAATGTGTTTATTTTATAAAGTTTTTTGGAGATGCAGAGAAGTGGTGCCACAGATCAAATGGCAAAAATCGATCATTACTTATAAAATTATAAATAATATTTGTCAACAATATTGTCTTGTCACTATGGAATTAGATTCAAAAGGTGTTTCAATGTGATTTATGCACATATTTATTCGTCCGATTGTTCAGTGCATTTTGATTACGTATTTTTAACCCAAACATCTTCTGGGGATGTACCCTAGTACCATATCTGGAAACTCTTCCATGCAGAACTGTCCCCATTCCGTCGTAATTGCAATTTAGCTTCTCAGTCAATTGAGGAGTAGTCATTATCAGATTATTCTTCAATTAGGAGTCATAATCGTTGCACATCCTAATTGATTAGGGAGTTCTGAATGGAGTTAGTTCGTAAAATCATAGTTCTCGTTCTTGAACTTCTTGAACAAAATTTTGCTACCCTTCTGGGATATCGTTGACTATATCGCATTTTTATAGCGATCTTCGCATCGTGGACCAGGCCAACCAAGGAAGTAAAAAATTCCACAGTTGATGACGATTTAAATTCACAAAATCACTTGACGGCTTGGCGCTAACTTTCATTAACCCAACGTACTTCGGCCTTTTATACCGTACAATAAATTATTCCAGAACTTTTGACAACCTCTCTTGAAAATTCTCGAAGTCGTAGCTAAAAATTCATCAGCGAATCCAATAAAAAAATATACCAGCTAATTTTTCGAAAAATACCCTCTCTAACTCGACTTCGATAGTTGTACCAATCGAAATCAAAAATTAAATCTGCCAAAAAGGTTATACTGAGTTTACTTGATTGCGGAGATGTGCGTTGTGTGGATCTCATTTGGAGAATCCATTTAAGATGTTAGCAATTCACCTACCTATTTACTCCTTCGAGCTTGGAAAATGTTATTATTTTTTGAGTGCAAGTCGCGACTCAATTGTACGGAGGTATATGGTAGGCGCAAATTATATATTATCTGATTTTCTATAATGTTCTATACACTCCTCAACAATTCGGAGGAGATCGACGAAAATTGACCTGGCGTTACAGAAGAGAATATAATTTTTATAAATCTGGTATTCATCAGAATATAAAAAATGACCAAAATACAATTTGTAACCATAATATAAAACATAAAAACATAATACAAAATTTTCTAGAAACGATTACAAAAAATAACCAATATAATTACGATTTATTACCCAAATTAATCAAAAATAAACATTTAACAGACATTGACATTCTTTCCGTGCTGTCAAAGTGGCTGTCTTTGTCACTAGGTTCAAAGTTTATTTTTGGAGTTTACTTCTTAAGAACCGATTTTCATATATAGCGCCCGGTATGATGTTTTATGAGGAGTAAAATCAGAAGTTCAGAGCGCACGAAGTTCAGAGCGTTAAAAAAAGTGTAACCGTTAGGTTCTGATCGTATGAAGTTCAGAGCGATAAAACAAGTGTAACCGTTGTGTGGCCTCTCTGCGTAACATTTCTGCTCATCTTTAGAGTGAGATATCAATATGTTTATTTGGCATTTTCTTATGGCGTAATCGCAATGACGGAGTGCGACACACATAGTTTACTATCGTTCGCTTATATCGAGATGTAATAATTAAATGTCATTATGTTTGAATAGTTGGTGTCTTCTATGCTTCAAAAATAAAAAGTCTGTTTTAATTTTAACTTCTTAGTCTTACGTTACTAAATTTTTTTTTTATAATTTTGTTGTATAAATTCGATCTTGTTCATTTGTGTTTTACTTGAAAATAATTATATTGTCTGCATTTGTTTATTTAAAGAATTTTCCATTTACATTTAGTGATATTGATATTTATATTTATATACAGCGTTACCTATTTTATACATTCCAAGACAATCTTACTTAAGGAGTAAAATCCAGTCGCGCGTTGGAGCTGACAAACACAATTTTTTTTCAACAAGGGTTGTCGGGCATTCGAATTTCCTGAATCAATATGTTACATTAAAGGAAGATACAAAGTGACAAAATCTACACTTTGTTTTGTTTTGCCGATTCAAAGAAGTTCTATTATGAAAAATAACCAGACTTTTCGTAAGAAAACACAATTTTTTCATTTGTCCGATTAGCGACTCAAATAAAACTTTTCTGGGGCTTATTTTGTTACGTTTGAAGTGTTTAACTTTTTAAATTCTTCCAGTTCTAAATCTATGTCATTATAAATTTGTCATAATATCAACAACCTAGAAAAAGAAGAACTTTTGAAAACCTATATTACAACATTAAGTAATTTTCTTTCTTTCCAGATAACAGCACCGAAGCAAAAACTGAACGATGGTAACGAAATACCAGTTCTGGGTCTGGGCACATTCCTTGGAGTGAAACCTGTAAATATTTGTATGCATAAAACACACACACATACACAAGAAAGAAAGTTCCACACGTAAGCACTCATGCACGTAAACAAGTAAGCACGTACGCACGCATGCACGTACGCAAGTAAACACGTGTGCACGCATGCATGTAAGCAAGTAAGCACGTACGCACGCATGCACGGAGGCAAGTAAAGTAAACGCGTGTGCACGCATGCATGTAAGCAAGTAAGCACGTACGCACGCATGCACGGACGCATGCATGCACGGACGCAAGTAAGCACGTACGCATGCAAGCCATGGGAACATAACCTATTTTTCGTACCAGTAATATAACTGTTAATTTCGAAGTTATTTAACACACCTGTACATTTACACAATACATACACATTTTTAATAATATTTTTTGACTCCGACTGCGCTCGTGAAGTATGTACCTTTGATTGCGTGGCGCACTGCGGGGATCCGGGTTCGATTCCCGGCCGCTCATTGAGCGGGGCTGGACTGGTGGTTGGCTGTAAGAGATTGCTTTTGTAGCAATAAATTCGCCATATGTATAAATTAGATACATTAAGTAATGAAGTGGGTTAATTTTACACCACGTTAAAAAACCTCTTCGTAGACTACGTTCCTAACTCTTATTGGGAAGCGCCAATAAGACTGGACTACTGGCATTGTTTCATGGTTTACTTTAACAATTTTCCAGTTTTTTCTCGAACTTTGAAATACATAACCATATATATCTATAAGTGTATAACTATATATCGAATTAGTATTATTACATAACTTGCATCTCTTTCTAAGATTATCGGATTACTAAACTGATTAATGTATTAATATTTAAACTTGGAACAGAAAATCAAATTTTTATCACAAAGTTATTTATTTATTATAATTTTTTGTATGTTTCTACTACGTTTATACGATAAGATAGATCAATCAATAATAGCGGGTTTGATTCTTATATCAGACAGATATTTGTTTCGAGTTTAAATCTGCCTTGTCCCTGTGATAACAGAGTACCGACAAAATAAAATAACATTTTTAAAGTGAAACTTCTTTAGAATCGTTGTGATTTGAAACTTGATGAAACGAAAATGCGTCATGACAAAGAAACAAGTTAAGCTTCTTTAGAATCGTCCTGATTTGAAACTTGATGAAACGAAAATGCGTCACGACAAAGAAACAAGTGAAGCTTCTTTAGAATCGTTGTGATTTGAAACTTGATGAAACGAAAATGCGTCACGACAAAGAAACAAGTTAAGCTTCTTTAGAATCGTCCTGATTTGAAACTATATGAAACGAAAATGCGTCACGACAAAGAAACAAGTGAAGCTTCTTTAGAATCGTTCTGATTTGAAACTATATGAAACGAAAATGCGTCACGACAAAGAAACAAGTTAAGCTTCTTTAGAATCGTCCTGATTTGAAACTATATGAAACGAAAATGCGTCACGACAAAGAAACAAGTGAAGCTTCTTTAGAATCGTTGAATTTTGGGTCTCCTCTTTGTGCCATGCTTCGTAGTATTTCCCTCTCGTCTACTAAGCATTGTACATATGTGTGCGCCTGTATATTGCCGAGCTAAAGCGAGACAGCAAGCGTCGGTGTATATCTATATTGCACGCTGTCTAATATTTATTAAAACAGTGATTGACGCTGTATTTCAAAGACATATAGATCAAATTGAAACTAAAATATTTGTTTCCTATTTTAGTTATCATAAGCCTCTCGTGTCATTTGGTCAAAGTGAAAACATGGAGACTGACTAATATGTAATGTAATATATATTAAATAAAATGTAAAATAACTTTTAAACGTGATAAAAATATTACAAAGAAATAAACCTTACAATTATCCTACACCTATATTTATCTCATTCTCTGGTAGGTTACTTTTCCGAAGTTTCACTTCTACCGTTTGTGAATTGCACACACATACACACAATGTTTTTATAAACAATTTGACGTATTAAAATTAAATTTTAATACGTCAAATTGTTTATTATTTGTCATTTTTTTTATAAAAATTATTTGCTGCTGTTCAATTCAACATGGTGTATAAAATAATCTATACATATAATAAAATTGTAACAGAGTGAATTCTGTAGGTACATAGACAATATTTTAAAGAGTGGTTAATTTAGCGTATAGAATGATAAAAGAAACTAGAGAACCTGTTTTTAGAATTTCATCTGTCTGTCTATATGTTAATTTGTTCTTCAATCAGGCAAAATGTGATGCTCGAATTTTGATGAAATTTGGTTTGGCAATACTTTATACCCTCGAGCAACATATAGGATACTTTTTATCTAGATATTGCAAATATAAAAAATCACCATAACTTGGTCAATATTACGAAAGTGGTACTGCCAATGCCATCTATTATCGTTTTTAGTAAACTTTACCTTGTCATATTTTGTTCTCAAAATCCATAGAAACCAACTGGTTATTCCAAATTAATAACAACCTGCATGTATACACTATCTAAGAAACCTACGTAAAAATAAACACAATAATAAGAATAAACACCTAATAAAAGCAAATTGCAAATGTTTCATTTTATACTTAGAAATAACCAAAGAATCATCTAACTGTGCAGTCGAAAAGGCGTTTAAACACATCTTCAATATGTCAAAGAACACAATGCAAACAACATTCCCGTTTACAGGAAGGAGGCATGGTGGCGTGCGAAGAAGGCAAACTAGTAAAACTCATCGAGCTGGCCATAGATGCCGGCTATAGGCACTTCGACACGGCTGCCGCATACCAGACCGAGGGAGAAGTGGGCAAGGGTGTGCGCAGCAAGATAGCCGATGGCACCATAAAGAGGGAGGATATCTTCATCACGACTAAGGTGAGAATGACGGAAGTGAAATAGATGTAAAAAATAATTTCCACTAACGAATAAAGAACGAATGACACAAAAAAAATGCTTGGTGAAGTGGTTCATCCATAAAACATTTCACGCCAAAAGAAAACCAGCAAAATCCATAAGTGTTAGGCCCAAGTGTTATAAAAATAAAAAAACTGGAAAGAGTAGAACTCGCATTGCGAGTGTTCCGTATACCTTTAGGCACTTACATACATTTTAGGGTAGCATTTCTGTCAAACAAACATTGCACTACGTAAATATAATGCCTAGAATATCTTTCATATGAGTAAAAACACAGTGCATACGATTGATTATGTAACAAAATAATATATTACAAGTCAAACATCGACAATGTACTAGATTTCCTGGATTTTCGCTAGCTAAGCCAGGCGAGTTTTTTCTTTAAGAAATAGCTGAGCCTATTTGGTGCAAATATTTTTGACCTGTGCTTAGCAAATCAGCATTTACATCCGGCAATTCTGTATTTACGGCTTCAAAATCTACCACTTTATGTTCTAGTCATTTTTTCCAATGCTTCCTGAAAAACTAGTAGGGTATGTTGTGGTACCATTACTCATCCAGAAATCCAGCTGGATCCAGTACTTTTTTGCGGACTGCTGTTTCATTTCGCAAAAAAGAAAGCTCAAAAAGAAGTAGACCTGACAGAAATAGACGAAAGTGACTAATATTGTAACGAAGACACCGACACCAATGAAGGTTTAGAGGTAGCAATAAAACCAACACCGCTGCTGAACCTGAAGTGATTCCGCGATATAGCAAAGTGATTAAAAAGGGCGAAAAATTGTTAAAACTTTTAAAAAATCATCTACTAAAGATGACATGTTTTTACAAAAATTTGTGAAGGAACGAAGTGGAAAGAATTGAGTTTGATTCTTGATTGCCGCACTAGGTGGAACAGTTTGCTCAGCATGTTATAACGTGTCTACAGTCTAAAAGTTTGCATCGATAAAGCCTTAATAGACACTGATTCCGACACTAAATTCTCCGCTGACGAGTAGTCATTAATCTATTAGATGATAGCCAGGCTTTTACCGATCAAACTGGCCATAGAAACTCTCAGAAACCACTCAAAAACCCAGAAAATATTATTTTTAGTTTTCGATACCGAGACTAGACGTGAGCAATCTGCTTATATAACTTTCAAGTTAATAACATGAGACATCTCCGAGAAAACTAACCGTGACGTGTTTTAGTACGGAATTTTAAAAAAATCACTTTTTCTGTTTTTCAGCTCTGGAATGACAAGCACGCTCGCCATCAAGTAGTACCAGCCCTGAAGGAGTCACTGGAGAAACTCGGTCTAGATTATGTCGACCTCTACCTGATCCATTGCCCGATGGCATTCGCCGTAAGAATTTTCACATTCTTCAAAACCTGAAACTTTTCCGTAACGCGAGTTATTCCGGAAGTTAAAATTGTTTGCCTCTGATGAATTGTTAGCCACATTCTCTACTTTAAAAGTGATATTACCTAAGCTTTGCCTTCAAAACTATCTAAAACGATATATATTTTAAACATATTAGCAGGTTCTACGAGTGTACCCGCACTTAATTGCTTGTTGAGGTCTTTGGACCCACTATGGACCATCGATTAACATTAAATAATCACAAATATAGATAGAACATTCTAACAGTTACAATTTTTCCCAACTTCTCTTTATTTATTTCCTTTAAATCAATAACTAAAATAAATTCTACCTTTCTGTCTTTTCTGTCTATAACAAGAATTTCTGTCTATATAAAAGAGTAAATTTAACCCTAGTTTCCTGGTGGGATGGAATATTTGCTACCAAACTACGAAGCCAAAGTACTTCCTTCTTTCTTCATCTTTTTAAAATTCGTGTGTCACTATTTGATTATTTCCTTCCTTTGACAATTTTCGTTTTTTCTTTGCATATTCTTTTCCTATTTTTATACATTACGTCATCAGAATACGATTTAAATACACTAGCATTAAATGGTACCAGCATACTTCTGGCAAACGTATGATAGTAGCGACGTAACGCATGCGAGATGCATGGTGAAAACGGTCGCGTTGTGGGAAATTGGTCTTATAGTGCAATTGACTACCCGTTTGCTTAATTGTTAGGATTCCGTAGCCAAACCAGGAACCCTTATAATATCGCCATATCGTAATGCCATGTAGGGTTTCGATGGATAGACTCTTCAAATACATTGGGGATACATTTTTCGATACGAATCGATTACGAATCCTCAGCTAAACCACTATTTTTGAATACTTGAAAAGTATTCACAACAGTATCATACATAAAGAAACTAAAAGAAACACTATCGCAACTAAATAGGCTTTACTAATTCAGGACTGATAGTCGACCAACTTATGACATGTAATTGGATCTATAAAAAAGTTCATAGAAACTCTATTAAAATTGACTTCAATATCAAATTCAAAAATAACTTGGTGTTTTAAAATGTAAATTTATTATGCCTGTCAAATATATGCTAGACAATGTATTATTTACATTATAGAAAATTACTCTTTATAAATAGTTTAGGTTAGCCTAAAGCAATCAAAAAACTATGTTAAAAGTAAAAAAAACTGTGCCATAAGCAATAAAAAACTTTCAGATTAAAACTATAAGCAATAAGCAATAAAAAACTTTTCACTCAAACATTGAGATTCTTTCTTCTTAGTAAAAAAACGTAACCTTCCAGCCTGATAATGCAGTCTTGGACATAGATTACGTAGAAACCTGGCAAGGCATGGAGGAGGCCAAGAATTTGGGATTAGCCAAGTCTATTGGTCTGTCAAACTTCAACGAGCAACAAATCGAAAGGGTCATTGACAACGCTGAGATCAAACCAGCGGTTCTCCAAGTAGAGGTATAATATGAAATATATTTACGTATAATTTTTAAAAGTTTATTACTTTTTTTGCATAAAAAGTACTGAACCGATTTCTATTCAATCAAATTCATATGTTGTTATAAGGAAATATCTTTAATTTTAACCTTAAACGAAAAGAAATTAGCCTGAAGCAATAGATCCATTACGAGAAAAGGGTCAAGAATATGAGATAACGACATTACTCGATATCTCATATTCTTAACCCTTTTTGACTCGATATCTCATATTTTGACCCTTTTGAAAAGGATCAAGAATATGAGAATCGAAATTACGGTATATTAATTCAAGAGGAGTTCAAAACTTGGCGTAGAGATAAAAAAACTACGAGTATTTTGTGCCATTTACTGAAAATAGACTGGACAGGGTGAGAGATTAAAATAATTGGAGAGTTGAAGAATAGAAGATGCGATGAAGCATAATTTAAAGTTTTGGTTCCAAATAAAGAATTTTCGTACGAAAGCAAATAGGTATGATTTAATCGTTTCATCGGTGTAACGGTTGATGAAAGTGTTGATGGTAAACAAAGAAGCATAAATAAAGAATTATAGAAAAATACTTAATGGAAAATCTTATTAAAACCATTTTTATGCGGCGTAAACATAAACAATCAAACACACATACAAATAAACAAAGAAGAAATTTAAAAGCAATCATCTTTGCATCCGTTCATTCTCAATATGTTTCCAGGTAAATCTTAACTTGGCCCAGGACAGCCTCGTAACTTTCGCCCGCTCCAAGGGCATTGCGATAACGGCGTATACCCCGTTCGGCTCCATGCTACATTCCAGGGCTAAAGATAGTGCGCCACCGCCCAGAGTTGACGATCCGGCCCTCGTCGCCATCGCCAACAGACATGGGAAGACGACCGCCCAAGTCATCCTCAGACACTTGGTAAAGTATCTCATCATAGCCCCCTCAAAAATTTCCATATAAATAATTTTGAGTGTCAACAATATTAAGATATATGCGACTTAGAACATTTTAGCATCAGATATGCCAAATATTCCAGTTTCTACGGTCAAACGGTTTCTTAGAAAACATACGGACGGACACGTGAATGATCTTAGTAGGGTCCTTTTTTTGAAGTCAAACTTCTTTACGCACGCTTGACTTGGGGAGTAAGCTGGTAAATGCGTGACGAGAGCGTCACGAAAAGTGTGATCGGGCGAGGCGAACGGAAGTTGAGAGGGAGATATAAGTTATTGAAGACAGAAAGAGAGAGAGTTACGTTTCGTATATTACTGTAGAGACAAGAGAGAGAGGTGCGAGCACACATTTTCTTTCTCTCTTTCTCTCATAGCCAGTTATGTTTCGTATGTCTAAGACACAGTGCAAGCCTAATGTCTGTATCACACTGTAGGAGCAAGAGAGAGCAGTGCGCGCGCTCATTTTCTTTCTCTTTTCCTCTCATAGCCAGTGCATGAAATATATATATATATATATATATATATATATATATATAAATATATATATATGCGAGTTTGCTAGCGTTACGCGAACGGTGATTTTTTGATTATTCTGTAATTTCATTTCGTTCTTGAACAATTTTATAAATTATTATTTTGTTCAAAACATTAAATATTCTACGTTTAAAGTGAATAAAATTGTAAATTCATTTTTAAGTTCATATTTTATGGATTTGAAGTTTTACTTCAGTCGTGTGGTCTAAAGCACACTCGTTTTTTTTTCTTTCTGTGTATTGAATCCTAAAAAGGCTCCAAAATCTTTAATCAAAATAAGAGTAAAAAAATTCAGATAAAGGAATCAAAGGAGAAAAAAATAAACTTACTAATATAAGGGACAAATCTCCAGTTGTTGTACAAAACAAAACTCTTAAAACAGCAAAAAAAATTGATAAACACATCCTCCATAAGCGAGCGCCTCGGACGTTCTGAAACGGTCGACACGCAGCGCAGCGGCGAGTGGGATACAATTTAGCTAGCCTACGCCTACGTGCATGCGCCTGTCTGTCTGTATCACGTTTGATGTGCCACGCTTGGCTGTCTGTATCACGTTTGATGTGCCATGCTTGTCTGTCTGTATCACGTTTGATGTGCCACGCTTGTCTGTCTGTATCACGTTTGATGTGCCACGCTTGTCTGTCTGTATCACGTTTGATGTGCCACGCTTGGCTGTCTGTATCACGTTTGATGTGCCACACTTGTCTGTCTGTATCACGTTTGATGTGCCACGCTTGTCTGTCTGTATCACGTTTGATGTGCCACGCTTGGCTGTCTGTATCACGTTTGCTGTGCCACTCTTTATCTCCGTAAACACGACCATGCTGTATATAGTTATTCTTTAGGTCTCTCACAATCATCATCAACATCAGTGACTCGACAGTCCTCGGTGGATCCTGGCCTTCTCAAGCAGACTGTTCCAAGCCCTCCTTCTGGACACCACAGTTTTCCAATCTGTTATGTTGAGAGCGTCAAAAACACTTTGTAGGCAGTCCGCTTATCTTAATTTGGGTCTTCCTTTTCCTCTTGACCAAGTTGGTTTGACCAGAAAAATTTGTTTTGTAGTTCTATCTTCCTTCATTCTATTTACATGGCCGCCCCACTTCATAAGTTGAATTTTTATAAATTTTATTATATTTGCTTCTTTAAATAAGCGATAAAGTTCAGCATTTGTTCTCGTTCTCCAAAACCCATTGTCAGAGAACCCACCAAAGATGGATCTGAGGATTTTTCGTCCGAAAATTGCAAGGTTTTTTTCACCAGTTTGGGACAATGTCCACATTTCAGATGCATATGTAAGTACTGATCTGATAGGCTTTTACGACAAATTTTTCTCACAATATTTGCTTAAATTTGAACAATTCTGATATAAGTCGGAACATCACATCTAGAGATAACATGCAACTAGGTTAAAATTGTATTATACTAGCATAGCCTATTCACTGTTTACCAATGTACTCTGAAGGAAACAACGTATTCTGAAGGAAAATTCAAAAACTAAACTGCGATTTCAATAAAATGAAATTAACAATAAGAAAAAAATAAGACTTAGTTCTAGTACTACTTTTAACTCGTATGTTTGCAGTACATAAATTGAAAAAAAATTCTGTCAAATTTCAGACTTTGAATTGCTTTTTATCGTCGTGATGAAGTAGATATAAATAAGTTACGAGCGACTAATATTATGGAATTTTCTAAGCATAAACAATTATCCTTAATTTTTTTGTGAGTACATAATGACACTTTTCCAAATATTAATTCACAGAGTCATATAATGTAAAATTAAGTAAAAGCAATATACGTAATTTCATAATTTAGCCAAAAAGTACAGGCATCATCACCACAATTTCTGATAACACCTTTTATTTCTCCGCAGCTGGACCGCGACCTTATACCCATACCCAAGTCTACATCGCCGGAACGCATCATCCAGAATCTCGATGTCTTCGACTTCCAGCTTTCCAAGGAGGAAACAAATGTACTGGAGGCCTTCAATTGCGACTACTCTTTCATGAGGCCAACCTTCTGGCAGCATCATCCACACTACCCCTTCGAGCGTGTTGATGTCTGACCAAAATTTTCCGACACAGGGCGCGACTGAGCTAAAATTTTAATGATAAATAAAATCATAATTCTTTATACAAATTTTTTCATTACTCGGATTATAGTAGTGATATTTTATTGTCTTTTAATTAAAGAACTATCCAATTGCAAGTCGATGCGATAAGGTGGAAGAGAAAAAACCGCCTCTACTTTTTCACGTTACAGATAATTCATCAAAATGACATTGATAAAAAACCTGACTAATTTTTTTTTACCTCAGTTAATTTAAACTCCTGACGACTATTTTAAAATAACAGTGAATCAGCAATAACTGCCAAGAAAAAAATTCAGTTCTTTGATTTCACCTACGAAAGTTATTTCCGATTATAAATAATAAGTGATATCTATGGATTAACAAAAATGGACATGGTCTGCAATTCGTCCAGTTCCAATCTAATCAGTTATTCTTTAGATCCACAACTGATTCAAACTCCTGATGACTTTAATAAAATAACAGTGATTCAGAAACAATCGATGAACAAAAAATTCAGTTCGGTGTCTTCACCTCCGGAAATATTTTCCGATTGTAAATAAAAACAATAGGTGACACCTATAGATCAGCAAAAGTGGCCTGCAATTCGTCCAGTTCCAATCTAATCAGTTATTCTTGAGATCCATAGCTGGTTCAAACTCCTGATGACTTTAATAAAATAACAGTGATTCAGAAATAATTGGGAAGCAGAAAATTCCGTTTTTTTGCCTTTCACTCCGAAATACTTTTCAGATTATAACTTAAAAGAATAAGTACCATCTATGAACCTATAAAAATGTCTCCAGTTCCATTGCAATTACTTTTTCTTTACTTTGTGCAGAACATAGGTTTACGATTTTCTGTAGCATAACTCAAGAGAAGAACGAATTTCTGAGCCTAAGAACTTACTTTTTTAGTCGTTTTGCTATCGAATAAAAAAAGACGATAGTTAATGGGATACTCCCTTCAGATGTTGTAAGGCTTCTAAAGCGCACATTCGTATGTATATATATATATATGTGTGTATATATATATATATATATATATATATATATATATATATATATACGTACGTACGTCTTTGGAACCGTACAAACACACCTATACCTACAAACACACAGACACCTATACCTACAAACACACAGACTCAAATGAGGTTTATGTTCACCCATAAATGTTTTACTTTGAAATCTTATTTTCGTTATCCACCTCCTGAATGCTAATGGAATAAATTTTATCATTTTGAATAAAGTACAAAAGTATGAATAGCCGCTAATCGCATTAGAAGTGAAACTTCTACCTATAGTATAATTCTGAAGAAGGAAAAGGAAAAAAGTTAGGGTGTAAAAAATTTATTAGCCTAAAACAAACGTTATTATTGAAGTATTCACATGACATACTGACATGACACTAATAACAATATTTACTATCTGCGGAGGAAAAATAACATTCTCTCAGCTACCAATTTGTTTCATTTTTCGTTACGCTCTTATTTTTCAAAACACTAACTTGCAAAAGAAGTTGGCTTCAAAAGATTTATTGAATTGTGATCTGCAGTGACAGATGAAATATACAGATCCAAAATATGATCATGTAACCTTAGAACGCAAACTTGTTTGTCTGTTTGTATTAAGAGTGTTTCGATTAATTTGCCTCACTATTCGCGAGTAGAGAAGATATTCGAATTATTCGTAATTCGACTCGCTATTCACAAATGTGCATAGCGAGTCGAATTACGTCATTTGCCTCACCATTCACGAACACGAATACGAATAATTTGCCTCACTATTCATTAATACGAATAAGTTGCCTCACTACACGAATACGAATAATTTGCCACAATTCACGAATACCATTATGAATAATTTGCCTCACTATTCCCGAAGATGAATAATTTGCCTTACTATTCACGAATACGAATAATTTGCCTCACTATTCATTAATACGAATAACTTGCCTCACTACACGAATATGAATATGAATAATTTGCCTCACTATTCCCGAAGATGAATAATTTGCCTTACTATTCACGAATACGAATAATTTGCCTCACTTCACGAATATGAATACGAGTAATTTGCCTCATTATTCACAAATACTAAAACGAACAATTTGCCTCACTTCACAAATACCATTACGAATAATTTGCCTCGCTATTCCCGAAGATGTATAATTTGCCTCACTATTCACGAATACGAATAAGTTTCCTCACTATTCAGGAATACATATACGCATACTAACTAACATTCCACGAACGCACTTTTATTATGTTCCGAGTAAGAGTTTTGATAAATTTCTCAGCAAATATGGTGGTCTTTTCCTCCTGCTATCCAAAGTGAACTTTTGCTAATCGGTTAATATTCGAGTACTCGTTTAGAATACAACCAATACAAGGAAGAATGCAGATAATAAATGATTGGCGAATATTCATCAAAACGAATATTCGGAAAATTCGTAGTTTTTACAGACTCTTAACTTTTTAAGGCCCTAATCGTCACGACCTTTTATCTTTTTTCTAAACTCAGTTTAGCAAGTTTTTACAAATAATTTAAAATATTATGACATAAATATTTGTGACACACACGCGTGCATGCGTGTGTGCGTATATGTGTGATCGCGCTTGCCGGCAGAAGTGCATTAATAAAAAATCGTCACACCTTACATTCCTAATTTTTTGATGAAGAAATACCATGAATTTTCTTTTTAATATTTCCCTACATGAATATATGAATAACGTACTTACAAAATTAAATGCAGATAGCTGTAAACCGTTTAAACTTTATTTTTTTCCACTATTGACATAATCTGTATGTTTATCAAATATGTACTTAAACTGCAAATAAATACATCAAAATGATCATCACAAAAATATATTTTGAATCTTTAAATAAACTATCGCTCATTTCAAGTTCTAGCCACTTTTTCCGTATTTCTTTTATTGTTTGATTAAATAATATATTTGGCGTTTTAATAGGTGTGCTTTTACATTGGAGCACTACACAGAACTTGTAATGAGAAGAATTCATTTTTAATTAAACAAAAAAAGCAACTGTCATACACAGACACCATTTTTCGATTTGTTTCATAAGTAGCGACGTCATTAAAAATGCCATATGATAGTTTTCAGCATTTTCGAAATAAATTTAAATTTTGTTTGATTTTTGGAAAAACATCTATTTTTTGGGTTAAATAGATATTAAGGTAAAGTATTAAATACGTTCCCAAATTTAGTCAACTAGCCCATTAATTGTTTCTCAGTTAACCACGGATCTCCTAGGTTGAAGTATTGTCATTTATATCCGCACTCCTTTCATTTTATAACATTTTTATCCGTCCCTTTACTTTTCGTAATATTTAATCAAGCACAGTGATATATTTTATCGCAGTAGGTTTAAATTTGATTGATTACTACACATCGATATGGTTTAATTAAAAAATAATAATAGTATGATTATTAATTTATTTTAATTGACTATTATATATGTATTTATTAAATCCCATAGATAAGAATCACAAGTAAAAAAACTACAACTCATTAGAAGAGTATTGAACAGAAATTTGTTATTTAATATATATAAATTAAACTATAATTCTTTCAAATCAAAACATTTCTCGGGGAGATACAATCGTGTAAACACTGGAGCTATAGTTAAATAATATATAATTCTTTCAAAACAAAACATTTCTCGGGGAGTTACAATCCTGGAAGCACTGGAGCGAAAGATAAATAATCTGTAATTCTTCAAAATATAAACATTTCTCGAGGAGATGGTGCTAGTGTTAAATGACCAATAATTCTTCCAAATCTAAACATTTCTCGGCGAGGTACAATTGTGTAAACACTGGAGCTATTGTTAAATGATCTACAATTCTTTCAAATCTAAACATTTCGCGCGTAGGTATAATCGTGCAAATACTGGAGCTATAGTTAAATGATCTATAATTCTTTCAAATCTAAACATTTCTCGGGGAGATACAATCGTGTAAACATTGGATCTATAGTAAAAGATCTATAATTCTTTCAAATCTAAACATTTCTTGAGGAGCTAAAATCGTGTAAATACTGGAGCTATTGTTAAATGATCTATAATTCTTTCAAATTTAAATCTTTCTCGGAGAAATACAATCGCGTAAACACTGGAGGTATTGTTAAATGATCTATAATTCTTTCAAATCTAAACATTTCGCGGGTAGGTACAATCGTGCAAATACTGGAGCTATAGTTAAATGATCTATAATTCTTTCAAATCTAAACATTTCTCGGGGAGATACAATCGTATAAGCATAGGATCTATAGTAAAAGATCTATAATTAATTCAAATCTAAACATTTCTCACAATCGTGTAAATAATGGAGATCATTTCTCAAGGAGATGGAGCTATTGTTAAATGGCCTATAATTATTTCACATCTAAACATTTCTCAGGGAGATACAATAGTGTAAATACTGGAGCTATTGTTAAATGATTTATAATTCTTTCAAATTTAAACATTTCTCGGAGAAATACAATCGCGTAAACACTGGAGGTATTGTTAAATGATCTATAATTCTTTCAAATCTAAACATTTCGCGGGTAGGTACAATCGTGCAAATACTGAAGCTATAGTTAAATGATCTATAATTCTTTTAAATCTAAACATTTCGCGGGTAGGTACAATCGTGCAAATACTGGAGCTATAGTTAAATGATCTATAATTCTTTCAAATCTAAACATTTCTCGGGGAGATACAATCGTATAAGCATAGGATCTATAGTAAAAGATCTATAATTAATTCAAATCTAAACATTTCTCACAATCGTGTAAATAATGGAGATCATTTCTCAAGGAGATGGAGCTATTGTTAAATGGCCTATAATTATTTCACATCTAAACATTTCTCAGGGAGATACAATCGTGTAAATACTGGAGCTATTGTTAAATGATCTATAATTCTTTCAAATCTAAACATTTCTCGGGGAGATACAATCGTATAAGCATAGGATCTATAGTAAAAGATCTATAATTAATTCAAATCTAAACATTTCTCACAATCGTGTAAATAATGGAGATCATTCCTCAAGGAGATGGAGCTATTGTTAAATGGCCTATAATTATTTCACATCTAAACATTTCTCAGGGAGATACAATCGTGCAAATACTGGAGCTATAGTTAAATGATCTATAATTCTTTCAAATCTAAACATTTCTCGGGGAGATACAATCGTATAAGCATAGGATCTATAGTAAAAGATCTATAATTAATTCAAATCTAAACATTTCTCACAATCGTGTAAATAATGGAGATCATTCCTCAAGGAGATGGAGCTATTGTTAAATGGCCTATAATTATTTCACATCTAAACATTTCTCAGGGAGATACAATCGTGCAAATACTGGAGCTATAGTTAAATGATCTATAATTCTTTCAAATCTAAACATTTCTCGGGGAGATACAATCGTATAAGCATAGGATCTATAGTAAAAGATCTATAATTAATTCAAATCTAAACATTTCTCACAATCGGTTAAATAATGGAGATCATTCCTCAAGGAGATGGAGCTATTGTTAAATGGCCTATAATTATTTCACATCTAAACATTTCTCAGGGAGATACAATCGTGCAAATACTGGAGCTATAGTTAAATGATCTATAATTCTTTCAAATCTAAACATTTCTCGGGGAGATACAATCGTATAAGCATAGGATCTATAGTAAAAGATCTATAATTAATTCAAATCTAAACATTTCTCACAATCGTGTAAATAATGGAGATCATTTCTCAAGGAGATGGAGCTATTGTTAAATGGCCTATAATTATTTCACATCTAAACATTTCTCAGGGAGATACAATCGTGTAAATACTGGAGCTATTGTTAAATGATCTATAATTCTTTCAAATCTAACCATTTCTCGAGAAGATACAATCGTGTAAATACTGGAGCTATTGTTAAATGATCTATAATTCTTTCAAATCTAACCATTTCTCGGGAAGATACAATCGTCTAAATATTGGAGCTATTGTTAAATGATCTACAATTATTTCAAATCTAACCATTTCTCGGGAAGATACAATCGTCTAAATATTGGAGCTATTGTTAAATGATCTATAATTATTTCAAATCTAACCATTTCTCGGGGAGGTACAATCGTGTAAACACTGGAGCTATTGTTAAATAATTTCTAATTCTTTCAAATCTAAACATTTCTCGGGGAGATACAATCGTGTAAATACTGGAGCTATTGTTAAATGATCTATAATTATTTCAAATCTAACCATTTCTCGGGGAGGTACAATCGTGTAAACACTGGAGCTATTATTAAATAATTTCTAATTCTTTCAAATCTAAACATTTCTCGGGGAGAAACAATCGTGTAAAAATTGGTTTAGATCTTTGTCATCCAATGAAACTTAGTATTAAATTTGTAAACCGGTTTATATCGAATTATATCAGAATGTCGATAAATGTCCATTTTTTCGAAAATCTAGACCCTCGGAAGAACGCCCCATTATTGCGCAAGAGCACTAAAGAAATACTTCCACAAAAATGATTGCGCAAGAATATCAGTTCATTGTGACACAGAATTTTACCGTAAATACAAGATCCTCAATAACAGACGTGGATAACTAAGATACCGATAACAAAAAACTACATCGTTGGTAAAGAAGAGACGTGATAAGAAGTAGTAAAAGGAGTTAGGATTATGGGGTTCATTGTCACACCTACGTTAGCAGCAAAAATTATCGCTATTCAAAATATCATAAAATCGTAACATAATATAATTAAATCGTACTTTAGAAGAGTTCGAAAGAAATTTAAAGCAACAAAATTAAACAGAAAAATTTGTGTTTCAAATTATATTTAATTTTTCTGTAAAATAACGTGTAAATATACTAATCGTGATCTAATTTGGCTATTAAGAATTACACAATTTTTTAACGTATTTTAAATATGAAAAAAATCCGGTGCAGGTTAGGCAAGAGTAAAGAGTTATAAGCTGAAATAGATACAGAAGCAGTTCCCTTATTTTCTTAAAGAAAACAGATATTTTTCTACTCGACTTTGTAGATTCAAGAAGTTTAAACCACTTATTCTTCATGACAACGCAAGTATTTTGTACAAATATCAAATTTGTTTAAAGCAGAAACGTCCATATATTATGTTGACTCAAAGTTAGAAGAAAAATGGACGAAAGCCACGAAAACAAATAAATTTTCATTTGAAATGACACTTAATAGATAAATCTAACTTGTAAGACTACTTTTTAACGCATTTCCACTTCTGTATATATGTATATAAATGAAATACGATAGATAAATAAAGAGGTACAATCGTGATAAATAGTTATAGTAATATATATATAAGTAATATATATATATATATATAGTAAATATATATAATGACAAATAGTAGAGAAAATATATAATAAAATGTTGAGCGAATTCTGCGGATAATATATTTTTTAGTCACCATTTATGATTAATTACTTGACTGAATCGATTAAATTGAAACCAATATAATTGATCCAAATGTACAAATGGTCTATATGAAAGCGAGGAGAAAAACAAAATCTAAAAAACCAACCATAAAAATATGAGAGATAAGATAAAATAATGCTTGTCAAATATATGGAAAAAGATGTATCAAGATAGAGCAGTGTGGCATTACGTTATGGTTGCTTACGCTATCTAGATACGTGACGGCTTGAAGGCATAGATAAATTGATAAACGGGTTTTTCCAATTTTTGACGTGAATACGTCTTTAAATTTGCTACCATACGGGGGCAATCCAAAAAACCTAATGATAACAAAATCGGGGGATACAGTTTGGCGTTGCAGTTTCGAATCTATCCTCTACATCAAAAATTAAGCTATACTACTGGATAGCTAAAGGATCAAAGAATTCATTACAACAAGCGAGAACAGTGATGCATCGCGCGCGGTGGAGGGGGAAGCGCCGCCATTTTGAGGTTATTTTGCTGCGTATCGAGATTTGCAATTAGTATAACTTTTCATCCGGATAAGCTACGATGTTCGTTTAAGTTTTAATCGTCAGCTGTCGTCAAATCGTTTAAGTTTTAATCGTCAGCTGTACATAAAATATTAGTTTAAAGTAGTGACAGTGAATATAATAAGTTGTTAGAATAAAAAAATATTATCAAAAATATATAATGTCGGTCTATACGCTATTGTAACACAATAATTATTTGTTTCCTTGTTTTTATCCTAAATACATAAATAAAAATATGTTATTTAAAAAATATAACCCGTTACATAGACGTATTCACGTACAACATACGGCCGTGTCCATGACACAGGTACACCCAATTTTTCTTTTTGAAATCTATACATTAAACGATATATATTGTTAAGATGAAATTAATTGTCTGTCGATTTTCCAATTGCAGTATCACAACCCCTATTTTACAAATAGACCCAACCTCTTTTTCTCAAAGTGTCCACATCAACATAACGTGAAAAAATGGAAAAACAATATCAACAATTATAAAATAAAGGTGAAAACATTATTTCTAATGTGCTAAAGATATCATCGGAAAAGTTAAAAAAAAAGTAATCTGAAAAGTTTAAAAAATATAACTGATAAATATTTATTTCTTAATTTTGCCATTGCACGCCATTAATTCTCAAAGTAACGTCTGTAGTAGTTACTAGTCATTAAACATACCTATCGCCCTACTTTCTTACTATTTCCAGTAATATCCTGATATTCCCAGGTACACACCCTTATTACTTCTAGAACTAAGGAAGACACATATTTTAATTATCTCTTCTATATTCACAGCGCGCATATTCTCAGGTATCCCAACCAGCCCCGCGGTCCCGTTATTGTCATATCAATATATATTGTTTCCGTCAATCCACTGTATCAGATCTAGTCTATATTTGGTCTTGAAACAGTATATCGCACTTGAGGGCGCTCTACACTTGCGCTTTTTGGCATGCAGCATAAAAGAGTTGAGTATTTCAAGGTTTCGGGCAAAAATGAGATACTCATGACCACGCCTAGTTAAACCTCAATTGCTAGGAACAGAGTAAACGCATAAAAATACGAATACACAAAAACACAAATTTAACACTCCATATTCATTTATACTAGTAATGATAAATGTCCAAACAATTAAATGAAAGTAAAAAAATACTTTATAGTAATGTATAATTTCTAGTTAAATCCTGTATTCATTTCTTTCGATCTTTATTATTTCTTTATCTTAAGCGTTTTTTGTTAAATTACTAACACCCATATGCGCCACACACGGTCAAGACTGTCAGTCGAACTTACTGACAGTTAAAAAAAAATTCTCTGTTTCCCATTAACTGCCAGTCGTGTCGGAACAAGAGTCAAGTTTACCGACCGTACCATATTGCACGGTTCAATTCCTAAAGTATCGATACAAAATACGTTTAACTGTCATTAAATCCGACTGAGAGTTCTGACCATGTGTGGTGCATACGGGCGTAAATGTATCGGCACTAAGGTGTAAAACAGAATTTATTGAAAAAATAAACAAAAGACAACTGGTGCAATCTCTACTACGTAAAGTATTATACAGACCGCAACCATGAGACATTAAAAAGCATGTAACAGCACAACGACCAAAACGACAGTAAAATTTAATTCACCTCAAACAAACGCTAGTGCACGCCGCACCCAATACGAAATATCCCATCCTAAATTACACTTCACTAATACTTGTCAATTGATTGGTCTACTTACACTTGTCAGTACCTTATCGACCGTTGAGTGGAACGCACGTCTGTTTTGTTTTTTATCAATTTGATCAACTTAAATTTAACCGTCGAATGCAGTCGTAACATTTCAGTCACCCATTCGCTAATGTATATTAACCGGTAATGATGGCATGTACGAAGGTAAGTTTGGAAGTTTTTGGATTATAATCAAAATAAGTATTTTCGAACTAAAACTGGTATCGCAAGTGATGCGAAACAAACTAAAATAAATATCATTAGTTATAAGGTAATAAACGTTTTTAATTATTATGGTCTTGTAACTACCGATATACTATTTAATAGAACAGTTGTATATTTCCCATATTCCATTCTTTTTTCCCCTGTTTGAAGTTTATATACATTGTATATATTAAATGTACATGTCACATATATTCACTTGTATGTTACATAAATTTTAACATTAAATATTACAATCTAAATCAACATAAAAATAAATCCGAGTTCCAGAAAATCTTAATTGCTTATTTAAGTTATGTATTGAATACATTTGGCGTTAATTTTATTGAAATTCATTATTCACAATCAAATGAAACTACGTGATGGAGTATTATTTCTACTTTCTTTAAGTTCTTTATCATGACCTAGGTTTCGTCGTATTACAACATCTTCAGGTGGGCAATGAGCTCACCTGAAGATGTTGTAATACAACGAAACCTTATACAACGAAATCTTAATCACAATTATTATTATGTCTTATATTTAATATTAGAGCATAGACTATAGAATTATTCAAAAGGACCTATCATAGTGTTGCAACTACAAAAAAAACCTTAAATTATGACACAATTTTTACAAACGACCCTTCGATTGATCTATATTTTACGGACATTATTCTGTCTTATTGGATTCGAACTCGAGTACCCTTTTGTGTAAATATTCACACCAGTAAATTATTTTACTAAAATCTATATTATCATAAACTGATTATAACATCAGCGTTATGATGTAGAAAAATCAATAACAATTTATACACCATTAACTTAAAAAAAAATTATTTCCAGATAACGGCACCTAAGAAGAAGTTGAACGACGGAAACGAAATACCAGTCCTGGGTCTGGGTACCTTCCTCGGAGTGAATTCCGTAAATATATGTATATAAAAACACGCACACACTCAGACATACACACACAATATCAATAGTAAACGATAATAGAAATATATAGCCATTTAAAAAAAAACTGTCAAGTAGAGGTCGAAATCCCACATTGATTCTTTACTCACATTGTTATTGTTAAGATCGAAGTTCGTTACTCATATTGTCATTGTTAACACCGAAGTTATTAAATTTATATAGGACGGTTTATTTTCAAAATTAATCATTTATTTAATCTTTTAACCAGTGAGCTGACGTAACAAAATCCAATCATTTACTTATGGCGGGTTGACGGCAGGTTTGATTCCCGTACCAGGCAAATATTCGTCACGTGTCGGAGTATCTTCCTATATTTATGTGTCACTAGTGACAAACCATCGATTATATGAAGAATCGATTATATAAAGTGACAAACTATCGATTATATATATATATATATATATATATATATATATATAGAGAGAGAGAGAGAGAGAGAGAGAGAAAGAGAGAGAGAGAGAGAGAGAGAAAGAGAGAGAGAGAGAGAGAGAATATAAAGAAAGGTATTTCTCCCGAACTATTTAAGATATTAAAATGAACCTTATTTGCTACTATTCAATCTGAAATAGACTAGTTATGTGGTTTATATCCTCAATCCAAATATTTTGGGAAATAAAGGAAACACACGAAATGTTCAGTTACAGCAACCTCAAATTTAAAAATGTTTAAATTAAAATAACATTTTAAACAAAACTCAAATGTTCATGTAGTATTTTCTACATCTTGCTCATATCAATTCCTACACTTGTCCGAATCTTCTGAAAGGTTACTTTCTTGTCAGACTTTATCAAAAGCTCCACAGCATAGATATAATCTTCAACAGTCTCTGTCGAGGGTCGTCTCTCACGCAGATCATCGATGAGATTAGTGCGACCATTCACGAACTCGTTGAAAAATTTATAAACAGTCGCGTGAGAGTGGCTTCATCATAAAATACCAATTAACGTCAATCATAACTTTGTGGTTATTGGAGACCACAACGAAAGTCATAAAAATCACTATACGAAAATTGTGTTAAAATCGTGTTCCAATGACACAAACAATTTTCGAATTGCCGCCAATTTGTAAAAACAAATGACAAAGTCAAGCAGAGTATTCCTCAATGGATTAAGAAATAATTCAAATTTCGAAATTTCAATTTTGTCTTTTTTTACCATCTTATTAATGGCCAGTTCTAGGAACTTCCTGCGCTACCCACAATATATCACAAGCCTATTAACGTTAAAAAGATTGTTCTATTCTTACGTTTACATCAATACACCTTTCTGTCTTAATGAAGAATCTCATTAAATTTCAGAATAACCATAATACCAAGTAGATAGATTTAAAATGTTACCAAAAACGCTTGTACACGCCTTTAATAGCGTAAAGCGCATAATTAAAAAAAAACTTCTACCACAGAAAGGGGGCATAGCCAAATGCGAAGAGGGCGAACTGACAAAACTCGTCAAACTAGCCATAGACGCAGGCTACAGGCACATCGATACTGCTGCCAAATACGAAACTGAAGAAGACATCGGCAAGGCTGTGAGCAGCAAGATAGCCGACGGCACCATAAAGAGAGAGGACATCTTCATCACGACTAAGGTGAGCATTAAAACTGATATAGACGTAAAAAAAACAACCTCCACGAACGAAGAATGAACTGATTATGCAAGAGAAGAATGAAAAACGCATGGAAAAAATGCGTTTATGTAATGGCCTATGTTATTAATAAAAAGTGGAGCTAACATGCCTTAATTATTATTATAACATGTATAAAAACACAAAACACAAATAAATAAAGATGTACATAATAACAAGCAAAAAAAATCGCCACAAAAGCAGGACATCTTCATCACGACTAAGGTGAGCATTAAAAGTAATAAAGACGTAAAAAACAACCTCCACGAACGAAGAACGAACGGATTATGAAAGAAAAGAATGAAAAAAGGATGGAAGAAATGTGTCTATGTAATGGTGAAGGATGAAATATCATTAACAGGAAGGTGGAGCTAACACGCCTTAATTATTATTATCACATATATAAAAAGATAAAACACAAATAAATATATACTTAATAACAAGTATAAAAGATTCCCACAAAAACAATAAACTACCCACATTTGTGCTGTAACAATAATAAATAAATTTCCTCTCATATTTCGGTATATACCTAATCAACCATTAAGCCACTCGGCAAACAAACTCAGTCCTCTCAGAAAATATTTCGAGCAATTTGACATAAATGTGCGCAGCAGACTTGAAGACATGAAGCATCTGAACAGATGAAAAAACACCTGTCAGGTACTGGTACAACTCACAGTACGAGGATTTGACATAAATGTGCGCAGCAGACTTGAAGACATGAAGCATCTAAACAGATGAAAAAACACCTGTCACCAGTACCTGACAATCCACAGTACGAGGCCCGTACACTTTTAAGCAATTACAAACATAAAGAATACATAGTCAAAGAATACTATCACTGCGTAAAGGAGTGACACTCATCTCCCCGGCCACTTTACCGTCACCCGCAGATAAGGGGTACGATCAAGAGTACTCAATCCCAGGTTGTCGCTTGTTGCGTGCGCGTGTGATTTGTTCGATTTTGCAATGCTTGTTTGAGTTTATCTTGTGTAATTCAGTCTTAATAAATACATTTTTATAATAATTCAATATAACGGTCCGTTATTGCGCTGTAGTATGTGCGCTGAGTGTCTGGAAAGCAATAAAATCAATAAGGATAGGAGATTGTTTTGTCTCCCTTTTTTGTTTGTTGTAAATAATTCTGTTTTGTATCATCAAATGATTTGGTTATCATCTATAATTTTATATCTACAAACATATCTAATAGGGACATCCCTTTTCCCCCTTTCCACCCCAATTTTTTTTGTACCCCTTTCAAATTATACCCCAAATGACCATTTAATTCTTATACGAATATTTTAAAAAAGTGAGATTATGCGGATTATATGGATTAATAAGATATATTACTACGAATTGTCAAGTTACTAATTGCATGGTTTCTGGAGAAATCAGTTGTAGCAGATGGACTGACAGACAGACACGTGAGTGATCCCGATCTTTTAAGTATTCCATTTTTCAGTCTGAAATACAGAACTCATATAAAAGGTAAAATTAACGAAGTAAAGCCAAGAAGTATCAAGTTATTTGACACGAATTTTCAAAAAAAAATTTAATTTTTTTTCGTATTTGGTGCCCCTTTCTCACATAGTTATAAAGATTGTTTTATAACATAATAAAGATGAAAATACAGCACAAAGAAAATTTCAAAAGAAAACATATCGAAAAACTCAATCATTTATTTTAAAGTATGTAGAACAAGTGAGGTGAATTCACAAAACGTACGCTTCTAAAACGATCACCTTTTAATATCACTATTCTACTTTTCAGCTATGGAACGACAAGCATGCTCGCCACGAAGTGGTACCGGCCCTCAAGGATTCGCTGAACAAACTCGGTCTCGACTACGTCGACCTTTACCTGGTCCATTTCCCGATGGCATTCACAGTAACAATTTTTTATTCCCCAAAAACCTATGATAGAACATTTTCTTGAAGCACATTTAACCAAAAGTGAAAATAACGATTTTCGCTGCTGGTTAATTTTTGTACAACTTCTCTAGATTAACCATCATATGACCTAAACATTGCCTCTAAAACTAACCAAAATAATGTAGTACTGTAAATATAGAAGTACCCCATTAACCCGTTTAAACAGTCCCTACAGTACAAGTCATTGGAGTTCATACAAACCACCGACTTAATATTACGTAATACTAGCTGATCCATGCGAATATTCCGCACAGTGTCGTGATCAAACACCGAATAGTGAATAAAGTAACTACATGCTGATTGAATATATTTTATTAGGAGTACCTTCGACAGATGGCATTGCTAATAAACATACGCTTTTTATAAAAAAATATGTTTTAATTAATTTTTTAACGTAAACGTTAATTTTAAACTATTTGTCTATTTTTCGTCAATAGCGGGGAGCATAAGTTTTAAAATTGGGTTTGAATTATTAACTTTGATAAAGAATTAAGAGAGATATGGCGTTGCCACAAAAAACGCATTTGAGAAGTAATATATATGATACCCATACATCCTTCACCACCTTCTGAGACTTTAATAGTTATAATTAATTAATTTCCTCCGTCTTTCTCTTTGTTTATTTCTTTCAAGTTAACAACAAAAACCAACGTATTTGTTTCCTTCAAAGAAATACTGGAAAATCGAAAGCCTTGATTGTTTTCTGAATTACACTTCACCATGATATGCCTTGAGTGTACTAAGCGGCGACAACAAACTTTGCCATAGCGTAGTCAATTACGCAAGTTGGTCTTGCCATATAGTTGACTACATTCTTGCTAAAAGCATTAAAAATACTTATCTTTAATTGAAGTTGAAAAATTGAACAAAAAGGCAGAATTTTAAAATTAGCTGGTAAAAGTTGCTGTAACAGTCAAAAATATGTTGATCCACTTTTTGATTCTGCATATTCTTTCTTAGTAACAAATAATCAACTTTCTAGTCTGACTACAAAGTATTGGACATAGACTACCTAGAAACCTGGCAGGGTATGGAGGAGGCCAAAAAGTTGGGTCTAGCCAAATCCATTGGCCTCTCCAACTTCAATGAGCAACAAATTGAAAGAGTGATTGACAACGCCGAGATCAAACCAGTAGTTCTCCAAGTCGAGGTATGTTACCTTTTTCATATAGATATACTTAAGAAAATGTTATTGCCCTGTGACGTAAAAACAATAAAATTTAATATTTTTTATAGAGTTTATCACCAGATAATAAAAATATTATCGCCCGTATTTAGCGGAATGGTACAAACAGTATTGGATTCCAAACTTTCCTCCACACATCTAGATCATAAAACCGTACAGCCTTTACTCGACTGATTCTATATATTACAATTTAAATATTTAAATTAAGTGTCTGTATGAATGACCTCTACCTTTCCTATTTATACACAAACCAGTCAACCAACTAAAGTCGGCAAAAATCAGCCTACAAAAAACCAGAGCGACTCTCGCCGGCCCTAACGGTACGAGTTAAAATCCGCTAACGGAGTCGACAGACATTTAGTCGGAGGCGTGCGTATCTGGCCTTGTCCCACAAAAGTCGGCAATAGTCGGCCGCCTATAAAACTCGATCATCTGCGTTGCATGTTAAGCATCGTTATATTAATGGCCACCGAATAAAAAATCACGTATCGAACAAAGGACATCGTTTTACGACATACATTTAATATATGTTTTTAATACAAGTGTATATTTTGCTACGTGAGAAGAAAAGTACGATATGTTTATCACAAGTGTACGTATAGTGAGTAGTACCTAAATACATCGTACGTTAGAAAAAAGCGACCAAGCGCGAGTCGGACTCGCACACAAAGAGTTCCGTACTAACGTACGGTATTAACACTGATTCTTTGGTAAATAACAATATAAATACCATAGCAACATATGATCCGTAGAAATCTGTTAAGTAATTGACATCCTAAAACATATCCTTATGATGTTTTGAGTTATAAGCTAAGTTATTATTTGTTGTTTTACTCTAGAGTATGTACTAAAATCAGACAAAGTTTGATTTCTGTATGTGGGGCAGGAACAAAAACGTCGAAAAATATATTTAAGGTTTCTTATATGAGGACACCCCCCCCCCCCCACCCATCCCTAGGAATCTGACTTATGAACTTTTTTATATATTAATATTTGTCGTGATAAAGGCTATAATAACATGTATTCTATGAAAATTTGAAGTGTCTACCTATTACGATTCAGAAGATACAGTCCCGTGGCAGACAGACGGATGGCGGAAGCTTAGTAATAAGGTCTCTGTTGACACAATTTAGGTACCTTAAAAACAATCGTCGCAAAAAAAACTAAGAATCACAAAACTAATTTCAATGGAACATTCGTGGTTAAATGCTTAGTGTAGTTATTCCAATTTAAACCTCTGTAACAGCGCTTTCAGTGCCTGAAACGAGGCAAAGTCGCGAGGACGTCTTCAGGACGTAACATAGTTATTTCCTTTAAAAAAACGGAGTTATTCATTATAAAAACGAATTCAGGACTTTATGTGACTCACTGAAAACAGTCACTTATTATGTCATGAGTGCTACATCGCTAACACAATTAGTTCAGACGCGTTCTTGTTACTGAAAATGTTTATTCTGCAACGTATCTCTTGGTCAACAAAAGAATAATGGTTCAAACGCCATATTTCAACCAGAAAACTAAGCTATAACTGTGAACGTCCTATTAAAAATGACTTAACTACTTTTATGAAATATGAACCCAAACAAACAAACAGATATTGAGATAAATAAAGAAACACAAATTCTAGAAGCAATTGTCTTCAAACCTGTTTATTAATCATAACACTGATCATTTCTCCAAAAAAATATTCGATTTACAGGCATAACCTGGTTGCAACCTAATCACATCTATATGTTTCCATCATAGATCGCACACGATTACAAAATTTTGAAAAAGCTCTCAATTCGTTTCCAGATAAATCTCAACTTAGCCCAGAAGAGCCTGGTGTCCTTCGCCCGCTCCAAGGACATAGCAGTAACGGCTTACACTCCGTTCGGATCCATGCTGCATTCCCGTGCTAAAGAAAACGCGCCACCGCCCAGAGTGGATGACCCAGCTCTCTTGGCCATCGCCAAGAGGCACGGAAAGACGAGCGCCCAAGTCATCCTCAGGCACTTGGTAAAAATCTACTTATGATTCAGCAATAATTATTATGATAGCTATATACAATCTAAAAAAACATTGCTATCATGATATATGTCTTCCTGATACCACGGTAAATGCTATTTTTTACTATATTGATAACAGCTTTACCATCGTTATCAATATAGTGTAAGTCTTAAGGAAAACTTAAAAAACACTAGACTGATTTCAATAGATTATTTATTGTCTCAATGTTCAACACTTAATCTTCAGTATCAATCTAGGTTATGCTAGAAACAGAATTTTGTAGTGAAAAATAGAGCAGTAGTGGAAAGGATTTCCAAGAAGAGATTTTCTTTTTATTAAACAGAGTTGAAGAAAACTATCCATATGTTGTGGAAAATGAGCTATGTAGAGAGTACAAGTTTAAGCCCCGCTTAGAATGATAAAAGGTTTCTGTATAAGTTTAATTTTCATGCGTTGCCAACCAGTCATTTAACATGCTAGTTAAAACACTGTTTGTTTCTCGATTAACCTTTAGACAAAAGCAAATGCAAAATAGTTCTACCCATTCAAAACGAATTTTTGAAATAGTTTTTTTTTTAATTTTTAAACCTTTAACATACAATACAATACATTTATAATAAAAAATTAATCGTTTTTTTCTTAAAAAAATTCAAAATTTCTGTTTCTTATGACTTGTTTACATTTATAGTATATATATTTTTCTTTTTTCAGAAATTCAAACTTAACTTTTGTTTTTCGAATTTTTTTTAAGCTTACTTTTCCGAAAATATCAATTCTTAAGTAAAAATTATGATTTTTTAGAAAAACAATCATAACTTAGTGGAAAACTTCAATCTTTCGAATTTGTGGTGCAATTTTTCAATTTGGAAAAATAAAAAGTGTAAGCAATTGGGATATTTTCCCGTATTACGTTTTTATTTGTAATTTTGTAGGACAGAAATTTCAGAAATTGTAATATATTTTATTCCAAATTTCAAAAAATTAACCTTAAATTTTTTGAAGAGACATTTCGACGTGTTTTCATTTATAATTTCACGCAGAGCCTAAGCACAATTAAAATGAAAAAAAAACACGTAAACACAATTTAAGCACTTTCTCCATTCATCCAGTAAAGTACCATATAATTACCACAAAAACTATTTCAATCAATTCTCATAACCACATTTTTCCGCAGCTGGACCGCGAAGTTATACCCATACCAAAGTCCACATCGCCGGAACGAATCGTCCAAAATCTCGACGTCTTCGACTTCCAGCTGTCCAAGGAAGAGACTGACGTCTTGGAAGCCTTCGATTGTGACTACTCCTTCGTGAGGCCTACCTTCTGGCAGCATCATCCCCACTACCCTTTCGAACGTGTCAACACCAAATGAAAATATTTTAACACACGCAAATAAAGAAAATTTAAATTATAAATAAAATAATAATTCTTCATGCCAAGTTTTTCATTATTCAGATGTTTTAATCATTTTAGTGCCAAGGTTTTTTACTCATATATACTTAAAAATGCCAAAGAAATCTTTTGTTTTTGTCCCGAAAAAAACTGTATCTCTTCCAAAAATTATTCAATTTTAATAATTTTTTCAGTGTTTTCTTAATAAAAACTTGTACAAGGATAATAAAATACAAAGAAAATTATGGAAATATATATTGTGAACAAAAATTTGCATTACGACAGATTGTGAGCGCACCACAATGCCAGTCCCACTATCACTTTCTTCACAGCTTGAAAAACGATCATTTTCACTCGAATTATTTTCGTATTTCGACATGGATTATGGGTTAAAAATTTTCTTCTCCTTTTTCCTTTTTATATTGTAATTACTAATAATATTATAATTTGAACTTTATGTAACACTTAGAAAGATAAAAAATTAGCGATACGTGCGAGCGACCTCCCCTACCGCGCGCTAAACAGCAACTGATTTCGCGAGCGCCATCACGCTCGTCGCAAATTTAGTTAGTATGCGCACAAGCGCGATGGCGCTTGTCTGCACTCAAACGGTTAAGCAAGCAAAACTTATTCCAAAATACTGGTTATTTCTTATCTCATTAATGTCTAATACATACATAAAACACTGAGAATTTGTGCATACGCGCATATGTGTTTGATATCTCCACCTCAACGGATAGACGCGCGTAGACAAAATTTGACAGAAAGATAACTGATTATCAATGGACTATAAAATGATGCATTTATATAATGTAACACAATTTTATAGCCATATTATATTGATATCTTTCCTATGGAAACTCAAATCCATTAGTCAGTTTGTACTCGTATGCTATTAAATTAGTATAGCAAGCGCCCCCCTTTTATGCTATACAAAATAAAACGATTATAATCGTTCATTTTTTTCCTATGTTATCCTGTTACCTAGATACATGTTTCAGCTTTGAATATTTCACATTATCCGCACATCTATCACAAACAACAAAATGGATTAAAAAATACAAAACTGAATTATTTTAATGTTCCGTTTCTTCTGATTATAGTACGAAACACGAAACTATATAAAGCTAAAATATGATCAGAGGATGATGTGTAATACCAAAACAATAAAAATTATTTATAATAACTTAATTTTTACTTTAAATTAAGTGATAATAAATATTTGCAAACTTAACGCCGAATATATTCAATATTATTTATAATATCTAAATATGGCGTAGTGTCTTGTACAAAAATATTCTTAAAAATTCATAGAAACATTATAGTGTTCAGTTTTTCAAAAATCTAACCTCATATTTTCACGTAAAATAATATATTTGATGACTCAATTTTTACATTAAATTAAGTGATAATAAATTTCTACAAACTTAACGCCAAATATATTCAATATTATTTATAATGTCTAAATATGGCATAGTGTCTTGTATAAAAATATTCTTAAAAATTCATAGAAATATTATAGTATTTAGTTTTTCAAAAATCTAACCTCATATTCTTTCGTAAAATAATTTCTTTAATGACTAAATATTTACTTTAAATTGAGTGATAATGAATTTCTACAAACTTAACGCCAAATATATTCAATATTATTTATAATACGTAAATATGGCGTAGTGTCTTGGATAAAAATATTCTTAAAAATTCATAGAAACATTACAGTGTTAAGTTTTTCAAAAATCTAACCTCATATTCTCTCGTAAAATAATATCTTTAATAACACAATATTTACTTTAAATTAAGTGATAATAAATTTCTACAAAATTAACGCCAAATATATTCAATATTATTTATAATGTCTAAATAGTGTCTTGTATAAAAATATTTTCAAAAATTCATAAAAACATTACAGTGTTTAGTTGTTCAAAAATCTAACCTCATATTCTCTCGTAAAATAATATATTTAATAACACAATATTTACTTTAAATTAAGTGATAATAAATTTCTACAAAATTAACGCCAAATATATTCAATATTATTTAAAATGTCTAAATAGTGTCTTGTATAAAAATATTTTCAAAAATTCATAAAAACATTACAGTGTTTAGTTTTCCAAAAATCTAACCTCATATTTTCACGTAAAATAATATCTTTACATTCAATGATCTTTACTACTTTCGGTCTATAAAATACTGCCCTGTTATTAACAAGCAAGTAACCAAACGTTCTTATTTCTGCCTTTTCCGAGTGACCTCTATGTTTATTGCACAGTCCCTATCGCTAATGCGTCGAGCACGTTACCGCGAAACAGAATAAATTACATATCATACAACTATATAAAACAATTATTAACATACAATGAAACTTAAATTAAACATGTTAAAAATAATAAACCGGCCGTCACCTACCTAAACATTCCTCGATCTTTTCTCTTAAAATAGCGAATCGAACAGGAGGCTAAATACAAAGCAATGATTAACATACAAAGAATGCAAACCTAAATTAAACATGGCAAAAACATTGAATCGTTACTACCTAAATATTCCACGATCTTGACTATTAAAGTAGTGAATCGAATAGAAGATCAAATACCAAAAAATGTATTACCATACAATGAATGAAAATCTAAATTAAACGTGGTAAAAAGATTGAACCGTGATCTACCTAAATATTCCAGGATCTTAACTCTTAAATTAGCGAATCGAACAGGAGATCAAATACAAAAGAATGATTAATGTACAATGAATGCAAACCTAAGTTAAACATGGTAAAAATAATAAACCGTTAGCTACCTAAATATTCCGCGATCTTTACTCTTAAAGTAGCGAATCGAACAGAATAAATGTAAAACCATAACAAACATACATTGAAAGCAAACCTAAATTAAACATGGTAAACACAATGAACCGTGATCTATCTAAATATTCCATGATCTTGACTCTTAAAGTAGCGTATATGAAAGAAGATCAAATACAAAACAATGATTAATATACAACGAATGCAAACCTAAATTAAACGTGGTAAAACGAATGAACCGTGATCTACCTAAATACTCCACGATTTTAACTGTTAAAGTAGAAAATCTGACAGATGAAATATAAACGTACAATGAAAGCAAACCTAAATTAAACGTGGTAAACATAATAAGCCGTATTCTACCGAAATATTCCAGGATATTGATTCTTAAAGTAGCGTGTAGAACAGAAGATCAAATACAAAACAATGATTAACGTACGACGAATGCAAACCTAAATTAAACATGGTAATCATAATGAACTGTGATCTACCTAAATATTCTAGGATCTTAACTCTTAAAGTAGCGAATCAAACAGGAGGTCAAATAAAAAAACAATGATTAACATACAATCAATGCAAATCTAAATTAAACATGGTAAAATTAATGAAATGTAATCTACCTAAATATTTCACGATCTTGACTCTTAATTAGCGAATCGAACAGATCAAATATAAACCAATGATTAAAATACAATGAAAGCAAACCTAAAATAAACACAGTAAACATTATGAACCGTGATCTACAAAACAATTATTAACTTACTATATATTTCATAATTTTGACTCTTAAATTAGCAAATAGAACAGGAGGTCAAATACCGTAAATATTTCACGATTTTGACTCTTAAATTAGCGAATAGAACAGGAGGTCCAATACAAAACAATTATTAACGTACAATGAATGCAAACCTAAATTAAACGTGGTAAAAAATCAACCGCGATTTACCTAAATATTCCACCATCTTGACTCCTAAAATAGCCAATCTAACAAGAGATCAAGTTAAAATGGAGTAATACCTACAATATCTACTATGTTACACAAATTATATGCGGAGAGAATCAGATTGCCATGGTTTTTCATACCTCAAAAATTAGGAGACTTAGATCACTATAATAAGTAAACTTCCAGAAACTGTTTTTTTTTCTTCATAATTTTGACTTTAATGGTTTCGGAAATAGGAAAGTATTATCACAAACGATACATTAAATAAAAAAGTACCTTATTTGCCTCCTCCAAAATTTTAATCTATTTTACTTTCAATAGTTAAGGCAAATTTTTAACTATCATATTGTTCCCTATTGAGATAAACATGAGTTAATATGGTTTATCACAGTGCCAAATTTAAAATCTCTAAATTAAGCTGTTTCTGAGATAAATGGTTGTGACAGACGGACAGAGGATCAGACGGATTGATGCACGGACAAGCAGGTTTATTTGTTCTACGTTAGAACGCCGCTACTGCGTGTATTTTAAAAAGTTAATAACATTAGTAATAGATGGCGTTCATTTCCAACGTATCTTTTTGCTTTTTACATACAACACGATTCGAATAATATCCGATAGATGGTGTTAGTTTCTAATCGCTGAATTTATATAATAATAATAAAAATAGAGACGAACCAAATATATAGAAAAAAATCGTCTAAAATTTATGTAAATTTTATAACGCTACCGTGTTTAAAAGTTAAAATTTGAGATTGATTGTATTATTAATTGAACTTATCATGTATTTTTACTGATCCAAAATTGTTATAGTGTTAGTTTCTAATCACCCAGCCTGTTTCGTTTATGTAAAGAGACGAACCAATATATAAAATAATAATAAAAATAGAAAGATACAAACCAAATATATAGAAAAAAATCGCCTGAAATTTATGTAAATTTTATATCGCTACCGCGTTTATAAGTTAAAAAGTGGAGTTTGATTGTATTATTAATTGGACTACAAATCTATCTTACCGCGTGTTTTTACTACTCAAAAATTATTATTTTAGGAGTACAAAAAATTGTCTGAAATTTACATCAGTTTTGTAATGTTACTGTATTAAAAATTTCAAAAGTGGTATATCCATTTAAATATAAACTGGACTATTAATCTTTTCTATCATATATCATTATTGCTCTACGATAGCAAGTCTAAAAACATACAAAATTGTCTGAAATATACCTAATTTTTTTAATATACTGCATTTCCAAATTCAGAAGTGAAGAGCTGACTGATTTCTTTATAAAATGGACTATATAATCTATGTTGCCATATATATTTTATTGCTCTACGACTGTTAGTTAAGGAACATACAAATTTGTCAGAAATTTATCCAAATTTTGTGATACTACTGTATTTCTAAATTTAGAAGTAAAGTGCTCATTTCTTTATAAATTGGACTGTATAATATATCTTGTCATATATATTTATTGCTCTACGATTTTAGTTAAGGAACATACAAAATTTTTCCAAAATTTACCTAAATTTTGAAAAACTGCTGTATTTCCAAGTGGAGTGTCGATTTCTTTATAAAGTGGACTATATAATCTATCTTAATATATATTTATTGCTCTACGATTTCACTTTAGTAACATACAATTTTTTCGAAAATTTACCTAAATTTTGAAATACTGCTATATTTCCAAGTGGAGTGTCGATTTCGTTACAAAGTGGACTATATAATCTATCTTATATATTTATAGCTCTACGATTTCACTTTGTGATCATACAATTTTTTCGACAATTTACCTAAATTTTAAAATACTGCTGTATTTCCAAGTGCGGTGTCGATTTCTTTATAATCTATTTATTATATATTGTTAATGCTCTACGATTGTTAGTTTAGGAACATACCGATTTGTCACAAATTAGCCTAAATTGAGTAATCCTACTGCAATTAAAATTTAAAAAGTTGAGTATATATATTATTATAAATTAGACTATATAATCTAGTCATATATTTTTGTTGCCTTTTTATTGTTACCTTAGGAGATAAATGCGCCCAAAACGTGATATACTTACGTACAACGTACTCTTGAAGTAGCACCGAGGAGATTTAATTCTAAATAAGGCGTTTCCAAGAAATTCTCGAAGGAAAAGTTAATTCTAAGTCGCCACGATTTTGTTTGATGTTTATTATAATAATGTTACATTAGTAACATATATTAAAGTAAATACATTTCAGCTCTTATGCGCTAAGTACTTTATCCATACAAATAATACAATTATAACAGCGTGAATTTTGTTTATAGAAAATATTTTAAAAGAATGATTGATTTAACATATAGAATGATAATAGAAGCCGGAAAACTTGTTTTTTAGAAATTTTGTCTGTCTTTCTGTGTGTTAATTTCTTTTTCAATCACACGAAATCTACTGCACGGATTCTGACGAAATTTGAAATGGTAATCCTTTATACACTCAAGAAACAAATACTTTTTAAATGGATATTACATACATAAAAAACATCCTAAGTTAGTGAATATTACGATAATTGTACTACCAACGCCATCTATTAGCGTGTTTAGAAAACTCTATGCTCATAGTTATGAGAGAAAAAAATAAAAACCAAAAATAATCCTAAAACCTTTTCATATACCGAATTCCACGGAAACGGAGTTGCCGCGGCACAACTAGTAATATATAATAATAAAACAACTCATTCTATGACTATACAGGGTGTAAATAAAAACATGCAACAAACAGATGATTCTGTGGATCGATCTGTGTAGAAAGTGATAAGGAACTATATGGAAGTTCTCAAATCTTCCTGAAAAATCAGACAAATTCACAATTTTGGCAACAGAAAAATTTTATGTATTTACGGAAATATGCCTCAAATATACCAAATTTAATTTCATATAAATATGCCTCAAATATACCAAATTTTAATGGACAAAATCGTCTTTATAGTTAGTAGACCCGTTCTTTGTTATACCTACATACATATAAAACAAAACATACTTATCTATCCATACAGATGATCGTGGACATCAAACTGAGTCGAAAATATGCCTAAAATATTCCAAATTTTAATGCACAAAATCACCTGTATGGTTAATAGACCCGTTCTTTATTATACCTACGTACATGTAAAACAAAACATGCTTATCTATACATACATATGATTGTGAACATCAAACTGAGTCGAAAATATGCCTAAAATATACCAAATTTTAATACACAAAATCACCTGTATGGTTAATAGACCCATTCTTTGTTATACCTACATACATATAAAACAAAACATGCCTATGTATACATACAGATGATTGTGGATATCAAACTATGCCGCAAAATATGCCTAAAATATACCAAATTTTAATACACAAAATTACCTGTATGGTTAATAGACCCATTCTTTGTTATACCTTCACACGTATAAAACAAAACATGCTATCTATTCATACAGTTTGTGGACATTAAATTGAGTTGAAAATTTTAGATAATTTTATTATTTTTTTCTATTTGCGATCAGCCAATAAGCTATAACTAAATTTGTTAAGCATCATCGACGGTTTTAGAGATTTAACACATCCTTTGATGTGCCACACAATAATGTTGCTTCAGATTGAAGCTAGTCTTGTCCTTTTTAGTCAGAATACTCCACAATCAGTATCCATGAGTGTTTTCGCCAAATGGTTTTTATAATGTTTCAGTATTTATTTCTAAACTTCACAGATCTACCTGCTCTTTGACAGTGAGCAATTCTAAATATTCATGCCTTTCTGCATTTCTTGCGAACCATGGGGCACTAACCAAGGTTTTGAATATATTTGGTATTAATTTTGCAGAAATTCATTATTCACAATTAAATGAAATTACGTGATGTAGTATTATCTCTACTTTCTTTAAGTTCTTTACCACGACCTAGGTTTCGTTGTATTACAACATCTTCAGTTGGACAATTAGCAAAGATCTTTAACCAAGGACTTTAAGACTTTTTTTGTGGAAGCGTTGCAGTGTTTCAATATTGGAATGGCTTGCTGATCCCCAGAGTTCTGTGCCATATGTTCATATGGATTTTATATAGAAGAAGCTTATTTTCCAAACTGAGTGAAGACTGTCCACCTATTAACCAGTACTTATCTTTTAATTTTATACTTGCCTGCTCTGTTTTGGCCTTAATATGGTCTTTCCAGGTAAGTTTCTCGTTTAGGTGCATCCCTAGGTATTTAACTGTTGTGTGTTGAGGTAAAATGGTTCTATCAAGTTTCACCATTGAGCAGTCTTTTTTTTAGCGTGAATGTCACTTGGACTTATTTTGCAGCACTAACTTTTATTTTCCACTTTTTAAGCCATATTCCAATTTTGTCTAGATGTCCTTGAAGTTTTATAGATGCTGTACCAAAATCTCCATGGCATGAAAGTACTGCCGTGTTTTCGGGATAGGTCGCAATCATCGCCTCGTCGGAGTAGGGTAAATCAAATGTGTAAACTATGACAATATTGGGTCCAACACTGATCCCTGAAGAACTCCATATTCCATATGGCATATATGACAAAAAATCTTCGGTCATGACCTGAAATATACGGACTTGCAAGTAGGGTTTTAGAATCATGTAAACAGTATCCGGTAAGCACAGTTTTAACTTCCATATTAGATAAATTTAAAAATAATTATGAAAGTTGCAAATCCAACGAAAAAAATTAATTGTTTAAAGAAACCTGCTTCAAATATACTCAGTTTGATGCAGAGAATCACCTGAACGAATAATAGACACCGGCACTGTTTGCTACTACTGTATATACCATTTTTTTGCTACGACCTGTATACCTTAAATAGAAACACGAGTACAACCAAGACTATGTTCAAGATTATAAACCAGCTCAATTTTCCGCGAGTAACAAAAGCTACAAATCATTGCGCTACGCGAAGGAAAATTTTTGTCATGAATTAAAATGTAAGACGTATCGATAAATTTATCACAAAAAACATAACAAAGATATGATGGCCTTTGGGTAAAACTGTCCACATTTAAGCGAATATTTTTATTCTGATATGATAACGCACGATTAACACTTTAATGTTTAAGTACAGAATTTTTCAATATCGCGATATTGATTTGATAGTGCATAATAAAGATAAGCTTTGACGGTCACAATAAAGTTATCTTTTAGCACTTACGTATTCAAAACAATTACAATGTTATATGCTGTAGAAAGTACGGAATACATCTTTCTGGCTTCACATCCTTCTTTCCCTTTCGCTGACAAAGGATAAAATACCATGTTCTGATATTTACCTGATTCTTAGCGTAATCGTTAACTTCTATAATTATTTATACAAGTTATTATAAAAAAAATAAAACCGCCCAACATTAATACATAACAAATTCGAAAAAGTTGTTTTTACGCACTATGATATTTGAATAGACGTCTGCCGTGATTTAATATAATTTATTACAATTAAATTTAACTCATATATATTTTATTTTATTTCTTGTAATCTGACACGCAAGGGTCCTGATAGCTAATCAAGAACCTCACCAGGAGCCCCCAGACTCAACTGGGTTGTTACAGAGACCCTCCTGGGCCCATAAAAAGGAGAGGCATTCGACCCCCCAATAGTATCCTTCCATGGTAAATATCGAACCCATACATCCAACAGGGTTAAGCACTGTCCCTTCTCAATGGGCTCCTCCATTTTTTAAGAACGCTTTTGACAAACGCTCTAAGTGCCTCAAAGAATTGATTTAGTGTGAATCGAACAACCAAATCGCGATAGCTAAAAATCCCACGTTTTAAAGATTCACTTAATTCTACCTTAGTGCTATTTAGACGCATGTTCTCCAAGAAAACTACGCGCATCATCATGCTCCCTGTAATCGAATAAGATAGGATTCGCGTCTGGCGTATCAAGAACCCAGGAGCGCGCTGGGCCATACCTTAGTGCAAAATGATGTAAAAACATGCCATCTCCCGTCAAAAGCTGGAAGTATAGTAGTCGCTATTGAGCCAGTCTATTCCGACGCTCAGAGAAATAACCTAGTAGTTTCTCCTTTGGATCAGGGGGAGGTCCACCTAGATTGCCAAGGAGCAATGAGGATCTCAAAAATACGTCTCTTTCTAATTAAAAGGGGTTCATACTCAACATATTCCCGTCCTGGTACCAATAGATGCCAGGTCCCACGTGCAGATCTACTCATAGCGTTTTTCATATGTTCTCACTTAAAATTTTCTTCTACGTTTACCAATTATTTAAAACTATCATTTCCGATTGTCTTTTTGCAAGTAGTTTTGAATATATTTAATAAAAATGCCACCAAAATTTTAGCGTCCCTAAATCATATTTTCAGCATATTTTGAATTGCAATTTTAGGGTAATATGCCCAAAGCTTAATACCACCAAAAACGTTAGCTATTTTCATTTTCGTGTTATATGACATTACGACTTTTCAAATGTCATAATACCTAAAACCTCCTTGGAACAAATTTAGTATAGAGAAAATGTGGATTCCCTATCTATATTATTTTATTAAAATTATCATCCAGAGTAAATAAAAATTCCCAATCCAGAGTAATTTTTAAGGATGAGTAAGAAACTAAGTTTTTCGACTTGATATAGAAAAAAACAAATCCAAAAAATCAAAATATTGAAAAAATCAAAAAAGATCGCGTAAATACAGGTCATAAAATTTAGGTTTGACAACCATTTCAATTTTTTATTGACAATAGTTTCTTTACAGGAAGAGCATTTCCTGAAAACAGTTTTTCATAATAAAATAATCGCGTTCAAGGCCTAGTTTTTTTTAATATATCCTTTTTTTATGTATATTCTCTCATTTTTTTTAAAAAACATCCTTTTTATGTATATTCTTTCATTTACATAAAAAAACGGAAATTCACATTTTTACTAAAATGATCTTATACCCACTCTTTGATTCCTTATTTAACTAGTATCGAGATACTGCTGTGCAAAATTTCTAAATGCCTAAAACACCTATCAGAAATTCGCCATCAATTCTTGAGCTGTCAATATTGATACAGAGATACAATGCACAAGAAATAAACAAGAAAAAAATGCAATATTTACGACAAAACGAAAAAGTACTTAATATTTACAACTAAAGACTTAGAAATTTGAATCCATAGCAGGTTTTCAAAATTCACCAAATATTTCGCGAAATTCAGCAGGTCGAATTTAGGGAGTTTTTTTTCTTTTTTCCAATATTTAATGGAAAAACTTTCGAGACAAATTTGTCGCATTTTAAAAGTTCTTTTTAATTATGTGTCCATTTATACATGGAAGATAATTTCTGTTATAAGATAATTTTTTTTTGTTTTGAACCACCAACATTTTGGAACTTGTAAACCAGGTTGGCACATCTATAAACTTAACCTAGATTTAGACCAAAGCTATTTTTTAACAAGCCTCATCTGCGTAATATAAGAAACTTGATCTCCGGTGAGTCCAAAATTTTCGTTAAACGTTATAGTCCATAAGGTATAATTGAAAAACCACGCTCCATTTCTGATGGATTGGATTGATGGAACATATTTCTCTAGAATAAGAATTATATTATATAAAAAAAACGTAAAAAAATCATAATATTTTTTGAAATTTAATCAGCGTCGCAAACGCCCTGTTATTGATTAAAAGTCAGATGACGTCACAGACAAGTTTTTAAATCTTTACATTATGGTCCTTTTTTCTTTTTTTTTTAATTTATAACTATCACCTTTTGCATTTAGTATAAATGTTTTATAATATAATTTCATTACGTATGTTATTCACTACTGATTATATTATACAAAAAGAAAAATACATTCGAAATATAAATGTAGTGTGCTTATAATACAAAATAGAACAATTTAAAAATTCAAGTGAAATAGCCTATTGTTTACAGGGGTTGCCTGAAAATGTCTCCTGAAAAGCACCTCTCGTATCTCCAAACTACTACGACATGTTTCTTCCATCTTACTCCCAACCCTTAACCACACCGTGAAAACGTTTGAAAAATTGTCTTATTTATTTTAAATATGTCTCTTTTTATTGTTTTCTTTTTTAAGTTAAACTCTAACGCTAAACTAATTACTACTAAACGCTAAACTAATTACTACTAAACGCTAAACTAATTACTACTAAACGCTAAACTAATTACTTGCCAAAATCTTGTAGTACTAATTATCTATTATGATTGACTGTTACACAGTTGTAAATACATTAAAATGTGGAATTCACAAATAAATAAACATTACTTTGGTCTCAAATTAAGAAATGTTCATTTAATTATCATGCTATTAATATCATATCATAGCATGCTATTAATATTATATCAAATAATCCTAACTTCCAAAACCCTGCACGAATTATTTTAACATCTTCAAATTTATCGAACTTCTTCAATTCCGTGTTTCTTTATATCAAACTAATTAGTAACAAAGTAAAAAATACAAAGTAGTAAACAATACATACAATGCTTGCAAAGTAGTAAACAATACATACAATGCTTGCAAAGTAGTAAACAATACATACAATGCTTGCAAAGTAGTAAACAATACATACAATGCTTGCAAAGTAGTAAACAATACATACAATGCTTACAAAGTAGTAAACAATACATACAATGCTTACAAAGTAGTAAACAATACATACAATGCTTGCAAAGTAGTAAACAATACATACAATGCTTGCAAAGTAGTAAACAATACATACAACGCTTGCAAAGTAGTAAACAATACATACAATGCTTGCAAAGTAGTAAACAATACATACAATGCTTGCAAAAATATTTATCAATTTAAAAACGGTTAAAATAAAATCTCTTTTGAATGAGACTGCACATGCCTGCCGTAGTGGTGCCGAATGTAGACTTCACTGCTGTTTAAAATTCAAAAATATCTCAGCGGAAATAATAATATGATACTATAAGTTAATAATAAAAATATATTGGTTACAATAAAGTAAATTTAACACCTTAACACCAAACATCGAAAATAATAAAAAACAGGTAAGTCTAAATATATAAATACGAAACGTAACAACGTAGAGATCAATAAAAAAAATAATCATAATAAAAGGCGGTTAAAAATCTACAAATAATTATGTAAGTAAACATTTTTCAGTGTTTTAAATAGAAAAACTTTTTGCGAAAAGCCTAAATTTTTTCTTAAGGGTTTGAGTGCCGACGAGCGCCATATAACTAAATTTGCCACGAGCGCGTGAAGTCAGGTGCTTTTTAGTGCGAGGTAGGGGAGGTCGCTCGCACGCATCGCTAATTTTTTATCTTTCTACGTGTTACATAAAGTTCAAATTATAATATTATTAGTAATTACAATATAAAAAGGATCCAAGAAGAGAAAATGCTTAACCCATAAAGTCGGAATACGAAAATAATTTGAGTGAAAATGATCGTTTTTCAAGTTGGCGTAATGCAAATTTTGAGTGATAGTAATAATAGTGACGATAACAATTATTTTGCTGATACGGAGGATGTAAATACGATGTGACCTTGATTTCAGTTTTTGTTATAATTTTTGTTCACAATATATAAGTTCATAATTTTCTTTGTATTTTATTATCCTTGTATAAGTTTTTATTAAGAAAATACCGAAAAAATTATTAAAATTGGATAATTTTTGAAAGAGATACAGTTTTTTTTCGAGACAAGGGTAAATAACTTCAAACACAAAAGATTTCTTTGGCATTTTTAAGTATATATGAGTAAAAACCATGGCACTAAAACGGGTAAGCTTTGCCATGATCCTGACACCGGGAAAATGCCCTCTATAAACGTTTTCAAGTATCGAGTGGAAAAGTTTGACTTTTCCTGAACACTAGTCCTCCTGCACTCTTGTTCTCTCCTTTCCTCTTAACTCACGTCAATTTTTATATTCTAATCGTTTGTCTCTTTTAAAAGTAGTGTTACAATTTTATATTATAACAACTTTTACAGACCACCAAACAAATCATTTTTCAAAACTTATAGATTCAGACCTCAGATTGCTGCTCTAGCAATAAATGCGTGGTATCGTGCGTTAAAGCTATAAAATTAATAAATAAAATATCACTGAAAGTACCATTACAAAAATCGTTAAAAAAATATATTCTTGAAACCAAAAAACCGGTTCGCTTTGAAGATAATCCTAATATTTCGAATCCAATTGTTTAAAATGTATATTTTATAGGTCGTATATTGCAGATGACTTATGTGACTTAAGTATATTTAAGTATATTTAATCAAATGTATTGATAGAAAAAGGAGACAACTCGCGGACCAAGAACCACTTATCATGAAACTGAATGCTGATATCTCTAGCGCAAGACATGTTTATAAGCGTCGCCATCTAGCGGCGTCCTAAGAAAAGTTTTTGTTACTTTTTAAGCAAGGGCATTTTTAACTTCAAAATTACAAATACCTGTCGTACAACAAATACAACCTGAATTATTTTTCCCAAATTATTGATATTATCACTCTATAACCTCAACTTCGTACCCTACCACTTTTTTCCAGATAAAATTGTATTATAGATTTTCTTTTAAATGGCTATCTTGTTTACTTAAGTTTACTTAAGTATTTTTAAAGAATTCCTCTTAAAAGACTTATGTAAATGGCGCACGTTCATGTGACAAGGATGAAGCGTGACGCGTTTATTAAAAAACAGCTTTGGTGCTGTATTAATGCTTCAAGAACCCAGCAATAAAAATGCTTCATAAGCCCGACGATAAAATAACACAATAAAATTTTGCAGTGATGACATTACAAAACCACTTGCGCTTCGCGAGAGAGAAAGTGTAACGTCACCGCACTGTTTATCTAAATTATGATTTTATAAATTAAATTAATTTATTAATTGAATTATTAAACGATGATTACATTTTTGATACGAAGCTTAATGCACATAAGAAAATCATTCACATCTATTCAGGACGTCTCCGGATTTACACAATCATTTCTCTATTTTTGAACCCTGTACCTTAATTATTTTGGTAGTAACGTGACTAAAAAAATGACATAAAAAAATTGTGCGTGTCAGCTCTGAGGCTCGACTGGAGTTTACTCCTTAAGTACGATTATCTTGGAATATATAAAATAGGTAACACTGTATATAAATATAAATACCAATATCATTAAATGCAAATGGAAATTGTTTAATAAAAAAATGCTGACAATATAATTATTTTCAAGTAAAACACAAATGAACAAGATCAAATTTATACAACAAAATTAAAAACATTTAGTAACGTCAGACTGAGAAGTTAAAATTAAAAGAGACTTTTTAAGTTTGTCGGATAGAAGACACCAAATATTCACACATAGTGACATTGAATAATTACATCTTGACATAAGCGAACGATAGGAAACTATGTGTGTCGCACTCCGTCATTGCGATTACGTCATAAGAAAATGCCAAATAAAAATATTGATATCTCACTCTAAAGATGCGCAGAAATGTTGCGCGGAGAGGCCACCTAACATTTACACTTTTTTTAACGCTCTGAACTTCGTACGATCAGAACCTAACACTTAAACTTTTTCTAACGCTCTGAACTTAATAGACTCTGACTCTGAACTTCTGATTTTACTCCTCATAAAATTTCATACCCGGGGCTATATATGAATACCGATTCTTAAGGAGTGAACTCTAAAAAAAATTTCAGCACCCCAGTATCCAGCTTTGGTAACAAAATGTTATAACACGTCATTTTTAAGATTTCTCTACAATTAAACTATCGACACATATGATTTCGATCTGATTGTCGATCCGTCTGTCACAACTTTACATTTCCGAAAAACTTGCATGTATCTGCATGAAAGGAGAATACCCACGCTATTGTGGAATCTAGTATCATATCGAAAGTGGTTGTTCCATAATGAAACTTGCTTTATTTTGTTCAATTCAATCAATATATCGAAATAAAAAACATTCCCAATGTAAGTAATAAAGATCACAACATTAACGATTAAGCCAAGTAACGCAATGGACGCATGACCAAATTTTTCATTACTGTTTAATATTTGAAGTAGTCTAAACATAAAGCAGTGTACATACCTTGGGTAAGTTATAAATCTGCATGAAAGGAGAATACCCACGCTAGTGTGGAATCTAGTATCATATTGAAAGTGGTTGTTCCATAATAAAACTTACTTTATTTTGTTCAATTCAATCAATATATCGAAATAAAAAACATTCCCAATGTAAGTAATAAAGATCACAACATTAACGATTAAGCCAAGTAACGCAATGGACGCATGACCAAATTTTTCATTACTGTTTAATATTTGAAGTAGTCTAAACATAAAGCAGTGTACATACCTTGGGTAAGTTATAAATCTGCATGAAAGGAGAATACCCACGCTAGTGTGGAATCTAGTATCATATCGAAAGTGGTTGTTCCATAATGAAACTTGCTTTATTTTGTTCAATTCAATCAATATATCGAAATAAAAAACATTCCCAATGTAAGTAATAAAGATCACAACATTAACGATTAAGCCAAGTAACGCAATGGACGCATGACCAAATTTTTCATTACTGTTTAATATTTGTAGTGCAAACATAAAACAGTGTACATAACTTGAGTAACTTATAAATCTGCATGAAAGGAGAATACCCACGCTAGTGTGGAATCTAGTATCATATTGAAAGTGGTTGTTCCATAATAAAACTTACTTTATTTTGTTCAATTCAATCAATATATCGAAATAAAAAACATTCCCAATGTAAGTAATAAAGATCACAACATTAACGATTAAGCCAAGTAACGCAATTGACGCATGACCAAATTTTTCATTACGGCTTAATATTTGTAGTGCAAACATAAAACAGTGTACATAACTTGAGTAAGTTATAAATCTGCATGAAAGGAGAATACCCACGCTAGTGTGGAATCTAGTATCATATTGAAAGTGGTTGTTCCATAATAAAACTTACTTTATTTTGTTCAATTCAATCAATATATCGAAATAAAAAACATTCCCAATGTAAGTAATAAAGATCACAACATTAACGATTAAGCCAAGTAACGCAATGGACGCATGACCAAATTTTTCATTACTGTTTAATATTTGAAGTAGTCTAAACATAAAGCAGTGTACATACCTTGGGTAAGTTATAAATCTGCATGAAAGGAGAATACCCACGCTAGTGTGGAATCTAGTATCATATTGAAAGTGGTTGTTCCATAATAAAACTTACTTTATTTTGTTCAATTCAATCAATATATCGAAATAAAAAACATTCCCAATGTAAGTAATAAAGATCACAACATTAACGATTAAGCCAAGTAACGCAATGGACGTACGACCAAATTTTTCATTACTGTTTAATATTTGAAGTAGTCTAAACATAAAGCAGTGTACATACCTTGGATAAGTTATAAATCTGCATGAAAGGAGAATACCCACGCTAGTGTGGAATCTAGTATCATATTGAAAATGGTTGTTCCATAATAAAACTTACTTTATTTTGTTCAATTCAATCAATATATCGAAATAAAAAACATTCCCAATGTAAGTAATAAAGATCACAACATTAACGATTAAGCCAAGTAACGCAATGGACGCATGACCAAATTTTTCATTACTGTTTAATATTTGAAGTAGTGTAAACATAAAGCAGTGTACATAACTTGGGTAAGTTATAAATCTGCATGAAAGGAGAATACCCACGCTACTGTGGAATCTAGTATCATATTGAAAGTGGTTGTTCCATAATGAAACTTATTTTATTTTATTCAATTAATATGTTAAGTAGTGTAAACATAAAGCAGTGTACATAACTCGGGAAAGTTATAAAAAAATAAACTGGACTTTTAAATTTATCAAAAAGATAAGTTATCAATAACCAATAGTAATATCGAGCAAGCTCGACGCGAGCAACGCTCTGAACTTCGTACGATTAGAACCTAACCCTTACACTTTTTTTAATGCTCTGAACTTGACGTTGCTGTCATAAAATTAAATCTACAAAAACATGAAATTGCAGATGACACTTTATTCTGTTATCAAATTTTCCCAATAATTTTCATCTACATAAGGTTGAGTTAAGTAGTAACAAATACCTAAAAATATTATTTTGACGCTTTACTTATAAATAGCATTCTTCTTTGATAAAAAAAATATTTAAACCCTTATAACTATCGCTTTCAAATTATACCCCCCCACTGTGTAAGGAAATTAATTTTTTTTCATATTTAATTTTCCTCAACAACAATTTTCACATAAATATTTTTAAATGTTAGCTGTTGAGATAGTACGAGTTAACATGCCTTATTATTAGAAACGTCTGTGACAGACGGACAAATACACATGAGCGACCTTATAAAATGTTCCGTTTTTCATTTTTATTTAGTTCTTGGAAACCCCATGGCCAACTTACAGTATTACCCAAATCGCTGGGCATGTGGAAGAACATATGACAAAGAGTTATAAAACAATAACTAATAGGACAATACACACACAGAGCAATTCCATGCTATTGAGAAACAAAAACACAGTAATTAGAATAAATATCATCTAGCAATCAGTCGTGTACCATCCAGCAACTCTATGACCCCATTTCTGAAGCGGTCAATTGAGCAGAAAAGAATATCTAGACTGGGTGCATCTCACAATACTGCCTTAAGCAATATGAGTGCAAAAAAGACAGGTGAACGCTGCAGAATATTAATTTGTGCTATAGGCAGGTAAAATAAACAATGACATCGTCCCCTCATGTAGCTGCCAGGAGCATAAAGGATCAATGAACTCTGGATCAAGGGGTTATCAACATAATGATTTAATAATTTAAAAAAATGCACGATCAAAAGTAATTCCCTTCGGAGTTGAAGGGAATTATATCCAACCATGTCCATTATGAAGTCTGAGGGAAATAAATAAGGATAATACCCACACATTTTATAATACAAAAATCTATTGAACTTTTTTAATATTTCCTCCAGTATGAGGATATAAGTAGCTTCATACGGAGACCAGATAACTAAATTCATTTCAGACATACTACGAACTAAGAGCTAAATAGTGTAATGATACATTTGGTATCTTGGAAATCATGGGAATTCCGTATGACAAATCCTAGAACCTTATAGGCTTTCTGACAGATTTCATGATTACACCGAGAATTGTATGGAACTTTTTGAGTGTAGCACCGCCCATCTCATAACTACGCACACGTAGATCACAGCACATTTGCTTACATTAAAATGTAGCTTGAAATACAGAACGATAAAAAATTATTACCGAATACGCGATGCATATAATTATATTTTGAACAAAACACGAAATACACGCTCGCGTCAGTGAGCGTGTTAACAACGATACAGCGTTGACAAGTATTATTGCACCATATGCCACAACACCACAATGATTCGCATGAAACCGCACCAGAATGATTTGCAAACTTTGTTTATGAAAATGTTTTGTCGGTAAAAACCATGGTGCAACAATACCAAATCATCGCGTGTCACATTCTTTAACTCACGATTTATTAAAAAAGGACGCGAATCAGCGATGCGAATGATAAGGAATACTCAAGATAAGCAACTCGGAAAACTTAGGATGATGGGGCTCAATGTCGCAACAATATTTGTAAAAAGATACGTCACAACTTTCCTATTGGATTTGTCGACATTTTTATTTGTTACAAGAAGTCTGTTTTTTATAAATATAAATTTTTATTTTCATATTATTACAAGAAGTTTGCTTTTTAAAAATATGAACCTAACAAATTACATTGTTTTCGCGAAGGCCACCCAGAAGCGAGTGAGCGAAAAATCTACAAGATTCAATAGTGCCGCTTTTTCAACGTGGAATTACGCTGCTGCTATATCTCTTTTAAAACAATTCATAAAATTACAAACAGATGGCGTTGATTTCCCAACAAACTGTTTTACTTTTTACCATATAACGTAGTGCAGACAATATCGAATAGATGGCGTTAGCTTCTTAAGATTCAATTTATATCTACGTATGATTATATAACCATATAAAATTGTGTGAAATTTAATTAAACTTTAATGCTGATGAATTCAAGAATAAAAGCTTTTATTACAAATTGGACTACACACTTTATCTAATAACGTTTTTACACTGCTCTATGATTTTAGAGATGTAACCAGTCCAAATGTAATGCGAGCGCAAGTTCTAGGAACACATATAAATTAGATATCAACTGACTGTATAAATAAAATAATAAGAATGAGGTGTGCTCCGTTACCGCTAGTGTTTAATTATTGCTACTTTTCCCAAGTTCGATATGCATTACCTATCCCGTAGCACTATGCGACGGAGACTTCTAGACAAAGCCAATTTTCCTATACCATACAATGAATCCATATAAAAAAATATAAAATATATTTTTATATGACTTAACAATAAAATCCTAGCTCCATTTTCACCAAAAGAAATCGTTAAGCGAGGACACAAAAATATTCCACGGCAAATATTTCGCGACGGATTCAATATTCTGATATTCTTGTTCGCGACGGATTCAATATTCTGGTTGTCTTATTTGTTCTCATCAATTTTTACCATAATATAACCCAATTTCTTTAAAATTATTATGGTATTAGTACATATACCATCATCATACGCTAATGCACCCAAGTAACTAAGATATACGTTTCTTTCCACAACACCAAGAAGAGTGTAACCAAAATCGTATATTTGACACTACCTCTATTCGCAAATTCACAAATTGATACAATCAGCCCTGCTCTTCTCCCACGTGTCTTATCGTCAGGAACCTTACTAGTGGTCTCGATATAATGCGTTGCGTGACCTTGAAGCTACCTATATCATTTGAGAAACCCCGACACTTGCGCTTTTTTATAAGAGAGAATGAAAAAAATGCATTTTTACATGTTCGCAAACTCTTTACTTTATCTGTGGTAATCTGAATGAATTCCAATGCATCAATTGTACATGCTATGATTGTTACGTAATAGTAATAATTTTATAAAAAGGCATGTTCTGTGTGTTTATTTTTTTTGCTTTGGAACAAAAACGTGCGTATTCAATTGACACGAATCTTTGACCATCGTATCTCCAAAAAGGCGCTACATATATAAAGCACTAAAATTATAACCTGGTCAACTCAGTCTCCTTATTTTAATCCTATACATTTATTACCAGATTAATTGTGCAGACGGTCAGAAAACAATATGTGACTTCCAAAAATCACCTCCAGAATATACGGTGAAAGGCGCAGCGTTAAATAGAGGGTTTATTAATAGAAATTGACCAATAGGATGCCTGTTACGCAAGCGATCGGACCTTTGCAATTGATGAAACAAAAGTTCGCGTAAAGCATCGATAAAAATCCAGTTTTTTTGTTGAAATTTAGATTAGTTTTATATAAGTAATAAAATCATTAAAAACGCAGATTGAATTTGGTTTGATTCTAATGTAAATCACCCTTAAATTGATGTGAACAAACACTTCCGAGCCGTAGTATAAATTAACAGAAGAATTTCGACAATGGCCAAACATATAAATTATGTTCGATATAATTTTGAACCATTAGAAACATTGATTAATTTAAATTCTTCACAGTATAAGCTACTAACCGGTAACGAAATGGACTTAAGAGTATAAAATATCTTTTTAAAACATGTGGGTAATAAATAATAAAACTTTAACTTCAGGGGTCGAAGTGTGTCAGGTGCATTTTTGAATTAAACTTTCAAACCATTCTGGCTACATTAAAACAATGTATGAAGGTATTGCAAATTAAATGAAATCTACAAAAAAGTTTAATAGTATATATTGCTAATTATTATATATTGTGTGTTAGAATCCGCAAAATCATGTATTAGTACGAAAAACAATGTATGAAGGTATTGCAGATTAAATGAAATCTACAAAAAAGTTTAATAGTATATATTGCTAATTATTACAGATTGTGTATTAGAATTCGCAAAATCATGCATTACCACGAAAAGCAATGCATAAAGGTATTGCAGATTAAATGAAATCTACAAAAAAATTTAATAGTATATATTGCTAATTATTACATATTGTGTGTTAGAATCCGCAAAATCATGCATTAGTACGAAAAACAATGTATGAAGGTATTGCAGATTAAATGAAATCTACAAAAAAGTTTAATAGTATATATTGCTAATTATTATAGATCGTGTGTTAGGATCCGCAAAATCATGTATTAGTACGAAAAACAATGTATGAAGGTATTGCAGATTAAATGAAATCTACAAAAAAGTTCAATAGTATATATTGCTAATTTTTATAGATTGTGTTTTAGGATCCGCAAAATCATGTATTAGTACGAAAAACAATGTATGAAGGTATTGCAGATTAAATGAAATCTACAAAAAAGTTTAATAGTATATATTGCTAATTATTATAGATTGTGTGTTAGGATCCGCAAAATCGGTCCATAGATATATTTTAGAGTTAAACATACTAAACCATTTCAGATACTTACATTAAAATAATGTTCCAAAGATTGTATAAATTAATAAAATTTACATACAAAAAGTTCCACGTTACTTGTGGCTGATTATTATAGACTCTAACGAATGATAAACGTTTTTATGTTCCAAGAATTCTGCACTTAACTAAAACACAAAATAAATAATTAATACTTTAAGGCCAATTAAAGTCAGAATGCAATGGACAACTTGTGTTTCAAATGAGTGATGCACCACAAGATATGTCGCCATTGCTCAGTGTCAGCCACTGGTCAGCTTTTGGAACGTCCATGGCTACCATAACCTGATCTATCCATCGCATCGATTCTCTCCTACATAATTTATCTGCATTTCCCTGTAAGAGGCTTTCAGTACTATAATTGCTTCGCCGCGACACGTGTTCGAAGAATTTCAATATGCGAGTTTATACAATATTGAACAAACGCGATTTAATACCGAGTTCTAGGGCGTGCATGCATTAGCACGGAACTCAGTCCACGATAATCCAAGCATTCTTCTCCAACACTACATTTCTAGGACATCTATCTTTTTTTTCTCGTTTTCACGTAGTATTCACATCTCTACGGCGTAGAGGGAAATGGGGAAAACTAATGCTTGAACGAATCATGTTTTCTTTGTTTTTATAATATTACTCTGCTTTCATATATTTCTCAGCTTATATATCTAACAAAAATAATCTAACCTTTTACATCCCGTGAAAATGTAGCTAGATTTTGATATGCGTTCAGATGGTGAAGACAATATGTACAATGGCGGGTACAATATGTAAAATGGCACTATGTACTGACTGATTTCCATTGCCATGACTGATTACATTTTACGTTAGGAAAAACAGTCCTTTGAAGCTGATTAAAAACTCAACAAAATATAAAAAATTCGGAATAATAAACATCAAACATAAATAAACTTTATTCAAACTAAATTAGAAAAAAGCGCCAGTGCTCGCCGATTACCAGATAACCAAATTCTATTTAACCACGATTTTATTTCACGGTAAGCAAACACTTGTCAGTCAGTTGCAAGTGAACCATCAAACGAGAAGCTTCATACCTTCCGACTTTAAAAAATTCAACTTCAAACTTTAACAGTGAAAACTAATTGTATACCAGTTAAGTGTGTATTAATCGATCGCGTGAGTGTATAAACCGGTAACTATGTCGAAAAAAGTTAGTTTTGTGTCTTAATATTATTATTAAATATATGTTAGTTTTTGCTAAGTAATTGTAAAGTTTACTAATGCCGATAGTGAAGGTAGTTGTCGCGTGACAGTATGATCCAAAAATTATTATCAACAATTTTTTTCCAAACTGTTAATATAACACCATTTTACAGTGATTTAGTTTTTTCGACAAATCGTTCGACGCTTTTTTTAAATAAAATTAAGTGTTGTGAAATACCCGTTTTTTCTTGTAATGTGAAATTGTACGATTTTTGAAAACGATTTAAATAAAACTAAACGAACGGACCTATATTTTAAATATTTTGTTTTTTTTTTCAAAATTTAAATTTAATCTCATTTTACATTGACTTTGTTAGACAAATTATTCGAAGCATTATAAAAAAAATTACCACTTTTCCGATAATGTTAGTTGTACAACTTTTGAGAACGACTTTTATCAAAACTAAACGGTAAATAATGTTTTTTTTTTTTCAAAATGTTAATATCAGATCATTTTATATTGATTTAGTTTTTTAGACAAATCGCCCAAACGGTAATATTGTTTTTTTTTTCAAAATGTGAATATAAGATCATTTTACATTGACTTAGTTTTTAGACAAATCGCCGGAACGGTAAATACGTTTTTTTTTTTCAGAATGTTACTATAAGATCATTTTACATTTACTTAGTTTTTTAGACAAATCGCCCGAACGGTAAATAACTTTTTTTTTTCAAAATTTAATATAAGATCATTTTACATTGACTTAGTTTTTTAAACAAATCGTCCGAACGGTAAATTACTTTTTTTTTCAAAATGTTAATATAAGATCATTTTACATTGACTTAGTTTTTAAGCAAATCGCCAGACGGTAAATAATGTTTTTTTTTCAAACTTTAATATTAGATCATTTTACATGGACTTAGTTTTTTAAACAAATCGTCCGAACGGTAAATATTTTTTTTTTCAAAATGTTAATATAAGATCATTTCACATTGGCTTAGTTTTTTAGACAAATCGCCCGAACGGTAAATTTGTTTTTTCAAAATGTTAATATAAGATCATTTTACATTGGCTTAGTTTTTTAGACAAATCGACCGAACGGTAAATAATGTTTTTTTTTTCAAAACGTTAATATAAGATCATTTTACATTGACTTATTTTTTTAGACAAATCGCCAGAACGGTAAATAATTTTTTTTTTCTAAATTTAATATAAGATCATTTTACATTGACTTATTTTTTTAGACCAATCGCCCGAACGGTAAATAATGTTTTTTTTTCAAAATGTTAATATAAGATCATTTTACATTGACTTAGTTTTTTAGACAAATCGTCCGAACGGTAAATAATGTTTTTTTTCCAAAATGTTAGTATAAGATCATTTTACATTGACTTATTTTTTTAGACAAATCACCCGAACGGTAAATAATGTTTCTTTTTTCAAAATGTTAATATAACACCATTTTATATTGACTTCATTTTTTATGCAAATCACTAGACGCGTTTTTTAAATAAAATGGAAAGTGTGGTGAAACTACTACTTGTGTATGAACCTGTAATGTTGATTGAACAATTTTTGAGAGCGATTTTTAAAACTACACAATAAATTTTTTTTTTTTTTTTTTTTTTTCAAAAAATTAATATAACATCATTTTATACTGACTTAACTTTTTAGACAAATCACTCGACGCATTTTTTAAATAAAATTAAAAGTGTGGTGAAATATCTACTTTTGCAGTTTTATAATATTGATCGTATAATTTTTGGGAGGGGGCATAAAGTAGATATATTATGACGAGTATTTCTTGCTATAGATTACCATCTAGCACTATCGTGCAGAAAATAGGTTTAAGCCTTTAGCCTAGTTTATTAGCCTGTCGATCTAACTGCTGACAGCAAATCATCACCAAGATTCCATCTACCATCATCAAGATTCCTCCAGAAGTAGTTCCCAATAACATAATGCCATTGATATTTCACTAACAGCTCAACTTTACCTTTTTGGTATTCAATTCTGCTTTTTTGGTACTGAAATTTCTGTTGTCTTACTTCCAGTCAATATTTGCGTGTGTGATTAACGTAGGTAACCCAAGTTTCAATGTTGATAAATTGTTAACAAATATCAACTCGTAAAGTAGAAATGACGATTTTCAATTTACATTATCAAAAAAATACTCTGGAATAATATGAAAAACGATTTCAGACAGAGAACACAACCACCACATAAAAAACACAATAAAGTGAGCGTATGTAGAAAAACATTTGGAAAACAAATACTCAATTTGTCATAGACTAGCTGAGCGCATTTAGTCTATTTAAACCTTATTAAAAATATTCTAGAATAATATAAAAATGAATTCAGGCAGAGAACATAAACACCACTTAAAAACACACTAAAGTGAACGTACGTAGAAAAACATTCGGAAAACAAATACATGTGTACACAAAATGTTCTCCACGGAAGTTTACCTCAAACCTTCAATTAAGAATAAATTTACATTTCCAGATTACAGCACCGAAGCAGACGCTGAATGATGGTAACGCAATGCCAGTCCTGGGTATCGGCACTTTCCTCGGATTGAAACCCGTAAATATATCTATACTTTTGTTTACATTTGTATTATTATGTACAGTTTTGTTACATATCAGGACACTATTACATAGAGGAAGGCTTTTTGAGATATGTACCTCAAAATAAAAAACGAAACCTTTATAAGGTTACTTACATGCCTGCCTGTCTTCGCTCATAGCAGATTTTCTCAGAAACTATACGCCATAAAAACTTGAAAATTGGCATATTAATACATCTTATGAAACCCACATAAGATCGAATTAAAGGGGGGGGGGGTGGTAAATAAAGCACTCAATTTTTTTAAATTTTATCATGTGAGGTACCATTTGAAAGTGCCTGTTATGACGTATATAAATATATTTTATAACATTTTTCATCATTTTAAATTGCATGTTTAAAAAAATATTCTAAAAAATATACAAAAAAGCACAAGTCGACACGGGACACCAAAATGAATGAAATAACCATAATTTCCACTTCACAGGAAGGCGGTATTTTAACGAGCAAAGACGGCGAATTGGCAAAACTCATCGAGCTGGCCATAGACGCAGGTTACAGGCACATCGACACAGCTGCCATATATGGCACCGAGGGGGAAGTGGGCAAGGGTGTGCGCAGCAAGATAGCAGACGGCACCATAAAGCGGGAGGACATCTTCATCACCACTAAGGTGAGAAAGAAGTAACAATTCGTTACACTTTTTCTGATCATTGTGTACAAAACCTAAAAACCTGGAAAACGTATTTCTTAACACTTTGATTGTTTCTGAATATACATTCAGATGTAATGACTGAGGACAAACACAGCTACATTTGTATCGATAAATATAGTAGTTCACACGAGTCCATCTACATTAGATTTGTACGTGCCGTTCGGATAGTTTCCCTGTTAATTGAATCTTAAATCTCATAGAATAAGACAACAAGCTCGAGGATTGAATAAGATTGGTGCCCTAGAATTTAAATTTAATTTTCATCCTATGATGGGTGAATGCAGAAATTAATCAGCCATAATGCAACAAGAAAAATGGGGTGTACGATAAACCCAAAAACACGAGACACCCTCTGGTAGCCAAACTGTTAACTGATGTAGCAGAATTTGTTATGCTTCCACACAAATCTCGATTAAGTTCTGAAACAGACCTAAATGACTCCTGGGATTGATTGCTAGAGATCATCTGGTCATACAGCTTATGTCTGAAACTGTTTTTTTTTCTTCTACAATAAGACACACGAAAATATGGATAAGTCCGATATTTCTGTCCTCTATATTTTATTCATCCTATTATAAAATTTCCAATATTTTACTATGTACACCGACATTACATTCTGAAATGCATCACAATGGAATGATCTATCAAAAAATCAACCTCTCAAGTTCATCCTTGAGATTCTTTGGATATCTGAGACGTAAAAAGAAACTCGTATACCTACAGTATTATTTACGCAAGTTTTTTTACAATAAAGACCTCCTACCATTAATAAAACCAAAATTATTTTACAAATCAAATCGCAAGCAGACATAGAATACAATGTCTTACATAAATAATCACACAACCAAAATGTAACGTCTAAAATCGGAACTGTCAAACGACGTACCCATAGCAACGACATCAATACGACATCCGCATTTGAATATTCGGAAAAAATCCTTTTTTTGGCCAGATTACCGAAATTGCTTTCTCAATTTTAATCGAAAATAATAGGTGCCGATATTTATCCAATTCGAATAGAATAAGTTTTTCTCAAGTTTTCGTAGAAGTTTAATTTTCCAAGCGATTTTCGAGTACGGCACGGTTTTCCAAATCCGGAATTGCGTTTATAACTTTATGTAAGTGCCGCTAACCGCCATAAAACCAAACGATTCCGAAGTTAATTGAACACATAGTTCGACTCGACTTTGGCAAGTTTTGAAAGCGCGCGAAACGCATATACACACAGTCCAACGTAACTTTGCTAAAACATCCTGATGTTCATAGACCCGACGCTAACACAACACTTACTTTCATCGTTTTGATGAAAGTAAATACAAAATAAAAGTTACATATGCATTCTACTTTCTATTAAAACAGAATGCAGAATTCATAAAATTATTAAAAAATGTGCTCTCACTTTACCAAAACACATCCTGATGTTCATAGACCCGATGCTAACACAACACCTACTTTCATCGTTTTGATGAAAGTAAATACAAAATAAAAACTACACATGCGTTCTACTTTCTAACAAAATACAGTGAAGAATTTATAAATTTATTAAAAAATGTGCTCTCACTTTACCAAAACACATCCTGATGTTCATAGACCCGATGCTAACACAACACCTACTTTCATCGTTTTGATGAAAGTAAATACAAAATAAAAACTACACATGCTACTTTCTAACAAAATACAGTGAAGAATTTATAAATTTATTAAAAAATGTGCTCTCGTCTAAACCAGATCGATTTCAAAAATATTTATAAAGTATGTCAATAGTTTGATAGTCCAACTTTCACAAGAAGTTACCTCCAAGTAGATAACTGCACATCTCTATATTTCAGCTATGGAACGACAAGCACGGTCGTGATGAAGTCGTACCAGCTCTGAAGGAGTCACTGAAGAAACTCGGCCTAGATTACGTCGACCTATATCTGGTCCATTGGCCTATGGCATTCACGGTAAGTCTTTCTCGCGACTTTTATACAAAGTGGAATGTTATGCCTTTTGAACCGTTTATCCCAAGTACGCTTTCATCTATATCTACCTTTTGTAGCCGGTAAATCACACCGGAACTTAACTCTGAATTAAAGAAACTGGAGTCTGAGCAATAAACTGCACAATCTTGTTAAGTTTACTATAATAACCACCCTCCCTTTAAAACAGAATAATTAACTGACATTATGCCAAGCTAATAAAAATTACTACCTACTCATCCATTTTTAGAATTACGTACCTTAAAAAAATTAAACCCTGGTAAGATCACTCGCGTGTCCGTCTGTTATAATCATTTTTTCCATAAATCGTTAAATACAAAAAATTGAATTTTGGCATAATAATAAAGTTCAAGAAACAGGACGACTTATAAGGACATTTCTAAAGATTACCATAAAATTTACATGAGAAAACTTTTAACGTAGGAACTTCAAATTTGGCACAACGATAATGCATATAACTCTCATATATCAGTTAAAACTCAAAAATATTCATATCCAAATTTTTGAAAGGGCAAATAATGTACCCGGATTATTTTTTTTTGTTATTTCATGTACCGTGCGGGATATTTATTGAAAGAGCAAATTCTGAGGATTATAAAAAATCGTCTTCAGGGTTTTCACTTTTCTAGATATATTATTCAACACTTTTCTAGAGATATTAATGGAAATGTCCACAAAAAATAAGTCTCTCCCCCTCTAATTCTGAAACTGTTACAGTCAAAAATCAAAATCTTAATGGCAGATAGTATTTCTATTGAATTTAATAGAAATACTACGTACCACTACTATGTATCAGAGTATACACCAGTATATACCAGTAGTTAGGCATCTATAACCATTTAATGGAACGTAGTATTTCTATTTAATTTAATAGAAATACTATGTACCACTACCATGTATCATAGTATACACCAGTATTTAGGCATCTATAACCATTTAATGGAACGTAGTATTTCTATTTAATTTAATAGAAATACTATATACCGCTACCATGTATCATAGTATATACCAGTATTTAGGCATCTATAACCATTTCATGGAACGTAGCATTTCTATCTAATTTAATAGAAATAATATGTACCACTACCATGTATCATAGTATATACCAGTATTTAGGCATCTATAACCATTTAATGGAACGTAGTATTTCTATTTAATTTAATAGAAATACTATGTACCACTACCATGTATCATAGTATATACCAGTATTTAGGCATCTATAACCATTTAATGGAACGTAGTATTTCTATTTAATTTAATAGAAATACTATGTACCACTACCATGTATCATAATATATACCAGCATATACCAGTATTTAGGCAACTATAACCATTTAATGGAACGTAGTATTTCTATTTAATTTAATAGAAATAATATCTACCACTACCATGTATCATAGTATATACCAATATATACCAGTATTTAGGCATCTATAACCATTTCATGGAACGTAGTATTTCTATTTAATTTAATAGAAATACTATGTACCACTACCATGTATCATAGTATATACCAGCATATACCAGTATTTAGGCATCTATAACCATTTAATGGAACGTAGTATTTCTATTTAATTTAATAGAAATACTATGTACCATTACCATGTACAATAACGTACATAACGTACATAAACGTACATGGTAATAAAACATAGTATTCCAGACAGACGAGCGGACGGATGGACGGACAGTCAATCAAGTGATCCTATAATGATTCCGTTTTTATTTTTCAATTTAAGTGGTAGAACCCTAAAAACAGCGTGACTAGACATTTACCTAAACTTTATCTGAAAAATATAGAGATTTTTTCTAAATTTCATGGTTTTTTATATATCCACCATATTTTTTATGTCTGTGACAGACATAAAATAACATATTTGCCCATATTTTTATGGAAACACTTAATACACTAACGTTAATATGTGTCTAAATGTGGAAGAAGTTTTACTCACACTTGACAGATATATTTTTTTGTAATATTAACTAAACTAGCTGACCCGTGCGAAGTCTTCGCACTATATCGCCATCTAGCGTGTTCCAAGTATACAATTTGGCTAAGATATTTGATGTGTCGCCCACAGATGGCGCTCATGCCAATTGTTATAAAAATTAATTTTTTCATTAACAAAAAGATTTTTTTCGAATTTTTTTATATTTTTCGCCCAAAGTAGAAAACATAAGCTTTAAGTGGGTATTTCTTTTATTTTTTTTGGTGCAGTAGTTAAAGAGATCGAGCCGCTCGACCAAAAAACACCTTTTAGAAATAATATATTTAGATAAACTGGAAAGAAGACACTCGCAGAATTAATCTGAAAATTTTCCGACCGTGCTGCAAACTGATTTGTCAAGCTTCAGCCGAGGTTGCACAGTGATGTAGCCTGAGGGGATTCCCCGACAAAGTTTACTATGGAGAGGGCTGTTAGTAATATTCCCAAAATATTACTAACAGCCCTCTCAACAATAAAAAATGCGCTATATATGACTGAGAAGATGGCTAATTTTATTTATAAGTACATAACCAATAAATAAAATTAAAATACTTTCCTTTAATTATTTATATTTATCCAATGTGACCTTGAATAAGGTGCTGACAACGATACGTCTGCGTCGAGTAACGCTTTACACGTTTACTGACAAGCGACTAAACTATAATTGTGATATGCTGAGACGCGTGGCGGGAACGGTCGCGTGGCAGGAATTTCGGTCTTGCCAGTGGGCTCAATTCATTTCCTACAATATCGTCAAAATCGATATAAAAATCCTGAACTAAATCCTCTGTCGAATGACGGAATGATAAATCTATAACACTGACTATTTTTTTTCTTTTATTCCTAGCTTTGAATTCTTAATATTTTAATCTCCTTAATAATTATAATTTTCTTTTCAGAGCAACCACGATATCCTAAACATAGACTACTTAGACACGTGGAAGGGAATGGAAGAATGCAAAAAGTTAGGCTTGGCCAAGTCCATAGGCATCTCGAACTTCACCGAACAACAAATTGATAGAGTCTTGGCCAATTCCGAAATAAAGCCAGCGGTTCTGCAAGTCGAGGTAAGGATAGTAATGTATTAATCCGTCCTTACTTCTTGGACTGTAAAAATCTCTAAACCAAATGGCAAAAAACAATTCCATGGACTATTTTTTTAGGATTCTGTCCCCAAAAGGGAAAAAAGCAAACCCTTAAAGATTACTTACGCGCACTATTTTCATCTGCAGAGTGGACGACCCAGCCCTCGTGGCCATCGCCAACAGACACGGGAAGACAACCGCCCAAGTCATCCTCAGATACTTGGTAAAAATCTCCTCATTGTTTGCGTCTATTTCTACTGGTTAAGTAATTATGGCTATAAAGAAGTACCTAAAGCATTTCGTGTAAAGGCATACAAATAATTACATATGCTTGCAACGACTTATATCTTAAACCACCAAACATATTTGTATGAACGAAACGTCGATAAATTAATATCGACTCATCAAATAATTAAATCCTTAAGACACCTTGAACTATGTACAAAAATGGTATTCTGAATATTTATACGCACGAAACATTACCCCTCAAAACCTAGGCCAAGAGTAATATAAGGCCTATATTCATCAAAACATTCTAGCATTGTAGCACTAATAGCCTGCGAGTGAAACGGCTGGGACGTACAAACGAACATTGCGAGACTATTAAGGGTTCCTACAGAATGTCCCAATTAAAGAACGACTAACGTAAAAAATCCTGGAAATTCGTCTTTTATGTAACACCCCAAAATTATACATTTACTTAAATTCTACCACCGTTGCCAAACTGACAGTATACCCCATCTCTCAACAGGTGGAACGCGACCTGATACCCATACCCAAATCCACGTCACCAGAACGCATCGTCCAGAACCTGGACATTTTCGACTTCCAGCTGTCAAAGGAGGAGACGAGCGTCCTAGAAGCCTTCAATCGTGACTACCGTTTCGCGAAGCCCACCTTCTGGCAGGACCACCCCTATTACCCCTTCGAGCACGTAGAATCACCGTCAACCTTCAATCCCTTAAAGTAAACAATATACAGTAGAAGATTGTAAATTCAATTTAAAAATAAAAGTAAATTATAAATAATAAAATACAAATAAATAAATATCCAACTTTCACAAAGTTATTTAATTAAATACAAATTTATTAACACATGAATACAAATTGTTAGTCGTAATATTATTTATAATATTACGACTAACAATATATATTAACAATAATATAAATAAATATGTAACTTTCACAAAGTTATTTAATTAAATACAAATTTATTAACACATGAATACAAATTGTTAGTCGTAATATTATAAATAATATTACGACTAACAATATATATTAACAATAATATAAATAAATATGTAACTTTCACAAAGTTATTTAATTAAATACAAATTCATTAACACATGAATACAAATTGTTAGTCGTATAGCAGTCCTGAACTAATCTATATTGGAAGGAATCCATGTATAGTAGTGAATGACCTATATAAATAATATCTTTTAACGACACTAGGAAATTAAAATTCATACAGGAAAAGCAAACCCATCGATCCGTTACTATAAATTATATATAATTATACGCCATGATTGTACATTAAAATTTGTCCGTCAATCATATTTTGAAAATAGCTACAAGAATTATTTTTGAATTTTCTTTTCGGAGCAAAAAGGCCATTTATATCTCCGCCTTGTGAAAACTCATTTTCATTCAAATTAGCCAAGTTTGTTACACTTACACCAACTCCATCTACAGATTTAGCACCGAAACATGTGATTTTGAAAACATTTTAGTTTGACGCGAATTCATAGACGGCATTACTGTAAAATTATATTTCAACTATGATGTCTTTAATTTAGACTTTTAACATTCAAAAAGAAATACCTCAGAAAAATACAAAACGTGTAACTATAGGTTTTATTTGCAATATTTTGTAAAATCTTAGAAGTTACTATTTCTTTACCGAACGATATCTTTATTTGTGATATATGTAATAGCTGGCAGTTCAAATTTTGACATGGTTAGCAGTAAACCTTATTGTAATAAAAAAAAAAGAAAAAAAAAAAATATATATATATATACACATGCAGAATACGAGCAGGGCCCATAACCTAAAAAGAAACGACTCGTTCAGTGTCGAAGCATAAAACTCTTTTGTTACAGAATAAAGGTATACACTAAAAACCATAGACGGCAGCACCAAATGCTCATTGTCGATATATTTCAACAAGAATTAAGCAAGTAAAAGGCAGTAATTAGGCATTTATTAAAATTTAATTAAACTTATTGCTTTATTTAAGGTTTAGACAAGATGACCGAAGAATTATTTTCTATCTATACATTAATTTTAACTTGAAAACGGGCTTAACAATTGGCTAACTTAAATATCTATTTGTTAACTTTAACGTATGTCATGTACGGGACTTATTGCTACATGAGGATAAACAAATGGCTAGTACATTTAAACAAAGACAAAACATATAATACAAACTCGTGACAGTAGTGTCACAGAGTTTGGATGGGGAAAAGAAAGGACAAGAGTACAAAAGGGAAAAGGTTCAGGAGAGTTAGGACTTTCTCACACGACTCTTGAAAATATTTATGGATGTGATTTTCCTGGTGTCAAGATCCAGTTGATTCCATGTTTCACTGCTTCAAAAGTAAAGAATTTTCTTTTCTTAATCTTAAATCTTTTAAATTTGCCAATAAGGTCATTTGGATTTTGAGGATTTATTCAATATATTAAAGAGAAGTGTAAGTATGTGGAGTTGGCGTCAATCGGGGATCTTCAGCCATCTTAGAAGTGACCTATATTCAGAAAAATGATCACATTTTCTGAGGCCGTACGTCTGATGCATAAATTTTGAAGACATTCTAACTTGTTTAAATATTCTTTATAAAGGCCAGAGTAGCCCACATTTCCATAATCAATTAGTGGATTGACAAAGGCAGAATTTCCTTTTATTCGGAAGAAAATTTTGAAGATACTTCGGAGAGAAAACACCAACTAAGATTTTGGTCGATCAGTAAACCCAGGTGTTTAATTGTTAACATCTGTGTTGACAGTTAGATGTATTTTATATTTAAAATCATCCTTTAACTACTAATAATGATATCTTGAGACTTTCTTGGGTTCATTAGAAGACCCATATCATAGGCCACTGACCAATTGAAGCAAGATCCCGGTTGAGAATGTCGATGATTTTTGATACATAATAAAGGTCTGAATGTGCATAGATTTGTAGATCATCAGCATAGAGATGGTAATTACTACAGATATTCTTAACATCATCAATAATTTCTGAAAACAGGAGAAAAGATAGAATTCCCCTTCAGCTGTAAGGTTCGATAATAAAGTCATTTCCCCAGCTAAGTTAGGTTTTCCAAATTCTATCCAACAATCAACACATGCATGGAATTAAAAATAACAATAAAAGAAACCAAAATACGTACTTTCAAATGTACTTGACAATAAATTATAATTACACAGCCGCATTTTGTAAATGTAGCGTTACTATGCTATCACCGATTCCAAAAATATAATATTATTGATCAAAACTCTGTATTACACGTTTTATCTATAACTATAAAATACGCAGTGGAAGTTTGCAAAAAATGGGGAATCTACTGCCAATTACATAAGTACAATTAAAAACATTTTTTCCAACAATCATTTTCAGGGTTTGGCATGAATCAGCCCTGTCCAATTTCGTTCGATTATGCCAAATACTTCAAATGACGCAGGCCTGTGACACAGACAGATGGACGGAGTCCCGCGATAAGGGTTCCGTATAAACTCTTATAATTTAATTACACCTGTTCTCTTTCCTTCCACTCATTGTTATCTCCTCCTGGCTCCTTCAACTCACAAGTCTGTCAGGCTGATAATGCACACGCAATCAAGAAAGAGGTCTTTGGAGAAGATCTGTCTGTGTCAACCACTAAAAATCTCCAAAATCACTATTACAGTAAAAATCCGATTTACAAAAAATTAAATTAACCACGAAAATCATTTTACCAACAAAATTGTCTACACGTTTCCAAAATATCCTAAAGTCAACGATTCAAAAAAAACATAAAACACATTTATAATCTTGTTAATAAAATATAAATCAAAGTAAACATAGACAGTTCAACATAATAAACATAGAAAGTTGAACATAATAAATTTAATGCCAGATCAATTTCGCAATAACCAATTTTTATCTTTTGAAATACAGAAATCTAAGGCGAACAAAAACACTTCAGTTACAAGTGGACCCAAGCGAAGAGGAACTAGGAAGAATCTTCAAAATATACCAAAAAATGACCATTTTTCAAAACACTAAGGGCAGGCACATAATATATTCACATCACACTCCAGGTAAAGCTGCAAAATCTAAGTCACGTTTAGAACCTTACTTCAAGTCACACTTGGAAGTATCTTGTAGAAAACTTAAAGTAACTTTGCCTATTCGAAACTTATTTAAGACGAGATAGGTGTCGGGTACACTTCTATATAAAGAGTGTTCGAAGACCTCGGTCAGATAAATTCACAGGTCTGGAGACACTTTTTTTATATCTGGGACAAAATTTGATCAAGAGTCAATTTGAAAGAGATATCTCACCAATTCTTCTTAAAAGATAAATATTAGATCGTCCAAAAAATCTTGAATCAAAAGAGACACATAATATTTTAGAATTTAGGGCTAAAAACAAAATGGTACAGTTTTCTATAGTCTTCCAAAAAGTTTTGCTGATACAATGATTTTGATAATAAAAAAATATTGTGTCTACAGTAGCTAGTCAGTTTTCCATATAAAACTAGCACCATAGACCCTTTCACGTAACTTACCCTATTTTTATATTATTCCGTGCCTGATGCACTCCAACACATAATTATAAGCCAATAACTCAACTTCCCACACTAATATGGCAGTTAGAAACTTCATAGAGATCGAATGGTTTCTCTTAAACTAGAACACATATTTAAATGAAAAAAAAGTTAGCTACATAAATTTCTTCATTCCAAATCAACTGATTTTTGCTCAACATTTAGGGGTGAAAAGTAGACAATTATTTTTAAAAAAAATATGGGATGCCTTTTTTCAATCACCCTCAAAAATATACGAACCGAAAAATATGCGAAGTATACAATTTGTAAAACACAGAAAAAAATAAAAACGAATGTGATCCTTATAAAAAGTGTATTCTGATCATAAAGAATTATTTATTTAGCTACCTTTGGCCAACAAGTCACATTTCTGCAAATGTCTGTCATAGTTTCAAAGAAAACCGATTATATAATCAAGGGTTCTTATCCCAGAAAAAGATCTGCCAGAGATTGAGTTACATCCCTGAAACTAGTTACAAGGGCATATCATACGGGAAGAAATCTACAATATGGTAAAATCGCAAACAAACACACAAGTTAAAAAACAATGTGTTTTTTCATTATACGATCAAGTTACTGGTCTTTAATCGCTCCTTAAAATTTGGTGGAACATGGAAATTCATTTTTTTTTATATTTTATTTTCCTCAATAACAATTTTCATACGAATATTTTTAAATGTTCGCCCTTGAGATATTTGCGAGTTAGCACACTTTATTATTTTAAATTAAGCGGTTTCTAAGAAAACCATTTGTCAAAGACGGACAAATGCACGCACGCGTAAGCGATCTTATAAAATGTTCGGTGTTTTTTTTTTTCGAGAGACCGAACCATAAAAATGAATTATCGAATACGTGATAGGTATAATTATATTTGAACACAAAACACGCGCCAGTGAGCGTGTTAACAATGATACAGCGTTGACAAACATTATTGCGCCATCTACCAGAAAACCAGAATGATTCGCAATAAATCGCACCAGAATGATTTGCATTTTTTTTTAAAAAACAATTTTGCCGGTAAAAACCACTGTGCAATAACACCAAATCATCACGAGTCGCATTTTTAAACTTAAACATGTTTTATTAAAAAAGGACGCGAATCGCAACTGCGGTGCCAATGATAAGGAATACTCAAGATAAGCAGCTAAGAAGACTTAGGATGATGGGGCTCAATGTCGCAGCAATATTTTTAAAAATATACGTCACAACTTTCCCATCGGATTTATAGACATTTTTATTTTCATATTGTTACCAAAAGTACGTATTTTGAAAATATAATCCCAACAAATTACATTGTTTTCACGAAGACCACTTTGAAACGAGTGAGCGAAAAATCTAAAGATGGAGCAGTACCGCAACTTTCAACGTGGAACTACACCGCTACTGTATCTCTTTCAATAAAGTTCTTCAAATTAAAAACAGATGGCGTTGATTTCCTATGAATCTGCTTTACTTTTTACAATATAACGTAGTACAAACAATATCGAATAGATGGCGTTCTTAAATTCAATTTATATCTTCATATGAGAATATACATATACAAAATTGTGTAGTCTAACTAAATTTTTTAATGTCACTATATTCAAGATTTAAGAGCTTTTATTACAAACGCTGGTGTTTCATTCCTGTCAACTTTTGTCCCGTGTACAATAAGAATGAAGTCCACCATTAAATTTGAACATTTTCATATGAGAATATACCTATACAAAATTGTATAGTCTAACTAAATTTTGTAATGTCACTATATTCAAGATTTAAGAGCTTCTATTACAAACGCTGGTGCTTCATTCCTGTCAACTTTTGTCCCGTGTACAATAAGAATGAAGTCCACCATAAAATTTGAACATTTTCATATGAGAATATACCTATACAAAATTGTGTAGTCTAACTAAATTTTGTAATGTCACTATATTCAAGATTTAAGAGCTTTTATTATAAACTGGACACTTTATTCAATGACCTATTTTATACTGCTCTATGACTATTAGTTTCAGAGGTATAAGCGCTCCAAGCGTGATATATTTGAATTGCATTTCAGGTTATTCGGAAAAACAGTGAGAATTCACACAGAATCACCTGAATGAATTATAAATACGCTTGTTATTACATCCTGTATAAACAAGTAACTTAACTCACTTTATGGGTGTTTCAATGTGCACTTATTTTATTAAAAATATATTTGATATGTTTTTAAAAGCAGTTTTACGTTAACTACGTCTTGGTACAAATCAACGCCGAATGATTCAAATTTAATGATGGACTTCGTTCATATTGTACATGGGACAAAAGTTGACAGGAATGAAGCACCAGCGTTGACGCTGGTGCTTTTCTGTCAATTTTTCCCAAATTCAATATTCATCTACAACGTGAGGGCAAATCCTAGACAAAGTTATTTATCCTATACGATACAACTAACCCATTTAAAAATGCCAAGTTATTTTCATATAACTCAACAATCAACCCCTCGCTGTAATTCCACCAAAACAAATCGTTAAGCTAGTACACATAAGCACAGTCCGCAGCCAATAATTCGTGACGGATACAATATTCCCATAATCTTCTTTGTCCTCATCAGTTCTTACCATAATGGAACCTAATTTTGTTAAAATCATATCAAATAGTCAAATCAAATATTATCATCTAGCTCAATCCTTCCAAGTAACTAAGATATACCTTTCTTTCCACGACACCAAGAAGAGTATAACCAAAACCGTATATTTGGCACTCCTCTATTCGCGAATTCAAAAATTGATACAATCAGCCCTGCCCTTCCTCAGCGTGTCTCATTGTCACGAAGTTTACGAGTGGTCTCGATATAATTCATTGAGAGACCTTGAAACCACTTACCTACATCATTTAGACACCCCCGACACTTGCGTTTTTTTTTTGTAAAAAAAAAGAAATTTATTTTTTCACGTTCGCGAACTCTTTACTTCATTCAAAATATCTGAGGTAATCTGAATAGAATTGTAATGTATAAATTTAACATGTCACGATTGTTGCTTTAATCGTATTAATTTTATAAAAAGGTAAGGTTTGCTCCTTTCTTTTTTTCTTGCGTTGGCACAAAAACGGACGTATTCAATTAACAGGAATATTTCACCAACGAATAGCTTACTAAAGCCAAATGGACATAAAGTACCTTTTTGAAACATCTGGGTAATAACCAGTAAAGATTTAAGTGTAAGAATCGAAGGATGTCAGATACATTTTGTATTTAAATTTTCAAACCATTTTGGCTAGATTAAAACAATGTACGAAAATATTGCAGGTTAAACGAAATCTACAAAAAATCCTAACAGTATATATCGTTACTTATTACAGATTGTCTATTATTATCCGAAATATCGGTCAAAAAGAATATTTTTTAATTAAACATACTGAATCATTACAAATACATATAACAAAATAATGTTTGAACCTTGACCTAATCTATCCATCTCCTCGGTGCTCTCTAACGGCATCTGGTACCTTCCGCTTTGCCCTGTACCAGATATCAAATTCTATAGTTGCTACGCCACGATACGTGATCAAAGGTTTCATTATGCAAGTTTGTATAATATTGAACAAACCTTGTCTGATACTGAGTTCTTAAAATATGGATGCATTAGTGTCGAATAACGATAATCCAAGTATTCTTCTCCAACACTTCATTTCCAAGGTGTCTACCTTTTTTCTCTCGGTTTCTCTTTGAGTACTCCTCAGCGATGCAAGAAAATGGGTGACACTAATGCGTGAACGTGTCGGGCTTTCGTTCTTTTTCTGATATTACTCTTCTTCCGTATCTTCCTCGGTTTATATATCTAACAAATAGTAAATAATCAAACTCTCTATATCTCCTGTTTATATAGGTAAACTTTGATATGGGTTCAGACCACGTATTGTTATGACAGAATATGCAGAATGGAACTTTCTACTAACTGAATTTTACCGCTGAGAGACATACATTTTACATTAAATATGTATCTAATTGAAATTAGATACGCGGTAGGAAAAACAATCTTCGATATTTATAAAACATTCAGCGACATATGAAAAATTCGGAATATTAAATATGAACTTCAAATCAACTCGGATAGAACAAAGCGCCAGTGCTCGCCGATCGGATCCCGAATACCAGATACTAAATTATATTTAACTACCACTTTATTTCACGGTCAGCAAACACTTGTCAGTCAGTTGCCGGTGAACAGTCGAACGAGGCGCTCGTACGCTTCGTTGTTAACAAATTCAACTCCAAACGTTAAGAGTAAAAGTTAATATACCAGTTAACTGTATATCTATTGATCGTTTGCGTGTATTAACCGGTAACTATGGTGAATAAAAAGGTTAGTTTTGTGTCTTACTTTATTATTAAATATGTGTTAGTTTTTTGTTAAATTACAGTTTACTAATGCCGGTAGTTAATCGGCAGTGTGTTATCTGGATGTTTCAAGGTCGCGACGTGATGTTATTTTTAACGCGACTTAAATACAATTTTTTGTTTACACCTACACTAGCATCTTGTGAACACGTTTTTGCCAAGTGACATCTTCCAGAAATACGCCGGCAAACATTTTTAGTACATCTTTGAGCCTGAAAACAACTGTTTTTTTAACGATGAACGATTAACATGGCTAGGACCACTGTGCTGTTTTTATTCTATACAAGACAAAAAATTTCAAAAAAATTTTATCTTAGATTAAAATAGAAGATTGGCGGCTTATAACTCAGGTCACAAAGTTACTTCACTTTTTAAAGGAAATTAATATAATCAATCTTTAATTATATATACACCATTGTTGTTTGTCACTAGTCGATAGCGGGTATGCAGGGATAAACTTCCAGGTAATGCGAACTTATCCCAGGATCTGTTTTAATGAAGTTTTTAATTTCTCAAAATTCAATACATAAGATTACTCTTGATAAACGTCATCAGAGCGATCGATATTACCTCCTTTGAGTCTTTGGAACCAACGCTTGGCCGTGTCACATGAGAGTTCACCTTCAACCATCCTTGTAGAGGTGTTACATGTTGCTTCGCTGACGTTCCCCTAATGGAATTAATGAAGTAACAGCATTCTAAGTTTTTGTCGTAAAATTTTCATATTTTGTTTTTTTTTTGTTTACCCATAGAAACTCATTTGCTAATTTATCAGAGATGTTCGAGAATTTTCTATAATATCTTAGAAACCACTAGACAAAATTTTAGGATTCACTGCTTACCAACTTGACATTATAACCACCTAATCATTGCCAAGGTATAGTGCAGTTATAAATCTGACGTAACGATTTTGGAAAAACTTTGGTTTCTGTTAATTCCGTACTTTTAAAGTTCCGTCTTTTTTTAAAGTTCCGTAGATCAAAATATAAAAGACGAAACCATTATAGGATAATTCGTTTTCCCATCTGTTTGTATTTTTCCCTGCAAATGGGCTATAAATTCAGAATCATGGGCAAAAGCCTAGATAAATTTAGTAAAGAAGTGAACTTTTTTTTCAAAATTTTATTTAAATTTTTTAAATTAAGAGCAAAGGCAAAAAACTGTTTATAAATACAATATAAGCGGAAACCGTTGAATTTAAAACCCCTGTCTACAACTTACTTTATCATATGAGCCCTATTTAATTTGTAAAAAGGAACAATAGACCATGATAAATAAACAGGTTAAATATTCAGAAGCCCAATCAGACGTAAAAAAAAATAAAAAACTTTTTGTAATGTTTAGTATTTTTATATCTTACATCTATAATAGCAAAAAAGAAAATACACTTTAATTTAAAAAAAAGTTTTTTTTTTCAAATTTCTCCAAAAAATATATACGGTATCAAAGCAGATCTATCTTGTACCAGATGGGGTTTTTAGTGTAGTTTACGGAAGGTGGTAACAATGGAACTTTTATAGTCTTTGCCCGGTGTCTGTCCGATTGGCTTTTGCAACCTTCTTAAATCTAAACAGCATCATTTAAAATATTGAAATTTAGCATAATTATATAATTTAATGAATTCAGAGAATTTAATTTCCCAAAAAGTTATGCTATTTCGAAAAACTATTACTTTTCATTTTAAAACTTTTTCAAAGCGTGTGAGAGCTTTTCTTAATTCCGACGTGTAACCTACCGCATATAAACTATTGAAAATATGAAAAATATCCTAAACTGTTAATTTAGAAATCCAAAAAAATTGCAATTCTGTAATTAAAATTAACAATGAAAGATAACTATAGGCAATCTTTAAAATTTTCCACGTACTCGTTATTTCCCACGCACTAGTTATGAATAGATCCTCCGTGAAAAATTCTGAATTTCCAGTATATTACTTCCTTTCATTTTACGAAATAAGACACATATAGCTCTATATTCAGACAAATAAAGTGTTCACAGTAACGCTTTGATGATGCCCCCCGGTGTTCGTGCACTGCAGGACGCTTAACCCTTGCTGCAATGTTGAAAAAGTGAACCTCAAGAAATAAAATATGAAAAAAAAATTATTGACTATAAACGTCTTATTTTGTATTCAGGAATCCAAACCAAATCAACAATACATGTAGTATACAAGTATTGCTAATTTGCTTATAACAGCCTGTATAAACATCAAATTTCACCACTCAATTATTTTGTACGCCCGGTCAAACTGGATCGACATGGAATTGGTTTAGTTTTAAAAAATGCGAATTATGTAGAAATCTATTTGGAACTATATTTAATTATGCCACGTCAATTTAGAAAAGGCTCACTTAGCAATAAGCCATAGCAATTACTCTTCTCGTGAGACGTCGATGCACAAATATTATATTGGATAAAACCCCCGAAATGTTCTAAGAAAACATATTTCAAAGTCTCGATATCATCAAGGAAGCAAAATATATATGCATTATCTTTTTCTATGACTTACCATCAACGTCTTTTTGAAGGCCTTGAAGAAATCTTTCTGAAGACCTTCCACACAGTCGAATTTCTTATTTTGGAAATGATTGCTTAGAACTCTCAACAAGTGACAATCAGTTGGCGCAACTTGAGGCCGAGGGATAAGGTTGATATACTGGCAAAATCCATCCTGACATTTGCAATTTTAGAAGAGTACCTAAATTTTTCAGTAGACCACAATCCAGACTTATAATAGGGAAAATAAATTTGCTCACGTGGACTACTGAGTCTTGACAAACATCAAATCATAAGGCACAAGTGTCCGTCCTTAATGCTGATTCAAATCAATTTTGCATTAACCTACATTCCAATATCCACAAATTGTTGACAAACATCAAATCGTAAGGGACAAGTGTCCGTCCTTAATGTTGATTTAAATCAATTTTCCTTGATGCAATGCACTTCAAAGCTTGATGCTAACCGTCATTACTATCATTAACCGAGCACACTTCCGCTTAATTATATCTTGTAATTAAATATTCTGCAACATTCGTAGAAAAGCTCCGAAAGCTTTCATAACTAAAAATATTACCTAATTGAATATTCACACATATCTGCTGCATAAGATAAACAAAGATAAAAAGAGAATTTAGGCAGAATTTAGCTGTCATATAAAAGAACCCCAAAGAAAACAAATATATGTATTCACAAAATTTCGTATAAAATCTCTAATAATAAATTCCATTTCCAGATTACAGCACCGAAGCAGAAACTGAATGATGGTAACGAAATACCAGTCCTGGGTCTCGGCACTTTCCTTGGAATGAGTCCCGTAAATATATCTATAATTTTATATACACTTCTATTATACGTATGAGTGTGTGTGTGTGTATATATATATATATATATATATATATATTCTCTTTTATTATCTATTTTATCGTAGTCATATTACATAGAGGAAAAATTTTGTTATAGCTTTCACACAAAACAGCTTATCCAATGGACACGAAATTTTCACCATTTTTATCTCATAATATCCTGATGGCCATAGTGGATGTGTGTAATGAACAATAATAATTTAAATGTTCAAAGTGGAGACAATTATTTTTTGGTTGCATTGTTTAAACCGCAATAGCTGCAACAAATTATTTTTACAGCTATCTATACATAGTGGATATGGGTAATGAACAATAATCATTTAAATGTTCAAAGTGGAGACAATCATTTTTTGGTTGCATTGTTTAAACCGTAATAGCTGCAGCAAATTATTTTAGCAGCTATCTATACATAGTGGGTGTGGGTAATGAACAATAATAATTTAAATGTTCAAAGTGGAGACAATCATTTTTTGGTTGCATTGTTTAAACCGTAATAGCTGCAACAAATTATTTTTGCAGCTATCTATACATGGTGGGTGTGGGTAATGAACAATAATAATTTAAATGTTCAAAGTGGAGACAACATTTTTTGGTTGCATTGTTTAAACCGCAATAGCTGCAACAAATTATTTTTGCAGATATCTATATATAGTGGGTGTGGGTAATGAACTATAATAATTTAAATGTTCAAAGTGGAGACAATCATATTTTGGTTGCATTGTTTAAACCGCAATAGCTGCAACAAATTATTTTTGCAGCTATCTATACATAGTGGGTGTGGGTAATGAACTATAATAATTTAAATGTTCAAAGTGGAGACAATAATTTTTTGGTTGCATTGTTTAAACCGTAACAGCTGCAACAAATTATTTTTACAGCTATCTATACAACATAAAAACCAACATAGAACCTGCGAGCCAACACGTAGCTACCACTAGAACCCGCAATATTATTTTTTGCAAGTATGGTAATGGCTGTCAAAAATTTATATTTACATAAAATTAAAAACAGAAAACTTATTAAAAATTATGTATATTCCAAGTTAAAGAAGTTGCAGAATTCAACCTCTGCTAATTACTATGACTCGTTACGCTACTACATTTTCGATTTTCAACTAAAACAGAAAATTTATAAAAAATAGAAATATTCCAGATTAAAAAAACGTGCAGAAATCAACCACTGCTAATAATTAGACTCACACTACTACATTTTCGTTTTTTAACTCGCCTTCGCATAATATATAAAACGTTTTGTCTACAAAAAAAAGCATAAATCGGTTCGAGACACCAAAATTAATAAACTTTAACCAAAACTTCCACTTCACAGGAAGGTGGCATTTTAACAAGCAAAGACGGCGAACTGGCAAAACTCATCGAGCTGGCCATAGACGCAGGCTACAGACACATCGACACAGCTGCCGTATACCAGACCGAGGAGGAAGTCGGCAAGGGTGTACGCAGCAAGATAGCCGATGGCACCATAAAGAGGGAGGACATCTTCATCACGACTAAGGTGAGAAAGTCAACAGTAAAATTTTTGCTAAAATCCTACAAACCTGGGGAATATATTTAACACTTTCAACTATCAGCTACATCTGAATCGATACAAATCGCACAAGTCCACTTATGTTAAATCTGTATTGTTTGTGTAGTTTTCCTCTTAATTGAATCTTTCTCCTCATGAAATAAAACTAGAAATAGTTCTCAAGGATTGGATGAGGTTGGGATAACAAGAAAAATAATCAGGTTTCTTAAAAACTACTTTTATCAATAATTAAGTTAATTTATTTAAAAACTAAATCGCCATCAAATATATATAACTGTATCTTGACCAAAATAATCACTCAACCAAAATTTATCCTCTACAACCGAAATTGTCATACAAAATACCTACAACAACGACATCAATGCGACATTCGCATTTGAGTGTTCGGAAAAAATCCTTTTTTTTCGAAACTGCTTTCCCGATGTTAATAGAAAATAATACGTACAATCTATATATCAAAACAAAGTTGCTGATATCTATCCAGTTCGAATCGAATAAGTTTTTCTCAAATTTTCATAGAACATAAGTTTAAATGTTTAAAGGCTTAGATCTCGAGTACGGTACGATTTTCCTAATCCGGAATTTGCGCATATAACGTTATGTAGGTGTCGCCAACCGCCAAACGAGTCCGAAAGTAATCGAAAACATATTTCGACTCGATTCAAGCAAGCTTTGCAAGCAAGCTCGAGGCAAGCTTTTGAAAAATGTAATTCCAATGTAATTTTGCCTTAATACACCCTGGTGTTCATAGATGTTCGTAGATCATCATTTTGATAAGAGTAAACACAAAATAAAGGCAACATATATATTCTACTTTCTATCAAAATAGAGTAAAGTATTAAAAAATGTACTCTCATTTAAACTAGATCAATTTCAAAAATATTTATAAAGTACATCACGAGTTATGACTGTCCAACTTTTACAGCAGACTACCTCCAAATAAATAACTGCATATATTTCAGCTATGGAACGACAAGCACGGTCGTGATGAAGTCGTACCAGCTCTGAAGGAGTCACTGAAGAAACTCGGCCTAGATTACGTCGACTTATATCTGGTCCATTGGCCTATGGCATTCTCGGTAAGTCTTTTTCGCGACTTTAAAACAACCTAGAATATTACGTTTTTAAACAGTTTATCTCAAATACGCCTTTATATGTACCAACCTTTTGTAGTCAATAAATCATAGCGGATATTTACTGTGAATTAGAGAAACTGGAGTCTGAGCAATAAACTGCACTTCAATGTTGTTACGTCTACTTTTAAAACCGTTACGTCTACTTTTTTAATTGACATTGAAATTGGTTAATTTTTCTTCCCTTTAAAATATAATGATTAACTAGCATTACACTAAACTAATAAAAATTATGAACTGTTCATCCATTTTTATCAATATTTAACTGTATTAATTTCAACTTGATATCGCAAGCCGTTTCTGAGAAGGGCTTTGATAAACAGACAAACGTACGGACAGACGAACAACCATTTTTTCAGTTTGAGAAACGGATCCTAAAAAATAGCTTTACTAGACGTTTACCTAAATTTTTTCAGAAAAATATAACGATAATTTTAAATTTCAATATTTTTTTAGATATCCACCATATTTGTTGTCTATGGAAAATGTAAAATAATATATTTACAAATATTTTAATGAATATACTTACAACATTTAACTTTTTTATTTTGCCTAAGGTATGAGAGCAGTTTAGCGCCAGTGAAAATTTGACAATTCCTTTAAAATTAAATAAAAAAAATATACATTTAAAATGATATATTTAAAAAAAAATTGCCACTTGAGATTATTTATAATATATATATATATATATATATATATATATATATATATATATATATATATATATATAGAGAGAGAGAGAGAGACAGAGAGAGAGAGAGATTGCACGAGCGTAATCCTTTTTGCTTACTCAATTTTGGATTTTTTGAGTTTGTTTTTTTGTTGCACATTGTACAGAAACTATTTTCAATTAAATTTTATAATATATTAATCATGACAGAAAATTATTTTAGCTACATGCATGAGTTTCAATGAATATTTCCTTTCATGTAATATACAATAAATAACAAATTCATAGTATAAAAATAAATTACAACCATTAATTGAAGTTTTATAATAAATGCAAAAGGTGGCCGTTGTTAATTTATAACGTTGTTAATTGATATAAATACATTGATAAAAAAGAGTTAGGAACAAATTTGAAAACATTTCTTGTAACTTTTTTTACATCGGTTTTTTTATGATAAAAAATAGCAAAATTTTCATTAGTGTTAAACTGAACTCGTTCTATAATCTCGAAAGCAGACACTCCGAAAATTAATCTGAAATTTTTCCTAGCACGTTGGTTTCAGACTGATTTGCCAAGGTTAAGCCGAGGGGTCAAAGTGATGTTACCTGAGGGGATTACCCGACAAGGGATATATTATTTTTTGAATCGATTTTGTCAAAATATTACTAACAGCATTCTCCACAATACGAAATACGCTATACATGGCCAAGGAGTCAAGCTAATTATATCTTATTACTAAAATGAATAAAATTAAAATACCTTCCTATAATTATTTACATTTATCAAATTTAATGCTGCCTATTAACGATAAGTCTACGCAGAGGATATCGCAAAGCAATCGTGTTGACAAAAAACAAACCTATGGTTGTTATATGCGGAGACGCGCGGCGGGAACGGTCGCGTGGCAGGAGTACGACCTTGCCAGCGCGCTTAATTTATTTCGTCAAAAGCGACTTAAAGAAACCTTAGTCGAATGACGGAATGATAAATCTATAATTTTGACTGTTTTTTTTTATGTTAATATTTTCAATAATCGTAACTTTCTTTTCAGAGCAACGACGCGATCCTGGACATAGACTACTTGGACACGTGGAAGGGAATGGAAGAATGCAAAAAGTTAGGCTTGGCCAAGTCTATAGGCATCTCAAACTTCACCGAACAACAAATTGATAGACTCTTGGCCAATTCTGAAATAAAGCCAGCGGCTCTCCAAGTCGAGGTATGGATAGTTATGTTATTAACCCATCCTTATTCATACAATTTTACGCACTATTTTTTAGGTATGGATGCGTAAAATGGAAAATAAACTAAACCCTTATAAGATTACTCACACTATTTCTATCTGCCAATATTTTTCCTCAAAACCATGTCACAAACGTATTTCGAAAAAGTAAAAACCTATTATAATAATATTTGAGGTGTGTTTGTGAAAAATGTCGTTAAAAACTCAAGTTTAGAAATTAATATACCACATTTTATTTTTATTTTATATAAAATGGTCAAAGAGATATCGCTGAAAATGTCCACAAAAATATATGCCCAATTCACACCTTCGAAACAGTTTAAAATTTTGGAGGAAACAGGATGAACAGAAATTTAGCTTAAGTCTATGAGTAAAATATATCCATAATTCCAGATTTTGATAGTATTTAAAAACTTCTAGGTATTTTTCCTTAGTAAATCTCTACATGACGAAAAACCAAATATTTTACATAAATTAACAAAAAAAACTATGTACGCTTACATGTTTAAACTTTAATATTATCTAAACATATATGAAATCCTCATGTATATAGAACCGTCTCTCCTAAACAACTTTTTTTTTTCAAAGTTTATTTTACACTGACCCTACATTCATTAATAAAATCACCGAAATTATTTCCAGATCAACGTGAACCTAGCGCAGAAGAGCCTGGTGTCCTTCGCCCGCTCCAAGGGCATCGCAGTAACAGCATACACACCGTTCGGCTCCCTACTGGCCTCGCGCGCTCAGAAAGACTCGCCACCGCCCAGAGTGGACGACCCAGCCCTCGTGGCCATCGCCAACAGGCACGGGAAGACAACGGCCCAAGTCATCCTCAGACACTTGGTAAGATGCCGCCTAATTGTTCTCGTCTATTTCTACCGGTTAAATTACTACAGTTACACTGAACAACCTGAAGAATTTCATATAAAAAGATATAAGTAATTACATATGCGTTATAGCTTAAACCACCAAATATATTTGAATGAACTTAATGTCGTTAAATTCCTATCGACTCCTCAAATAATTAAGGCTGTAAAACACCTTAGACCCTGAATATTTGTACGCACACAAAAAGCCCTCAAAGCCTGACCTTGACCTGGAGTATCCTCTTATCGAATATAGTTATAAGTGTAAGACAAATTCATTAAAATATTCTAGACATATTATAAAAAAATTGAACACCAATATCATATGAGATGAGTCCATTTAAACGTTTGTGAGTCAATCGACATAACTCAAGATAGGAGAAAGCTTTCCTAAAATCAAACTTCTTTTGTGCCAATATTTATAGGTGAAACGCTAAGAGGTAATTCCATTAGCATTATAGCAACATGTGACGCGAACGCAACGCCATCTCTCGGAAAATTTATATAAGTATTGTTATATGTCAAAAGTATCTTCAACAAAGCCACAAGTGGTCTGAATGGAATTAATTGAATATCAAATCTGTCATTTGTACGTTTGTTTCCTAATTATTTTGCACAATTGATGCCTAAAAAGAAATATTTTTTGCGTAATTTTTATACTTATTTACATTTGCTCCGTTTCTTTTATATTTTATATTTTTTTTAATTTTTGAAGTAAAACTTCTTTACGCACGCTTGACTTGGGGAGTAAGCTAGTGAATGCGTGACGAGAGCGTTACGAAAAATGTGATCGGGCGAGGCGAACGGAAGTTGAGAGGGAGATATAAGTTAGTGAATACAGAAAGAGAGAGAGTTACGTTTCGTATATTACTGTAGGGACAAGAGAGAGAGGTGCGAGAACACATTTTCTTTCTCTCTTTCTCTCATAGCCAGTTATTTTTCGTATATCTAAGACAAAGTGCAAGCCTATTGTCTGTATCACACTGTAGGAGAAAGAGAGAGCAGTGCGCGCGCACATTTTCTTTCTCTCTTCCTCTCATAGCCAGTGCATGAAATATATACATATGCGAGTTTGCTAGCGTTACGCGAACGGTGATTTTTTTGATTATTTTGTAATTTAATTTCGTTCTTGAACAATTTTATAAATTATTATTTTGTTCAATACATGAAATATTCTACGTTTAAAGTGAATAAAATTGTAAATTCATTTTAAAATTTATATTTTGTGAATTTGAAGTTTTACTTCAGTCGTGTGGTCTAAAGCACACTCGTTTTTTTTTCAAGTTTTATATTAGTTTTAACAATTTGTGTTTTTATTAATATATTAAGTATTTTGCGGCAAATCAAACGTGAATTAAGTCGCAAAACCTGTAACAAATCAATTATAAATACAAAATTTCAAATGAAAAACTTGAGGAACGTTTACTTTTTCAAAACCAATAGTGATCTTTGGAAAAATCCAAAAAAGCTGTATTTAAATAAAGATAGGAAAACTGTGAAAAATACTCCTCTACACAAAATGAGCCTTTTGTGTAAGTTTCCAACATAGTAGTGAGTGAAAATTAATGAAATTTTCATTTTTAAATATCTATTTTGATTTGATATTATATTAGAAAAAAAAGGCAGGTTTTAAAAAATACGTGTTTTGCCACATGCAAAATAGAATTGGGGTTAATAAATAGATAAAATGATAAAGGTTGATAAAACACGAAGCATTTTTGGACTTTTTAGTTTTGGTATCCACCATTGAACTTAATCCAAGCCTTGGAAGATATAATGTTAAGAATAACAACAAAATAAACTTTTAAAAAATCTATTTGTTTTCCAAAACCATTATGACAAGGATCACGTCATTGACTAGAGCTTATTAAAACCTAGATCATAGGTCATTTTTCTAGTAAAATAAATAGCCAATAAATTTATTTCTTTTCCGATATATTCTTAGTTATAATGTAGGTCTGAATTACGCAGTCAGATCTCCTACTATTACCGTATTTCCCTGCCAAAGAATAGAGTTCTGGAGCCGTGAAGAACAATGAAGAACCAAATCCACATTTTCGATCGGCACCTGTCCCATCCGAATTTCCCTTACGTATAAACGCCAGAAAAGACCCAGTCAGTTCCGAAACTGAGTGCTGGATACCCCGATAACCGAAACACATTGAGGTAAAATACCGAAATTCCAACTACGCCATCTAACGGTAAAAAGTCGGAAAGGAACGTAAAATTTTCTGTATAACTTTTATTTTTATGTTGGCTGTGAAAATTTATAGAAATTTTAACGAATAAATTTTTCATTTTATAGTTAAATGTAGAAACGAAAATAATTTTCCGATTTTCACGTGGGAATTGAACTCGCAAACTAAACGTTCCAGCTACAATTGTTAAACTAATTTTAGACTTTAAGGCAATCTTCATATTACAGTTATTTACTTTAAGAAAAATTCTTATTAATCGGATCAATCTTCTTAATAAGGATCTTATTCGTACCTGACTAGTTTATCCTAAAAAATGCTTACCCACATAAGAAAGAACAAATCTAATATAAGTATTTACTGTATTTTTTAAAGTGGATCGATCCGCTTTATAAGGACATATTCTTACCTACCTAGTTTGTCCTAAAACCCCCATAACACTAGAACACAGGCTCATATAATTATTCACTGCATTTTTTAAAAAGATCTTTATTAAACGGATCGATCCGCTTAATAAAGATCTTATCCTTACCTGACTAGTTTATCCTAAAAAAATGCTTTCCCACATAAGATTAGAGCACTCCGTCATATAAATATTCACTGTATTGTTTAAAAAAGATCCTTATTAAGCGGATCGATCCGCTTAGTAAGGATCTTATCCTTACCTGCCTAGTTTGTCCTAAAATCCACATAAGACTAGAACACAGGCTCATATAACTATTTACTGTATTTATTAAAAAGATCTTTATTAAACGGATCGATCCGCTTAATAAAGATTTTATTCTTACCTGACTAGTTTGTCCTAAAAAAATGCTTACCCACATAAGATCAGAACACAGAGTCATATAATTATTCACTATAGTTTTAAAAAAAGATCTTTATTAAGCGGATCGATCCGCTTAATAAGGATCTTATTCTTACCTGACTAGACTGTCCTAAAACATGCTTAGACACATAAGGCTAAAACACACGCTCATATAATTATTCACCGTTTTTTGTACCAATATTTCCTAATGTGATAATTTTAATACCTGATTTTCTCTTTCGACACCTCAAAAGATTTTTTTTTAAATAAGTATTTCCTTCTTGAAATTAGTAGATGTTATAAATGTGTATAACAGCAGCAAAAAAATTATCGCACATGAAAAAACATTAATATCCTGCAAGTTAAACGACTGTGACAAACAAACGGACATAGCAAAACTATAAAAGTTCCTAATATGGTTACGGAACCTAAACAATGAAATAATCAAGAAATAAAAAAATAATTAGAATGCCCCTAAGCCAACTTAGTATGTACTTATAGTCATAGAACGACTGCTAAGAAAAAAAACTTAGAAATTAGTTTTTTATGTAAAAAATTGTTCTATTTACTAAAATTCTAATGCCATTGCCAAACTAACAATATATCTCATCTCTCCACAGGTGGAACGCGACCTGATACCCATACCAAAATCAACGTCGCCAGAACGTATCGTCCAGAATCTGGACATTTTTGACTTCCAGCTGTCAAAGGAGGAGACGAGTGTCCTGGAAGCCTTCAATCAGGACTACCGCTACGTGAAACCGACTTTCTGGCAGAACCACCCCTATTACCCTTTCGATCTAGTAGACTCACCGGTGACCGTTAATCCCTTAGCGTAAACAATATACAGTAGGTTACTCTAAATTCAATTTACAAATATCGAGGTAAAATATATATAATTAAAATATAAATAAAAAAATATAAATGAATAAATATATATAACATTCACAAAGTTCTTTCTTTGAAATAGATATTTATGACCACATGAATACAAAATGCTAGCCATACAGCAACTGATCTACGTCGCAACGAATGCATGTTACCTATCATCATCATCATCATCATCATCATATATATTAATACGCTAAGGTTAAGATGTTACTCTCCTTTTTTAGAAAAAACCTCACAACTAATCCACATAAATTATATATCATTTTATAGATAATTGCTTGCTCTGCCGGCATCCACAACTAAAAAATTTATTATTGCTATTGTTTTTGCAAATTAATTAATGATTAAAATTATATACACAAAACAGCAATGCTGCCACCTAACGGCTCGACGTCAATACGATTGACGGTCGGTAAAATTTTTGTTTAATTTCAAATCCACTCACGTATAAATAAAGTGGCGCTTTAGCTCAATGCTTTTGATACTTGCGCCTCTATATGTCAATTTTAGTAAAATATTTGTTTGATCTGTCATCTGAGCTTCATAATGGAATAAATAATGCGAAGACTTCGCACGGGTCACGCTAGTTACCTATATAAATATATAAATACAATATATCCTTTAACGATACCAGGAAATTTAGAATAATACACAAATAAGAAATTTAAAATAAAGCAAACAAACAAATCATTGATCAGTTTAAATTATACAAAAAGATAAACATTATATTAATGTATATTAAAATTTGTACGCCAATCCTATCTTGGAAATTGCTCTATGAATTATGTGATATGGAGATAATTAATTTTCCATTTCGTAGCAAGAGGGCGATATCTCGACTTGGAAAACTCATTTTCATTCAAAATAGACAAGTTCGTGACTCCTGCACCAACTCTCTCAGCTTTAATACTAAAACCTGTGATTTTAAAAAACATTTTAATTTGACCAAAATTCACAGACAGCGCACGTACCATGAACATATTTTATAATTAGTTAAATAAACCATAATCATCGTTATATAACAATACATATTATAAGACACACTAATTCTATATCAACATTATATATCTGAGGGTTTGTTATTAAAACAATTTACTGAACCAAATTAAAATACAATTCTATAGAAATATTAAAACATGACATCCCCATAGCAACGACTATACACGACAGCCATTTTGTACAATGTGGTAGAGACAGTTCGTGCGACAGTCGCCATCGTGGTAGTATTTGTCACTGTCACAGCCACCAACTGTCGCCGTGTATACACTTTTTCACAGTAACCGTAACTGACTGACTGCTCCAGATGTACTATCAGATTTGACTAGTTGCCGTGACATAGTGCGCCTTAACGTCAAAAAGTTAGACTAACCAGTTACCACTTTCAACGCCACATAATGATTTTATTTTGTTTGTCGTTCGTGGTAAAATAAATTTGTTTAAATAATCTGTATTATGTTACATAATTATTTACAAAATTTTCTGTTATTTTTTTACAAAAATTGCTATAATGGAATACTGCAAAGCAGGGACCTTACTTCAGATTTTTTCTAAAATATTACGTGACGTTGCATGAAGGGGATTATTGTAAGCGTTTCGTAACACTTTTGGAATGCCAAATTCAAGCTTGAAATAAAAAAATCAATTTATTAGTTTTAACTTCCAACTTAGTAAATTTCCTAATAAGAATTAATTACAACATAATTAAGTCACAAAAAATACGAATTAATTTGATTCAACGACATCAGCCTAACCAAAGTTAGAAAAAAACAACAGCTTCCAGTTGCTGTCACGAAAATAGCCCTCGTATATACAGATTGACTTCCACATTATCATGACAGTACACTTCCACAACTGCACTGTCGCACGAACAGTCACCATATAAACTTAAGCGGCGTTTACACAATAACACTTCATGCGACCATCGTGGTAGTATCACTGCACCAACTTTCGCCGTGTACACACAGGCGAAACCCCGTCAACATCATGTAGAACCTGCACTATCAATCTCATTATTGCCAATTTCATACTTCCTCCTTCAATTTCTTATTCATCGTTTATGATGACGGAAGACCAAAAAGAAAACCGCATTTGCACATATATTAAGACAGATTATGTTAAGTTGTGAACCAAACAAACACATTGAGGATCACTACATCCACACTTTTTATTACTACGTTATCAACTCACAATTAAATGAAACTACGTGATGTAGTATTATTTCTCTCTTTAAGTTCTTTACGACGACCTAGGTTTCGTTGTATTACAACATGTCCAGATGGGTAATTAGCAAAGATTGCTAATAGCCCACCTGAAGATGTAATACAATGAAACCTAGGTCGTGGTAAAGAAATTAAATAAAGTAGAAATAATACTACATCACGTAGTTTCATTTAATTGGGAATAATAACTTTCCCCAAAATTAAGAAATATTCTAATTCAAATATATTCAACGTTGTCAACTATTTCTCAGAATATCCTGCTTTTAAATTACTTAAATTGGAACAAATCTAGTTTAACAATCAATGGAAATTTCACTGTTTCTTGGTTATCAGATGAAAAAAATACGTTATAAGATATATATATATATATATATATATATATATATATATTCGCTCGCCATTATTTCATAATAAAATAAATTATTCGACAAATATTTCACATATAAACTGCATTTTTCATAATAAACCACTTGTCGAAATTTTTTCGACTTAATTTCCATGTTAGTGACACTAAACACTAAATAATTAAATACGAACCGGTATAAAGAAAAAGAAAAAAATTTAAATAAGCAAGAATCAAAAATAGAGAGATTATAAATTTTATCTTGGACAGCCCTTTCTTCATAACAAAAGAACTTTTTTATATCATCACGAGCGGAATTTTTTTATTAAGTACGTTGTTTTTTGTGAACATTTTTTCATTTACAAGAATCGATTTTTATGATGAATATCATCACGAGCGGATTTTTTTTTTATTAAGTACGTTGTTTTTTGTAAACGTTCCTTCTTTTACAGCAAAACTTTTTATTTAAAATACATCTGCTGTTTAACTGAAAAATTTATCGCACATGAAAATGAATTACAATACTTTTGTTAGAAACTTGCAGTTTCAGAATTGACTTCGACCTATCATTCTCACTTACATTAATTTTTTAATGGAATATAAATTGGAAAATCTCATTTGAATGACAATCTGTGCAGCAACAAACCTTCATGCCACGAGGAAAATGGAAAATCGCAATAAAAATAATCTCAAACGGGACACAATAACTAACTCTATAAATTAAATTTATTGCCAAATATAATCGGCATATTAATAGTATGGAAAACTAGCTATGTTTACTCTGTTTTTATAGTTTGTTTACTCTGACTGACAGGTAATTATAATCAGTGAATAACAGCACAGTTGTCATTAGTAATACACTCGGAATAATGCTCGGGATTGTTCCATTCTGAATATAGCCGTAAACTACGGACTGCTAGCTTGCTCTCGCACGAGTATCCTCGTATAATCGGTTGCTTTAAATGACGTAATCAATTTTAGTTTCTCATAGACAACTTTTGCGTCAGCAAAATTGCTTGTAAATTCATACAAGTAAATCACTTAGAGAATCACTTAGAGAAATCAATTATAGAATTAAATAATTAAAAATTCCTGATGTAATTAAGGGCAATCTCAAAAACTAGGACATCTTGAATCTTCTCCATAGTTTTCCTACAACCTTTACGTAGATATCTAGAAACTATATTTTTTTCATAATTTCAAGTTAAGTAGTTTCAAAAATAAGGATAATATATATTTTTTGCAGATTTTTCTGATATTTACTTAAATTGTGCAAAAAAAATATCTTTGAGACTCTTATAATAGGGTATTTGACTATATTTTTATTACTAAAATATAATAACTAATAACATTCAAAACGATTAAAATAAGTATATCGTATCTGGGACTTTTCATTCCAAAATTATAACGACTTAAAAACTGACGAACTAAGATTCCCGCGAAAACGCCCCATACAAAACAAAACTGGCTTATGACGTCACTGGCCAGTATTTAGCATTCATTATAATGGAGTTTATTAAATATTTTAATATCTCGTTAAATATTCCGTTTAAGTTATATATTGCACATTATAATTTTCTCATTTTTTTGTATGGAAACTAAAAAACTTTTTCAATTTAATGAACAAAAAAATTTACACTTTTTCCTATTTCGACTAATTGTTTGTTATATGCATTATTTTTTTCAACCCGAGATTTTTTATATAGTTTTAAAACATTTTTTAAAAAAAACGAACATCGGTCAAATACCCTATTAATCCTTTCGAACACTATTAAGGAAATTTAAAACAAAAATCCATTACTTAATTTCTAAGAAAACCGGCTATAACATACGGGCAGACAGACACGTGAGTGATCTTATACAAATCCATCTTTCCTTTTGAGTTACCAAGCTCTAAAAATTAATTAATGATTACGCAATCAACATAATTATATTTGAATGGAATACCACTGATAAACGCACGCTGATAAAATGCACGCTCGCGACATTGAGCGGATTAACAACAACACAATCTTGACAAATATTATTGCGCAATGTACAATACGCAATAATATTTGCACACCAGAATGATTCGCAATAAACTGCACCACAATGATTTGCAGATTTTTTAACGAATAAATTGTATCAGTTTTGTTAATAAATATCATTGCGCAACAATACCAAATCATTGCGTAACAATACCGTTCAAATTATCAATTGCAGGGCGATTATGAATGATTTTCATGAATTAATAATCTACTAATGAGATATTCATATAAACCCATCTAAGCTACACATGCAAAAGTGTGTTTGTTTGTCTTTATTTTACGTCACGTTATTTTCTGCACAGAGATAGTTGGGAGCTGGGAAACGACATAGGCTTTCTTTTATCCCGGGAAATCGCCTTCCTTTCGGAAAATTCTAAGTTGAAACTGAAAGAGTTCACAAATTAATAACAAAGCAACATTGCAATAGAGCAACGGTTCGACGTGATTTCTTGAAACGCTACACACCCAATATGAAGGAGTAAAATAATCACACCTTTAACCCCTAATTCAGGGGCAAATGTTTTTACTTTCATTGTCACTTGTATCATAAAATCACGAAAATAAAGACTTAGTATTTAATTTTCCTTAATCATTCTAGATGGCACCGGCTTGTTTTAATTTCTCTCCATAAGTTTGTAACTATAACGCGAATAAAAGCAAGTAACCATATAAAACAGGCTGTTTCTATAATATAGATTATGGCCAATGTTACGAAATTATGATTCTACCCTTCCAAAATTAATATCATGGAAAAAAGTTAGGAAAATAAAGATTATGCCTTTTTTAAGTTAAAAGGTTTAACAGACCCTTATGAAAACACTCCCCTGAAAAGTTTCACTCGCTGTTAAAAGGTTTAAAAGACCCTGATGGAAACAATCCTCACTATCAATCTACGACGTGAAATTTAAATGTAAAGTTAGATAACGCGGAGGATAGTACTACATTGTAACTAAAAAGTAATATTTGTTGACTATGATAGGGCATAAGGTATAATCCGACAATATCATAACCATCGAAAAAGGTTCATATTTTTCTCATTTATAAAAATGTGGATCCGAAATCTCTATAAAAATTGCAACATAAACGCAAAGTTTTAAAGATTTTAAGAAAATCCTGCCATCAAGAACTTCCAACGACTTGAAAATTCTTGATTTTAAAGAACAGGTTCTACACACACTTGACCACTAATTTAAATACACAAAAATTAAAAAAATTTGTTATTTACCAATGCTTACAAAAGCCACAACTTTCGAATAACTCTCCAACATATTGCTTACAAACAACAAAGTTAACCTCAATAGTTCTGAAGATGAAACAAATCAGGTTGTGAATACCAATAGAGGTACTCATAATACTTCCATACCAGTTAAAATAAAAATAAATCCCTTAATGAGAACCCAAGTATGGAGGTTTTTTATGCCCTTCAAACATTTATTTTTACTTATTTATTTGAAAATAAATATGATAATCAGAATGTTACGATTGTTGCATTAATCCTATTAAATTTATGAAAAGGCAAATTTTGTTTGTTCTTTTTAGTTGTCACAAAAACGACGCATTCAATTGACATGAATTATTGACCACCGCATAGCTTACTAAGGTAGATTAACCTAATGCAACAAGACCTCTTGGATCACATCGTTAAACAGTTTAATTTATATTTTCAATGAACTTTTGAAGTCAATACCACATCTCAAAATTATCAACTCGTAGATTAAATCAGGATCTTTCGGAATTTTGTTTTTTTTTCAATGGTCCTATAAATTCGATGTGTATATATTTTATTTTATTTGAATTTTCTGCTTCTCTTAAGGTCAGTAAAACATTTAGAAATCTATCAGAATATTTGTCATTGTCCTGAATCCTGAAAATGTTCGGTACTACGTGACTTCGCCCTAATTCGTTTGTTTCTAAAAAATGTCTAGTAGTAGTGGAAATACCACTGTGATAATCAAATCATGAGATTAAAAACTGAAATTGATTTTTTTTTAATTTGGTAAATTCACACGAATTTTTAACCATTTTTTGTATCGAACAGAGACACATAAAACTCAATTAGCCCCTAAGTAATATCTTATTTTACATTAATTCTCAAAAAGTACCAAGAACTATGCATATATAAATATTTCATTACACTTTTACCATTCTCTTTACTAGCTTATTTTACTTTGTCTACTAACTGACAAACTAAGGATGGAGCATTTATAAATATTCAATAAGTATCTAAACAGTAAGTATTTTTAAATACAACAAATAACTGAGTAGATTAAATCAACATTTTAGCATTTAAAAAACTAAGGAACAGACATCAATTTCCACCTTAAATATTCTGCGAGTCTTGGCAACAACAACGTAAAATGAAAATTTCGATATAAAAATATCTTGTAAGTGCTATGAATATGAATATTGTCCTTTCTAGAAGTACATTACTACTAGAATAACTAAATAGACATAGCATATAAAATATATTTTTAGAAAAGGAGATAATCAACAATGAAGTGTAGGGGTGGAAATGTGTCGGGTGCATTTCTGAATAAAACTATGAAATCATTCTGGTTGCATTAAATCAATCTATGAAGTTATTATATGGTAATTATTACAGATTGTTATGATCCGCAAATTTTATCCATGGAAATATTTTGAATTAAATTTACTAAACCATTAGTGATATATCAAAATAAAGTTTGAAAGACTTGTACATATTGATAAAATCAACAAAAAAATCCACAATATTTGCGGACATATTGTTGAACGGAATGATAAACGTTCTCATGCTCCAAGATTGAGCTAAACAATTCTGCACTCAATTAAAACGCAAAATAAATGACTAAATCGAAAAATTAATAAAATTCAGAATGCAAAGGCAAACTTATTTCAGTATATACGCGCATATACACGGTGTCCGGGAATAAGAGTCGGACAAAAAAGACAAAAAATTGTCATTAAAATAAAATTTAAAAGATGACTTTTTCAGAAAATTTAAAATAATATTCATAATTATTTGTCATCTTTTTCGTACATACGATACTTATGCACGTTGTTCAGCGCCGCTCGGGAGAATAACCCGCGAACAGCTGCGAAGACATCGCTACTGCGGATAAACACCGCACTCTGAGTATGTATTCGGTGTGTTAAAAAGAGTTATGTGTAACATTTTTTTGCAATCAATTAGGAAAAGGGCGTGTATTAGGACAATTTATTTCTTCATAGCCAACCAATAGCGTCTTTCTTTGTCTGACATCTATTGCCGGACACCGTGAGTGTGCACACATACGCGCGCACACACACACACACTCTATATATATATATATATATATATATATATATATATATATATATATATATCTACATATATTATTTCTAAAAGGTGTTTTTGGTCGAGCGACTCGATCTCTTTAACTACTGCACCAAAAAAAATTTAAAAAATACCCACTTAAAGCTTATGTTTTCTACTTTGGACGAAAAATATAAAAAAGTTCGAAAAAAAACTTTTTGTTAATAAAAAAAATAATTTTTATAACAATTGGCATGAGCGCCATCTGTGGGCGACACATCAAATATCTTAGCCAAATTGTATACTTGGAACACGCTAGATGGCGATATAGTGCGAAGACTTCGCACGGGTCAGCTAGTATATATATATATTAGCGAGGGTCAATTATACGACTTTTTTTTCTTGTTACACTATTTCGCGAATTTGTAATTTTTATAATCAACTCATTTTATTTCTCACTCGTTTCCCTCTTGACAAACTGGCTGTGATTATTGTATCAAATTTATCTACCACCTTCCGCTTCGCCCCGCACCAGGTGTCCAATGCTATAATTACTACGCCGCGATACGTGTCCGAAGAATTACAATATGCAAATTTGTGCAATATTGGGCAAACGCTGCCTAATAGCGGATTGTTGGGTATGAATACATTACCACGAAACGCAGTTAACGATAATTCAACATTTCTATTTCAACACTACATTTCTAAGGCGCCTATATTTTTCTCCCTCTTTCACGTAGTAGCTGCGACGCAGAGAAAAATGGGAAAAACTAATGCTCAAACGAGTCGGATTTTCGTTGTTTTCCATATCATATTACTGTTTTCCATATCTTCCTGTGCTTACATATCTAAAAAATAATCAATAATCTATTACCTATTAAATTAAATACCCTGAATATACAGGTAGATTTTGATATGGGTTCAGATAGCGAAGGCACCGTATTGTTATAGAAACAGGAAACACAATACGTAAAATGGCGCTTTCTACTAACTGACGCTAGTGCCGGTAATCATACATTTTAAGTTAAAAGTGTACCTAATAAATAATCTAACCTATTAAATCCCCTGAATATGTAGGTAGATTTTGATATGGGTTCAGATTATGAAAGCACCGTATTGTTATAGAAACAGGAGACACAATACAAAATCGCGCTCTTTACTAACTGAAGTCTAGTGCAATCATACATTTTAAGTTAAATGTGTAAATAATCCTAATAAATAATCTAACCTATTAAATACCCCGAATATATATGTAGATTTTGATATGGTTTCAGATTACGAAGGCACCGTATTGTTATAGAAATAGGAGACACAATACGCAAAATCGCGCTCTCTACTAACTGAACTTTAGTGCAATCATACATTTTAAGTTAAATGTGTACCTAATAAATAATCTAACCTATTAAATCCTATGAATATATAAGTAGATTTTGATGTAGATTCAGATAGCGAAGACACCGTATTGTTATAGAAACAGGAGACACAATACAAAATCGCGCTCTTTACTAACTGAAGTCTAGTGCAATCATACATTTTAAGTTAAATGTGTACCTAATAAATAATCTAACCTATTAAATCCTCTGAATATGTAAGTAGATTTTGATATAGATTCAGATAGTGAAGACACTGTATTGTTATAAAAACAGGAGACACAATACAAAATCGCGCTTTTTACTAACTGACGCTAGTGCTGGTAATCATACATTTTAAGTTAAATGTGTACCTAATAAATAATCTAACTTATTAAATCCTCTGAATATGTAGGTAGATTTTGATATAGGTTCAGATAGCGAAGACACCGTATTGGTATAGAAACAGGAGACACAATACGAAATCGCGCTCTTTACTAACTGAACTCTAGTGCAATAATACATTTTAAGTTAAATGTGTACCTAATAAATAATCTAACCTATTAAATACCCCGAATATATAGGTAGATTTTGATATGGGTTCAGATTACGAAGGCACCGTATTGTTATAGAAACAGGAGACACAATACAAAATCGCGCTCTGTACTAAATGAACGCTAGTGTTGGTAATCATACATTTTAAATTAAATGTGTACCTAATTTCAGTACATTAGGAAAAATAGCCCTTTGAAACTGATTAAACACTCAATAACATACAAAATATTTGGAATAATAAACATGAACTTTAATTCAATTCAATTAGACAAAAAGCGCCAGTGCTCGCAGATCCCGACCCGAATAACAGATACAAAATTATACTTTATTTCACGGTCAGCAAACACTTGTTGTCAGTCGCCAGTGCACCATCGAACGAGACGCTTGTGCGCTTCCTATAACAAATGCAACTCCAAACTTTATGAGTGAAAGTTAATCATATATCAGTTAACTGTCTTGTTTATCGATCACGTGCGTGTATTAACCGATAACTATGGCGAGTAAAAAGGTTGGTTTTGTGTTTTACTTTATTGTTAAATATGTGTTAGTATATTAATGATCTTGTTAATCTGCAATGTGTTATCTGGATGTTCCGCAACGTGTTAACGCGGTGTGATGATATTTTTAACACGACGTTCATATAATTTTTTGTTTACACCTACACTAGCATCTTGTGAATACATTTTTCCTATTGTAACATCTTACAGAAAAACGCCGGTTAAATATATTTAACTTTAAAGCATTTTTTAAGCCTGGGGGGTAACTATTTTCATAACGATGCACATGTAACATAGCTAGGATCAATGTGTTGTTAATATTTATAAGATATAGAAAAAAGTTAAGAAATCATTTCACAATAATCTGTTTCTGTTTTAAAGCCAATTAATAAAATCAATCTTAAATTAACAAGCACAACTATTGCATATATTTGGCGTTAACTTTGTAGAAATTCATTATTCACAATTAAATGAAACTACGTGATGTATTATTATTTCTACTTTGATTTAAATAAAGTAGAATTTTTTTGGAGTTTTGATTAAACAATTTAGTAAGTCTGACTTAATAACAATTTAATTATTCAACAAATCCTGCAAGAAAAAAAAACTGAATTATCAGTATAATATATTTTCCTTTCTGCTAAATAACACTCGTGTCCCCCAATATTCAAAGTCAAATAAGGCGTTCACAGTGACGCTTTGATTATTGACTGCCATCGTCTTATTTTGAACTCGGGAATCCCAATAAAATTTACAATACCTGTATTAACATCTAATTTTACAACATCTGTATAAACTTACCGACATCAGACCGAACTGACATGAAAGGTAAGTCTTTTGACTACAATCGTCTTATTTTGAATTCAGGAATACAAATCAAATTTACAACACTGCACAAACGTCTAATTTAACAACACCTGTATAAACTTGCAATTCTCAAATAAATGTATGCAGCGCGACTATACCAGTTATTTTGTACGCCGGATTAGACCAAATTGACATGAAAGGTAAGTATTTTGACTACAATCGTCTTATTTTGAATTCAGGAATACAAATCAAATTTACTACACTGTATAAACGTCTAATTTAACAATATCTGTATAAACTGGCAATTCTCGAAGAAATGTGTGCAGTGCGACTACACCAGTTATTTTGTACGCCGGGTCAGACCGAATTGACATGAAAGGTAAGTCTTTTGACTACAATCGTCTTATTTTGAATTCAGGAATACAAATCAAATTTACAACACTGTACAAACGTCTAATTTAACAATATCTGTATAAACTGGCAATTCTCGAAGAAATGTATGCAGCGTGACTACACCAGTTATTTTGTACGTCGGGTCAGACCGAATTGACATGAAAGGTAAGTCTTTTGACTACAATCGTCTTATTTTGAATTCAGGAATACAAATCAAATTTACAACACTGTATAAACGTCTAATTTAAGAACACCTGTATAAACTTGCAATTCTCAAAGAAATGTATGCAGTGCGACTACACCTGTTATTTTGTACGCAGATCAAACCGAATTGACATGAAAGGTAAGTCTTTTGACTACAATCGTCTTATTTTTAATTCAGGAATACAAATCAAATTTACAACACTGTATAAACGTCTAATTTAACAACATCTGTATAAACTTACAATTCTCGAAGAAATGTATGCAGCGCAACTACACCAGTTATTTTGTACGCAAGTCAGACCGAATTGACATGAAAGGTAAGTCTTTTGAATACAATCGTCATATTTTGAATTCAGGAATCCAAATCAAATTTACAACACTGTATAAACGTCTAATTTAACAACATCTGTATAAATTTGCAATTCTCGAAGAAATGTATGCAGCGCGACTACACCAGTTATTTTGTACGTCGAGTCAGACCGAATTGACATGAAAGGTTAGTCTTTTGACTACAATCGTCTTATTTTGAATTCAGGAATCCAAATCAAATTTACAACACTGTATAAACGTCTAATTTAACAACATCTGTATAAACTTGCAATTCTCGAAGAAATGTATGGAGCGCGACTACACCAGTTATTTTGTACGTCGGGTCAGACCGAATTGACATGAAAGGTTAGTCTTTTGACTACAATCGTCTTATTTTGAATTCAGGAATCCAAATCAAATTTACAACACTGTATAAACGTCTAATTTAACAACATCTGTATAAACTTGCAATTCTCGAAGAAATGTATGGAGCGCGACTACACCAGTTATTTTGTACGTCGGGTCAGACCGAATTGACATGAAAGGTTAGTCTTTTGACTACAATCGTCTTATTTTGAATTCAGAAATCCAAATCAAATTTACAACACTGTATAAACGTCTAATTTAACAACATCTGTATAAACTTGCAATTCTCGAAGAAATGTATGGAGCGCGACTACACCAGTTATTTAATACGTCGGGTCAGACCGAATTTATATGAAAGGGAAGTCTTATCGTCAGTATTTCCTACCAATCCTATTTCTTTTTAAACTGAAACCTAGTTTTAAAAAATGCGATTCATTTGTAAATCTATTTAGAACCATATTTATGCCAGTGTTCAATTTAGAAAAGACTCACTTGGCAATAAGCCATTGCGAAGTCATTCTTCCCGCGAGACGTCGATGCACATATATTAGCTAAAAACCGCCAACTTGCTCTTAGAAAATATATTTCAAAATCTAAATATCATTAAGGATGTGTGCACCACCTTTTTCTACAACTTGCATCATCTGATGACGGCATATCTTTCTAAATGTCTTAAAGGAGCCATTTTGAAGGATTTCAATACTGCCGAATTTCTTATTTTGGAAATTATTGTTTAGAGCTCTGAAAAAGCGACAATCAGATTGCGCAATTTAAATGGGGGAGGGGTATGGTGCTTATACTAGCAGAACCCAGCCCAACACTTGTAATTTTTGAAAGTATATTATGCAGTAGACCACGGTCTAGCGTTTTCATGAAGAAAATAAATTTGATCCTGTAAACTACTGATTTTCTTAGCTAGTCGATCTGACAGAAAATCTGTGCAATCATGGAGATACCTCTGAAACCAATTCCCAATGAAGAACGCCTTTGATATTCCACCACCAGCACAACATTATTGTTCTAGTATTCAGTTCAAGAGTGGGCACTGAAACTCCCCTTGGATTTGCTTTAAGCCACAGTTTACGTCTAACTCCTGACAGAAAATCTCTACAATCATCCAGATACCTCAGTAACCAATTTCTAATAAACAATGTCATTGGTATTTCACCACCAGCTCAGCATTGTTATTCTAGTATCAGTTCAGATGTGGACAACAAAAAGCTCCGAAAGCGGTCGTAGCTAAAAATTATTACGCAATTCAATGTAAACATAAGATAATAAAAACAAAAAGCAAATTTAGACAGAGAATTTACCCATTACTTAAAGGAACACCACAAACTGAATGATGTGGAAAAACATTTGAAAAACAAATACATGTATACGCGAAATTTACTCCAAAAATATTACAAAAACCTTTAACTAATAATAAAATTACCTTTCCAGATAACAGCACCGAAGCAAAAGCTGAATGATGGTAACGAAATACCGGTTCTGGGTCTCGGTACTTACCTTGGAATGAGTCCAGTAAATATATCTATATTTTTATATACAATTCTCATAATTTTATCTAAACTTCCGTTATATACATAATATTATATAGAGCAAAAGTTTTGCTTGTTCATTTGTCTCCAAATTTCCATACAAAAACGGTTTATCTAATTGACGTGATAGTTTTACCATCTTTTTCTCATAATACCTTGATGGCAATAATATACACAATATTTTCTAGAGCATGTAGATAACGAACAATAATGGTTTAAATGAAGAGAGTGGACGCAATCATTTTTTGGTTATAAGGTTTAAACCGTACTACAGCAAAATTATATTTGCATGTCATAATATATTGATGTCAATAGTATACACAATATTTTCTAGAGCGTGTAGATAACGAACAATAATGGTTTAAATGAAGAGAGTGGACGCAATCATTTTTTGGTTATAATGTTTAAACCGTACTACAGCAAAATTATATTTGCATGTCATAATATATTGATGTCAATAGTAGCATTCTCATAATATCTTGATGTCAATAGTGTACACAATATTTTATAGAACGTGTAGATAATGAACAATAATGGTTTAAATGAAGAGAACGGACGTAACAATTTTTTTGGTTTTAACGATTAAACCGTACTACAGCAAAATTATATTTGCATGTCATAATATCTTGATGTCAATATTGTACACAATATTTTCTAGATCATGTAGATAATGAACAATAACGATTTAATTGAAGAGAACGGACGTAACCATTTTTTTTTTTATTTTAACGATTAAACCTTTCTAAAGCAAAACTTGCAGGCATCGTAGACAATCTAAAAACCAACAAAGAAAATTACACCACTTGTAACCCAACAGATAGCTAATACTAGAACCTGTAATATGATTTTGATGCCAGAATGGACACATGCTGTGAAATACTTACTAAAATTTATATTTAGAATAAATCAAAAACAGAGAATTCATTGAAGAAAAAACAGAAATATTCAAAATTAAAAAAACGTGCATAGATCAACCTCTGCTAATAACTATGGTTCATGTCATCATGCTACTACATTTTCGATTTTCAACTCGCCTCCGCCTAATGTACAAAGAGTTTCGACTGCAAAAAAAGCACAAGTCGAAACGAGACACCAATATTAATAAACTAACTTCAACCAAAATGTCCACTTCACAGGAAGGCGGCATGTTAAAAAGCAAAGACGGCGAACTGGCAAAAGTCATCGAGCTGGCAATAGACGCAGGCTACAGGCATATCGATACAGCTGCGGAATACGAGACTGAAGAGGAAGTGGGTAAGGGTGTGCGCAGCAAGATAGCCGACGGCACCATAAAGAGGGAAGATATCTTCATCACGACTAAAGTGAGAAGGTCTACAGTAAAATTTTCTTGAAACTTTTCCTGGACATCGTCCCCAAAACCAAAAAACTTGGAGACCAGATTTCTTAACATTTTGACTACTAGTTACATCTGAATGTGGCAGTCGTACGAGTCCATTTACGTTAGACCTGATACATACTGTATATGAACTTTTTCCCTGTGAATTGAATCTTTTCTCTCATAAAATACGACTAACAATTCCACTAAAGGACTGGATGAGGTTGGAACCGTAGAATTTCACATTAATTTCTGCATTCACTCAATATACCATATCAGCTACGATGCAACAAGACAAATGGTAGACAAATCCTTTGATAGCCAAATAGTTAATGGTGTACATAAACTTTGTAAGTTTAGGCCAAAATCTCGATTAAATTCGTAAATGACGATTAAAGGCCTATTGTAAGCATCTACTTTGGGCCAAAATCTCGATTAAAGTCATAAATAGGCCTAAATGGCTTCTAAAAATACGTGATCGGTCATTGCTCGGTCTGACTTTTGTTTAATCATTGTATTGTAACCCATTTGCATATATCTGAAAGTCCACCGATATTACATTATGGCATGCGAGTGATATAGAGCGGTCTATCATAAACCCAACTTTCTTCATCATCATCGAGATTCTTTTAATATAGTTCTTTGAAGATAAATGAGGTTAAAAAATATGGTATACCCTAAAGTAATAATAGGGTATTTGACTATATTTTGATTACTAAAATAAAATAAGCAATAACATTTAAAAATGGTTAAAATACTTATCATTACAAAGTTAAAACGACTTAAAAACTGACGAACAATGATTCCCGCGAAAACGACCCATACAAAACACAACTGGCTTATGACGTCACTGGCCAGTTATTTAGCATTCACTATAAGGGAGTTTATTAAATATGTTTAGTATCTCGTTAAATATTGCGTTTAAGTTATATATTGTACATTATAATTTTCTGACTGTTTTGTGTGGAAACTAAATTCATAATAACTTTTTCAATTTCATGAACAAAAAAATTTACACTTTTTCCTATTTAGAAGTTTCGATTAATTGTTTGTTATTTGATCAAAAAACCACTCGAGTCAAAATGAAAAACTTAATATTTAACATAAAAAAATTTGCGGAATAAGTATTCAAATTGTACAGTATATTTGAAATAAAATCGAGTAAACTAAATTAATTTATTTTACAAAATAATCTCGAATTACAACCAAATATAAAGACCAACATCGCACAAAGATAATCACACAACTAAAATTTAACCTGCAAAGTCGAAATTGTGAAAGAACATAACCATAGCAACGACATCAACGTGACATCCACGTTCGAATATTTGAAAAAGATCCCCTTTTGCCCAGATTTCCAAAATTATTTTCCCATATTAACCAATCGTTTTTATATTAACACAAAGACGCTGATATTTGTCCAGTTAAAATGTAATAAATCAAGTATCCTCAAGCTTTTGTAGAACATAAGTTTAAATTTTAAGGGTTTACATTTTGATAAAGGCGCGGTTTTCCAAATACGAAATTATATATATATATATAAATATATATATATATATATATATATATATATATATATATATATATATCGTTGCGTATGTACTGCCAACTGCCATAAATCAAAACAAATCTGAAGGTAATCGAATACTCCGTTCAATTTTGGTAAGCTTTAGAAAACACATGATGAGAATATACATGCATACGTACTCTTATGACGACTATACAATATAATTAAAAAAAAAACAATTTATTCTTGTATTATTTATTATTTAAAAAAAATATTACAAATCAAATATTATTATGATTCAATATTTCGTTAGACTTGAATTGCGATTTGTATCTGAATATAAGAGTGACGGACTAAGAGCTGATTTAAACTGAGATAGTCTTATCCACGCAGAGCTCCCTTCTAGGGTTTACAAAAGGGTAAGAAGTGCCGACGCATCAGGGAGCGGTATTTGCTGGCAAGCCTAGGAACTGGACTTCGTCGTGGTAAGATGATACTCTGGGAGCCGGGCTGCTCTTACCATATAAATATGAGAATCATGAGAGCGGTGCCATGTAAGAATTACTACTACCAAGTACAGGTGTAAAAGTTCGAAGAGCATAAAAGAAGTATGTTACATGTCCATACAGACTCAAAGACTTAAATTTCATTTTGGCTTAACCTTAATAGACCCCATACTGGATATAAACATAATTTTGATAAAAATAATGCAAATACGAAATAAAAACTACATATAGATTCTACATCCTAACTAAATACAGTAAAACATTCGCAGTTATTAAAAACATTTAGTCTTAACTAAATTAAAATGTGTCAACAGTTATGTGCGACCAAATATAACGTGGAACTATCATACCTACAAATAAATAACTGCATAACTTGATATTTCAGTTATTAAACGACAAGCATGGTCGTGACGAAGTGGTACCAGCTCTGAGGGAGTCACTGATGAAACTCAGCCTAGATTACGTCGACCTATACCTGATCCATTGGCCTATGGCATTCACGGTTAGTCTTTTTCGCGATTTTAATACAAGTTGGAATGTTGCGCTTTTTAAACCGCTTATACTAAATATACTTTCATATATATATATATATATATATATATATATATATATATATATATACCTTTTGTAATCTTAAATCACACGGGAAATTGACTCTGAATTAGAGAAACTGGTGGTTGAACAACAAACTGCACTTCAATGTCGTTTAATCCGTTACAAGAAACACCCGTTCACATTAAAATTCTGTCATATGTCCGTTCCGATACTTTTTTCTTTAAAATAGAACTATTAACTGGTATTATACCAAGATAATGAGAATTACTACCTGGTCATTCATTTTTTGGGTTCAGTACCTTAAAAAAAATTAAACCTAATACAGCCGTTTTCTTCCAGAAATAGTTTGACATATAAAGTTCAATTTTGACATAGGGGTAAAGCACACTAAGCCTGGATTAGCACACTAAGACCTATACATGGATTTAACCGTTCAACATTAAATGAATCCTAATATACCATGTGGTGTTCCTCAACCATACACCAAAAATCAATTAACAAAATTCAGTAGTTTAGCCACAGGAACAGTTTTAAGTGCTTTGTAATTTCAAACAGCATGTATTTTCACCAAGAATACGCTAGGCCAATATACGTTGCCAGATCGCCACCTTCACATAAAGTCTTTTATTTCTTAATTACAGTCAAACAGAAAAATAATTCTTATGCCTGTGTGATAAGAATCATAATACAATGCGAGTCCCCCGTGAAAGCGAAAAACGTGTTTCAATTTATTTATTCGAACATAGTTTGAATTGTGAATGTGTATCTATTTTTGGTTGATTCAAACTCGACCCACCGAACAAAACGCAGTGACCGCGATGAACCGCGACCTGAATGTGTAATTTTAATTATTTTTGGTTGATTCAAACTCGATCCGCCGAACAAAACGCAGTGACCGCGATGAACCGCGACCTGAATGTGTAATTTTAACTATTTTTGGTTGATTAAAACTCGATCCGCCGAACAAAACGCAGTGACATTAACATTGCACATGGTGTTTACGTTTTGTTTATTTTAAAATCTTATTTAAATTTTTTTTAACATTTTTTTATTCTAGGCGTATTTCGGTATTTTAAAGCATATGTGACCACGAGCATTGACTGGGTTCCCATTTAATGTCGAACGGTTAAATCCACTTTCATATTAATAGTTAAAAGCCAAAAGCCTTTTTTTTCAATTTGAATCATTTCATTGGTCATTAATCGTCAGAACGACTTATTAAAATTACAAAACTATAACAATTCCAGAGATTATGCTTCATATATCCACAAAATGTTTATCAGAACTTTTAACATAGGAACTTGAAATTTGGCATAATGATAAAGGATAAAACACGCATATATTTCATCAGTTGAAAGGCAGAATTATTCATATATAAATATTTGCAAATAATAAACCGCAATTATTTGCTTCAATTCATGTATCATGTTTTGAGCATTTTATGTAATATATTTCTAAACCCCCTGTAACTTAGAAACTACTAAAGTTAAAATTAGGACTCCTACCTACTACGAGAGTTCCGTTCACATTACGCATTTATAAATATTCAATGCTACGATAGTATTTCTATCAAACTAAAGAGACCACGGTACCATACTATAAGTACCAGTACAATAAAAAATTAAATTTTTCAGGACTTAAATATATTGCCTACTATATTTTTCACAAGCGTATATATAATAAAAATGTATAAATTCATATAGAATTAGAAATCATTGGTTCTCAAATTTTTCCTTCACTTCTGCTATAAGAACCACCCATTATGCATTATTGTAGATCGACCGAAAGTACCCTCTAGGTTTTGACGTTCTACGGGTAAGACTATATTAAAAATAAATAAAAATACGTTATAAAGGGTCATGAACCAAAAAACTTTTTATGTCATGAACCAAAAACCTTGAAATGTTAACATCAAGGTTAGACTATAGACCCCAACACAGGATAGTAATTTATATTAATTCAACTTGATATCTCAGTCTGTTTTTGAAAAAAAGGGCATGACAGACAGATAAACAACGGATGGACAAACGGACGGATAACAAAGTGAGCCTATAAGGGTTCCGTTTTTTTTTTCATTTGAGAGATGAAACTCTAAAAACCGGCATTACTAGAAGTCTACCTAAACCTTATCGGAAAAAAAGAGCGATGACTTTAAATTTCATAACTATAAAGATAGCTATTCTACCAAATTTTTTCATGTTTGTGGAAACCATAAAAAAATATGTTTACAAATATTTTAATGGAAATACAAGATAAACTTTATGTTTACCTAAGAATAATATTTATATTTACATAAGTACCTACTCGCAATTGGTAAGTTTATTTTTTTTAACATTGAGTAAATAAACTCGAACTTGAGAAACTATCTGCTGAAACAAAAACTTGAGTATGTATCTGCTATACTCGCAAAACTAATCTGAAAATTTTCCGACCTACTCTAGCCGAGGCATCAGATTCATATTACCTGAGGGGATTCCCCGACAAGGGATATATTACTTTTTCAATGAATGTTGGTAAAATGCTACTAACAGCACTATCCACAATACAAAATGCGCGTGGCCAAGGAGATAAGATAATTATATACCTGTAAATAAAATTATAATACCTTCCTGTAATTATTTATATTTATCAAAATTAACCTTCCACAAAATACTGAAAATTAACGATAAGTCTACGCAGAGGATATCAAAACAATCGTACTGACAAAAAACAAAACTATGGTTGCTATATACAGAGACGCGTAGCGGGAACGGTCGCGTGGCAGAAGTTCGGTCTTGGCAGTGGGTTTAATTTATTTCGTCAAAATTGATATAAAAAAATCCTTAACTAAAACCTCAGTCGAACGATAGAATTACAAAGGTTTAATGTTCATGTTTTCCGTATTCATAGCTTTTAATTCTTAATATTTTAATATCTTTAACAATCATAATTTTCTTTTTAGAGCAATGATGATATCCTGGACATAGACTACTTAGACACGTGGAAGGGAATGGAAGAATGCAGAAAATTGGGCCTGGCCAAGTCCATAGGCATCTCAAATTTCAACGAACAACAAATTGAAAGGCTACTGGCCAATTCCGAAATCAAACCTACAGTTCTCCAAGTTGAGGTATGGATAGTAACGTTATATATTCCTCCTTACTCATTCTTCAATATGTAAAAATCTCTAAATCAATTGGTAAAAAACAATTATGTAGACTTTTTTTAGGGTCCGGTACCTCAAAGGGAAAATAAACTAAAGCCTTATAAGATCATAACATGCACGCCCTATTTCTGTCAGCAGTTTTTCCCAAAGTCCGTGGTGTGTAGAAAGTTTAAATTTAACTGAGTAATGAGGCTATTGAAAGAAAACTAAAAACCTACTATATACAATTTTTAACTCAAAATGTTTAGTGAGTTTGTGAAAATTATCGTTAAAACGCAAGTTAAAAAGTTACTGTACCATTCTTTTTTTTCAATTTTATGTAAAACACTTCAAAAATATCGCTAAAATATTCACAAAACATCCCCCATCTCACGCCTTCATTTTAACTGTGGTTATTTAACCAGTAGACCACGCCTTCGAAAATGCTTAAAATTTTGAGAAAAAAAAACAGAGTGACTAGAAATTTACCTAAACCTATGGATAAAATAAACCGAAAATTCTAGGATATTGCTAGTTTTTTTAAACTTCACATTATTTGTTTTTTACCATGCATAATATACAACATTTTCTACATAATTTAATAAAAAAAACCACGTGCGTTTATACGTTTCAACTTTAATATTACGTACCTAAATATATACGGAACCAACATAATGCAAGTCCCCCTTTCTCATTTAATTTCATTTTTTAAATTTATTTTATACATAACAATGTATTCATCCACAACATCTCCCAAAATATTTGCAGGTCAACGTGAACCTAGCACAGAAGAGCCTGGTGTCCTTCGCCCGCTCCAAGTGCATCGCAGTAACAGCCTACACACCGTTCGGCTCCCTATTGGCCTCGCGCGCTCAGAAAGATGCGCCACCGCCCAGAGTGGACGACCCAGCCCTCGTAGCTATCGCAAACAGACACGGGAAGACAACCGCCCAAGTCATCCTCAGACACTTGGTAAAATGTCTCCTCATTGTTCACGTCTATTTCTACTGGTTAAATGACTACTTAATAATTATATACTTTTAAAACTTAGTTTAATTTACCCAACAGATTTGAATGAACGAAAAGTCCTTAAACTCGTATCGACCCCTTAAATAATTAAGATTGTAAAATTAAAATATACATGCACGCAAAATTAGCCCTCAAAACCTAGGCCAGGAGTAATATGTGGTAAACTTCATTAAAACGTTCTAGACATATGACAATAAAATTGAATACCAATATCCTAAAGAGTTCTCTGACTTCAATTAAGCGTTTGTGAGTCAACCGACGTGACCTAATTTAAAACTGGAAATTGTATTTTTTTCCTATTTACCAAGACCTTTCTGGAATCAAGTTTCTTACGTAGACATATTTATAGGTGAAACGATGAGAAGTGATTCCATTTCAGCAACATATAACGCGAACCTAAAGCCATCTATCGGCCAGTCTGCATAAGTATTTCTATATCCTAAAAGAATCTCCAGTGGCGCCACAAACGGTCCGAGAAAGAATTAATTGAACATTAAAACTATCAGTTGTACGTTTGTCTACTAATTATTTTGCAAAATAAATGTCTAAAAAACTGAAGGATGGGCGAACTTTTTATGCCGTTGGATGTAACTACCCTGGCTACGAAGCTCCGAGAATAAGTTATTATAGTTTCCCTAATCGACCTTTGGAAACAGAGCTTAAAATATGGTAGATTATAGCAGTGTATAGTTGTAGCAATGTATCGTAGCCGTGTATCGTAGCAGTGTACCGTAGCAATGTATTGTAGCATTATATCGTAGCAGTCCCTTTTATAAAAATGTTACCCACTCACAATCAAATTTTTATATAATTCAAAATAATTCAAGTTGTAAGAATTAAATTACAAGGATATTCAGCACCATTTAGATGACAAGGTCTAGAATATTACTACTAATTCGTCCGCTAGGGGTGGTAGGGTAGCTATAGCAAAAAAATAATTTTTTTAGGATGTAACCTATTCCACTAACATCAAAATTTCCACGTAACAGGAAATTTCAAAAATATAAATTCCGCCACATACAATTTGAAGCTAAATATTTGGTAAACGGATTCAACGATACATATTTATAATATCTACGAAGTTATGAAATAAAATCTTTTAAAAAAAATATTCTAGGATACCCCATTTTAAATGTAGTGGAGGTATCCTAGAATATTTTTTTAAAAGATTTTATTTCATAACTTCGTAGACATTATAAATATGTATAATACATTCAGCTTTATAACACTAAAACCTGTGAATAAAATGGCTGTGACATACAGCGTACATAGAGAAACCCTCAAGGGTTCCTACAGAATGTCCCTAGGCCAAATTAGAATGAACTTAGTCACAGAACGACTAATGCCAAAAATCCTAGAAATTTGTTTTTTAAGTAACACCTCAAAATTATTATTTAATAAAATTCTATCACCGTTGCCAAAGTAAAAATATATCCTATCTCTCCACAGGTGGGACGCGATCTGATACCCATACCGAAATCCACGTCGCCAGAACGCATCATCCAAAATCTGGACATCTTCGACTTCCAGCTGTCAAAGGAGGAGACGAGCGTTCTAGAAGCCTTCAATCGCGACTACCGTATCGTACACCCGACCTTCTGGCAGAACCACCCCTATTACCCCTTCGAACACGTAGAATCTCCGTTGACCGTTAATCCCTGGATTTAAGTAATTTTTCCTTTCTAAGCAAGAAGGCAATTTATAACTTTCAGAAAATTCATTCTCATTCAAAATAGTCAAGTTTGTTATGCCTACACTAACTACATCTACAGATTTAACACTAAAACGTATGGTTTTGAAAACATTTTTGTTTGACGCGAATTCATAGATGGCGTTACGGTAGTAATTATATTTCAACTGTGATGTCTTTAATTTAGACTTTTAACGTTCAAAAAAAATAACTCAGAAAAATACAAAATACGTAACTATAGGTTTTATTTGTAATAGTTTACATAATAATATAAGTTACTATCTATTTCTTTAGGGAAAATTATTTTTATTTGCTATATATATACCAAGTGTCACTTGAAATTTTGGGTTGATTAGCATAAATCTTTATATAATAATATCAATAAATAGCAACCAAAAAGTAGTAATAATTAGACATATAGTAAAATTTAGCTAAGCGTATTGCTTTATTAAATGTCTGGACGAGATGACCAAAAATTATTGTCTATATGTTTATTAATTTTATCTTGGAAATAATGGGCTTAAGAATATCCACTAAATTAAGTAATTTAGTTATTTATTTGTCAAGTTTAATATATTTCATTGCATATGGCAAACTTCTTGCTACAAGAACAATTTCTTCCAACCAACCATTACAATAAGTTTTGAAAATTGATTAGCAGTCTGTAAGAGATTTTACAACAATGGTACACTTAAAAAAGATAAGAAATTATAACAAATACTATAGACATGAATTAAGAAGGGGAAAATAAAACACATGGGTACAAAGAAAAAGGGTTCAAAAGAAGTAGGACTTTTCCCCTCGATCCTTGAAAACATTTATGTAGGTAATTTTCCTGGTGTAAGGATCCAATTAATTGCAATCCTTTGCTGTTTGGATACTAAAGAATTTTTCGTAAGAGAAGATTGAACACTAAATGATTTATCGAAAGAATTTTTCGTAGAGGTATGCTTGGAAATAAACGGCCAGTAACTCACAGATGTAACCCGAGCAGACACATCTTTAAATTTGCCAACAAGATAAATTGGATTCTGAGAATTTTTTGATATATTAAAGAGAAAGTATAATCATATGGAATAGACGTCTCTATATATAGGATATTTTAATATTTTAAAGAGGAGCGGGGAGGAGAAGGGAGGATACGTGAAGTTGACGTCGATCTAAGATCTGCAGCCATTTAAGAAGTGACCTATGTTCAGAAATATGATCATATTTTCTGAGATCGAAGGCGTGCCTGATGCATAAATTTTGGAGGCCTTGTATACACATTCTTCATTAAGATCAGGATAGCACACATCTCCATAATCAATTAGTGGTATCACGAGAAAACACGAAAATACTGAAAACAGGAGAAAAGATAGACCCCCTCCTTGAGACACAACAGCTGTATGATCCATTAATAAGATAACATACCATTGTCATAAGTGTGAAAACAACTAACTATAACTCGATATTGAGAAAATTCATTTTCCTAGTAAAACTAGATTCTTTTCAAATTCTATCCAACAATAATCAGATGCGTGGATTTAAAAATAACTACGAAAAAACTAAAATACACACTTTGAAATGTACTTGACAATAGATTTATTTTAAACAGCCGCATTCTGTAGATGTGTATCCTATGCTGTTACCGAGTCTAAATATACAATACTATTGATTAAAACTCTGTATTACACGATTTATCTATAACTATGAGACGCTACGCAATGAGAGTTTGCACTTTTTAGACAACTACTGAAGCAAGCTCCCGATTAAGAATGTCGATAGTACTACACAATTTTAGAGAATCTACTGAAAATTATGTAAATACAATGTGAAACATTTTTCCGACAACTATTTTCAGATGTGGGCATGAATCAGTTCTGTCCAATTTCGCCTGGTTATGCCAAATACTTGGCCTGTGACACAAACAGATGGACGGAGCCCCACGATTAGGGTTCCGTATAAAGCCTTATAATTTTTTTAGCCACTTTTCCGCTCATTTTTTTCTCCTCCTAGCTCCTACAACTAACAAATCAGTAGGACTGATAACACGTACTCAATCACGAAGTAGGGTGTTGGCTGAAACCTGTCTATGTCGTGCACTGAGAATCTTCAAAATCACTATTACCGTAAATATTCGATTTACAAAAATTTAAATTAAGAACGAAAAAGAGTTTACTGAAAATTTTCTACTCTATTTGAAAATATAATGTCAACGATACCAAAACAAATATAGAACGCATTTCTAATAATTTTTCAAAAATATTCATCAAAATAAATATAGATAGTTCAGCATAAGAAATTTAATGCTTGGTCCATCACGCATTTACCAATTTTTACAATTTGAAATACAGAACTCAGATACAAAAAAAACACTTCACCTCCACGCGAACTTAAACAAAAAGGAGCGAGGAAATATCTCGAGGAAGTGTACGGAAAATCGGTCATTTTCCAAGCACTAACAGCAGGCATATAATATATTCACATCACGCCAGCCGACTCCAGGTAAAATTGCAAAACCTAAGCCACGTTTAGAACCTTATTCCAAGTCACACTTCGAAGCAACTTGCAGGAAAGTTTTAAAATAACTTTGCCTTCAATTCGAAACTTATTCAAGATCCACCTCTTCGGGCATATTTCTACCTAAAAAGTGTTCGAAGACCCTGGTCACATCTAAAAAGTGTTCACAGATCTGGCGACACTTTTTAGGTCTAGGATAAAATTTGAACTGGAGCCAATTTGAAAGAGATATCTTACGAAATCTTCGTAAAATAAAAATATTATATCAAACATTATATCATATCAAATATTATATCAAACATTATATCATACATAAAAAAAATATTATATCATATTAAAAATGTTTAATTATAAAAAGACCATAGCGCTGTCTTCCCTCGTAGGTAAAGAAATATTTCGTAAGTAATGACTAAGCTAGTATTTAGAAGTTAGGTCTAAAGAACAGAATATAATAACATAGTTTTCTAAAGTCTCCCAGAACATTTTGGTGACACAAAGATTTAGAAAATAAAAAATTATTGTGTCAACAGTATCTACCCGGTTTTCCTTAAACCGGCTAGATACTGTTGATACAATAATTATAAAACTAGCACTTTTATAAAACTAGCACTTTTATAAAACTAGCACTTTTATAAAACTAGCACTTTTATAAAACTAGCACAGGTTATAAAACTAGCACCATAGTCTTTTTTCATGTAATTTACCGTCTTTTTAGCAGTCCTTATCTTTACAGTTACAGACCTATAACTATCCCCCCACACACAGATGGTAATAAAAAAATCAATAATTTAAAATCGATTTTCTCTGAAAATCCGACACATACTTAAATGAAAGAAAAACAAAACGTTAGTTAAAATATTAATTCGATATATATTCATTTCACATTTACTAATGTTTTCTCAATATTTAGGGATGAAAAATAAACCGTTAGTTTTTAAAAAGACTGGGATGCCTTTTTTAACCGCCTAAAAAAATATGCGAACCAAAAAAAAATTAAAATTTCTCTGATAGTCTGTCGTATAAAAGTTACGTATGTATATAATTTATAGAATAGGAAAAAGAAAATATAAACTAATGTAACTCTTATGAAAAGTGTATTCTAATAATAAAGAGTTATTTATTTAGCCACCTTTAGCTTCCAATTTCATTTTATTGCAATCTGTCAAAATATATGTCATTATTAAAAAAAAACGGTTATATCATTAGGGGTTGTTATCCCAGGCGATCTGTCAGAAATTAAATTACAAACCTGGAACTAGTTGGAAAGTATATCAGACAAGAAGCGATCTACAATAGTACACCGACAGACACCTGTGCCTTTTATAGGAAAAATTGGGGGCATTTTCAATTTTTTTTTAAACTAAAAAAGTAAACGCAAAAGTACATTTTTTGAAATCAAAATACCTCAACCTGATTTCAAAAAATTTGTTTGTCGCGAGGTGGACAGAATTGATTTTTACATTAAAAAATGTTCATTTTTGTCATACTAGTATTATTTATGGTATGTAAGAAACACAATGTCGAAAATATTTGCGAAAATAATTTCTCATAAAAGTGACATTTTACGCAACAACTACTTTCCAAATTTAGCAGGATTTTCTCAATCCTGAGTTGTATTTAACCCTATAGGTGCACAGCGTTTGAAGTATGTTTACTTAATGTATGTTTACTAATGTATGTATTTTTCTATAGTAAAATACATACATTTCCACACAATATCATTTCATCTTGAAAAATAATTTCTTGAAAAATTGTCCATTTAATTCTATATTTTAATAACGAAAACTCGCTAATTAATTAATTGTATTGCGTGTGGCGTAGATAGGTACGCCATCTACATTTGATACGTAAATAACGTCATAAGACAAAATTAACTAATATTTTAATTTCTACTAGAAGTCCACTAGATGGCACTGTTTCAGAAAATACTGTATCTCCTTGCCACAATTTATTTACGCATTTTAAAGGTGGATTTTTGGGTAACATCAAAGCGAATATTACTTTCTAGTACACTATATCTCATTATAATTTTTATTTTGCGGTTATCGGTGTTTTTCCGTGCAATTTGCATTTTTTTCTTCAACTCATCTTTCAACCCTTTTATCGTCGTAACACTAGATTTGTCTGAACTATTTAAATATATTTCTAGACAATCGTATAAATTCAAATTTTTGACACACAAACAATCCTGAAAATGAAGCCATGTTAAAATTAAACACGTCACCAAAAGCGTCACTAGTTTTGCAAATGATAATATCGATAAATTATTATCGCAATATACTAAAAATAAGCAATTATTTGAAGATTACACTATAAAAACACTGCGTATGTTTGCCCGTTCCAAAAAATATCACGTTCAGTGGACATGCATCTATAACAAATTTTTTTCAAGCTTTTATTTAGTATTTATTAATATTATTTTATTAAAGAAAATTGTTATCCATTATTTTTGTAAACATTTATTCCAAAAACTGTAATAAGATTTTTATATTTTACTCTCACTAAAAACAATTTAAAGTTAACAAAATATTACTAGTCGCAATAAAAATACTAGATTACAGGGGTGTACAACATTACAGGGGTATAGGGCTAAGTATGTTATTACTACTTATTGTTAGTGTACTGAAATTATATCGCGGCGTAGTCACATATCGTAGCGAAAAAAAACTGGGTCTATTTGCAAAATCTCATACATATTAGTCTAAAATTATGAGGCTGTGACAAACAGACGAACAGGTGGACATATCGAAATTACAACAGTCCCTTGTTTCATTACAGAACTATAAAAATATTACTTTGCTACGTGTTATTTGAGACATCCATTGAAGCATCTCTTTGCAAATTTCACAAACACTAGGATAAAAATATAAAGCTATGACAAAGAGACGAACAGGTGGACATTTCGAAATTATAATAGTCCCTTGTTTTATTACAGAACTATAAAAAATATTACTTTGCTATGTGTTAGTTGAGATATCCATTGAAGCATCTCTTTACAAATTTCACAAACACTAGGGTAAAAATATAAAGCTATGACAAACAGACGAACAGATGGACATTTCGAAATTATAATAGTCCCTTGTTTTATTACAGAACTATAAAAATATTACTTTGCTATGTGTTAGTTGAGATATCCATTGAAGCATCTCTTTGCAAATTTTACAAACACTAGTCTAAAGCTATAAGGCTGTGATAAGCAAACAGGTGGACATATCGAAATTAGAACAGTCCCTTGTTTCATTACAGAACTATAAAAATAATACTTTGCTATGTGTCAGTTGAGATATCCATTGAAGCATTTCTTTGCAAATTTCTAAAAGACTAGTCTAAAATTATATGGCTTTGATAAACAGACAAACAGGTGGACATATCGAAATTACAACAGTCCCTTGTTTCATTACAGAACTATAAAAACGATAAACGATTATTTTGCTGTTTGTTATTTGAGATCTCCACTGATGCAAGCATCTCTTTGCCAATTTGACAAACAGTAGTCTAAAATGATGAGGCTATGATAAACAAACAAGTGTACATATTGAAATTACAACAGTCCCTTGTTTCATCAATCAGAACCCTAAAAATAATTACTTTGCTGTCTGTTATTTCAAATCTGTTATTTCAATTCCATTGAAGAATCTCTTTGCAAAATGTCACACACATTAAATCTGAAATTATGGGCTACGATAATTATAATTCCGATATGTCCACTTGTTTGTTATGGGCAAACAAACAAGTGGACATATCGGAATTATAACAGTCCCTTGTTTCATTACAGAACCCAAAACGATTACTTTGCTATCTTATAGCAGTGATCTCTATTGAAGCATCTCTTTCTTTCATATACATTAGTCTAAAATTGTAAGGCTGTGACAAACATACGAACATGTGGACATATTGGAATTATAACGCCCTTCTTTCATTACAGAACCCTAAAAACAATTACTTTGCTATATGTTATTAGATATTTCTATTAAATCATCTCTGCAAAATTTCATACACTTTGTCCAAAATTATAAAGCTATCTAATAAGCTACTAAGCAGAACCCTAAAAACAATTACTATTTGTTAGTTGAAATCTCCATTGAAGCATCTCTTCGCAATATTTCATACAAACTAGCCTAAAATTATGAGACTGTGACAAACAGACGAACAGATTGAATAGAAAAACATTTATTATTAATAGAAAAACATTTATTATTAATAGAAAAACAATTAAACAACATATATATTATTGATAGAAAAACAATTGAAACAAAATGCAGTCACTTCAGTGTAATTGCATCACGGACAGCTAGTGCAGTTAAATACTATTGGGCAAAATGACCAACGTCAGAATGATTTGCACGTTTTTTTTTTTCAATGAAAAAGATAAAACCATTGTCCAAAAAGTACCAAATCATCGTGAATTATATTTTTTAACTTTAATGAAGTTTTCAATAATAAAAGCGAATCAATTTACAGTGATGACAGGATAAAGAAGAGATATGATAAACTCGCAGGAGAATGGGGCTCAATGTCGCAAGTACATTTGATTTAAATTATATTTATTATTAGTATCTTCTTTTCTTTGTGCTATGTTTCCTCTATGGGTAATAATGTGTATGTAGTTATATGTCTGTATATAATACCTGTATTAAAAATAATTATTAATATTATTATATATTGTGTATGTGTACGTGTATGCATGTGTGTATGTGTGTGTATATGTATGTTTGTGTATGTATATATATGTATGTATGTGTATATATATGAGTATATATTTGCATATGTATGTATATTAAAAGGTGCTACCTGTAAACCGGCCGTGTCGGTTTTGCTTATAGCATAACTGCACAAACCGAGCTAGTAACCTTTTTGTGGATAAAATATTAAAAAATTAAGGTTAAGGCGTGTAACTTAATTTTTAACTTTCATTTTGTCATTATCCTAAGAAAATTTTTGTACATGTCTATTACTTTACCTGTTGTATTTTATATGCACAAATAAATGATATTATTATTATTATTACATTTATAACAATAAATAACGGCCAGCACTCCATATCAAATTACGTTTATGAAAAAAATTACATTGCTGCTGTGCAGACTTCCTTAGCACCCCGCTATGGCGAACCATCCGACAAGCAAGCCGATACAACAGATGTAAGAAGTCATGAAACGGTCAAGTTCTACTTGCGGATCGAGATCACACAAAATAAAGATACTTTTAGGAGCCGCAATTATAAGCTTTTCCATATTCATATAATACAATTAAGCTCAACTCGTCCCAAACCGATGGACGACAAATAAATTATGAATAAAACACGTCAAAACCGAACAAAATTAAAAAGGTGACGGGTAGAACTGCGAACTTTTATGTGCACTATCGTACCTGCGCATACGAGATGTTATACTCGATGGTTGATTGGTATGCGTTAGGGGGATCTCGTGAATTTCTAAACCAAAACAGTTCGTCGTAGCGAACAGAGACCATGCGCAATGGATTTTGTATTTGAAAGTCTATTAAGTATAATTGTTATTTTGCAGACCTGAAAAGAATGTAATATTTGCAAGTAACAAACCTCATTTTGTGTGCACTATCGTACCTGCGCATACGAGATGTTATACTCGATGGTTGATTGGTATGCGTTAGGGGGATCTCGTGAATTTCTAAACCAAAACAGTTCGTCGTAGCGAACAGAGACCATGCGCAATGGATTTTGTATTTGAAAGTCTATTAAGTATAATTGTTATTTTGCAGACCTGAAAAGAATGTAATATTTGCAAGTAACAAACCTCATTTTGTGTGCACTATCGTACCTGCGCATACGAGATGTTATACTCGATGGTTGATTGGTATGCGTTAGGGGGATCTCGTGAATTTCTAAACCAAAACAGTTCGTCGTAGCGAACTGAGACCACGAGCAATGGATTTTGTATTTGAAAGTCTATTAAGTATAATTGTTATTTTGCAGACCTGAAAAGAATGTAATATTTGCAAGTAACAAACCTCATTTTGTGTGCACTATCGTACCTGCGCATACGAGATGTTATACTCGATGGTTGATTGGTATGCGTTAGGGGGATCTCGTGAATTTCTAAACCAAAACAGTTCGTCGTAGCGAACTGAGACCATGAGCAATGGATTTTGTATTTGAAAGTCTATTAAGTATAATTGTTATTTTGCAGACCTGAAAAGAATGTAATATTTGCAAGTAACAAACCTCATTTTGTGTGCACTATCGTACCTGCGCATACGAGATGTTATACTCGATGGTTGATTGGTATGCGTTAGGGGGATCTCGTGAATTTCTAAACCAAAACAGTTCGTCGTAGCGAACTGAGACCATGAGCATCGGATTTTGTATTTGAAAGTCTATTAAGTATAATTGTTATTTTGCAGACCTGAAAAGAATGTAATATTTGCAAGTAACAAACCTCATTTTGTGTGCACTATCGTACCTGCGCATACGAGATGTTATACTCGATGGTTGATTGGTATGCGTTAGGGGGATCTCGTGAATTTCTAAACCAAAACAGTTCGTCGTAGCGAACTGAGACCATGAGCAACGGATTTTGTATTTGAAAGTCTATTAAGTACAATTGTCATTTTGCAGACCTGAAAAGAATGTAAAATTTGCAATTTTTTGCAACTTTACACTGCAAAATCAAACACACCCCAAATAGCGATGTACAAGAAGAAAATAATCGTATAACACTATTTTTTAATTCGGGACTTTTTACGGGAAAATAATTGTTTTGCAATTACAATTTATATTTATATTCAATATTTTCTAAATCGTAATTACATTTAAACGTTTCATTATCATAAACGGAACCTCCGTGTAAAAAAATTAAGAGAAACACGAATTATCAGTACAATCAATTTATATTTCTGTGAAATAATACTCAAATACCTCATTATTAAAAGCCGCAAAAGTCGTAAGATGCGTCGCATAATATACCGCTTTGATGAAATCACAAGGCACTCGGTGGGCATGTACTGCAGGGCGCCTTGCCTTGACATTAAAATATTATATCTTGAAAATGCGATAAGATACGAAAAATTTATTGATTATAAATGTCTTGTAAAGGCACCATTTGAAGTTAACTTGATATACCGATTGAATGAAAATCTGTATGTGTGTATGTATATGTGGATTTTGCGTGTATATATAAAATTCAACGACCTTTTATACCAGTCCTGATATTCATAATCCGTGTAGACATAATGACTATTTCGAAAGTTTCCGACATCAGAGTGACCCACAATAGCATATTTTTTAGAAGAAATTTCTCTAATATTATACAAAAGTCAAGGATTAAAATGCGAAAACAAAACCTTTATAATGAGACTTTGCCATCCGTTTGTCTGTCCTTCTGTCGTCTGTGGCTTTGTCACAAATTTGCAAAATCTAATCTATCGTATATAAACAATTTCGAAAATTTCCGACATCAGAGTGACGCACAATAGCATATTTTTTAGAAGAAATTTCTCTAAAACTATACAAAAGTTGAGGGTTAAAAAGCGAAAACAAACCTTTATATAATCTAGCATATGTAAAAAGTTGAAATTTAAAATCATACCTGAATTTCGATGGTCTCCAAACAAAAGAACTTATTTTTGACTTGGATTTTTAATAATTTATTCCTTCAAAACCCAATGTTCAAGTTACAAAACTTACTGGAAAACATATCATCAGTAATAAACTACCATGCAACTCCATAACCTCATTTCTGAAGCGATCAATTGAGCAAAAAAAACTAGACTGGGTGCATCTCGCAATACTGCGTTGAACAATGTGAGTGTAAGAAAGAAATGTGAACTCTGTAGAATATTCGTGCGCGCTCTGGGCAGGTGAAATAAGCTATGACATCGTTTTCTCGTGTAGCAACCAGGAATTATCAGCTTAAACATTTTAAAAAACGCATGAATAAAATCAATTCCCGTTGAAGTTGAAAAGAATTACATCCGACCATTCCCATTATAAAATGGGAGAACTTTTGCAATATAAAAACCCACTGAATTTTTTTTAATATTTACTCCAGCATGAGGATATAAGAAGCTTCATGCGGAGACCAGATAACTGCATTCGGTTCAAGAATATTACGGATTAAAAAGTTAAAAGAAATAACGATACATTCAGTACCGTGGAAATTGTTGGGAATGCTGTATGACAAATTCTAGTACCTTGTAGATTTTCTGACAGGTTTCAACAATATTACTATAAAATATGGGATGGTTATCCACAATTACATAGAACATCCTACACAGACCCATAATTACATAGAACATCTACCCTTTCGGATATGTATCATAAGGAACAAAACTGTTTCTTTCAATATTTAGTTGTTTTACAAATTTCGCATTTGTTTCTAAAATCGCTTACGGTTTTGTTTATATTAGGCCAAGAGTAATTGTGTTTAATTAACTGCTCAGTTTCTAAAATTCCCCTATGATTATTTTTGGTTTCGTGGTAATCTTTCACTATTTTGAATTGTTCGTCAGTGTTATTTATGTTTATTAGTTCAGTTTTACAGAGTACAAGATTATATAATGAGTTTTTCAAAGTTTTTGTAGCGTAGATACAAATAAACGTTGTTTATTAGATAACAGTATCGCATATCGATTATTAGGTTCTATTTTTTCTTACATGACGAGTTTTTGAAAGTTTATGTAAGTTTTTTCTTCTATATTGTTTCTAAAATTCCTCTATAATTGTTTTTGTTTTCGTGGTAATCTTTCACTATTTTTAATTGTTCGTCAGTGTTACTTATGTTTATTAGTTCAGTTTTACAGAGTACAAGATTATATAATGAGTTTTTGAAAGTTTTTGTTGCGTAGATACGATTAAAGGTAGGTTTTGTTCATTAGATAATAGTATCGCCTATTGATTCTATTTTTTCTTTAAATAACTATTTTTTTTACTATTTTCTAACTATTTTTTCTTCTATATTATTAATATTAATTTGTCATAGAATTTGTTTTCGGTTGAGGAATACGTTTATTATTTTAGTTTCCGTTGGAGAGTTGTAGACAAATGTTATTTTTAATTGCTTTTTAAAACGTTTTATCGTAAATTCTGAAATGGGTGTCACTAATGTAGGATTTTCTATGCTGGTGTGTGTAGTGTCTTGTTCGTTATGAATTATATCTTCAAAGTTGGACAGTTGGGGTAGATTGATTAATTTAGCTATTAATTATATTTTAGGTATTAATGACATTTTATTATCATTTGCGAAAATACAGCTTCGACATCTCAAAAAACCTTAATATCCGAGTCCAACACTTACGATATAATGAACTGGTGAAACTTCCAGCATCTTTCCACTCTTACGCTAGACTAATTAGTTTTTTTTGTAGAATGCAACCAAGTTCGTCACGTTTGGCACAATACTTATTTCAAATATAAAAAAAAGTTAAATATTCCAATTTCAACTAGTCAAAATAAAAATAATAAAAATGGATGAACGTCACTCGTTTTTAATTTCCACCCATTGAATATCCAACATCCGCCCCAAGACTTCATACGACAATCGCCGATTCGTCTAAATAACTATGGCATACTTCATTCAATGATGTACATTGTATCGATATAATGTATCGATATCTTGATTAGATACATCGAAAACACGATATTATCCTTATTTATTTTTTTAAGCTTCTTACAACACTCAATACGATTATTATAAAACCATATCACACCAAAACTAAACTTAAGCAGTTAACAAAAGAAAGAAAGCGACTGACATTAATGGTGTGCATCGGTATCGTTATATTTTAAATCTATAAATATCTTAAATCCGTATATCGGCTAACACGATTTTCTTAATTGTTATTTTTTTAAGTTTCGTTCAACACTCGGTACGATTACTTTAAAACCATATCACACCAAAACAAAACTTAGCAATTAACAAAAGAGAGAAAACGGCTGAAAATTTAGGATAATTTATTTGTCAAAATATATCGATAAATATATCGAAAATAAAGTATCGATATATCGATACATCGATATTTTCTCGATATTCCTGATCCCTATGATGCCACGCAACCGAAATCGCGTATTGGTGCTTCCTCCATTCGCGAACTAACTATCGCGCAGCGCTAAGTTCGCCAATTTTACCCAACAGGCCCGATTCTCCCCCGCACGTTTCGCCACAATGACGACACGAAGTCTTAATCTAATCGTATTTGAAGTTGCTTATTTGATTGGGAAAGATCAACACTTGCGCTTTTCAGTCAACGAACTCCATAAACGGTACCATCAATAACGTATAAATATTCAATACTTATTCGCAAAAAGAGACCACAACCGTCCAACAAAAGAAGAAGACAAAGATAAACTGTACCTCAATCATAAGAAAGGTTGGAAGAGGCCTTTGCCGACTGGCAAACGGATCCATAGGAAATAAAGAAACAGGAAATATTAAATTAATAATATTTAAATTGATAGGATTATTTTATGTTATATTTTCTTTAATTTTAAGTTTAGTTATATAAAGAACTGTTTAATAGATCCGAATAAAAGGGCTATATTATTATTATTATTATTATTATTATATTCGCAAAATGAGCGGTGATATGTAACTTTTTTTTTAAATGTCGCGATAAAATGTTGATTATTTTATTTTATTGTTTTGCTAAAAAGTATTAGGTATATCCTCGCTGTGTGAACGCGCATTACATACTAATGCCAATTGTCACATTGCATAATCACATTTTTCACCAGGAAACCATTTATCACATGCAATAATCACATTTTTCACCAGAAAAATCCTGGTGAAAAATGTGATATCGTGATATGTCATGTGATATCCTTTAACTTATGAAGTACTTATGATGTCAAAGTTTGAAGAAAATAATTGGACGTACTTTCAATAAATCGAATTTTCAAGTTTGTTTCTATGTAAAATATTCAGTTAAAAATAACTTTAAAACGTTTGGAGTTATTTAAGAAAAAAATTCAAAAATAAAAAATTTCATCAGATCTGTCCATTGGTTGAAAGCGTTTGGCCGTCCGGAGTAGAAACCCAATTTTTAAATTCTTTTTTGTCACTGCTACCGCTAATGATTTCCTTAAAGAACTCCACTTCAATTTTTAGATTCATTAAACACTCTTTATTTTGCTCAAAACAAACAAACAAATAAAAAAGAAACAAGAAAAATAAAAATATATTTTTAGGATCTCGTACATCAAGAACAATAAAAAATACTTACAAGGTCACTAACTTGTCTCTCTGCCTCACAGGCAATTTTTGACGCAGAAACTTAAAGAAAATATGTACTTTTTTAATTTTTTCTTTTTTAGTTTTATATATCGATGTATCGTTTGAGAACGTTAGTTATAAGAAATTCAATAATCATTTAAATTTGCGCACAAAAATAATTTTTAATCGCATCTTATTTTCAGAATGTACTAACCAAGAAAACATGAAAGAAATTATAGCAATGATTCTAAATTTCATAATTTTAGAGATAGTTCTATAATTTCAGACCTGTCGAAGATATGCTAGGCGATATGGTATTTGCACTACACACGGTCAGGACTGTCAGTCGGACTTATTGAAAGTTAAAAACGTATTTCTATTCCTCCTTAACTGTCAGTCTAGTCGGACCAAGAGTCTACTTTACTGACAGTGCCCCATTGCACGGTCCAATCGCTAAAATATCCATAGGAAAAACGTTTTTAACTGTCAGTAAGTCCGACTGACAGTCCTGACTGTGTGTGGTACATACTCGTCATCGTTCTTTTATATTCGTACACTAGTTACTTACTTCAAAATATCTGCAATAATCTGAATGTAGTTTCGTATTTTTAGGTTCCAACAAGGACCCCTTTTAACATCAGTATCTCCATCCGCACACTGGTCTATCGCAGTCAAACAATTTCTACAGTCTTAGTTATTTGGAAACATATGCTTGATATGGGGAATTCAATTAATATGAAGATCAATGTAAATTATTTTGTTTCCATATACATAGACAGGGTCCAGTTTTTTCTTACGTTCCATCAAATGGAAGTATTATTCAAACAAATCTTTTAAAACGAAATTTTATTTCCTAACCCCTTTTGCGAAATTATAAAAAAAACACTCTGAAAAATAAAAGCTTAATTTAAATCAACTCATTTAGAAAAAGCACCAGTGCTCACCGATTCCAACACAAATTATCAGACCTTAAATTGTATTTAAGTACTAATTTATTTGACGAACTACACGCGCTTGTCAGTCGCCGGTGAACCATCGAACGAGACGCACGTCCGATTTGCCATTAACAAATTGAACTCTAAACTTTTATCGTGAAAGTTAATCCTATCCGAATCAACTGTGTATTTTGTCGCGTGTGTATTAACTGGTGACTATGGCAAGTAAAAAGGTTAGTTTATATTCCTCATTTTACTATGAAATACGTCTTGATTGTTTTGCTAAAATACAGTTTATTAATATCAGTTATTAAACAACAGTATATTATCTCGATGACTCAAGGCCGCGGCATAATATTATTTTCAACACGATGTACATACAATTTGTTTTATTAAATCCTTAAAAATACGTCTGCTATTGGTAATCAGAGCTACACATACTAAAAACGAGCTTTGAAGTACGTTTTTGAGCCCAACAATAGCTATTTTATAACATAGCAATATCCACTGTCATTGTATATTTTATATGATATAGAGAAAACAAACAAAATTTTAATTTATTTTTAATGTCTCCCTAAAATATTATAATCAAACAGTTAGAACTATATACAAAAAACATTTACGTAATCATGTTAAAAAACTTTTGATACAATTTAGTTGTTTTTTTTCATATTTTTACAATTCGATACGGTGAAACACAAAAAAATAAAAAGAACTCTGTAGACTCATCGGTTTATAATCAAAAAATACAACTGTATACAAAAAGTACTTAGGTAATCATGTTCAACAACTTTTGAAACAATTTAGTTTTTTTATATATTTTGACAATTCGATACGGTGAAACACAAAAAAATATAAAGAACTCTATTGACACATTGGTTTATAATCAAACAGTTATAGTGGTATGCAAAAAGCACTTGCGTAATTATGTTCATGGTCAACAACTTTAGACATAATTTAGTTTTTTTTATATTTTTATAATTCTATACGGTGAAACACAAAAAAATTAAAAGAACTCTGTTTACTCATTGGTTTATAATCGAACAGTTACAACTATATAAAAAAGGTACTTATGTAATCATGTTCACCAACTTTTGAAACAATTTAGTTTTTTTTTTATATTTCTACAATTCGATACGGTGAAACACAAAAAAATTAAAAGAACTCTGTAGACTCATCGGTTTATAATCAAACAGTTACAACTGTATACAAAAAGCACTTGCGTAATCATATTCAACAACCTTTGAAACAATTCAGTTTTTTTTTAAATTTTTACAATTCGATACGATGAAACACAAAAAAATTAAAAGAACTCTGTTGACTCATTGATTTACAATCAAACAGTTACAACTATATACAAAAAGAACCTACGTAATCATGTTCAACAACTTTTGAAACAATTCAGTTTTTTTTTTATATTTTTATTATTCGATACGGTGAAACACAAAAAAATTAAAAGAACTCTGTTGACTCATTGATATACAATCAAACAGTTACAACTATATACAAAAAGAACCTACGTAATCATGTTCAACAACTTTTGAAACAATTTAGTTTTTTTTATATATTTTTATTATTCGATACGGTGAAACCCAAAAAAAAAAGAACTCTGTTGACTCATTGATTTATAATTAAACAGTTAAAACTATATACAAAAAGTACTTACGTAATCATGTTCAACAAATTTTGAAACAGTTTACTTTTTTTTATATTTTTACAATTTAATACGGTGAAATACAAAAATTAAAAATAACTCTGTTGACTCATTGGTCACGACTTCGTGCACTTTACAGATAAAACTAAAAATTTTTATGATATACTGTCCAATCTCGTATTTAAAACTTAGTTAAATTTCCATAAAGTCACTAGAAAAAATTGCCTTACACCTCTGTTTCCTAAAGCTATAGTAATCGTTCGAAAATGTCAGGTAACTATGTGACGGGGCATTGTCATCTCAGTCTACCAGTATTTATGGAAATTTAGCAGCACCTGAAATTCCAGGTTCATATTTTAAACATCCTGTATTTAAGCAACTAACTCCACAATTATATTAGAGTTAACTATAATAGTCTATAAATTATGAGTAATATAATCTGAGTAATATAAATTGTCATCTCAGACGGACGGACGGATACATAAGTGATTCCATTTGTACTCCATTTTGGCTATTATATCACGGAACTCAAAAACAAGAGTTAAAACTAATAACCGACTAGAACTAAAACGCTTCTACAAAGTTAAAAACAGGCCACGTGGCGTCACATCTATTTAATGGCGTATAACGGTATTTGTTAAAACCCTTCGAATATAGATTGGATTAATAAATATTTCTGCTAGTAGTAATAAGAAGTGAGCTACTAAAAACAAGAGTTAAAAGAAACTAATAACCGACTAGGGCTAAAACGCCTTCTACAAAGTTAAAAACATGCCACGTGACGTCATACATGTTATCTTAATGGCGTGTAATGGTATTTGTTAAAGCCCTTCGAATATAGATTGGGTTAATAAATATTTATGATAGTAGTAACAAGAAGTGAGCTACTAAGAGTTAACAGAAACTAATAACCGACTAGGACTAAAACGCTTCTACAAAGTTAAAATCATGCCACGTGACGTCATATCTGTTATCTTAATGGCGTGAAATGGTTTTTGTTAAAACCCTTCGAATTTATATTGGGCTAATAAATATTTCTGATGAAATAATAATGAAATATTTCTGACAATAGTAATAGGAAGTGAGCTACTGAGAGTTAACAGAAACTAATAACCGACTAGGACTAAAACGCTTCTACAAAGTTAAAAACATGCCACGTGACGTCATATCTGTTATCTTAATGGCGTGTAACGGTATTTGTTAAAACCTTTCGAATATAGAATGGGTTAATAAATACTTCTGATACTAGTAATAGGAAGTGAACTAATAAGTAGTCACGAATTCGAAACTTTTGAAAATATTCTATTCTATAGATAAATCACTCATCTTATGATAGTACCAAGCCTACAAGCGAATTACATAAAAAAATCGCCCAAGCACGAGTGGAACTCGCACTATGAGAGTCCCGAATACATTTAGATATAAACATTTAAAGGTATATAATATTCCTATTAAACTATTTACAAAATTATATTTTTTAGAACAAAAATATATTGCCTACCATATCTTTCACAGGCAATCATTAAAAACAATTTTTTTATGTGATGTAACTACAAATTAACGACTTTAGCTTCATTTACAGTTTTTCCCTTATTTATGCTGTGAGACCTTGCTCCTAGCCAAATTTCATGATTCTAGGTAAACGGGAAGTATATAGGTTTTTATTTATTTGCGAGTGTCAAAATATGCGATGTAAATGGCCGTATTTTTAATAGCGTTGACTTAGAAGCGTAATTTTCCCAAATTATTAATTGCTCCAAGGGGCCGTACCTTCCTAAAGGACCTAAATATTTGACGTTATCTTCAACTGGATACCTACACGCGTTTCTGAGAAAAGGGGTCTTAGCAGACAGAGAGATAGACGGATAATGAAGTGATCCTATCAGGATTCCTTTTTTTCCTTTTGAGGTACAGAACCCTAAAAAATTAACTTAAATCGACCTCAATAACAGAATCCTCCACTTTATGAAATCCGCCTGGGTCACATTCCGAAGATTGCCACAAATATTGTCATAAGATTAGAGAGCCAACGGTATCCTGCAATACGAAGCCTATGGCCTGAAGACGAGACCCGTTCCAGACTTCTATTGTATTAGATATACAACGATTGGGACACCTTATTGAAGAAGAGCATCAACAGATTACTAGTCGATTGACTAAGGAATTTAATTGCAGATACCGCACAATACAAAAATAAAATATAGTACTTACTTAGTAGGGGTTGAAAACTAATTATCTAACTCAGCAACTTTAGGCTCAGCAAGGGAACAGATGAAGTTACATAAATAGGCTCCAAAACAAATAACCATCTTTTAACTTTAGAGCAGTCATGTAATAAGATTATATGTAATAAAAAGTTACGCCACAAAATGTCACATCAAACCTTTAAATAAAAAATTTTATTTCCAGATAACAGCACCGAAGAAAAAGCTGAACGATGGACACGAAATGCCGGTACTGGGTCTCGGCACATACCTGGGAATGAATCCCGTAAGTATATTTATAAACATTTTATATAAAATATATCCAGCTAATACACTTAAAGTAATATTTTATTGGATATTTGTTTTTTGAAATATTTTGCGCAAAAACTGCTTAACTTATTGACATAACGCACTACTGCTTTTAATAACCTGATGGGCATAGGGGATAGAGTAATTGATTGATTGTTAAAGCAAGAAAATACCATGACATTTTCTTTGGATTCTCTTGAAAAAATAAGATGAAAATCATATAAAACAATTTTGAAGTAAAACTTCTTTACGCACGCTTGGCTTGGGGAGTAAGCTGGTGAATGCGTGACAAGAGCGTTACGAAAAGTGTGATCGGGCGAGGCGAACGGAAGTTGAGAGGGAGATATAAGTTAGTGAAGACAGAAAGAGAGTTACGTTTCGTATATTACTGTAGGGACAAGAGAGAGAGGTGCGAGCACACATTTTCTTTCTCTCTTTCTCTCATAGCCAGTTATGTTTCATATATCTAAGACACAGTGCAAGCCTATCGTCTGTATCACACTGTAGGAGCAAGAGAGAGCAGTGCTCGCGCACATTTTCTTTCTCTCTTCCTCTCATAGCCAGTGCATGATATATGTATGTATATCTATATATATATATATATATATATATATATATATATATATATATATATATATATGCGAGTTTGCTAGCGTTACGCGAACGGTAATTTTTTTATTATTTTGTAGTTTCATTTCGTTCTTGAGCAATTTTATAAATTATTATTTTGTTCAATACATTAAATATTCTACGTTTCAAGTGAATAAAATTGTAAATTCATTTTAAAGTTCATATTTTGTGAATTTTAAGTTTTACTTCAGTCGTGTGGTCTAAAGCACACTCGTTTTTTTTTTAATTTGGGCTTTCATTAAGAAGCAATAATTAATCATTCAATAACAAAATATATTTTTTTTATTTTCCACGTTTTCCCAACGTTTAAACGTTACATTATTATAAACAGAACCTGCGGGAGAAAAACTTAAGAAATACATTGAATTACTAAGATAATCACTTTTTCTTTCTACAAAATTAGTTATACTACTATTGAAATTCGTATGAGGTGTTACGTTCGTCGTGTCATATATCGCTTCGATTATATCACGCAGCGCCCGGTGTGCGTACACAAAAGAACACTTAACCCTTACGATAATGTTGAAAATAGAATATACCTAAACAACAATAAAATATGACAAAAATTGTATTGATTTTAATCGTCTCATTATGTATTGACGAACCTATAGAAGTCGGCTTGCTATAGTTATTTGTCAACATAATATCTTTTTAATTATACATTATAGTATCTTTCAAATTATATGGTTATTGAATAATGATGATTTAAATGAAGATAGTTCAAAGCGAGTAGTTTGTGAGATGATTTTCAAAGTTAGAATTTGTCATGCTGTTAAAACTAAATTAAAATATCGTTAGTAACTAGCTAATTATTATAAATTGTTCATTATAAGCGTAAGTAGACTTATCGTTACACTTGTCACTATAATAATAAAAAACAGTTTAGTCAAAGACTTTTTTAGGAAAATTAATATTTATACATAATTATATTCGTTATTAGTTACGTATAAAACTCGTAAGTTTTCAGAACAAACAAACCGAAAACCTAAAACTCCAATATCGATTTCGCTGAAGGGGAAAAAATTTAACAAAAACAGATCATGTCATATAAGTTGCTCTATTACAGACTTCGATTTACGATAATAGCCCGAATCCTTTTTAATGCTACCACTACTTCCAATTCGATTCTCCGCGAAATACATTTTCCGATATATTATATTATGCCAAAATTTCCATGCAAAATAATGAAAAACGTTTTCTTGGAACGAGAAAAACTCAAATAACTCTAATAATGAACAGGTGGTATAAAAGATAACTTACATAAAACTACTCAATTTTCAATGAGTAAAAAATATATCACATATCATCCATTCATTACAATATAATTTTCGACTCGTGATATCAAATATTTACTAAAACTACAGCAGTCAAACATGAAAATTCACAAAACCAAAAACATAGCAAAAAAAACTACATATGCAAATCACTCTAACTGAAGTAAAATCTCCTGAAAAGAAAATTAACTGTGTTTCCGTGCGGACTCCATCAAATAAATACTTTCTGCGCTCGATTTTGATTAGCTTTGATAATTATATAACTTGTAGCTACGTTACCAACGACAACAACTCGCATTATCAAACAACGTTATTATCTATCTTCAACTCGCCTTTGTCCACTGCGTGTAAAGAAGTTTAACTTCAAAAGGGCACAAGTCGATACGAGACACCAAACGGTCGCAGCCCAAATCGCAAGATCGTTTTTTTTTAAACAGACACAATTTTAACCAAAATTCCGGCTTCACATTTTCCAGCGAGTTCCAAATAGCGGATTCGACGAACTGGCAAAACTCGTCGGACTAGCAATAGACGCTGGCTACAGGCACATCGACACGGCTGCCATATACCAGACCGAGGGGGAAGTCGGCAAGGGTGTGCGCAGCAAGATAGCCGACGGCACCATAAAGCGGGAGGACATCTTCATCACGACTAAGGTAAGAATTAAGGGAGTGAAGTGGAACAGGATTCAAAGTGCGAAGATAACACTAAGGGCAGTTCAAACAAAATCGACCGATTAATCTTGACGAGCCCATTTGTATCGAAACCGATAAATTAGGGTTGTATCCCTTTGAATTAAACTATATCTAATATAAAATGAGACCTACATACCCTAGAACGGGGGTCGGGGTCCTAGAACCATAATTTAATTTACTACAAAACCACAAAAATAAAATTCCTTAACAAAAAAAAATTGGCAAGCTCTTTGAGTCCATGTGTGCATTAGGATCCAATACGGAGTATAATAGCTTCTAGTATAATACATACGATAGACTTGTATAGATAGATATCATCTATCCCTACAACTTAGGTCTGAAACGATCTTTTTCCTAAAGCCATACACGCTCCGGTTTACTTGTACAGCTCAACCGTATAGGCAAATATGTCAGGTACACCCTAGCGTATATGACTGGCTACCTTAAGACCTGGGAAGGACAGGTAACGACCGACCCGACAAAGATTGTTTTTTTTTCTATAATACTTTGTCCATTATATTATAGCCTATAATCTCACGTTTTAAGATGGATGGATGTTACATTATGACATTTAGTTCAAGATGACATTTGGCTTTTGATGTGTCGTAAATCAATCTTCATCGAGATATCATTCTTCATTCGAGACATCAAAAGAAGCTCATATATTTAAAGCATTATTTTATCATCGTGACACTAAAAGTATCTTGTTGATACGTCAAAGAAATGGGTGATGGACACAAAGTTCTGTGCATTGCAAAATTTATAAAAATAAAAATGTCACACATATTCTATTTTTTGACTAAATACCGCAGGTACTTTTATCGAAATTAAATAAATTTCAAAAATAATTAAAAACTTGTCACCGTGTAACCACCTGACTTTTGCAAGAGGCTACCTCCGGATAAATAACTCCACAACTCCATATTTCAGTTATGGAACGACAAACACGGCCGTGATGAAGTGGTACCAGCTTTGAAAGATTCACTGAAGAGACTCGGCCTAGACTACGTGGACCTTTATCTGGTCCATTGGCCCATGGCATATGCGGTAAGTCTTTCTTACAAGTTTGATCAATTAGGAATTGGCACTTTTTAAAGCTATTAAATATGATGTTTGGTGAAAAGCTGAAAAGCCATTATCACCATTGGTATTCTGCAGTCAGTAAATGAAACTAAAACCTTACTCTGATCTGAATTGGAGTCTGAGCAACAAGCTATACTTGAATGTCATTAAGTGTATCATGATAATATACGCCCACTACCATTAAAATTAGCTCTTAGTTCCAATGGAATGATACACAATTTTCTTTGAAATACATCGACGTAGACATAGGATAATGACAGAAGACCTATACATAACTTGGGCAATACTATAAATAATGGTATTATTAATACTAGTATTATAAATATTATTTATATTTAATTTAAAATTAGTACCTCTCAGTTCAACCATGTCATGTGGAAATCTCAATTTATATATAGCAAATATTTAAAAAAAAATTTCAAATATCATACTTGACTTAAAAATACTTTTTACGAGAATTTCTCATAAAATATTAAACTGTATTTGGTGTCAAAATTCATAAATTCAAAATGGCGACGCCAATATGAAGGAACAATTTTGGGTATTGTGATCTGATCTTACTAAAAATTGGTATTAGGGAATTTTAAAGGTCACGAATAATGAATTTGGAGTCCAAATTTAGGAATTCAAAATGGCCAAACAATTTTTGGAAACAGAGATTCAAAATGGCGGCACCGATATGACAGATCAGTTTAGCTATTGTGATCCGAATTGACAAAAAATTGGTATCGGGAGATTTCAAAGGTCACGAATAAAGAATTTGAAGCTAAAATTTAGAAATTCAAAATGCCCGGAACAATTTTTGGCTACAGAGATTCAAAATGGCGGCGCCGATATGGCTGAACAATTTAGCTATTGTGATCCAAATTGACAAAAAATTGGTATCAGAAGATTTCAAAGGTCACGAATAAGGAATTTGGGGCTAAAATTTAGAAATTTAAAACGGCCGAACAATTTTGGCTATTGTGAACCGATTCTAAAATGGGTATCTAGCTAAAAATGGGTATCTGGGACAATTGAGGATCACGGATTAGAAGCCAAAATCCAGAAATTTAAAGTAGTGGAAATTGAGGCCACTCTCAGATTGTTTTAACTGTAAATCATTGTTATTCATAGTAACAGGAATTATTGCACAGAAATTGCAAAATGTTTAATATACTTTTTCTCTTTTTTTGTTATTTATTAAAATATATATATTTTTTAGGTCGACAACACAATCCTGAACATAGACTATTTAGACACATGGAAGGGAATGGAGGAATGCAAAAAGTTAGGCTTGGCCAAATCCATAGGCATCTCAAACTTCAACGAGCAACAAATTGATAGGTTATTGGCCAATGCCGAAATCAAGCCGGTGGTTCTCCAAGTCGAGGTATATATATCAATGCCATTAATGCATCATTACTAGTTTTTAAGTATGATAATTCCGTTTTTATTTTTATAATTATAAATTAACAGTTATCAGGTTTTCATACAAAAAAATCTAAAAAAATAGAGTCGAAATCATTACAAATCGTGACAAATTTTCCCACACCACAGACAGTGCGTACGGGAACTCGCGTAGTATGAACTCTACTATTACTTAATAGCTTTTTTCTAGCTTTAATTTATTTACTTCATCCACAAGATTGAACTAATTCCCAAAAAAAACCAACACAATTCCAGATCAACGTGAATTTTGCCCAGAAGAGCCTGGTGTCCTTCGCCCGCTCCAAGGGCATTGTATTAACGGCTTACACGCCGTTCGGCTCCCTTCTGGCGTCCCGCGCTCATAAAGACTCGCCACCGCCCAGAGTGGATGACCCAGCCCTCGTAGCCATCGCCAACAGGCACGGAAAGACGACCGCCCAAGTCATCCTCAGACACTTGGTAAGATGCCGCCTCATTGTTCAAGATTACTTCTACTGCTTAATTGAATAGGGCTATAAAAAGGAATAAAATACTTCGCTTGATGATTTAAAGTTGTAAATACTAAACAGATTTGAAAGAGTGACGTGTTCATAGACTCATGATGACACCTAGAATATTGCAAACTCTGTGACATGTAGGACAAAGTAAAATAACACAATTTTATGCACATAAAAAAACCTTCAAAATCTATAAAATAAACCTTCAAAACCTATAAAATAAACCCTCAAAACCTATAAAATAAACCTTCAAAATCTATAACATAAACCTTCAAAACCTAAATTCCATAACAGAGTTATAATTATAATAGCGACCCATCTCGACTTGACAACTCAAAATTACACTAAGAAAACGCGAGTTTGATTTATATCATTTCGGGAAGATTTCTATAAAATTTAATTTTAAAAGGATTAAGAAAGTTTTGCACAATAATCCCGAGAAATTTTAGTCAAAAACTATGTTTTCTTAGACACTAAAAAGTTTATTAAGGTTTTTATATGATACCAGCTATGCCTGCAACTTCCTTCGCATGAAATTCACTGGGGATTATTGTGTGGAATAACCCTCATACGCAAAAATATTGACAATTGATGACAGATGGATGGATAAATATCGACACAACATGGATTTGTTTTAAAAATCAAGACACGAACTTCATTTTCTATCATAAAACTTACAAATACCGCTAACAGATGACGTTAGCTGTGCATTTATTTTAATAAAATTATAAGTCAAAAATCAGGTTAAAAAAAGTTTAGTATTTAAAAATAACATCAGTGTAGTAATCACTATTGTAGACTACACAAAGAAAAAGTCGTTCGGCCAGTGGGAATTGTACCCACGTCTTCGGCTTACCGTGCAACGCGCTTACCATTACACCACAGCTGATTGTTGAAACTAGTATGACTGAACTGTTGAAACTAGTATAACTATTATTATCACTATTATTGTTTTTTTAAATTTATTTTTTCAATACCCATGAGCATAAAGTTTACTAAAACGCTAATAGATGGCGTTAGCAGTACCGTATCGTAATATTCACCAAATCAGGGTTTTTTTTAATCTGTAATATCCAGATACAAGTATATATTTGTTATATGTCACTCCGAGTATCAATGTCATGAAAGGCTCCGTCAGTTCTAGTATGTTCTTTCATCGGTTCTGATGAGACCCCCATTATACTGCTGAACTCATAACCATACATTGAAACAGAAATACCCAAAATTCCAATTACGTCACCTAACAGTAACCGAACAAGGCAGAATTTAAAATTTCCTTCGTGACGTCACATGAAATCCACTCCACAAGCACTAATTGGAGAAATCTCGATAATTTTACTTCTAACATTAGCAGAAATTATTCCTTAGCAATAAGTTCCTCGTTTCATAAAGACAAAGAAAATATTTTTCCGATTTTCGAGTGGACTTTAGGGAAATCTTCATTGTACATTTAATTACTTGAACAATTTAAATTTCTTATTAAGCTAATCGCTTACTTGAACTCACAGAACAAATAACGCAAAAACTCCAAAATTTTTATTTAATTCAAATAATGCGTCAAATTCTAGAACAGCTCACGAAACTCTAAACTGATGCCAATCTAACATCCTCTAACAACATCCTCATCAATCTAACAACATCTCTCAACAGCTGGACCGTGACCTGATACCCGTACCGAAGTCCACGTCGCCAGAACGCATCGTCCAGAACCTCGACGTCTTCGATTTCCAACTGTCAAAGGAGGAGACGAGAGTCCTGGAAGACTTCAACCGCGACTACCGCTTCATCACACCGTCGATCTGGCAGGACCACCCCCATTACCCCTTCGAGCAAGTCGACGAACCGATGGCCGTCAATCCGTTGACTAATGTTTATTAACTGCAAACTGATTAAATAAAGTTTAAATATATTTATATCACCTTTATTCCAGATACAATTTTATTTTTCGTTCATAAGTATTTTTCTTGCAGGATTTCAGTTTAATATTTAAAAGGAAGGCTACGATTCCGAATTCTAAAATATTCTCATTATTTAACCACTATAAAACAAAAAGCCAATCGGCGAGGTGAATTTTTGAAAGTTCTTTAATAGCTCGTTTACCCTATCGTTTACCCTGCAGCGCCATCTAGCTGACTTCTAGTAGACTAAACTTACTTGTACGAGACGTCACACTAGATATGTAGGTACGTCTACCTGTGCCGTTTACGCTACAAAATAATAATATTTTGACGTGAATACGTCTTTAAATTTGCTACCATACGGGGGCAATCCATAAAACCTAATGATAACAAAATCGAGTTTTACCGTGTTGCAGTTTGGCGTTGCAGTTTCGAATCTATCGTCTACATCAAATATTAAATTATACTACTGGATAGCTAAAGGATCAAAGAATTCATTACGATAAGCGAGAACAGTGACGCATCGCGCGCGGTGGAGGGGGAAGCGCCGCCATTTTGAGGTTGATGTTCGTTTAAGTTTTAATCGTCAGCTGTCATCAAAATCTATCGATTGTTTGTAAAAATTTATTTTGAAGTAGTGACAGTGAATATAATAAGGTGTTAGAATAAAAAAACATTATCAAAAATATATAATGTCGGCCTATACGCTATTGTAACACAATAATTATTTGTTTCCTTGTTTTTATCCTAAATACATAAATAAAAATATTTTATTTAAAAAATATAACCCGTTACGTACGTTACATATTCACGTACAACACACGGCCGTGTCCATGACACAGCCATACCCAAATTTGTTTTTATTCAAGTTTTTCTATAATCCACAGTTCAAATGATACCTTTATTATGCAAAACAAATAAGGAAATTCAATTTTTCTGCGAAGAAACGCAGCACCATCTAGCTGACTTCTGATAAAAACTTAGCGGTTATACGAAGTTATACTAAAAGGACGCACCTACGCCGTTTACACTGTAAAATAATAATATTTTGCAGTCACATTTCCCGACTATCCACTTTTAAACTGGTAACTTTACTTTGCAACACAAATGTTGTAAGAGAAGATTAATTTTTTTCTGCGAAGAAACGCAGCGCCATTTAGCTGACTTCTAGTAGAACCTTACTTAGAGGTTGTACAATTTTATACTATATAACATACCTACACTGTTTACATTGTAAAATAATAATATGTTGTATTCATGTTTATCAACAATCCACTGTTAAACTGGTACCTTTGTTTTGCGAAACCACTTTCGAAAGAAAAAATACAATTTTCTGCAATAAACTTGGCGCCATCTAGCTGACTTCTAATAGGAACTTACTTAGCGGCTGTACGAGACGTCCCACTAGATGACGTACCTACGCCGTTTATGCTGTAAAATAATAAGATTTTGCATTCAAATTTTCCAATAATCCACTGTTAAACTGATACCTTTGTTTTACAAAACCATTTTCGAAAGAAAAAATCCAATTTTCTGCAATAAACACGGCGCCATCTAACTGATTTCTAATAGGAACTTACTTAGCAGTCGTACGAGACGTTACACTAGATGACGTACCTACGACGTTTACGCTATAAAATAATAAGATTTTGCATTCAAGTTTTCCAACAATTCACTGTTAAACTGGTACCTTTGTTTTACAAAACCACTTTCGGAAAAAGAAATTTAATTGTACACAAAGAAACACGGTGCCATCTAGCTGACTTCTAATAGTAACTTGCTTAGCGGTTGTATGAGACATCATACTAGATGAAGTACCTACGTCATTTACACTGAAAAATAATATTTCATTCAAGTTTTGCGACAATTCACTATTAAACTGGTACCTTTATTTTACAAAACTAATTTCGTAAGAACAAATTAAATTTTTCTGCGAAAAATATAACGCCATCTATCTGATGTCATAGAAATTTAATTAGTGGTTATACGACGGTACACTAGATGACGTACCTACTAGCGCCAGGAACAACAAAAAATGACAATAAATTAATTTAGTTCATTCGATAAAAAAAAAGTTGTAGCATTTTAAAAGGCCTTTTCAACAATGTATATTTCTGTTGTCGGACGAATCGTTGGCATTTTTTAAAAATATTGAACGGCCACCATTTTAAAACTATCAGACCATTTTCCTCAATTGACTTATATTTTGAGCTTTTTTTCTCTTTTATGGCAAGTTATATTCCGGTCTTAATATTCCGGTAAGAATAGTGGCTTACATAATGAATATTTACTAATTTCGTTATATGTTATACCCGATATATATATATATATATATATATATATATATATATATATATATATATACATACACGCGTATACGAAAGATAGCGAAACTCGAACGAGTTTTCGCTATATCAATTAAAATCAACACAACGACCGATCCAGTAACTAAAAAGTAATTCTAAAGATGACATCTAACCAAAATTAGATAATGGAAGCAACATCAAACATTTTAAATAAAAAAACATTGAGAATAGTGAAAGAACTGATGAAGGAAACATGCATGAAAAATAAAAGAACAAATTGCAAAGACGAAAAGATGTGAGAACAAAAACATAAAATACCTAGATACACGAGAAGGAAAAATCTGATACTTGATGACTAGAATACCACACGAACAAAACGGCTGCAAAAATTTGGAAAACATAGTAATATCAAATCGAATAATGATTTAAAGATAAGGTGTGATGAAAATTGCATCGAAAATGCTAGAAGACTGAGCCAAAAAGGAGAAAAAGTCAAGCCAATTTAATCAATCTTAACCATAGTAAAAACAATTAAGATCTTAAGAACAGAAAAAATCATGAATCTTACTACATTATGGAAAATTTGCCCTTTGAAGAACTGGAAAAGCGTAGAGAGCCATAAAGAAGAAATATAAAAGGAAAATATGTTTGTTTTTGGAATACGACAAACTAATAATACAAGAAGGAAATGAAATAAATAAAAAAACAAACAAACAAACTAGCAAAACAACAAACTAACTAAACAAACAAACAAACTAACAAAACAACAAACAAACAAACTAACAAAACAACAAAACAACAAACAAAAACAAACAAACTAACAAAACAACAAACTAAATAAAAAAACAAACTAACAAATAAGAATAAAATAGATCTTTCCGAATATCTAGAAATAAAGGTTGTTAGAAATAAACAATTTAGCTCAAGAGGAAATTCAATTTACACACGTAAAAATAAACTTTCACCTCCGTCTTGGATTTGGTGTCTGAGGATGGTGATCAGTGACGAAAAAGTGAAATCATCACGAAATGCAAGTTGACATCTCCGCAATAGTTGGAACTCGAGTGAAAAACCACTTTAAATATTATAATCCATTAAAAGTTCATACGTATGTCGTGTACATGTGTAACGTACACACGTCATACACGTAAACTGTCAAATTTTAATCGAAATACTTCCGTCTTTTTGATTGATGGATATAAAAATGTACCGATTTATTGCAAAGTAAACGACGTTGACTGTAACGTGCGACTTTTAACGTAAACCGCTTGCGACTATTTCTATCGAACGTAAGCGGTCATCGCACCCCACCTAACCCCACTACGACCCCATAACTTTTACATTCTTAGCAAATTTAGTAGTATTACTTTGAAATTCCTGCAAGAATATCAGCACGCCATTTGTGAAAATAATAAAGTATTCAATTAATATTTAAATCAGATATCACATTGATTACGTTCCACTCATTCTAATTCACTATAGATGACGCAAGTGTGCTAATCACTAGTCCAATTATGAAAACGGCTAAGATGCCCTATTCACTGTTAGCGGTTCAACTCCGGAACCCTATCCGATGTCATAATGAAACAAAAGCTAAATTAGTCCTAGGAACATAACCTACAACTTTCGTTAATTTCGTCTCTATAGTTGCAATATTTTTGCATTCAATCTGTTCATATATACAAACAGACGGACAAAAATGTTATACCATTAGGCAAACTTTACTTAAGTATCGTGAAACAAACATATCAAACTAGAAAAACTTAAAGATCATGAAAATCAACATATATTAACCGAAATAAGCTAACACAATATTCTAAAACCACAGACGTTTCATTCGATTGTATTTATTTGTATGAATAATTAGTATACTTCAATAATAAATAATACACAAGGGTTGATAAAATAAAACTCGTCGCCAGCCAGAAACGTGATTTCACCAACTCGACTCCACTTAATGCACAGCGCCATCTAGCCGACTTCTAGTAGAAACCTTTCAAAGATAGCGCTAGTGAGGTTAATTCCGTTAAACGATATTATGCTAGATGGCGTACCTATAGACGCCATTCTAAATCAATGTTTGCTTATCAATGCACTTAAAATGTAAAAACAAATACACATTTTCCCAAAAAATATTTCCAAAAAAAAACCAATTGACATTGCACGTGATAGCGTTTTTACGGTCGGTGTTTTTCAGTAAAAAAATAAAAAAGATGTGTGCTCTATTCAAAAAATCATTTCAAACATACAAAAAGTTTGCAGAAATCTTTTTCAGCCACCATTTACGTATACGAGAGCTCTCTCTACCATTCCTGATTTCTGGTCAAGGAAACCAAGAATGATAGAGAGGTTCGTTTAGGCGTTAAAAGTCCTTGACAGACGAACAGACTGTCGGACGGAGAGGAAACATTGCCAAAATAAGTTTCCGTTTGGACTCAAAAGGAAACTTATGGTGGTATGGAAACCTTGGTACAGAATCCTAAGGCTACAAATATTCAAAAGGCACCTTGGATTTGGTATCTGGGAACCACGATTGGCGAAGACGTACTAAAAATTATCCCGAAATTCAAAAGTCGACACCACGATAAGTGTCTTTCTACGAAATTTAACTAAAATTTCGAAATGTGATACTAAAAATTTATTAAAAATTATAAATGGTTTAATTTTTAGCATAATCCCCTTTTAAGCCAATATATATATATACAGTCACAATAACCTTTTTCAATGCAACCAACCTTGGAACAAAAATCATTATCATCCTTCAAAACGGTACAAGGTAAAAATTGCCTGATTTTAAAAATCGAGTTACTATTTCACGATAACGAGATTACGCCTAGTGCTATATCAGGTCCAACATGAGGGACCTCATGACACATTGAGGATATTTTAAATATTACCTATCTGAAGTCGCCTATCTCAGCATCATCTCCAAATATGGTAACGTCTCAATTTCACATCCCCATTTCCTTTCTCAATTTTATCCGCGCAGCAAAATAAGACCACGCAATATTGAGCCTGATAAGATTACGAAAGAGCGGCCGGATGGGATCATAAGAAACGAGGATAAGGAAAGAGAAAAAGTATCATCAAATAAAGACTGTTATGTAGTTACTTCTGATGAGATAACCTAATACGACTGGTACACAGACAGGACGACGAACTGAAAGTAGTAAGGTTCCACTAAACAACAGCCTGGTTCACGTACAGAACATTAATAAAATTAGCTCTGTGGACTACATATCAGAAGTAAAACTTCTACGTTTTTCCATTTTATTTCATTGAATTAAAATATAATAAATAAAATAGACCATATCTGCTTGGCCATATTTACAGATTTTCTGGTATTTTTCCTGCCAAAAAAGTAACTTTTTCAAAGATTGAGGGGACTAAGCGAAAAGGACGACCACCAACACGTTGGCTAGACATTGAAAAGGACCTCCAACTAATGGAAGTCAACCTGTGGAGGGCCATCGGGTCAGAGAGGGTCAGATGGAGGAGGATCAGCAAGTCAGCCTTGGCCTGCAGAGGGCTGTTGTGCTTTTGATGGTGATGATGAATTAAATAGATCGTAATTTAAAATAATAGATAAAATAAGTTGAACTTTTATGTAACCGTTATAGCAGTACCATCAAGTTTACTATCTCAAATAATAATACTGTAATAACCATAAAAAAACTATAATTTCATTGACTTACAAGAGAAAAAAACTAAAACCCGACTACGAAAAAAAATAAAACTAACTGAAAAGCACGAATCCGAAGTTCATGTAATGTTATTTACCTTAGGACACTCTCAGGATCAGGGCGAATCTAAGGTCACCTCATTTGCTGAAACCGCTTTAGTAACTTAGTCACGAGGGAACAAACTTATATACATACATACATACATGCATACAAACATGCATACATACATACATACATGCATACGTACATAGCCCTGATTTTCATATAAAGTTATAAACCCTGGAACAATCACTGGATCAAGACAAATCTGAGGACACCTCATCTGTTGAAATCAGTTTAGTAGTTTGTTCTATACGATGAAACAAACTTACACACATACATACGAGTACATACATAGCCTGAGTTGAGTTTATAACCCTTCTTCTGCCGCAGTAGGATAAAAATATTTTTTTCAAATTAATATTGCAAATTTATTATTCCCACATATTTTATTTCTCGAAAATAGGTCAAAAACTGTCACAAATCATCTTTTTCATTTAATCTGTGAAGCGAAACGATAGCATTTTGTCATGCGCTATAATGTTCGTTCTTTGAAAATATTTATATATAGTCACCAACAGATGGCGTTCGGATAGCGTTATATATCGATGAAATAGTATAGAATAGCCACTAGGCGTTTCACCTGTTAACACAAATGAAGCTTCACTTCAAAATTAACAATTTAAACTTCTTGTACATTTAGCGACAAACACGGCACAAATAGCTATATTTTCTCTTTCCAATTTATAATTAGTTTGACAAGTTTCCAGTTCTAATGATGTAAGGGTTACGATCATATGACAAAACTTATTTCCACAACGCTTTTTCCTGAAATGGAAATAAAGTTAAACAAAAATATAAATGTTACAAATTTCCTTTTTTATTTAATTCAAACTGTAAATTCAAAATGAAAATTAATTTTGAATATTGCGACCTCAACTTTCTTACTATAAATAGGGGATTGCAGAGCCGCGAACTAATATTCAAAGCCGTATATTCTAAAAATGAAAATCAAAAAACTTTTCCAAAAAGTAGGGCGAGGCCGCCCTAAGTAATCGCAGTAAATCTAGAGCGGAGCTCAAGATAGCGTGCGAGGATTTTTCAATATATTGAATGAATGGGGAAAATATGTAGATCGCGCCGGTCTCGAAGCTCAACTCGGTTGTATTACTAGTGTACAGCTTCTGTCTGAACTAAAGCAAGCAGCTTGGTCTAAGCTGAATGAAAACTTGAGTCTTGAATACTATATTTTATTTAACTTCTAGGAGGTGGGAAAAATAGGGCTGATGCCGAAAACCGGACTTTTCTAAACAAACACTTAACATATTTTAGCAATAACACAAGCAGGAGATCTCCATTACAAAAGATTATTCAAGTCAATTAAAAAAACCCAGAGCAAAATGTAAGTAATAATTTTCCCTAGATTTTCCCAACATCGCTCATATTTTGTTATAACCAAATATTTTTTCGATTCAAAGCTCACTGCATCAGCAAATCAACTTTATTTAGTTTCGATTTATTTTTATAATTGAACAAAATGTAATGTAATAATATTTGTAATAGAACCTAACGCAAACAATATCGGGCATATAGGTTTATTACGAGTACATTGGTTTTTCTAGGGAAAATAGTGTATTTAACTGAACTTTATAATACCGTTGCGTTCCCAATTAAAAAGTGAAGAATAGAAGCTTTTCTAGACTATCTATCGAATAATATATTCATGATTATCAATTCCGAAGGGGTAGGGCATCATCAAGGATTATAAATTTCGAAAGGACGCACGGTGGTTCCATTCATAGATCATAAATCGAGAAATCAGTACCTTAAATTCTAACTACCTCATTAACTAATACGGTAAACAAACTATCCGAAAACATATAAATACCACCGCTAATCATTGTTTTTCAAGTGCACTCCGAGCTCTGAATTGCGCACGTCGCGCGAGGCGTCTTCAACTCTTTACCGCGTGCTTGTCAGTGACTTATCTTTGCAATAACATTTCTCTACATTTGTTTGTTTATTTGTGCGTTTGTGACAGAAATCCAAGATCAAGGTATGTATTGCAATATGTAATGTATTTTAATGTTATAAGTTTTATAGTATTCGTAATATTACAGTGGTACGAAGGTTAAGTATAATTTGAGATAAAAATACATAATTTTGAATTCTCTTGGTCCCAAAATTTTTAGCACTGATGCGCAATTGACGAAATATGTTTTTACATAATGATATAAATGTAGTCTAACATAAAATACGTGAACCAACATAGCCTGATATAGCCTGTGGGTACTGTAGCTCTTTATGATAGCATACGTCTTTCGTAGCATGTTTTACGAGATTTTTACAATGCTAATTAAACTGTATGTTTTACTTTTCAAGTAATTCACTGAAGTTCTTCTTTAATAGAATGTATTTCTTTAAGTTATGGAATTCGGTAAAACGACATGCTAAAAAAACACGAACGTGTTTTAACAGTGCTGTGTCAAAACTCATACAATGTAGAGAATATAAACATTGGTTCTTTACATAAACATGTGCTTAATTTGTGTACAAGTGTCGACAAATACTATAGACTTGTAAATTGTAATAGACCAAAAATGTTAAAAAAGTATGGTGACTGATTTAGTGCTATTGAATGTACTGAATTAGCAACAACTGATGAGCAATGTAAACCAAAATGTGATTTAGCTCAACCTAGTACGTCTTTATCTTTTATTTTATTTTAATGACCTTAACAAAAAAATATTTTAGTGATTTTAGCAAAAGATTGAAACGTGTAGAGATTATGGAATTATTAATGGAATTAGTTAATAAGGTTAATAGACAATTAAATGCAGCTACGTGATGTAGTATTATTTCTACTTTCTTTAAGTTCTTTACCATGACCTAGGTTTCGTTGTATTACAACATCTTCAGGTGGGCTATTAGCAAAGATCGTGGTAAAGAACTTAAAGAAAGTAGAAATAATACTACATCACGTAGTTTCATTTAATTGTGAATAATGAATTTCTCCAAAATTAACGCCAAATATATTCAAGGTTAATAGAATTATCTCAGGTTAACGATTCAGCAATCAATGCATTACTCAACAAATCGGATCAACATATATTAGTGCAGATGAAGCTTTATCACTTTTGTGGAGGCTAAGTTCAATATTTGTTGATAATTAACTTCGTTAATAATAAGACTTCTAATAAGGTTTTACCATAGCATCAGAGTATTATGAAAGCTAAGAAAAAGTGCTATACCAACAATATGGTACTAACGGAATCGAAAGCCGAGATCGAGTCGCAAAGTTCCCACAGCTTCGCGGATTTTAGTCAGAGAAAATTGTTTTAAATAGTATTCCAGTAGTCATTTAACTTGGGAAATGGAGCTTTGACGGTAGTACGGGTCATAGCAAGCACAACAGCCTTTCGCGGCTTCTACTTTAGATGATGACAGTAGTTTATTTGTAACTTCTTACGTTCCTTTGCAGTTAGTAACAAATTCAGATGAGGAAACCAATGTTTTGTCGAATAATGTCTGCTCCTGTTCTACGAGATGTAGACCTATTCGTTTCCAATTTGACAAGGAAATTTCACTGTATCTAAGAACCTTGTTTTGAAGAAAAGGTAGCTTACTTGTATCCAACAATATTCACATTAGACGAATGGGTTTTGAACACCCAACATTATTTATAACTGACTATGGTCGATGGTAAAATTTGTAGAGAGTTAAGTGGAACATCATTTATTGAATATATTTGGCGTTAATTTTGTAGAGCAAATAATTGTGGAAAATCTTTGTTAGCCGTTACATTTGTGAAGCAATACCCACAGAAATGAATGACATTTATAAGTGCTGAATCCACGAATGTTGAGGTGAAAACCCGAATTAAAAGCGATGGAAATCGTTTTGAATTCGGTTTGTCAATTTTACATTAATGAATTCGTTTCTTTTGCGTATTTCCTTCACTTTTTTTGATAGAACAGATTTTATAAATAGCAAGTTAGGTCAGACAACGATAAAAAAATGTGATCTGATAAGAAATGACACGTTCGAAATCAGTTTCAAGTCCCGATTAGGCATAATTGTAGATAAACCACAAAGTGGCGGAAACGGGATATCGAACAACGGCAATACCGCGAGAAAATTATTTTTGAATTCAATGTTTCAGCCGAAATCAAAGGCCTAAACAAAGATTTAATTTACCGTTGTTCTACAGTTTTGCGAGCTTTATCTTCGGGGTACAATATCATTTAGTGAGGACAGTTTAAAAACCGCGAGAGCTTTGGTACAAGAATATCCATGACAGAATCACCCCGATTCCGTCCACAAAGTACTAATACATAAATCAGAAATTGTAAGGGACGCATTAGTCTTTATCCTAGAATTAGTCTTCTACGCATTAGACGCATTAGTCTTCTAAGCTGCTGAAGCTAATAATAGCAATTTGAAAGCATTTATAGCCATACTCGAAACATCACTTAGAAACTTACTAATACCGATTTACTGAATAGATTCCTGTTACAGTGGACCCCCTGGCTAGCAGCCTATGGAAGCTTCCCCAAAAGAAAAAGAGTTTTTTGAATATCCAGGTATTAAGTTTGTTAGTAATTTAGAAAATCTCGAAATTGTTTTTGTAAGAACATTTGAGTGTAGTTATGTTATATTTCAGAACTTTTTCCTCAATTTCAATGTACTTTTTCATTATTTGTTTATGTTTTTTTTAATTCAATTTTTTTTTAAAAATAGTAGAATCACCATCAGTTTATTTATTGCAAAATCTTCCAATTTATGGGGCTTAATATAATCAACATAAACATTCAAGTGTACCATTTTTTAAATTGATTTCAATTTTTTTTCTCGTCATTTGTAATCAAATTATATATGGATAAATATTTTATATAATACAATAAATTAAGTAAATAAAACTTTGTTTCATTATTTACAGTCGTTTTAATACAATTATAATGCTTCATTTCCGAATTATCTATCTTTGACCGACCACCTTAGGATTGTGTACCACCGTGGAACGGTCCCAATGGGACGTACTACATTCTAACGACAGAAAAACGTTTACGTCAAAATCACTCACACCTTACAACACTTTGCAGACTGCAATGCAATGCAATGAAACGTGCAAACAAACACACAACTTATACAAATATAACTAACATCGAAACCTAAACACCTATTACAAACAAAACTAGCTAAAAATCCAGCTTCACCATGAAGTTTTTGGTTATTCCGTCAACAAACAAAGATATTAATTATATTTCTAAAATATTTAAATAACTGTTGAAACTTAAAAATATCATTATTTAATTCTTCTAAAATCTGTTTTTAGATTGTTATTATTAAGACTATACTATCCGATGACGCCACGTTGATGACACGTGAAGGCTATCAGACAAATGCCGAAGACATCACATGATCATATAAAATCTTACATTTATATACATATGTCCTCGATATTTCGTGGAAATGAGATAGTTTTAAAACTGTTGAGATTTTCACGTTTTATTGAGACATAAGATACTATCTTCCGGTGACCTGGGTCGGACTGGACCAGAAGGGCCCGGGTGGCTCTCCACAAGAATGTGATAACGATAGATGAGATACTGTCGGATAATAATGAAATATACATATTAATTTTCAATGATATATATTATTAGATAAATATAATACTTAAAAAGTACTTAAAAAACTGCGTCGAACGTCCTCAAAATCGGTTAATTCATTTAGAAAAAATTGCTTTTCCAAAATAATTTTCAAATATCTTGATGGAGCAATATTTTTGAATGGACATTATTTCTTGTACAAAAAAATAGCATCAAATGCCCCTAATTCAGTTAATAGCTCGGAAAAGATTGTTTTTCAAAAACATAAAAAAGAGCCATTATTATTTTTCGATTTTCGAAAATGAAAAAATCATATCCTTAAGCTCGAAGAGCTCTGTAATTACGACCAAAAATATTTTTGAGCACTTTGAGCTCGAAAATAGTGAAGTTTCAAAAATGGCCTCAGGGTTAACCATTTTTAAATTTTTTCTTAATTCTGCTTCATTTCAATGTAATTCGTCAGCCAAGGGGTATGTAGGGTGGGGGTCCCGCGCAGGTTAGAGCCCGGCTAGCAAACGCCATCTCAACTATATAACCTGTCCGACACTGCCGGTGACAGATGTTAAGATCTACGTGAGATTTACCAACACAAAGCAAAAGAATCTCACCCACACATACAGACGTCAAAATATTAAAAATGTGTTTTTAAGACGATAATATAATCTGTAGGGATCAAAATATGTAGATAGATGCATTAATTTGTGAACGTAAGATAAATACTTAATCTTTAATTCAGAAAAACATTTAACTTCCTCTGATACCAAAAAATAGTAAAAATTCAAATCAAATAAAAGTAAGTACTATTTTAATCGCGCAGTGCGTAAAATTCATTAGGCAGGCATTTGTTACCTTTCGATACGTGGTTTTATTGGTATTCCATTTTCTCCTCGAGTTATGAAAATGCTTGGAAAATGTCCGTTTAGAATTACGAAAACGTTATTGTGATTTATGTACGGGCTTCCCATAATTGAAAATCCTAGGCTCGCCACTGCTTTCAGATATTTATTTAGCTTCACTTTCATTTATGTGCGTATGTATATTTGCCGGAAAATTTGTAATTTAATTTTCACGCACCCCCTTTAACCTATCAGGTATCAAAGGTCAGTCTATATATTAACCCGGGAGTTACAATTTTTTCTTCTTCAATCGCAAAGTAAAACATTTAGTCCTGAAACATTAAAAAAACCTTGGTTTTGTTTATAGGGGGCCAACCTGCGAGTAAAACCCAGAATTACATAAATCAAAGTAAAGTAAATATAACACGATAAGTATGTCAAGGATTGGAAAAGGATAGAGATATAGTGGAGGTTGCTATATCAAAGATATCTCGACCTACACTACAGGGTGTTTGTTAGATAAGATTTCAGACGATTTTTATACATTACTATAATTATCTTATACTATATAAAATGGCAACCCTAAACCAGACAAGGTCAGGACAGACAGACAAATAGGTTAGATATCCGGGTCCTTCAAATGCGAATTTATTAAAAATATACATTTTTGTAAAAATAAACGTACAGATGCAACCACTTTCTTGTCTAGAAAACAATTTTTCAGCCATTAAAGCAACAAGTTTCCAACCTTGAAACCGTGAGCGACCAAACAGTAATTCTAAAGATTAAAATAAGCGTGACAGCGTTGTATCTCGACCGGTACGCTCGACGCAGAACCGTGTTGGCGTGTCGAATGGCCAATACCATGAAGCATATTGTAGATGATTTCTGCAAACTCAGTTAATGTTCTTACGTCAGAGGTGCTTTATGGCGTTATGTCAATTACCACAAAACACTCGTGAGTTTTGTAATATTTTTCGTATACTTCAACTGAATATTTAGCTTTGTGCATTTAAACTCACTTACTAATTAACCGGCTTGAAATTCTAAAGTATTTGGCTGACTTTGCTAGAAATATTTGTGAATTTCTATAAATAAATTCAACTTTTTAATAGATTCTACTTCACTACTTGTTATCCGATACGACGAACTTAAACACAGTAACAACAGTCCCGCAACTTTTAGCGTAGTACTACGTCACTACAACATCGTTTTTAATCAATATTGTCAAATCAAAAACAGATGGCGTTAACTCCCTACGAAACTTTTACCTTTTTAGTACATAAAATAGGGCGAACGATATCGGATACTTGGCGTTAGTTTTTAAAACTTGGTCATTTCTTCAAAAACATGGCATACACAATCGTATGACTTAAATAAATTTAATAATACTATTGAATTCAAAAATTGAACAATAATAAACTTAATGTAGTGTCATTTGATAGGTCGGTTCGAGGAATGCACTTCGTCAGAATTGCACTACGCACGACGCGCGAGGCGATAGAGGGGAACGGCGCGAAGCATTTTATCGAGCGCGCCTCAGTTCACTGTTGCTCCTCGCATGAGTTAGTGCATCGCGTGATTATAATGCTACTAGTTTTAATATGATCTCAATGAGCGAGGTGGACGGAATGAAGAGCAAACGACAGTTTTGGATAAGTGTTTATATTTGCTAAGCGTTTCCAAAATCGAACATTCAAAAATACAAAATTCCAATATATTTGGTGTTTACCGAGCGAAATGAAAGTAGATTAAAATAAAGATAAAGTGCACTAAAACAAAGGTATCGATGAAAGAAATACAAAAATCGGGTCAAGAGAAGGAAAGTTACAAATTTCCAAGACTTAAAATTTGACATTTCGTGGTATGATATGAACGTCTCGAGTATAATAAATACAAACACTTATCCAAAACCATCGTTTGGTGTTTATTTCGTTCACCTCACTCACCGAGATCGTATTAGCGCGGTCACTTTGAGCAACAGTGAACTGAGATGCGCTCTGTGTTGGTTAAATAGAAGGTCCGTGGAGACTTAGTCACATACAAAACTCTATCGTGTCAACGAGATATGTATCAAGTATGCTAATATCTATATTACCGGTACAACCTGAAGGCCTCGACCGATTTTAATAAGTAAGGTGTGGTTAGATTAGCTTTGAATCTTAAATGCCCTAGATTGCATAACATCACGCTAAATCCGTACATAGCACCACACTGGCATACATTATATTTGACTTGACAATACGTAGCACACTGGCATACATTATGTTCGACTTGACAAAAGGAAGCTCACTGGCATACATTATGTTCGACTTGACAATACGTAGCACACTGGCATACATTATGTTCGACTTGACAATACGTAGCACACTGGCATACATTATGTTCGACTTGACAATACGTAGCACACTGGCATACATTATGTTCGACTTCACAATACGTAACACACTGGCATACATTATGTTCGACTTGACAATACGTAGCATACTGGCATACACTATGTTCGACTTGACAAGAAAAATGTTTCAAATTCAATCTATGCGTGACTTTTCGTGGTCATATGTTGAATGGACTTGGATTTTCGTTGTGTAATGCCAGCCAAACTTCCGACTTACTTACTCGATTTATTTATTATATACGACTTGTGGGCGAAGCAAGTTAGAAGCGAGCTCTATTCTTTTGGAGCCCACATGAACGTACGTGTCCAAAAAAACGTTTCTTCGATATGTGTACCTACATGAAATCATTTGAGTACTTCCCTTCTCTAATTCTTACCAATTTTTTATTTAGTATGCTGAATGATGATATATTGCAGCCGAGACGTTTCATTGGTGGAATTAATTTTTCGAAGGTTAAAATGAAAAATTGTAAAGCCTTTTTTATTGCTAGAACACTCTCTTTCTCTCTCTCTCGTACCTTACAACTACCTGAGCCCGTAATCTTTGCTACTTCTTAGCATTTTGAACCAATCCGACCTTGGAATTATATCGAAAATCCCGAGTATTCCGCGTTATATTATACAAATGCTTAACCACCTGATCGCGGTTACACCTGAGTTTAATTATTAGGGCCGACAGACCTAAGAACATAAGTCGAAAAATGCCAATATACTTTATAACTTTAGTCACTGGTTTGTGTCTATTTGTCACCGGAATAAACACACAAGTGAAATGGATGTGTAACTTTTTGTATGAAACATTCGTCTATTTGACTTGTGTGCTTTGGTCAGGTGGCAGATTGATACAAACCAGTGACTAAAGTTATATAAGTATATTGGCATTTTCTGACTTATATATTTAGGTCTACCGGCCATAGTTAAATGTTTGTGATTATTATGTGTTGTAGTGTTATGGAATTTATTAAATTATTTTGTTGTCGTTACTGAACCATTTAGATGTAATAAATTGTAATATTTCCATAACCGTATATGAAAATAAATACAAATTCTATAAAGATCGATATCAAACATAAAAACTTGACAAGAGCTTTAACAATAGCTACCACAAAGAGTGTAAAACATACAACTAAAGACTTTAATGTGATCTACATTACAATTTTCCGGCATTGGACGGAAGTCGCTTCTAGAGTTGTTTGCAACAAAAATGTCATATTTATCTATATCTAGAAAAGTAGTAATAGAGAAATTAACAACTCTAATGGCGATGCTCGCTGCCACATCACACAAGCCAGAGATAGGATTCTTGTAATCGCTGAACATCGCACAACCTAATATCGGGACAACTTCAAGTTTGCTGCCACAAAAATATGGCACGACCTTCTTCCGTCCACGATGATGCCTGCATCCATGGATGTATTTAAAACGTCGTTTCGTTAGTGGCTTTTGACATAGCAAACTAATCGTTTTAATTAGCTTGAGAAACATCTATTAACATCTGTATATTACTTTCGATTTTTCTTAATTATTTCATTTAGACATTACATATACAAGGTGGATTTGACCGTACGACATTAAATGAAACCTCATAACCTATATGGTATTCCTTATCCGTACACCAAAAGTTGATCAACCAAATTCAGTAGTTTACGTCACAGAAATAGTTTTAAGTAATTATGAATTTCAAACACGCCGCGCCGCTTTGCTTCCGGTGCCGACAAAAACAATAAACGCGCACTATCGTTGTCGCCGTTGTCGAGAAATATAAATATTTTGAAATAGTGTTTAAGTTTTGTTCATATTAAAATAAAAAAATTGTTTGTTAAAAAAATATTCTCGACGTAATTGTTTATTTCACCATATTAAAATACTTATAAAAACTAATACTGACTGAGTTTTCATTTAATGTCGGACGGTGAAATCCACATGTGGGTATATATATATATATATATATATATATATATATATATATATATATATATATATATATATATATATATATATATATATATATATATACATATATATATATATATATATATTTATATATATATATATATATATATACATATATATATATATAAGTTTTAAATAATTTTGACAGTAACTACTTTGCCCCTTTCTTTTTTTGTACAGGCTGTTTCACAAGATGTGTCTACTCAAATTTTCGCTGTATGTTAATAACTAGAATTAACTACAAAAAAAATAAACTACTACTGGTGAAACATGAACTATAATTGGAAAATATAATACATACGGAAAGTATTTTCTAAATCCTCCACACGCGGCGAGGTATGAATATTGTTTTATATATTGCACATACCTACAATTGATATTTACTCAAGATTCCTGAAGCTTCATCATTATTAGAGATAATACTGTAGTTCAAAATAAACAACTTAATCAATTGCTAACTAACGAAGTTATTTTAATTTAATTATGTCTGTATTAATATAAAGCATTGACACCAGGATGTTTTCATTTAGACCAACTTTTAAAAAAAAATTAAAAAATTCCATTACATCGCACTCAAATGATATCATTAATGTTGAAACTAGAAAGTGTTATAATATAGAAAGTAATTTCTTCGTAAATCAAATTAACGAAGTCCTTAAGTCGTACGCAAAATAATGAGATTTAGTAAGTTGATTATTTCCACTTTATAGAAACAACACAAAAAAAGAAAATAATATGTGTGCCTTATCTTTTATTTTTGAGAGCATTAATCACACCAAATATATTAATTCCTTTATACACAGTTCACATACTAAACATTCGTATTAGCGTGTCGACCCCATTCGGCTCGACACGCCATCACGCTATGTAACAGCACTATTATATTATGAACAAAAATAAGTCCACAAGTAACAAATGATAGTGACAAAATTCACAATGAGAAGGTATTAAATCCTTATATCATAATATCAGCGAAAATTTAGTATTTTTTTCACTGCCATTTTAACAGACGTGGTAGCGTTTAAATCAAAAAATCAAAAGCAGTCCGCGAGCTGCTATATCTAATGTTCAATATTACCAGATTTTCACAAAAACTCCAGAATTCGGTAAAAAATAAACAGTTATTATTTATATTTTATCATTAGACACTAATAAAATATTTCTACTTTTGAAAATACGATTTTTAGCCCAAAAACAACAAGTACAAACAACATGTTTTTGTTATTATAATTTATGTTTTATTATAATTATAAATTTAAATATATATATATATATATATATATATATATATATATATATATATATATATATATATATAATCGTCACAATAAATATGTATCACAATAATAAATCACTTGCTTTAAACATATGACCTTTATTCGAAACCAAGTGACGATTGAACGTAAGTCTTATTAAATAATATAACAATTAAACAGCATAACAGATCATAATAAACGTCAAAATAATAATAATTATATTAATAATAAATATAATAGTAATAAAAAACATATACAAACAACGTAAATATAATTATTTGTAAGTAATACATACCATCGAACAGCCCAATCCGAAGTTGTAACTTGACTTTAAAGCTTAATATAAATATCAAAAAGAAAAACTAAAAATTAATTAAGATTTTGAACCTTTTCTTTATGCCAATATATATTTCATATAAATCCCTTGTAAAATATACACATGAAAACAACTTATATTGAGGCAGTAACTCCATGGTGCTGACCGAAAACAGACCTGGCCTCTTCTACGCAACGCTCGTGCGGCGTATGCAATAACATGAGCCCATATATTTTGCGACGCCACGCCAAACGCTTACTCTGTTTGTGTCCTTGACAAACAGCGGAATAAAACAGAACAAATATTTTGTTGCTATATTTAGAACCTAAATGACTATTGTTATCATGCAGCCACGTATTACAGCTTCATAGCTATATTAAAATAGCGCGTATTAGCCTATCAGATCGAAAAAAAATTTCACGACATCATAGAATATTTTAACAAACATCAATCAGGTGCGCAATAGATAAATAGGTAATAGGAAGTGATTATATAATTAATTACATTGACCAAACTTAATTGCGTCAGCACATCAAAGCTTGCTTAACTAAAAGTGTGCGTGTCAGCTCCGACACGCGGCTGGAGTTTACTCCTTAAGTAAGATTGTCTTGGAATATATAAAATAAGTAACACTGCCTATAAAAATAAATATCAATATCATTAAATGTAAATGGAAAATTCTTTAATAAAAAAAATACTAACAATATAATTATTTTCAAGTAAAACACAACAATCAAATTTATACAATAAAATTAAAAAGCATTTAGTATCGTCAGACTAAGATGTTAAAATTAAAAGACTTTTTAATGTTGTCAGATAGAAGACACCAAATATTCACACATAATAACATTTATGGTCACATCTTGATATAAGCAAACGATAGTAAACTATGTGTGTCACACTCTGTCATTGCGATGATGCCATAAGAAAATGCCAAATAAACATATTGATATCTCACTCTAAAGATACGCAAAAATATTGCACGAAGAGGCCACCTAACGGTTACACTTTTTACCGCTCTGAACCTCGTACGATCAGAACCTAACGGTTACACTTTTTAAACGCTCCGAACTTCGTATGCGCTGAACTTCTAATTTTAGTCCTCATAAAACTTTATACCGGGCGCTATAAATCGATTCTCAAGGAGTAAACTCGAAAAAGCTGTTAAAGAACGGATCAATTTTACGGCGAGTAACAGAAATCTGAAAAATCGAAATATTAAGCATAGTAGCAAATGTGCCGCAACTTTCAATGTCATAAATTTCTTAAAAATGCTTTGGTTTTATTACTCACAACTTTTTTACTATTTTACATTTACCCTTTTTTAATATTTGTTGTTTAAATGGATAATTATTTTTAAATGAATAAACCCAATTTCTGTATCCTAGGTAATAACGTTTTTAAGATAGACCTGACAAGAAATAGGTCTAAAAATGGCAAGCATGATGATTGAAAAAAGCATTGCTTTTCAGTGAAAAATTAGATTTCTGCTTTACTCTAAAAATATTTCTACGATGTCTCACAAGAAATAGATCTAAAAATGGCAAGCATGACGATTGACAAAAGCATTGCTTTTCAGTAAAGAAATATATTTCTCCTTTACTCTAAAAACATCACTCAATAATGCCTCAAACGCCTATGTAGAAAAAAATTATGTCCACACCCCTACTACCCCTAAATTTGAAGTCGTTTTAAACACTATTTCTAGACCTAGAAGTCCATATTATGTGTAAATTTCAGGTCGTTATCTTACTTCGTATAGAAGTTAGAAGTCTGACAAATAGATAGAAGGATGTGCACAGGACGTTTCCACAGTAATAGGGTAACGCACCCTTCTTAAAAAGTGGAGACAAAACAACACTTCACAACAAACTAAAAAATTATACAATTTATCCTCTACGATCAAAAGTACATAATATCACCACATGTGACTTATTTCTACTTCAAAATCAACCGCGACCCACAAAACTTCTCTACGTAGAACAAGCTAAAATCATTCGTTTTAATTTAATAGTTCTGTACACAAAGTTCCAATGCCCTCTTTGCCTAGATCGCATAAAGCATTTCCATCAAATCCTACTAATATAACAAAAAGAAAATTCTTGTTTGTTTGTTGGATTATTTCTTTAAAAGTCACACAAAAACTACTAGTTCTATTGACATATAACTTTCGTAGTATGATAGATTATAGTTTCCATACTGCAACAGGCTGTATAATATATACATGTATTGTTTAATTTTTTAAATATATTTAAAAATGTCAACATAATCGGAGGAAAAAGTCGCTAATCTGTGCGTTTTCGTGACGAACGCTGGCAAAATCGTTATAGCTATGCTAATAATAATTATGGGGAAATTGTAGGTCTTACGAAGATCTAAAAAATAGTCCCGGACAGCATTTCTCTATCTTTTATAAATAGGTCACAATAATTGTTTTTTTATATTAAAAAAGTTCGTGGGATGTAACTGTTTAGGCCAGTTTATTAGTCCAGTTTATAAAGTTTGTAGGGTAAATTTTTGTATTTTTCGATATACAAAAATGTGCCCTACAAACTTTATAATTAGAATTAGTCATTTAAGAGAAATAAAAAGATTTCTTATAGATATCATCTATCTATATATCTCTTACCGTTAAGGCAGCATTCATAAGAAACGCAGAATGCGTTTCTCAATGTTTTTTCGTTGACTTACGTTGCAAAATCGGTCTTCGTGAAGAACAAAATTAACGGGATAATTTACAACCATGTCCATCCTGACTAAATATTGGTGAAATAATCTTTGAAATCGGATGAGTAATTTAAATGGAGTACATCTTCTTTTACTTTTTTTTAACGCTCTGAACTTCTGATTTTACTACTCTATATATAAAAATCGATTCTTAAGGAGTAAACTCCAAAAATATTAAACAAATAATTGTGCCCGTACAAAGTCTTCCCACGGGTCGTTTTGGCACTTGGAGAAAGACTTAACGCGGTGTATAAAACTATATTTTAGACCATAGTTCCAAATTATCAAGATAAATGTGCCTCACGATAAATATCATGATAATATCCGATAATTATTAAACAAATATGTTTGAATCGATCGTTATTTACTTGGTATTTATCTATCAACTTTTGCGTTAGGCGCAAATAGTTTAGTAATAATTTTGTTTTGGCCATGATTTCGCAATTAAAAACTTATAAAACAAAACTTTCAAACGAAAGTACGCAAAAATCTAACTACATATTAATTAATAAAACAAATGAGTGGAATGTCAACTCGACCTTCTCAAACGCATCAACTGTTGGAGGATTGCCTGAGTCTAAAGATTCCGAATTCAAAATAAAATTTTAATTGCATTTCAGATTCAAATTAAGAATGCGTGACAGTTTGACACGACACGGGGAAACCCCTACCATAAATATTAAATGGCGCGCGTTCCGATACACGTAATGGCTTAATGTTACCATTACAAAAAAATTTAAGAGTAGCAAATTAAATATTTTCGATTATATTTATCAATATAATAATAAGCCTGTACTTATCTTAATAATTACCTAAGATATGAGTGATAATTATAGCTTGGAACCCTATTTAAGACACTAAATATTTTCTACCATAAACCCGTGTCCTACCGTACCCGTGTGAAGTCGGGACGGTTTGCTAGCATAACATATCGACACCAATCAAAATCCCTAGATGTCCAGCCCCGTTCGACTGCTAGCAGCGAATTGATTAAATTTTAAATCGCGTTAAAAATTTGAACGCCGATAAGGCTGTTATCGACGCCCGCCCAACCTTCTATTATTGACTGTCCTGAATATCGAGATGAATACACGACAAAGCCGGCAAAACAAAACCTACAAAACAGATTTATTTAGGTCATTGGCCGTCATGGAGAGTGGGATTAAAATTGCGGTGTCACTACAGTGGGTTTAATATGTCATATTATAAAACCAATACATTTTTTTGCATATAGACGTCGATATGCTATGCATATACATAACTGACCTACAAATGCATATATGCTGGTAATGATATAAGTACGTTCTACTACACCGTCATGAATATTCGCAATGAGAACATGTCAACGGTCTAATCAAATGAGTCTGTTAGTTAATCCAATAGGGTATTTGACTTATGTCGATATATTTTTGGAAAAATTTTTATAACTGTAGAGTATGTTTAAAAAAAACCTTGGGATGAAAAAAATAGTGCCATAATAGTATCGATTTTTATTCATTGAATTTAAAAAAGTTATTGTGAATTAAGTTTCTACACAAAAAAATGAAAAAATTATAATATGCAATATATAACTTTAAAGCAATATTTAATGAAATACTAAACATATTTAATAAACTCCCTTATAATGAATGCTAAATACTGGCCGGTGACGTCACAAGCCAGTTTTGTTTTGTATAAGGCATTCTCGCGCGAATCGTAGTTCGTCAGTTTTCAACTCGTTATATCTTTATAATGAAACGTCCTAGGTACGATATTTTTATTTTAACCGTTTTTAATGTTATTACTAAAATAAAAAATATATAGGCAAATATCCTATTAATTCCCAAGTTGAAGTTAATGAATTAAGTCCCGCGCTATGAGAAGTCAGGCTGATCTAATGGCAGCCAGACTGCTTTCTATAATTAAGATACCAGATTTGCTGCATCTAACGTTAAATGGCACAGAAATCTAATTTATGCTATGCTGTTTTGGATCATATCAATTTATAATGATAGTTAATTGGCGTTAATGGATGGTGAATGACCGATCAAAATTTTAGCTCCATTAAATGATGTTGACTGTCGCATCTTCTGCAAAATACACTTCTCGATAAAATATTCCGTCTATTGAGACTAAAAGTCGCCTCTGTAAAATACTTGTATTACCTTTAATTGACTATGAAGATGTAATGATTGGGTAGCATACACCTTCATAACCAATCATAGGTAATAAGGAAGGTTATTATACTATCCAGATCTCAGTGCAGATAGAAAATTCAACCGTTTAAAAATAAATATTTCAAAATGCCGTTATATTTTCGTTTAAGAAGCTACGACTATATTTCTGAATACAGGTCGCAACTAAAATGGATATAGGTCTCAGATAGACACCATATTTAAAATAATGAGTCTGATCTACCTTAGAAGCAAATTAACTTAATGTCTGCACATAGTCTAGGCTTACGTTCTGAAAACCTGCAATTTTCCGTTTCCTAAACAAATTTCCAAGTTCTAGAATGCCGGGATCAAGTAAGTAGTCCTATTACGTTATAGTGTTTAAGTCTAAAATACTAGTCAGCATGGAAGCTATGTGACATTGCAGTCCAGCGTCCAAAAAATAACTTGAAGCCTAAAAAAAACAAATTTACTCATAGATGGCATTACATAAAGTATTTAATACTTTGCCTTTATTATTAAAGTATTTAATACCCGCGTGATTTATAAACACATTATTTTATAAAATCTCTCAGAAGGTGAGATTGCACGTTGAATTTTTTCTTTGAAAAAATTGCATCGTGGGTGCATATAGGATCGATTGAAACCCAAACCAATTTTATTAGAATGTTTGTTTACCTATCCGTTTGACTGTTTGCCTGTTTGTCTATTTGCTAGAGTATAGCTCAAAAACTATTAGACAGATTTGCACGGGATAATTCTTAAGGCCTAGATTGAAACCTAGGGTACCTTTTGTCCCAACCGAACATTGCCTAAGGTCATTAAGTCCAATTATAATTGGAAATCAAACACTAATAACTGAGTACCACATACACCACTTTTATCTCGACCAAAGACAATTTTAAGGTGCAAATATAAATTAGGATCTACAGAAAAAGCAACGAGGTAATAAAACTAAAAGAAAGTCTATAAAGAATTTCTTTAATAGACAATTTAGTAATCTTTTTTTCATTTTAAAATGCCCTACCTTTAAACTGATTAATGCTGAAAATAAACAGTTAAACAAACCATTAAACAAAAAATTCCAGCCAAACAATGCTTAGTTATCTACAATATTAGAAAATTACAATTAATATACGGTCACATAGGACGAATGTAAGTGTACACAAAAAGAAGTCCAGTAAAAGCCCTTAGAGTGTTGGACCCAGATGTTATAACAATAAAAATGACACAGAAAAAATGAATAAATAAATCCTTCAATATATTTAATTCAGTCAATCGGACTAATAATAAATCTTGCTTATTTCATTGTTATATCCATAATCAATGAAAATCATGTACCCGAGATAGTCATCTAAAAAGCCACGTAAAATTTCCCAACGACACAAGCAATGCTTAGTTATCTATAATATTAGAAAATTACAATTAATATACGGTCATATAGGACGAATGTAAGTCAACACAAAAAGAAGTCCAGCAAAAGCCCTTAGAGTGTTGGACCCAGATGTCATAACAATAAAAATTACACAAAAAAATTAATAAATAAATCCCTCAAAACATTTAATAAAGTCAATCGGACTAATAAGAAATCTTGCTTATTACATTGTTGTATCTATAATCAATGAAAATCATGTGCCCGAGATAGTCATCTAGAAAAGTCACTTTGACAGCATAGAACCATAGACAGTCTTTATGGCAATGACAGTTAAGAACTTATTTTTAATTAATTTAGGCAATGGCTTCGCATTAAAATAAAGCAATTGGTATTGATTTTTTTCATAATCGCTTCTAAAAAAATATTACGTGTCACGTTAGATTTTTTTTTCTTATTAAAAATTCCTGATGTTTTAAATATATAAAATATGCGTTTGTGGAGGTAGATTTTTTTTTATTTTGTGTCAGGGTTACAAATTGTAATTTATTTTTTGCTCTTGCCTGTTTTTCTATTTTTGAAATATTTACGTTTTATATTCTTAAAAATACCAGCTTTACCGCTAGACCCCAGTCGCCTGTCACCTTTGTTGGTATATCTTACCAACTCTAGTAGGAACAACGAACATTCCGAAAAAGTAATGTTTAAGTAAATAGAAAAATGTCCAAATTTTTCAATGTTATTGTTTTTTTAAAGTAAAACTTGGACGCTATGAGAGTAAAATTTCAAGATCCAATTTAATGCAACGTTTTTCATGCAACGTTTAGCTGTAACGTTTGAATGTAACGAACCTATCATAAGAAAGACGAAAAATAGATTCTTAGCTAGAAACAATAGCCGAGAGAGATAGATGAACACAATAGAATAAGACAAGAAGTGTACGCATGCGCGAAGACAAAGAGAAAATGCACTCAGCTGTTTTGTACGTTAAGTGTGACAAAAGTAAACTGTTAAAATTTTGTCTATTTATTTATCTATTTATGATTAATTTCTTACTAATTTTGCGTGTACTTCATCCATTACAAAAGTAACAACATTTTTACTTAAATTATTTATAAATCCGCAATGAACCCGCACATATAGTTGTCGTAAATATAATTTACATCAGGAGCAATACAGCCCGACTTCTTTCAGTTGCATTTATCCGTGTTCTGGTGCTGGCATCGCGGCTATTTTTTCAATTGACAATTGTCTATGTAAATTTAGATGAAGATTTTATTAGACGTTTGCGATGATTGGCAATAATATTTCATCTCCCTCTATCCCTCTCTGCCGTTTTACCTCTTACTATATACTTATAAATCGAGGTTAGAGTGCCGAAGAAGTTTCACTTCTGTCAGTTGCACGTATTTTTTTTATTTTAATTCTTATAGACGTAATAAAACTGATTGTTTTTATGATAAGTTTTAATAGTCATGCTTTTCCTATTGCAATTTAATAACATATAACCTAACTTAACAGTGTAAGTTAACGTGACTGGGAAGAAATCGATCGGAACTTAACGTGACCGGAAGGATTCGGGGAGGGAATCGGAAATGGCTAATGATCCATAACGCTTACATCATAAGAACCCCTTTAAGAGCGTTCTTATGACGTAAGCGGTATGGCGTAAGCGGTTACAGGCGTCATAAGAGCACCTTTAGTACACGGTCAATCATTTGGTTTTCAAAGAAATTTCATTAGTCAAATTTATTTTTCTATGTTAAATGGAAAAATGTGTGCTTTAATTTATTGGGAAAACTCTCGCACTTCGTGCCTGACAACTACCTGCGCTCGCGAAGTCATAATCTTTTTGCTGTACCACCATCTAGAACAGAGTTATATCGAAAATCCTCACTTTCCCACGATACATATTTGCTCAACCTGATGGCAGTGGCACCAAAGTTATTTGTTTACTATAAGTGAGAATATACTTCTTGAAGTATGCCATTGTTGTGTTGTAGTATTACTGAATTTATTTAATTATATTGTTATCATATTAAAGCCTATAGATGTAATAAATGTAACATTTCCACAACTGTTACATTTCCATAAATAAACAAATAAAAATAAATAATCCGCCTTGATCTAATACACAGAGACTCGGAAATATCATATAATATATATATATATATATATATATATATATATATATATATATATATATATATATATATATATATATATATATCATATTATATAAAAATAATATTGACGATGATAAACTATGACTAAAACATAAAAGATAGAGCTTACTTACGTATTTACTAGAATCGATCAAGTTACGGAATTTTTCTTATATAAGCGTTATGAGCATACTGTTATCGACTTTACTTATACAAAAATATTATGCTTATCAAAAAGATACTATTTTACCGATAGGCACGGAATCGGAAATATCTAGCATAAATCGATAGGAAACCATGGTCACTATTATTACGAATATATATTTATACTTTAATATATCATATTACCGTATTTTTATCGATATAAAAATAATACTGACAATTATAAAACTATGACTAAAACGTAAAAGATAGAGCTAACTTCCTAGTGCGTCATTGATATCGGTATTTACTAGAATCGATCAAGTATTTACGGAACTTTTCGTTATATAAGCGTTATGAGTATACTGTTATCGGCATAACCTATACGAAAAAATTTTGCTTATTAAAAGATACTAGTTTACAGGTAGGCCCGAAATAGCATGCTTAGCTGCCACTAAGAAGCGCGGTCGTTTAAAGAATGCTCTAAGCGTGTTTACATTTGCTACTAACGTGGCACTGTCTAAAGCCTGCTTTTAATGAGCACGATTCTTTCGCAGCATGTTTTTAGTAACTTTGAAATACACATGCTTTAATACTGGCAGCCAAAACGGGGATGCCCCATATACGAAACTAATTAAATGGTATTATATTAATTATTCGATGATAAAAAAAATATTTTAAACTGAAAAAAAAATGTGAGACGAAATGGGTAAAAGAGAAACGTGCAGTGAACGCGTTCAGACATTCTTCGGAGCATATTCCCCTATGAAAGTAACCTCCCCTAGAAAACTAGTATGGTCGCAGTGAACGCGTTCAGATTTGCTTCGGAGGATACTCCTCTATGAAACTAACCTCCCCTAGAAAACTAGCATGTTCGCAGTAAACGCGTGCAGGCTTTCTTCGGAGTATACTCCCCTATGAAATTAACCTCCCTTAGAAAACGTAGCATGCTCGCAGTGAACGCGCTCAGACTTGCTTCGGAGCATATTCCCCTATGAAACTAACCTCCCCCAGAAAACGTAGCATGCTCGCAGTGAACGCGCTCAGACTCGCTTCGGAGCATATTCCCCTATGAAACTAACCTCCCCTAGAAAACAACCATGCTCGCAATGAACGCGTACAGACTTGCTTCGGAGCATACTCCTCTATGAAATTAACCTCCCCTATAAAACTAACATGCTCGCAGTGAACGCGTTCAAACTTGCTTCGGAGCATACTCCCCTATGAAACTAACCTCCCCTAAAAACTAGCATGCACGCAGTGAACGCGTTCAGATTTGCTTCGGAGCATACTCCCCTATGAAACTAACCTCCCCTAGGAAACTAGCATGCTCGCAATGAACGCATTCAGACTTGCTTCGGAGCATACTCCCCTATATCTCTACCGCATACTTCATCTTAACAATGAAACCGTCCGCAAAAAGAGCCTCGGGCGTTCAAGTGACGAGCATGTTCTTTTCGTAAACATATAGGGTCACCATAATTTATTAAACAATTTATAGTTTTCTAAATGGCGACCCTACATGTCGTACTCATATAGGGTCACCATTTTAGAACACTATAAATTTTTTATTGAAAACCCGAATATTTTAGTTAAATTAAACGCTCATATTTTATTAAAACGAAACAGTGCTAATCATACAATAGTAATCAAGATTATTTTGTCTTATTCAGTCTATTAGTAGTCTTATTCATCTCACTGACCACTGAAAACTGGAAATTCGTTTTGAAATGACAGTAGGGTAACCAAAAGTTTATTAATTTATCACCAGATGGCGTTGCTAGCATCTTACGTCATCCATATAGTACTGTTTCATTTTGTACAGCCGTCATCTTCTTGAGTTCTTCCTTTTCAAACAAATTGGTTCCATTGCAAAACATTTTACTTTCATTTGCATATATTTTTCAACTGGCTTCAGCTCATATTTAATTACATAAAATATATGTAATAATCTTTTAACCAAATAAAACACGTTGTCATAACGACACAATATTTTTTTCATTAATAAAAGGGAATAAAAAAGTAAAACTGCCAATAAGAATAATTTGTGTATAAAAATAACACTTAACCGCGGTAACAATTTAAGTGACAGTTAACCATAGATCATAGAGAGCAAATGCTTATGGGACGCATACAAAATGTCGATTACTGAAATCGGTGTTATCTTTTGGTAACTGTTACGACTATCGGTGTTATCTTTTGGTAACTGTTATAACTTTCCCTAAGTTATAGGGACCAACCGTATATGACATTATCCGCCATTCCACTCCAAAAGAGAATCTTTGTAAACAAACCAATCTGACAATTAAAATAGGGTTGGCACAAAAATAAATTCAATCAGTCTATTGATGAATGATTGAATTTATTGCAGTGAGATGACTATTGGCAACTCACTGCAATTCACCTATAATGTTATTAAACCATGTACTGTTCTTGCTATAATAACTTAATAAACTGTTATAAATATGTTATAAATTTTAAAATTACGCGGATATAAAATGAATTGTAATATTAAGGGAAGAAAATGGGCAACCCTAACTGTTAATACCGCAAAACTCAGAGATATAAAACAATTTGGAAAAATATTCGATATTCCGGTACCTAAGAAGTTCATATCATTTACTTTATAATGTGTTGAAGTGATACATCTGCAATGAACCAGTTTCATTCGACATAGACTATATTCAACTGTCTTTCTAGCGTGATGATTAAGCGAGACGGAAGAAGTAAATGAGACAAAACATTGGTTCTATGTAACATATATGTACGTATACGTGGAATTTGGTAGCAGGAAAAAGTTGACATTTTTTTTTAATAAATTATAGTATTATTTTGCAATTTAAAATACACATTTTGTACATAGTTTTTTTTTTATAATAGTACATACATTATTTTATAACAATAAAGCTACTGCTTTTATTTAATTGTATATATTTTTGATTATTTCTAATATTAGATATATTTATTAGAAGAAAAATAACATTGGAAAAAACGTAAATAAAAAACGAATTTTGGCATTATATTATACAACGTAAATGTGTATACCAATAAAAATTATATTTTTTAATTACAAATACCAAATAAGTCCATTTAATATTGCTAACGTGAATACAAGGAAAAGGTTTACAACATCCGAACTGTCATTTTGCTTTATTTACAAACATTCTCTTTTGGAATGGAATGAAGTACCTTGAAGAAAAGATTATCGAACTCTGTCCAACAGGGCGTTTGTTGCGTAACAAGCAGCATCTTTTAGTGTTACATATTACTTTTACTATCTCGATAGCGGTAGTACTGACTTCTGCATCGGGAAATAGCTGTGGCATCAAGCGCCAAAAAACAAAATAAACCCAAACGAAACTAAACTGAAACGAAAAATTACTTCAAAATTTATTAAGCTTTTAAAAGCTTACATACTCTCATTCACATGAACTTACATACTACGATGTGACTCGTAGTACGTGAAACTCGTAGCACGTGCGAATTTAAGTGTGTATGTACGCTTTTAAAAGCTTATAAAATGTGAGGTAAGTTTACACTAACATTTCGTCTTAAAGCATCCTCCTCGCAGATTTCCACATACCCTCCTCCCCTCCCTGCTAGTGGATACCGTCGCATTACTTCCACCTCTTTGATTGATGGAAGTGACAGTAACACCCCGCGAGAACTGTAAACAACTTTTGCAATAACAAAAATAATACAACTTGGCCAAAATTTAATACTAGGCGAGGAAAAAGATAAATTGTTTAAGTTATTGTTCATCATCTGCAATTCAGTTTAAGTTATTGTTCATCATCTGCAATTTAAAATAGAAGTTTAGAATAAATGGCATACGTCACCAAAGAAGATCAGTAACAAATTTATTTTGTTGGCTTTTGTTTTTGGAGCGTGCGTTCGTTCGTGGCGTTTCACTGAGAAAAAGTGAAACGTCACGAACGAACGCAGCGATGAAACGCTCCTCATGAAACACTAGCTGATCAGTTTGTATTGTTGCGCATATCAGTGTGCGAAAAGAAATGGAAGACACGTGTGTGTGTATATAATTGCATATATGCATGCGCATATAGCAGAAGAAAGAAATCATTCTCCCACGTGGACAGTTATTTGGTATACTTAATCTGTTTATGTATTTTCGTTATTTGTTAAGTGTTTTTTATCGTGTGATGGATAATTCGAAAATTATTTGTAAAAACCGTTTTGATATTATAGTATATTAATTTATAATTAAAAATTAAATTTTGTATGCGATGCGTTAAAAGTTTCACTTCTGTCGGATGTCCCATTTATGTATTTTCGTTTTTTGTTAAGTGTTTTTTATCGTGTGATGGATAATTCGAAAATTATTTATAAAAATGTCTATTATTTATAACCGTATTGATATTACATTATATCAATTTATAATAAAAATTCAATTTTGTATGCGATGCGTAAGAAGTTTCACTTCTGTCGAATGTCCCACGACACATCACGTCTTTTTTTATATTTGTAATGCACCTACTTATTAAGCTTTACGACAGTAAGATAAAAAGATACGCAAACCTCAACGTGCAAGTCCTACCAGCAATCGATCGACTTTTTCTATATACTATTACAGAAACAAGACCTAAATAAAACTTTTGCTATCATTTCCTCTTGTTTTGACTCATATTGTGTTGTAATTTTTTCACAAAATTTACAAAAAGTTTGAATAACATTTTTAGAAAATGATCTAAATTTATTGCAATTAAATTTAAAATGTCCGTAATGTGTATACACAAAAGTTGTCTCTTACATTGTGAGAAATATTTTTTGTCGCAAACTTTTCCTCTAAAACCGATGGTTCAGCGGTTATAAAGAAATAAACAATTAAATTGTTTATCAAAATGAATTGCGACAATTTTAATTCAATACATACCTAATTCTCACTGTTATGATTTTTTTTTCAATTTTTTTTATAACCTTTCTGATGAGATAAACATGTAAACAAATTCATAAAAAAATACTTAATACGTACTGTTGAATTCATGCTTCAATAACTTTTCATAAACTTGAAACAATTTTTTTTATTTCCCAATTTACCCCCTAAAATGAACCCCCGGAATCAAAATTGAAATTTTTATACTTCACACCTATAATTGGACTACCCTACCCTATCTCTGTGTTAAATTTCAAATTTTTCGTCAAATAGTTTCCGAAAAAACGAACAGACACCGAAGTGATTCCATTTGTGCTCCGTTTCGGTTTTTTGCCACGGAACACTAAAAAAAGAATCAAAAGAAACTAATACCCGACTGGAACGCCAATAAACTAACACCCGACTAGAACAAAAACGCCTTCCACAGAGTTAAAAACATGTCATGTGACGTCATATCTGCTATCTTAACAACGTGTAACGATATTTGTTAAAACCCGTCAAAAACAGGATGGGATAATAAATATTTTTGATAGTAGTAATAAGAAGTGAGCTAATAAGTAGCTACGAGATCGGAACTTTTCTAGACAGGTTATCAAAAGTTCCAGTATATTCTATTATGTAGCATAAATAGCCCAAAGGCTGCTCGTCTTAAAGCAGTTAACATTAAGACTTCAAGTGCATTATATATATATATATATATATATATATATATATATATATATATATATATATATATATATGTATGTATATATACATGTTCCAAGTCGAAAGTGTTATTGAATTCAGTAAGCTACGACAGACCGCCAGCCTGTCACCGTAGTGATTTCATAAACCATCCACTCTTATCGATTTCGATAATCAACAGTAAAAAAATAAATATAAGCCACACCCGCACACGCCGTATCAGCGCCGGCAAACTTAACCTCAATTAAACAATCGTGTCGCGCAATGCCATCGAGAAATAGTGGCCGAACCAGAAATGTGCTGACCCACATACACGAATGGCACGCAACTCGATATCGAAGGCCAACTGAGGTTAAACCTGAGTTAACCACCTGTTAACGAACCGGCATCCACTTGCAACGCGATATCAACTCTGCCAAGAAGGAATATATACAAATCCATATAAGAGCCATGTAAACGCGCAAAGGAAACAGGTGTAGTGTTGTGCCCAGGTGTTACAAGAATAAAAATGACACTTTTATATAGAGAAAATTAAAAAAATAAGCTCCTTAAAAGTTTTATCAAAATCCTCAATCATACAAAAGAGAAATCTTATATTTTTTGATGAAAAGTTAGTTGTTTTTCACAATAGATTGTAAATGTAATTTCTACAGGATTCTTTGAACAAGCGAGATAAAACAGTGCACATTATGTCTCCTCATATCCTCCATCCATTGATGTACCACATTAATCCATGATGCTCACAGGCATGGCAGGGTCATCGAAAAAAGATACGTAAACCTCGATAAGAGGGAAAAAGGTATTAATTTTGACAGCAATAAAACTATTGTCAATGTTTGTTAACAATTTATTTTTAATTAATTTAGGCCATGGCTACACGTTAAAGAAAGCCTTTTCTCAAAATTATTATGTATTCTGTTCAATTTTTTTTTAAGTTATACTTCTTTAGGCGCGTTATGAAAAAATGATGAGAGTGAAATTTTAAGATTCGTCACACAAAAGTTACAGTATGAAGTTGCAGCGGTTGCAGTCTCGAAACAAAAGCTACCAACAAAATAGAAATAGAACCTCTATTAGTTGCGCAAGTTGGCACCATCGACGCCTCTGTTCACTGTTTTCATGTTCATAGTATTTATCCACATGTTTCTAGTGTCTACATTCACACACGTGTTTTAGTTTCATATAAGTGCGATTTATATATGTGCTGATAAATTATATTCAGTAGTGATTTAAATTCAATATTTTGATTAATATATTTACTATTCGTAAAAATTAGTGAAAAAATTGTGTTTACAGACTTTTTCAAGTGCTCCAATATAATTGAGGTTATCTATCCGTATGTATTATTTAATGATGCCAAAGAAGTATAACTTCTCACGCGCGTACATAAGTACACGCACCCTTTTTTTTGTTATTTTTGTTTCCAACTAATAATTCTTTATATTTTAAAAATATAATATATGCTGCATTTATACAGATAGCTTTTTTGTTTCGTATTATGGTTACAATTGTATTTCTATTTTTCCTCTTTCCTGATTGTCAATTACAAAATTGTTTGGTTTTTATATTCTAAAAAATACCAGTTTTTTTCAAAATTATGTTTTATCTCTGTAACTGCCTGGGTCCATTTTTGCCGGTCCCTTTGTTTGTCAAATTTTACATTCACTCGTCACGTATTTGACAAACAAGATCGCAGGAGTACAAACGAAGCTTGTGAAATTTCAGTTCAGTATACGTTTAGTTCTCGCGATGGAGTGTTGCGTCCTATCTGAAGGAAAATATAGAATGAGGAATACAGACAAAACATTTAAGAGCATTGACATTAGCTCTGTGTCTTAAAAAGACAAGAACAAGACGTTGGTCGAGAAAATGGCTAAAATTGCGAGATGAAGTATATTGTGAAGTTCGTCCTAACTGTGAAGTTTGGACGGGCCATTTTAAAAATAAATCTGTCATTATTATCAAAGTATATATCTCTTCTTTTCCTACCCGAGCTTTAATTACATCATTACAGCCAATTTCTACTGCATTTCTTTTCTAAATTTTTACAAATACAAAAGAAAATGATTGCAGCAACATCGGTTGTAACGGCGAATGTTAGAGGAACCGGCTGGATCCCATGTCTGCAATACCGCTTGTTACAACATTACTTATAACGACATACCGCATTTAGCAACATTTTTTTCCGATGGTTCTTCGGAAAATCGTATCTGCAATAACGACTCGATATCAGGTTTTTGTTTTGATTTTGTGTAAATAAAATTAAGATCGAATATCTTTATCTGCAATACCGCTTATTACAACATTACTTATAACGACATACCGCATTTAGCGACATTTTTTTCCGACGGTTCTTCGGAAAATCGTATCTGCAATAACGACTCGATATCTGGTTTTTGTTTTGATTTCGTGTAAATAAAATTAAGATCGAATACCTTTATCTGCAATACCGCTTATTACAACGTCACTTATAACGACATACAGCATTTACCAAATTTTTTTGCGAAAGTTCTTCGGAAAATCGTATCATCAATAACGACTCATTATCAAGTTTTTGTTTTAATTTGGTATAAATAAAATTAAAATCAAATACCTTTATCTGCAATACCGCTTATTACAACATTACTTATAACGACATACCGCATTTAACGACATTTTTTCTGAAGGTTCTTCGGAAAATCGTATCAGCAATAACGACTCGATAGCAGTTTTTTGTTTTTATTTGGTATAAATAAAATTAAGATCCAATACCTTTATCTGCAAAACCGCTTATTACAACATTACTTATAACGACATACCGCATTTAACGACATTTTTTCCTTTGGCTCTCCGGAAAATCATATCAGCAATAACCACTCGATATCAGGTTTTCGTTTGGATTTGGTATAAGTAAAATTAAGATCGGATACCTATATGTCGCCTGAGAACACTTTCGGCATCGGTTAATTTATAAACATAAGGGTATTTTGGACGTATTCGGAGAAACATAATGCTTTTGTTTATGTTGACATATTACGTTAGTCCATTTAACTTTAATTGATAGATATACACAGCACTAATGTTGCACAACACGTCACCCATATAGCTATACATATTGCTATTACAGCATGGTGACGTCACTCACAAGATTTACCCATCCAAAAAGTGTCCATCGCGCACGTGTCGCGAGTGTCTATACAGTCGGGTATATACAATGTGCCGGTGTATACATATGTATACGTTTACATAAAACGCTGCGCGTGCACCAGTCTGGTTCCAGAGCAGTAGATGTTATATACATATATACATATGTGTGTGTGTGTGTGTATGCGTGTATGTATGTATATATATATGTATGTATGTATGTGTATATATATATATATATATATATATATATATATATATATATATATATATATATGTGCTTTCACTGCTGACCAAGTGCACCACGTCATACTCGTAGCTACAGATATACTGTTAACCTTAACATGTCGGTGACGCGAACCTATAATATTTTTCCCTACCAAAAATTGCTCAACGCGCCTAAAGAAGTTTTCACTTCAAAAAATTTATCTCTTGTGATATTCACTAAATAGAAGGAATCGCAGGATTTCTTCCGTCTGTGATGTTTACTAAACATCGTGATTTTTTTTCCCGAATTTTTCACGTGCATAGTTAAAAAGTTAGACGGCATGGGTGATGCACATTTTTTGATACTTTGAAAAAGTCATATTTTGCTAAAGGGCACTATATCAATAAAATTATATACCATGTTTTTTTATTTCATTAAAATATCTGACCTACTTGAATTCTAATTGGATCCTCTAAAAAAATTCATTCCCTAGCTTGAGATAAGAGGATACAGACAGACATGAAGATATTATAAGGCGTCCATTTTCTGCCATTTATCTACGAAACCCTTAACAATTAATATATACATCTTCATATATAGATTCAAATATATCGGATGTATAAAGTTAACGTGAAATTGAATTAAACAATACAAGTGACACACCAGGAATATGGAGGAAATAAGGAACGAGGTAGTCGAACCAAGGTATTGCGATCCGTTAATTATTTTAGGTAATGTGATTTGAGAAGGGTTTCGAACATACACACTGAAGGCGCGCGTTGTTCGTATATTCTTATTTGATTCCATAATTTTGTGCCAAATTAATTACAGACTCTAAGGATGAATTTAAACATGTTATAGGTAATTTAAGTGTCCTCAGAAGCCCAAACATTACAAGAATATTTCAAAATAGTTAATCATTAATAGTTAATCATTAAAATGTTAATTAATCTGCACATTTTTTCTAACATTTAACAATATATTTGTCCTAGAAACTTGTCTAGTTGGGCTTTATAAAATGTTTGTCTACATGGCAATAATATTTCATTATTTTCAATTATTTATTCAAAAACACATATTAATAGACAAATATAGATTTTTGATTATATCAATACATGTAATACATAGATATAATAAAATCATAGAAAAACCTAGTTGGTACATTGAATATATTTAAGTAAAACTAAGTGCCATCTATTAAAGACACGGTACTAACCCTAAAATAACAGTTTTTAGGATTTTTGCCTGTTTGTCGATTTGTATTTCTGTTTGTCTGTGCGTGTCTTTGTTGTGCAATCTAATCTCAACAACGGCTGAACCGTTTGCATACGGTTTTCAGTGATCTATTTAAATTAGCTTGGATTAACATTTAGGCTTAGTTTCATTTCAATCGGTTCATAAATAAGAAAGATACGTCAATCTTTAGTTTACGTTCGTTGTACACGCTAAGATCAGTACTAGCGAAACCGATTTGCCGCCTGCCAACGCCATCTATTAGAGTTTTAATAAATTTTATGCTGAAAGAGTTCGGAGAGAAAAAAGAAAAAAACACAAAAAAATTACTAGTAACTTTTCTTATCTAAATTCCACGCGAACGAAGTCACGGGAACAGGTAATCAATTATATATATATATATATATATATATATATATATATATATATATATATATATAAGTTCGCCACTTCAACCACTTGTCCCATTAATCATGTGTGACCCCATAAAATATTATTTTATTAAATCAGTCGCCTAGTTCATAAAATAATTAAAGTTTAAACTTTGTATGAAATCATAATTACATGTAAATTAACATCCTGCATACAATAACACTGAATAACACTCTCTGCCTTTTATAAACTCTGTAAACAATAACACTAAATGTCAGTTTGGCAACGTGGCACGCTTTTTATAAACTGCTAAGGTGTCAAAATGAAATGTCATTTATCCGTTTGGAAAAACTAGAAAACCAAACGTACGTTTCATTCTTAATTAACATAGGAAATTTCTCGTAAATATTACAATGGTAATAACTGGAAAATTAACGAAATAATGCGCTAAATTCGATAAATTCCTACTTCCTTTTATGATTTATTCGTTTATTAGGTATCTACACTGTTGAAAGATGTTTTTGAAATTGATTCATGTTATTCGTTAAAAATTAGTTTGTGCCCGCGTACACAATAAAAAAAATGTAATTGTTTTGTTTTAGAATGTATTGTACTTACCTTAATTTTAAGTTCGGTCCCGATACTGCACAGTACACGTGTTAAACGCTTCCCGATTGAATTTGGTATACCCTAAAATTTTCGCTCGCACTAAAAAACAACACATTCACTAATTCCCGATATGCTTTGTGCGTTTTTCTTACAAAATCCACATTTCCCAAAAAATAAACACAAATCCACATTTAAAAAGTATAATTACCTTTTCAAAAATATTTTAAACCACAGTTCGAACGTTCCGGCTTAAATGACATTTGTGGGGTTGCCATATTAAATAATAACTAAACCATGAATATTTACGTTGAAATCGCAATTAAAATTAAAGTAATATTTTTAATAAGAGGCAAATAATAATTTATCTAAATTACTAATGAAAAATATCGTATTAATAGTCATTTGATATGCTTTGTGTGTTTTTCTTACAAAATCCACATTTCCCAAAAAATAAACACAAATCCACATTTAAAAAGTATAATTATTTTTCAAAAATATTTTAAACCACAGTTCGAACGTTCTCGGTTTAAATGACATTTGTGGGGTTGCCATATTAAATAATAACTAACCCATGAATATTTACGTTGAAATCGCAATTAAAATTAAAGTAATATTTTTAATAAGAGGCAAATAATAATTTATCTAAATTACTAATTAAAAATATCGTATTAATAGTCATTCCGATAAGTTTATTTTAAAAATCGATGACAGTATTTTTATAATCTTGAATATTTGGGCGAATTATGGATGGGTGATAGAGACTTTAAAATGGCAGTAATTTTCATTTACGAAACGTAAACAAAGTTGACCTTGAAATTTAATTTTGTTATTCTTTTCTTTTTTAACCTTTTTTTATAAAACTATGCAAATATATATATAGGATAGTTAGACAAGTCAAATTCACCATCGATCGCTAAGAAGGGTGATCTTGCAATATTGCCACATTTCTTACGTTTATCGAAATATAAGATATATGACATATTTAATGGCTTATGACAATGGTGAAATAACAAAAAAGTGGTATGATTTAAAAAAAATAGATGTATTACAATCTGCCCACTATTATGGATTGAAGTGGCAAATTTTCCTTCATTTACATACAGTGTACATATATATATATATATATATATATATATATATATATATATATATATATGTGTGTGTGTGTGTGTGTGTGTGTGTGTGTGTGTGTGTGTGTGTGTGTGTGTGTGTGTGTGTGTATGTGTGCAATTTATGTGTTATATGCACACACATTGCATATAACCTATTTAACCTATTAGTTTTTGTACGCTGATTTCAATAAATATTAAAAGGCCTGCCACGTTGCCAAACTGGCATTTAGTGTTAATATTTGTACGCTGATTTCAATAAGAAAACTTATAAATGTTCAATTTTTTTTTTGTGTTTTGTATAAATTTATTTTTGTGTAGTTAAATACAAAACTATAATCGATGAATATTATAATTGATTTCTCTCATAATTAACTGTGTTGGCTTTCTTGAAATAAAATAATGGTTATATTTTATAAATAATTGGAACATAATAACTATATTATAAAAATATACAGTTCTCTAATTCGCCGCTATTCGCTGGTAGTGATCTAAATCTTTTTAGGGTTCCGTACCTCAAAAGGAAAAAAGAACCCTTAAGGATCATTTCGTTATCCGTAAATCATTCTATTAAGATCCTTTTTCTCAGGAACGCGTGGCAGTACCAAGTTGAAATTAATATCGAATACTTAAGTCTACGATCCCTCAGAGCTGTAAAAAATCAAGCTTCTAAGTCAACGCAGTCAAGAAGAACCCTAAAAATACCGTCATTTATGCCATATCTTTTCAAAAATTATAGGATACTTCCCGCTGACCTAGAATCATGAAATTTGGCAAAAAACAACATCTCATAGCACACGTAAAGGAAAAAGGAAATCCTTAACTCGTACTTATATCACATAAAAAATATTTTTTTAAATATACGCCTGTGAAAGATACAATAGGCAATATTAATTTGGTTCTAAAAAATTAAAATTTTGTAGGAATATTATGTACCATTAAATATTTATAAATACCTAAATGTGGAATATAATAAATAAATAATCCCTCGTAATGCAAGTCCTCTCGTCCTTGAGAGCTTTTTTTTAGATTATATTCACAAATGTAATCATTGATTGTATTCACAACTTTAAGCTATTTTAAAACAATTTAAATGCCTTTCATCAATGGAGTCTGAGCAACAAACTGCTTTGGAAATTAGCTAGTGTAATATACTAATTATGATATATATTCTCAGATGCACTCACTCATCATTCATAATTATTTGCTATCTATTTCGGCGTTACAGCAAATTAACATTTGTTATTAGGGTTGCCATCTTTTCTTGGAGTAAATATGGGACATTTTTAATAGCTTTCAAAACTAAAATATTTTTTTTGGAAAAATCTAAAAATTGTATATAATAGAAAGAAAATAAATGAGGATTAAAAATAATTATTAATTTTTAGTCCTTATTTATTTTGTCACACATATTTTTATTTACTTTGTCACACATATTTTGTGATACAAACAAACTCCTTAATTTCTACAATAGACTTATGCCAACTTTAGATGAACATTATAAATTTATTAATAGTTTCTACAGTATATATCTGAAAATTTTCTACAAATAGATTTTAATTACCTAGTAACAACTTTGTAATAGAATATAATAACTGAGAGAAATTATATACGGTAAACGAGCAAAAGTAACGAAATTATTATTGTCGGTAGTTTGACTGCAAAACCCTGAAAGATAATACTTAAATTAACTTTGTAAAATGTATTAATTTCTATGCCCCCTTATTTCATATAATTTGACCAGCAATTGTTTTATTGAAGACCACTGAAGATTTATAGAAATGAAATCAATACTTTCAATCAATTTAAAGATTGGATATCGTGTCTATTTTTACATCAGTGAAAAAAACAATTTTCAAGCCAAAAATGTTCTAAAGAAAACCGAATCAAAAACCATTACCAAAACCACGTTTATTGGCGTCGAAGTACATTTAATTTTTTTTAATAACAAACGGGTATGAATTCTGTACAGTTCGGTATTCGCTGAAAACACAACATACAGTTTGGGCATTAACTGAAAATATTTGTTGAAAAGAAACAAATTGTAGAAAACAAAGTTATGTGAAAATAGTATGTATAAATTTGTTTTATCAGAGTTATTTTGTATACAAAGTTTTAATTTAAAAAATATAATTATGTGATTTGAAACACTCCACCGTTAATACAAATTAAACATTTTAACCTTTACTTACTTTCTAACATATATTTGGATTTATTTTGTGTCAAAAACGAGAGAACATAGTTTTAATTTTAGAAATATAATTATGTGATTTGAAACACTCCATAGTTAATATAAATTAAAACTTTTAACCTTTACTTACTTTCTCACATACATTTGGATTTATTTTGTGTCAAAAACGAGAGAGCAAAGTTTTAATTTTAGAAATATAATTATGTGATTTGAAACACTCCATAGTTAATATAAATTAAAATTTTTAACCTTTACTTACTTTCTCACATACATTTGAATTTATTTTGTGTCAAAAACGAGAGAACATAGTTTTAATTTTAGAAATATAATTATGTGATTTGAAACACTCCATAGTTAATATAAATTAAAACTTTTAACCTTTACTTACTTTCTCACATACATTTGGATTTATTTTGTGTCAAAAACGAGAGATCATAGTTTTAATTTTAGAAATATAATTATGTGATTTGAAACACTCCATAGTTAATATAAATTAAAACTTTTAACCTTTACTTACTTTCTCACATACATTTGGATTTATTTTGTGTCAAAAACGAGAGAGCAAAGTTTTAATTTTAGAAATATAATTATGTGATTTGAAACACTCCATAGTTAATATAAATTAAAATTTTTAACCTTTACTTACTTTCTCACATACATTTGAATTTATTTTGTGTCAAAAACGAGAGAACATAGTTTTAATTTTAGAAATATAATTATGTGATTTGAAACACTCCATAGTTAATATAAATTAAAACTTTTAACCTTTACTTACTTTCTCACATACATTTGGATTTATTTTGTGTCAAAAACGAGAGATCATAGTTTTAATTTTAGAAATATAATTATGTGATTTGAAACACTCCATAGTTAATATAAATTAAAACTTTTAACCTTTACTTACTTTCTCACATACATTTGAATTTATTTTGTGTCAAAAACGAGAGAACATAGTTTTAATTTTAGAAATATAGTTATGTGATTTGAAACACTCCATAGTTAATATAAATTAAAACTTTTAACCTTTACTTACTTTCTCACATACATTTGGATTTATTTTGTGTCAAAAACGAGAGATCATAGTTTTAATTTTAGAAATATAATTATGTGATTTGAAACACTCCATAGTTAATATAAATTAAACATTTTAACCTTTACTTACTTTCTCACATACATTTGGATTTATTTTGTATCAAAAACAAGAGAGCAAAGTTTTAATTTTAGAAATATAATTACGTGAGCTAAAACAATCCAGATTCACGTTAATACAAATAGACATTTCATGTTCCATTAAGTTTATACAATATCCGTTCCTTTCTTCGTTCCATTTTAAATTCACTACTAAAAATATTATTTTTGTCAAAGCGGATGTGGCAGGAACGGAGCGAAATAGTTTTTTTAAAATATTATGTAAATCAAAATCTGTGTTAATATAAACAATTGCCGCATTTCAGAATTACGTTTAGAATATTTGATTTTATATTTAAACTCCTTTTTATAATTATTTCGTTTACTGTAAGCTATTCTGAAAATATTACCTATTTATTTAATATTAATGTTCAATATTAATATTAATTTAAAAACGTCACTATTCTTTCAAGTTAACTGAATTAAAATGTCATTATTGAATTCGAAAACTGTAATTGTTTAAGGCTATTTATTGCATCAAAAACAAACTATTAATTTAAATTGTAATTTTTCTAAATCTATCAATGTGAAATTTCATTAAAGATAAAATTATATTATTTTCCGTACTATATTTTTTCTCAACAATACATAGTACAACTCGCCAAAATATAGTAAATGCCATATAATATAGTACGAGTGGCAACCCTATTTGTTGTCGACCTTGGCGTGGCTATAGATAATAGGCTTACATTTTGTTATCACATTATAGTTTTTTACAAAGTTCCTATATGATTCACGGTTCTATTATAAGGCTTTCTACAGAATTTACTAACATATACAGCATAAAGAATTTTCCAATGCCGTTTAGTACCATAAAAATAACCATAAAATTAAGTTAGTTATCTGATCTAATTATCAGAATGTAAAAAAACACAAACTTCAAAGCTGTCAAGTACGAGTAGAACTTGCACTACGATAGTTCCGTAAACTCTTAAAAACATAAATATTTAATTATACATAGTATTTATATTAAAATATTTAGAAAAAACACAAACTTCAAAGCTGTCAAGTACGAGTAGAACTTGCACTACGATAGTTCCGTACACTCTTAAGAACATATAAATATTTAATTACACATAGTATTTATATTATACTATTTAGAAAAAACACAAACTTTAAAGCTGTCAAGTAAGAGTAGAACTTGCACTACGATAGTTCCTTATAGGTACTCTTAAGAACATATAAATATTTAATTATATATAGTATTTATATTAAACTGTTTAGAAATATTAATTTTATTTTTCACTACGTAAGCACACTGCATTGCCTAGTGTATCATTCGCGTGATTAAAAATATCAGAATTTCCCAGAAACTGTGACATTTAATATATTTCTATAGTTTTTAGGTAAAATTTTAGGTATTCAAAACTTCTGGCAACCTCAATTTTATTACATCTCAATTTATTACCTAAAATTCTAAAAAAATATCTTCGTTATCTTGTTATCCTATCTTTCCGTATCTTGTTATCCTTAGAATTATACTTTGCTTTTTAAATTGATACGATACACGAAACTTAACAGAAAAGTGACTGCTTCGTTGCTCCCACCTCTTCCCTAAAATTTCTATACGAATCATTTACAGCCTTAACATCAGATACATCACTATACAAAATTGCAAATTTCAACGTCGAACGGTTTCTGAGGAAAACTGCCATGACAGACAGACAAACGAACGGACAGGTGAGTGATCTTAAAATGCTTAGTCTTTTTTAAGTGAATCTTCTTCAGCAACGTCCGACATTATGTCACGTTAAAATGTGTAACGCTTGAAAAAACTAACGCCGAACGCATCCGAATGACGGCGGAACCGGCCGAGCGCTACCAATATGGCGGTCGAAAACGTCAAAAAGATTTTCGCCATTTAGTTTTGTATGTGGTGTAATGCAAAATTGAGGACCACTTTTAGAGAGTTAATTACATGTCTAATATACGCCATTGTGACCTGCAATCGATTCTGTCTGCAAATCAAGAAGTTTTTAACCTGAAATTGTTTGTAACAACTCCGTAACAAACTGAAAAAAAATCGAGAAAAAAAATTGTATATACACAAATGAAAAGGCTCTGAAAGACCATATCAAAAATTAAAAAAAAGAAAAGTTTAATTAAAAGCAACAATTTCAATAAAATGAAATATCTGAATGTAGAAAAAAATCGGCTCTTTCTATATTTCTATGTCGGTTTTTTTCCTGGTAAGTGGCATATCTTGCTCTTATCTCCATTTGTGCGTATTATTATATCCATTTGTACGTATTTCTATGTCGGTTTTTTTCCATTTGTATCCATTTGTACGTATTTCTATGTCGGTTTTTTTCCTGGTAAGTGGCATATCTTGTTCTTATCTCCATTTGTACGTATTATTTCTATATTAAATTCGCACGATACGTTTTATTTTACCGCAGTCACGTTACTGATCGATTCCCACCTGCTGTCTTCGCGATGTTATCGCACGCAAAAATATCCCTAATAAATTGATGGAGCTACATCAGATCCAACACGCTGGCCGAATTAAGTCCTAATCGCTCACAAGTTACGGCTTTGCGGTATCGAAGTTAGCAAAGTGAATCTTCAATATATAAGGTGCTAATCCGTGAAAATATATAATAAACATTAGCGGGCTCTCTATGGATTAAAAGAAACCGACAGTGTAGTGGGTTAAAAAAATAAAAAACACAGACAGTGTAATAAAAAATAAAACAAAAGTTTCTAAACTTTTAAAAATAAAATAAATAAAATATTAAAACACAATTTACTACATATTATTATTACACATACACAGAGCACTAGTTTATGAAGCTGAACTTGTCAGTGCCACCATGTGACACATGTCACTCGGGAAACTATGACGAATCAAACGACACCTCTAACAACAGAATCCACGTGGCCGTTTAGACTCTAGAGTGATATAAAGAACAAACATGCACATAATCAAAAAAAAATATTTACAAGGAAATGACGTAATTTACAATAATATTTACTTGCCGACACCTCACACAAAACATCCATAGAATCTTTAAAACCAATAAGCTATTCAGTATAAATGACCACGAGCATCCGCTATATTGAAACTTCAGTGACGTCATGTGACCCATGTCACTCGAAAAACTATGATAAATCAAACGACACCTCTAACATCAAAATCCACGAGGCCGTTAAGACTCTAGACTGATATAAAATAACACACATAGCTAACTATAATAAAGAAAACGTTATTTATAACGAAATAACGTAATTTACCTGACACGAAAAGTGCTAAAGTCCTTAAAACCAATAAACTTCAGGCTATTACCATCTGCCGTATTGAAACTACAATGCCTTCGTGTGACCCATGTCACTCGAGAAACTATGACGAATCGGACGACACCTCAAACACCAAAATCCAGGTAGCCATTTAGACTCTAGGGTGATATAAAATTTAGACTCTAGGGTGACATAACAAAAAAAACGTTAATTGTAAAACGTTCTATTCAGACTATTAGCATCTTGAAACTACAATGCCTTCGTGTGACCCATGTCACTCAGGAAACTATGATGAATCGAATGACACCTCAAACATCAAAATCCATATGGCCGTTTAGACTCTAAGGTGATATAAAATAACACGCATATCTACAATGAAAAAAAAGTTATTTGTAAGGAAATAACATAATTTAACTGACACAAAAAATCCATAAGTCCTTAAATCTAATAAACTATTCAGGTTATTAGCATCTGCCATATTGAAACTACAATGCCTTCGTGTGACCCATGTCACTCGGAAAGCTATACTGAATCAAATGACCCCTCAAACATCAAAATCCATGGTGGTATAGTATCAGACATACAAACACACCCGCACGCAGCAACCGAAAAGCATGAATCTACCTGCACGCACAGTTAGATAAAATAAAATATAACGCAGAAACTTAAACAAAAAGATAATTCAGAAAGTTATAAAACACTCCACACTTACAGATTGAATTAAATAAGCAACTTACTAAACAAGGACCGCGACCCTAATAACAGATGAGTCTCCATACGGATCTGCATGTCAATTATATAAACAAATGAACTAGGCCAAGACCAGGCGACGAGAGCTCTCAATGAAAATCAATGACTATCTCACGCCAATGGGATGAGGATTTCGTTATAAATAGAATATTAATAGCATAATGGCGAAAAAAATAAATCCAAATACTTTTACCTTGGAATATATCCAAATACAGAAAAAAATATATACAACCTCTTAAAAAATCAATTTAACTAAGCTACCTGTCAATACAAGTGGGCAATATGTCAACTATTATAACATACCATTATAATAGTTGACATATTGCCCACTTGTATTGACAATACGAAAAAATTGATATTATTTCATAAAGCAATGAAATATCCACAACAAAGTGTTAAGTCGATCACAAGGCATACGGACATTGACTGCACGGGCCCCCGTGGTGACATTGGCACACCACGGGGGCCCAGGTCTGATTCCCGGCCGCTCGCCGAGCGGAGCTGGAGTGGTGTTCCCTTTGGCCGTAAGACATTGCTCTCGTAGCAATAAGTCCGCCATATGTATCAATTAGATACATTTAAGTATATAAATAAAGAGATTAAAGTGCGAAAAAAGGATATAATATCGAATTAATTTTAATGGAGGTTATTCCCAACATGAATACGTTGAATTTTTAAATCTTTTTTTCTTGCAAAAAGCACTCATATTTCCAATATATTAAGCTAACCTTTATCTAAAGAATATTCACTAAAAGTTACGAAAAGTTTGCGCGTGAAATTGTATAATAATAAGTTTTTAAAGTTAATTTTTCTTTAATAATTTGTTAAAAGTTAACTCCAATCCAAAAACCGACGTTAAATTCTAATATGATGTCATAGTTAAAAAACTATATCCTCAAAAGATATTTTTCAAGTAACAATAGACTTAACGCAAACGAGTATCATCAAATTTTATGTTTTAAATTACACGAACCGTAAAATATTATAACATACTTACGATAAACTTAGTTCTACAACTACAAATATTAAAAAATAAATTAAAGAAACTTGAACAACACTTTCAAAGCAAAATGATTCTAAAAAAACACACTTTACACACACAAAAACTCACTTTTAAACTAAAACGATAAAACACTAAACTTTTTCAAGTATCCAAAATTGGCGGTCGCACTATTGCTCCCAACTGCAATTCGATACTACATAAATATTATTCGCCAAATAAACATCAGCGTACGAGGAATATAGCACGCGCGATAGATTTAGAGCATTTAACACTCGGGGGCGGTCCGCAGTCGACTGACCCGCGTCTGTGCCACGGCGAGCGAGCGCCGTTTAACCCTTTCGTGTTTACTCACGCGAAAATATGCGAATTAATAAAATTACAAAAAACTAAACTTATCAAAAACGTTCAGTTTAAATGACAAGGTGCGGCTTATTAATGGTAATATTATGACATTTTTCGTCTCGTTTCACATAACTCTCTAAGCGGTAACAAAAAGATTTTTATTAAAAAAAATTGTTCTACCACATTTTTAACACAATTTTCTACACCTTTGACGGTGCTCGAAGAACGTCAAGTTAGTTAATTTAAACACCACTGTCAAAAGCAGAAATCAATCTTGTTTAATATATTAGTTTAATAACAAATCTGTATGACGTATAAATTTCCAACGTCAGTTTAATAACAAATCTGTATGACTTATAAATTTCCAACATCAGTTTAATAACAAATCTTTATGACGTATAAATTTCCAATATCAGTTTAATAACATATCTTTATGACGTATAAATTTCGAACGCCAACGGGATACAGCTTGGTATTATAGATAGAATATTAAATGCATAATGAGGGAAAAAAATAATTTCGTACATTATGCGTTGGAATACGTTGAAAAAAACACACAAAAAAACCACAATCAAAAACAATATGTTTTGTATTACTTCTATCTCTAGTCGTTTTTTCTCAAATTGGGTATTATAACTTGGTATTATAGATAGAATATTAAATCCATAATGAGAAAAAAAATCATTTCGAACATTACGCGTTGGAACATCTTGAAAAAAACACAAGAAAAAACACAACAACCCGGTTTGTATTACTTCTGTCTCTAGTCACTTTTTTCTCAAATTGGATATTATAGCTTGGTATTATAGATAGAATATTAAAGGCATAATGAGGAAAAAAAATCATTTCGAACATTGCGCGTTGGAATATGTTGAAAAAAACACACAAAAAAACACAACAACCCGTTTTGTATTACTTCTGTCTCTAGTCACTTTTTTCTCAAATTGGGTATTATAGCTTGGTATTATAGATAGAATATTAAAGGCATAATGAGGAAAAAAAAATCATTTCGAACATTGCGCGTTGGAATATGTTGAAAAAAACATACGAAAAAACACAACAACCCGTTTTGTATTACTTCTGTCTCTAGTCACTTTTTTCTCAAATTGGGTATTATAGCTTGAATATTAAAGATAGAATATTAAATGCATAATGAGGAAAAAAAATCATTTCGAACATTGCGCGTTGGAATATGTGAAAAAAACACACGAAAAAACACAACCTGTTTTGTATTACTTCTGTCTCTAGTCACTTTTTTCTCAAATTGGGTATTATAGCTTGGTATTATAGATAGAATATTAAATGCATAATGAGGAAAAAAAATCATTTCGAACATTGCGCGTTGGAATATTTTGAAAAAAACACACGAAAAAACATAAGAAACAAAAACAATACGTTTTGTATTACTTCTATCTCTAGTCGCTTTTTTCTCAAATTGGGTATTATAGATTATACAGATATTATTACTTGTAGCTCATTCCTATTCACAGTAACATGAATTATTGCACTGACATTTTAAAATTTATACTATACCTAATAAAACTTTAAAAAAACCTCCTATTTACAACACTAGGACAGCCAGTGGAATGAAAAAGCTTTTTAGATTGATTATTTAATTTTTATTATTACGCGTCTAAATCCAAACAATTTCAAAAATATTGAAATATTTTAGGAACTTTGCATAAAATAATATTGAATTTCCGGATCTGCATATGATTTTATAGAAAGCACAGCTTTAGGACAACTGTCCGATCGTTACGTAACAAATCGGCAAATTTAAATACCCGTAATTCGTTGCGTTATGCATTTAATTAGATGTCGACATGTTCCAACGCCATCTGTCGTGGGCTGACATGAAAAGCTAAATTACGTTTCCTATTAGTTGATCAGAGATGACGCGACGATCGCGTGAATGTCGCTACGTTACGTAACGATTTTGCTCGAAATTTTCGTAACGCTTTCGTAAAACAGTTTTTCTGCAAGAACTATTGGACCGTCTTCTATTAAAGTTATATATATATAATTTTATTTAAATAAATACAAATGTTCAGTAAGTAATAATCGTTGTTGATATTAAAAAAATATACTCATTCTATGGAAAAAACCTTCGTTTATTTGAAATTTAATAAAAAGTAGTTACGGGCATTTTGTAGTCATTTTAAATTTACATATTCCAAATAAAAGCCCCAACCACGCTAGCCGATTAAAATAACAATATACTAGGCATGTAATTTTCAAACAGTTTTAAAATAACCAGTTAAATGTATTCATAACGTTTTTTTTTTTACATTTTTATGTGTAGTAATAATATTAAACTGACATAACTGTAGAACCTATTTGTGTATCCAATAGAAAAGAAAACAGATTCGATCCTTGCCAATGACAATAAAATACGTCCAAATTTCGGTCTACAAAATTTAAAAGAAAAATGAGAATTTTTACAAACATATCTACAAGTTTTTTATTTATAGAATTTCTAGTTTACGTCATAAATCCCACAGCCCACTTGCACTGCCGTTTTCCTAAAATTCTACTATTTGTAAGCTTTTTCTGCAAAAATACGAATTACACGGATAAATGTCCATAAATTTAAAAAAGTATGTTATGTGCCGTTGAAACTTTTGAATTACAAAGCAGCAAACACAATTTGATGTTAAACGTATCTCTAAAAACGTTTCTTCGATATCCGTCCAGAGTTACGTACGTTTTTTGTTTCACCTCAACATGTTTTTTTTAATTGTTGCAACTTAGGACTTAACTTAATATCTTTCGAATAGATTTATTTTTAATTTTTTTAATAAATACTTGCATTTTTGAAAAATTCTTATTTTTCGCACCCAAATACTTGTACTCGCATACTGAACCAGAACTCTCCACTGCTATACAACAACTCAAATTGAGGGCAGTCGCTTTAGACTGGGATTTGCCACGATTAGCGAAAATAATATCTTAAATATATATAGTCACCCATTTACAATTATCATAATAACCAGTTGTTTTTAATATGTCGCAGAATTAGTTTTTATCGTTTTTTTACTACATAAAGTTATGGAATAAACTAAATTCTGACATCAGACTTTCACAGTAACTTGTAGCTTTCAAAAGCTGTCTAAAAAAATTATACCTACCTTAACTTTAGTTTAAAAATGTTATTTCCTTCATATAGCACTTTCTTTAATTATTTTCAATACTCATCCTTCACCTTAATCCAGGTCTAAAACCCCATCAGACATATCAAATTAGATTTTTGTTTTGTTTTGTTTTCTTCGGTCTCTTTTTTTTGGTTACTATTATATTATCTTTTAAATATTATTGTAATGTGTGACTTTCTACCTATCCTTTTGTGTCTATTTTTTTATTTAGATTATTTTATATTTTACATATTGTTATTATGTGTAGCTTTATGCCTATCCCATTTTGTTTTTGAACTCTGGTTACCTGTAAGAGATTTCTCTTGTAGCAATAAGTTCGCCAGATGACTGTTCATCAGTTTTTAAATAAATAAATAAATAAAGTTACACAACTCAAATTGACCGCAGTCATTTTAGACTGATTTGTCACGATTATCGAAAATATTTTGTTGAATTTATCATGGTCACCTATTATAATTGTCATAATAACCAGTTATTTTTAACATACCCCAGAATCAAGTTTTATCGTGTTTTAACTGCATAAGGTTATGCAACTACTCAAACTGACCGCAGTCATTTTAGACTGTGATTTGTCACGATTATCAAAAATATTTTGTTGAATTTATCATGGTCACCTATTATAATTGTCATAATAACCGGTTATTTTTAATATATCACAGAATCAAGTTTTATCGTGTTTTAACTGCATAAGGTTATGCAACTACTCAAACTGACCGCAGTCATTTTAGAATGTGATTTGTCACGATTATCAACAATATTTTGTTGAATGTATCATGGTCACCTGTTATAATTGTCATAATAACCAGTTATTTTTAACATATCACAGAATCAAGTTTTATCGTGTTTTAACTGCATAAGGTTTTGCAACTACTCAAACTGACCGCAGTCATTTTAGACTGTGATTTGTCACGATTATCGAAAATATTTTGTTGAATGTATCATGGTTACCTGTTATAATTGTCATAATAACCAGTTAATTTTAACATATCACAGAATCAAGTTTTATCGTGTTTTAACTGCCTGAGGTTATGCAACTACTCAAACTGACCGCAGTCATTTTAGAATGTGATTTGTCACCATTATCAACAATATTTTGTTGAATTTATCATGGTCACCTGTTATAATTGTCATAATAACCAGTTATTTTTAACATATCACAGAATCAAGTTTTAACTGCATAAGGTTATGCAACTACTCAAACTGACCGCAGTCATTTTAGAATGTGATTTGTCACGATTATCAACAATATTTTGTTGAATTTATCATGGTCACCTGTTATAATTGTCATAATAACCAGTTATTTTTAACATATCACAGAATCAACTTTTATCGTGTTTTAACTGCATAAGGTTATGCAACTACTCAAACTGACCGCAGTCATTTTAGAATGTGATTTGTCACGATTATCGAAAATATTTTGTTGAATGTATCATGGTTACCTGTTATAATTGTCATAATAACCAGTTATTTTTAACATATCACAGAATCAAGTTTCATCGTGTTTCAACTGCATAAGGTTATGCAACTACTCAAATTGACCGCAGTCATTTTAGAATGTGATTTGTCACGATTATCAAAAATATTTTGTTGAATTTATCATGGTCACCTATTATAATTGTCATAATAACCAGTTATTTTTAACATATCACAGAATCAAGTTTCATCGTGTTTTAACTGCATAAGGTTATGCAACTACTCAAATTGACCGTAGTCACTTTAGAATGTGATTTGTCACGATTATCAAAAATATTTTGTTGAATTTATCATGATCACTCAAATTGATCGCAGTAATTTTAGATGTGAAAATAATTTGTTACATGGTGATATCGAAGAATCAGTTGTTATCGTCATTTAAATTCTTATGGAAAATATCAAAACGAATCCATGTTGATCACAGCACAATCGATCGAAGAAAAACAGAAAACAGCGACTTCCCGAGTCGGTCGGCCGATAATTTAAACGATCAATCAACGATGGAAAGGATTTCAATCGTATACAGAAAAAATTGTATACAGAAAGCACTGGCTCGAAGTAAAACTTCTAAGAAGGAAGCCAACGTGAGGTATTGTGATCAACCATAAAGTATTCAATGCGCTCCATAACACTGGACTTTGATTATTCAACAATAATTGAGTGGCTTCGCAATTAACGACTACGGCACGTGTTGTGACGGCTTTATTTCCACTTACGACGGGAAGTCCACACTCTGCCTCGGCAAAAAGGAGGCAATGACTGCATTTAATTTTTTAAGTAACAATTATTTACGGTCAATTTATTTACAGTATTCTCCACGTTTATTTCCTAATCTTAGAATGTAAAAACGTTTATAATAAAAAAAAAATAATGTCTAGCTACGTCACTAAAAGTTCTTAGAACTTGCCGTTTGCAACAATGGTAATAAAAAATAAATTCAAATTTCGAAAATCGAACTCCATTTATGACGTACTTTGATTAAAGTTGACATTTGCTTTCACAAAATGGCGGCAACTAGGAAACTGTATGTGATAATTATGTTTGTTTAGCAATTGTTTTCACGTATTTGATACTTCTGATATTATTCAAATAAATTGTGAAATAAGTTCAACGAATAACAGCTAGTGGCTTTGAGAATTTCTGAAAAATCGTATTCTTTTTATAGTCATATTTAAAGACACAACTGAAAATAGTTTTTAAATATTTGCCGATGAAAAGTGTAATCCTGAGGTTTTTTAGAATTAGATTCTGCACATATTATCATTATGTAAACAATTTAATAGCACTGAATTTTCAGAAAATTGGTTATAATTATAAACAAACAACAAAAGTCAATGTAGGCAGACCGCTACAGGCCTTTAGCACTAACGTGTGTAGTCTCGTTTATAACGTTTCGTTCAATCTTTTTCTAATGTTCGAAAGGACCATTGCAATACGTTTTCTCTTTCATACACATTGGCTAGCTATGGAGAATATACTAAATTTATTGTTAGTACCAATCACATTGATGATCTGCATGAGGGACGACATTCAACAGAGACGATTTAAGATCATATCAATGCTGTAGGGTTCTTACTCAAAACTGACAAAAGAGTAACCTATCAGTAGATTCGGGCAAGTTAAGGCATAGGTATGAGTCAAGTACAAAAATTCTATAAAGCAGGCGCCAGGAAGCTTTGTGCTAGGAAAAGATACTCAAAAACATCATCGCGTTGATTGTTGTCGCGAGATGTTAGAAAAATTCAAATGCAGTATTAAGCAAACTAGAGACACAAAAAGCTAGATATGCTGTTACGAATCCAAAACTAAGTGCCAGAATGAGCAATAAGGATTTCCTTCTGAAGACATAGATGAAGAAAAGACAAAGTGCTGGAAAAGAGATGAGCATCTCCTTCTTCGGACGAACGGGTTATTGCAAAGATTGTTTTGGAAAATAAAGGAACAGTTATCGACGGAGTTCACTCAAATGCTGTACTCGACACCATCACGGGTGCTAAAACTGAATATGCTGACACGAAACCGAAACTGAGGGGTAGTCTGCGTAGTAGGTGTTTTCTTTTAAAGAGTTGCGTACGAAGGTGATAAAAGGGCGATAAGCTGAAAAAATATGGTCGCCTCGTTCTTCGGATGGACGGGTTACAATTGTTCTGGGAAAAAGAAGTTACTGCAGACTTATATACCAGCAATTACTTGCCTGTCGTTTTGGAAAAGTTCGACAGAAACACGCTAGCAAAATAATCCTCCATCATCACAATAAAGCGTCTCCACACTCAGCCAGATAACCGACAGGATATTTGACTATGTCGGGTATAGAGATTATGGATCATACGCCATTCCAAGAAATAAAAGATAAAATTTGATGAATACCATTCCAGGACGCCAAAAAAGTAATGACTCCTTTCTGAAAGGTCGCGGAAGAGACGTCCAAGGAAGAGTGGTCGGACTCCGTGGTCTCATCGAATACAACGATGCATAGAGTGCCGCGAAGACTATTTTGAAAAACAATAAATAAATGATAAGAGTTGCTAGTTGGTTCCACATTTAATAATCCAAACACTTTCAATTTTACCTCTCGTATAACTCCGAGAACTTCTTTCAGGACTTCATTATTCTTCACACACAAAATTCTCTAAAAAGTATTTTACTATCGCTAGCTATAATGACTTAAGTTCATTTTACTAAGAAATACTTCTATAATTCGATTGTACAACAGCAAACCGGTCATAAAAGAAACCTGTAATAACTAGGAATTATATCTGTAATAATATGAAACTTTAAATAAAGTGATGAGGCTTTACCTCATAATATTTATGAACATCTCAAACGTCATTGTTACTATTTCCTCGCATTGTTTCATTTGCAATCACGTCGTAATATTGTTTATTACCACTTAAAGATTTCTGAACTCGAATCAAAATAGAATTTATCGGACAACATTAAAACTAATTGAAGTTATGTGATCTATTACCCGAGTGCAATTGGTAATCAAAAGGCGATCAATTAATTAAAAAAGAAAGAAACAGAAAACAATGAACTCCAACACTGATGGTAGTAACGACTGTATTTTATATAGATATAAGATTAGTATAAATACTCGCACTTAGAACATTAAGGAAATACCATATTATTGAATATGTTTGGCGTTAATTTTGTAGAAATTCATTATTCACAATGAAACTACGTGATGCACTATTACTTCTACTTTCTTTAAGTTCTTTACCACGACCTAGATTTCGTTGTATTACAACATCTTCAGGTGGGCTATTAGCAAAGATTCTTTTTGATTTAAAAAAATCTTTGCTAATAGCCCACCTGAAGATGTTGTAATACAACGAAACCTAGGTCGTGGTAAAGAACTTAAAGACAGTAGAAGCAATACTACGTCACGTAGTTTCAATTAATTGCGATTCCATATTATACTAATTTCCTGCTTGCAGAATAAAATATGGCTTCGAAAAATTTTCCTTTAGAGATGGTATTTTGCTCTCCAGTTTCTGTTTCAGAGACACCCAGTAGTAATAGACCTTACTCGACGCAAATGCACAAAAAATATTTTTGTTATGTTACAAACAAAAATACTAATCACATATGCTTTTTAAAATAAAAAGACTATCGAGTGCAAGTATGCTAGTCGCGCCCTGATGACACCGAATAGGATCATAGACTTAAAACTTAGTATTTGATACTAATTTCAACTCGATACTCCTTGCTGTTCACGAGAAAGAGTCTTAACGAACTGACCGATAGATAGACAGACAAAAAAGTGATTCTATAAGGGTTCCATTTTTCATTCTGAGAAACAGAACCCTAAAAACCCGATTACGATAACAAACAGATGTTTCTAAAACAAATTCGAAAGAAATTTTGTTACCTGCATATCGTGTCATTATTAAATAATTTTTTGGGATCAATTTGTCTAGTATCCATATTAGACATACACCGTTCGTACCCATATTATATTCATATATTCTCCAATACCCATATACTTATCTCCCATAAACCCAACGACGCCGCATTATTCGGAATCACCTCATCCATAGTACAAATATAAAACAAGCTACACCTAATTTGTTCCAATCGATATAAGCGTTTAAGCTCAACCAAGGAACTAATAAACACCAATAAATAAAAAATACATACAAGCGGACATGTCAAAAACATTGGCCTCCTTTTGGGGTTCGCTGTAGTCGTGTAAAAATACCGCATTGTACCATAACACTATATTCAACCAGAATAGGGTAACCAACAACACGATGAAATTAACAAATGTCGTCCCGCACAACGGTAAACAGTCGCAAATTCCTCTTCGAACAATGATCTAAACTAATGTAATAAAGAGTAAAATTTCTACAACGGAATGTGGTGTTTGGGCAGTTCCTAATTTAGAAGAGAATTAATTTATTTACAGAACAGACAATATGGTTCAACCCAGCCAACAGTAACGAGGCCCTTTTATATACTAAACTATTACTGTGGTCAGCTATTTGGAAAATGGTGGAGGTTTCGAAAAATATACCAATAGGTTAATAAGTATTAATGTCATAAAATATCATTCACAGAAGTAATTGTTATCATTAATGAAATGCAAAAGTTCTCAATGATAAAACCATGTTGGAATTGATCGAAGAATATCAGAAACAAAACTATATTACAGGATCAACTTCCCATTCGTACTTGACGGCCGATAAGTACTGTTCACCTACGACAAAAAGAAGAAAAAACAGCTCCTCACGCCGATCCACCAATGATTGTGGCGCAATAAAAGAATGAGTTTCGATCGACCGTTGTAGATTAAGTAAAAAAAAAGCTTTGTACATAGCGCAATTACTGAACGTGGAACATCCTCAACCTTCCCACGTATCTTCACAATTAAATTTCCTGTTGGAGAATTTTTCTTATAGTGGTTCAACAACAATAAAACTTGTTCTGAACTCCAAAATTACTGCTCGGCGGTAATACAAAGGGAAGCCAACATCAAGTAGTACGGTCAACCAAGTAGTGAATGTGCCTGGTAACGAAAAAAATTGGCAATTATATATTAATGGTATTGGACATCTTCATTATCTTCTTTAAATATATTTGCCTGCTTCTTGATATACGACTCTTCCTCAAGGAGGAAGGCGAATATGCCAGTTTTAGGGCTGATTAGGAGAAGTAATTTTGTCCGGGAAATATTCTAATTTAAATGTCAAACACGTCATAAAGTCTATGTGTCGAGAAGGATACTAGACTTTGTATAAACATCAGCAATGGGTTATTATACTATTTATTGCATTTTAGCGTTCCGTAGCCAAAGTATAAAAACGAAACCCTCATAATTATAATAAAAGATCTTGGCCTACTAATTGATCAGATGGCAGTCTCAAGTAAATGATGCTAGTCGTAAGATTTTCTTTCAAATGCACTCTCTCAAACGATTTCAATTTTTTTTTCCATTTCGAAATAAAGTACACATTTGTGAAACTTTACTGCTACCTACGTTTGATTATGGAAATGTATGTTATTCTAATCTAAATGAACACTAACTCGATAATTAAACCGACTTCAAAACCTGTGTATTCGATACATTTTCCGACCGTATCTTTAACCATTTAAGACGTAACCGAGTATCGTTTACGTCTTAAATGCTTAAAGATACGTGACCGACGCAACCACCATCTTCCATGTTTGTATATAAAATCCCCAATAATTCCATTACACCTTTACACCTTAAATCTAGTTTTCAATACCTGTCAATCCACGATCTTGAACGACGATCGAAGAACAAGTATACCCTCCTAATCCCTCAGAATAAACTAAATTTTACGGAGAATCCTTACGGTATATTCTGTTTAATTGTGGAATAAATTGACCACAAATATACAAAGTTCACCTACCAAATAAAGAAAGAAGAGACGAAGTCAGCAACTGTCTTATTTTTGCAAGACAACGCGCCAGTTCACACAGCATAACTTTCATTGCAAACCTTAAAAATTCCAAGAAATTCACCAGACTTGACTCGTTCACTAAAGCTACGAAGGCTTGTCATCACGAAGGTTCACGAAAGTTCCTCATCCCTAAGCTTCGTTATGCCTTTTATAAAAGTCCCTTGTTTGTTTGCTCCACAAATTCATATACTGAATTGGATCCCACCATCAGAAACGTGCCATTAATACATGCTTTCAAAATTCATCTTTAAAAATCATACTTTCCTTAAGTGATCTTTCCGTTTGTACCTTGTTTCCTTTATAATGCTTCCTTTCTACTTTTCCTCACAACATGTAAATTTAGGCCAATTTTTCGGAGCTCTTAGAGAAGCAAAGAAAGCTTATCATTTTTTACACTGTTGCCGTCTGTCCTTCCATCACATCGACAAAATAGTATGTGTTCGCACTAGGTGTAACGCGTATCAAAATATTTTTAACCTACCTCTTCACGCATGTAAAGTAAAATTACACATCCCTCAAATAAAATGCCCCCAACTGCATCCCTTAAAATATAGTTCTTTTAACTTTTTAATGTCACCGTGTACTTTACTACTTTCTCTTTTCAAGCGTTTCGAATTATTAAGCTTTGGGAAATATCGAGCTTCAAAAATACATGCAATATATCCCTGTCTCTCTCTCTCTAATTGCTTTAAAAAAAACAGGACACCTAGTAATATAAAACAGGACACCATAGTGCCCAAAAGCTAAATTTCAACTTGGTCGATTCACAACTGGATTTGATTGTCCACACCACTATTTCAATAAGGTTCGTTTTTACAAACCTGAACGATGATCTTTAGGTACATAACCTCTGTACATAAGGACACTGCATCTATACAAACCACAAACCACACTACTCAGAATTTTAAACCATTCCAAACGGCGTTCGAAATTTCAACTTGTTCTGTGGGTAGACTGAAATGACTAATTGTGATGATGTCCAGAAGTCCAGTCTAATTAGTCAGGTAAATTTGTTTTGGCTGAATAATTTGTAAAATTGACGCAGTCTTAGAATATTATGTTAAACCCGCCATCATTGGAAAAACTGTAAAGCCAAATATATCGTGAATAGTTAATGCAGCAATAACAATTACAAGAAGTTTTTCTGTAGAGTTTTCAATTCTCTACTGCTAATTCCTCATTGATCATATATGCATTGACTAGTGCAAGTGCCAAGAAAACATAAAAGTTGCAGAATATTCGTGCGACATCCAAACAAGGGAAACAAAACAGAACTTCATACCCGCCAATAATACTCAGCAGCATAAACCACCAACAAACCTTAGAACGAAGAGTCATCGCAGATATAATCAAAGGTTTACATGGAGTCGGACGTAATCGACACCCAGGCTTTAATTTTTGTAATGATCACGTGGACGAATCAAAACAAACGCTGTTAAACCCCATCACAATGCAGGGGGTTAACACGTAATAAGCCGTCGCGTCGCGTGCTCACGTGCCAACCCTCCAATTGTCGCCGGCGCCAGTTCGACCCTCACAGAAACAATCTCGACATTCCACGTCGTCACTCGGCACACGTACTCCGCGTACACGTACAGTATATAAGGAAAGAACCAAGAGATGAATTTCGTGCATACATACTTCATTCATCTAAGCAGCCTAATGAATTTTTCGCGGATGCTGTGAAGAAAATAAGAAAAAGTTAACGATAGCACGAAATTAGATTCGTGAACGGAAAATGGAAAGAAAAAGCTTTTCCGTTAGATTCGCTGTAAACGAATAATGGAGAAAGAAACAAATATATACACTCTTACAAAAATTGTATATTTTATGAATATTTATTACTAAAATGGACTAAAATATAATTTATTTCATGTACTTATGCGTAAGCAAAAAGTACCCCTTTGGTGAGAAATGATAGTTCTCAAACCTTCAAGAATCTTATCGATATTACCACTCGATAACAAATACGTAGAATGTGTTAAAATTCGTGGCCAAATGTTATATAAGCCACGCACGTGCATTTGATATAAGTTGTCGTCGTTGTTATGTTGTTTCACAATGCGAATTCGAACTCGTGTGTAAATTTTGATTGAATGATTTTTTGATACACTGCTTTCTGAAATTCGTGTCTGGACTGAAATAAACTATTAAAAAAAATTTACTTGCAAAAAATACAGCAGTCACTCAAAAGAATTTGCAACAGTGCTGCAGTGCTATTAAAAATTTGATAAAGCAATTTGAATGACACTGTCGCACTGAAAATGTCAATTACGACCGATACTGTCACAATGACGAAGCATATTGGGAACTGATACAGGCAATACGGAGCCTCTTCTAATACCTCTTTCATTGCAACAGTGCTGCAATGTTATTATAAATTTGATAAAGCAATTATGAATGACACTGTCGCACTGAGGACGTCAATTATATCTGATACTGTCACAATGACGATGCATATTGGGAACTGATACAGGCAATACGGGGCCTCTTCTAATACCTCTTTCATTGCAACAGTGCTGCAGTGCTGTTAGACATTTGATAAAGCAATTAGGAATGACACTGTCGCACTGAGGACGTCAATTATAACTGATACTGTCACAATGACGATGCATATTGGGAACTGATACAGGCAATACGGGACCTCTTCTAATACCTCTTTCATTGCAACAGTACTGCAGTGCTATTAGACATTTGATAAAGCAATTAGGAATGACACTGTCGCACTGAGGACGTCAATTATAACTGATACTGTCACAATGACGAAGCATATTGGGAACTGATACAGGCAATACGGATCCTCTTCTAATACCTCTTTCATTGCAACAGTACTGCAGTGCTATTAGACATTTGATAAAGCAATTAGGAATGACACTGTCGCACTGAGGACGTCAATTATAACTGATACTGTCACAATGACGATGCATATTGGGAACTGATACAGGCAAAACGGGCCCTCTTCTAATACCTCTTTCATTGCAACAGTGCTGCAGTGCTATTAGACATTTGATAAAGCAATTATGAATGACACTGTCGCACTGAGGACGTCAATTATAACTGATACTGTCACAATGACGAAGCATATTGGGAACTGATACAGGCAATACGGAGCCTCTTCTAATACCTCTTTCATTGCAATAGTGCTGCAGTACTATAGAAATTTGATAAAGCAATTATGAATGACACTGTCGCACTGAGAATGTCAATTATGACTAATACTGTCACAATGACGAAGCATATTGGGAACTGATACAAGCAATACGGACCCTCTTCTAATACCTATTTCATTGGAACAGTACTGCAGTGCTATTAGAAATTTGATAAAGCAATTATGAATGACACTGTGGCACTGAGAATGTCAATTATGACTAATACTGTCACAATGACGAAGCATATTGGGAACTGATACAAGCAATACGGACCTTCTTCTAATACCTATTTCATTGGAACAGTACTGCAGTGCTATTAGAAATTTGATAAAGCAATTATGAATGACATTGTCGCATTGAGAATGTCAATTATGGCTGATACTCTGATAATGATGAATCATATTGGGAACTGATACAGGCAATACGGACCCTCTTCCAACACCTCTTTCATTGCAACAGTGCTGCAATGTTATTAGAAATTTGATAAAGCAATTATGAATGACACTGTCGCACAGAGAATGTAAATTATATCTGATACTGTCACAATGACGAAGCATATTGGGAACTGATACAGGCAATACGGACCCTCTTCTAATACCTACTTCTTTCATTGCGTCAGTGCTGCAGTGCTATTAGAAATTTGATAAAGCAATTATGAATGACACTGTCGCACTGAGAATGTCAATTATGACCGATATTGTCACAATGACGAAACATATTGGGAACTGATACAGGCAATACGGATCCTCTTCTAATACCTCTTTCATTGCAACAGTGCTGCAGTGCTATTAGACATTTGGTAAAGCAATTATGAATGACACTGTCGCACTGAGGACGTCAATTATAACTGATACTGTCACAATGACGATGCATATTGGGAACTGATACAGGCAATACGGGGCCTCTTCTAATACCTCTTTCATTGCAACAGTGCTGCAGTGCTATTAGACATTTGATAAAGCAATTATGAATGGCACTGTCGCACAGAGAATGTAAATTATATCTGATACTGTCACAATGACGAAGCATATTGGGAACTGATACAGGCAATACGGACCCTCTTCTAATATCTACTTCTTTCATTGCAACAGTGCTGCAGTGCTATTAGAAATTTGATAAAGCAATTATGAATGACACTGTTGCATTGAAAATGTCAATTATGACTGATATTGTCACAATGACATTGGGCACTAACACAGGCAGATCACTTTTCTAATACCTCTTTCATTGCAACAGTGCTGCAGTGCCATTAGAAATCTGATAAGACATTTATGAATGACATTGCGGCACTGAGAATATCAATTACGACTGATACTGTCACAATGACGAAGCATATTGGGAACTGATAAAGGCAATACGGACCCTCTTCTAATACCTCTTTCAGAAACGTCATAAGGGATTTCAGAAAAATTTTTAAAAATCAAGAACGTATGGTAAATTTCGATTAATTATAAAAATCAAATACATGCAAATTTTCTTAACTTAAATGTAGCAAGTAGTGCAAAGAATGACAAATAATGAACAAAGTATAGGCAACACTAATCCCTTATACATTTACAATGTGGATTAACCATGTCTCCCACAAATACTCTTTCCTCGAAAATTTAAAAACAGACGTCTATCAAACTTGCGTACCAAAACAAAAGCTAATAAAATCAAATATATAACCAACTTTTGGCAGCAAAAGTTTATTTCAAAGAAACAAAATTCAGAAAAAAAATTGAGAATGAGAAGAACGCTGAACGTGTTAGAAATTAGGAGCAGTTTCGGAACCAAAATGTATATGAGCCTCATGCTGACAACAGATAAGTTGTTGTCGCCATTTTGGATGAAATATGTAGGCAGTCTTATAAATCACTACACATGAAAAAGGTGTAAAAAAATGTATTTGCAAGTATTTTACATAATACACGTCTTTTAATATTCAAAACGTTGCTACTTGTACATTTTTCTCCTATATCATGACCAAATTCAATCATTCATCTGCACATCATCTAGGGCTGCTCTCTGATAACCAGCTCAGTTTTCTTTTTCTCAAACATACCAATAGTTTCTGCGAAAAGTCCTTCTAGACCCAAACTGCAAAACCTTGGAAGCAATTGGATCACGACAACAGGAATTACTTCTTTATAAATATTTTCAAGGATCGTCTGAATGTGTCCTATCTCTCGTAAACCCTAATCTCTTCCACTCTTTAGTTCTATTTTGCTTCCTGACTTAACAACGTACGTTGTCCTCTATTCATTCGTTTTTTTTTTAATTGCATATTTTTTTGTAATTTCCCAAATTTTGAAATTGTGTAGTTTCACTAAAATTTTTACAAAACAATTTTTTTAGTATTTAACCGCAGCTCCCGAATAAACACATTCTAAACTAATACGGTAGTTGACTCATTCTAAATTTTGATATTTTTCGTACAACATTGTGAAACATTTAAACGTTAATTAAAAACCAGCATTGAAAAAAATTCAAAAATTGATTAAAAATAAGCCAGTTGTAGGCATCTAAATTTGAAGATACGGGTAGAATTGGGTATATTCCTGTCTCTTTCCCTCTCGTAGAATATAATGTGCAATATTAAAAATGACCTCACAAAACAGTATTACCGTCCTTCTCTAAAGGTTAAATTTAAACTTTTATAACTCGGTCAATTTTTAAGATTATTAAAAAAAATTCGCTCTTCATCAGCTTGTACCTTGAAATTATGATTAATAAACAAAAAAAAATTAGTCAAACACCCAATTCATTCTTTTTACTTGTACCACAGTACAAATGACCGCTATTTTTTTACTGACAGCAGGTCTGATTGAGACAAATCTATCCCAGTAAATTACTTTGCTGATAATGGATAACATACTCCGACCTTTACGAAAAGTCATTTGTATTTTTAACTCACTATTATTAAAAAAATGTTAATTTAACGAACAAAAAGTAACAATAGTGATTTAAATAACAATGATAGGCGCCTTTACTGCTCCTACCACTATTATAGGGCGTGCTTTACGAAATTAATTTTATTAAGAAAATATTCCTAAAAAAATGATTACCGTAATATAACAGGTGTTAAGGCGAGCTCCAGCAGTAAGCCACTTTAGAGCTTAAAATAAAAACCCTTAAGTTTTTAACTTTTTATGAAATCTATTTGCAACCACCTTCAGAAACTGAGATCTTTTGTTAAACTATTAAAATAGTTATTTAATATAAACTAAATAGTACAACCTTGCCATTGGTCATCTTATTGAATATGTACAGATAAGATGGCCATTCAACTAAGGTTAAATTGTCAATAGCGTAGCCACTTAACTATGCTGAGCTCTCCTGGCACTATGCCCATATCAGTCGAAGAGCCTCTAGTTTCTCTGAAACATATGCCAATGAGGCTAGATATCGCCATATCACCGTGAAGTGGAATGACATTAATTTATATTTATTTTAAATAAAAATTCGCATAAAGCACTTGAACACATACGGCTATATCGCCTTAATAAAACATTGACAAGCTTGTCAAATTACACTGATGATATGGCCATATATTCAAATTTTGCGTCTTTTACTAACTTGCCATTCAATCTGAGTTTACATTACCCGTAGACGAATACATTTAACGAAAAAAAGACAGGAAAAATATTATAATTATCAAAACACTAAAACCCAATTACGATAAAAACTCAAGTCACTCTGGTGACCGTTCAAACTTTAGAATTAAAAAAAGTTATTTTGTTATTTCTATTAGAAAAAACAACATTTGCAGCAATTGACATGTAATAGTAGCCGTCATTTACTGGTACTAAGTAGAGGTATGCAACGGAAGAACACAGAAATATTTCAATTGGACATATTATCTGACTGGCCATATTACCTTGAATTATTCAAATGCGAATTTAAAAGTACCAGGCTTAAGAGTCGAATCGTGCCATTTTACCTATGACATTTCAGAGAGAAAAAGAACATTTCTCAATTAGCCTTTTTTTCTTTCTTTCCTTTTTTATATATTATGTTATTTTCATATAAAAAAATAATAATTACACTAGATTATTTTATTACTTTTTATCAAAAAGCATAATGAAACGCCAAAAATTATATTAAACATTAGAGATTAATAAATTATCGAAAGCAACTTAACCGTACTAATTTTCAACGAAAGTACTGCCTAAAAGGTGTCGGCTCAAATTGTCCGAATTTTCAATAAAAAAAATTATAAAGGGCTTTGTGGACGTATATACGTGTTCCAAATACCTGTTTCAGAAGGACCATGTACCTGTTCCAATTACTTGTTCCAGAAGGACCACTTACTAAGTACGTTTGCGCGTATTACCTTGTAAATACGATATTGGTGTATCCATTCACTAATTGAATGTTCATCAATAGATTTAGTTTCCACACAAAAAAATGACAAAATTATAATATGTAACATATAACTTAAACGTAATATTTAAGGAGACACTAAAAATATTTAATAAACTCCCTTATAATGCTAAATAACAGGCCAGTGACGTCATAAGCCAGTTGTGTTTTATATGGGGCGTTTTCGCGGGAATCGTAGTTCGTCAGTTTTTAAATCGTTATAACTTTTTAATGAAAAGTCCTAGTCAGCTCAAATTTTCCGAATTTTCGATAAAAAGATTATAAATACGGTGCGAGCTAGAGATAGGTCCTAGTAGATATTTTTTGATATTACGTACACCTAGTTCGACTTTGTGAACGTGTATACGTGTTCCAAATACCAGGAGGACCATGTATCTATTCCAAATACCTGTTCCAGAAGGATCACTTAGTATACATGTTTGCGTGTATTACGTTGTACATACGACATTGGTGTATCCACTTGTTGAACGTTCATCCGAATAGCGAATAATGATCATTCTTTCTTTACGTTTTCAAATTTGTATCTGTATTTTATACTTCCATATTGTTAATGCCTTAACGCAATTACTGCTCGACCCCAATTACTGCTCGAACGCAATTACTGCTCGATTCGTAACCTATTTTAATAATTCGTAATTATTCGTAAACTTGCTACTATATTTGATTTTGGAACAGTCAGATTGTGATTGAAAAAAAAAACGAGTGTGCTTTAAACCACACGACTGAAGTAAAACTTCTTTAGTTCCATCTATATGTGTGTATATATATATATATATATATATATATATATATATATATATATATATATATATGTTTATATATGTATAATATATACATGTATATACATATACATATACATATATTAATTTTCTACAAATATTTAAATTTATTATCGGTTTTCATTGATAAATTAATATTTTTGAATAGATTTTTTATTTTTATTCATTATTTTCATTATCGGATAAATCAGTAATAACTGTGGTTGATTGTAAGACTGAGACAATAGGCTTATAGTATGAGAAATAAGATACATATGTTTTCGAATGAAAATCAGAAAGAGAGAAAGAAAATATGCGCGCGCGCTGCTCTCTTTTGCTCCTACAGTATGATACAGACAATAGGCTTGCACTGTGTCTTAGATGTACGAAATATAACTGGCTATGAGAGAAAGAGAGAAAGAAATTGTGGGCTCGCACCTCTCTCTCTTGTCCCTACAGTAATATACGAAACGTAATTTTTTTGTCTTTCTGTCTTCACTAACTTATAGATATAAGTCCTCTCAACTTCCGTTCGCCTCGCCCGGTCACACTTTTCGTAACGCTCTCGTCACGCATTCACCAGCTTACTCCCCAAGTCAAGCGTACGTAAAGAACGTTTACTTCAAAAGACCATAAAGTATGTATAAACGTTTGTAAATGAGATTTTTTTTCAATTCTTTAATATGATTATCGATATAGATAAAATCACATAGGTACGTTTTTATTAAATTCCTAATTATAAACTATAACAATTATAAAACATTCGTCGGACGCTCAAAAAAGTATAATACTACTTAGCCTAATAGTAGGTATTAGGTCCATCCTTGTAGTATTAGTATAAGTATCGTACAGTATTAACTATCGTAAATATTTCAGACGAGTAACATACCCATTGTCTCGCATATGAATGAGTGGAGAGTAGATATGTGTAACTCATGAGTGAGAGACTTAAAAGATATAGCTCACATGTTACGATCATATCTATCACTCGCTCACATCAAATCAAAATGTATCAGTACATCACTAGCTCGGGAGTGATCGGCGTCTTTTTCGTTTCACTAAATCAATCATTTCACTCACTCGTCGCGTCGTGAAGATGGATATAAAAGTATATGTTTTGACGATTTATGAAAGAGATAGAAAACGATCGAACTGTTTAGTCAAATATGCAACTGGATCTATGTAGACGACGTAACTACTCGCGATCGAATGTGAACGCTGTGATAAAGTAAACTTTAGTTCGCTCAAAATATTTGCGTAAACACTTTTTTTTACTTAATTTCAAAATTCTAATTTAAAATTGTGTAAATACGCCAATCTATTCCATTTTATTTAATTATCATTAAAGTTATTTTACATATAATTTGATTCTGTCCTAAATTCTAAACCTGCAAAGTATTAAGCAAAGTGGATACTCTTGTAGAATTTATTTTTATTTTCAAACAACAGTGCGTAATGTTTAGTCATTACTTTTTATCACCACGTCGTATGACCATTGTTCAACGTGTGTGTAATAAATAATTTCGTTAATAACTCGGAGTACTGAGATACTGAGCTACTGAGCTATAAATATAAATGAGTGATATATATCTTCCCTATCAAATGATATATATCACTCTTTTCTTTTCACTGATACCTCTTTCTCACTCTTGCTCACCCAAACGTCCTATGATTAGCTCTCGTTCGGCCAGAGGAATGACCGCGCGGCTGTACTCAGTGTACTAAGTAGGAATTTTATCGTACTTGGTATCACCTAGTATGCAAAAATACTAGGTCCATATATCTATTCCGGTAAATACGCCTAAATTCTAGAGCAAATATAACTAACGAATTTGGAGGTATGACATGATTACTCCAATTTTTTTAAGACGTATTATTCATATTTTTTTAAATCATTGGAATGAAATATCGGATGCTGTGTGCGAAAGAAAATGTTCAGCCTAATTTCAAATACATGATATGGTACCCTAAAGATTTAATTCATTACTTCACTTCACCGTCTGTTTTCAGGTTAACTAAAGGTATAGACCTGCAAAATCTTATCGCAAATGATGAAGAAGTAGCTACGTTATAAACACAAGTATATAGCGTTCTTAGTTGCTTACTATTCTTAACGATTTAGTTATCAATACACATTATAAAACAATGTTCAACGCAGCATCTGTCTGCATGTACGCGATATTCTCAATAGCTACTGTACGGATTTTCTTACTGTTTTCTTTAATAGACAGAATGATTCACGGATAAGGCTTATAATTTATGAATATTTTATAAGAATTACCCAATCTGTGTCAATACACATTATAAAACAATGTTCAACGCAGCATATGTCTGCTTGTACGCGATTTTCTCAATAACTACTGTACGGTTTTTCTTACTGTTTTCTTTAATAGATAGAATGATTCACGGAGAAGGTTTATAGAGGTTTATAATTTATGAATATATTATAATAATTACCCAATCTGTGTCAATACACGTTGTAAAAAAATGTTCAACGCAGCATCTGTCTGCATGTACGCGATTTTCTCAATAACTACTGTACGGATTTTCTTACTGTTTTCTTTAATAGATAGAATGATTCACGGAGAAGGCTTATAGAGGTTTATAATTTATGAATATTTTATAATAATTACCCAACTGTGTCAATACACATTGTAAAACAATGTTCAACGAGGCATCTGTCTGCATGTACGCGACTTTCTCTACCTACTCTAACTAATATATAGAATGATTCAGGGAGAAGGCTTATAGATGACAATTTATGAATACTTTGTAAAAATTACCCGGTCTGTATATTACAGCATCTGTGTATAAATTACATAAAATATATAATAAACCATTTACTGTTTAAACAAAAATATAATTAACTCAATTTTCTAGAGTTTATTACGTGAAACTTTCTTAATCTTTGTCAAATTAAATTTTATGATCTTTCCCAACTTATACAGACCAAATTTCTCTCTCAAACCGTAGTTTCCTAATGAATAATTTAAAAGTTCCAACGGTGCTTTTAAATGAGCAAAATTCTACGCGCAGCTTTTCGCTCGATGGAAAAATATCTGCCTACTCCTGCAAATCCAGGTCAGGCCTCTAGTTTATTACTGTTCATTTTCTTTAATATTCTAATTTACAAGGCATCAGTCACATACAGGTATATGACTGACTACTTTGCTAAAATTGTTGTTTCTGACGCATAAAAACCTTGTCCAAGTTTTTTCTTTACCGTATAAATTGAAAAAGATTTTTGAATAAATAATAATTCAATTGAAAAAGATTTTTGAATAAATAATAATTCAATTGAAAAAGATTTTTGAATAAATAATAATTCAATTGAAAAAGATTTTTGAATAAATAATAATTCAATTGAAAAAGATTTTTGAATAAATAATAATTCAATTGAAAAAGATTTTTGAATAAATAATAATTCAATTGAAAAAGATTTTTGAATATATAATAATTCAATTGAAAAAGATTTTTGAATAAATAATAATTCAATTGAAAAAGATTTTTGAATAAACAATAATTCAATTGAAAAAGATTTTTGAATAAATAATAATTCAATTGAAAAAGATTTTTGAATAAATCATAATACATACATAAAGGAAAAAATTATTTCTCAATTTAAAACTTACTGAATATTTGTCATTTTAAAACTTACTAAATATTTCTCAGTTTAAAACTTACTAAACATTTCTCAATTTGAAACTTATTAAAAGTTTCTAAATTTCAAACTGACTAAAAAGTTCTCCTTTCAAAATTTGCTAAATATTTAGCAATTTAAAGCTTACTAAATGTGTCTCAATTTAAAATTTACTAAACATTTTCTAATTTAAAAACTGGCTAGTGATAATTACGTCAGGGGATACAATAAGGTATTTGACTGATGTCGATATTTTTTTGTAAAAATGTTTTCAAACTGCAGAAGTAGGTTTTTGAGTGATGTCGATATTTTTTTGTAAAAATGTTTTCAAACTGCAGAAGTAGGTTTAAAAAAAACCTTGTGATTATTTCTGTTAAAAGAGACGTTGCGACATTGGTGGGTAGATATAATTTTGTGAAAATATCCATTATTTGTTCTTGTGATTAAAAAAAATAATGCATATAACAAACAATTAATTGAAACTTCTAAATGGGAAAAAGTCAATTTTCTTGTTTATTAAATTGAAAAGGTTATTAGAATTTAGTTTCCACACAAAAAAATTACAAAATTATTTAGTTTCCACACAAAAAAATGACAATACTATATTTAAGGAGATGCTAAAAATATTTAATAAACTCCCTTATAATGTTAAATAACAGGCAAGTGACGTCATAAACCAGTTCTGTTTTGTATGGGGCCTTTTCGCGCGAATCGTAATTCATAAATTTTTAAGTCGTTATAACTTTGTAATAAAAAGTCCTAGGTACGATATATTTATTTTAACCGCTTTTAATATTATTACTTATTCTATTTTAGTAATAAAAAAATTAGTCAATTATCCTATTAAACGCGGCCATTTTTCTCAGCTAGATCACTTGTTTTTAAGTCGCAACGGCAACGGCCCAGTGAATCGTGCAGGAAATGACGTCACTACATAATTTGGTACGAACCGTAGTGGTAGAATATAGACAATAGACTCTGTACTATTTTCTAAGCTCATTTTCATGCCGACGAACCAATTAGAAACGGGAAAAACATCACGTGATCTCCGATTTTCGTAAATGTCACAGTAAACACTTGTTTATCATTAGAAAATATTTTGAGTACATAACAATTTAATGAAATCAAAAACAATTGTCAAATTAATAAACTATGATGTTTGCTGCTTCTCAGAGAGAGAGAGAGACACCGTTAATCCCTTCTGTTATCACCACGAGTCCAAGTTATGATACAGATTACAGAATACAAATGTAAGAAAAAAACAACTCCGAGAGAAAAACAAAATTTTTCCATCTTAGATACATTGTGTAACTAAAATGAAAAAATTTTGACTTCTCCCTGAGTAATTTTTTTCACCATTTGGCGTATAATATAAATATCACAAATTAGACTTTAATTTTGATTATTAATAAGTAGCAAAAGTATTTGTACAATCCTTTTTGATCATTGTTAGTACCAATACCTCGATAGCTTGGACTCGTTACGTGGCATTACTTGCGCCCACGCACTTCCTGATTCTCGCCTAATGAAAAGAGTTTAATAAGCGTTCATCTCTCCTAATTGCTCTAATGAAGATATGTATTCATACATAATTTCTATCAAACAGCATACAAAGCTTACCATTCACTGAAGACCAACTTTTCCACCTGTACCAATTAGTAATTGATGGTTTCCAAGAGTAACCGCATAACAAGACATTAAAAGTCTTTCTAGACCTCTAAGCTATTTTTGACTATATTTTGTGTCAAGAACTTACTATGAACACTGTACATGTAAGACATTTTTATGGAGGTTCAGTCTGAAGGTATATAGATTCAGCCTGAAGTCCACTTCTCTTTCTTTTGTATGTTAATGCCATGTTTTCTCAAGTCCAACTAAACATAATATTACTATCTGGAATTCTCACCTATATATCGAGGCTGATGATATTACTCTCTGGAATTCTCACCTAGATATCGAAGCTGATGATATTACTCTCTGGAATTCTCACCTAGATGTCGAAGCTGATGATATTACTCTCTGGAATTCTCAACTAGATATCGAAGCTGATATTATTCTCTGGAATTCTCAACTAGATATCGAAGCTGATGATATTACTCTCTGGAATTCTCACCTAGATATCGAAGCTGATGAAATTACTCTCTGAAATTCTCACCTAAATATTGAAGCTGATGATATTACTATCTGGAATTCTCACCTAGATATCGAAGCAGATGATATTACTCTCTGGAATTCTCACCTAGATATCGAAGCTGATGATATTACTATCTGCAATTCTCACCTAGATATCGAAGTTGATGACATCACTCTCTGGAATTCTCACCTAGATATCGAAGCTGATGATATTACTATCTGGAATTCTCAACTAGATATCGAAGCTGATGATATTACTATCTGGAATTCTCACCGAGATATCGAAGCAATTGAAACAAGTGACAAGTTGCTGAAACATTATCAATTAACCACTTGTTTTACTAGAGAACCGTGTTAACGTGATCAGATGACCATTTGTATGAATACCTATTACAAATCATAATTTCAAATCTTCTTACTTATTATTTGAAATAATTGTTTTATTGATATTTTCACACAATGCTATCTACCCACCAATGTCGCTACGTCATTTTTTTCCTATATATATATATATATATATATATATATATATATATATATATATATATATATATATATATATAACTTTTTATCATTATTTATGAATTACCTAATATTACTTTAATTTAAGAACATTTCACTATATTTTCATTATGGTTGTGTGGCAATTTTTCCTATTTGTGATATGTTGCAATCATATTTATTTATTTATTTTAAAAAACGTACCTAACTTATTTTTATGGGTTGGCACATACAAACATAGGCACGTATCCAACGCTTTGGGACAACCTATGCATAGGTTGCCCCAAAACGTTGAATATATGCAAGCACCAAACTTGCAATTTTTTTAAAGAATAACATAAAATGGTAAGACTAAACGTTATGTGGCCACTCTGGGTGTTGCCATAAGAAAAATTATATATTTTGTTTAGTGTAAATATTACAATTATGACATTTCAGTTTGTGTGTGAAATATATAATCGTCATAAATAAATAAATAAGCATATCTCATTGATTTTCAAAGCTATGCCTCTGACGGACCACAAAAACAGACACAGTGTAGCATAATAGCACAATATCTTAATAACACAATAACTACTCTCTAGCTCAGCAATTTACTTAGCTGAATTGTAAATAGCTAGAAAGTGGCACATATCAACAGAACAATTTAGTAAGTAGTTCAAAAGAATAAAACATCTTATCCGCTAGACTTCAGAAAATATAAAAATATCTAAAGAACAAAGCATACAACTGTCTACGCCCACAGATAGTATGTTGATTAAAGAAAACTCAATTTAGTAAATTGGTTTTCCGTAACTAACGATTTATAAAATAAAAATATTGAGAAACACTTTTGATCTCAAAGAGATATAAAATTAACGATCTGGTGAAAAATCTGCCAAACATTACATCAAAATAGGATAATGTGCATAATTACACAAATAATAAGACACAATCACAATTTCATACTAAAACAACCAACCAAACTTTTGTCACAAACTTGTTTCGACAATTTCGCATCAAGAATAGCAGACTTATCTAAATTATAACTAAAAAAAATAACATCTAGAATCTGAACTGTCAAACAACATAACCATAACAACAGCAATAACACGGCAGTCATCTTTCTTTACAGCATGTCTAACTGTCCAGTATATGCAAAAATATTCCATTTATTGTCCTTACCTCTGGAAATATTTTCTAACTAAAACAAAAGGTATCATCTATGGACCAATACAAATAGTTTGCAATTTTTCCAGTTCTAATACAATTAGTTCTTCGTTAGTTATGACATAAATTTAAATTTTTCAGAAACTCAAGGCGGAACAGATTCCTGAGCTGGGAAGCATGTTATGAAAGCCTTTAAAAGCGCACATACATATGCACATATATGCGCTTTCAAAGGTGTTATGGAAGTATCTATAAGTATACACATACACACTAATTCCAATGTGATTTGTGCCTGTCCACTAACATTTCCTTTGAAAACATCCTTCTTCACTTCCCGTCAGTCCTCTTCTGGATGCTAATGCAAGACTCATCATTTTGGTGAAAGTACAAATTGTAATATTGATATTTAGTCAATCGTCATATTCGCATTCACTTAAACAATTCATGATACAATAAAACAAGCATAAACACAAGATATATATTATAATATTCTAAATTTTCATACAGAAACTCAGTATGGAAAATCGGAAATCAGGTCAGGTATGGAAAATCACCACATCACACAAAAAATAGAATTAGACGCAACAAACATGTCTATTATATAATTATATTGATCAATCACTGCTAAACAAACCTCTACAAAAATGGATTTATATAACGCAAACACAAACCAAAAAGATTAGATAAACCCAAACACAAATATTAAATACCAAACAACGTAACCATTCCAGATACGATAAATACAAGTATAAACAAAAAATACTAAATGCTTATACTTTAGCAACCATGGAAAAATACTTTTCTAAAATAACAAATATAAAAACACCTATAAAATGGAGTTAGACGCAAGAAAAATATTGTATAAGATAATTATATTGCTCAATCACTGGTAAACAAACCTTTACAAAAACGGATTAATATAACGCAATCACAAACCAAAGAGATTAGATAAACCCAAAGACAAACATTAAATACCAGACAACATAAAAACTCGAGGCAGATGAAGGATAACTCGCAACTCTCTACAGAGGTCAACGTACGATACAAGTCAACATTATACGTATCAATGAGCTAAAGCTGTGACACAAATCCATCACCATCTGTCACCAAATATCTAGACAACTGTTACTATTGACGCACACAATCTGACGGCAATGTCAAATAAATATATCTATAAAAAATTAGATAAAGTACCAAATGATGCGGCAAATAAGGACAATAAAATTCTTTGGATAATCATTTTTTTTTCTTCTTTTTAAGAAGTTATTGCAATCTGTCTAAATAAAGACATTACATATTTATAATTTATAATTCTCAGTCTGAGACGAGTGTCTTAGGCACTTCTAAGAAAAAGAAACAATGTATTACGTCTTTCGTAGAAACAAAATTGAGATTGGTACTTAATATTCAAATAATTCAAATATTCAATCTCTTGTGTAATGAAATAAAAAAACAAAATAGAATCTTCTTTTCTCGGTAATTTAAATAAAAATTACTTTCTTTTTGTTTATTTTTTAGAACCTTTTTGTGAGTTTTTTCTAAACATTTTAATTGTTAAAATTAAACTTTTAAACATTTCGAAAATAGCATTATATGTGAATGTTGTGTATTCAAATTTTGTGATTAATAATTTTTGTTATTTCAAAATACTTATACAAATAGTGTGATAAATTGAATTGGATTAGTGTATATGACTAGTGTATATAGAAGAGAATAGTGTATATAGAATAGTAATGTGTGAGTGTTGTTATTCAAATTTTGTTACGCATAATACACGGACGGATGACAATGCAAAATAAAATTTCTTTCTATATTTTTCTTGGTAATACTACTTCCCAATAACACTCCATAATTACAGACTTATCTGTTTGGTCATTTTTCCATTAAACGTGAACTAATGAAATGACAGAGACATAGTTCACAGATTTCCTGAATAATATTCAAAATTAATTCATTTTCTACCACTCCACCTATTCTTTCCTACCAATCTGGCTTCAGATCTATAACCGTAATGGGTTTGATAATTTTAATTTCATTCACAATGTAAGTAAGAAACGCTCATCTTTCATCTTATAACTTGTTTTTCGTTGGGCTAATGTTATATGCATGTTTTTTTACGAGTAGCGAGTCAACGTCACCTAACTTCAGATATAATAATTTTATTTCTCAACAACCGAGTTCAGGTCAGCCAAACCACCTTGCACGGCAGCCTCGCGGGGCAAATTCTCATTCGGTGTGAACGTACCTTGTCTAAAGCAAGCGCATAGGCGTTTTGGCTGAAAGTTGTCACGGCCGAGCCGTGTGGTGTTAGTTTTGTCCATGCTCAAAGGTACCTCAGTACATTTGCACTCTGGACGGATGTGTGTAGTTTGCATGCCTCGGCCGAGCGAGATAGACAAAAATCAGTGTCGTAAATTAATATCATATTTAGTTTACATACTAACTCTTTAAAAATTCAATAGTTGCTTCGCAAATATCGAGAACAATCTTTGATATGGATTTGTTTTGATAACCAAAAAAGATACTGCAAACTAGTGTATATGTCTCCTATAGCTAAAACCCTAAAAGTGTTTAGCAACCTTTCCTTCCTTCTACGGCTTCACTGTTATTGTGTCATTCTTTCGTATTTTGTTGTTCAGTATTGAACATAGTATCTCTAATTAATCTACATCCATCCATAATTGTTTTCAACTCTATCTTCAACTATTTCCAATTAAATGAAAGTACGTGATGTAGTATTATTTCTACTTTCTTTAAGTTCTTTACAACCTAGGTTTCGTTGTATTACAACATCCTCAGGTGGGCTATTAGCAAAGATACAACGAAACCTAGGTCGTGGTAAAGAATTTAAAGAAAGTAGATATAATGCTACATCACGTAGTTTCATTTAATTGTGAATAATGAATTTCTACTAAATTAACACCAAATATATCCAATATTCAACTATTTCTTCGTATAGCTGATTCCAATACCAAACCTCTTTTTCCAAATTTTTCTAAACCGGTACCGCTGCTCATGTGATACCATTTTGAATGAACTCACAACTGACCCGCTTGCCTGAGACAATGCAAAAAATATGGTTCGGCTTTGCCGCACATAGTAGTCTCGTGGTTATTAAATTTAAATCAAGGCTACCTAACGCTGCATACGACCAACGTACACATCCCGAGGTTACCGCATATAGCAACTCGGCCAATCTGAACTCGGGGCTATTAAGAAATTACGATCTTTCTGCTTGGTATTACACCAAGAGACATAAAAAATCAAATAACCTTATAACCAATTTATACAGAAACACATCAACTTATATTACAGCATTATAAACCGCATTCTGATCTGGCAATCCATTGTGTTTAAATTAAAAACTACTAAGTTCTTTTATTTCTACATAATTGCAATTCTAAGTACCCAATACACATAGTTTACTGCGTACCTAAAATTGTAATTCTAGGTACCCAATACACTAAACACTGAAAAACAAATTTCTGAACAAGTAAAAAACAATAATTATTTGAATATACAATAAGCGTTGGTTTTGTATGCTTCCAAAAATTGCTTTTTGTATGCTTCCATAAATTGGTTTTTGTATGTTTCCAAAAATTGGTTTCTTTATGCTTCCATTAACCGTATTTTTTCACGAGATAAAAAAAAGTCATATATCAGGAAAATATAATCATATGGACCTCATGCTTCACTTCCCACATTATTATCACATCCAAATAATATTCAAAATTCAACTCACCCGTATACGACGCCGAACTGTATGAATCCGCCGAGCTAGCTGAAAGAGACCGACTCCGATACCGAGCGGCCTTCTTCAGCGCCCCAGCCTTCCCTCTTTGCCCACAAAATCCTGCTGGCATTTCGGCAGCCGCTGGTGGCCGATCCTGACGAGGGTCAGTGACTGGACTCTCCGTATGGACAGTGGCGGCACTTTCCTTGCGATGTAGGGCTGAAGTGAGTGGCTCGGCAGGGTTGTTTGTGGTTGAGGAGTCACTCATTGTGGTCGCTGAGGAATGGAAGTAATATAAGTAAACGTAAAGGGCAAACCAGTTAGTATGCACTGCTGTATCTAAAGAAGCTATGCATCTAATAAAAATAATATTTTGCATATCTACAAGGGTTTGTTATTTAGTTTACAGAATTGGTAATTAGATCATTAATGAGGGTTCTTTAATGAGTTGTAATGAGTACAGTGACTTAGTGTTAGTTTAAATAGCAAATTTTATCTTAAACAGACAGAAAATCAGAAGAAAATGAGAAATATGGTGAAAATTGAGCACCATTCTGTTATAAATTCCATACCAAGCAAGGAAAGCCGGTTCAAACCATACTAGAAAATATGGCATCCGTTTATGGGGACTCATGCCCAGGTAAAACCATGACATATACATAAATGGCACAGTATCTTTAAACGACGCAGAGACTCACCTGAAGACGACCCACGGGCCAAACGAATCAACGTGATTACTCCGGAAATCATTCAAAAAGTGGAAAAAGTAATATTGGCAGATGCTAAACTCTAAAGAAGCCGAACAGCTCGCAGAAATGGTTGGAGTGTTGGATACAACCATTTTTAAAATTCTTCACGATCATCCTGAGATGAGTAAGTACAGTGCAAAGCGGGTGCCAAGAATACTTATTCCGCTTCAAAAACAACACCGCGTAGAGTGTTCTCGCACATTTTTCCACCTTTGTAGTGAAGACAATGATAAATTACTGAGTCGAATTGTTACTGGGGACAAAACTTGGCTTCATCATTATGAATCTTAGTCCAAAGAATAGATATACGACCCAAAATAGATAATGTGGCACAAAATAGATATACGACCCAAGACGTTTAAGGTGTCACAGTTGGCTGGAATAATCATAGCGACTGTCTTTTCGGACTGTTGAAAACGATCCTGTTGATAGATCAGAAAGATAAAGGCATCTTCATAATAGGAGAATACTATGCTTCAATCCTAGCTTAAAAATAAGGGGATAATTAACCGAAGATGTCCTTTCTGTTCACAAGAATCATGTTGCGTTGGCTGCCTTGGATAAGTTGGACTTCGATTTTTTTGGATTACCCATCCTACAATCCTGACTTGGCTCTCAGCAATTATTATCTATTCTCAAAAGCTAAAAGAACCTAGTTTGTTGAAAGAAATTTTCAAGCGATAAAGAAGTGAAGGACGCAGTTTCAGCTTTATTTTTCGGAAAAAGTTAACCATTTTATTATGAAGGTAAACATAAGCCGATTGAAAGATCGGAAAATGTATTAGGGTAGCAGGTGAATACATTGAAAAATAAAAATAAATTTCTATTTTTATTCTCCCTTCTTAACCCCTATTTTATATGCAAACTTCAAAACGCCCCCTCACATCTAACATTTAGAGAGACAGAAGGCAAAACAAAGTAGTCTCAAAAGTTATCAAGTAGAGGAAGTTATACCTAAAGTTAGCATTTTGAGATAGATCAGGTTACCTTATGGTAAACTGCTAAATGGGGAACAAAAAAAAATAAAAATCGGCCAGCTGTTAGTCTAGCTCACACACCGAGGGTTATGTGTTACGTTTGATGTAATATGGGTTTATTTATGATAAGACATCACTAATATGAACTTCCTAGTGCAATCAATATTTAATAATACTTTTTAATTAAGTAACCGGGACATACATATCAGTTTGATGTGATATTGCTTTATTTATCATAAGTCATCACTAATATAAACTTCCTAGTGCATTGAATATTTAATAACACCTTTTTAATTAAGTAATTGGTACATACATATCAGTTTGATGTGATATTACTTTATTTATCATAAATCATCACTAATATGAACTTCCTAGTACAATAAATATTAAATAATACCTTTATAATTAAGTAATTGGGACATACGTATCCGTTTGATATTATATTACTTTATTTATCATAAGTCATCACTAATATAACTTCCTAGTACAACAAATATTAAATAATACCTTTATAATTAAGTAATTGGGACATACGTATCCGTTTGATATTATATTACTTTATTTATCATAAATCATCACTAATATGAACTTCCTAGTACAATAAATATTAAATAATACCTTTATAATTAAGTAATTGGGACATACGTATCCGTTTGATATTATATTACTTTATTTATCATAAGTCATCACTAATATGAACTTCCTAGTGCAATAAATATTTAATAATACTTTTTAATTAAGTAACCGGGACATACATATCAGTTTGATGTGATATTGCTTTATTTATCATAAGTCATCACTAATATAAACTTCCTAGTGCATTGAATATTTAATAACACCTTTTTAATTAAGTAATTGGTACATACATATCAGTTTGATGTGATATTACTTTATTTATCATAAATCATCACTAATATGAACTTCCTAGTACAATAAATATTAAATAATACCTTTATAATTAAGTAATTGGGACATACGTATCTGTTTGATATTATATTACTTTATTTATCATAAGTCATCACTAATATAAACTTCCTAGTGCATTGAATATTGAATAACACCTTTTTAATTAAGTAACTGGGAGATGCATATCAGTTTGATGTGATATTACTTTATTTATCATAAGTCATCACCAATATGAACTTTCTAGTGCAATAAATATTTAATAATACCTTTTTAATTAAGTAACTGGGACATACATATCAGTTTCGTGTGATATACTTTATTTATCATAAGTTATTATCAATATGAACTTTCTAGTGCAATAAATATTTAATAATACTTTTTAATTAAGTAACTGGGACATACATATCAGTTTGATGTGATATTACTTTATTTACCATAAGTCACCACCAATACGAACTTCCTAGTGCAATAAATATTTAATATTTTTTAATTAAGTATGTGGAACCTACTTATCAATATAGAGATCTTAAAAACTAAGACATAGAATCATTAATATAGTTTTCCTAGATTTCCTAGATTTCCTACCTTGTCCTAGATTGCTAAATACCCTGTTCTGTTCAGTACTTTTGGAAATAAAGGAGGAAAACTTTATTTTGCATATTTTTCAGTAGAGCTCGGAAGATATACTACTTAAAATTATGAAAGAAAATATTTCAAATCCTTCCAAATGATCTAGAAAATTTTCTTTAGGATAATTAACCACTGCCTAAAATTTCCGTATAAATATATTTATGTGTTACATATTGAGACATACAAAACATGTGACACGTCAAAGAATTTTTGAGAAAAACGGCTTTGACAGGCAGACAGATGGATATGTGAGTTATCTTATAAGCATTACTTTTTCGTTCTGAGGTGCGGAATCAATTGATGATATGATAAACAAAAAATATCAGGCAAGTTCAGTTATTCGGAATTTGACTGAATATTGCAAGCTGGTGAACAAAGATTGAAAGATTATTGCATACCTAATAACACATTGACTGCCAACTACGAGTTATCTTGTAGTTGGTGTTCTTGCCTAGAACACCAACCAAGAGATAACTCGCAGTATATCTATGTAAATATGATGGCCTCAGGGAAAAGTACAAAAAAATATCAAGATTGGATTACCTGAACAGAAAATTAAAAAGTATTGTGACAGTCAACTGTGGCAATATTAAATATAATTATTCTAACTATGTATTATACTTAAAGAAGTAGACCAAGAAATAGGCATTGAAAGAATACGACATACTAGCGGTTGCTCATGATTTCGGTCACATATTCTTGTTTCTTCAATTAGTTAATACTTCCCAACAAATTATAATTCATATTTTAATCGAATTTTGTAGCAAAACGTACCAACTTTCTAAACTAGAAACTTACTAATAGCAACATATAAAGAAACACAAAATTACTTGAAATCACTAAGATAAATATGTCTCTGAAGTGCTAGAAGAGCCAACATGTGGCGCCATAATGAGCCATAATGAGCAACGTCCCGCCTATACTGAATTGCAAGCGATCGTTTGTCTCTGTCTTTTGCGTATGCTGGGTCATTATTTATCTTTGTTGTCCCTTAGTCTTGGTGACATTATTAATAAAACTGATAAAAAAAATAGCCTGTTACTGAATTTTTTTTTTAATCTATTGGTTTAAGAAATTACCTCTAGCAAACTCGTATAGCCATATGAATTATAGTGCTGACAAGAATAATAAAACATGGTCCTTAAATTTCAGGAGTTGCTGAGCAGCCAAAAGAGCAGGCTCATCATGAGACTCTGTTCTGATTGAGGACGCACAGAATGCATGTTACGGTTATAATTGAGGAGACTTAATAAAAAAATGAGTATAGTTTATATAACCTTAAAGAAAATTTATAAAAATATTATTGATTTATCAAAAAACTCCATGTTCAACCTAAAGGCCGCCCCAAAGTACTGGACATGTGCGAGCGCACAAAAATAATTTACAGTAAACATAAACAATAATGAATAAAAAAGAAAAAACATACAGTAATTTAAATTAAACATAAATCTAACTAATTATCAATCACGAACTCCATAATCGCATTCCTAAGGCGGTCAATGGAGCAGAAAAAATTTCAAGATCAGGCGCCTCTCGCATACCCTGCTGAACGACCACCTATGCGTGAGGAGCGCTGCAGGATGTTTGTGCGCACTCTACGTAGATGAAATAGACTTTGACTCCGTCTTCTCACATATACAATCAGGTGCACAAAGCATTACCCAATCAAAAACGGGGGGTACGACGTAATTACTTAATAATTTAAAAAATGCATGTTAAAAGCTGGACCCATTACAGCTGCAAGCTTTCTGACAGATTTCGATAATAGATTGTAAAATGTTAAGGCCATATATTTGCGAGTGTTAGTTTAGTTGAAGATGCTAAATAATGTTAATACTCTTTTAATAGGCTAGCGGCAAATACTGAGGTGCTCGTAACTGGCTCATATTTTGCAACTTGTCATTTCATTTTTACAAGGTTACGAACTGGTTCTTTAACTTGTTTACACTTTAAACACTTATGACATAACTTACACAACATCACTTTCTAAATATATACAACCTACATTATAGTGTTCACACCGATTTGGAGTAACAGTTATTTATGCTAACCTCAGCAGATCGGCTTCGAAAGGTGAGTTTGCAACTTATAACAATGCAAAAAAATTGCTAAGTCAAAATTGAGCCAAATAATATTTTCAAAAATATAACTTGTCAAAACAGTCCAGACCTTAATAACGGGGATTATAAATTGTACATTTGGATATGCGAATTTTACCATAGAAATATTCCTGATATCTCTAATTTCAATTTTAAAACTGTTTTTAGAGTCAAAAGTTTTTAAAAATGTTAACCAATTTCATTTAAAAGTATATTAATAATGACAATAAAAAAACCAAATCCAATTGTTGCATTTTTAAATTTTTATAAACATTAAAATAAATGAGGTACTTTTTAACAAATTTGTAATTTTTCATAAACACATCATTTTTTTTAGTGTATTGTATTTGAAATACAAATAGTATTTGAATTACATATACCAAAAATATTTCTATGGAAAGTTTTATTCATTTATTAATTGTATGGTTCATAACATACTGTCAGCCGCTTCAATGGATCGTATCGCAAAAACCATATCCTATACTCATCTTAAGATTTTTATGGAGTTAATGTGTCATAAAGTAACATTTACGCCACAAACCATTTAAACATTTTGGGGTCCTCTAATCGGCTGAGAATGTCGAAGAGCTGAATGAGAAGGCTGTGTTTGAGATCACTATTTTTAGAGGTGTTGATTAATAGGCATAGCGAGAAATTCTTTGGTTTTGTTGCAAAAACCTACAAAAAATAATAATTTTTTTTTCATTAAATCCAAAATCCTTGTCATTTTTAACATTGTCTCAATAATATCACATGAGGTCACTAAATGCTGCCCTCTGAAAAAAGTTAACAACACAAAAATGCACACAACAGGCATGAGGCTACTGAAATGGGCAGAACGTATCACTCTCCTTATCACTAGGGAACCGTTATATCTTTGGCACTTTTAAGATTCACCCAAACGAAGACCAACTCTGATAGATGTTATGCCCGAGGTGGTACGGCCACATTATGAACCCACATGACCCGAATGGTTCTAAATATAAACACCGGCCCGAAGAAACAACCCTTAACTTGGATGTCTGTTATCAACAAAAACCTGAAGAATATTCACCCAAACAAAGACAAAATCTCAGAGATACGCTAGAGGTGGTACGGCCACATTATGAACCCACTTTTAAGATTCGCCCAAACGAAGACAAACTCTCAGAGATAAGCCCGAGGTGGTATGGCCACATTATGAACCGACATGACCCAAATGGTTCTAAATATAAACAACGGCCCGAAGAAACTACCCTTAACTTAACAAAAGAATATCCAATTAGACGCCTTGCACGTGGGGAAAATGCGGAGGAGAGATGACCACAACTTAAATAGGGAAAGGCTATACAAAAAGAAAGAGATTATATTATATAAAGTCACTCTTTTTGCAGGTATTGGTAAATTGGTGAACCGAGAATTTTCTTCAGCTTCTTCTCCAAAATGTAAGAGCAAAATTATACTTTAAAAAACTATGTTTTGTAGCAATACGAACTAAAAAATAAAAAATAATCTTTAAATATAATGATTTTGGTCAAAAGCTAAAGGATGTCTCACAACTCAGTACAAATTAACATTTTTTTAATAGTCTTAAAATAAGAACAAAGGAATTGGCAAAAAAATTAGCTTTATTGTAAAAAATAGCATGGGGTGCTCTCGACTTACATTTTCATAATAAACACCCAACGCTTTTTTTACATTAAAAATTTGTATTTCAAGATTATTTTTTATTTTTTAGTTCATATTGGTACAAAAGCAAATTTTCTTAGGTTTTTTTAAAACTTCATTGAAAGATTCTATTACATTCATACACACAAGTGAAGCTAATATAAAGCGTGTTAATAATCAGTCATTTTCTTGATTTTAGCCTTTATTATAGACATAGTTTATTTTTTGATATTTTTTTATATTATCGATATTTTCAATCGCAATTTTTTTTTAAAAAGTTCATTATCATAAACAGAAAAAAAAGAAAGTTCATTATCTTCTATGAAATAATACTCATATTATTTAACATTTAAATCCCATTAAGGAGTTTATTTATAAATGTGTTGCGCCGTATCGCTTTGATGACGTTTGCATGCAACGTACAATATTCAACCCATTTAACACTTTTCTTAAACCCCTTGAACACACGCGTTGTTTTTAAGCAAAGATTTTGCTCGTTCCGTTCAAACGTATTTAATCCGGTTAAAATAAGATGAACACATAGACAAATTATATATTGCATAACAAATCAAACGATGACGCAATTTTCTACTGTAAAAAGGTATTTTTACCTCTATGATTTTTACTCCACATGACATACGGACAGATCTGAAATAACTTAACGATAACGTATATTTTTATATTTAATTATTATATCTACTTTTTAATGGTAATATCAAAAATTGCATTTTATAAAGACTTTTCCTTTAAAGGCCTTTTCTTACGGAAATGAGGAATTTTTTTCCTCTTGTTCACTATTTGTTAACCTCATAACTACATATGTTAGGTACAGATGCTTAGATTATATTGCAATTACATTTGTTGTCTATTTACATAAAATTTTATTACAATAAAATCACTACTTTCAAAGTTATACATTATTTTATCGATATGGCGTGAACGTTGATGAAACGTAAAAGTGGCCTGTACACTCAAAGAGTTAATGTTGAAATAGTGTATTTTAATTTTAAGATTATAAGATGATTTTTTTGCAGCCAAAATACCTTTACACATTGACTGCCATAGTACTTTCCAAAATTCCAATTTAAAAAGCCAATTAAATTTAACAATTTATATTATTAAAACCTCTAATTGTAGTACACAGCGACCATCAAAAACCATTTAGAATGTGTTTTTTTTTAAATAATATCAAACCAAACAGTGGCGGGGCAAGGTCTAAATTTGATGTGGGCGAGGTACATTTCGCGAGACCCTCTGGTGGCGCAAGAAGGCAGATTTTAAAAAATATAAAGCATTTGAAACTTACATTTTTAGTTATGAAAATGCAAGCTCCATTCTTTGAATCTTTTGAAAAAAAGAACTAAAAGATTAAAAATGATTTTTCATGAAAAGACGATTGTTCCGTTTGATTTTTTAAGCTTTCGATACATTCCACAATATCGACATTATTCGATACATTCCACAATATCAATATTGTTCGATACGTTCCACAATATCATCAAATTGCAACAATACGGCCTTCATTGCCTCGATTCTGCTTTCCCACCTTGTGTCTGATAAAGGCTTCATAGTAACTTTAATTTGCCTTTGATTAATTCCCACGATTTGCTGAAGCCAAAACTGGACAATTTTGCTGCTGCAGCAAATTCCAGCTACGACAACCGCAATGTGTAAAACATTCCCTGGGATTAATATTTAATATTCAAGTTTTAACAGTTGACGTTGAGTTGAGTTGAGTTGAGTTTGACAGTTTTGAATATTTAAGTCATTTTTTTTAGTTCTCCCAGTATTGCATTAATTAAATATTTTCCAGTCGTATCGGTGATAGCAAGAAATCCAATAAAATTTTCTTCTATTATGCAGTGTTGCAAAATCTTAAGATAACGGACATTTGTTCAACGCTACTGCAGTCTCTAGTGCAGTCGAGCAAAAAAGAATAATATTTTGCCTCTTTTACCCTACGAATCACATCATCGGTAACTGTTTTTGACCTCAATGCTTAGATAATGATGTGCAAGTTGGTCGTCAGTAATGTGTTTCATGTGTTCCTGTAACATAGAATCAAATTTGGATACCAATTTAGATAAGTCTATGAAGTTACCAGAATTCATAATATCGTTGTCTGTCTTGAGATATTCTCTGTGACCTCTAAATGCCACATTATAAGAAGCTAAGAAATTAATTGTATCAATTAATCTCTCAAACAAATTGTGTCAATGTTTCCGAGATCCACAAATTAGTCTTTCGTTTTCTTGGTCTATTGTTTTCCGTACTTTATCCCTTCTCTAATGTTATCCATTGTAACATAAAAGCCATATGTTCTTTGGTATTCTCATGTCTATGTAAAATGTTTTATATTAATGATAAAATGATATTTTTTTAACAATCACTTTACGCTCGTATCACCATTTGTATGTGGATATTTTTCTAAGCATACTGGAGACATTTATCTTTCTAGATGTCTTATTAGCATCACCGAAGCTAATAAGACAGATACATCAGGCGTAAGACAAAAGTTTTGTGCCCTGAACAAAATTCATTTGTATATTTAATTGATTGCTCGTATGTATAATGACTTGTACATTTATTAAGTTTAACTCACGTCTTTGAGTGTCATGTTTTTTTCAATCATTAATACGATTATTTGATTGACAATTTTATTTTATAATTCAGTTGTGCTTTAGCAAGAAGCTTTGTCTCTTAAAGATGCATCTCCATCAGCACGACCATCGACCAACGAAAATATGTCTACAGTGATTTTAATCCAAAGTAACAACTGTAGCATAACTCGTCAGAGAACTTACATTCTGAATATTCTTCTTAGATTTAGAATTTAGGACTGTCAACCAAGATTCAAATTATACATAAAATAACTCTAGTGATAACTGAATAAATTGGAATAGATTGGCGTATTTAAAAAAATTAAATTAGAATTTTAAAATGAAACTAAAAAGTGTTTGTTTACATAAATATTTTGAGCAGTCCAAAGTATATTTTATCACAGAGTTCACATTCGATCGTGAGTATCTAAGTTCATCTATCCAGTTGCATATTTGACTAAACAGTTCGAGCGTTTCCTTTCTCTTTCATGTAACTTCAAAACATATACTTTTATATCTATCTTCATGATGCGACGAGTGAGTGAAATGATTGATATGATGAAACTAAAAAGATGCCAATCGTTCCCAAGCTAGTAATATATTGATACATTTTTATTTCATGTGAACGAGTGATAGATATGATCGTAATGCTATCTTTTATATGTCTCCCTCATGAGTTACATATCTCTATTTTACTCCCCTAATAACTCGTTTATCCCCCTCCACATACACTATATTTTCCATAATTTTCCAGAGTTTTATTGGTCCAAAAGCACAGTAGATTTCATTTCCATTTTCTATTTAAAATTTGTGGCTCAAAGTTCTTTTTGTTGAAAATTTCAGAAAGGAAAAAAAAATTTATGCATTCCTTCTACTCTGGAACGGATCAGCATTTATTTACATTCTTTAACACATTCAATATCTGATAAATATCTAAGACCAATCCACATTCAATGTCTGGTAAATATCTAAGACCAATCCGCATTTAAAGTTATGGCCTATAGGTTATTTTAAATACCCATTCATTGAGGCAACACCAGCAACAAAAGTACTTTATTCAAGGTTTCCTCGGCACATCCAACAAATGAAACGTCTATAAAATTCTATCTAATATAAACTAACACTATGTGGCCTATCGCACAGTGTGAGGCCAGGTATATAGGTCAGGTTAACTAAAAATATTTTTATGACAACATAAAGATAGTCATATGCTGTTTGCCTTTCAAAGTTAGAAATGTGTAACCTCTTCGATTTCAAATGAATAAAATTAATAAAACGTAAAATTATAGCTAACAAAATTATACCTAGTTAAAGAATAGATAGCTAACAAAATTATACCTAGTTAAACAATAGATAGCTAATAAAATTATACCTAGTTAAACAGTAGATAGCTAATAAAATTATACCTAGTTAAACAGTAGATAGCTAATAAAATTATACCTAGTTAAACAGTAGATAGCTAATAAAATTATACCTACTTAAACAATAGATGCTTTCTATACTTTTCCAGTGAATCTATACAAATCAATTACAATTTTATTGCTTTCAAGTCTCTATGTCTCGAATCAAAGTGTAGACACATATCTCAAAACATTGCAACACCAATTTGTGCCCAATTTTGGAGATTTGGTATTATTTTTTCAGTTCTGTTAAGAAATAGTTGTCAGTCATATATTGCATTCGCTTTAAAAATTTGCTATAGTTGATTGGAGGAGAATGCCCTTGTAGCAACAAGTCCGCCCTATGTACATTTATGTTGCAATAGGAGCAAAATAAATCTTTTTTCATATTATTTTCCTTATTTAGCAAAATACATGAACATAGTCTAAAACCCTCTACACTACTCACAAATTTACCTCGACGAAGTGCTCATCAAAGCGAATCGAAGTACCTCTCTACACTATTCCCTTCACCTAACTTCGATCAACTTCGCAAATAGTGCAGTGGAAGTTTTAGACAGGCTGTAACAGACGGATGTATGGACGGACATACAGATGTGACAAAATTATAATTTCTCTCTATTGTTCTTATTCCACTAAGGAAGAGATGTAACGCCTCGACTCCACAAACCGAGTTGAGGTTAAACTGAGTTAAACTGATTTATGTCTATGATGAAACGAGTTGGCGCCTGCCTCGTTCTATTGTTTGCTGCACTCGGTTCATATATCACTCGCTCGAATTAAACCGGATATACTCAATTACCATGTATAATTTAATAGCTCGTTCGGACATATTTTATTGTTTTAGTTTTACGAGCACATTCGTTACTCGTAGATTTTAATAAATTATTTTCGTTAGTTTGTTCAAGTTTTTTTTTTGTTAGAAAAGTTTTATTTCAAGTCTGTTAATTCTTTAATTTACATATTTTAAATTACAATGTCGCGCCGAAAAAGAAGTCTATTATATATATATATATATATATATATATATATATATATATATATATATATATATATATATATACATATATATATATATAGAGAAATTTTTGAAAAATCAAAGGACAGAAAAAATGTGTGCAGAAAATGTTCTTTGTATTATAAAGATCCCTGGAATATGTGCATGATGATGACACCCATTAGAAAGAAGCATCTAGATTATTTGGTTACTTATTTATATTAGTCACGTGGTCCAGGTCAATTTTCCAGCTTAACGGAGATTAATCCTTATATATTCTATACTGTTTTAATTATTTAACCACCTCTATTTGTCAGCCACCCAAAATAATTAAATTTAATTTATTTTTTAAATATTCAACTTAACTTATTTAACCTGCCCTAAAGTACGTCTGCAACTTTGTACAATCTATGTACTTAAATTTAGTGTATTTTTTAAATATTTAACTCAACTTACTTATCCTGCCCTAAAGTACATCTGCAACTTTGTACAATCTATGTACTTAAATTTATTGTATTTTTTATATATTTAACTCAACTTATTTATCTTGCTCTAAAGTACGTCTGCAACTTTATACAATCTATGGACTTAAATTTAGTGTATTTTTAAAATATTTAACTCAACTTATTTATCCTGCCCTAAAGTACATTTGCAACTTTGTACAATCTATGTACTTAAATTTAGTGTATTTTTTAAATATTTAACTCAACTTATTTATCTTGCCCTAAAGTACGTCTGCAACTTTGTACAATCTATGTACTTAAATTTAGTGTATTTTTGAAATATTCAACTCAACTTATTTATCCTGCCCTAAAGTACGTCTGCAACTTTGTACAATCTATGTACTTAAATTTAGTGTATTTTTTAAATATTTAACTCAACTTACTTATCCTGCCCTAAAGTACATCTGCAACTTTGTACAATCTATGTACTTAAATTTAGTGTATTTTTTAAATATTTGACTTAAATGAGTTCATAAATAATCGAAATACGACATCGATGTACGACGCTATCAGATGATAGTTATTTGTTAAGTCGACTTGATCAACTCGGTTTACATGAATTTTCAAATCCCTAACTACGGACTAACTCGGCTTGATAAATTTTCGTCTCCACAATCTATAAGGATTAATATATATATAGGATTAATATATAATTATAATCTCTAAGGATTATTATATCCATGATCGCCTCGAGTGTTCATCAAAAGTATCATTATTATCCCATTATCACCTCTAATCTCCATAAATTCAGCTCTATAAACTTTTTAAACCTGTGCTAATGCACGAGGCTAAAACGCAAACTACGGTGCAAAATGATTAGGATTACTTGTTAAGTATAAGTGGAAACGCATTATAATGCATAACAATATTGTTATTATTTTTCACTAGTTTGTATATCACATAGTATAAATTTTCCACTCATAAGGAAAACAATTTTCTTCATTACTATACAATAATTCTTAACATTTCTTATTTAAGCACACTTAATCTTTCTTGTATAGAATATATGTAATATTGGCGACGAATTAAAGCTCCATAATTGTTGCCGCTAAAATAAAACTGGTAAAAGAAGGTCTAAAAAATGCCTCAATGTGGAATATCAACATCATTATCTTTTGACCTAAAAGAATTTTAAAAAAACTTTTGCACTATACTCAAGAAGCTTGTTTTAATGATATTTTCATTCAGGAGATTTAAGTGAAAGAATTAAAGGTTAAAATGGCCAGGGCTGAGATTCCAAATGTGCTGAAATACTATAGAGCAGCGATAGCAACGATCATTAGCGATATTAATATACAGTTGACAATAAAAAATGACACAGGATTAAAGGTTAAAATGGCCAGGGCTGAGGTCCCAAATGGGCTGAAATACTATAGAGCAGCGATAGCAAAGATCATTAGCGATATTAATATACAGTTGACAATAAAAAATGACACAGGATTAAAGGTTAAAATAGCCAGGGCTGAGGTCCCAAATGGGCTGAAGTACTATAGAGCAGCGATTGCAAAGGTCATTAGCAACATTAATTTACAGTTGACAATAAAAAATGACACAGGATTAAAGGTTAAAATGGCCAGGGCTGAGGTCCCAAATGGGCTGAAGTACTATAGAGCAGCCATAGCAAAGATCATTAGCGATATTAATATACAGTTGACAATAAAAAATGACACAGGATTAAAGGTTAAAATAGCCAGGGCTGAGGTCCCAAATGGGCTGAAGTACTATAGAGCAGCGATAGCAAAGGTCATTAGCGACATTAATATACAGTTGACAATAAAGAATGAGACAAGCCATATTAAATTTCCATAAATGAAAAATACGGTATAGCTATGCAAAATACTATTCTGTCTCTTGGAATTTAAAAATGAATTATTTACAAGCAGTAACTAATAAATTATACTTATTTCTTTGTTAAAAAACCTGAGCCCAATTTATAGGCCGATCCAAATCATTAGACATGCGCAAATACCAAAAAAGCTAATGATTTTAACAGCCAATATAAACAATAACGAATACAATAGAAAAAACACAAACACAATAATCTTAAATTAACCTCAATCTCATGGGTCACCAAACATCTCCACAATCTCATTCCCGAACAGTGTACGAGATAAAAAAAAATGTAAAAATTGAAGAGGCTAGTAGTAGTATTAATTTTTCCGGCAGTGACCATTAAGATTTTTATTTGAAAGGGAAGTACACGAAGATATAAAAAATTCAACCAGATTAGATTAAACAAGGCTAAACAGCCTTTGACGACACAGCACACGTGGGGTCCCAGGTTGGATTCCCAACCGCTCGCCGAGCAGGGCTTGAGTTATACTGTGACAAGGTAAAATGCCAAACACCAATGACAAGCAGCAGCGCCACTGGTGCAAAAAGCTACACACAGTGATCGCCAACCGATTTGTAAAACGTGGCTGTTACGAGTATTACCTCCAATGATATGGGAGAGACCTATGTCAACAGTGGAATGAGACAAATTGTTTATGTTGAAGAGATAAAACAAAATTTCAATTTATTAGGGTTCTGCCCTCAAAATTAAAAAACGGAACCCTTATAACATCACTTTACTATCCCTTGATCCCTTTATCTGTCTGTCAAAACTTTTTTTTAGAAACGGCTTGAAATATCAAGTAATATGAATCCTAAAAAAATATTGTACCCTAAATTAATATTGTGGCCTAAGGCCATTAGATTGCTGTTAAAATATTATGTTTTTTGGTTCAGCAACAAAAAGAAGATTTGGCTCTTTGAAGTGTGTTTTTTTTTATTATTTATAACATACCACAAAAACTTCCAATACGGTACTTCCAGTCGATCTACAACCTGGAAAGTCAGAATAATGAGAGGTTTTATATTTGCTATAAAACCTCATCATCATCAATGATTTCGATTTTGAAATTATAAATTTTTTTAAATAAAGCACATGTTGATAAAGAAGTGAAGGATATAGTGGACAATTTATTTGCATTCTAAAAAATAAAATTTGGTAAATAATCTAATAGAAATATTATGTACCATTAAATTTTTAAAAAGGCTTAAATGTGTACGGAACTTTTGTAGTGTGAATTCTACCTGCGCTTGACAGGTTTTTTTCTGAGATCCTTTGTACATCATAAATTATTGTCACGAATCACAAGAAACATACATTCAAAGAGAAATAAACTCAGAAGTTTCTCTCCTCTGACCTCTCTATTCTCTTTCTGATTCTTTATGACCTCCCTGGAAGCAATTGTTGGAGTGTTATCTTAAGAATATTTTTATGGATATTATATATTTACACATAGATTATACACAACTTAATATTTATACATAGATATAATTAAGCTATAATTAATTCCTTTTTCACGGTATACTTAACGAGAGGAAAATTGTTAATGAATACTGTTCTTCAAAAATAAAGGTGACGTCAGACTATGTGAAAATTATCAAACAGTCAAACTCATTTCACATACATTTATGATATAAAAAATAGTCTTAAGCCAACGACTTCTCCAAATAAGAGACAGGATTGAATATCATTGCAGATTTGTAACATTAACGACTGATGGCACTACACATTTTAAGAATTTTTCAAGATAAACGTAGGGAGAAGTAGAAGGACATCCATCTAGCTTTTATAGAACTTGAAAAAACATTCAAACAAATCCCACGAAACTTAACCTGGCAATCATTGAGATTGTAAAATGTATCTGAAGGTTACATCAAATAGTCACCAATATGAGGTCAGCACCAAAGTAAGTAGTCCAGCAGTAGGAATTTGAAGTCGGAACAGGCATATTATGAAGGATCAGCTCGAAGTCTGCCTTTTTATCCTCTTCATGAATCATCTCACCACAGGAATACAAAAAGTACCACCTTCAGATCTACTTTACACAAAAGATTTTATCATTACCAGGGATAATCCCAAAAACCTGGAACAAGCTCTTGAAGTTTGGAGACTCCCATCAGAAACCACTGGATTGAACATCAGCCAACGAAAGGCAGAGTACGAGTACATGCGGTGCTGCTACTCGAGTTACAATCAACAGAGTGTGGTTAAGCTACAGAACCACTAGCTTAGAAAAGTCGATCACTTTAAGGACTCAGGGTCTGTTATCATCAACAATGGCATGATTGAAGCTCATATAAACTATGGCATCAACACTGGTTGCATGACGTAGTGAGAAAGGAAGGCGAACAAAGTCGCGATCTGTCCTGCACCCACATTGATGCAGAATGCTAGCCCCTGGAAAAGGCACACACCACAAAGTGCATGCAGCAGAATGGGCAGAAGATATAGCACTGTGTGACAGGGTGAGGAACAAATATATCCTTGACAGTTTTAGAATCCGCCCAATCGAATACAATCTCTCAGAATCACGGCTGAAGTGGAATGGCCACGTTTTAAAAAGACCAGAAAATCTTATGACCCGAATGGTTCTAAATATAAAACACCAGTCCCAAAGAAAATGTGAAAGATCACCCCTAACGTCAATGTCACTTAACAACAACAACTAGAAGAAAACGAAATGGACAAATCATTGACCCAGAGACATCTGTCGAAGAATAATGAGGAAAGCTAGACAAAGCGAAGAGATAGATTATAATGATAGAATAAGTTTTTTGGAATTTCATAGAAAAATGGTAATAATGTTAATGTTTATAATTTTGTCATGTCCGTCGGTGTGTCTGTAGTTTCTAAAGATCAGACCTACGTGCCAGAAATTTTTTAAACAAATGATTCAAATAGAGATACCAATTAATATTTTGGAAATGTTTAAAAAATTTTTTTTTAATGTACCTCCCTATAATTGTAAAATATGAAATTTTTTTGCACATCCCATTGATTTGTAGTACAATTCTATTATTTTTACCACTTTTTATTTCAAATGACTTCCAACGTGGGAACGTGGAACACTCCAATTGTTCAAACATGATTTTGAAAAATCCAAAAAACATTATACTAGCATCCGATTAGAATTTTCAAATGAAACTAATTCGGTCAGCTCGTGCCAACAATTTCAAGAGAGTTGACTATGACAAAACCCTATCTTGACATGTACTTAGCGGTATTTTCTATTATCTGGCTACGGGACACTGAACCGTGAAAAAAATTTCAACGAAATGATCATTAAAACGAATACGTCTCTTAATTTTAGAGGCTATTATTTTTATATGCAATTACATATTTACTTTTGGCATGTTTTCTATGAACAAATAAACACCAAAGTATCGTTCACTTTTCTTAGAGTCGGAAACGTGTATAAACTGCTTTCAAAATTGGAAGGGCCCGTATAAACTAAAAGCAATGCAGGCCACTAAATGTTTTCTAGCCAGTTTAAAAATCAATGGGTAATCAATTATGAATATACATAAATTGTATTTATAACTAAAAAACCGATATATTCCAATAAGAATAAAATTGATCAAATGAGGCATTTAATTAAAGTGGGTAATATTTTACTATGAATGTTTACTAATAAAATACATAAAGCAAACTAGAAATACTTAACATTGCAAGTGATTCTATATAATACAATTAGGTATTACGCGTGGTTTCATTCACATATATTTTGAATTTTTGTAGCAGAATTTTTCTCTAGTAACAATGTTTTCATCTTAAAATAATCATTCAAGCTTTATCGGAATAAAAATAACTTATATATTAGCTTCAACTTTAGGCCAAATCGCTATAACAACCTCGACAAGTTCTGTTTTCCAATTTTAAGCCAGTGAATTCATTCTTAGGGTATGAGTGAATTCCATGTTCCTTAAGAAACATTTGCTCAAATGCTCAAATTCTCAAACATAATAATGCTCAAACAAATAGATAAGCAGACAAACAAAAAGCAAACAGACAAAATGTCCCTCCTAAAGAATTCAAAAGAGAAAAAGGGGAGCCTAACTTATATTTTGAACCTGAAAGATTATTCCAGTAAATGCACAATTCAAATAAAATCAGTAGTCTTTGCGTGATTCCTAAACACACTGACAGACAGATGATGAATTTAAAAAAAGAGTTTGGACTTCAGAAAAGCCTAAATAGTATTTTCAAATATTTTTCAAAAAACCTTCAATATACAGACACACCTTTGTTACAGTTTTATTAATAGTGTAGATAAGTATACACGACTACTTGCCGAAAATTATGACTAATTGGTGAACGTGAAACTGAAAAGCACTGTATATTTTATTTTTCTCCAATCGAAAAATTTTGCTTTTAAATATTTATTTCATGACTTCTTGCCATAAATCATTGTGGTTTTATTGTTAATGCACATCGTTAAATGTTAATAACACTCGGAAAAATACAGCAGGCATGTGAATATTACCACAATTCCCCGAAAGAACAAAACAGATAAATTACCGATTTTATCTGATAATAACCAAACAAGACATCGAATAAACTCTCATAATAAAACAAACATCTCACCTTAAAGATAAATGTTACAGTTAATATGATAATTACTTTTATTTTATTTAATGTAAAAAGTTTATAGAAAATCTACCTATATTCACGTACATATATTACACACTAAGCTTATATATTTTAAAATAAGTCATAAAACAAATTATCTAAACTGCTATGTATGTATTAATTTAGAAAATAGTAATCCAGAGCCACTGCCATTTTTTTTTTATTTAATACAAAAAGCTTTTTAGAAAATTTTATATTCTATAACTTTTTTATTTAATGATCTGATACTGGTAATTTGGAAAAAATTACCAGTAACAGCTTTGAATTGCATTCTAAATATCTATGTACAAAGTCGCTCCTAATATTGCATAGAAAGAATAGCCATATACACCTTTCGCAACTTGCGGATTGTACTCCCTTCATTACTTCTCTTTCTTACCGATTTTTTCATCCTCATCCATATTCCTACTCCATTACAAGATTTTTCTTAAATATTTGTTTATTAAAATGCATTGCTTTTCCTTCAGCAATAATTTACTATATGTCAGACCAACATATTTAACACTTTTATATGACATTGATATTCAACACTTATTGACAATAAAGGTCTAACTGACTACAAAAGATTATTTATGTAGTAATAAATCCTCCATATTAATAACGGATTATTAATAACAAAAGATAAAAATCCAAGCATATTGTCATGGTGTAATCACCAAAAATTCCTAATTTCTGAAAAATTTATTTATATAAGTACATGAATATAAAAATATTAGATTAAAAAGAAAAACTATATTATATCGGCTGAATCAGTGGTATTATTTTGCAAAAATTATATCTATTCTTTTCATGAGACAAAAATTAGCTTAAATATTATGTGATATTGAAAAATTTTTGAATTTGAGGCATTAATTATTACAAAATAGAGCAAGATAAAAATTAAAAATTAACTTTCTGTAACTGGCACGAAAAATTCGAAATATAATGTCTATAATGTGCAACTGCATAAATAAAATTAAGTCAGCAATTATAAAAAGTAATATTTGAAATAATTATTATTTTAAAACAACAAAATTCAAATAAAGAACAATTAAGAGGCCATAAATGTTATTAAACCTTTCGAAGATTAACAACTGATTTTATTTTTCAAATACTAACACATTCAATTATTATTAAATCTAGAAATAAATTCATGAGTTTGTTTACAAAATCGCAATTTACCTAAGCTAATTATAAATAACGAAGCACATTTTAATCCTCGTGCATGCGAAACGCCCTTGGGCGAACAGAAGCCTATTTAAAAATAAAAACAATTAAAATACGTAATCAAACATCAAAAAATAAATAATGTTACTAACGAATTGCTGTAGTCGATGTAGAACAATGACTCCTCGTGCACTTTATTTATAAAAAATTATATAAAACTACAATTCAATAACAAACACTTTTATTTATAAGTAAACGATTAAAAACAGCGCCTAACAACGAAATGCTATTATTACGTAAATGCTAATTAATTTCTATTAAATACTTTTTAAAAAAATTAAACAGCGACAGTTTGAATAAAATTATATTCACAATACGCCTATATTAAATTAAACATGCAGAATTCACGGAATCAAAACAGTTTAATCATATGTTTAGCGAGTGTCGCGGAATACTGCAGCACTATGTTTGTAATAAAACGATTAATTGTTAGCGGTGAAGGCTGCGGTGTTACATGGTTTTGAAATTGGCCGGGCTATTTTGTTATTTACGATGCTCTATTACGAGATTAGATCATTTTATCAGTGGAAACAGGGAAACGAGATCAGTTTTGACACAAATCAATGGAGTTGTGTTGGTCCATATCAAACGTCGGCCTTAAAGCTGTCGAACTGTCATTTTCAGGATGTTATTTTCAAATTGGCAACACTGAGCACCTTGAAATACAACCCTTATTTTTATGAAAATGTTAACCTTGAAAAGTTTGCTCTACATCTGACTCTACTGAACAATCAATTTACAAGTACAACCCTTGAAATATTTGAATCCGAACTAGAAGTTGATGTCAAATATTGTTAACGATATATTTAAATAAACCGCCTGATTTTATCAATTACTAGACCGACGAAATCCAAGTGTTCAAGGTCGAGTCATATTTATTTATTGTACGCCCTGCGCCTACATAACTACTTTGAATATTAATTATGAAAATGAAAGAATTAAATTATTTTTATGGAATTAAAATTAAGTAGAAAAAGTCAAAACTTCCTTTATTCCATTATATTAAAAATATATCAAATATAATAAAATCGCGAAAATTATTTCGAACCATATAATAAAATTATTATATTTTATAAAAGTGCTTTGTATTAAAAATTTTAATAACAATATTGATTATTTTTTATTAAATTTAAAAGCATACTATTTTTCATTCAAGAATCTTTAAAGTGCATCTTATTGTCACAAGATAGAGAGCGTTTCAAATAGTATCTCTAAATAAAATACGCAATAGTAGGAAAAAAGGACAACAGAATGACTTACAGTGAAACTTTTTACACTTATAATTTTTAAGGTACTTATATAACTGAAATATCTCAGCAAAATTGTAATACATGAAAATAAAATTTATCAATACTCTAATTTATTTATTATTTAAGATTTTATAGAAAAAATCAAAATTTCATTCAGATTAAAAATTCACTACTATTATATAGCTATACATGTATTTGTTATTATTTAATTCCCTACTTTGAGTAAAAGATTTGTATCATTATAAAATATATTTATTTATTCCAAATTGGATATTTGAAATGTATTTTGAAATTTTTTTCTTTCATTTCATTTTAATTGAAATAACATAAATTAAGCCATATTGGAATGAATAATATCCAAAATCAGTATGTACAAGAAGTATAAACTGTATGCTTTAATAGCTGTCTGACTTTTTCATAATTTTATTTCCAACCGAAAAAATTAGTTTCTAGTAACACTGGTGATAAAACAAATAATGCAACATATTAGTGAAAACGTGGTCGGTCTGTGTAACCATGGGAACCAATAGTCTGTCGACAGTAATTGTTTATATCATGAATATTTTCAACAGATTCTAATTAATTTTAATAATATAGATTTCCGTAATTCTAACATACTTAATATAACGTTATATGTAAATCATTTGTAACTATTAATAGAGGAATATTTATCTGACAACGATAACTTAATTCTTTGATGAGACATGAATCCATTTCAAAAATATTTAGTACAATACATACTAAACACATATTGCAATTTTAATAAGTTTATAATGAAAATTTGTTCTTGATCGTATTATAATAACTTCACATCCATACTCGACACAATAACTGTGTCGAGTATGAATGTGAAGATATTATAAATGAATAAAAATAACAAACACAAACCGCAAAATTCGTAAAAAAATACAATTCATTTAAATTGAAACTATAAAGTTTTAGGGTTTAATATATTCATAAATTAATTAATTATTGGAACGATCACAATAAAACGTATTTAGAAATATATTCTGTTTCGTCATTTTTTCCAATTTAATGTCTCATGACGATTTTCATAAATTCGCGATATGAATCTATCATCGCTTTTTTGTAACAACAGATTACAGAAAACTATTTCCGTCACAGGCTATGCATTGCATTCAGTCACCGGATTTATTTTTAAACAATTCCGTACCCAATTTCGAATCTTCGAATGCAATAATCTTAAAAAAAATCCCATTCCACTTCTGACGTCACACCTTTGACACCTTACCAGTCGAAATGTACGCGCTTTGAGTGTCACGTCCTAGAATTAATACGTGTTTATTTTCAGTAATTTTTCGGTGAGTTTTAAGTTTAATATCTTAAAAAACTGTTTATAAATGGATAATAATAAACAACTTCATTTGTTCATTCATTTTGACGGAAAATTAAGAATGGTTTAATAACGAAATGAAGGACATTGATGGGTTCTGCCAGTAGTGGTAACCGGCACTGGCGTACGCCATGTCAACACAGCTTTTATTTTGATCAATTTATCTTTATTAACTTTGTTTATTAATCTGCAACGAACGTTGGTACAACATAACTATTATGTAACTCGTGTATTAACGCAAAAAAATACAAAAAAGCAGTTCGTTACGTTAATTATTTCATATTTTTTATTTTCTACATTGTGGTGCATGGGATTTTAATTATTTCCAATTTCTGCAGTGAAATCGTATGTTTAGATGCCGCTTTGAGACGTTATAATTGTTTATAAATAGATTGTGATTCAGTCCTGACTTGTAAACATGTTCGGTACCATTGATATTAATAAGTTTTTTAAACACGAAACCGTTTCGCGAGTGCATCCGAGAAAATTTGTGTCGATCACGAGTTTACGGTTGTAACGGAAGTAGAAATTCGGTATCGAAGTCGTTTTAACAAGGTAAACCATTTTTTTTTTGTAATAATGTGTACATTCAAGTGAAATATATTATTGTTTCTATTAACATTCCATCTTCATTTAAGAAAGTATGTTACCATATTGCAAATTAATAACAACACAGGTTAATGTGGCACTTTCTCAACTACCTTGAAGCATGTGCTGTTGTAAATATTGTAAGGAAGATAATATGTATTATGCTTGGGGTAAATCTAGAGACGAGTAATTTTATTGTGTCAAGTGTCAACAACAGGCATTGCGTGTGAAGATATAAAAACCGTATAAGTTACGACTTATTACTACAAGGGATTATTAAAAGTGAATATAGAAATACAATGATAAAGAACGTAGCCGAATTAATTAATATCAAGTAAAAAATAGAACTTGAATCAAAGTTGTGAATGAAGGAAAAACTAGATAGTTTTTTAAGAAAATTTGGTCGCTTGTGGTGAATACATAACAAGCAATTTATAAAAAATTAGTTCCTCATCCTAACTTTGTCTAGATAAGAAAGGAACCATGACTGTATTTTTTTTAATTACTTTTTTGTATAATAATCATTAACGCTTTTTTTGTAACATTCAAGCAAGCTTTACTGAACCTTCCATTCATTCTTCTTCATTACTATAACTTTTGTTTTATTGACGTAACATTTTTCACCATCATAGAGCTTCAACTATAGCGATGGGTACAGTGTGAACAGATTGTTGGTTAATCGGTATAGCATAAACTTTCTTCAGGTTCATTACAAAAACATGATATGGAAATAATCTACAACTTATTTCGATTTGGGCTTTTACTACAGAGATATAATTTATTTTCCAATAATAAATTATGTATTATACCAGTTTTTACCCAGGTTTTGCTCGTGTTGTTATAGTTACAAACCAAGAGAAATTAAAATATGGAAATTAAATACTTTATTTTAAAATACTTCATTTAGAGGCGAATTGAAGCCTATTTTTGTGACTAGAAAAAAAATTAAAATGAGAACAGTAATATTTATCTCCAAATTAATAATTAAATGGAATGATTACCATTTCTACGATCAAAATGAAATTTTCAGTACAAATTCACAAGCAACTAAGCAATCGGTCACGCTTAATTTATTTTTCCATTCGCTTGAATGATAAATCTTTTAATGTATTCGACACATTGCTTAAATGTTTCCTTCGCGTTAGAGTCTTGTATCGCCCAAAATTTGTATAAAAAATTCAATGTATTTATTTTACTCTAGAATTTGAACACTAAGGGGCAAGCTTTCTTTATACGAGTGCTATACCATTTCTACGCTCAAAATGGAATTTTCAGTACAAATTCACAAGCAACTAAGCAATCGTCGTCCAAAATAAGTATAAAAAATTCAATGTATTTATTTTATTAAATTCAATGTTTTTATTTATTTTGCTTTACCGTTCTTCATACATCGAAATCGAATCAAAATGCCTTTTTTTTGTACAATAATTTATTAATAGTATTCTCGATGGTTTATTCATTTTCTCTGTGCATTAGTCAAGTACAGAAGTGTATGGCCCAAACTTATAACATAAAAACACTTTGAACTAATGATCTATGTATATTAATCAGCCATATATACATTCTGATACTTTTTTTTGTAGATATCATTGTTCTATACATTTCTTTCAAACATTATATCAGATAATCAGAGAAATCGTTTAACTGAAAAAAACCTACGTCTAGTACAGTCTTAAAAATATATTTGCTCTGTATTATAGGTTTTAATATATGGAACTTTATAACACGGAAAATTTTGGTCTTACCAACGATTGTAATTAATTAATTCTTATTCAATCTTACTGATGTTTTATATATGTATATATATACATATATATATATATATACATATATATATATATATATATATATATATATATATGTATATATATATATATATATATATATATATATATATATGCGATTGTTAATATGTTAATTGTGTAAATAAATTGATGGTAACTTGATATATACAACTTTAATCAAATAAAGTTTTTATCGATTTACTTTGTCACATTGTGTCATTTCTAATGTTAGTTGCGTGGACACTCACTATTGCGGACGCTCACTATCAGCGCCAAAATGGCGGGAATCAAATTGCTTAATTACGACTATGTTTAAAGCCAGTCCAGTGTACTATTATAATAGAGGACTAATAGCTGTGTAACATCGTCAAAGTTATGTACAACACGATGCACCTATCGCCTTATTTGGCCTTGAATAGTGAGATATATAATTACACTGAACGAAAAATCTATAGTACCGGTAATTCAGTGTCCTTAAGTCTTTTTACATGAAAGTTTTGTTTATAATAAAGAAACATAAATGTACTGAGGTATATTGAAAATAAAAAATATATTGTTATTGAAAACTAAGTAATTTCTCTGTAGGTCTAAATCAAAAATGTTATAGCTTATTTTCATATTATATTTTTGAGAATAATCCTAAAAAAAATTGTTCTATACCGATTAATGAACAACCTGTATGTATGACAACCTGTATGATACAACCATTTCTAAACTTTAACCTATATGACGGTGAAAGTTTTATGCCGAACAAAACTTATCTCTTTATAATTAAAATTATGACGATCTTCCCACCAATTAGACACAACTTCTACTGCTTTTTGGAGTTGGTTTAAGATTGCTAGTCTATAAAATCCATCTTTAATGGCTAGTAAGAATCTTCAATGACTGCTTTGTAGTTCGTATCCCTAACAGATGCATTTGATAGAGAAAATGGTATGCCAACTCCAGCCCGCTTCCTGATATCTAATGATTAGAGGATATTATATTATCTATGCGTAACAATTTATTATTGCTTATAAACTATCCGATAACTTCAGTTTTGTCTGTATGTGTTTTAAACAACATTTTTTTAAATAAAAACCTGTCAAACACGAGTAGAACTCGCACTATGAGGGTTCCATAAACATTAAGTTTCTTATAAACATTTAAGGGTACGTAGTATTTCTATGAAACTCTTTAAAAATATTAATTTCTTCACAACGTAAATATTTCGTTCCGAATTAACAATTAAATGCTAATTGCCACTGCCTCTGGGTGTGGAATCTTAGAAACACATCAATATTTTGTAACTATCTACAAATATCGTTTTTGGGATAAAAACAAATAAAAAATATTGAGATAAATCGTAATCGCTTGGCTTGTCATGTTGATATACTGTTATTCGTTGTGATGCAACAAAATATTCTTATCTGAGTGTTGAGACTGCCGTTTAATGTGGTTTCTATGATATTTTATTGCAACAGATGGATAAACACACACACACACATACATATACTGACCTCTTTAGGTACACAAATGTAAAAACTTCATTGCTTAGCCATTTTAGTGCCATAGTTTTTTACTCATATATACTTAAAAATGCCAAAGAAATCTTTTGTTTTTGATGTCATTCACCTTGTCTGGAAAAAAAACTATGTTCCAAAAATTATCCAATTTTAATAATCTTTTCGGTGTTTTCTTATTAAAAACTTGTACAAGGATAATAAAATACAAAGAAAATTATGGAAATATATATTGTAAACAAAAATTATAATAAAAACTGAAATCAAGGTCACATCGTCATTTTCGCAGTCCGGTACATTCTCCGTATCAGCAAAATAATTGTTATCGTCACTATTATCACTATCCCTCAAAATTTGCATTACGCCAAATTGTGAGCGCACCACAATGTCACTCCCACTATCACTTTCTTCACAACTTGAAAAACGATCATTTTCACTCGAGTTATTTTCGTATTCCGACATTATGGGTTAAACATTTTCTTTTCCTGAATCCTTTTTGTTTTAAACAAAATTTTTTTATTTATTCGCATTGGAAACACCAAATTTTTTTACTCTATTAATGATGTAAACAAAACTAATTTATATTAGTATTAAATTATATTGGTTTTCGTACATTAAAGTGTCAATAAAGTCTGTTAATTAAAAACTTAAAAAGCCTAATTCTTCATCACAACCAAATAAGAAATGACATATCTGGAATTTCTATATATGTATGCACATACCAACTTCTAGGATGATCACCTTTGATCTGTAATCAGCCAATCATCATTGGACATTAACACAAACAAAAATATTTGTTTATGAAATTTTTAATTGTTTTTAAGAAGTGATTTTTGGACATCATTTGTATTCATTGTAATTGTGGCACAAGCACTTTTACAGCTTTATATTTTTTGTTTTCTGATTCTGCACCCTAAATTTCAAATGCATATGACATTGCTCAACAGTATAGACCTTACAAGGCAACTGGGAGTATAATAAGGTTTCATTGTATTAATTTCTGTCACCTGTATGTTACTTTGATTATCTTTCACAAGAGGAGATAAGGTGAGTCAGAATCCCTATCGAGGTCATTTTGGTGTCTATTTTTTCCTCTGTCAGATAAACATCTCTCAGTGTACTACGTTAATGTTATAAAACTTGCTAAAATATTTTACCGATCACGTAAATAGTGCGTCTTTGTTAAAACACAGTTTCCATTACGCAAACGCACACATATATTCCCTGCTCGTGTTATCCGATTGTGGCAAAAATATTTGCAAAATGAAAGTGAAAAACTTTAAAACATTCGCTAATATAATGAAATTATTTTAAAATCGTAAAACCTGTTAAGCGTGAGTCAAACTTGCGCTAGGAGGATTCTTTTAGAAAAAAATTTAGAATAAAAATTTACAAAATTTAGATATACTAAAAATTTAGACATTTAAGGGTATATTTCGATTAAATTGTTAACCGCTATAATTGCCAGCCGAATTTTACACCATGTAAATGTTAGCCTGCATCTGTGGCGGTTTTTGGGGAGATGGCGGTATTATTGAACAGCCATCTCAGTTTCATCAGTGTTAGCTCATATGACAGCCAAATAGAATACTTTTTCTCCAAAGCCTGAAGCTGCTTTTTTACGATCATATGAGAGCTAGAGAATACTTCTTCCCGGTAATGGGAACTTAACCTGGTATTGGTTTCAAAAAGGTTTGTAATTTTTTTTTAATTTAATATAGGTTATCCTAGATAAAGATTATCGGAGAGATCACAATTTCCTTTTTGAATTTTGAAAACAATATTTGGCTTTGTCATAGAGAGTACATCCTCAACCATCGTCGTGCATATGTTACATGTAACTTCCCCGTCTTTTCGTCTTAAACGGAATTTATAAAGCAATTTTTTCAAGTTCTCTTTGTGAAATAATGGGTATTTCACATTTTTCATCCTAAACAAAATAACTACTCGCCAAAACGGAATTGCTAACTGAGCAAAAGATAGAATGCCGTGCTTCTTATATATCTTACTAGAAAAGTTTGAGATGTTTCTATAGCATTCTAGAAATATCTGGAAAAAATTTGTGGGTCTTTTGTTGGTCTAATATATTGGCTAGTATGATTTATACAAGCATAAGAAAAAAAATATTTGTTAAATATGTGATATATTACCATTTCTAGTTTTGTTATTCAAGAACAGATATGTGTAATATTGGACGTGAATTACCGCTTCACCTGCATTTCTTGAGACGGAGATTGTAAAATTTAAATCTAAGATAAACCTATCTGGTGGTGTCTCACATTCCTTTTTTATTTATTTAAAAGAATTATGAAAAGGACGACTTCGCTCTACTCAAAGAGCTTGTTTCAACGATATCCCGCACATAGGTAGGCAAAATTATTTTATTATTGGCGACCTCCTCGAAACTAAATTAATACCTATTTAAAAAAATAAAACCCTTTATCGATATCCGCACATAGTAAACAAAATAATTTTATTAATGGGGACCTCCTCAAAACTAAATTAATACCTATTTAAAAAAAAATAAAATCCTTCATCGATATCCGCACATAGTAAACAAAACAATTTTATTAATGGGGACCTCTTCAAAACTAAATTAATACCTATTTCAAAAAAAATAAAATCCTTCATTGATATCCGCACATGGTAAACAAAATAATTTTATTATGGGGACCTCCTCAAAACTAAATTAATACCTATTTAAAAAAAAATAAAATCCTACATCGATATCCACACATAGGCAAACAAAATAATTTTATTAATGGGGACCTCCTCAAAACCAAATTACTACCTATTTAAAAAAAAATTAAATCCTTCATCGATATCCACACATAGGTAAACAAAATAATTTTATTAATGGGGACCTCTTCAAAACTAAATTAATACCTATTTAAAAAAATTAAATCCTTCATCGATATCCACACATAGGTAAACAAAATAATTTTATTAATGGGGACCTCCTCAAAACTAAATTAATACCTATTTAAAAAAATAAAATCCTTCATTGATATCCACACATAGGTAAAGAAAATAATTTTATTAATGAGGACCTTCTCAAAACTAAATTAATACCTATTTAAATAAAAAAATAAAATCCTTCATCGATATCCACACATAGTAAACAAAATAATTTTATTAATGGGGACCTCCTCAAAACCAATTTAAAAAAAAATAAAATCCTTCATCGATATCCGCACATGGTAAACAAAATAATTTTATTAATGGGGACCTCCTCAAAACTAAATTAATACCTATTTGAAAAAAATAAAATCCTTCATCGATATCCACACATAGGTAAACAAAATAATTTTATTAATGGGGACCTCCTCAAAACCAATTTAAAAAAAAATAAAATCCTTCATCGATATCCACACATAGGTAAACAAAATAATTTTATTAATGGGGACCTCTTCAAAGCTAAATTAATACCTATTTTAAAAAAAATAAAATCCTTCATCGATATCCGCACATAGTAAACAAAATAATTTTATTAATGGGGACCTCCTCAAAACCAATTTAATAAAAAATAAAATCCTTCATCGATATCCGCACATGGTAAACAAAATAATTTTATTAATGAGGTCCTTCTCAAAACTAAATTAATCCCTATTTAAATAAAAAAATAAAATCCTTCATCGATATCCACACATAGTAAACAAAATAATTTTATTAATGGGGACCTCCTCAAAACCAATTTAAAAAAAAATAAAATCCTTCATCGATATCCGCACATGGTAAACAAAATAATTTTATTAATGGGGACCTCCTCAAAACTAAATTAATACCTATTTGAAAAAAATAAAATCCTTCATCGATATCCACACATAGGTAAACAAAATAATTTTATTAATGGGGACCTCCTCAAAACCAATTTAAAAAAAAATAAAATCCTTCATCGATATCCACACATAGGTAAACAAAATAATTTTATTAATGGGGACCTCTTCAAAGCTAAATTAATACCTATTTTAAAAAAAATAAAATCCTTCATCGATATCCACACATAGTAAACAAAATAATTTTATTAATGGGGACCTCCTCAAAACTAAATTAATACCTATTTGAAAAAAATTAAATCCTTCATCGATATCCACACATAGGTAAACAAAATAATTTTATTAATGGGGACCTCCTCAAAACCAATTTAAAAAAAAATAAAATCCTTCATCGATATCCGCACATGGTAAACAAAATAATTTTATTAATGGGGACCTCCTCAAAACTAAATTAATACCTATTTGAAAAAAATAAAATCCTTCATCGATATCCACACATAGGTAAACAAAATAATTTTATTAATGGGGACCTCCTCAAAACCAATTTAAAAAAAAATAAAATCCTTCATCGATATCCACACATAGGTAAACAAAATAATTTTATTAATGGGGACCTCTTCAAAGCTAAATTAATACCTATTTTAAAAAAAATAAAATCCTTCATCGATATCCACACATAGTAAACAAAATAATTTTATTAATGGGGACCTCCTCAAAACTAAATTAATACCTATTTGAAAAAAATTAAATCCTTCATCGATATCCACACATAGGTAAACAAAATAATTTTATTAATGAGGTCCTTCTCAAAACTAAATTAATACCTATTTAAATAAAAAAATAAAATCCTTCATCGATATGCACACATAGTAAACAAAATAATTTTATTAATGGGGACCTCCTCAAAACTAAATTAATACCTATTTAAAAAAAAATAAAATCCTTCATCGATATCCACACATAGTAAACAAAATAATTTTATTAATGGGGACCTCCTCAAAACTAAATTAATACCTATTTAAAAAAATAAAATCCTTCATTGATATCCACACATAGTAAACAAAATAATTTTATTAATGGGGACCTCCTCAAACTAAATTAATACCTATTTAAAAAAATAAAATCCTTCATTGATATCCACACATAGGTAAAGAAAATAATTTTATTAATGAGGTCCTTCTCAAAACTAAATTAATACCTATTTAAATAAAAAAATAAAATCCTTCATCGATATCCACACATAGTAAACAAAATAATTTTATTAATGAGGTCCTTCTCAAAACTAAATTAATACCTATTTAAATAAAAAAATTAAATCCTTCATCGATATCCACACATAGTAAACAAAATAATTTTATTAATGGGGACCTCCTCAAAACCAATTTAAAAAAAAATAAAATCCTTCATCGATATCCACACATAGGTAAACAAAATAATTTTGTTAATGGGGACCTCTTCAAAGCTAAATTAATACCTATTTGAAAAAAATAAAATCCTTCATCGATATCCGCACATAGTAAACAAAATAATTTTATTAATGGTCACCTCCTCAAAACCAATTTAAAAAAAAATAAAATCCTTCATCGATATCCGCACATGGTAAACAAAATAATTTTATTAATGAGGTCCTTCTCAAAACTAAATTAATACCTATTTAAATAAAAAAATAAAATCCTTCATCGATATCCACACATAGTAAACAAAATAATTTTATTAATGGGGACCTCCTCAAAACCAATTTAAAAAAAAATAAAATCCTTCATCGATATCCGCACATGGTAAACAAAATAATTTTATTAATGGGGACCTCCTCAAAACTAAATTAATACCTATTTGAAAAAAATAAAATCCTTCATCGATATCCACACATAGGTAAACAAAATAATTTTATTAATGGGGACCTCCTCAAAACCAATTTAAAAAAAAATAAAATCCTTCATCGATATCCACACATAGGTAAACAAAATAATTTTATTAATGGGGACCTCTTCAAAGCTAAATTAATACCTATTTTAAAAAAAATAAAATCCTTCATCGATATCCGCACATAGTAAACAAAATAATTTTATTAATGGGGACCTCCTCAAAACTAAATTAATACCTATTTGAAAAAAATTAAATCCTTCATCGATATCCACACATAGGTAAACAAAATAATTTTATTAATGAGGTCCTTCTCAAAACTAAATTAATACCTATTTAAATAAAAAAATAAAATCCTTCATCGATATGCACACATAGTAAACAAAATAATTTTATTAATGGGGACCTCCTCAAAACTAAATTAATACCTATTTAAAAAAAAATAAAATCCTTCATCGATATCCACACATAGTAAACAAAATAATTTTATTAATGGGGACCTCCTCAAAACTAAATTAATACCTATTTAAAAAAATAAAATCCTTCATTGATATCCACACATAGTAAACAAAATAATTTTATTAATGGGGACCTCCTCAAACTAAATTAATACCTATTTAAAAAAATAAAATCCTTCATTGATATCCACACATAGGTAAAGAAAATAATTTTATTAATGAGGTCCTTCTCAAAACTAAATTAATACCTATTTAAATAAAAAAATAAAATCCTTCATCGATATCCACACATAGTAAACAAAATAATTTTATTAATGAGGTCCTTCTCAAAACTAAATTAATACCTATTTAAATAAAAAAATTAAATCCTTCATCGATATCCACACATAGTAAACAAAATAATTTTATTAATGGGGACCTCCTCAAAACCAATTTAAAAAAAAATAAAATCCTTCATCGATATCCACACATAGGTAAACAAAATAATTTTATTAATGGGGACCTCTTCAAAGCTAAATTAATACCTATTTTAAAAAAAATAAAATCCTTCATCGATATCCGCACATAGGTAAACAAAATAATTTTATTAATGGGGACCTCCTCAAAACTAAATTAATACCTATTTAAAAAAAAATAAAATCCTTCATCGATATCCACACATAGTAAACAAAATAATTTTATTAATGGGGACCTCTTCAAAATTAAATTAATACCTATTTCAAAAAAAATAAAATCCTTCATTGATATCCGCACATGGTAAACAAAATAATTTTATTAATGGGGACCTCCTCAAACTAAATTAATACCTATTTCAAAAAAAATAAAATCCTTCATTGATATCCGCACATGGTAAACAAAATAATTTTTTTTAATGGGGACCTCTTCAAAACTAAATTAATACCTATTTCAAAAAAAATAAAATCCTTCATTGATATCCGCACATGGTAAACAAAATAATTTTATTAATGGGGACCTCCTCAAACTAAATTAATACCTATTTCAAAAAAAATAAAATCCTTCATTGATATCCGCACATGGTAAACAAAATAATTTTATTAATGGGGACCTCCTCAAAACTAAATTAATACCTATTTAAAAAAAAATAAAATCCTTCATCGATATCCACACATAGTAAACAAAATAATTTTATTAATGGGGACCTCTTCAAAATTAAATTAATACCTATTTCAAAAAAAATAAAATCCTTCATTGATATCCGCACATGGTAAACAAAATAATTTTATTAATGGGGACCTCTTCAAAACTAAATTAATACCTATTTCAAAAAAAATAAAATCCTTCATTGATATCCGCACATGGTAAACAAAATAATTTTATTAATGGGGACCTCCTCAAACTAAATTAATACCTATTTCAAAAAAAATAAAATCCTTCATTGATACCCGCACATGGTAAACAAAATAATTTTATTAATGGGGATCTCCTCAAAACTAAATTCATACCTATTTAAAAAAAAATTAAATCCTTCATCGATATCCACACATAGTAAACAAAATAATTTTATTAATGGAGACCTCCTCAAAACTAAATTAATACCTATTTAAAAAAATAAGATCCCCGACTGTGCTAGTCTGCCTGTGTGTGCACCATTTTCCCAGTAACCACTGAACGGATTTTGTTTAGTTTTCATTAATGTATAGATTGATTCACAAGGAAGGTTTATAGGTATAATTAATGAATATTTTGTGAAAATTACTTAACCTGTGATGATATATTTGAAAAAAGTATTCGTAAGGTATCATGGCGTGCGCTTCTTAAATTCTTACTGTGCAAAAATGTTTTAATCTCGTCAAATTAAATTTATTGTCACATTCCTCAACTTATATAGATGAAATTTCCCTTTTATATCGTAGTCTTGTAACAAATAGTTTAAAAGTTTGAGACTTTCATGAATTGACACGTCTCCTAAAACTATAACGACCTATCCTGGCTTCGGGGGAGGGGAGGGGGCTACATTTCGAGTTACACTGGATTAAAAAGTTCATGGCCTGGATGTAAAAAATAAATACAGATGTTTCTCAAATTATTTATATTATTCAATGTAGTCACTCTACGTCTCACGTAGTCACACTTAGCTCGGCACACTTGTTTCACCTAGTTTTTAAAGTGATTACACCTGTTTTAAAAAGTATCGCCTCGACTTGTTCATTTGATGTAAATTTGCGACCATGTAAATGTTCTTTAAATTGGGAAAGAAATGAAAGTCAGATGGTATCAGATTAGGTTAATAAGGGGTATGTGGCGGTAATTCGAACCCGCAATATTAGATTTCAGTCAAGGTTTTTAAGAATGTGACAATGGTTTGTCCTGATGGAACAACATTTTTTTTTTCTTAACATTTTCCACCCTTTTTTTCATCACGCTGCTGACATAAAAGGGTCCGATAGTAAATGGAGTTTATGGTGATATCCATTGGTAGGTAATCAAGCATAATGAATCCCTTCAAGCTCCAGAAAACTAATCACATTACTATATTTGTGGACAAAATCGCTTTGCCATTTTTTGGGAGAAACCAGCCAATCAATAGACCGAAACTTGTCCACAGCTATTTCTCTCCTAACAATAACAGTCAGACATTATTTTCACTTTTTAGCTTGGACTCCGAACTAATGCGAGTCATGTGTACGCAGACGATGGTTATTTTAACGTGCTGTATGTACTCCATAAGAAGTGATGTGTGGCATTGTTCTTACATGAAAGTTGTATTTGTTTGTTTGTCTTTTCTTATATCCTACAAAAATATTGTTAAAAATGTGTCAAAAAGAATTGTTATAGTCTGCCAAAAATATTCTCCTGCACCGAATAACCACAACCTTAGAAACTTATAAACTGAATAACGGAAGAGCTGAGCTGATGGGAAGAGATGATTTTTATATGGAACATGACATATTTGTATATCTGCTAAACAAGATCACCAGGATCTCGTTCTCCCCCATTCTTTTCACCTCTCTTTAACTCTGGAGTATAATGGTGGACCAAAATTTCATCAGGAGTTGCAAATCTGACCAAAAACTATTGTGAATCCACTTCAAACAACTCCAAACATTTCCATTCAACTCAAAGGAGAGACTTGATCGCCATCTCGCAGAAACCTTCGAAAATCCCGGTTCATTTTTAATATTATTTTGAATTTGCTCGTAACAGATGCTTATAATATCAAATATCTCTCTAATTTCCAATCTGCGATTTTCCACAATCAATTTGCAATTTTTCCGTTTTCTTCAGAAGTTGCAGTTGTCAGTCGTCCAGTTCGAGAGTCATCTTCAATGCTCGGCCGACTATTTTTAAATTCAGTTGACTAATTTTTAACATTTGTATCTATTTTGGCTGGAGCAGATTCTTCTAGCATCGCCACCATGTCTTCATGGAAATGCTTCAAAAGCTTTTTCTTAATAATGGCACGATGCTCAGTTCTTTCCATATTCAAGATATCTATCACTTGTCACCGTTGAATAGTATAAACTCCTACTATAAAACCAGTATAAACTCCAAAAGCAAAACTTCAATGAAACTTTGGACAATAACAACTAAAGAATTGGTGAATATAATGAGGATAGTATATTAGAATTATTTTTGTATATTATGATTATTTCTGTATGACTCTGTGAACTTTTCAATCCGTTCTCGTATATTTTATAAATGCTTAAATTGTTGGATGATTTCACATCATGATTTCACATCTGTCATTTTATGAAAAAGTAACAGAGTTAAAACTGAAAAGAATAACCTAAGACATTTGAGCTGTCAAAGAGTTGTAACCATAGTAACACATTAACGCGGCAGTCATTCTCTATGCATGAGCACAGCGTGCCAGTAACTTTATAGTGTATAAAAAAAATCAGTTTTTTGTCTTTACCTCTGGAAATACTTTTCTTAATATAATAAAAAAAAAGTGATAACGTTTGTAGATCAATATGAATAGTCTACGAGTTTGGTTTCAATACTATTCATTTTTTGAGTTTATTCCTTAAGAATCAATTTTCATATATAGTGGCCGGTGCGAAGTTTTATTAGGAGTAAAATCAGAAGTTCAGAACGTTAAAAAAGTGTAACCGTTTGCAAGTTTGGATGTAGGAGGTAATCACCAAAACTACTCATCCGATTTAAAAATTTGCTCACCAATATTTAGAAAGGACCTTCAGGATGGACATAGGTTGTATATTATCCCGTTAAAATAAAATTTTCATATATTATAAAAAAGTTAAATTTTGTAAGTTTGGATGTAGGAGGTAATCTCCGAAACTATTCATCCGATTTCAAAAATTCTTTCCCCAATATTTAGAAAGGACATTCAGGATGGACATAGATTGTATATTATCTTAGAAAAAAAATTTCATATACTATAAAAAAGTAAAATTTTGTAAGTTTTGGATGTAGAGGATAATCTCCGAAATGACTCATCCGATTTCAAAAATTCTTTCACCACTATTTAGAAAGGCCCTTTAGGATGGACATAGGTTATATGTTATCTGGTTAAAAAAAATTGAGCGAGACCAATTTTGCAACATAAGTCGATGAACTATCAGTCGAGCTAATGCATTTCTTATGAACGCTACCTTAACGGTAAGAGATATACTATTATTGACTGTATATAAAATCATCTATCAAAGATGATGAGATATACCTATTTTATACATTCCAAGATAATCGTAATTAAGGAGTAAACTCCAGTGGATCGCACAAGATTTTTTCTTTCATATTTGTAAGAGAAAGTTTAAAATTTTCAGTGACGCTCAAGGACGGATTGAATTTTCAAGCTCAGAAACTTATCATTTTGTTGGTTCTGAGCACTTTCAATTAAAAAAATCCATGGGTAATTGGACACTCTATTAAAATTTTACAAGCCTTTGAAATAATACATACTTACATAAATAACTTTGTTCGTATATTTATATATACACATACATACATACATATTACATATCTATGTGATTTGTGCTTAACCGCCCACATTTCCTCTTAAAACTCTTTCTTTTCTTACCTTCATTGATTCATTGGATGCTAATACAATAATTGTACTCGGGATATTGTTTTGATTAAATAAAATAAAAACATGATAAGATTTATGAACAAAAATGAATGTTTTTATCAAACAATGTTAAAAGTTTTGAGTTGCATTCTATGTCTATAAAACAACCACCGTATGATCATCATAAAATGTTAACGGCAGCTCACTGTTCTTGCTTCATATTATTACATAGAGATAAGAGACAAGGAGATGGACGCCACAAATGAAACTAGTTTCTGTGGATGTTAAAAATTAAAAAGAAAAAAAACGAATAAGTGAAAGATTTCCTACTGGAACGTATGCCCATGGATTACCAGCCATAATCCGAGCAAGAAGATAAGACTGTGGACATATTCTGCAGGTTGCATTTTAATTATGCATACGCCGTTTGTACGCTAAATTAATGTTGCCAAAAAAAAAAGCAACCGGTTTGTCCAGTTGCTCTTTAGTACTAAGAGTCTGACTCATAATAGTGCACATTGTCCTCAGTCGTCTACTACGAGTCTAGCTCTTTATTGCAGGTGAAATGGTAAGCTAGGAAATCCTGGTCAAATTGCTGTTATAATTGCATTTTAAGTAAAGACTAGGTAATTTTCAGTTTATTTGAAAAATGTTTAATGAAACGAGATAATTTTAAACAAACATCTTCGATTATTGTTTCTTAAGAAAGTCTGGAAGAGTAGCTTCCAAATTTTATAACTATCAACAATAAAAACTTTGAGGGTTAAAGCAGATGTCTAACAATAATTAGGACAAATAATTAAATTTATATGGGATATAAATTTATTTCATGTAAATTTATTCTAGAAAAAATCAGTGACTGACCAACTTCTGCTGATCCAAAAAAAGGTGTGTTTGTTTACTATTTACTTTTTAATGAATGACGAATTATCATAAAAAGGAGGCTAGCAAAAGTCTACATAACATCAGGTCCTGATGTTACAGGGTTAAAAATGACATTCTTCAGTAGAGAAAATGAAAAAAATCAGTTTTATTGAAATCAGTTGGGATCAGTTCAGATTGGGAATCTTATATTTTAGGGTTACGTCCCACAAAATGAAAAAACGGAAGTCTTATAGGATAATTTGATTGTCCATCTATCAATCCATCTGTCTATCAATGCCATTTTTTTTAGAAACGGCTCGATATATGAAGTTGATATTAATATTGTATACTGAGACCTATAGCCTTAAAGCTTTTTGGATCATATAACAAATACGTATGGCCCTTTAAAGTATATTTTTTTATTCATACAATAGTCTTACTGATCATCAAAAGCTGTAGGGTACTTCCGGTTGACCTATAACTTTGAAAGTCAGCATAACGGAAGGTTTTATAGCACAAGTAAAGGACATAACTGAAGGTTTTATAGCACATTCAAAAAAATTAATGATTTCTAATTTTATGTGAAATTATCCATTTTTATAATTAATTAATTTTTATCCTGTGAAAGATATAAGAAAGCAAATTGCAAAAAATGAAATGAAAACTCAGGTTATTTTTCATAACAGTTTGTAAATACTATTTCTATGGAAATCTTTAAACTACAAAGATGAAACAAAGTGCAGATTGTGTTTCGTTGTATCGTCTATACACAGAAGTAATATACTATTCCACGAAATTCGTAGCCTTAATTAACAAGGTCTTTGAAAAAATTTATATAAAACTCGAAAAGAGTAAAATGAAAGAAAATTCAGGTTATTTTTCATAACAGTTTGTAAATACTATTTCTATGGAAATCTTTAAACTACAAAGATGAAACAAAGTGCAGATTGTGTTTCGTTGTATCGTCTATACACAGAAGTAATATACTATTCCACGAAATTCGTAGCCTTAATTAACAAGGTCTTTGAAAAAATTTATATAAAACTCGAAAAGAGTAAAATGAAAGAAAATTCAGGTTATTTTTCATAACAGTTTGTAAATACTATTTCTATGGAAATCTTTAAACCACAAACATGAAATAAAGTGCAGATTGTGTCTCATTGTATCGTTTATACACAGATGTAATATGCTAATCCATGTAATTCGTAGCCTTAACGAAGTCTGAAAAAACTTATATAAAACTCGAAAAGAGTAAAATGAAATGAAAATTCAGGTTATTTTTCATAACATTTTGGAAATACTATTTCAACGTAAATTTTTAAACCACAAAGATGAAACTAAATGCTTATTGTGTCTCGTTGTATCGTCTATACACTGATGTAATATACTAATCCATGAAATTTGTAGCCTTAGCAAGGTTATTGAAAAAACTTGTATAAAACTCGAAAAGAGTAGAATGAAATGAAAATTCACCTCATTTTTCATAACAGTTAGTAAATACTATTTCTATGCAAATTTTAAACCACAAAGATGAAACAAAATGCAGATTGTGTCTCGTTGTATCATCTATCCACAGATGTAATATACCAATCCATGAAATTCGTACCCTTAACAAGGTCTTTGGAAAATTTATATAAAACTCGAAAAGAGTAAAATGAAGTGAAAATTTGCCTCATTTTTCATAACAGTTAGTAAATACTGTTTCTAAGCAAATCTTTAAACCACAAACATGAAACAAAATGCAGATTGTGTCTCGTTGTATCATCTATACACAGATTTAGACGAATTTCATGGTATATTACCATGAAATTCGTACCCTTAACAAGGTCTTTGAAAAAATTTATATAAAACTCGAAGACATCCATTTTGACAAGACAGAATCGAATATATTGATATTTTATGATTAATTAATTTGGGCCTTTTATGTGAAATAATGAAAAAAAAGTAATCGGTTCTGATTACTTTTTAATCCTTCTTAAAAAGTTATTATGTACTTCATTAGATCTTTATTGTTGTTTTTATTTCTTATTAACAGTTATTGATATTTTAATAAATTAATATATGCATGCTTAAGATAAGACAGCTTTTTGTCTTGTGTATTATAGCTATAAATTGTATTTTCGTTTTCGGTCCTTCTTAATTGGTAATCGCTGAATTGCTTGCTTTTTTATATTTTTAAAAATACCAGCTTTTTAAAAATTATTCTCAAAGTTTCATTTACCCGAATGCGCAAAGTGGAAACTAAGCTAATATTTTTAAGCGCGTGTGTAAGTTTGGGTTTCCATTTCTTCCTGATGAATAGGTTGATGGATTTTCACGTGAGAGATGTCATTGGATATGTCTTGGTATTATGAGTGTCATATAGTATATGACACATGAGAGGTGTCGTTGGATATGTCTTGGTATCATGAGTGTCACATAATATATGACACGCGAGAGGTGTCATTGAATATGTCTTGGTATCATGAGTGTCACATAATACATGACATGCGAGAGGTGTCATTGGATATGTCTTGGCATCATGAGTGTCACATAATATATGACATGCGAGAGGTGTCGTTGAATATGTCTTGCATCATGAGTGTCACATAATATATGCTTAAAATTCAATGTGGTAGACTTTGTGGAGCCGCGAGTGCTAATCAGCTAAAGTGTGCATGCGTGTGTGCATAGAAATATAACAGTCCGTAATGAATACTTAGTTTAAAAATATTCAAAATATGTATTCACCAAAAGGACTTGTAAATTTTCTGAAAATTTGAAAAAACAAAAAAATGCAACTGCTTAAAAAATTGAAAGGAAAAAACAAGTGTTATGGCTTTGCCAAAAATTTCTTTAACAATGGGATAGCCCAATTATGAGTACTAAACCTATTTTTTGATTGTTAGATTTGTCGGCAAATGATTGCTCAAAGAAATTTTGACAGTTTCAGTTGATATTCAGTTTTTAACACAGTTATGTTCTTTGTTTTTTTAATTAGAATGTTATTTGTCTTCAACGTTATACAGGCTGATTGTAGGCCTTAATTCTTATACCAAAAATGGACTATAAAAATAATGAATAGTGACATGTTGACTCTATACTAATCTCAACTTTTGTTCTTGAACACTATAATATTGTACTTCGATTTTGTGATTTGCTGTTTCTTTACGTTTAGACAAATAACTACGGCGATCCACTTACATTTAAGAAATCATTAAATTGCCAATTTTTCGGTCCTCTAAAAAAATTTGTATATATTGATATTCTGCAAATCCGTATGTATATCATTGCTACCTTCATTTATAAACATATGGCATACACTAATACCTTCTGTATAAGAACTAGGGACTGAACGGAGTTGTTAAAAACATGAACCACTTAAAAGAAATGGGCAAAATTGTTTTTTGTTAGGTTCGTAGAAACTTTCTTAAATACCAACCCAAACTTGAGTGCAACCTGTCAACCAGTGTGTTTACAGTAGCTGTCATAATAGGCCGACCTCAAAGCTGCTCTGTGAATTTTATTATGGGTAAATTAATTGAATAAAGAGGATGCCTTAAATTTTGTGGTACAAACGAAATTTCTTGTGCCAAATTGTTAAAAAGACTTAAGAAGACTCGGCTATGTCAAAAACACAAGCATATGGATGGTACAAATCATTCAAGAAAGGCCGTGAAATTTTCGAAGGTTTGCCTCGTGCCGGACGGCCTTTTACGTCTACCACTAATAATAACATCATAAAAATCAGACAATTGGTGCTTAAAAATTATTATTATCATTACTTATTCGTCACTTCAGTATTAGAGACCATTCACGGAATTTTAATCAATGTTTTGTGAATGAGATTCATCACAGCAAGACTGGTTCCGATAGAGCTTAATATCTTGCAAAAAGTGCATAAATTGATGAATGAATGATTAAACCGATTGAATCGATTGATTGATCGATCAATTAAATCGAGATGCGATTGAAGACAGATTTGCAAGCGGGAATTAAAGGCCATACCACTTTCGGCCTGTGAGAAGTGTATGAGACAGTGTGTCCGGTATTATCACAATTGTATTGCAAACCATGGGGATTACTTTGAAGGTGACGAAACAAATTTTGATGAATAAACTTAATTTGTGAGTTTTTTATTAACGATTCTGGGTAGTTTTTATACAGAAGATATATAATTTGTTCCAAGGGGCTTATGTATGTATATATGTATGCATGTTAGAGTATGTCTATGCCTCTCAAAAACTATTTCACTAAAAACTAAAAAATTCCCTTCTCTGTTTGTACGTTATGTGTGTCAAAAGTAATATCGAAATTTTTTCGATTTATTTTAATTGAATTTTATAAAGACTTTTCTTTTATAAGTAATAAATGTTTAAAAAACAAAAGTTTAAAAAACTAAAAAAATATGCTTTTACAAAATACTGTACTAAAAAGCAAAAAATATTTATGGAACCTGTTTATGTGTAGTAAGGACTTTAATGTAAGCCATGTTTGTTATTGAGTATAATATTTGAGTGTAAAAGTGTGGGGTGCTTTCTTTTTAATATCTAACTAAAATGTTAAGCATTTTCAATCACTTAATATTAATTTGAGAAGCAAAATCACTTAATTTCAAAAAAAGCATCTCACCCTTTTACACTCAAATATTATACTCAATAACAAACATGGCTTACACTAAAGTCCTTACAGAGTAGACAGAAAAACAAGTTCGATAATTATTTTCTACTTTTTAGTGCAGTATTTTTTAGTATTTTAAACTATTAATTTAATTTTACCTTTTTTGTTTTTTATTTTTGTTTTAAGATTGTAAACGTTTTTTTTTAATTTCAAGAAAATATTATGTTGTCATCGATCCTTGATACATGTGCAAAGTTTTAAATAATTCGGACATCTGTAAGTGGTTAAAATTAAAAAGTTCCATTATTTTTTAATCTTGTTTTTTTTGTTTTCAGAATAAAAAACAAATTTTTTTAATTTTATGACATTGTATTGTCATTAGAACTAGACATAACTGCCAGGTTTCATGATGATACAACAATTGGAAGTGCATGAAATTTAGTTTTGCACATTCCGTTTAGCATCCATTACATAGTTAAAAAGGCTTTTTGTTACGAAAACAGAGAATGTTATTTTCGTCTTATACATTATTTTTTACACTATAAGTAAGGTTGACTACGTCGTAACTAAATTTTTTCTCTATCGACATAGGGGGAGTGCCGATGTCACGTAAAAGTGGCCTGTGCGTTCAAGGGGTTAAATAATATTGTTGCACATGTAAAATATGAGACACCATGGTATCTGGAGGATAGAACATTCTGGTGATTGTACGGCAAAAGGTTATATTAAGAGATTAGAAATTTTTTGTGGTGAATAGAATCTAATTATTGGCGAATAATTTAGTCCACATGGGTGATGCCACTTAGTGCGTAATGTATAGATAAACACTGAGTAACGACAGTAGCAGTAAGTTTAATGCAAATGTGTAACTAATAAATTGCAACATGCGATCGTGAGCTTTGCAATCGGCGCAGCTGATATTTATGACGAGTGCATAGATAAGAGAGACGTTAGTAGGTTATTGTATTTATTGCAAATCTATTTACAGAACTGCATGATACACTCGAGGCCAGCTATCTTTATGGTTCATATACGTTTTATTGTATTTTATGATTCCGTCTGAAACATACAGATTGCTGGTGAAATATGTGTACTAGTCTGTCAGTTCTTATGGCTTCGAAATTTATTGATTGATTAGTCTGAAATTTGGGATAGTTATATAAAATGAGTAGCAGATTAGCAGAAATACACAGCTATAGAAAAATTTTATTTTTCGAATGACTTGTCTATAAGACAACTTGCTATTAAGACAACTCATTCGAAATTTTATCTATAACATATAGATAAAATTTACAATAGTAAAGAAACTAATAGAGTTAGTTTATAATTTGCTATTTTTGTGGGTCGCCTCAGAACTCATAGTTTCAATTTCTTTGTCATAATTGACTTGAAAAGTGGGTCTTGCAGCATGTTATATTAGTATTTAATAGAGAAATATTAGTATTTAATAAATTCAGTTAGGTTGCATGTTAACAAAGTTAACAATTTATCAGTGCAGTTGATTTGAAGGATCTTATATAGATTGTTGTTAACAAAGTTAATAATTTAACAATGCTATTGATTCAAGGGAACTTATGTGGGTCGTATATATATTAACAAAGCTAACAATTTATCGATTTGAGGGAACTTGTATAGATTGTATGTCAACAATTTATCAATGCTATTGATTTGAAGGAACTTGTATAGTTGTATGTTAACAAAGTTAACAATTTATCAATGCTATTGATTTGGAGGAATTTATGTGGGTCGTATATTAACAAAGCTAACAATTTATCGATTTGAGGGAACTTGTATAGATTGTATGTCAACAATTTATCAATGCTATTGATTTGAAGGAACTTGTATAGTTGTATGTTAACAAAGTTAACAATTTATCAATGCTATTGATTTGGAGGAATTTATGTGGGTCGTATATTAACAAAGCTAACAATTTATCGATTTGGGGGAACTTGTATAGATTGTATGTTAACAAAGTTAACAATTTATCAATGCTATTGATTTGAAGGAACTTGTATAGATTGTATGTTAACAAAGTTAACAGTTTATCAATGCTATTGATTTGATGTAATTTATATAAACTGTATGTTAGCAAATTGAACAATTTATCAATACCGTTTGTTAGGCACACTTCAATGCAAAACAATTGTTTTACCTTCATGGGTTTTGTTTAATGAGTATTGTTTGGTGGACTTTTTAACTGTTTCTATGTGGACACATAGGAGGGCACAAAACAGTTGAAATAATATGTGAATTCTTTCAGTTTTAATATCCGTCGATTTGCCTGAGTTTGTGTGGAGTGGGGTGTTTTTAAATATAGATATTTTATTAACCTGAAATCAATATAATATAATCAAATAGATTTTCTTTATAACAACATTTGGCTAATATACATTATTATTAATAAAACCTTAACGCAATGCTAATAATTCATTAATAGATATTAATATAACTTGAATTAAATTTCAATTTGATATATATTACTAAAAATATATGAGTTATTATATTTAAGAGTTTATTGTCTACTATGGACCTCCTTCTGAGTACAGGCCTCTTCTGTCTTGTTCCACAAAATACAACTTTTTCCATTCAGTCTTCTTTAACCATTTTTATAATTTCTTCAGTCCATTTTTCTAATGGTTTTCCTAATTTTCTTTTGCTACTTTGACCTTTCCAAATTGTCACTCTTTTGATTTATTTTTTACTATTCGTTCTTGTCACGAGGCCCTAGCCGGTTGGGCCCAGTAGGGGCCAAAGACCAAAACCAAAAAAAAAGTATAAAATTATTGACATATTTTGTCAAAATTAATATTTATAAATGCAACATTGTTCAAAAAATGTAAAAAAATTGTCCTTTGTTTACATTTTTAACATCTACAAATAATAAAACCATGAAACATACATCATTTTGATTTTTAGAGTTACGCAATATGATTTTCAAACAAAGTATAAGTGTTAATACTTTATCGATGCACACTGACCATCTCTAACACGGTGACCAATATTATGCTACAAATATAGCTATAAGATAATAGTGTGAGGTGCGCATAATGGAGGAAGGCGATCATTACGTATTTATTTTATGACGTTTATAAAGGCCCATTACTGAGATAGAACGATACTGTTAATTATATACAATTAGCATCTAGTGGATGCAGTGCGAGAATCGTAGCTATAGTAGTTTAGTGTGCGTGTGCGCATGTGCTTGTAATTGTGCATATGTGTATATATTTTCAGCTACATTATTCTCTTTTGTAGTGTTTACATGATATTCTAACAGATTTGTAGATAAAGAGAAAAACAGACAGACAGGTAGACAACAGTTCTTTAGGAAATATTCTATAGGGACAAAACGTAGGCTATATTTCAAAATTGAAACCCAGGCATTATGCTTGAGGTTCCTAATAGATTTTGTTTGTGAGGCAGAGTATTTCTCCAGTAACAATGTTACATCTCAAAAATATCCTAGACCGGCACAAAATTTACTTTTATGTCAGCGTCAAATTTAGGTTAAGTCGTTGTGACAGTTTTGAGAATTTGTATTCATCTTAGGTGTTTCTGCGTGGGTTCCAAAAATTTAATATTTGTATTTAGAATCGATAATAAGGTTTCTATCAAATAATAAAGAAATATTTAAGTGCTCTGTTTTTTTTTAATTTATCTAAATTCCTGTTTTACCATAAATTCACGTTTCTATATATAATGATGGATATTATTGGACTGAAGTTACAGATTGGATAGGCTACGAGATTTCAATGTAATGATTTAATTTTTCTTGCAAGTTTGTAAATATTAAAATTTTTGTAAGTTTTTTAAATATAAGAACATGACTGGGAAAGCTAGATTTAATGAGTTAAAAAGCTAGATCTAATGACTGAAAACACCAAGTTTGTTTTTAATAAAAGTGTTTCTTTTCTAGGAGAAACAACAACCTTAGACTAGCTAATTTATTTATTACATTTAAGTTTTATTAACACCGATCTGAAATCAAACGAGCAATGCTGTATACTAGTCGCTAGTTTTGTATAGTGATGAAATGAATATAATGCTTATTTAGTTGTATTCTAAAATGTTATGGTTCGTTCACATTGGCAAATTGCACAACAGACGTGTTCCTTATTTTGCTTCTTGCACGCGTTACTGTAAATTTCTTGCACGCGTGCAATTTTGGCTCTGCACAATGTGCTGCACACGCGCTCTATTTGCGCTACATATGAATTGTTCCTGCGCTTCTTGCATATGCTGTTCCTGTTTGCAATTGTCAGGAGTGAAGGAGTGATGCATTTTTCCTAATAACGGAATAGAACGATGAGACCTGCTTACAAAATTGAAATTTATGAAAGATTTTACATTTTGTGGGATGAAAAAAATATCATTTTAGAGAGAACTCCAAAAGAAGATGCTCCGAAGGATATAAGCATTATAATGGTAGTTGAAATTGGTGTGAAATAAAAGTCTTTTATTTTCTTTTAGAACAGAAAGAGAACGGGAAGGAAAATGGACTCTCTGAAGTTTGCTTATTGTTTTGGTGACCCTATAGACCATTCGTTGATAATAAATTCTCGGCCCTAAAGGCTGATCATTTGTAATAAATTCTCAAATTTAGTTGCTGCCATTTTTAAAAAGTTTTTAATAGTGCCTGTTTACGCGTTGAACTTGCTCAGTTTGCGATTGTCAGTAGCGGAGGAAGGTTGCATTTTTCGCAATAATTTAATGGAACGAGAAGTCAAATTTATGTTTAATTTAAATTTTTGATAGGTTTGGAGTGTTTACGATTGGTAGGACTTAATCATTACAATGGTATTTGAAATTGATGCGTGTTGAAATAAATAAATTGTTCTGTCATTTTCTTTTAGAAGAGAAATAATAAAGAAAGGAAAATATGCTCTGCCATTTGTATATCGTTTATTGACTTTAAGTGCGATCATTTGTAATAAATTCACATATGCAGTCGGTGCCATTTTTAAAAAGTTCTTCGAGTATCCGTTTAATTATAACAATTTTAAGTTGGAAACTATTTTATATCTTTACTTATTTAATCTGCCACCACCGTCGTTGCTGCTTTGTCGTCTTCATGATGAGCTAACAGAATTGATGGGGCAGCATATATAGTAGCTACTGGCATATTGTCCAACATTGTCGAGAGAATAGACACAAATGAATAATTTACATATTTATTTTTGCATGCGAACAGTGTGAACTGCACGCGTGCCGTTCGCGAATTTGTATATGGCGTGCACGAACGGAGCGTGAATTAAATGCGTACAGTACGTGAGCCTGAATAATGTGTAGGCGTAAAAGAGGAGTTTGCACATTGGTTATGCAATGCACCAATATGTACGAACGTTCTTATTTCGTTTTAAGGGGGATTTCTACCTTGTTAGCATGAAAAAATAGCAAATTTTCAAGTGTCTCGGAAAGGAATGAAAAAAACAGAATGATAAAACTTAGTACAAGATTTAATATATCTCCATTAATAATAAAAAATAATACTAAGATTTTTAAGAGCTATAAAAGAGACAGTGAGTGATAATGAAACCCGTTGAAGTTGGCGGGTGGTGGAATTTTCAAAGCATTGAAAAATGATCTACAATAAAAAAATCAAACAGATTATTATAATTTTTATCGCAAGTAGACCTAATAAAAATAATTAGGAACTTTATGAAAAAAAAACAAAAAAGGCAGTACTTTTACGAAAAAAAAAAAGATTGTTTTGAGTGTTATAACTTACTCAAAATTGTTCGCATCATTTTAGTTCTGATTCATTTTGTGTAGATTACAAAACCAGTTGATTTTTTTATTTAAGAGTATTTTTGAAAGCCATCATCCACCATCTGACAATTTTGTCAGGTTTGATTGTCTATCCAATTATTTGCTACGCCTTTTCTATGGCTCTGAAAGAAAAGTTTGTACTTTTGTTTTACCTCCAATGTATAAAAACATACAAAGAGTTACATAATTCTATCTTAATTCATTCCGTTCTGAGACAAATGGAAATATTAACTATTTTTTCAAGCCAATGCAGTAGAAGCCCCCCATTTTAGTTCCATTTTCATCCATCATCTTTGTTGTCAAGGTATTTTCTACTGGTGTACTAGGTGGATATTGATCCACACACGCACATAATATGGAGTCTGACCTCACTATATCTTTGAAAATAATTTGCGTGTCTTCTCATCAGCAACATTCATCTTCTTACAGCGATCGCGTCACAATGTCGACGGGCCGCGGTCGCGGCTACACAGGCCGTCACAGCCGGCGTGCCGATGATGAGAGGCCCCGACCCGGTGCCATAGCAGGCACCGAACCGGATTTGACTGGCTCTGTACCGTGTCATGTTTCTGCCGCTGGTACAGCAGGCCTCGCTCAGAGCGCTGGTGCAGTGACGGGTCTCGCACAGAATTCAGGTGCGGGATCAGGTATCGTTCAGAGCACGACTACTGGTCCGGGTCTAGGACAGAATGCTGGTGCAACCACGTCTGGCCATGGCAGCGATGAAGAGGTGCTGCGGGAATTATTGAGGATTGATGAGCAGTTTAAACCGATTTTGGTGCAGGTTTGTGTATTCACTTCACTTGTAACAACGGATATCCGTCAGAAGTCATTATTATATATATATAATTTTTCTTATGATGATAATGTGACTAAATAGATAAGTTTCTGATATAGACGATAGTTGTTTTAAATTTTTATCGCACATTTTTGTAAAGATTTTTTTTTTCAAATTTATTTTGACTATCTGCAATCGGCTGAATAACCATAATCAGATGTTTTCCAATACTTGATGTTTGGATGGCTGATTCTCCATCGAGATTCAAAGCCATTTTTAAATTTACACATTACACTTTAGTGCCTTTTGTCAAGATTTAATATCTGCCATCTTTTAAGACTTCTGTCTTTAACAAATCTTGGGCCAGATTATTTGCATGGCACCGAAGTCTTTCTTTGTATTTTATGCAACGGTTATTTATTTCCTCCTTGATGGTTGGTATACCTAGATATTCATGTATCTCAGTATTACGAGCATACCATGGTGCACTAGACAGCATTCTTAAGATATTATTTTGAAACCGTTGTAAAATCTCTAGGTTTGAGCCCCACAATTCCAGGCCATAAGTCCAGATGGGCTTTATAATGCATTTGTAAATAAGCAGTTTATTAGTGAGTGCATAGATTGTCGACCTATCAGCCAGTACAGTTTTTGACTGTGTATCTTTACTTCTTGTCTCTTTATTTTTATGTGGTTTGCCCATGTTAGTCTCCTATCTAAATTGTAAAGATTGACAAATATCTGTGGAATTAATGAATGAAAAAAAATAAAACAAATAACCGTGAGTGATATACGACAGATCAGGTAATTAAAAAAGAAATTACGATATTGGACATTTCCGCATTGATTTTCATGGAAGTGTTAATCGTGTAATTAATTTCAATATGCTAATTGAATTGGTTAATTCACTTGCAATTTTTATTTAATAAATAGAGGGAGTATTACTTACAAATTTCGAACCTATGTCGAAAATTGTGAATCCATTTTGCGTGTACGCAATTCATAACGGCCAGCCGGTACGAATGTCATAGTGGTACTGGAATAAACTTATCTTTCCTCTTTAAAGCAAGACCATGATGATGTCTATTTTCAGCCAAATTTTTGAAGTTTGAAATTACTTGAGCAGAAACTTACGTTCATTTGGGGGCGATTGCCTCCCCACCTAGCATCCATTTAAAGGCGTTTTTAAGTTGTGCCAGTATAGTTCCGACATTCATGGTGGCCAATTCGAAGTATTCGACACCTGTTCACAAACGCGATCATATTTCTGTGTTTGATTGTCCAATTCTAATGAACAAAGTGTTGTTTTGAAAAGGAGTGTATGTGTTACATCTGATCCTGCGTTCCAAGTGTATATCTTAAAATCTCGAAAGAGATACATGGCTGTGAATATTCCTTTATTTTCTTAAAATGGCATGAGAGCAAAGTATAATTGGAATTATTAACTAACTAAAATGTATAGAGCACAAAATTTCAAAGCCGAACACACCGAAAACGCTGGATCCGAACTTGAAATCAATGCGCAGTACCACTGCAAATATAAACAATATAAGTGTGTTCAGACAATTTAGACTGCATATGATGAGTAACATCGATATAATATACTGAATGAACCTGATGTAGAAAGCTACAAAAAAAATCAAGATGATAACACGTAGCGAGCATATATAGATAGCATATCTAAGATAAATAGCATATAAAAATTTGAGCAATTACGAATTCAATGAAAATTTGAGCTAATTGCTCAAATTTTGCTAATTTACGAAGTACAAAAGGTTTAAATTTGAATCACAGTGTTTATTATGCTTTTTGACAAAATATTAAATAAATTATATGTAGTTAATATTTTCGTTAAAACGATAAGTTAATATAGGAATGAAATGAGCATCCGATAAATACATGGCTGTCTTTTTTCTGTATGATTTGTGTTACACACTAATTGTAATTTGTATTATCATGACATTTTAATAAAATGTGATGTTCTATGTTGTATTCCAGTTGGAGCGTCTGTCGCCCGGCGAAGACGGAATCGTATTTAACAGAAAGCTACGAGATTTGGAGACTGCCTTCAACTCGGTTTGTGAAGATGAAACACAGTTACAGTGAGTCTAGAATTATCTTTATCGAGTCTTTGTATCTATAATAAGTTAATCTCAATTAATTTGTAAACGCGTTAGAGATGTGTAACTCATGAGTGAGAGATATAAAAGATATAGCTCACATGTTATGCTCATATCTATCACTCGCCCACTTGAAATCAAAATATATCAGTACATCACTAGCTCGGGAGTGATTGACGTCTTTTCCGTTTCACCGAATCAATCATTTCACTCACTTGTCGCATCATGAAGATAGATATAGAAGTATATGTTTTGACGTTACATGAAAGAGAAAGACGATCGAACTGTTTAGTCTAATATGCAGCTGGATCTGTGTAGAGGACGTAGCTACTCACGATCGAATGTGAGCGCTGTGATAAAGTATACTTTAGTTCGTTAGAGATAAAGTATACTTTAGTTCGTTAGAGATAAAGTATACTTTAGTTCGTTAGAGATAAAGTATACTTTAGTTCGTTAGAGATGAAGTATACTTTAGTTCGTTAGAGATAAAGTATACTTTAGTTCACTCAAAATATTTGCGTAAACAAACACTTTTTTTGGTTCATTTCAAAATTCCAATTTAAAATTGTATAAATACGCCAATCTATTCCAATTTATTTAATTATCATTAAAGTTATTTTATGTATAATTTGAATCTAGGTTAACAGTCCTAAATCTTAAACCTGCAAAGTATTAAGCAAAATCAAATGGATACTCTTGTAGAAATTATGTTTATTTTCAAACAACAGTGCGTAATGTTCAGTCATTAGTTTTTATCACCACGTTGTATGACCATTGTTCAATGTATGCGTAACAAATAATTTTGTTAATAACTCGGAGTACTGACATATTGAGCCACTGAGTTAGAGATATAAATGAGTGATATATATCTTTCCAGTCAAATGATATATGAGTATATCACTTTTTTCTTTGCCCTGATACATTTTGCGCACCTCTATATGTATATGTGTATATACTTGTAAAAAAGTATTGGCAATATGTGGTTTGGATGGGCAATTGATGTGGTATGACCACTATCGTTAGTTAGTAATCATAGTAGAAATTTTTTTTGTTGAACGCACTTGTAGTTGGTACATGGCATTGTCCAGAAGTTATATGAATATAATTACGTATGTAATAATACAAAACTTCTTAAGAATGATGTGTACCCTAGTTTTCAAGTTGGGCTCAAGTATTTAAACTGAAAACTTGGTCACAATACGAATTTAGTCTGAACTTGTTGTTTCTTAATTTAAGACGTCCTAAAAATGGAAAAAGATTATGGACCCTGTTTTGGCCTCTCAACATCAATTGTCTATAACTTGTGTTCAATAATCCTTCATCCAATATGAGTAGACTTGCATTCGTCAAGGTAGCCATGCTCAGGAATGCCAAAAGTTACATCAGCTTATGAGCAAGCAGGGTAGACATCCAGACATTCGCAAACAGTAAACAAATTTCAATCAAAACTTGTCCCAACTACAACTGTAAAAAGTCGATTAAGGTACACTAATCTGTATGATTGAATTGTTGTAAATTACATAAACGTGGCCATAAAACAAAAAGAAACGGTTGTAGTTAGCTCTCATACATTGCACTTGATTATCGAAGGTTTTAAAAAAGTTCTTTGAACTGATCAGTCAAGTTTGAAGCGATCAATCAGACTATATAGCTGATTAATCAGACATAGCACTGACAAAAAGATATTATTATACTGTATAGTACCAATTGTCAAACTTCGTGGTGACTCCTTGATAATTTTTGTGGTTCCGTCTCTCAAAATGAAGAAAATGGAACCCTTATATGATGACTCTACTGTATATCCCTCCATCCATCCCTTTGTCTGTCAAAACTCCTTTTTATCAGAAACAGCTTGAGTTGAGAAGTCAGCTGAGAAGAAGGCCCTTTTAAAGTTTTTATTCACCGATCATCAAAACCTAAAGGGTACTTCTAGTCGACCTACAATATTGAAAGTCAGCGTAATGGGAGATCTTATAGCACAATTAAAGGGAAAAATCAAAAAATCTATTCTAGTGGGAATTATACGTATCTATAATTAGTTTGTTTTTACGTCTGTGGAAAATATAGTAGGCAATGTATTCACATTGTAAAAATTTAAATATTTTATAAATGTCGAAGTGTGCACTGATCCCTCATAGTGCGAGTCCTCCTCGTGCTTGACAGGTTTTTAGTGGCTTCTCAGAACCTCTAAGCAGGAGAATTGGTGTGACTTGACAGTATAATAAAAATGAAAAATATAAACAAATTTTCCAGCAGGCTATTCCTTCCGAGACAGAGTTGAGATTATATGGCTGTAGTAAAATTGAAAACGATTCTTAAAATGGAGGAATTTTTATCAGTACCCAGTGAATGACATCATGTCTGTTGGTAAGGAAATGGAGGAACGAAATAAAAGATATCTTTAAGGAGTTGACACAGAATGACCTCATTTAAGTGCTAATCACAGAATGTGAGAAAATTTGTATATATATATATATATCATTGATGTTATGTTCACAAATGATCCTATTGCATCCACAGGCGTGCATTCAGTACCCTCTGCGCTGCGGCACTGTCAAACGCAGCGAGTGCGCGGCGTCTCAGCGCAGCCGGCGCGGCTTTTACACGCCAGCAACCCTTTGCGAGACATCTGCGACGACACTTTCTAAATGCTATGCAGGCCACATATGACAGTGAGTGATACATTTACAACGTTTGGAATTATATTTTGTAGTGTAAAATTTATTATCAGTATTTAAATTTAAATACAGTTCTGAAGACTTATTGTTACAAGAGCAAACAGTTGCGATGAATAAGTGCGTAATGAAAGAAATAATAGAACAGAGGTATAAAATAGTTTAATAACACAAAGCATGCGACACGTGTCATTGTAACGAACATTTGATAGTGACATATGACATGTGTGCATTATGCGTAGGGACCATGCAAGACGTTATCAGTGCCATCTGGTGGTAAATTAATATAATTTCAGTTACAATGCTGTCAGTTTTTGTATCATAGCGTACACATTTATTTAGTTCATAATATCTATGGTGAAGTGTGTTGTATAACAACATTTTAAAAATCTAGTCTTATATTCACTCCTAACATAACCTCTTTATTTCCAAGACGTTTTTTGTTCTCTGTTACGTAAATAAAAGTCACCCAATTTGGTATTTTATAGTAAATATTGCCGTTTTCTCTCACAAGTAAAACCATTTTAACCAATTTTTAAATAATTAACATTTTTTTTTGTAATTTCCATAATCAATGCTGACTTTGTTTTGGTATTTCATTTCAACGAGGCGTTTGTCATTTACAGTAGCAAATATGGCTAAATGTTTTATTCAAAGTTTATTGCATTAATGATATGACCGAACTTAACTACTTTTTCATTTCACTGGTACTTTTTAGTGTTCCGTAGCTAAACGACAAAAACGGAACTATTATAATTTCGTCCCGTCCATCGTCATTTTATTCGGACACTATTGGTACTATGCAGATGAGATTTGGATGGTAGAGGGTTTCTATGAATCGCTATACAATGAAATGGTGGAATTAAGAAAAAATAATATTAGGGGTGGCGCTCCATACATGTAATTGAGGGTTGAAAAAAAAAATCCAGTGTATATAGGCATGTGGGATATCGTTAGATAGGTCTTCTTCCTGTCGTTAGAGGGTTCAAAATAATTTTAATAAAAATTCAATAGTTGATGAGACATGCGCATCTAAAATCTTAAAAAGTATGTCCAACTAACGTGTCTAAATTTCCAACTAACGTGTGTAAAATTCTGAAAAAAATTATGGTAGAAGAACTACAAATAAACTTTCAAGAAAAATTGGTTTGAATAAGATATGGTGTGTAGTTTTGAGATATGGGATATTTTCGGTACCGACTGCAGTAATTACTTTGTTTTTGTCTTTGGGCAATACAAACTTAAAAGTTTATTATTGTTTGGTGCTATGGAACTCTTTATGCGCGAGTCCGATTCGCATTTGGCCGGTTTTTCGTATTTAGCTGATACATGACCATTTTATCCATATCTTGAAAGTAAAAATACCTCACTGATATTGACAAACATGTAACCAAAAGTTATTCAGCGGAGCGTGAACATTTTCACGCAACTATGTTTCTTACACTGTCCCTATAGGGCTGACTTTCATGTTTTTATAAGAGAATGGCCATTCCCTTCAGGCTTTTATACTTATTTAAATTTGCCTTTCGATGGGAATTTCTTACGAGTCATTGAAATTGGGGTTATGAAAAATGTGGAACATATAAATAATTAATATTTTGGATGCATAAAACTCCAAACTGAATCATCCAAATTTTGTTATCATGTTATAAGTAATTTGCGGCTAGTTCGTGGAGTCACTCGGATTCATTTCGCACTGGTGTTAGCGATAGAAAAACTCTGATTCCCACACCTTAGATTCAGTCAATCCTTTCCTAACTGGCACAGGTCCTCAATCAGAGATTGCCTTTAAATTGACCATTTTAAAATGTTCCCTTTCGGTAAATGTACCTCATGATCATTTTGATATACCGAAACATTTGTCAGTAAAAGATATACGAGTAACCAAATGAATTTCCCTCTTTGTGTAGTAGAGTAGGTAAGTGTGGTATAATTTCTTGAATTTTATAAATATAATAGCTGAGTAGGAATGTACACGGTGTTGCCCAGCTCAATGACCACATCCTTGGCATTTGTTGGTAGGGAGTAGACGGAAAGTGTGGAAATTGAGAGGGAAATTGGCTGAAAATTGTAGGAGCTTATATATGTTATAGCTAGTACCAAGTGACCGAGCGATGCTTGGTGTATTTCGAGTTTCCCGTAGGAAAGTGAAATTGCTTGTTTCATGGTATTAGATTTTCTTTTCCCTTTCCCCTTCCCCTTGGCTTTGCTTTCGCCTTCGGTCTCGCCTTCCTGTTCACCTTCACGTTCGCGTTCACTTTCACATTTTCGCCTTTGCATTCGCGTTTGTGTTCGCATTCACCTTCGCATTCGCCTTGGCGTTTGCATTCGCCTTCCACTTTCCCTTCGCCATCCACTACACCTTCCCATTCCTCTTTCTATCACCTCACCTCCACACCCTTCTCTTCCCTCCCCCTCCATATTCACATACACTTCCCTCCCTCTCCCACCCTTTTCCCCTCCCCCTTTCCCTACACATTCCACGTCCTCTCTCCCTTTCCCGTTCCCTTCCCTTCCACTCCTCTTCCAACTTCACCTCCCCTTACCTTCCCCTTCCTCTTACCTCACCCTCCCCATCCTCCTTCCCCTCCCCATCCTCCTTCCCCTCCACTTCCTCTTCCCCTCCACTTCCTCTTCCCCTTCACCATCCCCTTCCACTTCTCCTACCCTAACCTGTCTCTTCCCCTTTCATACAATAGTGTTCATAGTAATTTTGAAAACTTTAATTTTAGACACAGTATTTAGTTTTTGAAAAAATTTTTTTACCCGTTCATTCAGAATTTTCAATTTGAATAGTTTAGCTGGTATTCAAAGTGTAAATACGATGAAAGTTTTCGAACGGGGCTCATTGGATACGCAAGAAAACTAGAAAACTAACAGTCTGCTCTATGGTTCACACTGCACTAGTAAAAATTCTATGATAAGTTAATTTTGCTATATTAAATATAATTAAAAATATTATGGATCTCCCTAATTTTTTTAGATAATTACAATTATTGGTAGTCTAATATTTTTATGGTGTTTTTTTTAATTTTGTGGAGGATACTTTCTGATTTATGATTAAATGTTTTTTGAATTTCCCATTTTAGCAGTTTTCATTTGATATACTCTATAGGAAGGGGTTGAAAAGAAAAAACAAAAAATTTATGTCCCTAAAATTTACTCCATTTTGCAGGGACAGACAGATGGACAAGCAGACACAGATTTGATTCTTTAATTTTTCCATTTTTCTAGTTTTGGTACGGTAACACTAAAAATAATCTAAGTATCGATGATAATGAGCACATTGACATTTCCAGGACTGGATATTCTAGAACGGGGCTCATCGATGCTTCTAGTCAATGCTGCCAATTTACTCGGGGACTACTTTGCAGGTGAGAATTATGAAACTTTTTCTATGTTACTCTACAATCTTGAAGCAAGATGGCATCATCATCATACCTGGCATGGTGATAGCCCGGAAATGGACTAAAGCCTTCCTTCGTATCTTTCAAGTTAGCCTATTTTTGGCTTTTACTTGCCTGTTCTTTAAGTGCCAAAGTTTTTTACTCATATACTTAAAAATGCCAAAGAAATCTTTTGTTTTTGATGTCATTTACCCTTGTCTCGAAAAAAACTGTATCTCTTCCAAAAATTACCCAATTTTAATAATTTTTTCGGCGTTTTCTTAATAAAAACTTTTACAAGGATAATAAAATGCAAAGAAAATTATGGAAATATATATTGTGAACAAAAATTATAACAAAAACTGAAATCAAGGTTACATCGTATCTTCGCAGTCCGGTACATCCTCCGTATCAGCAAAATAATTGTTATCGTCACTATTATCACTATCACTCAAAATTTGCATTACGCCAAATTGTGAGCGCACCACAATGCCACTCCCACTATCACTTTCTTCACAACTTGAAACATGATTATTTTCACTCGAATTATTTTCGTATTCTAACATCCTTTTTATACTGTAATTACTAATAATATTATAATTTTTGTAACACGTAGAAAGATAAAAAATTAGCGATGCGTGCGAGCGACCTACCCTACTGCGCGCTAAACAGCAACTGATTTGGCAAATTTAGTTAGTACGCGCACGAGCGCGAAGGCGCTCGTCGGCACTCTTAACGGTTAAAATTTGTTTTCTCATAATCCGTTTCTTCAGTCACTCCAATAGTGTCTAGGCTTTCTTCTAGTTTAACCTGATTTTCCAAAAAAAAGACTTTTAACATGTTTTTACGTGTTCTTCCATATGTAATGTTTTACATATGTAATGTTTTACATATGTCCAAGTAAAACATGGCTCACTTTAATTAATTTTATAATATGGTATAAGTTAGTTCTATATAGTTCAAAATTGTACCATCTTCACCATTTATAGTGTTGTTTAGTTACACTAATAATACATCAAATAAATCTATATTCATAAATTGTTCACAATGTTAACGTCAAGGAACATTGTGCCTGTCTGAAAAACCGTCGACGAGTCGTAGTAGCTGTTCATCCACATATTCAAACTGTTCTGACGTCCACGTGTATCATGATGTGATGTACGACATGCGTTTTTGAGCAGTTTTCCAACTTTTTTTGAAATCTGATAAACCTACAGTTGTAATAATTTCCTCGTATTTTAAGCTGTAAAATTACTTTTATTCCACATGAACCATACAAAGTTTCATGCCAAAACACTAATGCCTGTATGTATCACACACGGTCAGGACTGTCAGTCAGACTTAGTGACAGTTAAAAACCTATTTGATATGGATACTTTAGCGATCGGACCGTGCAATAAGGCATGGTCGGTTAAGTAGACACTTGTTCCGATTCGACTGACGAGTTAATGAAAAACAGAAATACGTTTTTAACTGTCAGAAAGTCCGACTGACAGTCTTGACCGTGTGTGGGTGCATATGGACTTTAGTCACACTAAGTTGGATATTTTTTTCATACTGTGTTGCAAATATTCTATTGAAATATATTATGCTAAAATAAATGTCATCTCCCATCACTACTTTTTAATTTACTGACTGCTATATGACAATAAAAATACCTTAGATCAAAATTTATGTTCTTAACAATCCTCGGAATCTTCTGCCGAGTTAAGCTAAGCTATCAGTAATTTGGTTTAATGTATTTGTACAAATGTTATTGTTTATGTGATGAGGAAATCCCAGGTTTATAGAGTCAATTTACTTGATGCTATATTGTTGTTTCAGAGGCACGTCTCAGCGATGGAGGGCAGGTGTGCGTCATCGCTGCACCTCTGCTTGGATACATGACTTCGTTGCTGGCTTGCAGCGACCCTAAGGCGCATCGCTCTTTAGCAACTCAGGTACATGTTTGTTGAATTTCGCCCTCACATTTGAAGGTTCTATTAAAATGTTTATTGTTGTTTCGGAAGCCTATTCTGGGTCAAGGGTTGTAATACACCGTCTAAATATTATGGATAGGTTAGATATTCATTTTTTCGTCAACGTTGGTCAACATTTATGTAAACGAATTGGCAAACTTGTTTAATCCGTGTTTTCAGGTTCAGGAACTCAGTTTAGTTATCGAAAGCTGCCTCTCATTTCATGATCACATTTTTGATGCTTAAAAGACAGCATTTAAGTTATACTCGATTTGTCATGTGGCACTCTCGGTAATACCATGATACCAACTGTATTAAGGCTTTATACAATTCTCTCTTCATAGTGAATTGGAAATGAATTCAGTTATGGGGTCCATGTAAGGTAACTTGTGCCCTTATGTTGGAGAAAATAGAAAAATATTTATTCAGTATTTTTGTTTTAATAATTATGGCTGCTTTCCTGACATGATGTATCCTTCGCTTTTCATTCTGGGCATTGTCAAATATTACATATGAGTAAGAAAATAGTTGTGTCTAACTGACCCAGCATTTACTGAAAATTTTGAAAGATGATTGACAATTCTCCGATGTTGGGATTAGTTTTATGAATCAAACTGCATAAGAGTATGAAGACATCTATTGTTTCATACTCCACACGCACACGTCAACATCAATTTCCGATTTCTGATTTTGCACTTAACCCTTCAAGTGCACGTGTTACTTATAAGCAACGCTTGCCATTTCACCAATGTTGGGATTAGTTTTTTGAATTGAACTGTATATGAAGATATCTATATGAAGACATCCATTGTTTCATACTCCGCGCGCAGACATCAACAACCATTTCCGATTCCTGATTTCGCACTTAAACCTTCAAGTGCACGTGTAACTTATAAGCAACCCTTGCCAATTCACCGATGTTGGGATTAGTTTTTTGAATCGAACTCTATACGAGTATGAAGACATCCGTTGTTTCATACTCCGCACGCACACATTAACATCAATTTCCGATTCCTGATTTCGCACTTAACCCTTCAAGTGCACATGTTACTTATAAGCAACGCTTGCTCTCGCACTGTTAATATATATATTGTTTCGGTTAAAATGAGATAATCATAAAGACAATTATATATCATAAGAAAGATAATGAATTGGCGGATCTAATGGCTAATTTTGCCGTTATGATTTTTCTTCCTTGCGAGATGCGAATAAAAGTGAGGCTTAAAAAAACTTGGATTTCAGTACAGCATTGAAGACTCCTCTTCAATTCGCCACATTAGAATCAATATCATAGAATATGTGAGAGATCAAAGTTAGGTCATTATTTTACAATGTCTAATTTGTGCTTGCGTTCATTGTACGTAATGATCATCTTCTGTAATTGTCTATACGTAAATTTTTTTGTTTCGCAACAATAAGCTGTAAGATGAGTAACGATTTTATTAAGTAAATAAAAAAATAAAATATTACGTAACTTAACTCCTGTAAAAATTCTAATAAAATTTGAAACTTTCTGCCATCAACATTCTATAAAAACAACTAGCCAGCAGTAAAGTACAAATTTCTGCGCTACAGGTTTGTTTTAGAGGGAAGTGCGCCTTTTTTCTCTTTCCATTTCTATCCCGAGCAAGCTTACTGGACTTTGCAGATTATAATGTTATTATTGGAGAAAAACCTCGCTGCAAAGGTAAAAAATATAAGTGAGTAAATCCACAAGCAAAAACTGACATTTAATAATTTTGTATATATGTTAAAGCAAATTCTACTTTATTTTTGCAGCTGATGCAGAATGGCCGACAACTCCTCACGACGAACGCCACCGAACTGGACGAACTCTCCGTTTCTATTCGATGCCGTTTGCTGTCGCCACCGCCTGGCTCAACTATCTGGCTAATGCTCTCTGCTGACCTCTGCCTCAACAAATTCGTGCCACTCCCTACCTCTCTACAGCAGTTCTACGCCAGTCACCTCGATTTGAGTAGTGAAGATGACACAGCTTCATATAACGAGGTCGCTTATGGCTCGTGGAAGGAAGACTCAAAAGCTGAAGATGCCGAAGTAACGGTGGATTCGTCCGATTCATCGGTGAACGAAATTAAGGATAATGTATCGCAGCTAAATGTGTCGCATGATGATACTGCCAGGAAACCCAGGCCGATACTGGGAGCCGGAGCCGGTATATCGAGACGAAATTATAATAATCGGAATCATAGTTTTAGAATGGAAGAAACGTCATCAGTTATCACAGGAGACAATGTTGTTTCCACAACGGCAGTTGGGCAGGATAGTTCGATGGAAATGTGGTCGGCCAATGGAAGGAGTTTACTAGCAAAAAGATACGATTTGAATAGTTGGAGACAGGGCGAAGAAAATGTAGAGAATGGTATTGTAAAAGATGGCGCACCAGATTGCGGTAACGGAGAAGTTAAGCAATTATCGGCTACTGCTGAATCTTTCTCGCCACCACGAGCATTGCGTCAAACAGAGAACTGGAGAACGAGCAGTGATGAAACGGATACATCAAATAGAAGAACGGAGACACCACGGGTTTCGCAGAATAGGACAGCGAAATCAGATTGGAATAGACCGAATCCCAATGCAGCACCATTTAAGAGTACGAACTGGCGCAGTTCAGAAACCAGTGATAACATCGCGGAAGAAGGAGGTAGAAGATTGAGTCAAGACAGTACTTCCAGAACAGGATTTCAAGGTGCTTCAGGCGATTTAAAAGGCATCCCAAAGTGGGATAACAGAAAAGCGTCAGTGAAGAAGGATTCGGAGTCATCGGTTGTGACACAAGTGCAGGAGCCAGTCCCAAAAGTGGTACTGAAGAAGCATGTAACGGAAGTGCCGAGGAATCAGAAATATTGGGACCATGATGATAGATTGGACCATGACTATGACAGCTAGAATGGTTTGTTCTAGCCTAGAGAATTCTAGGTGAATTAGCGTAATTGTTTTAAATAAATAATGGCAAGTCAGCGGCAGGTTTGAGGGAAGTCGAGGGTAGAATTTAGATTAGGTTTAAATTGGAAACAGGAATTTCCAACATTTCTTATAATGTTAATGACTTGAATTGTTTATTGGCTTTAGTTTTGCAAAATAATACAATAAAAATCTTAACATCGAATTTATAAAATTATCTATTAGACTACTGTCTTCCAGTAGGACAATTGATGCAAATTTTATGTTCCAGTGATAGGGAAAATACTCAAATGCACTTAAAACGAAGTTGGAAAAACATGCTAATGCATAAAAAAAATTTTTTTCAGTGCCTCCAAAATCTAGTCTTTTTGGCAAATTAATCCTAAAAGATGGGAGAAAAAGACACACTCTATTTGACAGCCATTACTGAAGTTCATTCTCTATGGAAGATTTTGACAGCTTTCACATTTGATTATAGAACAAATTCTAACCTCGACTTGTCAAAGTGACATATCGTCGCTCCTCCGTACTGTCTATATAATAATGATGATTTGTATAGTCTACGGTTCATACTAGCTTTTTTTTGTTCTTTTGACTTGAGAATGGTTTCTAATTTTTATATTGTCGCTAGCATAATCATGGAGGTGTGATATTTGTTGTTTGTATGGACAATTTGTATAGGATATTCGCACAATGTATGTTTTGCATTCACAAGCAATTTTGCGAGTGTTTTGTATAAAGCGACTTGTCTCTGGATAGACTTAAGTATGTCTTAATGAAATTTAGTAATTTTTAAAATGATAATGTTTAAAAGTGTAGCATTTATGGAACAATGCCGGATTATTTATGGACGGCTTTCTCTTTATGTTGTGAAAATTCAAAGTGTATTTTATTTTTGAAAGTGTATAATGTATGGTGGTGGATGCGGTGTTTAAAAAAATACTGTAAACACAGTGTTTTTAGACATTAATATAGGGGTTAGAATTTGACGGGGGCACAACATTATTGACGAGTTTGGAATATTATGATGTATTCCTAAGAGAACTCTAAAAAATTGCAAATCTTAAGACCTATCCTCATTTCCAGTGTTCAACGGTCTTTGTTACTTAATTAAAAAAATTGTTACAAGTAAGTTGTTTGTCAACACGAAGTGGGAAATGGATTTGTGTAAATTTAATTCAAGTTTTTGTGTTCACTATGAAAGTTTAGTCACTTTTAATGACTTTTGACGTTTTTTTTGCTAAATTTACCGTAGTAATATATAAACAATGCGCTTTGAGTCTTTTTAGACGATTCTCATGAAAAATGGTGACGTAAGTTGGTGTAGAAGCTCGAAGAAATGTTCTTCAAATCCAGTTCTCTACAATAAAAAATGAGAATTTATCCGGATTCTTTCACACTCCTGAAATGTACAATGCAATAAAGTGGAATTCAATTCATTTTTGCATTGTTTGGGATGTGGATATTTTGAGTACTTCATAAGCAAATATCCAGTGGCAAATTCCAAGTTTAAGCTAAATTCTTTTTTATCTTCAAACAGCATTGTATCCAACTTTTGAGATGGTACTTTGAACAGCGCTTTCATGCTGCATCGTTCGTGGCAAGATGCCACTATGCTTACCATGTGTTAAAAACTGAATGACTCATTTTTTTTGCAGATAATTTACTTTGTCTTTTTGATTCTTGTACCGATCTGTATGGTACTAATATAAGATTATTATTCAGGGTTATTAGTTATATAATAATTTAAGGACGTAATTTTTTTCCACCATATTTACCAAAACATCATGTCAAAAAACAGTCACAGAAACAGCATAATGTGTTTAAAAAACCAACAGAAAAAAATGAGATGGAAAGGTGTACGACCATCGATTGGTACTCCATTTTGTTATCACTGTGTACCACTGCTGGAAAAAACAGTAGATAAATTGAAAATTAGAAAAAACGTTTGATAGAGGAAAATACTTGCTGTCTCATTGTTTGAACAGTGAAGATTTAGTGAAGATGTGGAAAACTACGTATAATTATAAAATATTGTGATGTTTTAAATTTTGCTTTTGCTAGGGAAATATAATTGTTTATGCCACGACGATTGCTGCTAATACGGCAGTCAAAAATAATTAATTGTTAAATATAAAGGCGCCAAAATAAAGCATTACGTTAATATGACAAGGGTTGTTGTCGTATGTAATGTTATTATGGCAACTGACATAATAAAATGTTATAAGGCAGTTGTCATAACTACGTTATGTGCCGCTGTCATAATGAAGCATTGTTACGGTCTCGCATTGTGACATTTGTTGTGTCGTCATACATTGTTATTCTGACAACTGTCAAAAATAATATTTTTTCTTGTAAGTCAAGTTTTTCACTATGGCAACACTTGATGTAGTGAAATGTTTTCTTGCCAAAGGAGAACCTGCGTTAATACAAATACTTTAATATACGTACGTATCTATAAAGTTTTCTATTTTGGGTTATATTTTGAAGAGAAATTTGTATATTTCACCGTTAATCTGGTTGCAATAACAACTTTGAAATTAATTTTGACATCTGTCAATGTGACTAGTGTCGCTTTGATATGGCAATAAATACATATTGTTGCCATGACATCTGAAAAAAGCTTTAAATAAAATAACTTACGTCATTATAAATGTCAAAATGAACCTTTCTGTTGTGTTAAAATTTATGATAAGTGTAATAAGAACAGTCAGAGTAACGTGTTGTAGATAATTAAGAACTGTCACAATAAAGCATTTTACTGGTGTTGCCAGTATGTTATACCGTTACTAGACTAGTAACAAAATATTATTTATATTTATGATAATGCATAACTCTGTCAACAGTTGCCGTAATCATAGATTGATGACCAAGTAATTGCTTTATTAAGACACCCCTACTATTGGTACCATCTTATTGACCGTATATAAGATAATACTGTCGTAATAAAAGAAACTAAAATTAGAATATTTTGTAATGTATTTTACGTTAAAAAAAATTGTTTTCTACAATTCAATAGCTAGAGATATGGCGATACTGTGTTGAATATTGCAATTTAAAATATGAGAATACTGATATTCGGTTGAAATAATGAGATACTGCTATAGAGATACAGATATTCGGTTGGAATAATGAGATACTGCCATAGCTGCTATAGAGATACAGATATTTGGTCGGAATAATGAGATACTGCCATAACTGCTATGGAGATACAGATATTCGGTTGGAATAATGAGATACTGCCATGACGGCTATAGAGATACTGTGGCCTCATATAACAGGCTACTTGCCTGTTACGTAAAACTGTCATAACAAGATAGGGTAATACTGATGATATAATAAAAATAGAAAATTTTTATAATGCAAAATAATAGATTAAATATAAATATTGATACTGTGGCCGTTATAATGAGATACTGTAACAGTATATACGGTTTAATATTAAATAAGATATATACGGATGCTGTGTTGAATTTCATACCTTGAGATTTTTAACGTACATAATTGCTACGAGTCTAAAGCTAATTATAATACAAACTAACGATCATAATAAATATTAATGGCAACATTTCTGGTTCATTAGAAGCCATTACGTCGTTCTAATACTAGATATTATCCTGATAATACAATTCAATATCCATTGTTCTGTAAAATTATGATATTGGGTGTTACTAGTATTGCAGTGACTGTCTGAATTGTATATTGCGTTATTATGGGATATTTTGTAACAGAGTTAGATACTCGCAAATAATATTCGTATAATGGATGTTGGCATAATATGAAATATTGCGGCACATGATACGTATTATAATGCTGGGTTATTGACATAATTAATATGAAAATATACTGTGTTATAGCTGCTGTATTAGGGCCATACTGTCATATGTTGCCTAAGATATTAATACTGTCATAATTGGAGATTAGTTAATATTGACATAATGTATGTCATAATAGGGGATACTGATGCCATAGTATATAGCGTAACAAAGCTAGATACTGTCATCATAGTGCGTATTATTGGTACGAGAAAAGCTGTTGTAGGGTATAGCACACAATGTTGGTACTGTGGTTGTCGCAGTGTGCGATACTGTTATTGTGGCATATTTAAGGTGTTAAAGAGAGACGTAGGATTCATACGTTGCTTTAATCGAGGGCGAGTTTGGCGCGCAAATAGTTGTAATGACGCAGTTGTGTGTCACTTCGTCGTTTACGTAACGGCGTAATAACGTAATCTAAAATACCGCGTTTAGTAATTTGTAATTTTTTATTCAGTTTAAATAATAACTTTAATAATAATGAGTATGGTAATTGATAGATTATGAGTACTTTGTTTGGAGTATCGATATGTTAGTATTAATTACTATGTTACATGATTTATATAATGTATATTTATATATATATTTATATAAAAGTGCAATGCCCTCATTGTGTACGCATGTATGTATATTGATTTGTACATCGTATGAGTAAACATTATTTAATATCGAAATAAATAAAAAAAATTAATACGTTAAGGCCAATTGTGGCTTGAAAGTCTGTTTTGTGTTTTATTTACTTTGTGGTTTCGAGGTAGTGTAATTTTTTATATTCAACCGTTTTAGTGCCATGATTTTTTACTCATATACTTAAAAGTGCCAAAGAAATCTTTTGTTTTGATGTCAATTACCCTTGTCTCGAAAAAAACTGTATCTCTTCCAAAAATTATCCAATTTTAATAATTTTTTCGGTGTTTTCTTAATAAAAACTTGTACAAGGATAATGAAATACAAAGAAAATTATGGAAATATATATTGTGAACAAAAATTATAACAAAAACTGAAATCAAGGTCAGTCCGGTACATTCTCCGTATCAGCAAAATAATTGTTATCATCACTATCAGTCAAAATTTGCATTACACCAAATTGTGAGCGCACCACAATGCCACTCCCACTACCACTTTCTTCACAACTTGAATAATGACCATTTTCACTCAAATTATTTTCGTATTCTGACATTATGGGTTAAAAATTTTCTTTTCCTGGATCCTTTTTATATTGTAATTACTAATAATATTATAATTTGAACTTTATGTAACACGTAGAAAGATAAAAAATTAACGATGCGTGCGAGCGACCTCCCCTACCGCGCTCTAAACAGCAACTGATTTCTCAAGGGCCATCGCGCTCGTGGCAAATTTTAGTTAGTACACGCGCACGAGTGCAATGGTGCTCGTCGGCACTCTTAACGGTTGAGAGATTTATTTTATGTATATTGAATACTTTTTGACAACCTCACTGTTTATAGTATAAAAATACTGTATATTTCCTTATTTTAGCAGGCCAGGGTGGCTTTCCATGCCAAGACCCAGTTAGTTGGCACAAGGTAGGGATTGAATTTCTCAACCCTCAGACTAATGTATACGGCAATATACTTTAGTATATTGGCCTATGCGCAATCGGTGTTGGCTCTGTGGTAAGTCTGGGTCCAGCCGGTTAGAAGGGTTGTACTGGGATCGCAGTATATAGCGCTTTTGGATCTAACCAAAGCTTCTAGAATTTGTTCAACGGATGTATTACTGGTTTTAGCGGGTCTCTTGCCATCCGAGCTGGTGTTAGGAAGAATGTTTCCATGCACAATCATTGCACTTTGAGTTCCTAGTAGGTGAAACCCTTTGTACTATCTTACTTGTACTAGCTGCATCTATGAGATTTTCTGTGGAAAACATGCTGGTTCTCGCTGACTTTTAATGGACTACTGGAAAATTCTTCCCTCAGTAGTTTCTGAGTAGATTGAGAAAACTTGGCTCAAACTTGATAATGCACCTTGAATTTTATTGGAGAGTTTGCTGCAAACTATTAGAAACCGTGACTTGATTGGAATTGGACCACTCTAAGTGTCTCTAGTGGTGAATGCTCTAAATTCTTAAATACAGTCATTTACAGCGTTCACGAAAAACGTTCGGAAAAAATGGAGATCCTGAAAGGCTCATTGCAAAGGGATAGTCTTTAAACCCTATTGAGTAGAAACATTTGATGGTAAACATGGGACACAATTAGGAGACCCTTGAAGGTTTCCTTTTGTGGAAGTGGGTTGTTACGGGTCCCTAGTGGGGCTTTAAGAAAACCCGGTTGGTGATGGGAATACCCTCATAAAAATAAACAAAAAGTATTAAATCACATGATCTTGGTGACCTGTTTACATCACCACAATGCAAGATAACAAATCCTTCGAATTACTTCTTCAAAAGGTTGATTGTTTTGTGGGCGCAGAAACAAACATTTACGCTGTGTAGAACACGCACCGCAGCACCATGTATCAGTCTTTCCAGAAAATCCAGGTGCTTTTTTTCTGTCAATGCACCTACTAGTGATATTAAGTATTTTTGTGCTTTTATAGTACTTTGGTTTGTAAAAAGACGAGCAAAGCTGTAGGTAACAGCTACTTGCATAATAAGTAAATCGGTTAAATTTGATACTTTGAACATTATTCATTTAGCGATTATTCTTGAACCAAAATTACTACTTCGATAAATAATTCAGTTCAGGTAAGTAATACAAGATGAAGATTAAAAGGAACAAGAGTTATAATGAAAAATATAGTTTTCCCAGTTAACTATACAAAATATATGTATAATTACGACAATCTATCCAAGTATATAGATTATTGTAATTAACGCTGTGAACAAAAGTAATTTTCGTGGCGAGAGGGGATTACTGGACTTTAATTTCCCCCCCTCAAATTTGTTATTGGAATGAGGGTGAACAAATACATTAAAAATACTCGGTGACAAAACTGAACTGGGGTTCATTTTTTTTTTATTCTTGCACTCATTTAATATTATAATTAATTGTAATAAGATTATTCACAAATCCTCTTGTGAAATATTTTCTGACTATAATCTAACCTAACCTAAAAAAATAAGAATAAAAAAATAATGATCTTAATTTGACAAATTTATATTAATTTATAATTTTTTCTAAATGTCTGTAATAAACAAACCGACAGCGATGCATTCTAAAAATGGCCCACAAAAACCAATAATTGTCTCATTTTCAATATAGCTATCTCTATTATATGCATGCTTTCTTCGATTCTCTTTCATCGGAATTTGCACATAGCACTACTTGAGCCTACAGTTTTTGTCTTTTATATGGGTATAACGTGTTTATTGTGCATAATTTCACTGGAAACCGAAGTCATTCCAGAAATATTATGTGTTTGTGATCATGTATGTCTTTCAGACTTTGTCGTTATTTTATATATAATAGCCAAACACAAATCATTCAAAAATACCTCATTTATTTTTAGTATTCTTTTAAAAGTCACGTAGATATGTTTAAATTCCGATCGTTACCACGACTACACCGATTGTATTATTTTTTTTGATAATTACCTAACCAGATTGCACACTAAAAAATTCTAAGCGACGGGCAGATCTTATAGTTAACGAATCTCTGTAATTAAAAAAAATTAAATACACAATGCGGGATGTAACATTATTTATTTATAATACAATAATTTAAAAATCAAATTACATTTGTAGTAATTAAAATTATCTATTTATATATGCACTGTGTCGAAAAAAACTTGGTATGTTTACCAGTAGAAAAAACACTTATTAATTAGTGCAGGATTAATTCATTTTAAATTAAAAAAATACAGTTTGGGAACCATACAAGACGAGGAAAAATTACATTTCAAGTTTGTGTTTTTTTATATAGTATTTTTGGACACAGTGCATACAGACAGACAATGATAAAAGACCCTATATAATATCAACAATTTTATTAAATAATATATTTTGGACAACTTTATTCAATATGATTTCTATATATTTGTCGAAGGTTTATTTGAAGCTTTTCACGATAATTACATAATTAAACAAATTTATTTTTTGAGGATAATTATGTGACTTTAATTTTAATTTACATAGTTTAAATTTTATATTGTATACGAGGAAATCTATATATTTTTATGTATACGATTATAAATTTTTTTCCGAAATCAAAGTGTTTCTACAACGTAGTCGAAATATTAGAAATTTTCAAATTTTTTTTGTTGTATGTTTTGTTTTATTTTTTTATTAAAATTGATTTTTTCGGCTCACATTTTCGATGCTGGCCGTTTGGAAACTATTAGGCAATCGCAATCGTTTTTTCCTACAAATGACGAAATTTTGAAACAAACTATTTGTATACTTCCACTCATAGTCAAACATAAGAAAACTATTAATAAAATACAGGCTGTTCTCCTTCTCTAGCAGCAAGTCATCATTAGAATTGCATTTATGCCGAGCATGTTCGAGTAACACAGTGACACATAAGCCTTAATCATAACAAATTGTTCTAAAATAAACATTTATATAGATTTTCCATGTCAACCCTAAGATCGCACCTATGAAATTCTAAGGAGTTCTGGATTCAATATTCGTATTTTCACGGCGACTCTAACATGTTGCTGTCAATTGTACAAGTGCAATTTGTTGCTCAGACTTCATTGTAAATAAATACACATAACTGTATTGATTTGTGCAATACACAGCATTAGTTCTAGTAGTTCCTCTAAAAAAACTATAAACGCTTGATAGAATTGCACGAACTGCATTATTTAGGACTACACCGACTACAGTCCAGCATATTGTGTAAATATTTGAGATCAGCAAGTACAAGTTATATCGAGTAAACGAGCACCAAATGTTACTTAGCTGTTTGCTGAACTGAGTACTCAGTTGAATTAGAATTACACAGTCCAAGTAGGGTCTCGACGTGCGGCCGACTAGCGAGCTGTGTCTTCAAAGCTCCAGAGGAAAGTTCACGTCAGTCACTTGTCATTTGGCTACAAAGCAAACTGAAAATGTTTTAAATTCTTTAAAATTTGTTTTTATTGTAAAACCCTGCAATTTAATGGTTAGATCGTGTATAATGACGTATGTGACTATTCATAAAATGAGAAGGCGAAACAGAAATCGGATGACAAATCTGAGAACAAACAAATCTAAAGTATAATGTATTTTTTACAATTCCTTGAATTGATGTAGTGTTGGATGTCAATGGAGCGCGATGATGCTAGAAATATTATCGCTTAGAATTAGACTGACTTCTAAACGAACATTTCTTATCAAGATGCCAGAGTACATTTGAGTGATGGACATGATATAAAATAAGACATACGGACTTAGAATATTTAGCAAGTTTTTATATGCAACTATAAGCACCGTTCACAATGGGATATTGTTTTCTGTATTGTCTATGAGGATAAGACTTTTGCCAGAAAAACTGCTTAGTATTTGTGCACCGTAACTTCCTTCATTAATAATTTAAAATATTAACTGGTTAATTTTTAGGTTCGCTTCATCGAACTCAAATTAATAAATGCAGAATGTTATGTATGTTTGTTTTAATTACATCTCTTGAAACAATAATTTTTTTTACACTAGATTATTTAAACAGAATACTCGCCATTTAGACTGAGTAGTTCGGCCGAGTATGAGTACTAAAACAGTTGCCTAGTATGCCAAGTACTGAGTAACGAACGAGTACTCAGCGCATCTCTAATAGATACTCAAAAGTTTAATAACCTAAGCCACGGTTGGAATCTCAGTCCCACCAGAAATATCAAATTATTATTACTGTAACCGAATGTGGACCATTTTTTTGGAAGTTAAGGATGGTTGAAAAAAATATTCAACAAAAGTGTTTGCCGTGGCTTCACCCGAGTACGTAATCTTATCACGCGTCACGGTCACAGGTAGATGTCTGTTTGAACGCTTGCATCTCACATACTTCCAAAACAAACAAGTTTTCGAGTCAAACTGAACGGTGATCTCCATATTTCGTACTTATGCACTTTTTAGAGCTCTCGTGTCACATTTAACTTGCGTGTGCCAACATTTCACGTTCACAACTTAATCCAAATTTTTTATAACTATTATGATAAAACAATTTGGATAGACGTCGCGGATAAGGTTAGAATTAAACCAACTCGTAGAAAGATACTGCTGGTTTACACTAATCCGCCTTTTAGTGGGAATATAGTCAATCAAAATATTGATAACTATCATTAATTTTATAAATATTATCTCACGATTAAGTGTGCCTTACAAAAATCCCAGTCAATACTGGCAGTCGGGTGATGCTCCGACTCCACTTCGTGAGATGTCGAATTTATACACACTTCGAGAGGAGGGTTATATGGATCCGGATGAACTACACCCTCTAGTGCCGTGAGCACGTTATGCGAACCCTAACATCATTGAATGCGCATAGCACCAAATTTATTTTATTTCCCGTACAATCAACCACTTTATTGTAACAGTAAGCATTTAAACTAATTAAAATAAAAAAATTTGTTTACACCATTAGCAATAAAAATAACAAGTAACTACGCAGTTGAGTGCTTTGGTTTAAGCTGGAAGTCATGTAGTGCTAGCACTTCACTCGCATCGAGACAAAATGAGGCGAAGCGAGCACGCGAGTGTAGATGATGCCCTTGCAACGTTTCGCCTACCCTAGCCTCATCTCATCACGGCTCCGACAGATGTCAGTTTTTTGGCACACATCAAAAGATGCGAAGCAAGGTATACAAACTACACTCTCACGCTTGTTCAGTATGCAAACGGAGCTCGGTGCGGAAGGTTGTGTATTATGCACAATGACGACTGATTGGATAAACGACGATTTAGTAAAATTCATCGAGCTATATCAATCAGAACCAATTTTATGGGATTCAAAGTATACAAACCATAAAGATAAGGTTAAGGCCAATGATACGTGGAGAAGGATAAGTGAATTTATGAATAAATGAAAAAAGTCTAGATTGGCAACTTTACGGGGACATCTAAGTCGTTTTTTTGTTGCACATCAAAGCACTCGAGGCGCCACGCAAGGTGTACAACCTACAATCTCATGCTTATTCAATATGCGAACAAAACTCGACACGGTGCTCGGCAATTTTAGTGGATAATACGTAACATATTATTGAGCTAAATGGCAAAATAATTAATTTGGAGTTATTTTATAATTCATTTGAATTTTAAAACAACATTATCTTCTTTTACTCCATGGTTTTGGTACACAAAGTTGCAGCTGTGGCCACTCCAAACACGCCCATCCTGCAGGCGATTCAGTTAGCAAATAAGAGCCTATCTCAGTACGTCTCGTGTCATCGAAACTCACGTGTACCTCGACGAACGTCTTGCTAAGGAAACCTTGCAAGTGTGGAGTGTACAAATGAGGAAACCTCGGGAGAGTGTGGAGCCAGCATAAGATTTTTAAAAAAACAAATATTCCAATGCAAATGTAATGGAGAATATCGAAGACAATTCTTCATGCAATATAGTGGTTTCCAAACTTGCGTTTTTATGATACAGACACCTATATACTTGCTTTACAAATGTCACTTTATGATTCTTGAATGTTCGGAGATAATATTGAATTAAATAAAAACAATTGTCAAGCTTTGGATATATAGAAAATTTAGAGTATAATTTTTTTAATTACAATTAGGAAATTTAAATTTTTTTATAATATTAAAATTTCAACATTATTAATAATATCTTTTTAATATTCTTGATAATAAATTTTAAATTATGTTATATACAGAGTTATTACGTGAGATAACAATGAACTTGGTAATGTCTTGATTATGCTAGGTATGTCTCGAACGTAAGTGTACACATTGAGAAATTGATTAAAAAAATTTGTAAATTGTTAGCGTGGCTCGTTTGTTGTTTTACAGCTGTATTAGCTTATGTTAAAAATTTGAAAGCAAAGTTAAATAAAATACCATTTGGTATTTTTTACGATTATTAACAAAATAGTGTTACTGATTTTAATGGCACAAGTTAACTTACACCCGGCGCCATCTATTGGAGTCAGACAGAAGCAGTATTAAAATACCATTATAATACAATATACTGACAGACTAGTGGTATTTGCGTAATTTGTGGATAAATAGACAGACGAAATTTAAAAAATAAGACGAAACTTAGAAATATAGATATTTGGTGCCTATATAATTTTTTAGAAATAAAATTGTTTAATAACTAATTTATTATAACGTCATGGAAAATATTTTAGTCAGCGTCATGCATTTTTCCAATTGTGGGGTGAAGCAGACAGATGGAAGCACACTTGGGAAATTAGTTCCCATTTAAGATGGAAATGATGATAGCTGGTCACCGCAACAGCACACATTTTGTGGGAATTATGAACTTAAACGATTTTTAAAATTCACAGTAACGAAATTTAATGAACTTATTTTTCGGTCATGGTTTCTCTAACACGAATTTGATCGGTTATGGGAAAAAAATTGTTTCTCCGAGGTGAAGTCCCATGGTATAGTCACTTGAGACCATGTTGCTAATGACAAAATGATGGTTCGTTAATGAATATTTTGCAAATTTTGTTTATATAATTGGTATATTATATAAAGTAAATATAAATTTTTATGCATTTCTATATGCGGTTTCTCATGATATTCAAATTTGTCAAAGTCTAGACACAGGAGATCTAAAGAATATCGTACAATTTTTTGAAAACGGCACTTCTCCGCCATTCAAAATTCTTTGGGTTAACCTCGGTAATGAAAGTGTATGTTGTTAAATGTATTTTATTTAAAAAAAACAAGTTGTAAATTTCCAATTGTTAAAAAAATTGTTTTACATACCCAGGCACATCGTGATAGCAGCTGTTTACGGCATTCAGCTATTCCCGAATGGTTGCTATTTGACTAAATGGTTGCTACCATTTAAAATATGCCTAGGGCTAGTTGAACGCGTTTACAAAAAGGTTTCAAGACATCTTGATGGATCAAGAAGTCCTAAACCATATGGTTACTTCCATTTTTATATTCAACCCATTTCTTCCTGCGTATGCAACGTTCCACTCATTGCTACTCAGGAGAGCCGTTACTTTTGTGTATTATTTTAGTATCATTTAAGGAAGGATTTCTATGTCCTATGCTATCATTATTGGAGACTCGCTTCTTATCCGACATAACTTTCCATGATCATATCACCACAATCTTTTTGAAATATACCATTGTCTGACTCCACAGAACTTTATTTTGTAACAAAAACATATAAATTTTTTCGAAATAAAAAGTTACTTAACGCCCACTTGTCTCCAGTGTTTCTAAATTTGTCTGAAGATTTTGTACAGTTAAAGGCAACATGATTTTCATTATTGACGAGACCGACTTTTTGGATCTAATTTTCTCTTCAGAATTTATTTAAACCCATATTTCTCAATAACGTGGATTTTTTTCTAAGCTTCAAATATTTTGTTGCGAGTTTTATTAAGGTTTTCTAAAAAGAGTTGAAACAACGCGATATATAGCCCTTCGTCGACTAATATCTATAAATAGCAACTTCGATACACTTACTTTCGAGACAAATTTAGACAAAGTTTAGCAAAAGTTTTATTAGTTTATATAATTATTAGTATTATATCTACATGGTATTATACAATTTTAATTTTTATATATCCGAAATAGGTAAATTTTTTTTTAATTTGGCGTATAATATAAGTTAATTACGTTTTTAAATATTTTTTACACACCGGTAACTCGAGAATAAATATGCAAATTAGCCATATTGTGGCTCCAATATCTTATTAAACTAACCAAAACAATATTGAAATACTGATATTTTCAGTCCGATTTCTATAACTTTTCCAAAAATGTAATAAACCAGTTTGATACAAATGAAACCTTATTATAAGTTTTACAGTTCAGTCCAATGGGTATTTATAAAACTACTGCTTGTTACACTGCAGATTTGAACGTGTAACGCATGTGTAGGAAATCAGGCATAACAACATAGTGGTAATTGCCTAATTATACAGAAATCGACTTATAAACGGGTATAAAAACATAGTAGTAATTACACGTTTATGTTATGCGGGAATGTACACATACTATGCATGAATGTACATATAATATGTAGGAGCATTCTTATAATATACAGGAACAAATATATAATATGCCGGAACATATATATTATATGCAGGAACATACATATAATATGCAGGAGCATGCGTATAATATACAGAAACAAACGTAATATGCAGGAACATATATATTATATGCAGGAACATACATATAATACGCAAAAGCATGCGTATAATATACAGGAACAAACATATAATATGCAGGAACATATATATTATATGCAGGAACATACATATAATATGCAGGAGCATGCGTATATTATACAGAAACAAACATATTATATGCAGGAACATATATATTATATGCAGGAACATACATATAATATGCAGGAGCATGCGTATAATATACAGGAACAAACATATAATATGCAGGAACATATATATTATATGCAGGAACATATATATTATATGCAGGAACATACATATAATATGAAGGAGCATGCGTATAATATACAGAAACAAACATATAATATGCAGGAACATATATATTATATGCAGGAACATACATATAATATGCAGGAGCATGTGTATAATATACAGAAACAAACATATAATATGCAGGAATATACATATAAAATGCAGGAACGTACATATAATATGAAGGAGCATGCATATAATATACAGGAACAAACATATAATATGCAGGAACATACATATAAAAACTTCTGCATGTGCTAAGGACTATAAACGCACTAAAGATTCATCAAAAACCTGTAACACTTTTGATGTCATGGGTAGCGTCTTAACTATTAACATAAAATTATAAATGCAAGTTTGTTTGTATTTATGTAGACTCGATTATGGAATAATATTGGGTTGGCTAATAAGTAACGAGTCTTTTTTCGAAAATTATCTAGAAAATATGGGAACATTTTAGAAGCTTCCATGATCGAAGATATATAAAGGGCGCGGTAAGCTCTCACTGATTCAGTTATAACTAAGACGTTGCACTGTTAACACAAATAACATATGAACGACATTAAGACGCATGTGAGACAATGTCTACGAGTACCAATCTGGTCACTCTGCTGCCGAAGCTACGCATAACATATGCCAACGTGTAGCTACTGAAGCTCCTGCGAAATGATGGTTCCAACAATTTCACGGCGACAATTATTCCCTAAATGATCAATCACGCTCTGGTCGACCAGTGGAATTGGATTATAAATGCAAGTTTGTTTGTATTTATGTAGACTCGATTATGGAATAATATTGGGTTGGCTAATAAGTAACGAGTCTTTTTTCGAAAATTATCTAGAAAATATGGGAACATTTTAGAAGCTTCCATGATCGAAGATATATAAAGGGCGCGGTAAGCTCTCACTGATTCAGTTATAACTAAGACGTTGCACTGTTAACACAAATAACATATGAACAACATTAAGACGCATGTGAGACAATGTCTACGAGTACCAATCTGGTCACTCTGCTGCCGAAGCTACGCATAACATATGCCAACGTGTAGCTACTGAAGCTCCTGCGAAATGATGGTTCCAACAATTTCACGGCGACAATTATTCCCTAAATGATCAATCACGCTCTGGTCGACCAGTGGAATTGGATAGTGTTACAAGTTAAAATTGTTAATTAAAGAAGATAGCCGATTAACGACAAACTGGTTAGCAACTGAGTTCGGGTGCTCGCACAGAACTATACAGAATCATTTACACCGCTTGGGAAAAAGCTTTAAGTGCGTGGGTACTACATGAACTTAGCCCGGACCAGCCGTAGCAGTTTTGGATTTTGGTTGGACACAGATCTCACCCGCCGTATTCCCCAGACCTTACACCCACCGATTATTGTTTGTTTAAATTGCTCAGCAATGTCTTACCTACACGAAAAAAAGTTCCTATGATGAAGACTACCTGTGACAGTTCATAGACCAATTTTTTCAATCCAAGCCACCTGAATTTTACGCAGATGTTATCCAATCCCTGCCAGTGGGTTGAAGACATTTAGTACAAAGTGATGGTGATTATTATATCGACGATTAATTAATTTTAAATTGGAAATATAATAATAAAATTATAACATTAATGACCACTCATTACTTTTTAGCCAACCCTAAGAAATATCATGATATTAGGACTAATACATTATTTTCTTCCAGAAACTTAGCGATTCAATAAAAATAATAATATATAGGGAAAAAGCAACAAATTTTTTTTTTCTCAATAGCTGTGTTGCTACAAATATAAATATTTAATTATTGTATTTAATTATCCAATTTGTTTGATCAATATCCAACTGTTATTAAGGCTTCTTTACGATCAATGTTGCTTAATTTGTGTTTAACTTAAAAATTAAGTGTATCTCGCGTTAGAAATTAAAAACTGACATATTGGAATAGTGCACCGTCCGTTGGTTTTGTAATATGTACAAATTATGAGTTTACATACCACACCAACCGATAATAGAGATTGTAACCAGGTAAACTTGGAGAATCGGCCTTTGAGTAGATCTTTTGTTTTGAAGGTTTTCTCCATTCTGGGTTATCGAAGAAATTGTACTTTTTGAGAGATGTCTATTATAATATGCACAGGCCGATTGACCCATGCGTAGCCGGCTACATTTTTTACAATACAACTTAATACAAATAAATATATTTGCCATTTGTGGACTGTATACGCCCATAATTTAATAATACATTACAGTCTGGTAACATCTACAATTACGATTGGATTTTATATAGGTTGTTACATGTGATCTTTGAAATGAAAGTTATAAGGTAAAATTTTGACTCGGGTTTAGGGACTTAGGTTACTTTTTACGCAAATTTTTATTCTTTATCGAACTTCCATAAGACAACTTCAGTTTGTTACGGGTTTTGTGTACAATACATAGGCAACAAATTCTATTGAATGGCACAGGTGACTGGATGATTCAGAAGGTAATCTAGGACGATTGGTGTTCCAGCTGCCATTTCGAGTTCCATGGCGTCTGAATTGAATTCTTGCGTGGCTCCTGGCATTACCTCATCGGAACTTACTGACATCTTTTCACCGATTTCATTTGGAATTTTTACCTCCATCCTCTGCTCATCGAGAAGGAATTCTGTAGAAACGTTATCAGGGGGGTTGTCTACAAAGACTTCTTCGTCGTCGTCGTCGGAGTATTCCCCGTCCAGAGATGGTGTTATTTGTTCGTCCTGTGTATCAGAAGGTGTGATTATATCCTGTTCTATGTCTATGGGCTCACAGGTTACGGAGCAGACGCTGTATTCGCTGTCGCTTTCATCGCATTCGAAGTAGCGACTCTGAAAATTAGTAATTATCAAATTAAAGTTTTTTTCATAATTGTTATTAAAACTAGTTATAAAACTAAATTAATATGCTAGGTACTTTGTTTCTAAATAAATATACTAGGTACTTTTTTAATTAGATATTTTCATTGTATCACTTAGTGTTCTTATATCTGGAAAGTTCAAATGGTTTCATCCTTTTAAGTTGTCTAGTGATCGTTCGCGAATTCTAGAGTCTGGACGCTTCTAAATTGATATGGTTTGAGTCTCTCTTGGTGAGAACTAGAAAATCTGTTAATCAATCTTAAGATTGCGATGAAGATCACACTTATGAACATACTAAGATACGTTAACAATACTCTTAAGCACTTTATTTTGAAATCTTTGTATCACTTGGATATTAGAATTACTATCGCAGCCCCATATCTGTATTCCGTAACTTCAAACTGAGTGTAGAGCTTGATGTATATTGGTAGCTCAGAATTACAACCAAGCAATTAACACATTCTTCTGAACTTGATGTTGAGTTCATCATATACCTTCTTAATATGTTCTCTCCACCTATACTCGGCATCAAGAGTCACACCAAGATATTTAGCGGTGTTGGCATATGTTAATTAAGTGCCATCAATGAAGACTGGTTGTTGGATAACTGATCAAGTAAAAGCAAGTGTTGTGTATTATTTGTAAAATCGATATATTACGTTAAGTAAATATATTATTAACAAATTTAAACCCTTAAATTTAAATATATGCGTGAAAGCATGTTTTATTTATTCTAATTGAACGTTTGAACGTTATTGAGGTTCTTTTGTCAAAGAGTATAACTCTATAATAATTGCAAATATTTTTTTTAATCTTATTCTATTATGTCAGTTGAGAGCGTATACAAATACGTCATTAGCATGTGTTGTTTACCTAAATTTCCTGCAATACATTGTAAATTTGATGTTTGTTAATCTGACACTTTAAAATTCTTTGGCGAAAATCTCTACTCTGTGTAAATTTTTAACTACAGACTATTATGTGTTTGACATAAACAGTATGAACGTAAACAATGAATCTTTTAACGTATATATAATATACACACAGTGTCTGGGAATAAATGTCGGACAAAGAAAGACGCTATTTGTTGGCTATAAAGGACTAAATTATTATTAAAATAAAATGTAAAACACGTCCTTTTTTCTAATTGAGTACAAAAAAATATTACACATAACTCTTTTTAACACACCTAATACTGCCAACGCACTCCCACACGAGCTCACGCTAGCCGTATGCAATCACTACATTAACCCGAGCGGTGCTTATTCACGTGTGCAAGTATCGTGCGTATGAAAAAAATGACATATAATTATGAATATCATTTTCAATTTTCTGAAAAAAAATCATCTTTTAAATTTTTTTTGACGACAATCAGTTATTATTCATTCAACAAATAACATCTTTTTTTGTCTGACATTTATTCCCGGACACCGTGTATATATAATTTAATGTATTTGTAACACATATTATATATAAATTTTAACTTTCTGCACTCCTTCCCTATCTAAAACGTAACTATGCCCAATCTCACACTCCTCCGTGCATGCAATATGCTTTAAAGGGGGTGCAACGTTTTCTCTTGGCTTATTAATATATAGATACATTTTCTAAATGTTCTTTTATATATTTTGGGTTTTCTTGTCGATATTTTGAAAAATTTTCACAGTCGAGGCTTATCTTAATTTCAAATTTATACTCTTAGCTCTCACTGTTTTCCAATACCTTTCATTACTTAAATTTGGTATCTTTTTCTGTGCATACCTCTCTTTTTTCAGCACATGCACCTCAAAGCATGTCGATTTACAAATTCAAAAAGTTCAATTCCTAACCAGTATTATAATACATTCGCTGTATTATTTTGTCTTGTCCTTCCGTTGGTCAATCTACTTTTGTCTTTTTTCTAAATCCCAAAGTCTATCTGAACTTTGAGATTGTATTTTGTTTGTTTGGATGTTTATCATGCAATCATGGCTAAAGTGATTTCAATTAAATTGGATATAGATATAGTTTATGATTTCAACTAATATGATATAGGATATTTTTGTCCCATTATTTGTTTTTGTCTCAGTGTTTATTTATCTCAATTTGAAATTAAAAATAACATAGACAGCGAAGCCATGAGGAAAATCTGGTAATACTAATTTTGTAAAGAGAAAGTTTTTGTTCATTCATTAGGGTTTCACACTAAAATGAGTTTTCTGATTGACACGGAACTATCATTGTATTATAACGTCCAGATATATATAAAGTATATAATACTTCGAGAATGTGTCGGTAATAAGTGAAAACAAATTAAGTGAAGGGTTTTGGAGTCTCGTTTGGTGAGAACTAGAAAACTTGTTAATAATATCGTTTTTCGTTTCTCAATTACATTTATAAAGTATCATATTTTTAATGTGACATGTAGGAAATAATAAGACAAAGTAGTACATATAAATTTTGTGAAATATCTATAATATGATTGTGGGACATAAGAACTTGTTCGCATATTCCATAAATGTTATTTAAAGTAACGTCAGTTTCATACTCGCTTTTACTTGATCAAAATAGCTGTATCTTTTTCCATCTATTTTCTCGATATCCTGTTGTCTCGTGTCTAAGTGGAGATTTAAAATTTTCATTCTAAACATTATTTGCTTGTGAATCCTATTCACTATGTCCTCAATCAATCCTGATCCTGTGTGATCTTAATCCTATTCGCTATTCACTGTGTGGGGTATTAAAGCAAACCTCTATTTAACTGATTGTTCTATGAAATCTAAAGTTATCAATGTAGCGAGTCGGAAATTTTGTCCTACAACCTGTCTGTTAGGTTACTAAAACTAAATTTAACAATGCTGTAATACATTTCTTTTCAAATGGAAAAACTGATTATTAAAAATTGTAGCTGGTAATATCAGATAAATTTATTGTGAGCCATAAAATGAATTATAATTAGTATAAAAAAAATATGCTCTGTAAATCATTTTTAATAAATTAAAATTTTAATTCCAAATTCTTCATTACATGTCAGTAATGAAGTCTTCTTAATTCATATATGTTACTATTTTTACATCAAACCTCTCTCCACAGCCACTTGAAACATTAAATTTATCAACGTATATGTTGGAGTATACGCTTGGTGTATGTAACGTAAACACTTAGACATAAAATATACTCAAGCATTTCCATAATGTCTGTCTATACAAAAAGATATTATATAAGATATTGAAAGCAACCCTTCAGATTCTATACAAGCTTTTACTGTCTGCTATATGCAACACCTTCTGCTATACTAGTTACTTAAAGTGGGGGTGAAAATATAGGTAAACGATACACTGATGACATATGAGACGAGTATATTTTTACAGCTGACGCATTTCAAAATTTTCAATTGCAATCTGCACACTAATTAATTAATAACTGGGTGATTCTACGCTAAGGTACTCTTGACAGCCCCGATAAAAACACACAAATCATTTTCGAAAATTTGTGATAAATAATGGTTATATCTTATAATATATAACGTCTACTTTATTACACTCAATTTCATTACTTAAATTAACTTAGCTTTGTCATAATCGCACCTTAACTTAAGACTATTTTCAGTCTCTACAATGGCCTGTCTGCAAGGGTGGATATTTTTCTGGGAGGGGGCATAACCAAGTTGGCAACGAGTGTCAGGTGAAGTAAATTAGCGGGAAAAAACTCGTGCCGATCGCTCGTTCGCAGTAGACACGTGTGCAACTCAAAACTGTAGACTACATACGTAGTAGCTATGGGCACCAGTACCAGTATTATTTATTCTATAATTTCTCTAACGCAAACGCACTTTTCATAGTTAAAAAAATATTTGTATGGAATTTTTACGTACATTATTTTGTAACTTGCGAGAACTAAACCAAATAAATAGATTATTCTGGGACTTCTGGAAGGGGACACGTGCCCCCGTGCACCCCCCTTGAATTCGCCGATACCAAATTTATAAATTTACTTAACATTTATATTTTCACAAAAAAACATTGCACAATTTTTGTCCCACATATTGCGTATCTCCGCTCTTAGGTACTTTGAAATCTTTCAAATATTATGTTTGAGTACTCGTCGCTGCAAGTTTAAACTTAAGCATGATGATTTTGATGTGACGCTGGCAACAGGCATCTATATCCGTGTGCTCTCATTGACGGACAGTTCGATCATGCCACTTGATAGATGCAGAGGTGTTAGTGAACGTTGTTTCTCCCCTGGTGAGATTTATTTTGTATTTATTTATCGTAATACTTTATTTGAGACGTATATTTATTTTAATTTGTGCATAATTTACCACGTTTCTTTATTATTTCCTTACGATAAATCCTTTTATGATTATCTCTGCTTTCTAATGAAAAAGTCTCTCCACTGCCATATTTTCCCTGACTCGTTAGAAGCCAGGGTAAAGATGTTAAGGGGAGATATTAAAATGTAAGATCAGAGATTTTTCATGTGATTGTGGGTACTGTAATACGATAGGCATTCGTCTTTCTTTATTAACATGGTAGAAATGTAAGCTTTAAATGAAATATTTGTTTTTTATAGGTTATGGTAGCCCGAAAACAACTAACAAGTGAAGAATGTGAAGAAAGTATAGAAAAAATTGTTTATCTGAAAGATTACAATACCAATGCATAAAAAATTATCCTGAAATGATTCACGTCGGCTTTAGTGAAAATTTTCAAACTAAAAAAGTTGAAGAAGTGCAATCCCTTCATTTTTGAGGGTCCGGAGCCCAGTAATAAATCCACACAGTGTTAGTCTACACCAAAAAAATTGGAGAAGAGGTAAAACACTCATGTTTTGCATATTATCTAAAAAATTGTCACACTTGCCTTCGGATTCTTGTCACACTTGATTTGAGCATATTTACAGCCTATCTTGACAGCTTGCCTACTGAAATTGTCAACCTATATTTCCTGAGTAATGGGCCGGTTACTAAGTTCTGTAATAAAATTGTGTTTCACGTGTTGGCAACAAGATTACAAGAATTTTTCCCTAATCTTGTTTATTTCACGTGGCATTACCACAAAGCAGGTTATGGCAAAGGAGATGCCGATGGAGCAGGTGTAACATGCAAGAGGGCTGCGGATAGACTAGTTGCAAATGGTACTGATATATTGTCGTTGGCAGATTTGATAAACGCCCTTCAGAAAAGTTATCCCAACATCAAATTTTTGACCATTCATAATGCAGATATCTCAAATAACGAAGCATAACTTGGATCAAACGATAACTCAAAAACCTTTTTCATGTAAAGGTTCATAAAGTTGTAGGAAGAATATTTTTTCCCAATCAATTAACAATGAAGAGTTTAAGCATCTTCTGCGATCTTCATGTCTGCAATCATTTTGTGATCGTATGGATCAAAATGATTGATTTAGAATATTCATCTATTAATTCGAAACCTCATTTCCATATTGAGGGTGTATATGGGTCAAATCTGATTATGATGATGAACTACTAGCATCATTAATATCTCAGAAAGACATGAAGCAATCTTAAAAATTCCACAGCCCTCTGACACATCGTTTTGCGATAAGACAAGTCAGTTTGAAGATGAACATCAAAAATATGGAAAAATGATAATTTTGTGCTAGTCAAACTTTTACACAGAAAACAGAATACCGTCTTTTAGATATATGCACGGCAAATGTAGATGCACAAAAGAGTTTAGACAGACTAGAGAATATCTAGTATGAAGCAAGCACATGGAATACTAGCTTGTAGAGTATAACATGTTACAAATACGAGTCTACTAAATGCAACATTTTCTATTTCATTCTTTCCTAAGGAGGGATTTATAGACTGAATGGGATGGCTTAGCATATTTCTGCAATTGTTTCGTTTCTTTTGCTCTTATAGTAGTTGAGTCATTACCAGCAGAGACAGAAAGTTGCATATTTTGTATGCAACTTTATACACCACCATACTCCAAAGGTTATATCATACTAGCTGTGCCCCACAGTTTCACTCGCCGTGAAGTTCGGAATAAGAAATGTTTTTTCCTCTATGTTGCTCTGTGTTATAAACTATTACAATACCAAATTTTATCAAAATCTGTCCAGTAAATTTTGCATGATTGACGCAGAAAATAACATAAAGACAGACCTAATGTGTAAAAAAAGGGTTTCCGGCTTCTATTATCGTTCTATATGCTAAATCAATTACTTTCTTAGAATCTTTTCCATGTACAGAATTTACTGTGTTGTGATTTTATTATATATATATATATATATATATATATATATATATATATATATATATATATATATAGATATTGTTCCATGTATAATATACAGTAAATCATCCTATTTTTCTTTTAAATTTCCTTTCAAGTCTCCTTGGAAAAACATATAATTTCTTTTGTAGAATACTGTGAAATCATAATTATTACCAGGAAAAAATTTATCCTTTACTGACAAATTCTTCCTAAACCATTCAGTGCCCTGATTATAAAATATATATTTTCATCGAAGACAATTTCAATATCTGGAGATATTGGAATCCGACCATGCGTAGCAGAACTGAAAAAAATGGATATATATATACATATGTAATAAATATATATATATATATATATATATATGTATATATATATATATATATATATATTTATATATATACATATATACATGTATGTATGTTTTACTACTACAATATTTGACAGAACCTTTTCAATCTTGGCTAAAAAATAGTTCTTGGGTAGTTATTCATTGCTAGTTAAAAAAATTTATAATTTTGCATATATTCTCAGGTGTACGAAATAATACTTAAAAAACTTTTAAACCCAAAATTCATTGCCGTCAGTCACAGCGCGCTACTTACAGTGGTGTTTGAGAAATTGAAACCGATTGTGAAAAAACACGCACAAACAGTGGAAAATGGCACGATAACACTTCATCTACGTCACTAATATGATAAGGCGCTGAAAAAGAAATTCACTACGGTCACATGGTTCCACGTACCATCTTTTTATATTTAGTGACTTAGATCTTAAAATAGAAAATGTTATGCCTAACATGCCATGTCTCCGTGCCAGTTTGAGGTACACATGAATCAGATAGCAGAAATGGTACAATTAGAGTCCTCTTTGGTTTATGTGGAAACTAATTTATTTCTTTCTTCTTATGCGTACTTATTTCCCTTTTACATCATCTACAAATTAGTAAAATCTAATCTTCTCATTACGCAGTTAATAATGGCTTCCTAAATAATCCTTGACACATAAATGCGCACTGGGTAATGTACGAAGCAATGTTATCGGCAAAAAACTAAGGTTTACGCTGAGATTACGTAAAACGAGGAAAGACATGTTCATAATGTTTCATATGCAAAAGGTCATGACCAATGACTTCATTGACACGCGAAACACTTTATCTATTCACGTGTATATCAAACGTTGGAGTTTACTACATAAACAGGTTAAGATTTTTTATGGCTAAGATACTGATTAGTGTGTCAAAGTCTATTACACTGTTTATAGGTTGATGCTTTTACTTGGTGTTGTTATATATAATACTATTCTATATAATACTTGTATGTTATATATAATACTAAACCAAGACATCATATGATTTACGAGATACTTGCCCAAACATATTTTTAACGAACTCATTGAAAAATTTTAGAATGTGATGTTTTTCATTTAAGAATGAAGCCATTCACAAAAAGCAAAGTCTTGGTAAAGAAGAAAGTAAACTATAAGCGAATTCATGCGATCAGCATTCCGTTTCTCCACCTGGTATTATTCAACTGCTCTACGACATAATCGGAAAGTTGTTTCAGATATTACATTTTTGAATACCAATTTTTTGTCATCATTAACAACTACCTGAATCCAGTTGAAAAAGTTATAATTACGGTACGGTGCATTCAGATATTTGTTCTTTTGTTTTATCCGAGACTTATTTCTGTATGCGATTACTGGTATTTTAATTAAAGCTTGTTTTTGAGGGTACGGTATTGAAACGAGAATGCTTTATAATTTCGTTATGTTCATCCATCTGTTCATCCGTTTGTTCTATAAAGATCCTTCAATTTCAGTGAAAAAACGAATGGTGACGGTTTTTTCACTTACGACACATATTTTAACCGTTTTTTCACAAGACAGGCATTGTTGATCTAGACTGACAAAAGACTGTCACAGCTTCTTGGTACACTGAAAATGACTCCTTCAAACAAAGGATGTGATCTCATTGTAGAAATATAATAAAAAAATTTTTTTAAGCCCCGTTGAGTGTGGTATCATTTATTTATTATTAATCTGTTTATATTATATTCTTTTTTCTCTATCATGTGTATGTTCTACCCTTTTCTGCATTAACGCTTTTTCACTCGTAACATTCAGATCGGCGAGAATCGGCCAGAGTCACTATGAGTCCTAAAAGTACGTAGGAATACATAAGGTTTTCTAGAATGTGTGCTTTAAGGTAATAAATATCATATTCTATTTCATCCAATTACTGTCAGTTGTCTGCGCGGTACATTATTCAAAAGCACTTAAAGATATGATGATTGGACACTCTTGTAAGAAATGAAAGGAACACCAAAAATATGAATCTATATATTAATATGTGAAGAGACAATTTAAGCACATTGTGCATATGGAAGAGTGTGAGATTTGGCATAGTTAAAACAACACACGCTAATGACGTACTGAACACACTCTCACCTGACGTAATAGAACAAGATTCCAAAAAAATTATATGCAATGCTTATAGAGGTATACTCTTTAACTAAAGAACCTCAATAACGTTGAAACTTAAAAATTTAATGAATTATGGTCGGATTTCGACCACTAATATAAATAAAAAGCCCAAAAAGTGGGTTATGATGTTGGGGATTTAGGGATGTCGTTAAGAAAAGTTTTAAATACTTAATTTCTTTTGTTTAGAATAATAAAGTGCTATTACATAATAATAATGTACCTTCTTGCTAAAAGTCAATAGGAGATTAAAGTCGTCCTATATCATTTAGAAAAGACCAATCTCCAATCATAGAGAAAATACGAAAATTATGTTAGTTAGCAGGGCAGGGCATATGACAATGAACCCATCCAACATTGCCAACTGTGAAGTGGTACAAAACTATACTTACCGAGTCAATTTGTATTTACAGAGAAAGTTAAAAGACCCCAGATTAAAAGACCATCCCCAAATAAATGTGCTAGTAATATGGTGTTGGAGGCAGATGCTAAAAATTCTTTAGACTGCTTTTTGCACCTATGTCTACCTTATAAAGGACTTGAGAATCAAGGAAAGACTGTCGTCGAGTATACAATTGCGAATCCTAAAATTCTTCGGATATATTCCCACAAAACAACTTTCGTTGGAGTATCTAAGTGGTAAAGAGATAGGTTGAAGGCGAGAGTCTCGCTGGGCGATTTACAACATGATGAATGAACCTGATAAAGACAGTAACAGAGCATTACAGAGTAGTCTAGAAATGCTGCCAATAAACTGATATGGAAACACATCATTAAAGCAGCCATCTGAGTCGATAGGAACGAGGACAGAGACCAACTATGTACTGAGTGACTGTCAATGGAAATGAATTATTTAAACCGAAGATGTATTGTATTGCCTCAGTGTAATACAATACAATACATATACATAGTACACACTGACCGCACTTAACATTGCTTAATTATGAAATAGGACAAAACTCCTGATGTGAACTATGTCAAAATGTTGAATATATCTTTCGCCACAACGACGATACGCATGTTCTTTGAGATAATGTTTGGGAAGAACAGTATCGGCTGGCCACAACATCCGATGATGGTAATGAGATCAATAGACCATTGTGGATAAAAACCGGTAGTCAGATGGTAGGTGAATGGAGAAGAGTTATTCCCAATGATGAACACACAATTATGAATGAATTGAAAAAATATCAACATTCTCTACACTACTCGTGAAGTTACCTCGACTAAGTATTCATCGAAGTTGATCGCATACGTGACTACACACTCTGACTCTGACTACACACTCCTACAACCTAGCGAGGAACTCAGTCGCCATGAGTCTCCCGTACGCTAACCTCGTGAAGTCCTTTGACTCAGGTGCAAAAAACCGACAGGTATCAGAAGTTGCCTGAGGTGAGGCGAGGTTGCACAAAGCGAATCGAAGTACCTCTCTGCACTCTTCGCCTAACTTCGATCAACTTCGCGAGTAGTGTAGTGCAGGTATTGGACTTTTACGCTTAAAGATGTTTGTTTCCCTTTTTTGACTTCTCATTTTATCGACACCCTTCAACAATAATTCTAATTAACGAGAATCTTATAAATGAACTAGTTCTTGCGCACATATTAAATAATATTTTATCTAATAACCTCTTTTCAATTGTCAATATCTGATTAATGGTTAATTATATAAATAGGGCATAGGTTATTATTCTATGACAAGCGCAATCTAGGGTACGAGATACGAAAGTATTTAATGAGCATACTTCGTTGATTTTGTCTCGTGATTTAGATTGTTTTTACTGCATTTGCAAGTGGTATCTATTTTATTAACTATATTATCAATATGTTATAAACAATATTCTAAAACACGTGTTCATATAATTATGCGAAGGGGGAAATGTATTATTAAAATAAAGTGTACAACACTGGTGACGTAACAAATATTAGTATTCGTGAATATTTGCATCTTAATATTCGCAAAATAATGCAAATATTTTCCGAATGTGATTGTAATGAAATTCCAGGGGACCACCCCTAATTTTTTAAAATTTTTATTTACTACCTGATGATTGGTTAGAAAATTATGAAAAAAAATATAGAATGTAATCCTAATCAGTAGCTGCCCTGTCGCTTTGGTAATTTTCAAATATCTGTCATAGTTTTACAAAAAAACCATTTCAAAGTTAGGGGCTGCAACCCCTTTTTTGCAAAAACGAATAAAGCTAGAGGTTTGATGATTGGCTGAAAATTACTTCCAGTCACAAGCAACATAACAGAAGCTCCAATTTCAATAAAGATGCCTGTGCAGATTGCATATGGTAACCTGATGAGACCCTTTGTCAATTTTCAGTTATAGACAAACGGCACCAGATTTAAAAAACGCAGCATTCTCATTCACATTTGCATTCGCGAATAGTAATGCCAAATATTCTCATTTGTATTTGCGAATATGTAAAAATCTACATTCGTTATGTCACTAGTATTTATTTATTTATTTATTTATCTACTTTAATGTACCTAATTGATACATATGGCGGACTTATTACTACAAGAGCAATCTCTTACAGCCAATCATATATAAAATATGCACTCAATATATACACAATACAATATATACACTCGTGACATATAAAATATGTATTAACGTGAGATATAACTGATACAACACTCAATCAAGCAGTGAACATGTGCCAGAGCACGCATAATTTGTATTTTAATGTTAAAAAGAAGCAGGTGTGTTCATACATTTAGCTTATGCATTTAAACTTTGTGTCGGAGTTTTGCAAAAACGCACGAATCAATTTGAATACGACTTTCACTAGGATATGGAACTTCTATTTATATATTGGTATAAAATCAAGGCTGCTTTCTTGTCAGTTGTATATTCCTTGCAGGACCTGGTATTTACTTCTCAGTGCCAGCAGTGAGACGGGGGAACTTTTACAAAGGATTTTGATTCTTTCTTTCTTTATTTCTTCATATTACGTGATTTTATAATTTTATTGGAATTTTTACAAATCGCCTTTTCAATTGAAAAGCGTCCGAAGTAACAAATTATTTTTTTCAGAAAATTATGTGTCTACAGACATTGCTGTAAATGACAGAAAAAAAAATGCCCACCGTCCCCCTTTCTCGTCAAAATTACAAAGAAAACAGAATTATCAAAAGTTGCTGGAAGCTAAGGCGATGATTCTAAATCTGATTGACATTCGCAATATGCATGCGATATTATTATATATTTTTATTAATATTATATATTTTATATATTTTTATTAATATTATTCTTAATTTATTATTTATATTTTATTATTATATATTTTATTATATATTTTTATTAATATTATATATTATTATATATTTTTATTAATATTATTCTTAATTTATTATTATTATTAAAGTATTTTCTATAATTTTTTTTATTTAATATTATTATTAAACTATTTTCAAATATTATTATTTTTTTGCCATATTGCTTAGTATATTATTTGCATGCATAAAAATTATGCATGCAATATTATTATTATTATTCGCATGCATAATTTTTATGCATACGAATACTATACTAAGCGACATGGCAAAAAATAATATTAATCATATATATTAATACGCTAAGGTTTTAAGATGTTACTCTCCCTTTTTAGAAAAAACCTCACAACTAGTCCACATAAATTATATATCATTTTATAGATAATTGCTTGCTCTACCGGCATCCACAACTAAAAAATTTATTATTGCTATTGTTTTTGCAAATTAATTAATTATTAAAATTATATACACAAAACAGCAATGCTGCCATCTAACGGCTCAACGTCAATATGATTGACGGTCGGTAAAATTTTTGTTTAATTTCAAATCCACTCACATATAAATAAAGTGGCGCTTTAGCTCAATGCTTTTGATACTTGCGCCTCTATATGTCAATTTTAGTAAAATATTTGTTTGATCTGTCATCTGAGCTTCATAATGGAATAAATAATAATGCGAAGACTTCGCACGGGTCACTCTAGTATTTATAAATAGTTTAATAAAGATACTATGTACCCTTAAATATTCAACTTTTTTGTACTTAAACATGTACGGATTTCTCATAACGAAGTATGAATTCTGTTCGTACTTGACACGTTTGTCTGATTGAAATAAGAAAATGAAATTATCAATAAACTATAGTTTCTCCGACTAATCAAAGCCAGAATAAAACACTATAAGGTAAAGACCATCGAAATATTCCAGAGATAGCATGGAACTGATATTTCAAAACTATTTAAACGATTGCCTATTTTTGCACAGCTTACGGACTTATCAACTTCAAGTCTTGATTTCGTGCATCACACGTGTTCCAGTGATCACTATAATTATTTTAACCAGTTTTATTTTATAATTCAGTTGTGTTTTTATCAAAAAGATATTAAAATGGACAATAATGTTACGCAATTATTACGTCTATGGAGAGGTTGTTGTTACTGATCACAATCAACTTTAAATTGAGTTTTTTCTCTTAAACACACACTGCATTTGGGACTCTTATCCAAAGTAATCAAGGTAGAATTCGAGACACTTCAAATATATCTTATTTATTTATCTATTTTAATGTATCTAATTGATATATATGGCGGACTTATTGCTACGAGAGCAATCTCTTACAGCCAACAATAACATTCGTCCAGCTCAGCTCGACGAATGGCCGGGAATCGAACCCGGGTCCCCACGGTGTGCCGCTTTGTCACAGGCCGTATGCCTTGTGATCAACCCAACACACCACGGCGACGATGCAATATACCAAATAGATCCAAAAATGTAATAATTTCATATTGATGGTATTTCTTACGAGTTTTTATCTGATAGCCAAATGATTGATTATCATAAATGAAATATTACTGGATAATATAAAGGTTCTATTAGTTGCGAAACCTTCAGAACACGCAAATCGAAAAGCTGTGATATTCCATGATTATTATGGTAAGTCTCATGTGTCATTGAGCGTACACCAAAAATATCTAGAGCCTGGTTAGTATGTTTTTAAGCCACCAGACATACTTCTCAGATGTGAAAAATAGTTTTAACCTACAATAAACAATTTCTTCAACGAGAAGTACACTCAATTCTTCACGCATGGCTTTATGAACTTACCTGATAAGATGGCCGATGATTAAAGAAAATAATGGTGAGTATATATAATTGATTAAAGTTTATGAATGTGACCTAATAAAGTATTGACTTCATTTTTCTCTAAAAACCAAGCGAAGTTTCGGATTGAATCAATATCCTAAGTTTCATACAAAATCGAAGTACGTTTGAAATGTTTTCACATACAAAATCGCATTCGCAACTTTATCCAGTTGACCATTAATTGAAGCCACAGTAACGAGACACTTTCACAATAATTAATATGGATATAATTCCATTAATTTGTAGATACAACTAAAGCACTACAATCTTTTCTTTCCTCGATTACTTCTCGTGTGTTAAGTGAATACATTTTTATATGCTCAGGTAATCAACTATTATGGAAAAATCAGACAACCTAATACAAATACAGAAATGTTGATAAAATTGAAAGCACATAAGATGCAATCTGCTTTGTGCAATACACAATGGAATTTTACGCTTCGCATAAATATAAGGTAAATACCTTTCAAATTATAAAAACTTTCAACTTATAAATAACAAACTTTATTTTCTCTTTTAATACCTTCACATTAACCTGGGCAGAATAAACAATGATGATGGAGATCTATATTACTGTACCCTGACATATTTTTTATTCTTAACCTATTCTCTATGTCATCACCGTGGTGTGTTACATTGATCACAAGGCATATGGCGTTTGAGGGCGCGGAGACCCGGGTTCGATTCCCGGCTGCTCGTTGAGCGGGGCTGGACTGGTGTTATGGTTGGCTGTAAGAGATTGTTCTCGTAGCAATAGGTGCACCATATGTATCAATTAGACACATTAAAGTAAATAAAATATTCTCATATATGTTTTTATATATACTATCTATGTATCTATGTATTTTATAAACCTATCTATCTATCTATCTATGTATTTTATAAACCCGACATGAAGCAAGAAATGGGACATTAGAGGTGGGGCATATATACTATAATTCGTACCAGTACAAAAGCATTGGTGTGGAACAAACATACTAGTATATGACATTCCACAGATACCTGTTACAAAATATAATCTAAATAATAAATCTGTCATTAATCACTCAGCTTCTATAAAAGCAAAGGAAACAAAGCAATTACGGACATACTCATGCTATCCCATTCATCGCATAAAACCTTTTTTCGAAAAGAATGAAACAGAAAATGTTCCACGTAATAAGCTCATATTCATAACATATCACACTTTTGGACAAGTTAGTAGTCAGTGTACCTGTTACAAAATACACAACTCTTGTCTCTGTTCGTAATAACTCAACTACCATAAAAGCATAAGGAATAAAAGTATTACGGGCATACGTGGGCTATCCTGTTTATCATATAAATCCCTTCTTAGGAAAGACTGAAATAAAGAATGTTTCACGTAATTACGCTCATATTCGTAGCTCTTGGACAAGCTAGTATTCCATATATTCGTACTTTGTGCTTGCTCCATATTTGGTATTCTCTAGTCCGATTCCATTACGCAAATACATTTGGCATGCACATGTTCATTTATAGTTTTTGAAGGCATTGACATAAGTATTTATAACAGCGGAACAAAAAAATGGTCACACCATTTGATTTTTTGTAACTTTTTCTTTAGTTTATTTGTTAAAAGATTAAAAAATGTGTAAAGATATGTTAATGATTAACGTTAGTGTTAGTGATGAAACTGTAGATTAGTGTATATATTGCAACTGAAAATTATATTGCAATAGAAATGGCCCAGCTGTAAAAATATAATCGTCTTATAAGCCATCATGTATTTTCACTTCCATTTTAACTAATTAGCATAGGATACAATATTACACAATAGCACAGTCCTAAGCTTGTATAAAGTTTAAAGGAAAGTTTTCAATATCTTATATAGTACTGTTTTGTATTGACAGACACTGCTGGAAATTCCAGTATGTAAAAAGTAAAAAAATATTATTTTATGACAAATGTTTATGCATTGCCTATTCTCAACCGCACACCTGGCAAGCAAGTATGCATGTACTACCACATACGGCTTAGTATTTTGTTACTGGTATATGTACCTATTATTTTTACATACTCTTAACAGGGTCACCTAGTATAAAAAATACCGATATTGCACATCCCTATGGGACATTAAGACGGATATAATTGGACCAATGGGTTAAAAATGTTTTTTCAAGATATTTGAGTTCAATGTATCAATAAATATAATTGAGTTCAAATATATATTTGAATCAAATGAAGACTTATTAACTTCTAAATTATTTAATTTTTTTCTCGTGTTTTATTTTTCCAAAAAATTCCTAAAAATCGCTGTCCCCTTGTCTACGTCGAATAATATCACTTAGGAAACCATAAAAAAACGAATATATTCTAAATAAAGTATAGATTGGCTTCTTTGCATCCAGGATATACTAATTGTGCCAGTACGACTTAAAGTTCTTAAACCTTACTTTAATAATTATATTTAAAATTTTTTTAAAATTTAAAATAGTATATTTCCCACGAATAAATGGTCGAAGTGATAATGAAATGAAATGTGTTATAATGAAATACACATTCCTTTGAGTAAATTAAACTTATCTTCGCGCCTGACATAATTACAACGATATCACTAATGAAATATTGGTAATTGCACATAGTAAGTGTTTACAAATGTCGCATAATACGCATCGACCTCATTGCAGCCCTAACGCGCCGCATTTAGGTTGATTTATTAATTCATAAATTCTCTTTAATTGTACTTTGCACGCACACGTGACGCCATTTTTTAATAAATTTATATTTGATCTGCGCGTTCGGATAGCCGATTATTAGTACGCGTGATATATGTTTATTTTTTTTAAGGAATGATAAAAATTTTTTTTACGTAAGTATTTATAAATAAATAATTGTTTTGGACATCTCTTTTAGGTAATTATTACCTAGCTCTATAATTTTTTAAAATGACCAAACAAGTGTTACATTATAATTATTTATTCCAAAACAATTTTTTTTGTAATTATTATTGATTCCTTATTGCATATTTTTGAATATTTACCGTTATAAATTTTGGTTTTTAAATATAAATGTGTATTATTACGTGACAAAAATTATTTCGGTATTACCCATAAATCTTTTCAACATTAAATTGTTTTTTTTTTATATTATATTGTTTCGAATAAAGGGACTAAAAATAAAGAAAGTACTTGAACATTCATGGTGAACTTTTAAAGATAATAAAATAAAATAAATTTTAAAAAGTGTCTTAACAACACTGCATTCGAACAGAAACTTTGATGTTGTATATAAAAATAATTATGATGAAATAGTTCTTTTTTAAAAAGATATGGTATTTATATCTTATTTAGTTACTAATATACATATGATCCTTTGTAGATTATTGCATTATATTTTGATCATGATTATTGTATTATAAATGATGAAGTAATATCAGATACTTTCATCATACGTAAAAAAAATTTACGTTAACAAATTAATAGGATTAAAGAAACTTAAATATATTTATATCAACAATAATTTACAAGTCCAATTTAATAGAGTATACGAAATAATAACTTCGCTCATGTAAATACGAATAAAAACTCATCGAAAAAGGAAAAGGAAGCTGGTAAGATTTCAAACTGGTTTATTTTGTAATTTTGAACAGTAATGTCTTCGCGTCGACCGCGATCAATACTTGTTGTTATTCTGTAGCGCCAATCCGAACGTGCTTTGACAAATGTCACTTTTCAATGATGAAACACAACTGTGTTCATCTCACACCAATACAAAGGATTGTAACAACAAAGTGAACAAGCAAATATAAAATATTATCACGGAAGAAACGAGTGATTCATATAATTGGAGTTAGACGTGTGCTTATGTCTGACGCGATTTACAATTAATAACAATATTTTTAAAGGTGAATTATTTACATAAAAAACGTTTTAAAATCATCCTTGAATTTTGAATTCATACGACGAAGATTTGAAAATAGGATAATACATCGTCATTGTGATAGTGAAATACGTTTAATATATTTAATCACTTTTGTGACGCGAGAAAAAATAAATAAAATACGTAGCGAATCTAACTTTCAATTTGAACGACCTGTATAACGCTTTTGAATATTTTTTAAAGAAAAAAGCGTGTTAACTTGCTGATTTCGTTGTTGTAATATTAATGACGTAATATTTTTGACTTTGTGTCAAGTTTCAAAATAAACAAAAACGAAACCATGGAGACACTGTTAGCACACGACTCGCCAAGATTTAAACCTAGCCTTATTTGCTGCAGTCCCCGAAGCACTGACAACCTTTCGATCACAGCTTCCTCGTCATCCACATCTGGTTGCGTATCTGCTGACGAAAGCTATGAAACGACGTTAATACCAAAATCGCTTTTAGACAAAAATTTAAAAGTCCTTGAAACAGCTAATGCAGCAGAGGTCCAAGAAGCGATAGCAAGGTGTAAAGAATTGATATGGAACTGTCCTCAGTGCTCAGAAGAGCGGAAGTGGATCGTACGGTATTTAGTTGAGTTGAGGTTCCGCTTGGAGGAATTGAAAGATGAGAACTTAAGCCCTGTTCGCCTGGGTATATCTTTAAAAGGCCATCATTTCAAACATCAAGTAGTAGGGGTATCAAATCGTAAGCAATACTGCGACCACTGCAGCGGTGTTATATGGAGTATAGTCCAAAGCTCCTACCAGTGCACAGACTGCGGTTACCTATGCCACTATAAATGCATAGACAACATATGCAGGGTTTGCGCTCATGTCATAATAACTGAAAAGGGCAACTTTGAGATGAAGATATGCCCCGAAATTGGCTTGGCCGCTCAAGATTACAAATGTGCCGAATGTCAAACGAATCTTAATTTCAAAGGAGGCTGGAATGAGCCTCGGCTCTGCGATTATACTGGGTTATATTTCTGTGCTACATGCCATTGGAACGATTTGAGTTCTACTCCGGCGCGTGTGATACACAATTGGGACTGGGAAAAGAGACCTGTGTCCCGATTAGCGAAACAGTTGCTCTCGATTGCATATGATAGACCTCTAATCGACATAGAGAAAATAAACGATAAGTTGTTCAACTTTATAGCCGATTTAGAGTGGGTCCGCAAAATGAGAACTGACCTCGTTTGGATGAGGAAGTACTTATGTGCTTGCGAAAGTGGTTCACTATTGCTCACACCTCTTTTAGGAGACACAACCAATAGATACAGCATGACACAGTTAGAGGGAGTTTTTGACGGTACCTTAGTAAGTCAATTGACAGAACTAACTGAGAAGTGCCGAAGCCATATAACGAATTGCGCGCTTTGCTCGGGTAAAGGTTATCTGTGCGAAGTGTGTGGGAATAATGAAATACTTTACCCATTCGACAGTGGGGCCGTGCGATGTCCTAACTGCAACTCCTTGTATCATAGGAGTTGCTGGCTGAGGAAAAACCAATGCTGTCCCAAGTGCTTAAGGGTTGAATTGCGAATGAAGAGCAAAACCAGCGAAGAGACCGAGGAGTACTGCGATACGTTTTTCGAATACGACATCGATAAGTGGGTGCAATAGTTCTACGTTTACGCTGTGACTATCTTATTTGTGAAATGTGGAAACCTTCTTTGGATACATACAGGAAAATTATATACATTTTTAGACGTTATCTTAAATGTATCTATGAAACTAATTTTTCCGTGCAATAATATGCTGGCTTTAAATTATAGATATGTACTTGGAATGCTTGTAAACTTAAAAAGATGTATTGAATAATGTATAAGTACTTGCTTTTCAGTACAAACTTTACAAAACTCTTCAGAGTTTAACGAATCGTGTTGATCTGTATAAAAGTAATATTATCTTTTTAATATATGTGTGCAAAAACTGCAAACTTGCAAAATATAAATACATAGTTTTGTTTAAAGTCGTTAACAACTTTACAAATAAAAATGGTTATCTATTACTATTGTAAATAGTTATATGTTCATATTATCCATAGTAATTTTATAACAGTGCCATAACTAACTTATGCTGACTACCACTTGAATGGCCTTCATTGCTTTTCCTATATTTAGCTAACTAGAATTACCTTTACTAAAACAATAACTCCCACCGAAACGGGGTAAGCACTGATGAAAGTGTGCCAAATCAAACATTGTTGGCACAGTTCACTTTGTTTCTTTCACACATATTAATTTCATCACGCATAATCGTTTTTATAAACAATTTCGTCTTCCATGGATAATTTTTATTACATAATATAATTGTTAATTTTGATATGTAAATATGATATAATGGTAATGAGAAATTAAATAAATTGTGTACTGCTTGACGTAAATTTTAATAAAATTTGTTAAATACGAAAGAAAATTTTGAGAAAGTCTTTATAAATCTTTTGTACTTGGGTAATGTTAAAAAATGAAAATTCTGACATGCAAGAATCTTTTAATGATAACAGAAATAAAAATTCTATGCTATAATAGACTGCAATAGTCTCGATTGACGATTGATATCTGGCCGTACATAGTTGAACAAGTTGGCATTTGCTTTTCGTAAATAAAAAGTAAAAATTACATATGGAAACTCGCACGTCTGAAGTGAAATTTTTATATTTATGTCACTTATTTAAATGAAATTCTATGGTAACTTTGTCGTAATTTATTTATGTTAAATTCACATTATAGCTATGTAGCTAACATGTCATACACTATATATATATATATATATATATATATATATATATATATATATATATATATATATATATTTTATTGTTTACATTATATTATTTCATTCTGTAATTAGAGGTATTATGTATATAAAGAGTTATTTATGATTTTAAAAAAAACAAACATTTTATGTCTTTTGTTTATAAATAAATTTTTCAATGAGTTCTAAAAAAAATTATAGCGTCTTCTGTGATATGTAGTTTCAATAATAATTTCAATAAATATTGTAAATAGGGCTATTGCAATAAATAATTATGCTAATAAAATGTCACTAGTACCTGTATATATACAGCTCACAAAGTTAACCAGACGTAATCGCTTCAGCAGTCCGTATATTATAATTAGAATTCGGTAAAAATTATGTGCAAATCTACATACTTCTGTCATACTTTTTCATGCTGCTTGTCTCAACTTATCTGTATCCTGCCGTAAAGAAATTTTGCTTTGATAATGCCTATTAGACAATTTTTTACCATCTGATTGTCTGTCACAGTCTTCTAAAACCTAAACTGTATAAATTTAAAAAGTTGAAATTTGGCTTAAATATAAAATTTGATGGCCAAAAACTATTTTGTTTTTTAATTTTTTTGAGCTCATGTAATGTCGAATTTGTTTATGTGTGAAAAAACTAAATAATTTTTAAAAAAATGTTTCGATGGCTTTATTCCATACTTTAAAATATTTGTGAAGTATTACTGTGTTAATTGGACCAGTTCCAATTTAGCTAATCATAAATTTTATGCATCTGTGTTTTGTCATTTTGTGTATGTACGAATTATTTGCAAAATTTTTTTCAAACTCAATTCGTTTTATTGGCATCGATTACTGAAGGAAAGTAACGGAGTATATTGACTTTTCGGAGTATATTGATTTTTTAGTTTGTCATATGAATTCTTTTTATTCATAAAATGTTTGTATCCCGACTATATTTAGGTTCACAAGTATTAACCTTTACTATTTATGTGACATTATATGTCATATATGCATATATCAATGTATGTCTGTGCATATTTGACTCAAAAACCACTAAACATATTTTCATGGAACTTACCAAAATGTCCTTACAATATTAGGATTAGAAACCGGGATGAGAGAATCACGAAGGGTTATAATCATTGATTTAGAAATCATTTCGTTTACACCCACTGGTGTACGTTTACAAATCGTAAAGATTCTGTACATCGTAACGAAAAGATCGAGACAGTTAAGTGTAGGGTCACTCGTTAACCTTTACTATTTATGTGACATTGTATGTCATATATGCATATATCAATGTATGTCTGTATGTCTGTGCATATTTGACTCAAAAACCACTAGACCTATTTTCATGGAACAATGTAACGAAAAGATCGAGACAGTTAAGTGTAGGGTCACTCGTTTTTTTATCGATTCGTTTGTTATCAGCAGGTCAATAATTTGCATGTGTTTAGCTGTAGACTGACGTAATATGATGAATCATACTAGCGGGCAAACGGTATTAACATAAAATGGGAAAGAACTGACTAATTCATTGTTTTTAGTGATTAAATAAAAATTAATTTACGTATAAATACAACGTAGCCAACAAAGCTAAAACTGTTATTTTGTATGCTTGTTGAATTTTCAGAAAAAATTAAAAGTTATTATTATAAATGGACATGAAATAACTAGCAATATAAAAGTATTTATATATCTAATTCGTACATATGGCGGACTTATTGTTATGAGAGCAATCTCTTACAGCCAACCATAACACCAGTCCAGCCCTGTTTGATGAGCTGTCGGGAATCGAACCCGGGTCTCTGTGGTGCGCCGCATTGTCAAAGGCTTATGCCTTGTGATCAACCCAGCACACCACGTCGACGACAGTAGTAGTCAAAGTAGATGCGGAATATAGAAAAATCATATTAAATATTTTTATAGCTTAGTTCTAATGTTTTCAATGTTAACTATAAAATGTAGTTTTACTTAAAAAAGTACGAGAATCATTTCTTGAATATTTTTTTGATAAAGAAACAATTTCCATTATTATGATGAAATAATGAACATAGGGTTATGAAGATAATACTGTGCTGGGTGTTATTTAGTAAAGACTTATATTTGAAGATTTGTCTTTAAGAGATACCAATCCAAATGTCTAACCTACCTCGTGAAGGGCGGTAGACACCTCTACTGGTGGCACAAACAGGCTACATAATAAAAAATTAATAATTTTTTTAGTATCTTATGCTTTAAAAAAGGTACTATTTCAAATGTCCTACTACACTTCTTAAGAGTGGGATCTGGTATACAGGTGTTAAGTTGATACAACAAACCCTCTTTTATAGATTCCCGAATACAAAATAAGGCGATTATAATCAATAAAATTGTTTTGAATCTCATCACATCTTTGAGATAAACTATTTCAATGTTGACGCAAAGGTTAAAAGTTATACAGTGCTCTGTGCACCAGGCGCCACGTGGCGTCATCACACCTATATGATGTAACTTGACGAACCTCTTATTGTAAAAATTAATTACACCGGTAATTCAATGTTTTCCATAAATTTGCTTTTCATGAAAATTCTATTTATAATAACGACACATCTAAATGTCAATGTGATTGCGAAATTCTTGAAAATAAAAAAAATATTTTGCTATTTGAAAAATAAATTATTTCTCTATAATAAAGGTGGAAATAAGAAAATGTTAAAATAGTGGTAGTAATAAAAAAATGGTTGCTATAGTGATTGTCCAATTTATAGCATATACGATGTAAACTAGCAGGAAAAGAGGTATCGTGTTGACTTATCATAATGTGGGACTACGTCGTTTTCGACTCTTATGCGTGGTAGTATGAATGTTTAACAAAATATTGTGGTGTATTTAGTTTTATGTCAAATGTGGTAAAAAAATATATTGATAAAAGTATCACTATTTACGCAGATGCGAGTACGTTTGTTGTATTAAAGTTGCCTCTTACGTTTTATAGTCATTGAGGGATCTTCGTCCTCTATTTAAAAAATTATATTTTCGTTAAAATTTAATGTCTGTTAAGGCATGTTCAGTCTAATAAAAAAAGTAGTCCAATTTTGATTAAGTTTAACTCTCATAAAGTGGACCTTGAAGTTATCATAGCTTTTTAAAATTGGTTTCGTCATTTCAAAATTGCAATACGCAATGTGAGTGCCAAAATCGGCAGCCAAATTTAAATAGTTGAACATATTTCTGTTACTCTATATAATTTTATCAAAGATCTGTCTTGCACATACACTAACTCTACCCTATGCAACTAATACGCGTATAACATTAACACATTTTTGAAATTGTTTTTAAAATAAAAATAATTTACGACTTTCGTATTTGTTAATGATAGCCATTACAATTACGACATAAATTTAAGTTTTTTAGGGTTCCTTACCTCAAAAGGAAACATTACAAGACCACCCACGCGTCCATCTGTCCATCACGGCCATTTCTCTCTAAAATAAATTTGATGTAGAACTCACACATCTTATTATTAAGATTATTATTAATTATGAAAAATGTTTTTGAAGGAAAAAGAATAGAGCGGTCGAAACAATTTTCTCACACTTTCATGTAACGTTATTCTAGATATATTTTTGCAAATGTCCACAAAAAGTAATGTCCGTCTCCGAAACAGTTAAAGTCAAAATTATAAAAAACAGCATTAAAAAAAATTTACCGGAAAATTATTTGCGATGACTCAGTTTCATAATTTTTAAGATGTTCACAAACAATTTCATGATTCAAAATACTACACGTAAGTATGTATGGAAATTCCAATACGTCTTCAATTCGTACTTAACAGGTTATTCAAAATTATTAAATATTTATTTAAGGACGTGTAGTATATTGTATTGCCCTAAGTGTGTATGGAGAATCCAGTACGTGTTCAACTTGAACGTAACAGGTTATTCAAAATTATTGAATATTTATTTAAGGACGTGTAGTATTTTGTATTACCTTAAGTGTGTATCCCAGTACGTGTTCAACTCTTACTTAACAGGTTATTCAAAATGATTCAATATTTATTTAAGGAAATGTAATATTTTGTATTGCCCTAAGTGTGTATGGAAATCCCAGTACGTGTTCAACTCGTACTTAACAGGTTATTCAACATTGTGCAAGTTCAAACATTAATTGTTTCGTGAATGTATTGCCACTATTGTCGAGTTCAAAAAAGATAAAAATATGCAGCTTTTCACCCATTTTATATATATATATATATACTATATATATATATATATATATATATATATATATATATATATATATATATTTACTTTGAGGTAATCTACATGTATAAAAAGCGTTTATGTTATTGCAATTTTGCTTCATGTCCCATGAATGGCTTTGGAAAAATTTTGTCTTCCAAAAGGTATGTAGGTTTTGATTAAGATTTTTTAAATTCAATGAAAATATTGTAACTTATATAATGTACTGGCCGTTACCCATAGCTCCCTCACACGTTTATACATGGGTGTTCTTCTGTGGGTTAGAAGTTGTGTTTACATCTTAAAAGTGCTCTTGATCATATTAAAATTTAATTATACCGTAGCTTAAACATTAACTTATATCTCTGTGATTCTTAAACCTGCACTATACTATTCGCGAAATTGATCAAGACTAGGCAAAGAGAATAGTGTAGAGAGATACTTGGAATCGCTGCGTGCAACCTCGCCTCACCTCGAGCGACTTCCGATCGCTATTGGTTTAAACCGAGCCGAGTCAAAGGACTTCGCGAGGTTAGCGTACGGGAGACTCACGGTTACTGCCGAGGTTGCACGAGTGTGTATTCACATACTTCAGACTGCGATCAACTTCGCCGAGCACTTCGTCGAGGTAACTTCACAAGTAGTGTAGAGGACGTATTAAGCTCGCATGATCTCGGTTTGTATGGTGTGATCATCATAAAAATCTAACAAAAATTTTCACATTTATAATATTAGTAAAGATGAGATATTTTTTGTAGAATTACTAAGCACGGACTTCCGAAGGTTTCAACCAAAGATGTTGGAAAAGTTTTCTAAAGTTTTAACCAAAGATGTTGGAAGACGAAAGGCCCGCTCTCTACCAGATATCAGGTCTATCACGTCTGTTCAAACACCATGGCACAACATGGTGAAAGTGCACACCCCAAGCGAGCACCGCCTTTACTACTTCTTTCTTCATTCCCAATTTTTATTGTTTTCGAGTGAAAATCATCATTTTTCAAGTTGTGAAGAAAGTGGTAATGGGAGTGACATTGTGGTGCGCTCATAATTTGGCATAATGCAAATTTTGAGTGATAGTGATAATAGTGACGATAACAATTATTTTGCTGATACAGAGGATGTACCGGACTGCGAAAATATGATGTGACATTGATTTCAGTTTTTGTTATAATTTTTGTTCACAATATATATTTCCATAATTTTCTTTGTATTTTGTCATCCTTGTACAAGTTTTTATTGAAAAAACACTGAAAAAATTATGAAACTTGGACAATTTTTGGAAGCGATACAGTTTTTTTCGAGACAAGGGCAAATGACATTAAAAACGAAAAAGATTTCTTTGGCATTTTTAAGTATATATGAGTAAAAAACCATGGCACTAAAACGGTTAAACAAATATAAAAGTCGTCTAAAATGGATTTACTTGAAAAAAACGGCTAAAAAACAAAGGCCATTAAATATAACAAGGCTTTTTATACTTTCATAATTATAGTTTTTTTATTTTTTCTTTATTGGGCATATATAGATCACCACCCACTATATATATCAGCAACTTTTGGTGTTGATATGTATAGTGGTGCTGATCATATATAGTCATGGATTTAGTAAAATGTTCTGCGTCAACCAAGTTTGCCGTTGTCTATTAATTATTAACCTGAATAACAATATTTTTTATTTATGTACTTTAATGTATCTAATTGATACATATGGCGGATTTATTACTACGAGAGCAATCTCTTGCACACCAGTCCAGTCCCGCTCGAGGAGTGGTCGGGAATCGAACCCGGGTCCAGTGCGCCACTCAGTCAAAGGCCGTATGCCTTGTGATCAACCCAACACACCACGGCGACGACATGTATATATGGGTTTATAAGGTACACAAAATAATGTAAGTCGCAATGCGTCTTATCTAAATATTTATTTAGTTAATTTTAATTTTTTTTGTTAAGTTTAATTTTAATTTTTTTTTGTTTAAGGCATGCGAGAAAGAAGGTGTCTTTAATAATTTTAAACCACCTTGCAAAAGAAAATTGGTACTATTTTAACTGGACAAACTGAAAATTAATTGATCTTTAGATATATTTATAAATATTAATAATAATAGCTCCGTAAATTATTCTAAATATACCCATAAACATTATAGTTTAACTCTGTACTTTTATGTTTTAATTTTATATATATTTTTTTATATTTTTATGTTTTTGTATGCCTACTTTATTTAAAGCACTATTACGTGGACAACGAACATTTTAACTATTAGATACAGTTTAGTTCTTATACTAATTGTATCTAAAATTTCTAAATTTCCGAACTATCGATAAGATAATTAATACTTTTCGACTTGACGTTTGCCTAGCACTGTGTGAAAGTTATAAAAATGTGAGTGTTTATATGCGTACAATCACGTGTCAATCATTGATGTTGATTGACTTGGCTTTGTGTGAGTAGGTTAAAAGTGGGTGGACTGTTTATATTGCTTAGTGTGTATGCATCCAAGTCACGTGCTGGGTTTTATACGTATGACGAGAGCGGTCAGCGCTTGCATTCCAACATCTTTCGTTTTAACCGTACAATGTTTAACCGTTTTAGTGCCATGGTTTTTTACTCATATATACTTAAAGATGCCAAAGAAATCTTTTGTTTTTGATGTCATTTACCCTTGTCTCGAAAAAAACTAGATCTCTTCCAAAAATTATCGAATTTTATTAATTTTTTCGGTATTTTCTTAATAAAAACTTGTACACAGATAATAAAATACAAAGAAAATGACGGAAATATATATTGTGAACAAAAATTGAAATCAAGATCCTCCATATCAGCAAAATAATTGTTATCGTCACTATTATCACTATCACTCAAAATTTGCATTACGCCAATTGTGAGCGTACCACAATGTCACTCCCACTATCACTTTCTTCACAACTTGAAAAACGATCATTTTCACTCGAATTATTTTCGTATTCCGACATCCTTTTTATATTGTAACTAATAATATTATAATTTGAACTTTATGTAATACGTAGAAAGATAATAAATTAGCGATGCGTGCGAGCGATCTCCCCTACCACGCGCTAAACAGCAACTGATTTCGCGAGCGCCATTGCGCTCGTGGCAAATTTAGTTAAACTCAAACGGTTAAACTACACTTTTAGATATGAACCATATTTGTGTTAGTTTTTACAGTCACTGATCCAACATAAACAGACCATTTTTCTTTATTTTAGAAATGGCATTAGTTTAAGAAATTATTAAAAAGAAAAAGAAGAAAGTGGATTGTGCCAGCCACCAGCTGAAAGCTACAAGATAAATAAAATAACTTTCAAAGAAATATTCGTGGTACGTGACAAACAATGGAAGTGGCAAAAAACAAGCGTTTAGCCAAACGAATAGGCAAAAAAAAAGTATATGTTTTAAATAAAAAGCATTTGCCGTGGTTAGTGCTGATAATAAGAAGCGTGAATATGTAAATAGATGACTCATATATTCATAGACTTGGAAATATGCATTTATATATAAGTAGTAATCAATAGTTTTGCTTATCTGAGTCACTCGGTGACATTAATTTCGACTGATAAACAGATGTTGATATAAAAATATGTACCTATATGATATATATAATGAAGATGAAGACCCATTTTATTAAACTGTATATCTAATTACGAGACCTATGTCTGGAAATGCTTGTGTACCTAAGTCTAATCTGTTTACTATGGGAGACAAACTGAATTAAAGTTTAGTAATAAAAATCGGTATAGCTACACTGTATATACTATCTTGTGAAACATAAGCCTGTATTTTCATTGTTAGTTTTTTTAACTTCTTGGGCTCATAAAGCAGTAATCCTAGCAGGGCTACATACCCTCCTGTTAAGTCCCACCTTCGTTATGCGCATGTAGAAAATTTTTTTTTATATGAGATGCTCTAATAAAATTTGTATATACTTTCCCGTGAAACATAAGCCTGTATTTTCATTGTTGATTTTCTAAATTCTTGGGCTCATAAAGTAGTAATCCTAGCAGCGTACCCTCCTGCTAAGGTCCACCTTCGTAATGCGAGTGTAGAAAATTTTTTTCAGTTTTGTACGAAAGATGCTCTAATAAAATTTGCATATACTTTCTTGTGAAACACAAGCCGGTATTTTCATTGTTGGTTTTTTAAATTCTTGGGCTCATAAAGCAGTAATCCTACCAGGGCGCATACCCTCCTGCTAAGGCCCACCTTCGTTATGCGAGTGTAGAAATTTTTTTTCAGTTTTGTACGAAAGATGCTCTAATAAAATTTGCATATACTTTCTTGTGAAATACAAGCCTGTATTTTCATTGTTGGTTTTTTAAATTCTTGGGCTCATAAAGCAGTAATCCTAGCAGGACTGCATACCCCCCTGCGAAGGCCCGCCTTCGTTATGCGAGTGTAGAAAATTTTTTTCAGTTTTGTACGGAAATTTGTAAAGGAAATGTGAATCATAACATAGCTGGGTTTATGAAATACTAATAATATGAAAGTTTGAAGAAAATCATTTACGCTGCTTTTAGGAAAGTCTATTTTTCTTTTTGGAAGTACTAGAAATTTCAAAGAAAGTGAAGATATTTCACAAATAAAAAATATAGCCAATGTAGATGCCAACCTTCGGCAACATAACTTCATAAAAATATAGATTTTAATGCAGTGTGCTTTCTATGAACAAAATGTTACTTCAATAGCATGTATTTCTAAAATATGTCCATCATATGGTATAATGCCTAGACTGGTTGCGGCAAAATTTGATATTTAAGATTTTTGCCTCAGATTTAAAGTTTTTTAGAGAAAGGATCAATTACATAACTTCAAACAAACTACCGATACAGTTTGCCGCTCAGTCGTCGTCATGTCGCAGAGACTTGTTGCATTAATGCAGTATTCTCGAGAAGTTTCTGATGAAACTGGTACGGCAGAGAGGTTGATACGGTGGAGATTCGATCATTGGTGTTTGAGTCTTATACAGATGCGATGTCACTTGTCTGATTTTGAAATTTTGATTAAAGTCAAATGCGATTTTACTTATTGTTCTATTTAAATGTTTATATCATCTAGTGCTGAAGTGGCACGAGTTGCGATAATATAAATTGCGAAATGGCATAGGATATAATGAATTTTTAATAACGCTCAATATTAAAAATTCTTGCTAACTCTCCTCGTCTAGATAGAGTTTCACTTTCTCGGGACACGACAAAGCAGTCTTCACCTAATTACTGACTCACACATATTTTTACACTGTTTGCACTAACTGTACTCTGGAAGCCGTACAACTCGAGTAATTTAGCGTGAATTGAGTGTTTAAACATCAGATACAAATTGTGTACCAAACTCTTTAAAAAAAAAGGTAGGTCTCGAAAGATATTATAGAAAACATTTTTTAGGAGAAAAATATTTTGATTTGTGTGGTTCACATTTTTCTTTCCTTTTCTAATACAAAGGACGTCACAAGTTAATTTATTTCAAGACACATTTCGTTTTAATGAAGTACTTTAGATATATCTTCAGGTGGCCTATTAGCGAAGATTCTTTGCTAATAGGCCACCCGAAGATGTAATACAACGAAACCTAGGTCGTGGTAAAGAAATTATAGAAAATAGAAACAATACTACATCACATAGTTTCATTTAAATCTTAAAAATAATTTTATTTGAAAAAAAAAATAAGCTCAGTTATGTATACAAAAACTTAAAGAACAACAACGGCTCATTGGTCTAGGAGTATGATTTTTGCTTAGGGCGTGAGAGGTCCGGCATTCAAATCCCGGACGAACCCAACTATATTTATGTAACTCGTTTAACGTTTTAAGACAGTTTAATTCAATCCACTAATAAAAACAAGCCGGCCGAAGTAAGTCGGAAAGAGCCAATGAGATGCGAAGCTGACCGAATTAACTCGTAAAAAGCGAACAATACACAAAGCTTGCCGAATATCAAGATGCATCTTGCCATCTGAACATTTTAACTCCCATCTTAACACACCATTTGATGTTTTACACCAAAATCTGAACTTCCTTCTGATTTCACCTACTGAACCAATTAATGTATACCCCGTGTAGCTTTGTATGTCATAAGGCAGTCAAAATAGAACAAAAATATATAATAAACCATATTTCTTAACCTCAAAATATATTCTTCGACAATAGATACCATATTAATTAATGTATATTACAATGTTATTAATTAATCACCCCAAAGTGATTTTTACAAAAGTATATCATCAAAATTTAATAAAAGGACTATTTAAGGGAATTTATTACTTCCTAGCTGTGCCCCACGGTTTGACTCGTGTGCAATTCGGAACAAAAAATAAAAAAATATTTTTTTTTGTCTCATATGTTGCTCTTGAGTATAAACTATTACCATATTAAATTTCATCAAAATCCGTCTAGTAGACTTTGCGTGATTGACGAACAAATTAACATACAGGCAGACAAAAGTTCTAAAAACAGGTTTTTCGGCTTCTATTATCATTCCTTACGCTAAATCAATCACTCTTTTTAAAATATTTTCCGTGTACAGAATAAACTGTGTTTCAATTTTATTAATAGTACAGATGTAGGAAAAGTCAACACGTTATTTTTCGTTCGAGTTTAATATTTTTGAAAAAGATAAATGCAATTCAATATTTGGTGTTTCATCGATATTCTCTAAGATTATTATGTTCGACAAATATATTCTTCTATCTCGCACTCGGGATATACTGTATTGTTTCCATAGCTTAGTGTCAACATTATTTTGTAAACAGGCCTTGGTGTGTACATATATTGATTTAAATAATTATCTTTATTTACGTAGAAATGACGTTACAACAGACACGTGATTATAACTTAGCGTTTCGCAGATGATGTGAATCAGGGTCTTAACACATAGTTTTATGTACGTAAATGCTATTGTTTACAAGTAATTATATTTTTTAAGTCAATAGTAATCCAATATATATTATTTAAAACATTTTTCAAAACAATTGTTTTTATGTCTGTATTTTTTATCAATTTTTTTGATAATCACAATACTTTTTTCTAATATTGTCGCTTGAAAAGAAAAAGAATTGTATAGCTATTACATTTAAAAGCCATTAGTTTTTTTTAATGTTGTGTAAAAGTCATTTGAAATCAACAAAATTACTTAAGTAGGGCTTATTTATAAATAAAATGCCCTCATGCCATGAGGCACCGAAATAGCATATTTCGCTCTTTACTTAACAGTTTTTAAATATTGTGGAACTCATACTACGAGAGTTGTGTACACGTTTAGGTACATGTAAAAATTTTAATTGATGGGTACATAGTAGTGATGTAACGAATATAGATTTATATAAATTCATAAATACTAGTACAAATGCGAATACAGCACCGGTATTTGCGAATGCATATGAGTATTCCCAGCGAACGAATATTTAGTGGAGCTGGCCTTCTTTAAACACCTCAACGAAATAGACGACAAAGAAAAACGTGAAGCTTTGAAATTTTTTATTCCACTGTTACAATTTGATTTAGTAGCTATTTTTTTAATTAGTAAAAGTTTTTTTTTATTTTACAATTTTTATTAAAACTAGTTATATAACTAACGATTAATTTGTTTCTGAATTAGTATACTACGTGCTATCTAAACTAAGATTTTCCTTTGAATCATTTATTGTGCTAATGTTTAACAAGCTCAAAAGGTTTTATTCTTTTGAGTCTTCTAATAATATTTTGCACATTTGAGAGTCTGGATTAATGTGGTTTTGAAGTCTCTTTTGGTGAGAACTAGCAAATCTACTAATATTATCGTCTACCATCTCAATCTCAAGATTGCGATGGAGATCACGGTTACGGACATACCAAGGCGCGTTAACTACACACTTAAGCACTTTGTTTATTTATTTAATTAGTAAAAGTGGTAACATTTAAAAAAAAACTGTTATTAATTTTATAAGAAGAAAAATTGCATTTGTGTTTAATGTTTATCGTTGTAGAAAATTGATAATTTTAAATGTTTATTTAACGTTATAATTTAATGTCGTGCTAAAAATTGGCAATTTTTTTTGTTTTAAAGAAGAAACAATTAATTTTTTTTGCAATATTTTTTTATTTGTAATGTCAATTTCAGCGAATAGAAAGTTTATTTTAACATTAAAAAACAAATATTGAATATATTTGGCGTTAATTTTGTAGAAATTCATTATTCACAATTAAATGAAACTACGTGATGTAGTATTATTTCTACTATCTTTAATTTCTTTACCACGACCTAGGTTTCGTTGTATTACAACATCTTCAGGTGGGCTATTAGCAAAGATATCTTTGCTAATATCCCACCTGAAGATGTTGAAATACAACGAAACCTAGGTCGTGGTAAAGAAATTAAAGATAGTAGAAATAATACTACATCACGTAGTTTCATTTAATTGTGATTAAAAAACAATTCAACTTTTTTATTTACATTTTTTGTAATATATAGTTTTCTAAATTTTAGTTATTGTGTTTTTTAGATACATTTTCTATTTTAAAGAACTCAACACGAATTCCGTTGCAATCATATTTGCATTATTTTAGCAAATACCAATACGTGTGTGAATTTTAAAAATCATGCGAATAGTCATGAATGTGAATGCGAATATTCATTACATCACTAATACATAGTATTTCTATTAATTATTTATAAATATTGATATTAGTTTTTATTTCGCTACATATTTCACATGCGTAAAGACAAACAATGTGACTGTCTTTGTTTCTTTAAATTATTAACTCAAGTTGACAAAATAATTTCGCCAGTATCCCCATTTTTTTTCCGATTTTTGACATAGTTGGTTAAAAAGTAAGAGGGCATTATAAAATGCTTCGGAGACTCGAATCTCACGATGGAGACGTTGCGTTAAATAATATTACAAAATATTTTTAATTTTATTTTAAAATACTTCTTTAATAACACTCCGCTCGATGAAATCCAAGGAAAAAAATTTCGTCCCCAAGTTCAATGCATGCTGATGAAACTTAAAAATATTAAAATTGTTTCTTTATTTTGTGTGCTCACATAATTCAACTATGTCTTCCTATTAAATTTCAACATAATGACACTCAAATTTAAAGGACTATGGAGCTATGACTTACGGACAGATCGAAGGACAAACGGACTTAAAAATATGAGGATTTCGTTTTTGACATTTAGCTTAAATATATATCTATAGAATAAGTGTTCTAAGCAATTTGTTTGTGAGAAACCTGGAGACGTGACATAATAGTCATCAATAGGTGTATTTTGAAAGACGCATCACTGGCAGCTGGTACAGATTGTACAAGATGAAAGCAAAGGGTGTTTGGTGAAAATTAGATCTTTGAGGAAAATATGTGGCGAAATTTTGTTCCAATGTGAGAGGTGATGATTGGAAGCAATGAAGAATGGAGATGAAAGAAAGAGCCATTATAAATATTAAGAAAGACTACTTGAGATTCATTGGTCATATGTGATAAATTGATTAAAGATAACGGTATGAGCTACGTTTAGAAGTGTGCTTTTATATCCTGTCTCATCTTGGCATAATATTTTTAGATGAATTTCGCATAAATTAACCTAGTGTAGAGATCTCAACTAGAATTTTGTGATAATTTTACTATATGTTAATGATCACGGTTTCCTGTTGCACAAAATAGGTCCAAATTTTGAAAATGGCGGGAGTCTAAAGTGTGCAAGTTTGCTAAAAATACATATTCGGACTAAAATGTACAAACAATACGTCGTTCAAAAAGAACTTAAAATACTATAGATTTTTGCCTTTGATACGGCATCTATAAACAATTTCATTTTCACAATCAAATGAAACTTCGTGATGTAGTATTATTTCTACTTTCTTTAATTTCTTTACCACGACCTAGGTTTCGTTGTATTACAACATCTTCAGGTGGGCTATTAGCAAAGATCTTTGTTAATAGCCCACCTGAAGATGTTGTAATATAACGAAACCTAGGTTGTGGTAAAGAAATTAAAGAAAGTAGAAATAATACTATATCACGTAGTTTCATTTAATTGTGAATAATGAATTTCTACAAAATTAACGACACTAATTAATTGATTAATATTACACTAATTAATTGATTAATATCAGAAACATTGTCCAAATGTAGATAATGTCGTACAACATAATTAACGCATTATGAAGTACCTACTAGAAGATTAAGTTTAAAAAAAAATTGGCTAGATGGTAATGTTATTTCACAAAAATACTTTTCGCAAAATTTTTCCCGCAAATCAAAGTGCCAATTTAAAAATGGACTTGAAATTATATGGTAGCATAATAATATTATTCAAAAACATTTTTATCATGAGATGATTATCCACCGGACAAGATACGCAAAACCAGATAATGCGAGACTAAATATGGTCATAGTAATATCCACTTTCGATTGTAAATAAATTGCAAGAAATACCATAACTTTAAAAAAAGACAGCTGTACCATGTCAATGTGCGTCTTGCCACATTTTGCATCATATAGCTGTATTTCAGGTCACTGAATTGCGTAAACACATTGTGTCTTGCTCTTTAGAAAAAGTTTTTTATCTATATATAGGTCTATTTCTTGCTGTACGTCAATGAATTGCCCTAAGAATCTAAGTGTCTTGCTTACTATATGGTGCTGTCTATTGCAGGATATCGCTTCGTATTTATGCTTATAATAAACATCTCCATTATGTTGTATTGAGAGTTTAAATATTCCATATAAAAATTTAATTTTGCCTCGTAGTATAACTTTTGTTTACCTCTAAAGCTGATGTAAATATTTACAGAAAAAAGTCAATTTTTTATATTTAGTAAACTCAGTAATAAGGTAGTGAATGTAAATGTTTATCTGGTGTCAACAAAAATTCCGCGTAATAAACAGGAAAAGCTAAAAGGCAAATCACCTAAAAAATGTTGAAGGTCAACTGACATATTCAATTTCCTCATACGAAGAAAGACAAGACTTCATGGCTTGCTTAAGGCATTGATAAAAAAATGAGTTGGGGTTTTGTTTACCACTAAATTTCCCTATGGTATAACGAAAAAGAGAAAAAATTGGGAAATGTAATGCACTGGTCACAACAAACTTTATGTAAGAGACATACAACTGTATTTTTAGCAGTTATGGAGAGAAATGTGACAAGAAATTGTAAAGATTAAAAATAATATCTTTAATCTAGACATAACAAACATGTAAATAGACTCATTATGTAGATTTTTCTGTACAGTCAATCAAAATACGCATTTTTTGTAACAGAATATTTTGTATACTGGCAAGAATGATACTGTTAAAATGCTTTTTAAAAAAATTCTATATGTATATTATTTTTTGTCAATAAACAACATGAAGGCAGCTACAAAATGTTTAAATGTACAATTATGATATGAAAATACTAATTTTTTTAAAATAATGGAGTAGTAATGTTTTAGATTTGTTTATGTTTGTTAACAAATTTTTGTACTTAAATCCATAACGCTTTATGTGTTGTAACTAGATACATGTCCATGTGATTTAAATAAAAAAATTAAGAAGTTACCCAACCTGGTTTTACATATCCATACTTCATTCCATTCCAAAAGAGAGTGTTTGTAAACAAAACAAAATGACAGTTTAGGAATTGTAAACCTTTTTCTTGTATTCATGTTAGTAATATAATATGGATTTATAAAGCATTTGTTATTAAAGAATATAGTGTTTTATTATGTTGTATAATATAATATCAAAGTGCGTATAATAATGCTCTGACATTAAAGATTTTTCAAATGTTTTTTTTGAAATACGTTTATCTGACATTAAAAAAAATTGTGAGCCATCATGGGATGTGAAACGCAGATGTGAAACTTCTAATTTTTTTTACATTTTTATATTGTAATTTTATTTGAACTGATTGAAAACAAAAAACAAATATTTAAATAGATGAAATAAAAATGTTAATAATAGAATATAAATTTAAATTTTTTATTTTATTTTTACGAAATAATTCATCACAGGAATATTTCTTAACAATATATTGATATAAGACACGACGCTGGTCAAATTAAGTCGGAAAGAGCTGACTACACGCGAAGATGGTCGAATGGTAAGTGCATTCAGAATGTTTTAACTTCCATCCAAACGCACCATTAGATGTTTCACATCAATAATCATCGAAAATATACAGTCGGACAAGAGCAAAGGCTTAACTATTATAAAAGACACCACTGTTTATTATATGCAAAACATTTATTCCACATTGCAAAATAACACTGGCACTTATTTGGAAATAAATGTCACAATATTTTTTTCAACTATGCTTACGCCGAATATTCTGTATATCTGTAAGTATATTTGTTATATAGCACTAATGTTCCGTCTCGTTTACTTTTTTTGCCTCACTTAAACATCACGGTAGAAAGTCAAATATTGTCTATGTCAAATTGAATTGTTGCAGCTATCTCATTTCTACACGTTATAAAGTAATTGATGTGTAATGAATAGCATATATGGATATAAACTTCATATGTGTCAGAATGTTGAATATTTTTCCAAATGTTTTATATCTCTGGGTTTTGCGTGATTGATGGCTAGAGTTGACCACTTTTCTCCGATAAACTTTACAATTCATAGCAGTAAAATAACACTAATATATATTTATGGTTTAATAATATCATGCACTGAGTGTTGTGAATAATCCTTGGCTGATTAAATATATATTTGTGCCAACCATATCTTAACTGTCAAATTAATTTGTTTACAAATATTCTCTTTTGGAATAAAATTGAGTATAGTTATTTTGTAATTTTTGAAGATGTTTTATGTACTTTACTTGAATATTGAATTGAAATTGATGTGAATAAAAAAAATGTTAAGAATAAAATGAGCCAAAGCGAAGAGAGTTAGTCAATAGAATATTTCTGTACCCGTCTCACAAATAGGTTCATATGTTGTTTTTCAATATAAAAAATGTAGATAATTTTTACACATAAAAATTGCGAATTTAGTTTGTGCGACTACTTGCCTGGGAATTTTAATTTAAGTTTTGTTTTTTTTTAATTTTAAGAATTAAATTCTGTCATGTTTATAATATGGCCTGTCTTAAATAATGTCTCCCATTTGTGGGTCGTACTATTTCGTATTCCGGCGATATTTGTTTGTTATTTTATCCATTTCACAAGAATGAAAACATAACGACATTGACACATACATAATCAAAATTTCTTGTGATGTGGTATTGTCAATATTTTTTTAGCGACATCTGTGTTTCGTGCACCTTTCACATTGAATGAATAAAATGAAAATTGTTTCATTATGTAACAGATTTTCAGATAAAATCCGTTTCTCAAGTGGATTATTATAACCGGCCGTTACTCACATAAGGAGTTTAGAGTCATTTAAGAGTGATGATCAAAACTAATATTATATGTTTGTCCGTCATATTTTTCAAACCAAAAACTACAAAATTTAAATAAAAAGATTTAAAAATTTTCAGAATATTCTATCACAAGTTATTACCAAATCGCTAGTTTAACATTTTTGTCTGTTAATATTTGAATTATATTCAAAATTAAACACAGTTCAGGGAACATTTTCGGTTTAGCAAAAATGTGAATTTCCTTTTTTTGTTTTAAATGGGAGAATAAGATTAAGTTATTGATTCAAAACAAGCGTTTAATTTACAAATAAACCCTGTGGCATAGTGGAAGATTACGACCTAGCAGTAAAAGTGAAGATGACCGTGGTTCATGTTATAAAATTTAAATTCTTGGTAAAAAATGGTAAAATGCTGTAAGGGTAGACCCACCACACATTTGATTTTTAAAAGCGTAGAAAATGACACTGTTTAAATAAGAAAGCCATTCTCAATACAAAAGACAAAAAATATACAATTGATGAGTTTACATTGTCTAAAAACTCACCTGACAATCCAAACACCGACATGAGTCCTTGTAAGTACATTTCAGAATATAGGGTTCCAAGCACTCCACATTATCAAGCCCCTCAAGACTGAGCTTCCGTTTCCTCCTCCGTGATTTCAGGCCTCCGATGAGAGCTTTCAAAGCACCACACCGGTCCCCAAAGTGTTGTCCGCTGAGGCTGTCGCTGCGACTGCTCTTTCGGTATGACACTTTGTTTAAAACTGCTGGGTCAATCTCTATTATGGCCTCATTCTCTTGAAGAGTCCCGGAGGAGAGTTTCTTTCGGAACCTTTGTGGTTGACAAAATTTAATATAAAATATGTAATGTGCATACAAAAAATCTTTTTACTAAACAAGTTTGTCAATGGCTTAATGGAAGTTATTTTATAATATTTAAGACAGATGTGAAATTCAAAATTCCTCAATATATATCCCCAATCTGCCACAAGTATTTTTATGTGGATTGAATTGAACTGAAACTGGTAAATTTCCAAAAACCCAATATATACAAACCATCAATGCTGAGTCTTTGAGAACAATCTACGAGAATCAATCACAAGATTGATCACAATAATTATCAAGTGCACTTAAAATGAAATGGAGCGACTTCATCATCCTCATGTCTGTGATTTAAAACAATAGTTCTCTGTCAATAATTTTAGGTTTTCATGTGTAAATCTTGATTATAGATTAAAAACTTAATTTTCGCAAGAATTATACTGTTTCTTAGGTGACAATTTTACCTATATGTTAATTCAAATCATGAACTATGTATATCTACCTGTACCTATTTCTTTGGGGGTATGATTAAGCAACAAACATATAAACTCACTTCCGTAGCCTATTTGCAATTACTTAAATAGTCTATTTGTAATAGTATTTTATGTTAATAGCCTTCATGTAATAGTATTTCATGTGAATAGCTTATGTGTTATAGTATATCACACGGATGGCTTTTATGTAATAGTATTTCACTAATGCCTAGGTGTAATAGGCTACATACACCCAGGCATTAGTAAAATAATAATTTTAGGTAAATAGCCTATATGTAACAGTATTTCACATAAATAGTGTATGTGTAATAGTACTTCACAAGAATAGCCTATGTATAATAGTATTTCACGTAAACAGCCTGTGTGTAATAGTATTTCATGTGAATAACCTATATATAATAGTATTTTAGGTAAATAGCTTATATGTAAAAATATTTCATATGAATAATCTACGTGTAATAGTACTTCACATGAATAGTCCATGTATAACAGTATTTCGCATTAATAGCCTGTGTGTAATAGTATTTCATGTAAATAACCTATATGTAATAGTATCTTATGTAAATAGCCTATGGGTAAGAGTATTTCACATGAATAGTCTTTGTGTAATAGTAGGTCACGTGAATAGTTTGTGTGATGGAGTACCACACAAACTATTCTCATGCATTTGACAGAAATTCAAAATGCTTGTGGAGTTGTTAATTAAACAGGCAAACTCACAAACAAAAGTAAAACAACTTTGGAATTTTTAATATTAATAGGGTTAGAGGGAGTCATGATGTCAATTAGGGATTTGAAAGCAGCAGTTGATCAACAGTTTTATTGATCATTAATGTGGATATATTATTCAAGATAATTAACAGGGTCACTGTTACATTGACATTTGGGCAAGTGTGATAAAGAAAAAATTTAATAGATATACGATGAACTGACAACAGGATTCCTAACTTGACTTGCTTACTTGCTTAAATATTAATAAATATAATTTTTTAAAGATGTGGACATAAGCCTTTTTTTAATTGTTTTCCATACTATTATTATAAATGTGAAAGGTTTGGATGGATGCATGTTGATTATCCTATAACTATAATTTTTGAATGGATCTAAACGAAATTTGGCATACAAATAGTTTATAGCCTGGACAAGGTTTTAATACATTATTATGTATTTTATTTTGAACAGGTTTTTATACCAAAATCTGAAGTATTTTTTCAAGGATAGCATCCATTTTTTATGATATCCGTTATGTTTCTATTTAATCAAATAGGATATGGAAAATACTGTAAGTATTATTTTAGCATGTATTAACATCATACAGTATATCCCGAATTCTGGGATTTGCTAAGCTTGGCTTCCAAAATTTTCTTTCTTTTATAATAAGCTAGTTTCCGCTAAGAATAAATCGGATGGGTTGTAGTTTCTAATGATTGATCGTTGATATAGAGATATCAGAAAACAAAATTATTTATTATTAGAAGTAAAGATTATTTTTATTTTAAGAAAATAAATTCGCCAAAATTACGAATTCAGTCACGTGACAGTGAACATCAATCAGAACGTTACATCGCACCTCACAAAAAAACCATTGATTTTGACATTTTCAAATACAGAACTTACGAGTAACTATAGAACAGGTTATTTGATTTATTTTTTGTTTTTACAATTTTTTGTAAAGTTGATACAGTTGCCCTCAATTACATCTTAAAAAAAAACAAAGCAAAGCAAACAATAGTAATTTGCCAAAAAAAAACAAAGCAAACAATAGTAATTTGCCCAAAATTTATGCCTGGTAGATTTTCCGGGTCACACAGTGACTTTTGTTCATGAAAATTTCGGAATTTTAATACTTCAATGTTACTTACATTGTTTATTACAGAAGTGTAAACTTCTAATAAAAAAATATAAATATAAACAATGCAAAAATATGTATTATAAGCTGAAATAGTATTATTTCAGTTTCGTAATTAGTAAGCATTTGTTTTTATACACATATTGTAAGGAAATTTATACTATTTTTGACGTTAGATTTACGAAGTGTAAATAACTTAACATTAACTCATACATTATTATATTATCAATAACTTGTAAAAATTGTGAATACAAAATTCATCAGTATTGCTTTAAATTTATAATTAATTCTTTTGTTTGTAATCAACTGTATTAGCTCGGAGCTTCGATATTTTAATGTTTTTCTACAGAAAATACAATCGGAAGTTATTGTTTAAAACAGGACCTCCATTACAATGTTCTATAGTTTAATAGTTGTGCGCATTGCACAGTATTTGTAATAAAACAAATTCATCTTTAATTAAACAAAAGAAGCAACTGTCATACGCAGACATGATGTTTTGTTTTGTTTCATGAGTAGTGATGTCATTCAAGACGCCATGACAGTCTTGAGCGTATTCGAGGTAAATTGAAATTAGTTTTTTAAACGTAAAATACATCAATATAATTGTTTGATTTTTGGAAAATATCTTTTTTTGGATCAAATAGATATTAAGGTAAAAGTGTTAACCCTTTTCCCAAATTTAGTCAACTAGCCTATTCAATTTTGAAAAGATTGTAACGGAGATAAATTACAGCCGGGGTTGATTTCGTATCGGATTTTGTATCGTATTATTTTGTTAGGTTGGATTTGTAGTCCACATGAAGAAAAACCTGGGCAGAAACTAATTGAAATGTCTGCAAACATAGATGGCAAGTTGATGTGTTTCAAGTTACTTTCTAGTTAGTTTTTATGGGAGACTATTACTTTTACTTCAATATAATCACCCAAAATCCATGGCCTGGACTGACATTCAAAAAACTTATGTCGGCTCCTTATTCCTAAACATTGTTTGTCCCTTTATAAATATAATTCCCTGTTTACGTGGCCAAGTTGGGAAATTAACTGGATTCCAAATCAACGTATTCAAAAACTCCTGTAAACCACATCTTTCTAATATGGGGTGTTATTACTGTGTTAGTACTTTGCTTTCCTTAATCCTTTTGAATTGTTATCATATCCTTTCTATTGTTGAGGAAACAGAAAATTTCATACAAAGTAACTAAATTATTGAGCTATCTAGTTTGCAATGAAACAATAATAAATCATAACACACCTCCTCGTAACGCCATTATTTCCCAAAACTCCACCATCCGAACCAAACTTGCAGCCATTGGCATCAGGCGGCTTATTGCTGTACTCTATCAGCGTCACGTCTGAATTGTTCCTCTCCATCCGTCCACAGCTCATCCAGGCTCCGCATTCAGTGGCTAGATATTGGTTTCTGTTTCGTTGGCCTTTTTCAATGGTCGTAACCGGGAGTATGTCTGATGATGACCAGAGATCGGGAGCTGTGTCATGGTTGTGGTAGTTGCAGTTGTCTATGGCGTTTCCGTTCTCTATGTCAAAATTTGTGGGTGATGTTTCAGGCTGTTGTAGGACCTAGAAAGTAGATTTAGTGAGTTTTATCATTATAAATTTAAAACGTATTTTACAGTTCAGTTCTAATGTAAGGATTCGATGTTTTTTTATCAGTGATATATGACAAGCAATTTAGATAAATAAATTGGTCATATTTTTATATTCACAAAGTACTTCTACATATTATTCGGACACAGAACTACGTGTTTGACATTAGTATAGTTCTGCGTCGAAAGTTACGGCACTGTTGCTACTGTGCTGCTTAGAACATTTGATGTCTTAATTCTTCTTTTGTGTCATCTTATTGATAGTACCGAATAAGCAGCTGGCAGCTGGCAGCTGGGTAGTTTTATGACTTTTAAGAAAGAGTTTTAAATTTTTTATTTTAGAAACACAATCTTCTTATTTTAGAAATAACAAAAACACAAAATGTTTTAGTTATTTCTGCGTAAGAAACGATTCTGACACTCATAACGCAGTTTGTGTTACTTATATCACTAATCAATTAGAATAGTATAATAGTATCAATTACAATTACTCTAGTAACAATTGAACGACTGTCTTTAAGGATATGTTTATAAACGGTATAACATCAATAAGTTACATATCCGACCAATGTGTGATATGAAGGAGGACTAGAAGTTTGCTGAATGGACAGCAAGAGAAGGCGATACGCCCGTCACTTAGTACCATTTTAATTACATACGTACTTACAATATATGTATATAAATTATTAATCTTATGGCATTATTCAATTATGAAATATTATGCTGCAAATAAGTAAATCAGAAGAGTGTGCAAGAACAGAGCAATAATGAACTTCCTTACTGAGCAAGTACTCATTAAATACACTGGAAGTTGTCTATGGGGAGAATAGCTCTTTTAAAACCGTGGTTTACTAATGGTGTGGACCATTTGTACAAGCCAGGTACCACAATCAAAATTAGTATTAAACACAGTAATTTTGAGGATTTTACACAATCAACCGTGCATGAACAAAGTCAGTGCAAGATGTATGCCAAGATTGTTTACATTATTCACTAATACTCAAAATATATGATTGTAATCTTTTTATATATTAGGTTAAGTATATAAAATGTATTATTTTTTTATGGTATATTTCCGCACCATTCTAAATATAAAATGTATTGGGTCAATAAAAAAAATATCTAATAACTATTGGAAATACATCCAATAAATTATTATTACGGAGCCCATATCTCAACAGAGAAGATTTTTAATCAAAATGTGCACGGATGTCATTATTACAGGTTTTGCTTCCTTTGATTAAATATTTACTACTATGGGATAGTAGTAAATGTTTAAATATCTATTAAAACTGCATTACAATCCAGAAACATGAACAAAAATTAATATTAATTTTACATATTAATCCCAGTAAAGGCATATTACTACACTTGTCAAAAAGAATTAGACCCAGTAAAGACATATTACTACACTTGTCAAAAAGAATTAGACCCAGTAAAGGCATATTACTACACTTGTCGAAAACAATCAGACCCAGTAACGGCATATTACTACACTTGTAAAAAATAATTAGACCCAGTAAAGGCATATTACTACACTTGTCAAAAAGAATTAGACCCAGTAAAGGCATGTTACTACACTTGTCAAAAAGAATTAGACCCAGTAAAGGCATATTACTACACTTGTCAAAAAGAATTAGACCCAGTAAAGGCATGTTACTACACTTGTCAAAAAGAATTAGACCCAATAAAGGCATATTACTACACTTGTCAAAAAGAATTAGACCCAGTAAAGGCATATTACTACACTTGTCAAAAAGAATTAGACCCAGTAAAGACATATTACTACACTTGTCAAAAAGAATTAGACCCAGTAAAAGCATATTACTACACTTGTCAAAAAGAATTAGACCCAGTAAAGGCATATTACTACACTTGTCAAAAAGAATTAGACCCAGTAAAGGCATAATACTACACTTGTCAAAAAGAATTAGACCCAGTAAAGACATATTACTACACTTGTCAAAAAGAATTAGACCCAGTAAAAGCATATTACTACACTTGTCAAAAAGAATTAGACCCAGTAAAGGCATATTACTACACTTGTCAAAATGAAGGTTGGATGTTATGTTTACATAAAAATTATTATATGATCTTTGAGATTTGCAACACAAATGTAAAAAACATTTCCAACACTTGGCAGTTCTGGCAGAGTTTAATGAGTCATGAATACAATATTTTTTTTAGTTTACTTAACAGTAATTTAAATACATAGTTAAGGTCGTCTTAGCAAAAGAATGTCATTCTATTTGAGGGAAAAAAATAACTGATGTCACCTTTTGTTTCATGTATTGCTTATTGTCAACGAAAAGAAATGACTAATTAAGAAATTATTATTGTAAAATTATATTTCGATACTGTGCCATTAGTATAAAAATTGTAAGGTATATTGATCGTAAATATACTATAATGATAACCACAGATTGATACTATTGCATTTTGTTAATTCTGATATTCATAATGCGCAAGACAAACATAGATGATTTTGTCACATTTCTGAATTATTTGTATTCAACTTATTTATTTAAATTTATTATGGTTAGTGTCGGAGAAGCTACAATAAACTTTAATGTTTATAAAGTAGGTCACACAAAATAGAGACATTTTCGATACATTCATTCTTGTCACATTTTTGTTCACCCCCCCCAGCAGTAATAACAATACCACAGACTCCGTTGCCCAATTTTTTTTAAAAATAATAAATTGCATAAACTTCAGACCAAAATATGGTTATAACATAGTCGAGTATAGCAGGCCGATGGTGGCTTTTTAGCATAAACTTGTATTTTATTATGTGTTTATGCTAAGGGAGTTGAATATAGAATTAATGTAAGCGCTTAATCTACTAGCAAGAAGGGAGACGTACCATCTTGTACGAGTGAGGTACTTTACGAGTGATCCATCTCTGGTGTGGTCCTTATGTTATGCTTGATACATATTTCTCATATGGATGATTTAAGATTTCTATTTTGGCATTTCATTAATGTTCCCTGATTCACAATTTTACTATATTAAAATATATATATATATATATATATATATATATATATTTACATCTCTCCTTGTGTTATTATATTCTATAGTCTGTACTAGGTATAACTACTATGTATTTAATTAGAAAAAATAAATGTTGTGTCTTGTATTAGGAGATTACAGATATAAATATTCACAACAGTGTATCTATTTAAAAAAAAACGAAGTTAGTCTATAATATTAAAACGTATTCTAACGCCATGGCAATTACTGCACTATTTATTATGAAATCATCACTATTATCTAGAGTCATTAAAAAAAAATATTTTTCTATGTGCGTCCAAAGATTTTTTATATGGTTAGACATTTCTGATATGGGCTACCAAGTGGCTAATGTCATAACAGAAAAGTGATTTGTAACCTTGTTTTCATTACCTAACGATTCTTGTGCTGGACATCTTGTGAGATGACCCGATTGAATAGGTTGCATGACATCAAAATTTACGCCTTTAATTTTGGATACATTTTATTCAAATATTTCAATAAAGTTTTATTAGAGGAATGATAAGGTTTGCATTCTTTATTTGACACTTTATTATATATCGATGGATCGAGATAGTCCTTTAAATAAATTTTAATTCCTATCTGAAGTTATACAGAAAGACAGAAACGCAAGTAGGTCGACATAAACGCGGTAGTCAGTGTCTGCTATTAATTATTAATTCTTTTTTGTTTGCTACATTTTTATAGTTAGTGGCAAAAATCCGCTGGAACTAAATATGCGAAGTACTTCTGTTCTCACCGCAACATATTTTATTTGAACTTTTAATACTACTCAAAGCCACATTCTTTAGTACTTTTTGCAGCTGATTTAAGGTTTTACTTCCAAAAATTGAATTTTTTTAATTCTTGAAGATAGTCTGGCTTATCTTCCTCTAATGTGAACAAACCCTGATCATCTATTTATTTTAATTTCTTAACATCATCTGGATACTCAGTACAAACTTCTCCTAACTTTGCCTTCTTTTGCTGCATATGCTTTTGCTGATTTCACTTGGGCTTGTTTTTTTGTGTTTAAGACAGTTTTAGTTTTGGAAAAACGCTTAAATTATTTTTAGCGTTTGGCTGATAACACATAACAAACAGACGATACCGATTTTAATAGAAGTTTTGGATAGATTAATGGTTCGACTCGCATTTGATTGCATTTTTAAGCTAGAAATACTGCTTATCTAGCCGGAAAGTTAATGCATACCTTTGTGTCAAACATAGCCAGAAAGATCCTGTATTAAACAAAAAAGTATTTATAAAAAATTTATACATTAATAAACACATTTAGCTTTACTTTTGAATAAAGCTGAGATTTTTAAATTTATTTAGACGCACTTGCTTTAGGCGATGTCTTATGTGCCCTCTACACTACTCGTGAAGTTACCTCGACGAAGTGCTCGTCGAAGTTGATCGTAGTCCGAAGTTGATCGTAGTCCGAAGTTGTTGCGAAAAGTTGTCCGAACTGTTGCACGAGTGTGTAGTCACATACTTTGAACTGCGATCAACTTTTCTGTTCAGTAGCACGTGAGCCGCTCGCACGCACCCATGTGTAAACAATACGACGTCTATCTGCAAACTAAAGTACATAACGCTTTTCTGTCCAGTGCATCAGTTCAGTAGCCGTGAGTTGCCTGCATGCACCCATGTGTAAACAGTATGACGTCTATCTGCAAACTAAAGTACGCCGAGTAGTGTAGTGAGAAGCCCGAGGCGAGGTGAGGTTGCACAAAGCGAATTGAAGTACTTCTCTACACTATTCTCTTTGCCTAACTTTGATCAACTTTACAAGTAGTCTAGTGTAGCTTTTAAATTTTAATTTGCATAGCTTGTTTAAAATTACCTCATTCATTTATATATACAGTGTGCATGAGACATAAAATATAAACATATCCGGTACTTTCAATGAACTGGCTAAAAAATGGAAAGCTTGTATACTGCGGAGTTCTTTAAGACACTGACTTTAGACTACGTAATATGTGACGTAATTAGCTAATAAAGACACTGACTTTAGACTACGTAATATGTAACATAATAATTAAATATTTACTTTATTTTTTATCACTTCATAAACAAATTAGGTAGGTAGGTTCAAGATTTATATTTTTGTGCATAATTTTAATTTATTTAGTTCTCAGTAAATTAAAATTATAAATTGTATTATCTTTATTAAAAGAATTTAAAGTGAAATCGATAAATTTACGTAACATTACGTTGCTCTAGTGTCCTCATTATATATTGTAACACAAGGCCATAGCCCCCCACCCCTTTGGTTCGTACATATTTTATGGACGATCTCTAAGGTAAATTCAGTTCAAATTCCTATAAATAACAGAGCAGATTACATGCTGTTGTTTAATATATGTCAAAAACTCGTTAATTTTAGTTATTTTAAAATCTGTAATCTGGTATCTTTAGCTAAAAAAATGATATAATTCTACATTTGCAATTCAAAATTACATCATGAGTTCATAATGTATTAATTAAGCCGAGTCTATGTTTCAAGTTACATTAAACACGGCACATACTTAAATTAGTACAGCAAACTGGTTTCTACGGGATTCTGAGAACAAATTAAGAATATTATATTAAATGAAATTTTCTGTATATTATTCAGTTATTTAGGTGCATATTACTTCAATATCAATGCCAGGGTTAAGCCTTCTGCAGTGTACACACACTGAGTGCTGCAAGGTATTATCGAAGTGATATACAGCATGACATACGAAACACCTTGTTCGCCTTGAATTGTGAGCGATACGAGTATAATTTTGTGGAAAGGAAAATAGATCATATTCTTAATTCAGTGTTCTTCTTAAGTTTTTCCTTTTATGGTGATTCTGTTTATGACAATAAAATGTTTAAATGTAATTATGGCTTATAAATGTTGAAAATAAATAAGATTTTATTATTGAAAAATAAATAATTTCTCCAAATTAAATTCCAATCAAGAAATTTTATAGATTATTTTGGTCTTATATTTTCGAGAGAAATAAAAAAAATTATTGCTCTGTCAATTAAACTAAAATGTTGAAAATAAATAAGGTTTTATTATTGAAAAATAAATAATTTATCCGTTATAAAATTCCAATCAAGAAATTTTATAGACTATTCTGGTCTTATATTTTCGAGAGAAATAAAAAAAATTATTGCTCCATCAATTGAATTACATCTGTATAAACATACAAAAACCAAAAAAAATATTCACATATTTCACATGTTTAATTTTCCAGCGTTATTGTTTTGGTACGAGGATTGTCTTAACAATTTCATAAATAAAATTAAGTAAAGTGTTTTACGTTATTGTAACTTATTCATTATGGTATCAAAAGGCAAAAATGTAATATATTATGTAGAAAATACTTACTTGGTAATGAGCTCGGCTTCCTAAGAAAAATACAGCTCCGGACGTTGCAGAAGCCATTGTCGATACACTCACAGCAGCCTGTGGTATAAACAAAAACTTAATTTAACAGATTGTTTTAACTTGTCTTGCAATTATGAAATACCGTCAAAGTTGATCACCATCTGAAGTACATCTGAAATACAGTCAGAAGTACGCACAAAGCAAACCGAAGTATCTCTCCACACTATTCTCTTCACCTAACTTTGATCAATTTCACGAGTTTATGGAGAGGATAAATGTCTTTTTACAGTACCAAGGTGAAATTTAATTATTTGGTAAGTTGTTTTCTAAGTTATAACCTAACGGCATTGACATGTGCATAAATTTAGTTACCTTTCCAGTATAAAGGTTTTCTCAGTTCTTTATATGATGGTTTGTAATAAAAATATACACCCAATACATGATATTTATAAGTCTAACCTTACAATCAGTAAAAAACTTATTAAAATCTATTTGATGGTTTACGTGTCATGAGGTCAAAAACAAACAAAATAGATATATTGGAGAACAGTATATATTGCAGTCATATTTTGCTGTATATATTGCTTCATATTCGATAGGGCTCTAAGCTTATAGCTAAAATTCTATTAAAATCCTTTAAATAGTTTTCACATTAGATGTTAATAAACAAACAAGGAAACATTTTCAAAATAATTTTTTGGCTTTTCAATCTTTTAAAAAACAATTACTGTATATTGACTGGTGAAAAAAACCTTGCGATTTTGGTGAGTTGTTTGACAATGGGTATTGGAGAAGGAGAACTAATGCCGAACTTTATCACTTATTTAAAGAACATATATAATAAAATTTAAAAAAATTCAACGTATGAAGTGGGCCGGCCATGGAATTAGAATGAAGGAAGATAGAACGACGAAACAAATTTATCTGTCCTAACCAACTGGCTCAAGAGGAAGAGGAAGACCCAAGTTAAGATGGGCGGACTGCCTACAAAGTGTTTTCGACGCTCTCAACATAACAAATTGGAAAACCGTGGTGCCCAGAAGGAAGGTGTGGAATAGTCTGCTTGAGAAGGCCAGAGTCCAATAAGGACTGTCGAGTCACTGATGATGATGATGTGTATTGACTAGTATTTTTTGATCACCAAAATATTTCATTACCGGAATTGAACCAGTCCCAATTAATTCAGATAATCAAATTTCTACTTTAAAAAGTTGTAAAGGGGTTACCATTTTAAGCTGGACTACTTTTAATTTTATACATATTAAGTTTATCTTTCTTGTGTACTTGTATAATTTAAGTTCTGAAATAATTTGTTAATGAATTTAAGACAAACATTAATGTCGCCGCAATTATTCTATAATTATTATTCAAAATCGACTTTATTAGGATATTTATAGACTATCCGCAGAGTACTGAATATCATATTAAGTCTGTAATACAAGTATCCATCCATTTTATTGTAATTATAAGATTTTATACTGTAATTATATGAATATAATTGTTTTCTATTCAATTTAAAAAATTTAAATCTAGAAAATACAATAAAACATTATTAGAAACCATGTTTCATAAAAAACAGCTGAATTTAATTTTAATGTAAATTTGTAAAGTAGGGAAGTGATATTTTTGTACAACAAACATTTAATTTAATGTGGTTTTATTTTTTTTAAATGGTAGCGATATATGATATTCGGTCAAATTATTAACTGCTGTAATTCCAGTAAATAAAATTTTGGCTATTGACAAACACAATAAAACATTATTAGAAACTATGTTAAAAAAAAACAGCTGAATTTAATGTTAATGTAAATTTGTAAAGTCGGTAAGTGATATTTTTATACAAGAAACTTTTAAATGAAATTTGTTTTATTTTTTTTTTAAATGTTAGCGATATATGATATTCAGTCAAATTATTATCTGTGGCAATTCTAGTAACTAAAATTTTGGCTAGTGATAAACAATTAAGTTTAAAAATTTAACAATATTTTAAAAATTTCACAATGTTACACAGTTTACTAGCTGAAAGTGACTAGATAGTAATTTTGAATAAATAAATATAAAATAAATAAAATTAAATTTAAAATACTGGTGGTGGTGAAGATTGTTAACCTACAATTTTATGTAAAAAGAGCTATGACAATGTCCGTGTATGATAAATTATAAGTTCAATAGTAGTAAAAATATATAAGCAATACTTAGTTTACAATACAGAATCTCTAAGCAATATTTAGTTAATTAATACAATACAGAATATCTAAGGAATATTTACTTAACAAACTAATTAGTTAATTATCTTGAAAGAGACTTTTTGTGGATTAGCTTTTTTCATTATCAAGACGATGTTATATACTATATTTAAAGTAAACAAAGAACCTTTTTTATTAGCAATCTAATATTTTTATAATTTACACTTTTTTATAATAGTTTATTCTCTATATCTTCTTGTCTATTTTCCTACACTATACTTTTCCATTTGCCCTTTCATTATTTCGTCGATTACTACTTTGTAAATGTTTCTTTTTTCTATAAAATTTACATTGTTTTGAATATATTTTTTACTTTGAATTTGATAACCTGTCGCATATTTCATATTCATTAGCTTCACTTACTTTATTGAATTTTTTTATTTGATGTGTAAAATCGAAGTTAATAACTAATTAATGCTATCAATAATTTATACCCATAATCGATATAAATATCTATAATTTTTTTTGTAAAAGATAAAGTTTGGTTTAATTAATATTAATTTTCAGCTTTATTCGATTTGATGCAAAGTAAGCCATTTATAATCACATAAATTAAACAATTATCAATGTGTGTCAAATGACAAGGTTTTTTAATTTTCACTTGTTATAACAGTTCCATATTCAAAAAATATAAATAGAACTTTATGATAAGTATATTTGGTGTGTACCTGTTTGTATGTCCCTTTGTCTATAGATTACTATTTCATTATAAATAAACAATATGACTCACACAACAATATACACACATCTTAAATTTGGCTGAAAGGTTTATTTTTTTACACACATAAAGGGCTTTATGTGTGTAAATTTTATGAAAGTTAAATCTCCTCCAATGCAGTAATAATAGCAGTCTGTGTTATCTGTCTCTTATGACAATTTAAATAAATTGACATATAATTAAAAGCAAATAATTCTGACAAAAATTTAAATTTATATCATGTTTCCATTAACTCTATATTTTTTGTACACTAATCTTATGTACTTGTTAAACGATTTACTTGTTAATTTTATTAAGCATATAGGCTTAAACTTTTTTTACTATTCTGTTGAGATGACTCATATAATGAAGTAGGCAGTTGCATAATGTATAGCCAATTGTTTATGTTAACGATCTCAATTTTAATAAAACAAAATAAATGGCTAAAAAAGTAATACAATAAAAATATTAATTTTTTGTGTTGCATTGACTAACAATGTAATCATCGTTATTTATTATAAAGAAATGGACAAATAATTACAATTTTCATAATATAAATTGTAAAAATAGAACCCAATAGAAATAAAGCTTAATAACGTCAAAAAGCATACAAAGATCATATAATGATGAAAATAATACGCAAACGTTTATCCTGGGCTTTAAGAATGAGTGTGTACGAATATACATCTTTTATTTACGTAATAAACACTGACTCATCACGAAATCTGGCAGCTACAAAATGCAATGGTAAATTATTTAATGTACGTAATAATAAAAAGTGAATTAATGGCATCATAATAAGCAAAAACTTATTTTGCGCTTGTTATAATAGCTGGCACGTGAATTTTTATCACAAAATAAAAAAAAATAAAAAATGACGGCGAACTCTAAAAACCATTTGACAGTTAATTACATTGTTACATAATTAATTGAAAATTAATACCGTCTATTAATCAATTTATCGCTTAAAAACAAAAAAAAACATGCCCTGTAATAAATAACACGTTTATTTATTTATATGCTCCAATTTTAAAATAATACACAAATATACTCACAAAATATTAAAAATATTACTTCGCGGTATGAGCGGCAAAAAGAAATTAAAGTAATGTTTTTATAGATAGTCTGCTTTTCTAAATAAAATTTTGTTTATAACCATTTAGGCACATTTAAAACACGTTTCTCACTTGTTTTAACCTATTTTTGACAGAAAATCTCAACACAAAAGGAAAATATGAGTTAGAACGTTTATAATTATCAAAATGCAACAAAAAAATGTTTATTAAAACATAGCGATGAACGATGAAGATAAATAAATTTTAAAATATTTATTAATACTATGGCTAGTTAAAATAAATAAACTGTATAAACGCTTATTCACCGAAATATTTCCCTGAAAGCCTACATATCTGCGCGGGGTCGGAAAAGCTACTGAAATCATTCGAGAAGGGTAGTTGTGCGGGAAGGAGCGGGGGATAGTAGTGGACCAGGGGGTGTTTGACAAGAATGGAATACGCCCACTAGAACATTATATATAATTGCAGTATTTGTTTACTTGTCTTTATTGATTTATTTTCTTTCGTTTCTTTCTTTCATTTATTAAAAGACAACGGATAATTTATTACGCCTACAGAAATATTTTCCTTTTTAGAATAAAAGCATGCATAAGGTAAATGTCGAAAATATAAATATAATATTAAAAGATGGGACAGTGTTTATGAAAGAACGTAAGTTCAACTTAATTTCATTCATTATTTTTATTTTGATACACGTGACCATGGCGTCGCTGAAATTGAAGTGTTATGACAAATATAATTTTTATTTTGTATACTTTTAAATTCCAATCTGTTCTCCGAAATGGATCGCTGAATTTAAAATATGCGAAATAATTAATATAGTTTATTATAAGGATTTTGGAAATTCTACTTATTAAAAGCCATATAATCAACCATGTCTTGTTGAATATTATTGTCTATAATACTTCAGAATTATTTAAAATTGAATAAAAGAGAGAAAAGTAAGAAAACATTACTAAAAATAATTTCACTTTTGTAACTACCAAAAAGCCGATGGCGGCCGTTTTAGCCAGTGTTGCCAACCCCAATAAATCCGTGTCGCTAGGCTCAATATTAATAGTCGCTAAAACTGATTCTGCCAGGGGCGGGTCCATGATTTCGTTCGGGGAGTGACACCAGAGGCCAGTAGCGGTCATGTCAACCCTACTGAAATTTCAGGAGATCTACTCAATTCAGTTCGAGTCTCCTGAAATACTGATTTTTTAAATTATGATTAGATAAATCTACTGATTTTTACACAGAATAATTTTTCCATTTTGAAAATTTTTAAATACGCCAATATTTACCTTAAGATTGAAATAGGCAATTTCACATTAATAACTACTAACAATTAATTCGAATTTACCGTTTTTCTATGATGGTGTCATCTATACGATTATATGAATTACGTGCCTGCTAATATCGGTCAGTAATGCGTTATGCATTGATTTGTAATTTGTTTTATATTCATAACCATTTTGATGTAACTATGTAACTGAAGATTAAAAACATTAATTGAAAATATGAGTGATAAAAAAAATGGAAATGTAATTAATGTGGTTTGATCCAGTACTTGATTTTAATGGTAATTTGGAAATGCTTAAAATTAATACTATTAATCATTACGCTTTTATAATGAGACCCGCTAAATAATACAATCATCTATTATATTATCAATTTATAATATTAATTAAAGTTCTGAAATGAATTAAAAAAATATATTTAAGAATAGTTTTGATAACATATAATCAATTATTTATTAATATTTGTTACTGTGATGTTTTATAGGTAATATTTTTAAGTACGCTTGCTGTAGCTTGTTGTTATTTAAGGATGAAGATGTATTAAGTGATGATGCCTCCTATGAAGAAATAGAAATATCTTTGAAGATGTTTTATGGAGTGACGAGATAATGGGCTCATCGGACCTAAGAGAACAATAAAGTATTTGTTTACTTACCAAATACTTTATTGGTGGAATGAATTCAATTAAAATTGAATTCAATTAAGTGGAATATTGTGATAATTAATTTCAAGCACTCAGTGTTCCAAAGAAAATTGAATATTGTCAAAAGTTTGTAAAATGAACAGTTACAATTAGAATAATTTAAAAGATGGTTAAGTAAAAATGATAAGGGTAGAAGTATTAGCTTTTTGTAAGCCATGTGCTTCTAATGTCGCTATTAGCAATGGGGGAAATCTAATTCAATGAAACATTTATCATCAAATAAACATGCTAACAATTTTAAGGTAATCACTGGACAAAAGAATATTATTCAATCATTGGCATCTGTATTCGAAAACTGACCTCGAGATTAAAATAAAAGAAGCTGAAATACGAATTACATTTTATATGACTGAATATATATATATATATATATATATATATATATATATATATATATATATATATATATATGTTTTTTTCAACTCCAAAAAAAATTTAAGTAAAAAGTAAAAAGTTTCAAGTATAGATCGATAAATTATCGACTATAACACGGTAGTTATTCTACCGTCAGTGTATTGTTACTCTAGAGTCAGTATAGCACATCCTCTTTAGTTAAATATTTACTTCAAAATTTCAAGCCCTGTTATTTTTTTCAAGTTGACAAAAAACGTATCCATTGCCTGAAGCTGTTTTGATTTATACTCCAAAATTCATCAGATAAGTCGCTAAATAATCTTTGGCGTCAAAGACAAAGTCGCCAAATTGGCAACACCGGTTTTAGCTACTACAAGTCGTTACAATATAGCGCAAGCGCGCGAAATAGCGTTTGAAAGATGCGCCGCCATCTTACGATTGTTATCTTTTCTAGTACGACGGGCACTGGGAATTATGTAGGCTGATGAAATGGCGCGAATATGAAGAGGTTTCGTTAAGTAGGTCAATAGCTGAGTGAAGCGTCTTCGTCTTTATTAAAGTGTTTTAGTTTAGTACGTACTTATTGATTTCACTCGAAATGAGTGGAGGCGAGAGGACATTTTTATCTCGTCGAGAAGGGAATCATTATATATTTGCATTGACTTTGCTATTTGCGGTTTTTATTTAAATTTAAAATTAATAAGGGGAATATTTTTCTCTTTCTTTATTACCAATTATTTGCATTTGTTTATTTATAAGCATGACTTGTTATAAAAATCTGCTGTTTTTTTTTTGTTTTTAACATGAGTCTTGGGGCGGATATTTTTTTTATATATTTTAAAGGTCTTAGAACTGCCGCTACTAAACTTTGAAATATGTTTAGCACAATTATGGAGGTGAATGTGGGAAATAACTTCCTTGTAACCCATCACCCACATTATTGGAACTTCGGGCTGGGTTGGACTATCAGCATATCAAATCGTCAACATTTCTAGAAGCAATCAACATGAAAAAAATACTTTCTTTTAGGATCACTTGCCCGTTTGGAGGTCAGGTTTTTCTCAGAAACTTTTTAACGTAGGAAGATTTAAAATAGGACCAAGGAATGGTACTTGTCGGTTAAAAAAAAATAAAATATTTCCATGAGTATTTTAGAGGGGGCAAATTTTATATTTTAAAAAATAGTTCCGGATTGTTTAGTATAATATAATATTTCTACCAAAGTTCGGAATCGGTAAAATGGTAAATTTCTCAGATATGTGATTACGTAGTTGTTATCATCTTTTAGAGCAGAAGTAGGTTGTCCATTCAAGTGCTGTCTATTCAAATATTGGGATAAATATGCATATAAGAATATGATAAATGAAGAAATCAAGAGAATAAAAATATGCCAAGAAGAACAGGTGCACTTTTGGTCAGTCAGTCGGTCTAGATATTTGTTTCACCGAACATTATTTAATAAACCTGTCAAGTTCGAGTAAAATTGGCACTATGATGGTTCCGTACATATTAAGGTACACATATATGTATATATATATATATATATATATATATATATAAAATATATATATATATATATATATATATATATATATATATATATATATATGTTTAAGAGTACATAGTATTTTTTTTAAACTATTTATAATATTAATTTTATTTTTGACATGTGGATACATTACCTAGTACGTCTTTCATAGCCGTAAAAATAGCATTAATTTTTTTAAAAATGTTTTTTTTTACTTTTATATATTTAGCTCTTTTTAGTATTTGTTATTATATATAATAAGAGAAATATTAATGTTAAATTACAGTCTCCTACGTAATGGTTTTTTTGAAAGAGAGCTGGGAATAAAATGGGTACAAAAATTGCAGTTTTGGTTTTTGCCAAATAGTTTTTCAGTAAAAAAAAATAAATAAATGGTCTTTTCCCCACGCTTATGCTGAAAAAATATTTCGTTCCCTTTCCCCTTTACACATTTGGGAGCCTAAAATTGTATTTTTCGTTTTCGGCCAAGAAATTACATATTAAATGTAACTTTAAAATATCTTTATTATTTCGATTAGAAGTTAGAAGCCTCTAACGGGCGAACGAACACAAACAGACAAAGAGTGTTGCCATAATGAGAGGGTTCTATTCGAACCCTTTGCGTATCGAATCTCATGTATTTAAATTTAAATAAAATTTACTAAAGTCCATAAAAGAAATTGATAAATAAAAAAAACGCATATAAAAAAATTAAATGGCATATTGAGAAAAGTAGAACATTTTAAAATTCACCAGTACCTACATAGATTAGGGCAAAAATGCAGTAGATTTAAAGGGTTTCGCCCATCTGTCACAGTCTCTTAATTTGTACACTTTTAGACTTACGTGGATGAAATTGTACAAGTATTTGCTTCAACTAATGATCTCAATTAATGTGCAAACAAATTATGTTCCTATTTTTTTTTAGGTAATTATTAAAAGATTATTTAAAGAATAATTTATGTACCGCATTTTGCATGGTATCATTAGAAATGTCTTTTTAACTGTAGTTTATCCGTTTACGAAATATGATGCTTCAAATTTTTTTACCATGTACCCCCTCTAAACAAGACTATGTAAAAACGTAAAAAAATAGGTTTTTTTTATTACTATCTAATGAAATTATATCGACTTCATCAGTTTTGTAACTATAGAAGAGTCGTAATTATGCAGATGGAAATTACTGCGTTTAAGATAAATCAATATGGACTATTAAAATATGTTTTGCCATATTTAATTTAAAAAAAATACAAAAGGCAAATCGCAATAGGAAGTCCAACGGTCGGGCTTTTAGAATGCATATTAGGCTATTAGAATCCATATATGGCTACATAGACCTTTATGTGTATATATGAGCATCGTGCTCATACATACGTGCATCGTGCTCATGCATAGTGCTTTATAGTTATTCTCATACATACCTATAAAGGTGCATAAGGCTATTGGAATCCATATTCGGCTATTAGAATTCATATAAGGCACCATTCATATAGGTATGTATGAGCATTATGCTCATACATACCTATAAAGGTGCATAGGGCTATTAGAATCCGTATTCGGCTATTAGAATTCAAATACGGCACCATAGACTTTTATAGGTATATATGACCATCGTGCTCATATATACCTATAAAAGTGCATAGGGCTATTAGAATCCGTATTCGGCTATTAGAATTCAAATACGGCACCATAGACTTTTATAGGTATATATATGACCATCGTGCTCATATATACCTATAAAAGTGCATAGGGCTATTAGAATCCATATTCGGCTATTAGAATTCAAACACGGCACCATAGACTTATATAGCTATGTATGAGCATCGTGCTCATATATACCTATAAAGGTGTATAGGGCTATTAGAATCTATATTCGGCTATTAGAATACATATACGGTACCATGGACCTTTATAGGTATGTATGAGCATTGTGCTCATACATATATATATCAGAAACTGATCAAGTTAATTATTTTACGTCACATTAAATTAGCTACCCATACCGACTTTGCCCGGGCCAAAAAGCATACATGACTGCGTTTGGTTTAACCATTTCTTTACAATAGTAATTAATTACGGTTAATTACGTATAAAGGCGGATTTACACATGGTTTAGTTAAGTCACGAGTTTAGTTTCAAATTTGGCGAGTTAAGTTAGGCAAGTCGCAAGTTGTGTCCAAACGTACAATGGAGTTTAGCTTCAAGTGTCATTGTTATATCATGACTTACGAGAAGAATAATCAATTTTGTAACCAAAAATCTAAGATGAAATTAATAGAGAAATAATGGGTGTCCATGTAAGGGAAATAGAGATGTGCAATTATAATAATAAAGAAAATAAAATAATAAATAAAACACGTCGTGTCCGGTCAACTTGCGCACTGTACTGAACTTGCCTGTCCACACGCGCGGTGAGTTAAGTGGCTAATCCACACACGAATAAAATTGCGGTTTTATGTCTCGCCGGTAAAGCTCGTATGTGTATCGCTACAATACCGTGGTTTTAATTACCGGCGAACCTGGCTCGCGGCTCGTCAGTAGAGCTGAGTCGAAAAACGATTAACAGTTAACGGTCAACGTTAACGAGCGTCAACGATCCACGCTGTTGATGATAATATGTGTTAACAGTTGATCAACACTTGCAGCTAATAAACGGTCGAAGTCGGCGTCTGTTTATATTAATGCACATTGGAGAATTATTTCGTTAGAGCATTGACGTTAATCAATGTTAAGTGCTAACTGCTAAATGTAGATAGTCGTCCATTCAAAACATTGAATCGACGGTTTATGCATTACCAGGCTAGCGGCCAGTCTTTCGTCGACGGTGACTGTGTAATGAAGGTTAATGAGTGAAGGTTTAGAGATTTGTCCGATAGTTTATTAATTTCGACGTTTTCCATATAATTTTAAGATTAATAAAAAAATAATTGTCGTCTTTAGCGCAATTATTGATGTGAAACATCTATAGGCGCAGGTATAAACCGGATCGTTGGCATGGCGACGGGTCGCCACGCTATACTAAGATATATATATATATAGTCTATATGTAGTAGAGTGTACGGTATGGCGACTTGTCGCCATGCGCAACCGACTACGCGACCCCCTCCTCACTCAATTCGACGCTGTTGTTTATAACCTGTGCTTTATTATTTTTGTATTAATTGTAAATAAATGTTTATTAAGTAAAGTCACCATTTTCTGTAAGAAATTCGTAATACTTTATTTTTTCATTATGCTATATTTAGTTCCTGTAATAATCTTGTCTTTTATGCATATTACTTGTACGAACACGATGTTTCACATCTGCCAGGCGTCCCGTGACGGCTCACTGTTTTTTAAACTATATTATTAGTTATTATTTTTACTGATTTAATATTCAGAAGACCTTTTTATTTCAAATGATATTTTAAATTTTTTTACGAAAGTTTGAAATTATTGTAACTTTTTAGTATTAATAATCAACATTTATGTAGGAAATATTTTTAGGGTTAACATTTTACATATAATTTTAATATTAATAAGAAATTAATTATGTCTGACCTTTTAGTGCAAATGTTTTATATTTTATTACTAGTTATTTTTCATAGATTTAAATACGAGAATTTTTATGCAAAAGTACGTGTTTAAATTGTTTTAAAGAGTTATAATGACGCTAACTAGTCTTAATAATTAACATTAATTTACTTAATTTTAGTCTTAATAATTAACATTAGTTTATTGGATATTTTTTTGTGTTTGTGTGTGTCTGGTGTGTCTGGGTCAAGATACTTTGTAAATTTATTCAAAATATCTGAAAAGTGCAAACAAAGAGATTATTGGGATTATTTTAAGTCAGATAACGAAATTTGTTGGGGAAGTGATGGATATATTACATTAGCTTTCAATGTGAAGTTCTAAACACTATATTTACAACTAATTTTGCTGAAAATATTTTAATTTGATTTATATGATTTAATATTAGGAGAAAAATTTAAAATGAATCGCGAGGTCAGTCACAATCCGCATAGAGTTATTTTCCATATTAATTTTTTGACTCAAGTTCATATAATTATCAGGTTTAATTTATTGTGTTAATATAAACATTTGACGGATACCCGAGTCTGTAACACTTAGAAATTTGTAAGCAATCCGTCGTTGCGCCGTCATTTTCGGCGTGGTGTTTATATTAACTATGGTACGCGGCTAAACTCATTAACTGTTAATATTAACAGTTTTGGTCAACAGTTAATTGTCGTCAACGTTAATAAGTGTTAACGTTTATCATGATTAGCGTGACCGCCCATCTCTACTCGTCAGTGTTGTTTTACAATTTACTTGGCTCGCCATGCAAAACCGCGCGTCGATCACGGCCAGGCGAGCCGAGCTGCCAGTTTTCAGCGACAGCGCTAGCGAACGGACATATGAGCGTTTGAAAAAATGAACTTGTATTAAATATACTAGTAAAATTATAGACAAACACTTATCTATTTAACACGAGAAGTAGTAACAGGATCCCGTTGACACCCTTGTAGTACGGGACCGTTAAAATACAAATAAAATAAATATATAATTCAGACACATTTGTTTGAATTAATTAGTTTATGTTTTAATAATTTACCGGTTCGACATCAATATCCACCCTCGAACGCGACCATGTGAATCATAGTTATTCACACAACATTCTGAACCTCCATCATTTACACGTAGATGAAAAGATGACACTTCCAATCAAATGTTCTATTTAATTACTCACTTCCAATCAAATGTTTCGTTTAATTACTCATTTCCAATCAAATATTCCGTTTAATTACACACTTCCATTCAAATGTTCCGTTTAATTACTCGCTTCCAATCAAATGGTCCCTTTAATTACTCATTTCCAATCAAATATTCCATTTAATTACTCACTTCCATTCAAATGTTCCGTTTAATTACTCACTTCCAATCAAATGTTACATTTAATTACTCACTTCCAATCAAATGTTCCGTTTAATTACTCACTTCCAATCAAATGTTACATTTAATTACTCACTTCCAATCAAATGTTCCGTTTAATTACTCACTTCCAATCAAATGTTACATTTAATTACTCACTTCCATTCAAATGTTCCGTTTAATTACTCACTTCCAATCAAATGTTACATTTAATTACTCACTTCCAATCAAATGTTCCGTTTAATTACTCACTTCCAATCAAATGTTACATTTAATTACTCACATCCAATCAAATGATCCGCTTAATTACTCAAAGATTAAGTCAAAGAGATGATGATGCTGATGATTGTTGGTAAACATTTTGCTGCTAAATTAAGAGCCATAACTACTGAACAAAAATTTGTCTAAGAAATTAGTTAACGATGCAATTTTAAATGGACAAATCGAACAGCTCTTTTTAGATTCACACATAAAAGTGCGATCTGAGCTCGAAGTGTGTTTCGTTTTTTTTTATTATAGGTGTGACAACTATGATATACAATATAGTAAATTATATATTTCTGAAATAATTTCTGCAGTCAACTGGTTTTACCGGTAATTCTTTAATTCAATTCGATTAAATTCGTCTGCGATAACTGTTCCCTTTTTACTATCCAATTTTAACTCAACTCGAGGGCTATTCTATTCTACAAATGTATAGAGATATATCATCTCAACTTCATTTAAAAGTATTATCTTACCCAGGTGAAGAGATATTAACCAATCTCTTCAAATAGTCCACCTGAAGATGTTGTAATCCAACGAAACCTAGGAGAGATAATACTACATCACGTAGTTTCATTTAATTGTGAATAAAAAATTAAGATATATTTTAAGGTTATTTGAATTTTTTAAAATGTTCTTCTAACAATAATTTTTTAGATATTTAATAATATATATATATATATATATATATATATATATATATATATATATGTATATATATAAGTAAATGGTTTCTCGGTAACGCCACTAACGATTTCGCTGAAATTTATATAAAAAAATTTATATATGTATATTTAGTACTTGATTATGAAATAATTTTGAAGATGAGCTTTGTCGGTTAATTATTTTGGAAATGGCAGCCATTTAAAATTTTCAAAATTACTATGAACACTGTTATTTAGACTTAATAACTTTTGAATGGAAAAAAATAGGAGAAAACGGCTTCGGGCAGAGAGAGAAAGAGGGGAAGGGAAAGGGGGAGGGGAGGAGGAAAGGTGCGTGAAGGGAAAGGGACCGGGTAGGGGAGGGGATGGGGAGGGGGAGGGGAGGGCTAGGGGGATTATAAGAGGAGGGGGTAGGAGAATCGGAAGGGGAGGGGAAGCGGAAGAGGAGGGTAGGGGTAAGGGAGGGGAGGGGAATGGAGAGGAGGGTAAGTGTGGGTTGGGATGTGGGAGGGGGAGGGGGAGGGAAGGGGTGTAGGGGGAAGGGAAGGGGAGTAGAGGGAGAGGGGAAGGGGAGTAGAGGAGAAGGGTTAGGGGAGGGGAAGGGGGTAGTGTGAGGGGTGGGGAAGGGGGATGTGAAGAGGAAGTGGTAGGTAAGGGAAAGGAAAGGTAAGAGGAAGGGGAGCGAAAGGGAAGAGGAAGGGGAGCAGAAGGGAAGGGGAAGCGGAAGGGAAGCGGAAGCGAAAGAGAAGGGGAAAGGGAACCAAAATGGAAGGGGAAGCGGAGGGGAAGGGGGAGCATAAGGGAAGGGGAAGGGGCACCGGAAGGAAAGGGGGACCGGTAGGGACAGGGAAGGGGGAACGGAAGGGAAGGGGAAGGGGGAGCGGAAGGGAAGGGAAGTGGAAGGGAAGGGGAAGGGGGGCGGAAGGGAAGGGCGAGATGGAGGGGAGGGGAAGGTGAAGGGAAAGGGGTGGAGAAGGGGAAGAGGAAGAAGGAACGGAGAAGGGAAGATGAAGATGAGAAATGAAGAAGGGGAATAAGATGGTGTAGTGGAAGGCGAAAGGGAAGTAGAAGGCGAACGCGAACGCGAAAGCGGATGCGAAGGCAAACGAGAAGGCGAGACCGAAAAAGAAAGCAAAGGCAAAGGGGAAGGGAAATGGACGGGGAAAGAGAAAAAAATCTAATACCATGAACTAAGGAATTTCACGTTCCTATGGGAAACTAGAAATAAACCGAGCATCGCTGGGTCACCTGGCAATATATATATATATATATATATATATATATATGTATATGTATATATATATATATATATATATATATATATATACCCGACATTACTTTTATTGTCTCCTAAAAAAACAAAATTTATGTCAAATAAAGAGCTGCAATAACAAAATGACTGCCACAAACAAATCAAACAACGTTATAATTCCACGAAGGATGAAACAATGAAAAAATGCGTCTCGAATATTTTCAAAAATCTTAAATAATTATTGAAATCATGAAGTTAAACTTTATAATAAAAATTAGCTTCCTTGCTCCTGAATACATTACATTTTCTGATCTAAAAATTACACACGTTAACTAAATGTATGTGTCATAAAAACGAAAGTTCCAAAAGATCGAAAAAATAAGAAAATTTCAGATGTTTAAAGTTGATTCGCGAGTAGAAAGAAGCTACTATTTTTTACTTATTTTTTTATAGCTTTTATATAAAAATTGGCAATAACAGAAATCTCATACATGAGCGATCCACCCTAGTAAATAACTTAATATATTCTTAGGGCCGGAAAGTGTTTATTGTACTCGTACATAAACATCATCAGAAAATACCCAGGGGAGTCAAGCAAATGTATAAGAGGGGGTGGTTGATTGATGTTTTGTGCCAATTTCTCGAAAACCGTGGATCGTATCCAGTTATACTGGTGGCAAACAATTTTTTTTTAAAGTCTGCAAAAACTGTGATTATTTGCAACTTTGTAGTGCAAAATCAGACATTTGCATTTTCCCACATGAAATAGCAAGGTAAAACTACTCAAGAACTATCTTCCAGCCAAGTTTGAAAAAAATTCGTCTAAAATTGTGATATTCATGTTCAGGAGAAATTTTGTCTTAACGAAAATACATATATTACGGATATATGTATTTTTGTGTAGACAAAATTGCATATGTAAAATTTCAAACGTACATATGTAAACTTTCAAACGTGCACATGTAAACTTTCAAACGACACAAGATAGAGTGAAATATTTTCAGAGATTTCCCACGTCAGACTGGTGTCAGCAATATTATTTCTCTGGGGGAAATTCACTCAGAACCGAAAAAACGATGTAAAATCTTGTTTGATTTGTTGGAAGCTGCATTGAATCAAAAAGATATTACGAAGATTGCAGATGCTATAAAATTCCACAATGAAACTTTCGAAACACTTGCACTTTTTCAATTTATTATTATCTTAATTTGTATACAACATATCATCGTTGATTTATTAAATCGAAAGATATAATCGAATTATAAATTACCAGTGAAGAAAGGATGCAAAAACACCATAGACCTAATGCTTACACCATAGACGTAACGCTTACGTCACATTTACTCGTAGCTGTTCTATATGTTTTATAATGATTGAAGTTGGGAGCGCTCTCTCGTTTTCAGCGTTACTCGATGCAAATTGCTCATTTCCAATGGGTTTTCCTAATATCCTTATATCACTATCCACCGTCATAAATTCATTAAATTTCTTTTTTATTTATTCGTACAATCATGTAGTTTTAATAGACAATGGGATGTAATTAAATTTAAATATAAAATAATGAATTCAAATAATTTAAAGAAATTGTTAAAAAATGACTCATAAATATGATAACAGCTGTGACATCAGCGTAGAATTATTGGTATAATCACTTTTAAATTAGATAATCTGAAACTCTTTACAAAATCATGTTATGCTGTACAAAGAGAGCCAAGTAGCATGCTACTTCAATGAGGTATTCTACCCTCACTAAATGCTTCCACTCCGTTCGCCAAACGATATCGATCGTCGAGTTACATACCCGATAACGGCGGAAGTACTCGGGATGGATAATTAATAAATATGGCAGTATCCTATACCTTGCACCGTTTAAGCATTATTTACCGACTTCTGTTGCATTATTTATCATTTATCTGTCTCTATAAAATGTAGCATGATCATAAAAATATGGCCTATAACTTTTCATAAAGTATAGGCTTCCCACCACAAAAAATATTTATTAAAATGGAATATGTAGCGCCAGAGATTAACGCGAACAAACAGACAAACAAACTTGTCTGCTTTACGTGTTAGTATAACTTCGTTTACAACGTTTATATTATACGAGAACAATACAAAAATTTATTAAATATACATTCCCTACTTTAGAAACGGAAAACTATAATAGTAGTTTCAAAAATATGTTATGATTTTTAAATCTCTTTCAATTCATAATGGCGTCTTCTTCATTTTATTCGTCTCTTTGATTACAAAGGACGTTGAACCAATGGGATCCAACATGTTTCGTCACGTCGATAGATCTTAACCAATATCTTTCGGTTCACTCCAAATTCGGCTAACACTCCTCATTCGCGCTAGCATCTTCTGGCGCGAGATCCCCTTCGTACGATTACGTTACCTCTCCCAATCCATAGTTTTATATCCAGTTTTTGTTACATAATTTCTCAGGTCAGTATATTCGAAAAAAAATATCTAAACTATTGAATTAACTGAAACTGCAACACATTCGTTTCACATCCGTTTTTGACGTTGGACCTATATATTTTAAGTCGTATCAATTTCTACGACGGTCATATGATCAAATTTACTCTAGCCTTCGTGTTTCATGAAGCAATATCTTTTTCAATTCGTTTTGTTGTTATTGTTATCTAATGTCATAAAAAATCGTTTACAATATTTATAAATATATATAATCTGTTAGTATAATTTTACTGATTATAAAAGAAAAAAATATGTGCACTATGATGCACATTTAATAATTGAAACTTCCTACTAATAAATATTCATTCCTTTGCACTACCTATATTAACGTTGGTTAATATAGTGCGCATAATTTCAAATATTTATAATTTCTGCATATATCAAAAACAAAGTAAGTCAGTTAAAAGCATTAATATATTTAAACTAATACACTCAATTCCATGATTTCGGAATTTACATTTATGATACTTTTGCATTTAACTGTTTTGGTTTAACTTTAAAATTATTAAAAGAAATACGTATAATATACACGTCAGTGCGATATTGTTTGTCGTGAGTTGCTTGTGTAACGTTCAGTGAAAATAAAGTTGTGATTCTGTTTCTTTTCATGGTTGTTAAAAAGTGAAAAATTAAGTTATCTTAACTCACTTGCAAAGACAGCCAGTATTTTTAATTAAGGCACTCTAAACAAGACAATTAGAGGGTAATACAAAAAAATATAATAATTATGAAAATATCCATATCCTGAATTTGACAATACCTAAAAATTTAAATCTCTTTGACAGAGTAGTCATTCAGTGAAACGTTACAAATATATTTATTTAAAGTTTACTTTATACGTGGTGTAAAAAGACGTGAAAGGTTAATAAAATGAGCAAAAAGCAAGATATATCTGCTTTACATCGCCTCGAATTTTACAAGAAACAAAAAGCTTGGTGCTTTAGCCGCCAAAATATATGTGCGAACGTGAATAGTAAAAGTCAAATTTGCAACAGAATTTGGGATAACTCAAAACGACCCGTGAAAGATACATTAATCGATACAGTTAATGTTAAAACCCGAAAATCTAGAGATATAAATCGAAATTGTGTCACAAATCAATTTCAAGCAAAAATCAAAAAACCAATCTGCGAGAAACAAACTCGTCTAGCTTGCTTATTTCAATATGAAATGCTGTCGAATAAGTCAAAAGATGTTGTGGACGGTGGTGTTTCGAAGAAGTTTGATGGAAAATTGGGTCATGATTACTCAGAATTCGGTGAATATGAAGAAAAAACCGCTTTTTCAAATGAATGTCTCCCCGATACTTTGAACCGAACCTACAGTATGACCGATGTGCCAACTAGCGATGTAACTTTCCAAACTGATACATTTTTAAGCCAACCTTATGTTTTAGATAATAACAATAACTCCATTTTGAAAACAGCTTATTACCATGATACAGAAATGCTAGACGATATACAGTTTGAAGAGAGTAATTTGACATTTGCCGGAATAGATGATGTTTCGAACATACCAGAGTGCATAACCAGTTCTTTTATGATGAGGAAGAGCAAAGTGGAATCTGATTTGAGTGCCAGCATCAGCGAGAATGATTTCATGGACGGCATCTCTAAGACTACTCATTCTTCTGAGTTGGATCTTGCTAATTTTGATTTGGTAGAAGAAATAAATAGTTTTGTTGAAATGCAAATGGCATCTTTTAATATGGATGAAGGTAACTGGGTTTATATATTTATTTAATAATTTAATCAGATGTCTGAATAGTTGTGATCTCACTGCAAGGAGAATCACAAACTAATTGCAAACTAATGTACAACCGGTGATAAGTAAAAATGTTATTAAAAATTAAGTGAATAATTACAAAAATTGGTATAGGTCTGATTAGGAGTAGGTTGTCACTTCAATCGGTATGAATCTATTTTTTAAATTAAGTGCACTATTTTAAATGCAATTTTTAGAGAATTTTTTTTAGAAAAAGATTCACGATTTTAGGATTATCAAGATATCGAAGTACATACTATCGGATGTAAGGTAAAAATATTTGGCGCAAAGCGTCATAAATGTTTGGGTACATATGATTTAGCTAGCAACCTGGGTTTATGTAATTGATTTTATAAGAATGCAGTTGGGTATCTAAAAACCTGTCAAGCACAAGTGGAACTCGGACTATGAGGGTTCCGTACACATTTAGGGATTTATAAACATTTAATGGTACATAATATTCCTATTAAACTATTTACAGAATTTAAAATTTTTAGAACGAATATATATTATCTACTGTATCTTTCACCGGCGTATATTTAAAAAAAATATTTCTTTTATGTCATATAATTACAAATTAACAATTTTCAGATTTTTTCCTTTACTTGTGTTATGAGACCTAGCTTCTTGTCAAATTTCATGATTCTAGGTCAATGGGAAGTACCCACAATGGGTTTTAATTTATTTGTGAGTATCAAAATATGCAGTATAAATGACCATATTTTTTAGTTGTGTTGACAATAAAAGCTTGATTTTTTTATGGCTCCAAGGGAACGTAGACCTAAGTATTTGATATTAATTTCAACTTGATATCTCCACGTCTTCCTAAAAAAAAGGGTCTTGACACACAGACGGACAACAGAATGGTCTTATTAGAGTTCCTTTTTCTTTTTGAGGTACAGAATCCTAAATATTGTCAAAATTTCAATAAAGAACACTTTACAAGGTGAAAAAGAGTCCCAAAGTTTACATATAACTTAAACATCATTATGCGTTATATAGTTATGTGAAGTATCCTGATGAAATTTGAAGTTGAGATTTTTGTATATAATTCCCTATAAAAGTGCCGCGTCCCCTAAAAGGAGCACAGGTGGCATGCAAGCAAAGTAAGCATTAAATACTGACCGGCCGTAAGCTATTCGAAATAGTGGCTAGTTATGAAATAGAATGGAAGTTAGGGTCATTACTATATGAATAAAATGGACTATTTATTAACCCCTCGATGAAAATAGTGGTATAACTCTAACTTGATTCTACTGTAATAAAACTTTTTAAGTAGATAGAGAAGAAATTTATTTACAGCAAAGTCAGTTTATTTGTATCTTATATATGTAGTCGTGAGTGTAAAAAATAACAAACTAGTTGGAAAAAAATTCCCTGTGTCAGTGCTTACGCAGGAGACGTTTTTATAAAATGCAATAAATAAACTAATTACTTATCCTATAAAAAATGTGTTATTGTAAGTTGTTGATGATTCATCTAAGTTCTGTCTGTCTGCATCTCGTGCAAAGCAAAAGTCATAACGGTTTGCTAAAGATGAATGTATCTTTATTCGATTAGTTACTTCCTTTTGCTATTCTATTAGTTACTTCGTTCTTTTATATGTATACATGTTTAATTGTTTATATATTATCTCATTTTAACCGAAATATATGCTTTTAAAAGATGTAACATGTGCGCTCTAGCGATTAAACAGGAATCGTCATGCTATACAGTTATGCTCATAAGGCATTCACATATTTATTTATCTGCACTAAGAAGAAGATATTTCATTCTTTAAAAAAGATATTACTCTTTAAAAAAACTATGGTCACCATTTATATTCAAAATTTTATAGGGAGAAATATTTTCTTCTTTTATTTCAAATAAATAAATATATAGAAGCCGTTAATATAACATATATACCTACTTTATTTCCTGTAGTATGCACTTACGGACTTGTTATTTAATACAAAAACGATGGCATTCGTGTAGACGATATTTTGAAATTTTTTTGTTTTTTTTACTCCTATTATTTCTTCTCATTCGGAGACAGTAATGAACTATTTTTAAATGTAATTATTGCAATTGTAGTTTTGTATTTGTTACGTAAGAAAAATAATTAATTCAAGAATTAATAATTCAAAAATTATAATTAATTCCAAAATAATTAAATCGAGAATTAATCTAATATTACTTTCATATAGCACTATTTTTTTAAGTTAGATATTAGTTATTTTTTATTTAACTTTTGGAATATAGAACAAATTCATAACTTGCCAATCGTACAGTTGTATGTCATCTATAAGTTAAGATTTGCCTCATTGTCGATGATGGAATTATATTAGATTCTTGCCTGTCATGGGAATGTGTGGCGATGATATCAAGTTTTTCTGGAAAAATTAAGAGTGGAAAGTTATGATGTCAGCACATGAAAAGTAAACATGTTAATGAGCATAGTCACAGCAGTTGTTTAAAATAGATGAACAGCACTAACGGGCGCTGTTGATACAGATGTCCACCTTGTATCAGGTGCCTGAAAGTTCTGCTGGCAGTCAAAGTTTAAAGCGGATTTTCTTTCCTTGTTCTCATTTACCTAATTAAGTTATACAAACTCACTTTACCGTTAGAGTGCCAACGAGCGTCATCACGCTCATGCACATACTAACTAAATTTGCCAGGAGCGCGATGGCGCTCGCGAAGTCAGTTGCTGTTTAGCGCGCGGTAAGGGAGGTCGCTCGCACGCATAGCTAATTTTTTATCTTTCTACATGTTACATAAAGTTCAAATTATAATATTATTAGTAATTACAATATAAAAAGGATCCAGGGAAAGAAATTTGTGACATTGTGTTGCGCTCACAATTTGGCGTAATGCAAATTTTGATTGATAGTGATAATAGTGACGATAACATTTATTTTGCTGATACGGAGGATGTACCGGACTGCGAAAATACGATGTGACCTTGATTTCAGTTTTTGTTATAATTTTTGTTCATAATATATATTTCCATAATTTTCTTTGTATTTTATTATCCTTGTACAAGTTTTTATTAAGAAAACACGGAAAAATTATTAAAATTGGATAATTTTTGGAAAAGAACAGTTTTTTTTCGAGACAAGGGTAAATGACATCAAAAACAAAAGATTTCTTTGGCATTTTTAATAAATATGAGTAAAAAACCATGGCACTAAAACGGTTAATAATTTTCGCTTATCTTTTATGTTACTTAATGTGAAGAACAATAATCAGAATCCAATTAGAAGAAAAAAGAAACAAATGAAAAAAATTAAATATTTTTATTCTCTGGTGAAAGAAAGCCGAAGAAAGAAATTATTGGTTATGTATTTAAAAATGGGGTAACTCCCTTATATTATGAGTATTTATTTCCACTATAAAGTTTCTCTCTCTCAGGGTCACGGAGTCGTCTTAAATTTTGGTGTTAACTGTACTCGGGGTAGCAAAGATAATGATTTTTGGATTCTGTTTGATTTTCAAACAAAATATAAGAATAATAAAATATTTTATCAATTGCATCGTGTGTTACATAGGTGTATTTCTTTGAATGTGTAGTTAGGTGATGATACATTGTTGTAGCAAAAGTAAGGTTTAGTATGTGGAATATTTTGTGTTCTTTTTTTAATATAACTTTGTTAGGTTTGATTGATTAGTTCTTTGTTATCGTTTATGTTTCTTGATGCCGTGGGGTTTTTTAAACTGTTGGTTTCCTTAGTAAAATTGTGGTCTTTGGTTGTATTGGTGCCAGAGGCGTCAAACCATTTTGAAAATAAATGGGAACATTTGTTTGCAACAAAATGTTGTAGGGTCCCCTGTGAGCTCCTACCATGAAACATATCTGTAAACCATCCCCGATTAGCCGATTAGACTGATTTTATGTTTAGAGATGCACTTTCATTAGATGTTTCATAGTATAAAAATAGATAATCATTTAAAGTTCAATGAATTTCATTTGATTTGATGACAACTTGGCGTTGCATTTTGTGAAATGGATATTTTTTCAAGTGACAATGCATCTTAAATTGTTGCCATACCCGCCTTCCTACCTGTCTTTTTATCTATTGGCATGAAGTTTATCTATCGGCTCGCTAATTTTAAAATTACTTCCCAATATTTATCTATCTACTCCATAGGGCCTAGATAGTTGTACTAATGTTGATAAGTGAGGAATTTATAAGAGTGCGCAATTACATGAGGCTATGAGGGCAAAAGTGCCCGATTATAATTAAGTTTTATAATTTGTTGCCCGACTGTCGTCTGTTCTGCTCAAGTGCCCTGCCCATTTTATTCTCTGAATTGCTATGTATTTGACTACATCAGGTTCTTTAAATAGTTTGTAAAGTTCAGAGTTAGTTCTTCTTCTCCAGATGTTGTTGTCAAAAACGTAAATGGTATGTTTAATTTTGTCTCAGCAGAGTAGGTAAGAATGGGTCTAATTAAGCTTTTGTAAATCAGAATCTTTGTTTTTTTACTAGTGAAGCTAGACTTCAAGTGCTTTTTAAGATCGAAAAAACATTGGCTAGCTGCTGTGAGCCTACTACAGATCTCATCCATGATATCATTGACAGTATTAACTTCTGATCATCAGTATTTGAAGTTGCTAACGGTTTCAAATTTGTAATCACCAATTTCAAAATAATTGGCACAGCTTGTATACTTAGTTTTATTTTGGTTGATTGCAAGATGCATTTTGCAGGCCGCAGCCTCTAGTGATGTAAAAGTCTTTCTAAGTGCCTCAGGAGTTCGTCTAATATGTGTTAGAATTACTTTCTAGTACGCAAGAATGTTTCTCAAGTCGCAATGAAACCACTATTGTGTTTTGCAACGTTAAAGTGTAAAATTTACAAAAAATATTTGAAATGTGGTCTTGGAACATTATGCAATAAGCATAATGGATAAAACTTACCAACTTTCGGTTCGAGGCAATAATAAAAACGACTATTCAAGTGTTTTTTTTTAATGCAATTACATCCACGAAAGTACACGCCATTTTAATTTTGATCGCCAATTGTTAACATAACAAAAATTTATAAACACTTAATAAAACAAATATATAACGATACAATGGCTACATCAAATGATACATTAAGTAACATACGACACTTAGAACACGAAATATGTGAAAATATTTAAAGTAAAATAATATATATTCTCTCCGAAATACGTTTAGTTTATAGGTTGCTAGCGTCTATCACATACATAGATAATATACTAAAGAAAGTCTACCACAGATGGCGTCTATTATCATGACCCATAGCCACCGGAGGTCGCTGTGTAATGGTTAATTTACCGCCAATTCCCTGCCGAGATTCTGTCATCAATTCGAGACCTGTTTGTCCACCCCCTGATTGTGGCCTAACCAAACAATTACGGATAAAATAAAAAGACAACAAAATGCAACAGTGGCCTAACCCACATTTACCTTATAATTTTAAATAAAATTTGCATGTTTAACCTAAAAGTACAATATTAGCATTTATTTATGACATAACAACAAATTTGTTGACTATCAAATCTTATTAGTGAGAAACATGTGTATAAAATATTATGGAATAAAAATTGCATTTATCTCCAATAGGTGTGCTGGTGAGTTAGTCCACTTTTGCTCTCTTAGCCTCATATAAGAGCATTGTTCCAACCCTTGTGTTAACTAGTGGCTAGTATCATCATGTTCTCCTAGACTTTTTCATCATTATAAAATAAAAGATAATGGCCAAAAGCTTGCTAGTGCAGTGAAGGATAAAAATAATTATATTATGATAAATACAATAAAATGATAAAACTTTATAAATCATTTTTATTGAAAGACTACTTATATTTATAAAAAAGATTATGAAAATACTGTATTATTTTATTTATATATTTATAATCTTTTATATATAGTATATATGGTGGAATTATTGCTACATGAGCAATCTCTTCCAGTCAACCATAACAATTTGTATTGAAATTTAGTTATTAATACTTGTGGTGACAGCGGGCTGATGCGAGTTGAAGCGAGAGGCATAGTGTATTTCATTACATACTTTGTTGCATGCTTTGGTACAAGGACCTTTTTTTTTTACAAACAATTGTATTAATTTTTATGGCAAATAGCCTCATGATTGGTAATAAGGTTTTTAATGGTTTTACTAAATAAAATAGAATAAAATGATCGCATTATGCATAAAAATATAGAACAAGACATAATTTCCTTTTTGCATATATTTTTTTTTTGCCATATAATAACATAAGGAAACCAGTAAGACCTTTCAAATAATGTACATATTGACTGCTATGGTACTTTTTCATTTTGTGTTCGTGTAAGCTAACCTTTATTTTTTGTCATCTTCCCTAAGGCCATCTACTCATATTTACACGGATATATTACGAAATTAATCTTAACTAGTATACTTTTTCTTAATTACATGATGTAGGTACATGGATATTTGAAGAGACTAAAACGGTAGCCATGTTTAATAAAAGATAACATTTTGTCACGTTTTTTTAAAATATCTTTCTTATGTGTAAAACATAAACACGCATTGAATGTGATAATGATCGTGATGCTGCTACATAACGACCGATTAATTTTTTAAATTATTTTGTGCGAGAAACATTTTAATGAAGTAAATTTCTTAGCTCATATTGGCCATTGTTCGAAAACCAATTTCTAGTGAGAAATGTCACGGCTGATAGTGGTGCAATCATTCATTTGTTATCGAAATTATCGTTTTCGAAATTAAACGATTCCGATAATTGTCTTATATTAGAAAGCCGAATCTGTGTACTCAATATTTTGCGTTATTTAAAAGCGCTCATACTAAAGTTTGCATTCATTGTTTTTGTTATGTTTGAATAAAATTAGAAGAATTATATGAAAACAGTAAAATGGTCATAAACAGTTTGAGAATGGGCTGTTTTATTATGTTTTTTTGAGTTACATTTGAGCTATATATCGAGTTACATATTTTGAGTTATATTTACACATTTTTAAAGTATTTCAATTCATTACTACTTTCATTTAAGCTAATCATCGGAATTCAAATTACAGTAACATACGAGTCTTGAAACACGTCATGTAACATTATTTACAAAAAAAATCGGAGGCAGAAATCATGACTGCCGACAGAAGTGAAAACTTAAAACTGTATTTTGAAATTTTAAACTGATTGTAATATCAAAAATTACATAAAATTATTAAGACTTTAAAATTTAAGTTTTAATAATTTTATAATTATTATTTCATTATTAGTTGTCGACCTAATATTTTATCTGAATATATATATATATATATATATATATATTTATATATATATATATTCCGTACAGCTGATTAGTTTAACCTTATAAATGTTATAAATTCAAAAGTTTACTGGTACGTTCTTTGTATCTCGATAACATCTCAAACGACTCAGCATATTTACAAGAAATTTTGTAAATATACAACGAAGCATATTATGTCTGAATGTCACTTAAATATATTCTTTCAAGATTACAAAAAAAGCGTGTATGTTATGCATATCTGTTAACACCCAAAGATGTTTCTTGGAATGAAGCAATAAAAAGGAAGCTATATAGTTCCACTCTTCTATTTTATGTAGTTTTCATTATATAAGTTCATTCAACGTGTGTAATGAGATTTTTTAAAAACGAAATAAAAAATTTATGTTCTACTTTCTAGCTGTTTTGTGTGTGTAGGATATAGAACTCTGTCATTGCTTGCTAGGTTTTCTTTTGTCCTTCGCGATACCAGTTTACTCCTGCTGTCTATTGGATGTATAGTGCCATTATTGTTTTGGCCTATCAATGGTTCTTTCCTCCCCAGTGGTTTAGGGTTTTGGGTGACTTATTTAGTTTAGTTCTATTTTAAAGCGTCAATTTGTTTTACTTTATCCTCAAATTTAGTTTTGTCTCTTATGAGCTGATGGTTTTCGTGTTCTAACAATCGTTATTGGATTTTTAATGGGTTTCCAGACAGAACACTCGTTTTATATCACAGGTTCTTACTGGAAGAAATAATCTCATGAATTTTGGTTTCTAGTTTTAGAGAAAGGTTGGGGAAAAAATGTGTTATTTTACCGTAGGCAGTCCGTAATTCCAGAGTAGCCGTTTTACAATAAAAGCAACCGTAGCTTTGTAAAAAATGGTCCATTTAAAGAAAATTAATTGCCATTTTAAATCTGATACTTTGTACTTTTTAGTACTTTTTTTATCCATCACTTTTATAAGAGTAAATTCTGATGGTATAACCTCTTTATTGTCTTCGTTGAACTATCTGAGACCATTTTTAACAAGTTACTCCCTAACAAGTAAACAAATTTAATTTATCCATACTGTTTGCAACTCGTGAATGAATGACGGTAAAATTATTTCCCAGCTAGATATGGAAAGCTAAAAACGTCTTCTCAAAAATATTTTAGGAATTTCCGTTACATAGTTCATTTTAATATAGATTGCATTAATAAAGTTTAAAGTTTTTAAAGGAAAAAGCATCTCTCTTAAAAAAATTGGGCCGATGGCTCAGATTTTTTTCTAATGTTCCACGTGAGCAAACCAGGTACTTTTAATTCTTTAATGTCTTTTAAGGCATAAAAAACTTAAAGGATCATTATTGTAAGACCTTAGCTTCAAAATGGCAGTTTATTTTTTTTATTGGATTATTTTTTGCTAAATTACAGATGTTTGAAGAAAATTTTTGAAAGTTTTCAGAACTTTTATAATTTTGTTTAGTACATTTTATGACATGTGTCAGTATGTTTGTTATAAAATGCCTTTTCTTGCATTATGTATAAAATAATATTTATTTTAAAAAATTAATTTAGTTATTAAGAATTATGTCCATGAAGAAGGAAAATATTTGAAATATGAATTATCTGTATTTTATTATATCTGTGCTGTAACAATGTCGCACAACATCTTCATATTTTGTTAATTAGATAAATGTTTTTGTTCTATTTTATTTTATGGAAATAGTCATAAAGATTGACTGAAATATAGAATATAAAATAATAAAAATATAATTGAATATATTGGATATGAATAATTAAAATTAATATTTGTTTAAATTTCTAGTGGGATATGAAGCACATAACATAAAGCCACAAGAAATTATGTTGGATTCCAATCGGTATGCACACGAAAACCCTGAAACAATGTCATACGCAGAACTCATCAAGGAGATAAGCCGAGAGCACATGCATATCTTGCATCACTCGCAACGCAAGCAGAGTCTCATCCAAGCCATTTGTAAGAAGGTCGTCATTGACAGCGCATACGACAAAAGTAGATCTTCGGGAGACATGATGTACTCTGATATTTTGGGGCTACCACGGGGTCGGGGTAGATTAGGGAAAATAGCTATGAGTCCAGGTTTCACCAGAGACTGCAGTGTGGGTGTTGGTAGAGGATGTCTGAGGAAACGTTGGAGTGACATAGAGTGAAGATTTTTAGAAAAACTTTTGTTCAAATAATTTTATTTCAGTTTGTATTCTAGGTCAGAACTGGGTCTAAATGAGGGACCAGTTATTATACCTGAATTACCTATATTATGCAGGTATCTTCATTATACTGCATCAGCGCACTAGCGAATAGAATCTGAAATACTCAGTTCCAATGAAAAACTTTAAACCTTCAAGCGACAGTATCGCTGAAAAACTGTACAATGAAGAAACTTTGGTACAGGGTTTTTATGTACCTGGAAAGCCTTGGATCTGAAATAGCATGAAACTTCATTAACCTTTATGGAAACATTGAATTCTAAACTTCCACCAATTGGGGAAACATCGAATTCTTATGACTTCCTGGTATTTATTTTAATAATTCACCAAATATGTGCATATTGAAATGTTATTAGGGTTGAAATTAATAGTCAACTAAGAACACAATGTGTAGTACAAGGTTGTTTGTTTACTATGGAGGAAATCATCATTTGTATTTAACGTAAATAAGTATAACATATATGAGGTGGTATTATTATTTATTTAATACCCTTGCTTCTGAACTCTTTGTGATAGATGTGATCTTGAAACTTATTCGATGTGAGAGAAAGTGTTATTCTTATACTGGCGAAAAATATGTGCAGTTGTGCTGTAAAAATATCTGGTACCTGTAACATAATATCAAGGGTTATGTTTTAAATTTCATTTTACCTGGGAAAAAGTGATTTTTCTCTCGTGAAATTTCATTCTAAGGAAGTGTGACAATCCTGGCTAGTTGCCTTTTGCCGAAGAAAAAACAAGTGAAAAATAAAATTTGAATGTCTTGGTCTATTATTGTTTATGGATCATTTACTACTTAATGTCAAGGCTGGCTAGTCCTCATATCATATCTATAAGAGTATTTCAATACTCTTATTTTTTTTCAAGGCATCTGCTATTATAAATGAATTTTAATGTTCTCCAACTGCTTTTATGAGGTTGTGCAACTGTTCTTAAATATTGCTTATATTATATTAAATAATATGTATTTAATTGTCATTATGAAAGCCATATGACAGTGCGAAACAGTTTAATTTTTTTCATTTCTTTTTAATTTTTAGTAATAATAAATTTCATTTGAAATAATGTTTCTAATTCTTAACATCATTCACAGCTTTTAATATATAAATGTAAATCCAATTTTTTCTTAGTGATGTAAAAAATTATATTTAACAATACGTTTGGTGTATTATAAGAAAATCTGGTATATTTATGTACGAGATTTTCGTTACATGCTTTATTTTGTAAGAAAATTTAGGTTATAAGTATTTTTTGTTTGTTATTATAATAATTATTATAAATATATAATATGAAAATGTTTTTATGCAGTTTGTGATTTCATTGATCCGTATATAAATTTGATCTGGATGTTGCAACTTCCAAAAAATCGCAAACATGATTTTGCCAAGTGCCAACATTCTTTTACTGTTGGAAAATATATCCAATTTTCACATAACAAAAAAACTGAATACATATTTGTTAAAGTTCATCGTTAATTTATAAAATATTTTACCCACAACATGGAGTTAAATATGAATGAAGGGGAACTAATAATTTCTTTGAATGCATTAATGAAGAAGCAGATTTGACTTAAATAAGTCACAGTTCCGTTACAGGGTAATTAAAATTTATCACCTTACAATCATTTTAATTAGTTCAAAAATCGAAATAAAAAAAATTAAGAAGTCTGTTCAGAAAAAAATCAAACCATGAAGTTTTTTAAAATAACGTATGGTTCTCATATTTGTTTTATTAAAAAGCTTATTTTTTAAAGCTCAAAAGTTTTGAAAATTGGATAACTATAAATAATTTTAAAAATAGATCAAATGTACAACTTCTATTACAATATCTGGAAGGTATTTGAATATGTCACAGTTGTAGCCAAACTAACAAACTGTCGGCATTGCATGAACAGAAAATATTATATTTAATGAAAATTATAAACATATAATAAATTTTCATCAAATATTCTTTTCTGTTCAGAGGGGAAAATACGCAAGAATAGAAAATGCAGAGTAGAAAATGTAGAATTTATTTTTCTTAAGTTCCTTAATTTGAAAGACAAGAAATTTAATGCAATAATAATTGTTAAATAGTGCGTGTTAGCAATTGAAATGCAGTGTGCATTTAATGAGATGGGTTATGTAAAAAAAATGGACCATGTGCGAGTTTGGCTTGCGCGTAGTGTGTTCCATAATTCGTTTGAAGTTTAAGTACTTTATCATTTTTAAATTACCTTATTCATAACGTGGTCTTCCTAGGAGAATAAACATTTAATAAAACCCAAAAGAATAAATTAGGGGAACTTGTATGTTATCGGGAATAACTCAAAATTTATGACATCTGATACTATTGTTACAGTTTTTCTATAACTTTCGTCTAGGCTTGTTTTTTCTTAAATTTTATTAAATTATGAAAAAAACCCTGCTTTTTCATAATTTTAGTTTCGGAGTGGGAAATATTTTTTTCCTAAAATAAAAAAAAATATTTTTGAGACCTTTGTAACTAGCTTTCAAACAATATTGACACTATATGTGGTCAGATCTGATTCTCATATTAATCGATTATGTTTTTCTATTAATCGATTTTTGTTATAGCAATAATCGGTTTTTAATAAATCGATTATACAAATTACATATTTTAATTGATTTATGTAAACAACGCCATCTGTTTACATAAACGTATAATTTATATGTAAGCCATCTATGAGACGGATGTAAAAACGCGAAGTAAGTCACCATCTGAGTGTATGTGAAGTTGTGAACGAAAAAGCTAGATGTGGACGCTGCGGTCGGCCGTAAATTTTTATGTTGCGTTGGTAAAATAGTTTCGTATTTTTTTTAACGTTTTTCTTCAGGTTTTCTTTCTTTCTTTGAAGAGTGTACGAAATATAAACATTTTTGATTATTGGATCAATCCCAATAAAATGTCCACTAAAGGTAAAACGCCAAAAAGCGGCTGGCGGACGTATTTTACAATGAACAAGGACAATACCACAGCAAAGTGCAAATACTGCCCGAGGGAATTAAAAACTTGTAATACTACAAATTTAAAACAAAACATAGAGCGAAAACATCCTGCTGTTCTACTGGCAGAATTTTTTTATTGGTTGCTATGGTTTGTTTGATAGCAAAATGCAAAAATCCGTAAAATTAGTTTTATTGCATAAGTTTGAATTGTGAAAACGTAATAGCTGTAACAGGCCGTGATCGCCAGACCTTTGTTAGATAGGTATAGAACTTTGAGTAGGTATGTATAGAACTAAAGCTGTCACAGGCCTGATATAAAACCTGAAAGTTTCCCTGCGGATGTAGGTATTGAAACCTCGGAGACACTCGTTTTCACGATTTAATATCTTGAGAAACTTGGGCGAGATTATCGAATTGCATATGTTCATTAAAATTGTGTTTTTAGATTTTTTCCTTTTTAAACCAAACATTCAGTTCAATTGATTAAATGGAAATAGTTACTAAATGGTACAGTATATTTTTAATTGACGCAGATCATTTGACCTACTTTATTATTATTAGGTATTTTGAACTACTTCTACTAAATCCATAGAACATACATTTTGATTTTGTTTGTCACATAGTAATAAATAATTGTCCTTTGTTGCTTAGGATCGTTAAGTCCTATGCTCGATTTTCAAATCGAGACTGCATATATCAGATTCCGATTTTAGAAATTAAAAAAACTTTATTAGGGCTAGTAATTATTAAAGTATTATTATTAATTTTAAGTAAGTATTATTAATTTTATTGCTGCAGATTTTGGGTGAAGGTGATTTTCGTAAAATCAACAACTCTCAACTTTCATTGCCAGAAATAGAGGTTGCACCTACAACGCCAAAGCGTGCCAGATCAAGCATTGAGGCTTGTTTTTCGAATATTTCAGCTTGCGCCCCATATGGAGATAGGAATAAGGAAATAACCCATAAAGTAGCTGAAATGATATGCCAGGACAGTCAGTATAGTAGGAGTAGTATTTAAAAAAATTATGAAGACTGTAGTTCCTTTGTACAAGGTTCCGTGCCGTAAAAGTACCACAGATCTCATAGACACGAAATATGAAGAAAAGAAAGCCCTGGTTATAAAAAAATTACGATTGGTTAAAAACGTTAGCCTCACAATAGACGAATGGAAAGATTTACAATTAAGGAGTTTTTTAGGCGTGATACTGCACTTCATAGAAAACTTTGAAATAAAGTCAACTAACATTGCATGTCAGAAATGATTAATAAAATATGTCACGACCTAATAAATTGTTAATTATGTAAGTCTCATAGTTTTATTATACAGAAAAGTATGCAGTATCTTGAATTACACAAAAATCGATTTTTCTACAAGAATAAATTATTCTTTTTATCTAAGATCGATTTTTACAAATTGATTTGTATTATGAAAAGAAAACTCGATTATTAATTAATCGATTCTTTTCCCCAAATGTCACATCCCTATATGTGGCATTTAAAAAAAAATTTGAATATTTAGTTTTGCTACATAAATATTTTTAAGTGCTAGCTATTGAGATATATGCGTGTTAATATGCTTTAATATCATGCTACGTTTTAAGTTTCTATGTGAAGCGGTTTCTGAGTGACAGATCGATCAGAGACACTTCGGCTGTGATAAATTGACAGACAGACACAAGAGTACTCTTACAAGTTTTTTGTTTTTCCTTTTGAAGTAAGGGACTCAAAAATATAAATATTGCAAAGTAATAGTTTTCTAATTTTTATTTGGTGCTAGTACACTACACTTTTACAATCTTAACCCACCATAAAACCCAAATTAATTTTGTGATATTTTAGCAATAGCAATTATAATCCTTTTTAAATTTGGTGTAAAACTTCTTTGTAATAGTATAATTATCCGTGTAGAAAAATGAGATTATAACAAAAAGCGAAACGAATAGAGTAGATCAGCCAATAAAATAAATCTAGCTTGCTCCGTTTTTCTTTACATCTTCATTTTAAACCGTACAAGCTTAAACTACATAGCGAAAGAAAATGAAAGTTCAGAGCATCTGAGGAAAGTTATAAGGGAGGAGCATTTAAGATAATAAGATTTTGTTGTTTTATTAGAAAATTATTATAATTTTTTCCTATAAGAATAATAATATACAAAAAATTAAAGATTTGTAATAAAAAATTAAAAACAGGGTGAGTGTTCTTTTATTAAAATTATAAACAAAGCAAAAATGTGTAATAAAAACTAAAAAAATTATTGATGGAAAAACTATCTTCTCCACTTCAGCCAGCTCTATTGCTCGCCCTCTGAACGGTCTTATTTCTTAACATTCGAATTTGCATTACCGTGGAAAAAAAATTTTAGTTCAATGTATCACATTTTTACCATTCGCTAATATTACCTGAATTGTTCACCCGTGTTGAATGTTGCAATAAATTATCAATATAAATTAAAGGTAATTTATAATGAATTAGATAATAAACGTATTGTAAGTGTATTATAACAGAAATCACTTTTCATGATTTAATGTGCAATAACTGTGAATAGTAAATATGAATTACTACAAAAATATAGTATTTTCACTTTGTATCTATGGTATTTATTACAGGTACACATACATATGGTGTATTCTATAGTTTTACAATTGTTTTTGATGCAAATACAAAGTACAATAATGCCTAGTGACCAAAATTCTTCACAAATGTAAGGACACTTGTAAAGAATTTTAGTCACCAGGCACTTTGTATTTATTTGTAAGGACATGTGAAGAATTTTAGTCACCAGGCATCATTGTACTTTGTATTTATTTGTAAGGACTTTTGAAGAATTTTAGTCACCAGGCATTACAAAATTATGGAATACACCATATGTATGTACCTATAATAAATACCATAGTTACAAAGTGAAAATACTATATTTTTGTCGTAATTCATATTTACTATTTACAGTTATTGCACATTCAATCATGAAAAGTGATTTCTGTTATAACACACAATACGTTTATTAAAATGACTTTTTTAATTATAATTATTTAAATTTTTATGACCTAATTCATTATATTTTTATATATTAGAAGCTAATTCATATATATATATATATATTTTAAAAATTTGATTTCGTTAAGTAACTTAAATTGATATTAACCGCCAATGTCGTTTATACGATAGAATTTATCTTCATTTTATTTCAAATTAATGCAAATAGTTTCAGAAAAAATGTTTAATAATGTGTTTAGATTATTACAGATAATTAGAAAAACATTGGTTTGTAAAATATGTCTAAGTAAAATAATTGCAAAACAAATGTAATAAAAATTCTCGTTTTTGTAAAGGATATTACAGTATCTTTTAAACGCCGGTGTCGGATTAATCCGACCATAGCGATAGGGGACACAATACGAAGAATATTTCTCACTACTTGGTTTTTTAACTCTATTCTATTTGATTTTTTTTAGATTAAAATACAATTTAAATATATCAAAATTATATGTTATTACAACTTATATTTGTGACGGATGCCAAAATATTTAAATCGTAATGTCTTTATTTACATCTAATGATGAAAAAAATACATTTCCTGTATTAAAATAGGGATATTACAAACAAAAACAAGTGATGCAATACAAAATTCAAATATTTTATTAAGATATTAAAAGCCTCACAAATTATTTGAATAACGTTAACATAATCACTATGCCCTTGTTCATGAACTGTCATAAACGGATTTGAACATTTTTTTGCCACTCTCCCAGCGCCGTTGTCGAAAAAATACGACCACTTATGACATTAGAAACGAGTGCACAATTCCGTTGGTGATGTGTCATGTTCTTTAACATTTTTGTTGATATCGATAATACGTATTGTAAAATGAGTATGACAAATGAATTACTACATATTTTAGAAGAGGCGGCGATGAAAAATTGTATTCTGGTGAAGAGTTAGCTTTATTTAGTGAGTTAAGGTGTAATTTATTAAATTATTAATTTTCATTACAAGTGCATTAGCTAATAATGCTTAGCAATAATTTTAGCACGAGGTGACTCATTTTGTAAATATAACTAGTTAGCGTCGCTAGGAACGGTATTTTACGCATTTTAAATTATACTGGTAGCGTTCGTGATGTGGCCCGCTTGGGAACCGGTTATATATATCTATTGGTTTTTCCAAGGAGGTTTTGAAATCGTAAACTAAATCGTAAAGTTAGGTACAATTTTAATGGGACTCCCATACATGTACGGGGGTATAAATATTACATATTCTGTAACGATCAATGTTAACATTTCATGGTATGGAACCTTCCGTACGTTACTCACACTTGGCCAATTCTTATTTATATTGTTTAATTATGTAATATATATTAATAACATATAATAACTCTGTAATTTATTTTATACTAAAGCCTGGCTCTCGTGATTTATTAACGAAATAAAAATTGATGCATCCGAATGGAAATAATTTTCGATAAAAGTTTACAAACAGACATTAGTGTTCATATTTTAATTTTTTATCAGGGACAGGATGAAGGATAAACCCAAGTACTGCTGATTCGTCGAAGCTCGCTATCACTAAATATTTTTGGACGAAGAGTTTGTTCAAAAAAATAATCGGTTTCACAAATAAATGTTATCAATGTTATTAAAGGTTAGGCTCCAAAATTGGGTAGAACCGACTCTTCAAAATATATATTTAGTAACAGCAATAACTATGGTCTTCACAAAAATATTTCATAAAGCATTAGATAGGAATAGGTACACCTCTATAATGACTATTAATGTATTATTATGTATTACAAAACTAATATAAAACTGAAATAAAAAAGAACTACACAAAGGGATCATAAAGATGACGACCTAATTGTCCAAACAGCAAACATTTTAGTATCGGTTTTTTCAATTAAAGATGGTGAATCTAAAATGTAAAAGCTTGAAAACGTTTACAATAAACTCGTAAATACTGAAATTTTTGAACTCTGATATATAAAAGAAACAAGTACCCAAGATGAGTAAACAAGACTTAAATCTTTATAACATATTGTTTTTAAATTGGTAATAAGTATTAATATTTGTCCAGATTGATTTTCTTACGTTTCTATTGTGATAAATAAATGAGTACAAACATATAATTGTTTTTAAAGTTTGACTATTTTTTTGGCTTAATTATATATATTTAAAATTTGTCCCAGTGTCTGACGCACCAATGACTGAAATGCTTGGTGGCTAGAGATTTCATCAAATTTTATGACTGATGTGAATTTAGGGACGGGTCGCATGGCAATAGCAAATTTGGACATTTGTAAAATGTCAAAAAAATGTAAATAATAAATTTGTTATTACTTTTTGATTTTCAGTTAATTTAAATGAATCCACTAATTCTTCTCTTGACATTATTCGTCGATATGTTGCTTGGCACCGCTAGGAGCATGGTATCTACGTAGACAAACGCTTGGCGGTTAAAAGGTTCTTAAACCTTTTTTATATGGTTTTTTATGTTCTCTGTAACCGATGAAAGTTTACAATATATTTTACACGGGGTATAGTCCTGTAAGTGGTATCTTACTCTGCTGTTAGTCGTTATTTTTTCAAAAGTCATTGGACATGATAACGCAGACAGAAGGTTTTCAATTTAATATGTACCGATCTCACATTTACACTACTTACATGATGATAAATGGTTTTAGTAATCGTATTTGTACTTATTTGAATCTATTTGAAATTATAGCAATATATATATATATATATATATATATATATATATATATATATACATGTATATATATATATATATATAAATATTATATATATATATATATATATATATATATATATATATATATATATATATATATATATATATATATATATGTAATTAAAGCATTAAGAGCACGATTCCTGCTTATGCATTTGAAAAAGAACAAACTTTTAAAAATGGAATACAATTCTATTATTGTGGTATTCCAACATTTCAATTAACAATAGCTGTTATTTTGAAATAGTTCAAGAGCTTGAGATATTAACATTTCAAAATTTACACAGTCTTTTCACCCCCGATTTACTTTTAATGTAAATGTTTGAAAAAGAAATATATAATAACTTCCCTTTTCAATTACATTGTAATTATCTTTTCTAAATGTTACAAAATCTGTTTTAACTTTGCCTCAAACTTTCAATTATGGCGTATTAAATATTTACTTCGAAACCAAATCGGGATATTAATTCTTAAAATGTTCTTTAACACAAGAAATAAATAGAAACAACAAATTATTTTAAAATGTTCAAATGCAACACAGAACTACGCTGTTTGTCACGTTATCTGGTTGTTAGGTAATGCAAGATTAGAATTTATACATACCTATTACGAGTTAATGTGATACTGGGAATTTAGTCGTTAATAATCGATTTTTAAATTAATACATTATTTCAAAAATCGATTATAACCCCAACTATTGTATATAATAACATTTATTTCGCATAGAACAAAACAAAACACTTGTTTTTATATCGATATAATCGCCGATTTTTGATACGGCGCTGGGGACATAACTCGTAAACGAATGCTCGGAGGTTAAACATTAATGGACGAATTCGATGATTATTATTAAAACCTAGTTAATGGATGAATATCACTATTCAATATAAGAAAATGTCGACATTTTATATAGAATACATTGTTTCAGATCGATTTTGTACAAATTGAACGAAATAAATAATATCCAAAATGTAGATTCGCTTATAATAAATATATTGATCGTGTACCACTTTTGTCCGATCATCTTTCGAAAGTTATTGAAACTCAGTTCATTCTTCAAAGAATTCAGCGCACGGGTCAAATCTTTTTTCATTTCTTTTACGCGTTCGAATCTATAGATATGAATGAAGCAATTGGAGCATGAAATAAAACAGCAACAACCAAAAAAAGTAGCAGCAAAAAGAAAGAAAAACTTTTTTTAACTAGCAACACTGGACAAAAAGTTTGGTTTTGAAGTTTAGTAACTCGCCGCATATACAGTTGTAAACAAAAACATGCCGGTACGTTGGCGAGTTTAATATCGAGATTCGATTTAGTCTGTAACTCGCTTGCGCTAGAATTTAACACGAGCTCTTCCGATAATAACGTTTAAAAAGTAGCTCATGCTTCGATTAACTATAACGCGTCCACAACTCATTCATACGTAACGAACATTTACAAATTCAACATCGATCTTTCAAAATGATAAAATTAATACCTATTAAAAAATTCACCTATATGCTTAAAATTTTATTTCTTTTCGTTTTTCTCCTTGTGGTGTTTACTTTATTTAACACGTTTCGTGGTCGTAAAATCACGTTGGCCAGCTCGGTTTACGGTAAAGATTTAACTGAAGATGAATATACGTTTGAGCGACAGATCCAGGCTGATGAGGCCAGGATCATACCGGAATTGGGCGCTATGGGACAACCTGTTATATTAAAGGGGAAAGAGAAGAAGCTGGGAGAAGAATCGGTGAAAAGTTTAGCAATGAATGTGTATTTGAGTGATCGAATTCCTTACAATCGTTCTCTTGGCGGTAAGTTTATCATTTCTTGTATATATTATTATTATGAACTTATGTAGTACCCACGGTTTTACTAGACTGCAATTTTTTGTTTGAATCTTTGCGATTTTATGTAATATCTGAAATGTTTAAACTGAGATAGAAGTTTAAAACTGTTATTAAAAGATAATAAAACGTCAGCGAGATATAACATTTGCATAATTATATTATTTATTATAATTTTTCCAAGCTATCTAAATATGTTAAATATATAGGTCGTCATAAGTAAACGTCTCATATATTACAATAACAAAGAGATCACATTTTTCAATGTTAATCTAGAAGGTTATGGAATATTTATTAGATGATTTGTTTTTTTATTGTACAGATTTTAATGTTGAATAAACCTGCTAAGGTTGTTTTCTTTAAACATATGTCTAGTTACCATCATAATTTTTAATAAATGATATAAAATTGCAATCCAGAGACGGAGTTGAATTCATATTTCACATACAAAAAAGAAGACGAAAACGTTTCTGACATAATATGTGTATATGATTTGAACAGTTGTTGAAAATAGCATTTTAAGGAAGGTAGAAAATATTTTTTTAAACTTTTCATTTGTAATTTTAAGATTGTGGCACTTGAAAATATGAGAAAATCTGATGAGCGTCTCCCCTCTGCCGTCTATTTTCTAAAGTACATCAAGTAAAAATGTCAAAAAATCCATATATTTAGCCAATTTCGGCCTTAATAGCATCAAATAAATTTTATTTCCATAAAATTTAGGGGAAATCGTCTTTCTTTATATTAGGCAACATATTTACATAGTGAAAATTAATAACCAGTATTTGAAAATGGTTCAGCAGAAATACGTTCATCTTCAAAAGTTTATTTTTGAAATAATTTTTTTATGATAAAATAATTGCTCTAATTATATTAAATACGTATTTTATCTATTTTCTTTCATTTAAAATAAAAAATGGGAAATTTACATTTTCTCTAAACTGAACTTATACTTAAAATTGTTATTTGTACATGTATTTATTGTGAGTTTTACTTGTGTTTAACTTTTGGTTTTCTTCGTCTTACCATCTTGTTTTATGTTCTTATTTTGCAAGTGTGACTGTGTTCTTTAAGAAAAAGACACTTCTGAGGCCAATGTCATGTTGGAAAAATTTTCCGAAAATTTTTCTTTGCCCGTCATGCTTACCAGATCTCGAAACAACGGATAATCAGAAAATTAATTTAAGTCTATATAATGTACAGATGTATATATCTATATATACATATATATTTAAATATGTATGTGTATAGTGCATATGTATGTGTATAGTGTATGTGTGGGCATATATATATATATATATATATATATATATATATTCTTTTTTTTTTATGTGTGGATAAGATTTGTAACTGATAAAATTAGCCAGACGAGTAACTGATTTTACAAGCAAAATTGCAAAAATGTCATAATTCTGTTTCTTGCCTAAGTCTAGCAAAAAATAGTTAATAGACCTGTATATACAAAATTGATTTCCATCGGTTTTAGCTCAAAGACCATCTGTTTTCGAGAAATCATCATGTAAAGGGCACTGATCTATGCAGATTGTGAAACAATGAGTACAAACAGAGTTTTGGAATTAAAAGTCCAATAAGTTTTATAATCAATAAGAAACGAAGACAAAGTCTTCAGTTTTTTTTTTGTATATTTGTTTTTGTTTATATATGTATATTGATTTCTCCCAAACAGTTTTGATAGATGTGCATGTGTTATTTTCTTAGAAATTATTTCAACGCTGTAATTTCCAAGCTCATTATTTAAATATTTGTGACGGAACAATACAGCACGTATAATTTACTGAAATATATTCTACTCACCTCTGACACAATATAGATGAATCGATATGCATTTGTTAAAAAACATGTTTTAGAAATAGTAAAAACATAGTTGTACATTTTTGGCTGTGACATCATTTACACAATCCAATGTTAAGTATATATTATAATCATATCCATTGACAGTTTCATATTTTGGGTAATTTAACATTTACTGTATTTTTTGCTTTATTTTTATGGTTCCGTTTCTCACATTAAAAAACAGATTACTTATAAGATGACTTTGTTGTTCGTCTGCCCATCTTTCTTTCTGTCAAAGTCCTATTTCTCAGAAACGGCTTGAGATATCAAGTTGAAATTAACATTGTATATTGTGGCCTATGGCTTTGCATTGCTGTTAAAATTCTAAGTTATTTGGTTGATGCATTAAAGAGATATAACCCTTTAAACCAAATTTTGTTGTTATTTATATCGTTATCAAAACCTATACAAGGTACCTATATAGAACTTCCAGTCGACTTACAATCTTGGAAGTTGGCATAATGGGAGGTAAAGGGAAAAATCCAAAAATATTTGATTTTTATTTCTATGTTGAACTATGCATGTGATATAGTAGACAACAAATTTAATTTCTAAAAATTTAAAATTTTGATAATAGTTTAATAAAAGTATTGCGTACCATTAGTTATTTATAAATGCGTAAATGTGTATGACACCTTCGTAGTGCAAGTTGTACTTGCGCTTGACAGGTTTTTATTATTGTTTCTATTTGTTCCTCGTTTCGGTGTTTTAGACAGCACTGACATTTTTTTATTTTAATATTAGGTTTATTTTTTATATCTCTTTTTTGGTATAAAATACTTTTTTTTACGTTTACTCAGAAGCTGAATTGACGGAAGATTGTTATGTCAAATTTCTAACTTTTTTCATTAGTTAATTTCATTCACTTTCTGTTGGAGATTTCAGTGAATTATATCCTGGATATTGATGGGATGGTTTGCTTAGAGAGAAAATGTGATGAAAGGGTGCAAGTTAATTAGATAATGTTCAAATTTGAAAACTGTTTGAAGAAAAACCCTGAAGTTAAGCGACTAATGGAACTGGTGAAGAGTGTGTAAATCATATTCATATATCTAGGTGTACAATATTGCATATAAATGTATACACATTTTAGTTAATGGGGACGGAAGGTTTACAAACACTATTTTTAAGTGTAGTTTTTCAAAACACTATTTTTGAAATGAAAGCATATATAAAAGTATTTCATTGTCGATGGCTTCATAAAATTTAAGTCTTGTCTGACGATGCAATGTCCTTTTTGGGTTACGACGCAATGTTTTTTCATTTCACGAAATTTCTTCGCAGCAAGTTAACTGTTTTTTTATTCAGAATTATCGCCTTATGGTTATAATTTGTTCTTCATTGGAATGTATGTTGTCCAAAATCTGTAAACCTTGTTCAATTAAACTAATAACTTTCTTAAGCTTGTAATTGTCTACGTACGTTTTGGATTGAATTGATTCTGGGGTGCTGACCTCTTTGGTTGCTTTTTTCTCAATTACTTGATTGTATGATCATATGTTTCTCTAAAATTGGTGAATATTATCTTGACCTTAGTATGAGTAGTTACGAGTTATGAGTAAAATTACCCAAAACTTTTTTACCATGGCATTTTTAGACTTTTTTTAAGTTAGTAGCTTTTAAGAAAGCAAGTTTCGAACAAGAAGAAAATGTATCCGATTGTGGCATTTTGTAGCTTAGAAATGTAGCTTTGAAATGTGTAAGCTTAAAAACGTAAAGCAATTTTTTCGTGTGAAGAATCCATTTGTTGACTACAATAAAAAATATTTGTAATGGTTAAATATTTTGTAGTGTGTCATATAAAAGGTCTGCAAACGCCCATTGAAACAGAAGAAATCTAAGTCGACCAATATTTTTCCATTGTTACCCAAATGCCAGTGTATTTGAAGCGTGATAAAAATTATGATTATAAATTAATGTATTAGAAATATTCGTAAATACTTTTTTTTTGTTACAACTATTAAACTTATTCATTAAAAAAATCGGTGTTTAGTTTTTCAAAAACGTTTATCGTATTTACTCGCAAAATATCCTATTTTTTACATTACGCATTATTTTTTTTAGGTGCTATTTTCTGTACATAAAAATCACACATATTAAGGTCTTTATTTCAATCCGTATTCAAAAATCCGTAGTAAACATATTTTGTAATATTTTATATAATACGGATAGGTGTGTACTCCTAAATTTACGGTAGTGGGGACATCTCCCCGTCTCATTTGCTCGTGTAGAATATAACGATCATTACTAAAAATGACGTCATTATTCATTATTGCCATCTAAATGTCAAATTTAAACTTTTATAACTCTGTCAATCTTTATAATTTTCTATTGGTCACCCGTCAACTTTTACCTTGAAATTATGATTTTTGAAATAAAAAGAATTAATCAAATTCTAACATTCATTTTGCAATTTTTATGATTTGTAATGGCGTCGTTTCGACGTATGATTTCAGCGAGGCATTGACTATTGACATTAGCAACTATATGGACAGAAATTTTAATTTTTGTTCGAGAATTAAATTCTATGACACATTACTGATATGGCCAACTATTTGATTAACTAGCTACTTCCTTTCACTTGTACTTTTTCATATTTCGTCAATATTGATCAGCTGAAAATCGTATGTGATAATTTTATGTATAACATTGTCACTAATAATACATCACCCGTTGTGAATGTTTTGTAGCGACATCTGGTGACATTGCCATTGGTGCCTGTAACAGGCAATACAAACCTATCTTATTTATATCTTATTTATTTTTTCAGCAAAGAAACTTAACATTATATAGAGATTTAGTAAAAAATTCCTAGTTTCTAACTTCAGTATTTTATATTTCGTTTTTATATTATACCGTACTACTTAAATTTTTTCCAGGGGCATTTCTTTGTTTTTAAATTGTTTTTTTTTTCTTTTACCTTCGTGTTTTTAGTCATACTTCTTTTTTTTTTGTTTTTAATTATTATCTGTAATCTACTCAGTATAGTTTTGTTAAGATAACAGTTATTTGTCTTGTGATTTGAAGATTCTTGCTTTTATCATTTCGGTAGGAGAAGTTCATCGGACAAATCATATACTTTTAGACAAAAGTAACTCTACTTACAATATCGGTCTTTCGTTTATCTTAATGCGAACTTGGAGATAATTAAACTGATTGAATACGGTTATTACTTTTAAAAATGTAAATTAGCAGTTTACTTGTAGGTTTATATAAACTATAAAAACCAACAGAAAGCTACGTTTCAAAATCGCTTTAATAAAGTTTGCAGTTTTTACAGGTTTCTATATTACTATTTGGCTAACTTAATTAAGTTAAATTTCTTTATTAAAAGTCTTACTCCACTTACAACTTAATGTTAATACATTGAACAAGTTAAGGAAAAACAAAAAATATATTAAATATATATAGCGTTAATTTTGTAGAAATTCATTAAAATTAAATTTTTTTCAACTAAATGAAACTACGTCATTTAGTATTATTCCTACTTTATTTAAATTCTTTACCACTACGTAGGATTCATGACAACATCTTCAGGTGGCAATTTGTAAAGATAGTACTCTTTACAAATTGCCCACCTAAAAATGTTGTCATACAACGAAACCTAGGTTGAGATAAAGAATTTATAAAAGTAGAAATAATACTACATCACATAGTTTCATTTCGTTGCAAAAATTTAACAAAAAAATGTATGTATTACAACTTACAAAGACCACTACTTAATCAAATATAAACAGAATACACAATTTAATGATAGTTGAAAAGAACGAGGCGGCCGTGAACCTCCCAAATACTCAAACTCTTAATTCCAAAATCACAAATTAAACAGGTGATTAAATCTAGTTGGGGGTAATGCCTTCAATATCAAGTTAAGGAAATTAAGGACTCGGATAATCGGACATTGCAAGCAGATGTTGGTACGGCCATATGGAATATAAAATAGCAGGTGACTTCGGCCATATGGAATATAAAATAGCAGGTGACTTCGTACTCACGCATGGCAGTTTGTAAATTGTTATCAATCACACCACTGAATGTTTGTCAATGTAACCAATGTGTCAATGTAAATATTTTGAATAGATGCTGGGCAAGACTGTGATGCCCATGCCCAAAGTGAGGGGCGTATGCGAGGATAGTAGCCATAAATTTTAAAATAAGCGATTCAGATGAAAGTGTTCTGTATTTTCTCCAACATAAGGAAAATTCCACAATTAAATGAAACTACGTGATGTAGTATTATTTCTACTTTCTTTAAGTTCTTTACCATGACCTAGGTTTCGTTGTATTACAACATCTTCAGGTGGGGTATTAGCAAAGATTTCTTTGCTAAGAAACCTCAGAAGGTCATGGTAAAGAACCTAGGTCATGGTAAAGAACTTAAAGAAAGTAGAAATAATACTACATCACGTAGTTTTAGAGTAGTGAATTTCTACAAAATTAATGTCAAATATATTCAATATAAGGAAAAATGTTATTCAAATAATATATTATCAAAATAAATCTATATAATATGTAAATATAACTTTTAAATAAGAAATAAAATATTAAACCAAATTGCTGGGTGATTTCTTTAAATGTATGAATAATGTATGAAAATATTTTCTTTAAATGTTTGAAGGATGTGCGTTATTTTATGTTGTGCACATGCTTGCATTAGTAATGCCTGAATTATCGTATCCTGTTTGGTTCGTCACAGGACGTTTGTTTTCATTGTTCCAGATGTTGTATGTATAATGCTGCGTATTTTAAGTCTATTCTGTATTTATTAGATTTTATTTCTGTATTATAATTTTATAATTGTATAATGGGTGAATTAACTTCTATTCCCAGTGTTATCAAGGCACCCGAGCGAAATCAAGTGAAATTCAAACATATGTTGGATCCTTTACTTAGCGTTTGTGTTAGCTAATGCACGACAATAACATTTGTTTTAATGTTCACTTTAAAAATCAACATGTTGTATCACACTGGCTTGTCTAAGTCTTTAATGTTCTTTAAAGTAACGCAATTTTTTGCTGGCTTGAGAGAAAAGAATAGCATCATATAGTTTTACGAGCAGAAAGAAAGGGCCGGAGCTATTTCCATCTTTAAAGTTCTTTAAAGTAATGCTATTTTTTATTGGCTTGAGAGATAAGAATACAATCATATAGTTTTACGAGCAGAAAGAAAGGGCCAGAGCTATTTCCATCGTATCGCACTGGCTTGTCTTAGTCTTTAATGTTCTTTAAAGTAACATTATTTTTTGTTGGCTTGAGAGATAAGAATAGCATCATATTATTTTACGAGCAGATAGGAAAGGCTGGAGCTATTTCGTAGACAATGGGAGTTCTGTACTTTATTTATGGATTACAGGAGGCGCCCTTTTATATTTTATTTTCTTTTGTCGCATTTCAAGAAATATTTATTCGTCATTTGACGTTCAACACAAGTCACTTATAAAATTGTTATTTCTTTAGTTAGCCGAAAGTATTTTACGAAAGTATTATTTGGTAATGATATGGATCCGAGACATTCCTCGGTTGTTGAGTACGGAGTTTATTGACGTTTCTGCAAATGTAATATAATTTTTATAAGATGAAGTATAAAACGAAGTTTGTTGATATCTAATTTATCGTATAATATAATTCTTGTAAGGTAACTATAAAAATTAGTTTTATTAATTCTCAGTTTGCCCTGTTAATTTTACCGTTAATTTTAAATAACCTATGAAGTTAGCTGTAATGTCTACTGTTTTAGCTATCTTTACATAAAATGAAATACGGCACCTTTTTAATATACATAGTTGTCAAAATGAAGGTTTTTACGATGATACAATACGCAGACATCTGCTTAAAGACTAATAACTCCGTAACATTTACGTTATTCATAAAGTGACATGATATAACATAGAGCTGAATGTCAGCAGCGAATATGAATGAGTCCTGTAGAAAAGCAGAGGAATGTATTTGATTATATTAGTGTTTTTTTTAGATAGTTTACGGGACAATTCTATCGTCTGGTATGTTGCCACGTTTCTACTATTTATATATTGATTGATATGGCATTAATTAATCTTTTAAAGATATAATTTATATTAATGGCACATATGTATGTGCCGGGCTCTACTGTTATAGTAACATGTTTAGGTGAGAGTACAGTTACAAACTTTTTGTGTTATACAAATTATTTCCAATACAGTTTGGAGCCGTGATGCAGTGTATGCCAGCGGGTAGTGGCTGTCTTATGTTTAAGTGTTCCATATTAAAACTGGAATAATGGAACACTTATGGAATCAACTTGGTCACATCCTATTTTTCAAAGTTAAATTAGTCAACCTGTCGCAGTCTAGTTTTTCAAAGATCATGCGATGTAGATATTGAACATCGACACATGAATAGAAATTGTCAAGTTTGTTTAAAAGGATCACTGCCAAAATTTAAGGTCATTAAATAAAAAGTTATGTGTAAATTTTACGTAAATCATATTATTTCATTAATTATTTTAAGTATTGATATATTCAGATTATTATAGTAATTGTTTTTAGTATTTTTATACTTCATAATTGTGTAGTATAATCATATTATCCTAAGACCCCACGTAGTTACGTAAGCATACCGACATCAAGCTGACTTGTTCGACTAATCGATATGTGCATACCCACACGGGGCAAGCAGCTGATCATATTAAATTAGATACCAACAAACATCGTTATATATTTCATCTTACTCAAACTGAGCACCAGAAGTTGCTTTCATTGTGCTGTTCAAAAAGGAGTTTTCTGAAGGTATTACAGTGTCGCTGATTAAGTTGTAATACAAGTCCGAAATCAGATTTAATTTTTCATTAACAAGTATTAAATATTACCTTGCAATTTATTCTATATTCAAATTAAGTACGAAATTCTATAAAAAAATCAATTATATAAGCCATAATCTTCATATTTTCCATTAGCGATCAACGTAAATGTTAAGCACGAATAATAATAATATTGGTAAACTAGCAAGAAATTAATGTCATTTGCTACCACCATAATTGAATTTGAAAGATCTAAGTGATAGGAATAGACTCGAAAGATACCCTCATTTTACCAAGATCAAAATATACTCATTTTATCAAGATCAAGATATACAACAGTTTCATGATAATGGCTGCCGCTTGTCCTGACAAAAGTCTGCAAAAAATAATGTATCTGCTAAAACATATCTCTGCATGGTAATTAGTTCTACCATGGCGATAGCCAAAACTTCAGGAATAGTTAATTATAAAACGTAATTGTAAAATGCAATTTCCACATTAGAAAAATAGATGTAAAATACTTGTTAAAAATTTCGTCACGTATTTGACTTGTACTTCGTACTTGTATACTTAGTGAAAATACACATACACAACATATTTATAACCCTATACATATTGTTCTGGAAATTTGTGATTGTGAATTTTTAATAGCTATGAAAATGTGCGTAAAATCTAAAATGGAAAACGGGTGCACTAGTGCGTCTAAGTCGCTAACAATTTTATTGAACCGCAAACGGTATGACCCGTTGTGTGAGTTTTCATCATGACAGCTATTTTTATGCTCCATACTGTTATTTGTTGCATGCGTCCCACGTTTTTCTTTTTAGATCTCGCAAGTTTTTTCGTAGCTATTATAAATTTGTAATCACATATTTCCACGACAATATGTATGGGGTGATAAATATGTATTGGGTTATAAATCTTTATTGGGTGGTAAGAAATTATTTTAAATTTTTTAGTCCATTTTAAAAACATTGTAAATTAAAAAAAATTTTTGTATGCAAAATAATTATTATCTGCTTTTTATTGTTGTGTGTGTTAGTCGGCCCATTCCTATGTATTTCCGGAGTCCCGACTAGGTAAAGGCTGTTTCTTTTATTTGAAAATATACATTAAAATCAACATAATGACAGATTTCATTGTAACACAAAATTCGCCATGGTCATAGGTTAGGTTAGTCTCATGGGCATTTTCCTTTGTGCCGAATAGACGAACAGACAGACAGACAAGAAAGTGAGTAAATATAGCGTTGTCCAATCCATTTGTACAATCCAATTGTAAATATACCACCAATACAATCCAATTGTAAATATCCAGTTGTGAGCTACGTTTAAAGTTTCAAGCTCAACGGGAAGTTAGTGAGGTAATAAAAACGTGGTAAAATCGGTGTCAAACTTGTGATTTCAATGAAAAAAACTTACATTTTTTTATAAAAATATATAATATATATATATATGTATATATATATGTATGTATGTATGTATGTATGTATATATGTATGTATGTATATATACAATTCTCAACTGTTTCTGAAAAAATCGCTGTCAAAGTTGCAATTTTAACGAAGAAGAAATTTAAGTTTTTTTTAATAAACTACCTAAATGAGCAATAGATATATTCTTTGGTATACTGTATATAGCTCATTCTAATCCTTTCACTATCTCTATGTATGCCTCATAATGTCACCTTCTCAAAACTTAGGTTGCTTAAAAGTTGCTTTTTTATATTACTTGTTGAATTAAACTTGAGGTTTGAACTATCATTATAGAAAACAGGCTCTCATCTGCTTGTAAATTCTGAGCGTTTTTAGGTATTCACTTTTTCAGTTTATCCAATTACCAACAATATATCGTTGAATTAATCGTTTCGCTTTGAGGAAGCAACTTGTAATAAGCTACTACTTCCGGTCCTACCAAATACGTAACAAAACTTTTTTTTAGGTACCAGGCATTGCCATAGTTAGGACTTTTTGCTCTTGGTCAAAGAAAATTGAATTTTTCTTTACGTTGAGTATGCTTGTAAAATATTAAACTTTCATCGTCAGTAAATAGTCTTATCAAGAAAGGTTCTTTTTATGTCGTCAAAGAAAGAATTCAGATGTAGAAAGATTTTAAACAATATCTTGCTTCGTTAAGTCACGAGGAAGCCTGAATGATTGACTAAACGCAATTTTATCAATTACAATTTTGTTCTTATGGGTGTTTGTTGAATTTTTAAAGCATCATCTACTTCTCAACCGGTGTAACATTATTTAACCATGGCTTTGATGAGGTTCACTTATAGTTTAGATTAAAATTATCGGCTTTGAACTTCTTGAATTAAATTCTGTCTGAACATTTGTAGCAAACTTTTCCTAAACCATAAAAGTTTCATCATTAGCAATTTAAAATAATGTTGCATTTCCTAAATGTTTCCTTTGGTTTTCCATTACTAAAATTAATTTTCTCTCAATGAAATATGGTCTGTGATAGAAGGTGATTAAAAACGATAACATTACCATTTAATGTACGAGTCAGTAGGCTTATATAAACACTACATGATAAAATGTGTGAGCACATATGCGAAAGAGCGTATGGTATTTCCTAACAGTACGTAAACATAAAGTAAATCGTGATTTATTGTAAAATTTAAAAAAACCCATTGTAAATTTTATTGCGCTGGTTTAGAAACAAAACTCCTTCCTTGTTTCGGTAAATATACAGGTCCTTTTTAATCTAGCTTTAGAACACATTATACAACAGTACTGTACATATTCTGCAAATAATGATTTACAATTATTCCCAATAATAAATTTACTGCTTCATATAGATAATTTCTTTAGTAAAGACGTTTAAAATTCTTCTCCTACATAAGCTGTTTAAAATTCTTCCGTTTTTAGTTAGTTGCGGTGAGGAAGCTGATATCAAGGAATTTGGTCTATTTTTCACATTGACACATATTTAATTTTCTTGAATTATTGGCAAACTCATGTTTATGTATCCTTATGTAAGAGGTTTGATGAGACCCAATGGTAAATACAGATTTGGCTATAACTAGTAATATAATAGGTAAGTATTAGAGATATAACCGGACAGGGTATAATATTCTTTGCTGTACACTTGAATCAGTGGTACATTGAATGGTAATTTTTGTTATTACCATTAAATAAAAATTTAAAAGATCTATAACTTTGTTAATAGTCTTAAAAATATGTAAAGCAATTTACAAAGAAATATTTACGTGAGTTTGGTACATGTTAATACGGCGGTGTTTAAATAAAAATTTCAATATGAAATTGAAGTTCAATTATTTTTGTTACTCTGTACACTTCTATATTATCTGTAGTTAATCTTATTTGGAGTATTAAAATATGGACAAGTGTTTTCGCTTTTAAAATGAATTTGGAGATTAACTATGTTACGTAATTTCAACCCTATAGTGTAGGTTGTCAAATGAAGGCTAGTAACACGGGAATCTAATATTGTTGCATTAATTAAAATAGAATAAAAATGTTCGACAGAATTTCAGATAATGACTATCATCCTCATCGTATCCAATTGATATATCTCTCGTATATCCTGTTAATTTCAATTATGGTATTGAACACTTAATAGGGGAGGTTTGATTTGCACTGGACCACTTATGTTGAAGATCAACAGAATTTAAAAAAGGAGTATATTTGGTGACGATGTATTTACTAGCGTAGATATTTTAATAATATGACTGAGATTTTTTCTGGTATTTCACGACGGTGACAAAAATAATTTATATGTCAGCTTGAACTTAGCCGAATATCTTAATATATATAATTGAATAGCTTCACTACCGCCGTACCCATCGGGTATGGCTGAGGATTAGTCCCATGCCACTTGCCCCGTGTGGATATGCACATATCGATTAATTCAACGAGTCAGCTTGCTGTCGGTATGCTTACGTAACCACTTGGGGTCTTAGGATAATGTGATTGTACTACACAATTTTGAAGTACAAAAATACTAAAAATAATTACTATACTCTGAATGAAATATGATTTACGTAAAATTTACCGTTGAAAATACGATTTAAACTAAAAATAACTTTTTATTTAAATGACCTTAAATTTTGGCAGTGAATCCTGTAAAAGCTATCCTAGACAGTATATTGATGTATTTAAATGATGTGTGTACAGAACAATCGTAGTGCGAGTTATACTTTACAGAACAAATATGTTATATTTAGGTACGTTTGCTAGGATAAAATGTTTTATAAAACATTTGTCTATGCCATAGACAAATAAAATTATTGTCTTCAACCGTCTTATAATGTCACATAAATTATGTTTGTGTCTTAGCGTTTTGTTGCATATTTCATGTTAGAAAGATTAATTTTGTTAGTGGAACATCGTAAATGTCATTAGGTTATCTTCGAAACCAAGGACTTGGTTAACACATTATATTCGATGTTGTGATTTAAGCGAAATTAAATCTTTAATTTCATTCTTAATACTTTTTCCTCTTGTATCAATTGGATTACGAGGTCAAAATAAGCCTGATACGTAATGTCATTTTAGTGTTGCCAACGTTTCAGTCATTATCAATTGAAATTGGATTGTTTTATCATTTATTTATTTGTTCTTCATATGCTTGTGTTGGCAACGCTGTTTAGAGAGACAGTCTTCAATTTTGCATTATTATCACTATGATTCTGATCTTTAAGTTGTTTGTCTATGAACGTGTGCCTCGTCCATTTTCTGTAATGCCTGATGCTCTTAAGCCACATTTATCGCACTGAAGATAGCCTGGTTTTTTATGGTTTAGAGTTTCAAGTCCCAGGAATATTCGATCCGGACTATTGACACTTACATTAAAGGTTAATATATTAAATATTAACCTTTAATGTGTCAAAAAAAGTTGAAAAAATTTAATAATCTTGTCCCTATATATTTTGTAATCACCGATTATAATTGGGTATTTGACTAAATTTTTTTTATTTCATTAATCATAATTTCAAGGTACAAGCTGATGAGTGAAAAATTTGTTTAATTATCTTAAAAATTTACCGAGTTATAAAAGTTTAAATTTAACCTTTAGAGAAGGACGGCCATACTGTGTTGTGAGGTCATTTTTAATATTGCACATTATATTCTACGAGAGGAGAAGAGACAGGGATATACCCAACTCTACCCGTATCTTCAAATTTAGAAGCCTACAACTGGCTTATTTTTCGATCAATTTTTTAATCTTTTTCAAGACTGGTTTTTAATTAACTTATATTTCACAATATTCTATGAAAAATATCAAAATTTAGAATGAGTCAACTACCGTATTATTTGACCGACTCCATAGATTAACCTATTCGTTACAGGTTAATCTATGGAGTTGGTCAAATAATTATAATTGGTGAATACAAAATATATAGGGCTTGTCCCTATATATTTTGTATTATATTACCTATATATATATACGTATATATATATATATATATATATTATTTTTAATTTATTCCAAATGTTATTATACGTATTGACATGTACTACACTGGGTATATTAACATAATAACGATAGTGTTGATATGATAGTTATGGTCAATCTTTACAAATAGCCCACCTGAAAATGTTGTAATACAACGAAACCTAGGTTGTGGTAAAGAAATTAAATAAAGTAGAAATAATACTACATCACGTAGTTTCATTTAGTTGAGAAAAGTTTAACATTTTTATTCCTAATTTTCTGAATGATCCCGATAAAAACAATTATAAAACCTAATAATCTTAACAAGCAGCTTTATTTAATCATTAGCTGATACCCCATGCAGTTTGTCTGCGAAGAACCACATTATTGGTACTTTCGTCCTTCCCTAGTCATGAAGATATTAAGCTTTTAGTATCTCCATATATATACACTTTTATGTACATAATGTCTTACTCTGTTAATAATATAAAATGCTTAAACTTAAGTTATACTTATTCTGAGAATATTTATACAGTTCATAAGGTTGGTTTAAGGAAGGTTTTAATTACTACTAATAAACTGAGTAAAACGATAAAACAGTATGATGTTTAATTCAAAATTTTGCTACAAATTTTGGAAAAATGTCACAATTCCCCCTAAAATACTCTAACAATAAACTAGAATATTACTTGGAAGAATTGTTATATTTTAATTTAAAAATTGTCTTTAATATAATTATAGTGTTCGTCTGCAGCTCCTCAAGCAATCAATTGGATAATTTCTCCTCTACAGTTTTGATTTCACGAATTTAATTTAGTAATTCTTTTAAAATAATTATAAACGTAATCTAATTGCAAAAACCGACTTGCTTTCGTATGTACTTGTAGAAATATCAACTCTATTTAGGTTATGCTAAAGTTATACTTAGGTCAAGGTCGGAACAGTGTTTGACAGATGAAATTATGACCCTCTCTTTCAACCCCTTGAGGTATCCATTTGTTTGTAATAGTGTCCACATATGAATTTATATGCCTTGAGACTCGTAATGCAAAACACACCCCCCGATACAAACTTTTGGTTACCTACATCTCATCCTTAGGGTTCGAATTTCAAAAAAATTCCTTCGTTGCGTTTAACTATGTCCTGTAAGAAATCTATCTTCCAAATTTCAAGTTTGTGGTTTTTATGGTTCTAGAGATTTATCGATGAGTGGGTTAGTGGCTAGATAACCAAGTTTCTGAGTTATTGTCTCATAAGAGCTGGGCTGTTTTGTTTTTTTAAGCTAAGGTCTAGCCGTCAAGAAAGACGATATGATTTAGCATTTTTATTTGCAAAACAGTTTCATTATTATGAAAAATTTTTAAAACAATGTTATTTCTGTCAAAAAGGTTTAAAATTACAATGTAAGTGTTAAACAGAATCTGACATTACGCTATAAAATTCTTGACGATTGCATAAAATTTAGCATAAAGTTTTTGGTTTTGTAAAGATATCGAGATCACATGTTTATCACGATGCAGCGACACGTGTCGTGGCTGTTACAGGAACTGGTCTTGTACAACAATGCTCTCAATCAGCAATGCGTGTTTAGAAATATCGATCTTTGTTTACAAACAGAGAAACTTTTGTTTGTGAAAGTTAGTCCTTTTATCAGAAGTGGTAGTTTCGACGCTATGAACTCGTGTGGAACTGATTGCTATATATTCAGGTAAATGTACCGTCACGAAGCATTGCGTTGTGGGGATATGGAGTTGAATTGTCAATCACTGTATATTTGAGTGCCCTACCAAATCAGAAGATCTACTGTAATTCCTACCACCTATAATAGAGATCATAAAATATCTTAGTAAAACATGAAAATTTCAATAATTTTTAATCTTTTTCACCGATTTCTACGAAATTTTTGGAATATATATAAATAACGTAAAATAATGACACCCATGTGATGTCATTGGCATTTGTCCAGTAGTTTTCGTGTGAAACCAGAGTGGTGTTATTTGACAGCATAGCGTTAATGTCGGTGATTGTTTAATATAATTGTGTGGTATCAATTATTAATCTGATATAATATGGTCTGAATTTAATGAAAAATAAAGTATATAGATAAATTGCTATGTTTTTACTTCCTCGACCTCTGTATACAGCTATGTTGTGGCATATGACCGAACTAGTCACAATTAGGGACTACCTTCGGCAGTCTGTTAGCAGCTAGCTTTACTACTATATCTTTTAATTAATTTAATGGAAATTTTTACCAATGAATGTTCACACGCAAGACGCACTGACCTAGTCACAATTATGGACTCTTTTCGGCAGTCTGTCAGTGGCTAGCTTCACTTCATATAACTTAATTCATTTAATGGAGTTTTTTACCTTATGATTGGCAATTATGGGCAAACCGTGGCTCCTCTAGTGGGAGCATTCATCAGTGTGATATGTGAACCGTCAAATTGTATACAAATGTGATTCAAATTACTCAGTTTTTTATGAAATTTGTAATGAATAATATAGTTGTTCTGTGAGGTTTGGGAACGGGCGATATGAAGAAACAATTTTATAGCTTGTAAGCACTCAATGCTATATAAAATAACTATTTTGGTACTTCTTGTGGGTTGAACACTGATCAAAATATCTGTTTTTTTTTCCTTTACTAAGAAAGACCTTTACTAAAAAATTTAGACCTTTACTAAAAAATTTAGTAGTAGAATGTTGTCAAAATTCGGCAGCAGGCAGGTTTTTTCATTATGTCTGAACTCCTCTTTATTGTCGTCGCCGTGGTGTGTTGGGTTGATCACTAGGCATACGGCCTGTGATGATGCAGTGCACTGCGGGGTCCCGGGTTCGATTGCCGGCAGTTCGTCGAGCGGGGCTGGACTGGTGTTATGGTTAGCTCTAAGTGATTGCTCTCGTAGCAATAAGTCCGCTATATGTATCAATTAGATACATTAAAGTAGATAAATATTTGAATACTGCTTTAACTGGGCTGAATTCCAAATGGAATTCATTTTTAATAAGTATTCAATTTTGCTCATTTTTCACGACAAAAAAAAATGTCTAGATAGAGAAATAGTTTTATAAAATCACAGTTTTAGTAAATCACAACCATATCTGGTTGGCACCCTCTGGAATAGTTTTTACTGAATATCCCCATTACATAGAAGCTTCGAGGCCCTCAGTTTTGACTGAAAATGAGCTTTTGGATAGGCTTTTATCAATGAGCAGTGAAAGAGATGCTTAATTCTATAAATTATCTAGTTTACATTTTTTTTTGTTATTTTTTGAGAATGGCTTTGTCAGAGAAAGTGGTACAGAGAAAGACTTAAAGCGGGCTCAGAGAAAATAGCTGAACGGAAGAGGAGAAAAAGGGGAAGCTATCATAAATATAAAAGATTAATTGTAAGTATGCAGCGAGAAGAAAACTACGAAAGCAATTTCTGAAACTATGAAAACAATTTCTGAGAAATTAAAGAAAGTGGCTAATGAGATACTTGCAGATACGCCTTCAAGCTCCCCGTCCATTCTGCAGGAAACAAATACCGAAGATCAACATCAACCCACTCCACCTCCTAGTGCTGCTTTTTCCTCAGACCGTGAAAACGAAAAGAGGCAGAAAAAAGGTTGGTGCAAAGGCATATACAAGAGTTTATACAGCTGTTCTGATAGCTCTGATGATGACATGACATTGCAGGACCACAGCTATCTATATCAGGACGAAATATGCATTATCCTGAATACAAGACTGTTTATTTGTCAAAGTTTATGGTGTTAACGGCAAATCACGCTATACATATGCATGCATTGCCAAAAGCAATATCGAAGACAACGGTAAAATTAAGGTTACAGTCCTTAAATGTGTGAAAGGAAGAAAACTGTTTATAATAAACGAGAAAGGTAAATCCTATGCAGCATACGAGGATATACTAAAAAACTTCCTGACCCGAACGTTGAACATAAAAGAGGTGTTGATTATTATAAGTTTTCACGTCATATTAATGTTTTTAAAAAATAATTTATTTAGTGCAGTACGTATAGATTTCTACTTTGATGAAGTAATTGTTTAGATAGTTATTAACTTTTGTACCTGAACCTGAAGTCATGCATATAGATGATTTTTGTAAACAGACTGTTAAGACTGCAAATGAGCAGTTAGCATAATAAAAGTTAATAAGTTTTTGACGTAAAACTTCTTTACGCACGCTTGACTTGAGGAGTAAGCTGGTGAATGCGTGACGAGAGCGTTACGAAAAGTGTGATCTAGTGAGGCGAACGGAAGTTGAGAGGGAGATATAAGTTAGCGAAGACAGAAAGAGAGAGAGTTACGTTTCGTATATTACTGTAGGGACAAGAGAGAGAGGTGCGAGCACACATTTCCTTTCCTTCTTCCTCTCATAGCCAGTTATGTTTCGTATATCTAAGACACAGTGCAAGCCTATTGTCTGCATCACACTGTAGGAGCAAGAGAGAGCAGTGCGCATGCTCATTTTTTTCTCTCTTCCTCTCATAATCAGTGCATGGAATATATATATATATATATGCGAGTTTGCTAGCATTACGCGAACGGTGATTTTTTTGTAATTTCATTTCGTTCTTGAACAATTTTATAAATTATTATTTTGTTCAATACATTAAATATTCTGAATAAAATTGTAAATTCATTTTAAAGTTCATATTTTGTGAATTTGAAGTTTTACTTCAGTTGTGTGGTCTAAAGCACACTCTTTTTTTTTTTCTTTATTAAAGTGATGTTGTACCCATAATCTCTGCAAAACTATAAGAAAAAAATCTTATATTTTTTTAGTGGTATCTACTGTTTTGTTGTACTCATACAGTTCGACTTCCATTTCCGGAGAAAAAATTTGAGAGTATCGCTTGAGATGATTTTTTTAATCTCTTTCGCAAAGTTGCTTCATGCGTCCCTAAGGGTTCTAGCTCTCTTTTACTTCTACCTGCCTCGATGCATGTCTTTGCGTCAAGCCATTATTCTGGAGTACAAAGATTTCTTTTGGTACTTTGTTGTCGCCTAGACATCCTGTTTACAGAAAAAAAAAGATTATGATGCTTGTAATAACTATTATAAAAAAATTGCATGTAAGAGTACATGCGTACTCTTGTAACATACTCAAGTGCATATTCTTGTACACTTTCACAATTATCTAATCGAACAAAGTGCAACGCCATCTATTGGCATCGACTGGAATTGCTTTCGCTGTGATGTCTATGTTAGGTTAGGTTTTATGTGGTTCGATTCTTGTAAATCAAACCGTATAATCTCTTTTTTCTAAATATTCGTAGTTTTATTGCAAAAATACTTCCAAAATACTATAAATATTTAAAAAAATAGTTAAATATATTTAAACTTGCGTAATTTCTTTGTTTTTATAGGTTGTTGGTTAGTTTTTCGCACAGCATTTCCCGTTAGCTTGCACATCAAAATAACACTGGTGTTAGATGCGTATTGTAAACAATATCATGGCTGTTGACATTTTTCCCTAACAGCACTCTATCAATACTTACAATTTTTTTTTGTTCTATTTAGGTGAGAACATATCAATCAAACAATTTTACTCCTTTTCCAACAGATAAAAAGAAGAAAAACATGTTTTTATAATTTTATTTAGATATTGTTTACAAGGTTTCGAATGTATTTCGTCAGAATTGCATTACACGATATGCAGGTGATGAGGCGGGGGCGGGGGAGAGGATGTGTGATGCATTTTTCGAGTGTAACCTGGTTTACTGTTGCTCGTCGTGTGTGTTTACTTTGCACGTTGTGCGATCACAGTGAGACTAGTTCTAATACAATCTAAGTGAGTGAGGCGAATGAAATAAATATCAAACAACGGCACTGGGTAAATGTTTGTATTGGTTATGTGTGTCCATAGCCCCAACGCAACCATTTCAAAACTATAAAATTTCAATATCTTTTGTTCACCGAGCGAATTCATTGTAGATTAAAATTAAGATAGAGTGCACCGAGACAAATGCATTGGAAAAGGATTTCAAAAATCAGACCAAGAGTTTCATTCACTGCATTTATTGACATCGTATTAGGATTAGTCTCTGTGTAATTACACGACGCACTACTACAAAGAGCAAAAGTGAACAGAGACGCATTTGAAAACATGTCATTTCATTATGAGGACGTCCGAGGAGACTGAGCACAAATTTCAGCTGTGTTTGCAAGAAATAGTTACGTCTCCATATTTTTAGGATTATAAATTTTTATTTTAGAACAGTTTGAACCTTAATTGCATACTCCTAGACCAGCCTAACCTAACGGAAAGCTTAAAAAAAATCATGATCAAAAAAGTGATGCCATGTTGGTTTTTTATTCCAACCCAATTAACTAAGATTCTCTTCTTCGTATTTTTGTTTTTTTTTGGCTATTTTGTTTCTTTTTACTGGCCAAACTGTGTCATTTATCAGAAAAAAATTTCAAAAACAAAATCGTATTTAAACAATCTTTTTTGTTTTTTTTCTGTGTGTTATTCATATTTTTTGCTTTGTTGTATTATTTCTCACTTTCTGTTTTATTTAAAGGAAAATGAGTGAGTAGGATACGTGTCATAATATCAGATCTTTTTACGTTGTTTTTTAGTTTTTACAATAATAACATAATAAGATTAACAGACACATAGAACTTTAATATATCTCTTATTTTTTAATGTGTAAATACAATTTTTATAAAACAAAATTTAATTAATGATATAAAGTTTGGGTTTATTTCATCAAAATCAAAGGAAGACAATTTTTCTGAATTTAACTCGAACGTACGGACAGGTGATGGGTGTACAATAGCTCAGCTTTTTGCACTTGCGAAATTGTTTACACGTAAAACGGTTGTGAATGTTATGATTGTTATATTACCGTTTAGATTTAATTTGGTGTAAATTTAGCATACGGCGTATGTTTAACGTTACACTCATTGTTTTCATGACATTAAACGGAAAGGTACGCATCGTTAAATAAGCGAAGTGCGATAAGAACATATTATTACAGTTTAGCTGTCTCGTTAATGAGATTTTGTGTGGTTATATTTTGTGAATTCTCAAAAATAGGACAATAGAGGCAATATATAGTCGCATTTTTAACGTAAATGCCTTTCTTTAAAGTAATGAATTTCTTGTAGGTCATGTACCTACAATCTCGTTTTATTTATAATGATATAATAAAATATTTACAAGTTTTTGTTTCGCGGTTCTGGTATGTGGAGCAAGACTATATAAGTTGAAATATTTTTGCCTAACTATTCGGAGTCTTGATCATGCTCATTCCTTTGTTTTTAGGGTTCTCCGACCCTGTGAGAACATTACAAAGAATTTGTCTATTCCTGAAGACTATACGTTGTTTTATTGTGCGGTAAATTTTTAATTCCGTAGCCAAACGATGGAAATGGAATTAAGAGATGAAAAATCGAGTCAGGGTTTTATTGAATAGGACTTTTCAAGTTCAGTAGAAAATTTCTAGTCTTTTTCTTTCATATGGTGTTTACTTTAAAAGACATGCGTCATAAAGCGTTTTATGAAGTAGATACCTATTTAAAGATGAGAATTACAAACATTTGAATTTAAATTTTGGGGTTTTTATTATTACCATTTTGTGGAGTGACAAGTAAAAGCTTGTAAAAGTACAAACTCAAAAATGTATAAATTTTTTAACACTTGAAAAAAATGTTTAAAAATCATTGTCGTTAAGTAACCAACAACCTATCTCCGAAAGTTTGACTTAAAGAAAATCTTTAAAAATTTAGGAACATTTGATGAAAAAGTGTAGATTGAAAGAGTATTAAGAGGTTTGTATTATTCTTAATGTATAAAAACACAGGAGACATGTAGCGCCATCTACTGGTAACTATGAACTAACTTGTAGCAATAACCGTTAGCCTATTTGCCACACATTGTGTTTTATTAATTAGCTATTGATATTTTAAAAAAACAATGATTATAAAGAACCCTAATTGCGCAACCCTATAAGTTATGTTGTGAATATTAATAATGGCAAAACATCATATTAGTCTTTTGACAAATATGTCACTTATGCAGTGAAATGGTTTCGTTAGGTGTATTTTTCTTAAAAATTTTACAAGAGTTATTTTGAAAACTGCACGATAGGTAAATTTATTAAGTGTTTTATTAATTACCTCTGATATTTTTAAAAAACAATGATTATAAAGAACCCTAATTGCGCAACCCTATAAGTTATGTTGTGAATAATGATAATGGTAAAACATCGTATTAGTCCTTTGACATATGTCACTTGTGCAGTGCAATGGTTTCGTTAGATGTATTTTTCTTAAAAATTTTACAATGAGTTATTTTGAAAACTGCACGATAGGTAAATTTATTAAGTGTTTTATTAATTACCTCTGATATTTTTAAAAAACAATGATTGTAAAGAACCCTAATTGCGCAACCCTATAAGTTATGTTGTGAATAATGATAATGGCAAAACATCGTATTAGTCCTTTGACATATGTCACTTGTGCAGTGCAATGGTTTCGTTAGGTGTATTTTTCTTAAAAATTTTACAATGAGTTATTTTGAAAACTGCACGATGGGTAAATTTATTAAGTGTTTTATTAATTAGTTCTTGATATTTTTAAAAAACAATGATTGTAAAGAACCCTAATTGCGCAACCCTATAAGTTATGTTGTGAATAGTAATAATGGCAAAACATCGTATTAGTCCTTTGACAAATGTCACTTGTGCAGTGAAATGGTTTCGTTAGGTGTATTTTTATTAAAAATTTTACAATGAGTTATTTTGAAAAATTTTCCTTTTTTAAATTCTTTTTTAAAATTGCAAGATAGGTAAATTTATTAAAACACAGTCTAGTGTTGATGTCCAAAAAATTACAGTTACGAAGGTAAATTTATTAAAACACAGTCTAGTGTTGATGTCCAAAAAATTACAGTTATGAAGGTAAATTTATTAAAACACAGTCTAGTGTTGATGTGCAAAAAATTACAGTTACGAAGGTAAATTTATTAAAACACAGTCTAGTGTTGATGTCCAAAAAATTACAGTTGCGAAGGTAAATTTATTAAAACACAGTCTAGTGTTGATGTCCAAAAAATTACAGTTACGAAGGTAAATTTATTAAAACACAGTCTAGTGTTGATGTCCAAAAAATTACAGTTACGAAGGTAAATTTATTAAAACACAGTCTAGTGTTGATGTCCAAAAAATTACAGTTACGAAGGTAAATTTATTAAAACACAGTCTAGTGTTGATGTGCAAAAAATTACAGTTACGAAGGTAAATTTATTAAAACACAGTCTAGTGTTGATGTCCAAAAAATTACAGTTACGAAGGTAAATTTATTAAAACACAGTCTAGTGTTGATGTGCAAAAAATTACAGTTGCGAAGGTAAATTTATTAAAACACAGTCTAGTGTTGATGTGCAAAAAATTACAGTTACGAAGATAGAGTTGAATTGAACATGTCTAATGTACATTTGAAAATGTCTAACATAAGACTTATTAATGTTGATTTTCACCTTTTTCTTCTGTGAGAGAAAAGCTATTTTAAAAATAAATTTTTTAAATGGCAGAAATTATACGAACATTGTAATTTTTATTGAAATTTTTTTAAAGTATTTTCAGTCTTGTGAAAAGTTTCTGCGATAACCTGGAAAATTTTAAATAAATCAGTTACTAATTAAATCTATTCATAACAATTTAACCGTTTTAGTGCCATGGTTTTTCACTCATATATACTTAAAAATGTCAAAAAAAATTTTTCTTTTTGATGTCATTTACCCTTGTCTCGAAAAAAAGCTTTATCTCTTCCAAAAATTATCCAATTTTAATAATTTTTTCGGTGTTTTCTTAATAAAAACTTGTACAAGGATAATAAAATACAAAGAAAATTATGAAAATATATATTGTGAACAAAAATTATAACAAAAACTGAAATCAAGGTCACATCGTATTTTTGCAGTCCGGTACATCCTCCGTATCAGCAAAATAATTGTTATCGTCACTATTATCACTATCACTTAAAATTTGCATTACGCCAAATTGTGAGCGCACCACAATGTTACTCCCACTATCACTTTCTTCACAACTTGAAAAACGATCATTTTCACACAAATTATTTTCATATTCCGACATTATGGGTTAAAAATTTTCTTTTCCTGGATCCTTTTTATATTGTAATTACTAATAATATTATAATTTGAACTTTATGTAACACGTAGAAAGATAAAAAATTAGTGATGCGTGCGAGGGACCCCCCTTACTGCGCGCTAAACAGCAACTGCGAGCGCCATCGCGCTCATGGCAAATTTAGTAAGTACGCACACGAGTGCGATGGCGCTCGTTGGTACTCTAAATTGAGATGTTGTATATGATAAATTGAAAAATATTCCTCTGATGTGTTTTTCTCGATTTTTCATTTATTTATTACTAATAAAAAAGAGACAGAAGGGATATTAATTTCTGAATTATAAAAGGTTAAAGAGTACACTATGTTTAAATTATGTCGATTCTAAAGTCTGATTGCATGGAAAATTAAAGTTTCAACGTAGAATTCTATACTACATCAAGGTTTCATCAAGAATAACTTGAGTATAAATTGAAGATATGAATGAAACCAAAGATTATTGAGAGTTTTAAATCGATGCCAGATGATAAGATTTAATAATAATTTTCTGTCCATTGGAATCTTAATGAGTAGTGAATTTTATACACAAATTGGGCAAAAGTCTAATATGGACTTTTGGTACTGTACCTGTATAAAATAGTATTCTTTTCGTTGTCCAATAAGTATTCTGTTGGTTGCCATAACATGCAGTTAATCTGTGTAAGCGCCAAATTAATATTTATTAATAGTTCGTACTGTCATTTTGTCTCCATTGGTCGTATTATTATTTACGTTAACAACACGTGCTATGCTTGGTTGACATTGTCATCAGTCAGTGCTACCTTTTCGCTCTCAATATCTAAACTGTTGCCTTTTTGTAATCAGAGTCCTTGAAGATCTACTCTCAGAAGTTTAAACTTGTTGAAAAAAATATTGATGTATCGATATTTTTTGTTCGTTATATCGATATTTTTGACAATATTTAATATATCGATATAAAATATCAAGTATCGGAAATGTATCAAAATCAATATTTTTCCAATAGCGACACTAAATTACTGTTGTCCTGTCACAACTGACTAAAAACTGCTAAAATTTAAAGCTTTACAAGAACATTGCGAATGAAGAAAAACTCGTGTTAGGCTATAATTTTCTTTACTTGTGTGTGTGCATATAAAAAGACATAACCTCGAAGCCTCAAGCTGAACGCTCACTCTGCAAATTAACTCAAAGTAATTTATGACTGCATTCAATTATGTTGCAGTGAGTGAAGTGAATTTAAGTGTTTTATGTATCACGTCTAGTGCTGTACATTTACAAATAAATAAACAAAAAAAATGTATTGTGTAATCTGTGCAGAAAAATCTACAAAGCAAATGGTAATACAACAAATTTAGCAGCACATTTAAAAAATAAACATCATCATGTGTTTTTGCAACTCAAAAATACAAATGACCATTATTCCTAATAAGTGTATTATTAGGAATAATGGTCATTGATTAGTATTTATTTAGTAATCTGAGATTATATTGAGCTAAACTAGACCGAATACACGAGATTTTTTTAGAATGCCAATATTATCTTTGAGTCATACTGATATATCGATATTTTTTTTTCAATATATCGAAAACTATATCGATACTTTAACAATATATATCGATACTTTTTGGCACTTAAGACATCACTAGCCTTAGCTTGTAGTTCTTTTAGCCTTAGCCTGTAGTTTAACTTGTTTACTTGTTAAGTATTTACACAGACAGCCTGCTTATCTGTCTGCCTAACTATCAATAAAAATAAAATTCTAATACCTGCTTTAAGCAAGGAAATTTAGATTCAGAATTTTTTTAGGACATTTGTATTATATATATACTATGTTTTTAATTTTTAAACTCACTTTTCAGATTATCGTAATCCGGCATGCATACGCGTTATATATGACGCAGAGCTTCCTTCGGCATCTGTTATCATTATATTTCATAATGAGCCATATTCGGTGGTGGTACGCACCCTGTGGAGTGTCCTCAACAGCGCGCTGCGTCAGAACAAATGGTTTCAGAATGCCAATTATGTGAATCGAAGGACAGGGGCCTCAATGTCTTTGGGTGAGTTGACGTTTGTTTATTTGTTTGCTGTTTGTATCTACTTTTTGTTGTTCTTTTGTTTCTTTATGGTTTCGTTCAAATATTTCATAGCCTACTGAACGTATATCTAATTTTTGCAAATTTTATTGTGCTATAACTTTTCTGAACGATATTTTATACTAAAATTATTTTATAAGGGAAATTGAGAAGAAAACTTAATGTTATATAAATAAGGGCTTCAGTATTTTCCAGCTGTTCACAAGGTATTTAGCTCTAAGTTTTCACAAAGATGGCAGATTTAGCATAACTTCTCAGATTGCGTTAACTTGGCAAATTATTACTCAGACCCTTAATAATATTGTCGAAAAATTGGTTTTTTAAAAAGTAATATTTTACTGGTCCCTGTTCTAACTGCTTCCGGTTCGTATGCATACTTGTAATTCAAGAACCGAATTGGTACAATTTGAATGCATTTATTTTAATAGATATATTATCTCGCTAATGTTTAATATACATTGCCGACCAAAAGGTTGCAACTACTCTGATTATTACCCAGACCCGTAATAATATTGTCGAAAAATTGTTTTTTTAAAAAGTAGAATTTTACTGGTTCCTTTTCTAACTGCTTTCTGTTCGTATGTATACTTATAATTCGAGAATTGAATTGGTCCACTTTAAATGTAGTTATTTTAATAGATATATTATCTCGCTAATGTTTAATATACATTGCCGACCAAAAGTTTGCAACCACTCCGATTATTACTCAGACCCTTAATAATATTGTCGAAAAATTGTTTTTTTAAAAAGTAGAATTTTACTGGTTCCTGTTCTAACTGCTTCCTGTTCGCATGTATACTTATAATTCAATAACTGAATTGGTACAATTTGAATGCAGTTATTTTAATAGATATATTATCTCGCTAATGTTTAATATACATTGCCGACCAAAAGTTTGCAACCACCCTGATTATTACTCAGACCCTTAATAATATTGTTGAAAAATTGTTTTTTTAAAAAGTATTATTTTACTGGTTCCTGTTCTAACTGCTTTCTGTTCGTATGTATACTTATAATTCAAGAACTGAATTGGTACAATTCGAATGCAGTTATTTTAATAGATATATTATCTCGCTAATGTTTAATATACATTGCCGACCAAAAGTTTGCAACCACCCTGATTATTACTCAGACCCTTAATAATATTGTTGAAAAATTGTTTTTTTAAAAAGTATTATTTTACTGGTTCCTGTTCTAACTGCTTTCTGTTCGTATGTATACTTATAATTCAAGAACTGAATTGGTACAATTCGAATGCAGTTATTTTAATAGATTTATAATCTCGCTAATGTTTAATATACATTGCCGACCAAAAGGTTGCAACCACTCTGATTATTACCCAGACCCTTAATAATATTGTCGATAAATTGTTTTTTTAAACAGTATTATTTTACTGGTTCCTGTTCTAACTGCTTTCTGTTCGTATGTATACTTGTAATTCAAGAACTGAATTGATACAATTTGGATGCAGTTATTTTAATAGATATATTATCTCGCTAATGTTTAATATACATTGCCGACTCAATGTTTGTGACTACCCTAAGTAAAGTTAAAAGAAAATTAGATAAAATTGAAACAAATGAGAGTGTATGAAGAAAGAGGTTTAATTATCAGATTTATTATTCCTTGACAAATGGAATATTTAAAAATATTCCTAAGGTATCAGTCACTGATATAAAAAATCACCATAATAATCTAAATAGCCTTTTCATAAAAAAATCCTCCCTTGCATTTAGTCACATTTTTCACGAGTCTCTGCATACGAACAATTAATTTGTCAATTGTTTCTTGACAAATATGCTTCCAGCTTTCGTGTAGAGCCTTCCACGTGTCTTTTTGTGAAGAACGACAATGATCTTGAACATTTCTATCAAGCTCTTCCCATAAAAGTCCTAGTGGGTTTAGATCAGGACTCTGAGGTGGCCTTACTATGTTCTTTAGCACTCCGTCCATCTCTTTTATTCGAAAATACCTCTGCATTATTTAGAACTATGTTTTAAGTAATTGTCTTGTTGGAAAATAATTCTTTTTCCAATTAATGTAATCCAAAAATGAAAGAACAGAATTTTGCTGTAGAATTACTTTATATTGCACTTTTTTCATTATTCAAATCGCCAGTGCCATGGCCCGAAAACAACCCCAGACCATAACAGAACTACTGCCGTGCTCGATGGATGGTACTACACTATTAAGCATTATCTTTTTATCGGCATGGTCGAACATAATTTCGCCTTTTTGAACCAAAAATTTCAAACATGGATTCGTCGGTCAAAAGGACTCTTTTAAAATGTTCTTTTATCCAATCTCATTGGGAAAGAGCCCACTGTGTCTGTCTTTTTTTGTTTTGTGACTTAAGAGAAGTTTTCGGACAGCGACATGACCAAACAAGTTAGTGTCCCGCAATCGTTTGTTTAAATTTCTGGCACTGTTAGGCATCTATTATGCTTGCTGGTAATGACGATGAAATTGTCCTCACTAGAAGTGGTCACTCTCGGTGGTCTAACTGAATTTGGACAATCTTGATCACTGCCAGTTTCCTTGTGTCGAATAATTGTGCGATGAACACATGTCTTCGATATTTTAAGTTGTGTGGCAATCGCACGCTCGGATTAGTCTTCGTTGTATAAAATGAAGATAGCAAATCGTATTTCTTGCTAATTTCGTGTACTTTTCCCATTTTGAAGATGTTTGGACTGTAGGAACCTCAAGTGTAGGATAAGTAGAACTGTTTGTGAACAACTTCATAAAACACAAGTCGTAAAGAAAAATCTGTTTTAGGCAAAAAAGCAAGCCTATATTTTGGTTAATGCAAAAGAAAACTAAAATAATTAGTAATATGTTCATAAAATATGACAATGACTACCCACCTTACTGTCGCTCGGAGTTCGGAAACACAATACGTTTATGGCACCTTTATTCAAGAAATACACAAAAGAGAGACAGTTTGGACATTTCTTAGCAATAATAGAATACGCAGATAGATGTGCAGATTTGTATGTTACCTACAACTTTAGTATATTTAAAGACAACGTAGGTATTTTACAAGTGATCTCAAACTTTTGGTCGGCAGTGTACGTTTAATTGTGCTGTGACTTAGACTAATTGTGTAATAATCATTTTTGTAAATAAATCAATTGAAATATAAATTGTGTAATAATCATTTTTGTAATAAATCAAGTGAGTGGTGCCTGTGGTCTCCGCCTGTGTTTAAAAAAAATAAAATACAAATAATGGTGGAGCCATAGTGTGCCTTTGGCTTTGCTTTAAGTGCTAACAAAATAGTTTCAGTTAAATCAAAATGTTTTTTTCTCGTGAACAAAAATTTATAAAAAATATATATATATATATATTAAAGTCAAGGGTGGTTCTTCTATAGAATGTACTGAATATGTTTTTTGAAAAGAAGCCATCGAAAATTTTTTGTCAGATTATCTCAGGGTGAAGATTTTTAAAATTAATATATATATATATATATATATATATATATATATATATATATATATATATATATATATATGTATCATTCAAAAGATTTTGATGACACTTTTTCTTTTATGTAACTTAGCGTCCTCGCTAACATATACGGTGTGAATTATAATGCTGCGATATCGAAGAACCTAGCTGGTGAACATAACTTTTGGGAGTGATTTTCTGTTACGTATAATTATTAATAATATCCTAAAATTTGTACATGCGAAGGAAGTTGTGCGACGAAGATTGCACTTTCTCAAAAATTGTCCAAGTTGGATATGTAACGAGGAAAAAGGAAGAAGACGAAGCATGAAAGAATGTGGTGATAATAAAATGGGTGATGTTCGAAGAGGTGTAATTTCTTACGACTTTTGTGAGCTTACATTGACGGAGAATTTCTGACGTTGAGATCGAATATAAGTATTTGATATCTTGTTGGCTTGAACAGAGAATGGATATCCATAAAAGGATGAACAGTGTTTAGGATTGAAGAGTGTGTGGATGTTTTTTGAATGGGGCCCCAGGCCACGTTCACATTCGTTAGTGAATGTTGACAACGTGTTAAGATGGTCAGTGCGTATTGTACCTAAATAATGTGGAGATTGTGATGATCGTAAGCTATATAGTCTAGAGGTGCGCAAAATGTAGCAGTGAAAAGAAAAGAGTGATATATATCATTTGATTGAAACGATATATATCACTCATTGATATCTCTAGCTCAGTAGCTCAGTATCTAATATCTCAGTAATACGAAATTATTTACTACGCCCATGAACATTGGTTGTACAACGTGGTGATAAAAAGTAATGATTGAACATTACGCACTATTTTTCGAAAATAAAAATAAATTCTACAACAGTATCCGCCTTGCTTAATACTTTGTAGGTTTAGGATTTCGGACTATCAACCTAGATTCAAATTATACATAAAATAACTTTAATAATTATAATTAAATTGATATATTTATACAATTATATATACAATTATTATTATATTTATACAATTAGAAATTAGAATTTTGAAATGAAACAAAAAAAGTGTTTGTTTACATAAATATTTTGAGCGAACTAAAGTATACTTTATCACAGCGTTCCAATCACTCTTGATCCAATGGCATATTATCACTCGTGATCCAATGGCATATTATTTTATTATTCTCTTTCATGTAATGTCAATATATATACTTTTATATCTTTTATACTTCACGACGCGACGATATATACTTTTATATTTCACGACGCGACGATTGAGTGAAATGATTTGGTGAAAACGAAAAAGACGCGGATCACTCCCGAGCTTGTGATACTGATACATGATGGTAACATATGAGCTATACCTTTTATATCTCTCACTCAAGAGTTACACATCTCTAATATAGAGTATAACATTTAGGAATTATGAATCAAGTGGAGTCAGGTTTACTTACAAGAAGTGTTTGTTTCTTAAGATACAATTATTTACACAATTACGTTGTATCCATTTTATAGGATGAAAGAATACTCTGAACTGAATTATGACATATATATATATATATACATATATATGTATCATATATATATATTTACAGATGACTTAAATTATTTAAAGTATTATTACGTAACGTAAATAAATATTAATGTACGTAATGTAAAACACTACACTATTGTGAGTAAGATGTTTTGAACTTCATTATGAAAATGAATTCGTTTCGAATGGAATGTAAAAAGATGATTTAAATGTCATTGCAACATTGTTCTGTTGCCACACCGCAACTTGCTTTTGCCTTGTTCCACTTACTTAGTTGCTAAATGCATGTTCTGTGCAAAAAATTTGGTCTAGTTTTCCAGCTTAGCTTCTATTTTTGCTACATTGGAATGTGGGGAGCGGAGAGGTGGAAAATAGCATCTTTTATGAAGCTCTCAGAGTTGGGATCGGAGTAGACATCTGTAGATCTTGTTCACTATCCTTTTATTGATGTTTTTCCTCAATTAGAGCCAATGTAGTAAATGGGAGAGTCTAAACTGCAGTACAAGCATAGCTATTATATTTCTGCATCCTTGGTTTAAGTTTTCATGTTTGTCAAAAAAATTTTTTTTCCATTGGAAAAAATGACTTTTGTATTGTGTGCTAGGTTATTAACGTGGCTTTTCCGTATGAGTTCGTTTTAGAATCGCTCGTCACTATGTGACGAGTAATAATATTTTTTTGAGATTCACCTGTAAAGACTTTTAAGGAGTTCTTCATTATGAAGATCCACATATAGAGACTTCTCTGTCTTCGGTGCACACAACTATCTTTCCAGTGTTTTCAAAAGAAAGCTGCATGTTAAGTTTTTTGGTCAGAACAATTTGGCTTTGTTACAAATATCTGTTACACATTGGATTTATAGACTACCCTGAAATTATCTTTTCAAGCTTCAGGTGTGGAGACTAATGCTAACTAGGAGGGGAAAGTAGAGTTCAGACATCTTCATAAGGTATATTTATGTTGTGTTCCTATATTTCTTGCATGAGTTCATGGTTTTCCCTCAATTTGCAGCCAGTTTCCACTTAGCTGGAACTATGGCCTTAAAAGATCAGCAATTCTAAGTCAGGAATGTGGAGTACTGTGCTAAATTTGTTTTTTTAAGTTCATAATATGTTTAAAAGGGACGTGTATGCGTATGACATTTGACACTTCTTTTTTAGGGTTCCTACAGACCAAACTGGGAACCCTCATAGTTTCACATCTCATTCTGTCTGTCCGCCTTTATGGCACAGCCGTTTTACTCGCCGGTTATTAGATCTATAAGCCGCAATTTAGCATGGTTATATATTTTTATAAAGCCTACAAAGTTATGATAAAATCTTTAAAGAAAGTGTATTCTTAGGGTTAATGTTGCACGTTGTACATTGTAGGTTCCACGTTGAAAATGTATTTTTAGGGTATTTCCACCACACTTTACAGTGGGAGTGATCGTCTTTTATTCATGCAAAATTCAATGGATATTGGTTGAGTAGTTGAGGTGTGAAAGTAAGACAGACAAACACACCATCGCATTTATAATATTAGTTAGGATGTACTATATTTAATCTAATTAATATAGGTAAAATTTTTTTATATTTTATTATATTATTACGTTGGAAATTTATATTTTATTATTACGTTGGAAATGTACAGGGTTTGTCCGTAAAGTAAAGAGATTAGGTCTGGAAAAGAATTTATTGACCTGATTGGTACATATTGTTAAAAGTCTTCAAAATGGGTCATACCTGGATGTCGGATCAAATCATCCCTAGATATCAGCTACCGAAACCTCTTTCAGAAACTCTGTGGAGAAACACCGTTGGGTGGCGAGAACATCTTCGAAACGGTGACCTTTCAGGTTTCTCTTGAGCTTTGGGAACATGCAAAAGTCCTGTGCAAGCGCACAAGGACTTTGTAGAAAACGGCATTGACAGTTCGTCCCAGAGATACCAATTTTTTGTGGACCATCCTTGTGGAAAAGACAATAAATTTAGTTTTTGACATTTGAACATTGTCTTGAAAACATGAGCCCTTAACAGGGCGTCGTCTTTGTAAGCCTGCTTAACAAAGGCAAGCGTCTCGGAAGCAGTTTTGCCCAGGTGAAAGCAAAATTTAATCATGAAACGTTGTTCTAACGAATGTTTCGTATGTTTTCTGCCGTGACAAAAACTCAATAATAGCTTTTACACCATGCGTAATCCTTACTTTGTCAGAGCTTGGATGCAACTGCCGCCCAGCGCGTTGCTTAGCTTGGACCCCCCCCACCACAAATCCCGCCGCCAGAGAGCACACTACAGGCGAATGGAGTGCCGTGCGGCAGCTAGTCTCATTACTTTACGGACAAATCCTGTATATTATAGTAGTCATGTAGGACACTTAGCAAACACTTGACAAGGATGAAATGTTTAGTCAAAACAGATTATACTGTCACAGTATTCCTTATTTCAATATTATGCTTAATTTTCATCCACCTGTAGGCTATCCCGGCCAGGATCCCGAGTCTGAGCACATTTATCTGAAAGAGATAATTCTGGTGGATGACAACTCGACATTGCCTGAATTAAGGGGCAAATTGCAGTATTACATAGACACCAGAATGCCACATGGACTCGTGAAGATTATGCGACTCGGGTATAGGTAAGGGATCATTTCGTAATTCTCTTTATATATGTATTTGTGAATCATTATCCTTAGTTGAAGAATGCTGGCAGCTGATATTATTGTGCATTAAAATGTTATTATTGTGCATTAAAATGAGATTGAGATAATTTTAAAATAAAAAAAAAGTCAAGTCAAGTTCTGTACTTATTTCAGTAAACAAATTTCTTGGTGTAACGTGCCTGAAAGTTTTTGAAATAAACATAATCACTAACCTTACTGTTTATTTTTCTGTTACTTCCAGTTGCCTGGTCGAAAAATGACCAAATACTTAACTTATTGACTAATTCACAATATTTTTTTTCATCTCTAATTGACTAAAGTTTTTTTCTTATCCAAAATTCGTAATTCAGGATAGGAATCACTTTAGCTAGAATAGTCGGCGCTCGAGCTGCCGTCGGAGACATCATGATATTTCTCGACAGCCATTGTGAGGCAGATCAGGATTGGATCCGTCCAATTCTCCAGAGGATCAAAGACCAGAGAACAGTCGTTGTCACTCCTCTTATAGATGCAATAAGCGAAACGGATTTTCAATATCAGTCTTTTGGATGGAAATATTTTCAGGTTGGAGAATGTGGCTATTTGGAGTTGAAAATGTATTGGTACAGTCAGTTCAGTTCTGTTTTAGAAGTCGGTAAAGGAATGTTGATTTTTAAGTATGTATAGTTCATAGAAGCTGTGTTTATCATAGACTTGGCCTGTGATGTTATAAAATTTATTGCGCAAACTCTATTGAGCCAATGTTGTTGATATAAGTCATTGTTGCTTTTTATGACATTTTAAAAGCTTGGCATGTATAACCTAGGTAAAATAGCCCGGATAGCCAATGTTCAAACACTTTGGTATTGGCCCATCATGAGATTTCAATACATCCTGATTTTGGCCTGTCTGCAATAATTGATAACAATTATTTTTTCAAATTTGTTCTCAAAAACAGTAAGAGCTGGTGTGGTACATAAGAAGTTAATAGTATGGTTACATTTATTAATACAAAATAGTTTTTTTAATAATTTTTTTTTGTATTCAGTCACAATCACTTTATTAAGGTTCCGTCACATAAGAGAACAAAATTAAAATTTTATAATGAGTTTGATGTCATTCAAAATACACTTAATGCTAACTTTTAAAAAAATAATTTTTTTAAGTTTTTGGCATAAAAAGTTTTGTACCTAATTCAATAACTTTTTCTATTTCTTATTTAACTGTTTTAGTGCCACGGTTTTTTACTCATATATACTGAAAAATGCTAAAGAAATCTTTTGTTTTTGATATCATTTAACTTTATAGTGAAAAAAAACTATCTCTTCCAAAAATTATCCAATTTTAATAATTTTTTCGGTGTTTTCTTAATAAAAACCTGTACAAGGATAATAAAATACAAAGAAAATTATGGAAATATATATTGTGAACAAAAATTATAACAGAAACTGAAATCAAGGTCACATCGTATTTTCGCAGTCCGGTACATCCTCCGTATCAGCAAAATAATTGTTATCGTCACTATTATCACTATCACTCAAAATTTTCATTTCGCCAAATTGTGAGCTCACTACAATGTCACTCCCACTATCACTTTCTTCACAACTTGAATTATTTTCGTATTCCGACATTATGGGTTAAAAATTTTCTTTTTCTGGATCCTTTTTATATTGTAATTACTAAAAATATTATAATTTGAACTTTGTGTAATACTAAAGTTAAAAAATTAGCGATGCGTGCGAACGACCTCCCCTACCACGCGCTAAACAGCAACTGATCTTACGAGCGCCATCACGCTCATGGTAAATTCAGTTTGTACGCGCACGAGCGTGATGGCGCTCATCGGCACTCAAATGGTTTAATATGTGATCGTTGCACACTGCTGTTTAAAAAATCTCTAAATTTCTAAATTTGAAGATTTTGTCACTTTGTTATTCATTTTTAATGTTATTTTAAATTGTTTCTGAAAGTGTTCGATCTATATTTAAAGTATAATCAAGCGTATAAAATAAAGACAATGATTAGGGTATAATAACTATAGCGAAGTCTGACATTTATTTATAATTTCTTTTTGTTAATTTTTCTTCTCAGTCGCTCTTGACAGTGTGGTCATGATGAGGCTACATCATCATTGGTGGTTGATGTGACCTTCCTCACAATTTCTCGCCATCTTACCTGTTGGCCGACATCTTAGTGCATTTATCTAGAGGATCTCCAAGTGCTAATTTTATTTGATTTGGTGATTTTGTTAATTTTTCCAGGTTTTGATTTGAAAATTTCAAATGTCAGACATTTTGTATTTCGAAGCCTGTAAAGTGACTTAAAATTCTATAAACATTCAAAACTTTTTTCCTTTTCGTAACAACTTGCAAATTATTGAGCGTACGTCAATTTTACTCGTTTGTAAACTCATCTTACATAAAGGATTATTCTATTATAACATTTTGGGTAATATTATGTACTCATGGACATATTTAGAAGAACGCAAAAAAAAGTAGAATAACGTAACATTTTTTCTCATTTTGCACTGGCCATCTGTCTATACCAGTATACGTAATTTGAAAGAGAAAGATTTCAATAGAATTTTAATTACGACTTTCATTTTTTTTTGGTTATCTGTTAATTTCTTTATTGCGTACAATATTCAATATTGAGTAGCGTAAGAAATTTTACAAGAAATACGTTATTTTTGTTGTTTTCCTCACAATTCTTTATCATTACGGTAAGGAAACATTATTTCATAAAATTAAGTGATACTGCTGGATCTCAGCGTTGTTCGAGTGTTGAAAGCTGTAACTTCAATTGAAATTGGTTACACTTACATTGAAGTGGCTCAAACGTTACGAGTTTCCCAATCTGTGATTTTTCACAATGTTAAACGATACTGGGAGACCGGAGAATATACAAGACGTAAAGGACAAGGTTGCAAAGGAGTAACAACAGAGAGGGACGACAGATTTATTGTAAGCAGTGTGTGGAAGAAGTCGAAGTGTGGTTTCTTAAACCACACTTCGACTTCTTCCGAGGTAAGAACCAGGCTTCAGTAAGTTCGACGAGTGACAATTAGCACCAAAATCATTAGAAAAAGACCTAAGGCGGCTGGAATCAGGGCATACTTGCCCACCAGAGGACCTTTATTCACCGCAGGTCATTGAGTGACTCGGTTCAAATTTGCTTGTTTGCACCAAAACCGAGATGATGATGCTCGGGCAAAAGTACTCTTTACTGATGAGTCCAGAAGATGGGTTTCTTTTAATTCTTCTTAAGTCAGAAGATGGGTGGATTAAAGTATAGGGACGACCTGGAGAAAAACACGGTCAATGTAACATTGTTGAAAGAGAGCCTTATTGCGGAGGGTCCATAATGGTATGGGGCGGTATTTCCTTAGGAGCACATATGGAGCCACACATTGTAGAAAACAGGTCCCTGACTATGGCAAGATACGTAATGTATATTTTAGAATAGGTTTGTGATGCCTTTTGTCCCATATATTGAAGGTAATCATCTTTTAATGAACGATAATACTCCACCTCATCTGAGTTGGGAGTATTTTACTGAGGTCGGAATTGAAGTTTTGAGGTGGCCAGTATACTCACCAGACCTTAATCTGATAGAATATGTTTGGAATAACCTAGAAAAACCAATTAAGCAAAGTAATTTTGTATCAACTAACTTAATAGACCACAAAAGTGCATTGATGTAAGAATGGAATATAATGCCACAAACTTTCATTGACATTTTAATAAAAAGTATGCCCAGATGGATGCTGGCAGTTTTTACAAGAGGTGGTAACACTTAATACTCTGACGGTGTCATCCATTAGAAAAAAACCAATCTTGCCCTGAACATTTTGCATATATACGTAACATATTTACGAAAATTTAAACATATTTAAATTGTGCCACTCAAGTGAAACCCACACTTCGAAATATGATTTGTGGTTTGCCCACACAAAGCGAACGTTTCCAGTTGCTGGAATTTTAAATAAAACGTACAAACTTCATTCCTATACTGTATGAAATTACAAAACCTTCTTGAAGCAAAATTGGTGCTACATAATTAAAATTGATAACTTCAGTTTAAAACGTCAGTTCATAGTCTCAAGGCAAGCAGAAGCTTGTTATATTATCAACTATATTCATACTAAAACAATGTCGTAATTGTGACATTTGCATATAAACAATGAACCCATTGTGTTGTTATAATGAGCTGGCTGTCAGTTTATTGTTTTCTTTCGAAAATAATTTTATAAATAATTTTAATAGTTGTCTGGTTTTTAAATATGTGTTATATTTTGTCAGTGATATATATTTTGGCAGTGAAATTTTCTTTGTGCGTTAAAATTAATATTTAATTAGTTTAGTTTTATGGGCATTTTCGTCGTGAAAGTAAAAAATGACGACTATCAAATGTTGCTGTTTATTACGTGATTAAGATAGGATTTTTCAATTTTTGTTTTATTGAAAAAATTTTATAATTGAGAATGGTAGATCGAGTCAATTTTGAAATTATACGTTCGTAATAAATCTTGTGTACGGCATTTTCACAGTAATTTTTATGATTAGTATTGGCGGCTAATCAGAATTTACATTTTAAATAAAATGTTTTGCTGGCGTTGTTTATTATTCGAAACTGAATATAGTAAACGGAATAAAGGTGGTTTTGATAATCTAGGTAATTTGACAAATTCTGGTAAAAAATATGCTAATTCTAAAAAACATTTATTGTGGACAGTAAAACTACAAAATTTTAGCTCTTCGCGTATAGAAATTTGTACCGAGGGACAACTAGCTATTCTGAATCATTGTCTCCAATAGACATAGAAATATAAATAATTTAAAAACGTTAATAGATACTATTGTATTTTTAGGTAACCAGGAATTAGTTTTTTATGGTCACAAGGTAATAATTCTATAAGTCGGGGTAATTACGTCGAGGGTTTATTGATTTTGAGTGCCTACGATTCGATTATTGAGACATATTTTCAATCTATTACGCCTTCAATGCCGTTTTCAGCGCTATTAGGGGCGGTTGGCGGATGCTGGCGTGCGTTTGTTATATAATTTTTATAAATCCGTCCTTTCGCAGCTCGCCCTTCCCAAAAAGCATTGCATGCCACTGATTTTCAGTGGCCTTAACCTAGATATTATGTTCTGTTGTATTCTTTGCGGTGCTAGTTCTTTTGTGAAATTCGTAATTCTTAGTTTTGAATCTTTTTAATACCTACATTTGGGTCATTTTTATTGATAAAACATATCAACAGATATTGGCTCGATAGAGTCTGTTACCGTTAATTCGGTAAATTTTTAACTTTTTTTTCGTTTGTAGCAGCAGCTTTTCCAGAGACAATTTGTGTTATTCCCTACTTTGTTTTGCTTTTCTTTGAAATTTATTTTTACGTTTGTTTCTTTGTATTTTTGTTGCTTTTTGTTTTAGTTTTCTTGTTTTTTTGTTTTAGTTTTTGTTTTTTTTTCATATTATATTTGTTTATTTTTGATGTAATTTTGGTTTTCATATCTATGTACTGTTGAATTTGTGATACACTTAATATTTAGTTTAATTTTTTAATTTACAAATTAATATATACGTACGTGTGTTACTTATGCTACCAAATGTTTATCGTATAAGATTTTACAATTATTAATTAATTAATGTATATTTAAGTTCATTAATTAAGATAATTTTATATTCATTTGCAGGATTTTATTTATCAACTTAGGGTCTTAAATTATTTTCTGTTAATATGTGAATTTTTTGAAAGGTTAAGAATTTTTTGATTTGATTGTACTAATTTTTATTGTTACGGTTATGTGTTAATTTATTTTGCAATTTTGTATAATTTAATTTTTAAAATAATGTCAAATGTGTCCACGTCAAAAACAGAAATAATTTTATGTTACGCTTATGTGTTTTGGTTTTCACAAAAAGCGACATGGTAAAAACATTTCCAACTGTTTATTTTGATTTGGAATTGAAAACTGAAATGTGTGGGACAAAAATATTTATTATTTAAAAAAAAAAGAAATGTCATGTGTGTTAAGTTTATGGTTAACTCTAGAATCTATGAATTGATTTGCATGTAAATTTTTGCATTATGCTGAGAATGTTCTATGATAAAGGCCCCATTGCTAAGCTTTGTCAATTGATTTAAAAAAATATATTTTCTTAATTCAAGTTATGATTGTATGTATGTGTGCCAAGTTTATACCAAGTAGGCTACGCACTTGAGATGCGATATATAAAATCATGTGAGCCATTTTGCAGTAGTACGCGAGTTGTTGACATATGTACAGCGTTAACGCCATCTAGTAGCCAACCCTCGTATTATTTGTAAGTTATTCTATGATCACGTATTTATTGATATTGTCAAATGTTTCTTTTTTTTTTAAACAATTGTGTATTTCACAATGGAACGGAAATTTGGCTAAATGATAAATAAAAATTTTAAAATTGCGAACATATTTTTTGTTGACAGTTAATGCGCAAAGCATTTATTTATCTAATTGTAGGTGTCAACTATACGTGTGTCGTATGAGGAAAAAGTGGAACATAGGATTGATTTCAGAATTTTACGTTTGGATAGTTTTTCATCATACTAATCTAAACAATAACCAGTTAAGAACTATAGGCTATTTCTGCATTGATTTTTGGGTATTTGAAAAGTCTATATCAGGAAAAGTGGGATGAATAGGACTACGATATGTAGTCAGTTTAAGTCAAATGCCAGTACCTTGATATTCATTTGTATCTTTTTAGTGCCAAACATTTAAAAAAATCGAATAAATATCTCTTGTTGCATACAACAGTGAAAATCATTTTTTATAAATATTATTCACGGTCATAATTAAAATCAGGGTGAAGAAGGAACAATCTCTGATAAATACGTATGGAGATGTATAAGATATAACGTAACACAATTGTCTGATTAGTGGGCAATGTCTGCTTAACTTCTAGTCTCAGTCAAACCCAAGACATAACAAATGATCTCCCATTAGATATATAATATATGAATGTTCAAACTCGCACCAGAAGTCAAACCAGGTGTTATTGAAACAGCCGTCAATACTTTAGGTATTGCTCTGGAAGCTGATTTAATCATAAAAAAAAGATGTGAGGTGTCGTGGGTCAAATTAGAGACGCGAAGCTTATTTTTTTGTAAAATTAAATTTTTAATTAATAATTATTATAATATAATATTGATACAATAATAAATAATGGACATTTTTACAAATATAAAAATAATATTTATTTTTAAAAGTGAAAGTAATATTATATTGCATTTTATGTACAACGCAATACTTTCTGATCACATTCTATGATGGATATTATTGATTTGTGGTAGCTAAAATAAGGGACAGATGTTTGTGACTCCATTTTATTAATATAAATCCAAAAAAACGTTTTTACCGTATTTAGTTGCAGATTGCGTTAGATTATTATTTAAAATGAAATCAAATTTTTCAAACAAAAATTGGACAAATGGCTGTGTTTTCTTCAACAAAATTGTTATTAAAATTACCAGCCAAAATAAGTCGAAGTAAATGTGAATTTTTTCACAAAATTCGGCGTCCGTCTCTAGTTTCAAGCGTGTAGATTCTTTCATTGGGACAACTATACACACATTCACACACATGTATATATTTAAAGAGAATGAAGATCGGAGACACGCAGTGCTACGTGTTGCTTGTTGTATTTTGTCTCTTTTATTCCATCTCACTCATTCATAAGGGTAACAATACGTGCTGTTCAGTCAACGACAAAAACCATGTCTCCCTATGCGAAAACTTGGCAAATACTAAAATAAAAAATTTTTTAGTAGAAATATAAAATAAATTAAACAAAACATATAATACGAATTTCAACCCTTTGTAGGTAACGTAGCCCAGTTGTATAATCAGTCGGACTGTGATCGAGAGTAAGTCACACGCACACTCAAAAAAATATTGAAATTCTAAATTGAAATCGACTGACGACCAGATTACAATTTCTATAGCTGCTGGGAGTCAGTGTAAAATTGTAGGTCCTTTACACTCACCCATACTGAGTGGTGCCTTTATAAAAATTACAGTTCGCGTTGGTGCCGCAGATAGAAGTGTACGACAGAGCAATTAGTATGTTAACAGATAATATTTAAATTTCAGTATTTGCATACTGCTGCTGATTTGTTATAAACAGGCCAGCCAGTACTTTTTATCAGAGCAGATTGACGTTTAAACCAAAACCCAAAATAAATTTGAATCTCCAGTTTGTTTTTGTTTGTGTTACCGTTTTCGACGTAATGTTTATTTAAACGATGTTTTTATTTTTTAATACAACGAGTAGCTTATCGCAAAACAATTATGCAACTTAAAAAGTTTTTTTAAATTATTTATTTACGTTGCAGTACGATATTAAATAAGAATTTATCTAAGACAGGCTGGCAAAATCGCATAATATTTGTTTAGCTTATGTGATCACGTTTTACGTATTTTAGATAAACAATTAGTTATAAATTATATTTTATTATAATTGTACCAATCAATTTATAAATACTAAAAAAAATTTAATCTTGGGACTACGTTATGTTGGTACTTGGCCTATTGGCTTATCCATATGGAATTATTATCATTCTGAATGTATCCAAGATCAATTTGTATTTTTCATTATTAAAGTTAAATCTATTTTTGCGGTATGTTTATAGACGTTTTATAAAGGCTGGAATTATATTAGAGATTTCAGTGCCCTTTTGAAAATAATCTATTTGTCATATAAATACTTTTTATCAAATATTTTAAACGCGTATTAAAATATGTTTCCATAATAGTTTCCGCCAATTTTATTGCGTGAGTAGCTAGTGGATCAGTACGAAATTGACGCGTTTCCAATTCATTAAAAAACTTATTCCAAAAAATGAATTTAAAACGCTTGTGGCCAGGTTCCGCACTTTGTTATGATATGCTTGGAGTCACTATCCAATAAAGCTTCTTTGAATTGTTTCTCGCATTTGAAGCAAATTTTAATTACATCTTTACAGGCATATATTATATCTTTATCTTTTTTCAATCTAAATGGATGCTATGGAGACAAATGCAAATTTTCTGACTTTCATCAAGGATGGGTGTACGGAAAAAGTTCTTGTTCCCAAATTGAGCCCTCAGTTTTATAGCATCAAAGGCTTCTTTGGTGAACTCTGGGGTTCTTCCCACACATTTATACCACTTATTCAGAGTACAAGGGGTTGGCAAACATATATTAAATGTTTAACGGATGAAAGCGTATGGCTTTGACGACTAAAAATTTAAGAACAAAAGCTCGTAGAGATGTGTGAATATTTGACAGAAAGAATATACTCTTTTTTTTAACAATCTGTTAGGCAGCTCATTAAGTTCCTTAAAACTGACGAGTCTTCATTATTTATTAAAACCCTGTCCGTCAAACTTTTCAGGACATCCTGCAAATTCGTCAATTTCTTAATACATTGTCGTCTATAATTCTGCAATCGTTTTACTTTTTAATTTTTTTTTTGGACATCCATTTTGAGTCTTTGAATTTCTAGGGTTCCTTACCTCAAAAGGATAAAAGGAACCCTTATAGGATTACTTCGTCACATACCTACTCGCATTTCCATATCCGTTTGTGCGTGTGCGTAAATTAATGCAGGGCTGTCCACAGCGTGCAGGTAAAGAATGTTTACGTTGCGGGCAATCGCACCGATTGAGAGAGTTGACGCTACACGTCAGCAACATAGCTGTTTCTCTTTCTAACTAATAGTGTCGATCGAATGACTGTGTCAATAGAATGCTGGCGCAGTCACTTTATGCAGTCACTTTATACCGCCTCTTCAATATTATATAATTGTAAAAATGTATTTAAATATTTTACACTAAATATATAATAATGGGAAAGGAATTGATAATAATAATATTAAGATACTAGCTGACCCGTGCGAAGTCTTCGCACTATATCGCCATCTAGCGTGTTCCAAGTATACAATTTGGCTAAGATATTTGATGTGTCGCCCACAGATGGCGCTCATGCCAATTGTTATAAAAATTAATTTTTTTATTAACAAAAAGATTTTTTTCGAATTTTTTTATATTTTTCGCCCAAAGTAGAAAACATAAGCTTTAAGTGGGTATTTCTTTAATTTTTTTTGGTGCAGTAGTTAAATAGATCGAGCCGCTCGACCAAAAAACACCTTTTAGAAATAATATATTTAGATAATTTGAAAAAATGTACTTAGTGTGGATCTTAAAAACGAAATAAAATCTGAAATAAAAATATCTTTTGTTTATTTATAAATGTGATATACTAGCTTGGGAAGTTAGGTTACGTTCGAAGGAAACAAGATTCTTTTTTATACTTTAAGAAATCAATAGTGCAAGACAAATTTTGGACATCTTGTGGAGGGAGAAATTATCATTCCGATTTAGAAAATTCTTTTTCCTCGTACTCATTAACACATTTATTAAGCCAAAGTATAAATAAATAAAGTATAGTTATGCAATCTTTTTATATTTTAACTTAGTGAGTTTAACGCAGCCTCGTAAATTCATATTAAACCAAAAATTATTATTGCGTAAATAAAAAAAAACGCTACCACTTTTCCTCGGATATCCGAGTAATGAAATTATTTATTTTCGAACACATCTTAGTGCACTGCGCATAAAAAATACACTCGACTGTGCAGCGCGTACCGCCTACATCAATTTTCATACCTGCACGTGTTAAACGACTTTGTCACGACAAAAAATTGCTTTTAAATTTTGTGATTTTTACAATATTATAATAAACCAATCCAATCGTTTACCAGCAACAGGTATTATGCCAGTACTGAATTGTAGAATAACGCTTAAATATTTCCGATTAATTGGCTGCTTGTTTTACATTTATGACATTAAATTACTTGATTCCAATTCCTTGTAATTATTTTGCTTTTTAAATAAAAATATTCGAAATATGTCATTTCATTAAAAAATGACTAAAACTTATCAAAAAGTTATAGTAATTAAAACTGTTAATTTTTACACTACGCAGAAATATTTTGTTATGTCTCGAGATATTATGCAGATTAATTAAAAAGTTTTCGAATGCCATGACTTACCAAAGCAAACCAGAAAGTATAATTAAGATTTGTGTTATTAAAACTGATAAAACAATCATGGTAAAGAGGTATTTTTAAAAAAAAAACTACATTCATTGCCAACCACATTTTCCCGATAACACTGAAACTAATTTTTATCTGTTGGTTACAGAAGAAAAATTCAAGCACATATCAAAATTTTATTCGTTAGTTTGCCACAGGACAGCATTTTTAAAATGCGAGCAGCTAGGTATGGTATTTTTGGCTTGAGTAGATTTGCTTAATTTCAAAGATCTCTTAATAAACAATATAATAAGCCTATGATTGATATTACAAAGATGTGTTTTCAACTACATCACGTTGAAACAAAACCATGAGTTTTAAGAACAGTTTGAAATTTAAAACTGCTCAGTGACATGTTTGTAGACACAGAATAATAGGTACTAACCAAATAAGTTGATGACACAAAACACAATTATTTACAACAAACAAAAAAAGGAAGACAAAAAAATCTCTTATATCGAATAGTTTATTGCTTTCTAAGCACCCATGCACGGAGCAATAACGACCTCTATATTGAATTATTATAAATATTTATCAATTAAGACAGAATTACACAAGTTACATTCAACCAAACAATCGCAAAATCGAACAAATGACACGCACACGCAGCAAGCGCAACCTAGGGACGCGTACTCTGAATCATACTCGTTATCTGCGGATGACGTTAAACTGGCGGGGAGAGGTGAGTGTCGCTTCTTTATGCAGTGATAGTTAGTATTCTTTGACTTCTTTTCTGTCAATCTGTCTGACTGTCAAGACCCTTTTTCTCAGGAATGTGTGGAGGTATCAAGTTAGAATTAATATCAAATACTTAGGTTTATGGTTCCTTGGATCTATAAAAATACCAAGTATTTAGTCAATGCAATAAAAAAATACGGCATTTATACCGCATATTTTGACACTTGCAAAAAAATTAAAATCTATAGGTTACTTCCCGTTGATCTAGAATCATGAAATTTGCCAAAAAGCAATATCTCAATGGAAATCGTTAATTTGAAGTTATATTACATAAAAAAATTGTTTTTTTTTATGTGTGTCTGTGTAACTTATAGTAGGCAATTTATTTTGTTCTAAAAAATTAAAATTTTATAAATAGTGTATTAGGAATATTACGTACCGTTATATGTTTATAAACGCTTAAATGTGTATGGAACTGTCTATGTGCAAGTTTCACTTGTGTTTCACAGATTTTTTTAAAATGGCAATCTTGAAAATTTGCTTGGATACTCAGCCCTTCATTCTGTGTCAAATTCGGTGATGATATTTGCCTCTGCTGATGATAAAAATAAATATTATAGATTTTTAAATGTGTTACAAATGAAACAGGAAACAATAGAATTCTTTTAGTGAGACCTCGTTATCTGTCGTAGCACTGTAACTTTTAACCGTTCTTTCGAAGGTAGTGGACGCCCACTATTTTACAGCAGCAGACAGTGCCATGTTCTCTGGATAATTCTGGTGATTCCTACTAAACATTAAAAAAATGTGGTATCAGTGTGGTGGCATGAAGACTAAGAAAATGGTTAATTTATACAATATTTGGCAAGTATTTGTGAACCGTAACGAGACCTACAATTTCTTTTTTTTATATTTTAGTTGTTGTTAAGTACCACATGGTGCAAAATTAAGTAAAAAATGGCTGAATAAAAGACTGGTACATTTTTCAGTAAAACTTTAGCATAGGTCAAAATGCATCTGGGATAGAATCATTTTGCTTCAATACCTGTCTCCAAGTACACGTCTGGCTATAAATGCAGAGAAGAGACTGAAATATCTAATTTTTGACATTTCTAAGTCTAGAGACACTGGTGCAAATTGTTAATTTTGATTGGCACATTATACGGAATCCTCGATGTGCGGATTCAATTTGTACAAGTCCGTTACATTTTCTTATCAATAAACAAGTAATATGGAGGTTAACGTTTAAATTAACTTATTTCAAGTTAGCAAAAAATTTATAATAGGTACATATTTTGTCTTTCCATTTTATAATCATTAAAACTTCTGTTCAGGGTTTGTAAATAATTTCAGAATATAAAATCAATACCCATTGCATTGTAAACTTCTTAAATATATAAGACTTAAAAAAATAACTTGTAATACTAGTGATTTTATTAGTCAAATTTAGTAGTATTGAATCAATTCGACTTTATTTCATTTTGGCTTCATACAATTTGATTAACTAATTCCCCCTTTAGTACGCTACTTAAGTTGTGGTCTTTGGTTTGTAACAATGGTTTCTAAACATTGTTTATAAATATCGCCACTTCCAGCACCGACTTAATAGCTGGTAAAAATATAATTAGAGTGTACATGCATTACAACATAAGTGTTTGTATTGTGGCTACGTAAACGTCTTCTGGTTACGTGGCTACGTAAACGTCTTCTGCTTGTTTCGCTGATATAAACTGCGCTACAAACTGCGCTAGATTTAGTGAAAAAGAGATATCAGGATGGCTTTTCGCTTTTAACCAATTCACTTTTCTTTTTCGGCTCTGAGGAAATTTCTGAGAAAAACGTTTCTTTTCTGTATTGAATGAATATTAAACTATTTACCAAACCGTATCCCGAGAGAAAATGGAATATAAGATAAAATAAATAAAATGTACTAAAAGATAATAAGTATAATTGAAACAGATAATTATGGATATAAAATGTAATAAATTTTATTAGCTTTGTATCGTACGAAACACACAAAAACGATATTTTAAACTGTTTTAAGTCTGCATACATCACTTATTGCTGGCGCCATGTTGTCATGTCAGTTTCATTGGTAATTGTGACAATTAAATTGATACAAATCTGTACATAGAAACAATTTTCCATCTTTTATCAAGCTGAATGTCCTGTTACTTTTCTTACAAGTTTTCATAAAGCATGATGACATTTTAAATTGTTTAGAAAAAATTAGACGAACACACAGAAAGCATGCTCTTGACGTCAAAGGCGCATGTGCGTCGTGATAGTGCATTTGACACCATCGCTCGCCTCAGGTTGCTCGCGCTAGTGCATAGCATATTTGGTTAAATAGTCTATGTATGCATGTATGTCTGTTGCTATTATGTTTGTAAATATTGAATTGATTTCGTTGCAATTTTTATTGAGGGTTTTTTCTTTTAGTCACGTCAATGAGGGCTCAAAATGGTTATTTACATAAATAGAAAAAGTTTTAAAACTTGGCACACATGTTTATAGATATCTATACTTCATTCCATTCCAAAAGAGAATGTTTGTAAACAAACTAATTCTGGAGTTAAAATATGGTTGGCACAAATATATATTTAATCAGTTTACGACTATTCATAACACTACTCGTATTTCACCCATTATATTATTAAACCATGTACTACAATCCACTATATTAACTTAATAAATTGCCATGCTAAATAATGTTATAAATATAAATATTACATTGTTATTTTACTAATATGATTTGTAAAATTTGTGACAACCCTAGCTGTTGATCACAGAACAAAAGAGGAGAAAAGTTGACAACCCTAACTGTTGATCACAGAACACGGATGTATAAAAGATTTTATATTTCGGCATGTACGAAGTTTATATCTATATATGCTATTCCTTTGACATAATTTATTTTATAATGTGTTGAAGTCGAATATTTGTAATAAATCAGTTTTACTTTGACATATGAGGGGACATTTTTAAGTTTACGGGAATGGGGGGTAAGGAGTGAGATATAAAAATACAAATTTGTTTTTCTTTTTCTATATATTTGCTTGCTATCCTAATACATTTTTCCGATCTTTCGAAATCTTATGTATACCTTCATAAAAAATGTTTTACGTTTGTCCGAAAAGTAACCTGAAACTGTGTTGTCGGAAAAGTAACCTGAACTCCTTTACTTCTTCATCACTTGAAAATATCTTCCCACGAAGTTCTCTTTTTAACTTTGGGAATAGATAATAATCGCTGGGAGCCAGGTCAGGACTGTAGGGTGGGTGATCACCCACCCTGCACTGATTTTACTTATCCCAAGATCATCGTGAAGAAGTTTAAAAATGGTTGTATCCATTCAATGGTTGTATCTAGCATCTTCCAATATTGATTTTTTGACTTTTTGACAGAACAAACAACTATTTCATGTTTGTCACAACTTCATGTTAAAGCTGGGCGGTTGCTTGGAGTTTCAAATTATATAGATTTTAGTACTTAGATAATTACTCAAATCTATAAAATTTGATATGTAGATACATATCAAGAGTCAAAGATATGAAGACACGTTAAGGCTTTAAAGCAAGTTGAAACAACTAGTTTAGAATACATATCTGTCTTATAACCAAAATGTACGTGGGATGTTTGCATCATAAATTGTTAATTTACATTATGAAAGTAATTATAGTTGTATGAGTTGTATCGGTTCATATATTTTGTAACTTTGGTTTTGCAAAGCAAGGTGTTTTTTATATATTTTTAGCGTTTGATGGTCAAGCCTGGCTTTTTGGCATCATCTCTCGCCCTACCGCTATATTATTATAGTGTAAATCTGATCGTCATCTTGAATTTATCAATCTTCAGTATTGTCTGGTTATTTTTATTATACAAATGTAAAACTGTAAATATACTGAATATATATATATATATATATATATATATATATATATATATATATATATATATATATTCCTTATTTAAATATATATATAAAGGAATTTAATATATACTTTTGTGCCCAATGATTTTAATAACTTTCAACATCATGATGACTCGGTGAATCAGGGTCGGGCTGACAAGAGCTCGCCTTCAGGGGGCAAAAGCAGCCATTGGAGATGTGCTGGTCTTTCTCGATGCGCACTGTGAGGTCGGTATTGACTGGCTTCGTCCTCTTCTTCAGCGAGTGAAGCGACATCGGTCTGCTGTGGTGATGCCTATTATAGATGTCATCGACCAATCCACATTTTACTACAGCACACAGGAGATGACACTGTTCCAGGTGCGAGATTGGGTGGGGTAGAATGATGTTAGTGTGCTAAGGATTGTGAGGGGAGTTTTTTGAAGGGTGATGTAGATTTGGTGATGTGGGTTTGTGGCGAGTTAGTTTTTGAAAAGCACAATTTAAAAAAGATTATTTTGTATCCGAATTAGTTGCATCTGGAAAAATGTTGAAAACATTTTCATTATATTCAATTTCAATCCCGTGTACTTAAGTGAATAAATACGTAATTTAATATATAATTTATGTGTTCATTTCTTCCGTCAGAAGAATAATCACAAGGATTTTTGAAATTTTTGGAAAGAGTGGTTAGTTTTAAAAACTGTTTTCTTCGATTATTGCGATGTAATATTTGAAAAGGAGCATTCTAAAGCCTCATTTGATAATGGAAAATATATTTTTGGTCTAACTTTATATTTAGAGGTGACACTGACGTTATATAGTGTCCTTAGTTTTGTGTACCTCTTATATTGTAACTTCATATAATTTTGAATGTTTGTTACTCAATCACATCTAAACGGCACCAGAGAATTTCATAATACTTGACACAGACATAGTTCACGAGTCCAAACTAATATACAGATCATTATAAACCAGAGAAATAATATTATTCCTATACAATGAAAGTCAAATGTTTCTGTTCAATAATAAAATTTTAGTACTGTCACATGTCAATAGGTGGTGAAACATATATCCATTACCGCTCAGAAGTAGTTAACTATCAAGAAAAAGTGGATATTATAAAAAATTCAAAAAATTAATCTACTTTACAGTAAATTGAATTACTTATAACCAATAACTAGACATAATAAACAAATATTTACCAATTTTAGACTCACCAGTGTGCCCCCCCCCCTTATTTCTTATGACGGCTTCGCAAATCTTAAGCAATCATGGAACCAATTTCTCCAATGTTTTTGTGGTTATTCTTTGTCATGCGTCTTGCAGCGCTCCACATTACCACGACCTAGGTTTCGTTGTATTGCAACATCTTCACCTGGGCTATTAGCAAAGATATTTTTGGTAAAGAACTTAAAAAAAGTAGAAATAATACTACATCACGTAGTTTCATTTAATTGTGAATAATGAATTTCTACAAAATTAACGCCAAATATATTCAATTTTCCTGAGACGTTGGGCAAGTAGTTCATACCTGCTTGTCAAGCTGATCCCACAATAATTCAAGTCAGGCGACTGTGGGGGCCATGTCATAAATTTCGAAACCTTTTGACGTTTGTTTTTTTTAAAAAAGCTCGTGCATAGCTTTGATGTGTGTTTGGGATCGTTGTGTTGAAAGGTAAATTCTGGACCAATTAAAGGGGTCCTTTGAAATTGTGCCTTCTGGCCACAATATTATTTCCTGAAATGTTTTTGTAACCTTCTTTAGAATTCCTTGTATGCATACAAAATCGCCCACCCTAGAACCTCCAAAGCAAACCCAAGCCAGCACAGAGCCTGCACCGTGCCTAACTGAAACCACAGTGTATGCTTCCTTTACTGTTTCGTTAGTCTGTCGACGGACGAAGACTCTTCTCTTAGACCCAAAAACCTCACTTGTTGCTCTAGAGGACTTTTCCCCAGTCATCAGGTGTCCAATTATTGTGTTCTCTGGCCCAATTAAGCCTCTTTTTCTTATTTACAGCTTTAAGAAGCGGTTTTGAAACTGCTATGCATCTTTTAAGACCTGTGTCGAGAAGTCTTCCTTTGACTGTGGAAACACCACATAGTCAACGGTTTGCCTCGGTATGGTCTGTAATCTTGAAATCTCATGATTACTTTTACCGGATTTATGAAGGCCGATAATTATCCCTCTTACCCAGTTCCTTGGTTTTACCCATTTTGTGCACGAACCAAAATGAAGATTGAAAACTTTTGGTTGTTATTAGAACTAAACTTTGTGGTTTACAGCGGCATGTTTTCTGGTCAAACGACTCCAGATAACTCAAGCAAAATTATTTTTAAGTTACCTTGTTTTGCATCTGTAAATGTAAAGTTAGAACAAACATTTTTTTTTGTCATTAAATTTATCAGTAATGGCTTTTTTCAGATGTTATAACAAGTTAATTGAAAAAAAAAATTTTAATCCACCACGAAAAGCTACAAAGACGTTCTGGTTTGTGTCTACAGAAGTTTATGAGAGATATATATTAGGATGGACCGAATTATTTTTGTTAGATTGCTCCAGTGATTAAAAATGCAATAAGGAGTTTTCCGCACTTATTTGTTTTCTACTGCCGCAAGACCTTTGAATTTTCATATAATGGTGTTTTGATTATGGTTTTTATTCATTAAGGTAATTGTGTATTTAAATTAAAAGTAACTATATATTTAAAATAAAAAAAACCAAAAAATTATGAAACTTTTCGTAAAAAAAATGTAATAACCTCACAAATTGCATGACGTAATCTTTAGAAATCACATAGGTTTGTATTCTTTTTTATTTATAAAGATGGCATTATTTGATGCGATTCCAGCTTGGTTTTGGTGAAACCATCTCTTTTGATTGGACCACACACCGTAGCAGAAGTTTCAGTAATAATTTTTACACATTTTTCTGTCACCTGCATATGACAAGGATATCATATCTGGTGTTTCCATGCACTGAAAAATGGTTTCGGTATTTATATGTTTCAGTGATGGAGGCTCCGTCAATGTGATTTTGTTCTAATCTAAGATTAGTATATGAACCGGCATCGAAATTAAATTTTAGCAATTTCTATGCACAGTCTCTAAGTTCAAGTATTTTCATCAGAGCTAAGATTCTCACAGACATAGACTCGTCTGCCAGCATTGATAGTATAATATTTTCAGGGTGCCCAAAATATCCATTTCTTTGTATTACTGAATCAACCGATATCCTTAAATCGTCTGGTAAATAATAAGAAAGTATAATAGCCTTATGCAAGTGTTGGGCACCGTAAATGCAGAGCGGTTGGCCCTCAATTGTGAACCACACTGGGGCATAAATTTTGATAACAAAGTTGGTCAGAATTTGCAGATTATCTGTAGGAGTCGGTGTGCTAATATACAATCTCAAAATCCTATTAGCAGTAATGAGCCACCTGGAATGGAATTTACTTGGGTTTATTTTCGCTAAATTATCCAGACTGGAACTGGTGTTAAGAGCTTGGCACGATTCGTACAAGATCGGTACTTAAATATTTTGTATTTCTAAGTCTGGGTAAAATGTATTTAATGGCTCGAAATGAAATATGAGGTCAGAATCACAATCTTTTAAATCTTTTCCGATTGGCCCAGTGAAGCCCCGATGCCCAGTAGTAAAATTGTCTTAATCTTTCAAATAAATAGCGAAGCGGTAGTTCGTTTGCATGTAGTTGACGGATACACCATTACAAAGACATCTCTAATAAAAGCTCCAAATTATGTATCATTCCTTATTTGCTTTCTGTTTTTACAACTGTACCGTTAGATCTGATCACGCATTATTTTTGTAAGTCAATGGATTTTAATTTCTTTTCTCACAGTGGAAGCCTTGCGACTTTTAACAGATAGATGACCCAAGTATTCAGAACCGGGTTCCTTAAGTAAACTTGTATGTTCTTCCAAAATGACTTCTGCAATTACCATCCATGGCAGTGAACGTTTTATCTTTACGCTCATTGAAAAAGTTCTATTATTTGATCATCATGGTAAAGCATTATATTCGTTACTGTAATTCTTTGTTTTTCATGGGTGCTTTGAACTTTACTTCTATCCAACACATTCAATACATTTTGGAGCTATATTATTTCTACATCCGTAAGTGTGGCAGACACACGAACTGCACCGGTTCGATCAGAAATACGAACTCTGTCCAAAATGATTACTAAAGATTACGTCATGCAATTTGCGAGGTTATTACATTTTTTTTACGAGAAGTTTCATAATTTCTTGGTTTTTTTTATTTTAGGGACAATGTCATTTCTCTGCATGAACTACTTGACGACTGCTTAACAGAGACTTTGATAGACTAGTTTTGACTGAGACATGTTTATATAAGAACACTTATGAAAACCTGTCTCCTGAAGCATCTTAATGAGACTTGTTTTCATAAAAATCTTCTCGTTTTCTCTTTCTTTCGATGTTTTCTACATTTTTCTTGGTAGTCATCAAATCGACACTGCCTTTAACCATTTATATATCTGTTTTTGATCGTGTAAAAAATTCTTTGTTTTACTGGAACTTTCAGGTTATTTTCATAAAAGCTATTCTCAAAAGTAGCACATTTGCATGCTGTAATACTAAAAAGGGATTAAATTTCTTATTTAAACATTGAGAGCTTCCGTGTGTAGCTATCAACATCTTTCCTAGCCGCACTAAATTTTATTGTATTTCTGTACTTATCGTGATACTTTACAATTTTTTTGACTACGCCACCATCACCAATAATGGGTATTGAAGCTAAGATCCATTGCTTTTTCACATTTTTTGCTACTAAAAGGCTGGTTTCACCAACCAAATTCTTAAACTGTTTTTTTTTGTTTATGCCGATTTAGCCAAATATAATTTGTTTATGCCGATTTATAATAGAATGTTACGTCTTCATATTGTCGTCGATAATGCAATATCACGTAACTAACAATTGCTTTAAGGTCTAATTTTCAATATTTAATTGAAGTTGAACCTTATTGCAATCTTTATTTCGCGGTATTGCAGAATCACCGACGATATGTAGGTAAAGTATTTGGTATCAATTCTCTTTCGTAACCGAATACAGGACGTTTCGAATCACTTCGCTACAATGCCATTACAATTATTATCGAAGCAATAAAGAACCAATAAAATCCAACAATTCCATTATCATAACATTTATGACGCACAATTTAAGAAATAAACTAATGTTAATCTTATATGAGTTGTAAGTCATATATTGCAATGTTTCGTTATCGTGCTAAAGTCCAACTTGTAAATATTAATACGAAGATATTGTGAGGGTAGTGGAAGGATTTTTGACACACATTTCACCGTTGACAACTTTGTTATAGCATACGACTTCGAAATAATCAAGTATTAATATTTAGGGGTCTTGCGGCAGTATTAAAAATTAAAAAAGTCTAAATTATATTCTACATTCTTAATACGTAGTTGACAGAGCATGTTTACTATACTGGCCCATTAGGGAAAAATGAGTTTTATTTTCCCTAAACATTGCTCCTTCACCCTAATAATATATATCTTGTTAATAAATAAAATTTTGATTTTAGTTTTTTAATTTTAACATTTTTTGTTGGCTGCCCTTTTCTCTTCTAAATTTGGGAATACCTGTCAACTTTGACACTGAAATACTACAGTGACATTGCATTTCGGTAACGATACGCAGTTTATAATCACATGTTTAATATAGCTGACTTGTGTTTTTAACCTGTGTCATTTGAAGCTTTAATTATATTAGAAAATATGTTTAAAATTAGAGGGACCTTTTTTCTTCTAGTCCTCTCATGTTTTTGCTATCTCTCTCGCTTTATCTTATGGGAAAAATGTTATTTTACATGTACATATTTTATGTGTACATATTTTATACATATAACTATGGTCTATCATTTTATGAATTTTATGAACCGTTATCATCAAAACTCATTTAGTTTTATGGAAATCATTGACAATAAAATGAGATTTTTATTTTCTTATTTGTGTGATGCAACTCCAAACTGCCAAACTGATCCAACTGCCAAAGTGCTCGGTTCCAATACATCAGGCAAGTTATATAACCCTATTAATTTACTTTGCTGTCTTTTCCAACAAAGTATCCTGCGGACCATAAACGAAATAGCTTGTGAAGCTAAAATTTGTAATTTTATCTAAACATTATAATCCCAAAAAAATTAATGTAAAATTTATATAAAAAGAAATTTTATAGGTTATGTGCTAAATTTAACAGTTAACATTTTTTATAAACATTTCACATTTTCCACAAATACAAGTAATAAATATTAATATTAATTAGATTCTGAATATTAAATCTCTTTTGATGTCTGTGGTTTATAATATCTTGAAAATTCCATTAAATTTAATAATAATTTTTATCCTGGAATTTAACCCTGTTATCCTTGGAATTTTTTTTTAAATTTCAATAAAAAAAGATCTGTTCACGTGTAATGTCGTAATTGGTACAGCTTGAATTGTTTACTATTTTTTAAAAATATTTTTGAGGTAGGTTTCAATTAACAATTTTATACAATCATGTAAATTTTTTATATGAGTTAATTTTAAATTATTTTTTAAATGCTCATTGCCTGTCAATGGCCTATTATATATGTCACATATTATTGTGAATAAGTTTGTGTTTTTTGTTCAATGTATTATTGTTCACAATGCACTTTAATTTGTTTGTACATTTGTGTTTTATAGAAATTTGTATATTTTATCATACTTGCACATGGTCGTTGCTTTATTGTCTGTATCTAATTTGGGTTTTTTTTAAAAAATATATGTCTATATAGTATCGAAGTGATGCAAGAGCTTTTCTAAATCAAGCATAGCGATTGTGTCACCTCGTTGGGAGATAGTATGTAAGTTGTAGAATCTTTATTTTATGTACTGAAGAGGATTTTAAATGTAACCTATGTTTTCTTGCAGTTTAATAATTTATTTATATGTAATATTTAAATAATAAACATTTGTTTAAGTTTTACAGCTTCTAAATTTTATTGTAAATGACAGCTGGGTAGCCATTTTATTTTTATGCGGCCATTTTGCTTTCGTTTATTGTTGGGCATTACACATTTTTGTTTTTTTGTTGTGTATATATTTTTGTATTTTAGTTTCATGGATTTGTTGTATTTTATGTCACTTATTAATTATGATATTTTTTTGTGCTACTATAATGAAATTGTGTAGTTTTAATACCTAGTGTTACGAAACAAAAATTTCTTCTATATTTTGTCCATCTTTTAGCGTTTTTCAGTGTATGGCATTTGTATATAATGTAAGATTATGTGTATGTTATGTTTAATATTTTCTTGTGTCTATTTATATACCTATATGTAACCTTAAGAAGTTTCGAAGGAAATCGATAGTTAACTTATGGATAATGAAATTGGGAAACTTTTTTTAAATTTTGGGAAAATTTCATTTTGTGTTTTGACATGTGTAAATATTTTAACACATGTCAAAACACTTTTAAAAGTTGCTTATTTAAATATTTTACAAAATACAAGGTTATTGATTAAAGTCTCATAGTACTATAAATTATAAATGATTATGGTTATTTTATTGCATTCTTTTATGGTTATTTTCTTTTATTTCATTTTGGGACTTTTCGCACATTACTTTTTTTACTAACTTTGTTGCTTTTTCATTGTGTGAGATAACTCCTGAAAAAACAACAATGTTACAAAAGTAAATATGTTTTTTAATTTTTTCCATGTTTATTTTTTTTAAAAATGTATAGAATTTTAGAATCATCAGCTTTAAGACCCTTTAGGCGATGCATATATTGTTAGCCAACATTGTTAGGAGGTAAGAAGGGAGATTGAAGGTGTACCGGGTTTTCTTTTTAGAATTTACCGCGGGTTTTCAGGAGCGGTCTTATAAGAGCAAGACTGGCTGGAGCGAGGATGGCCCGCGGCGACGTTCTCGTATTTTTGGATTCACACTGTGAAGTGACCATAGACTGGTTGAGACCCATGCTGCAAAGATTGAAGTGGAAGCAGGATGCGGTTCTGACGCCGGTCATAGACATTATAGACCAGGATAGTTTCGAGATGGAGGCCGTCGAGTATTATCAGGTCGATTATGGTGTCGGATGTTTGACAGTTAGGCGTTTGGTCTATGGTTGCGGCATGTTGGTGTGTTAAATGAAATAGGAAGTATTTAAGAGTTAATTTCTTATTCAAAGACAAATAATTCTCCATTATAATATTTTTATTAATGACATTTCGTATAGAGGATAATGTTGAATCTTTTTTGATAATTTTAATTTATTAATCTATTTGCATGTATCATTAACTGTGTTGTAACAATTGATGTAGGGAAAACCATACCAGGAATGTTGTTTATGGCTGAAAAGTGGGAATTGTTTTTTTAGTTCTGGATCTCGGTCTGAGGTTTTTGCAAGTTCTAATTGTGTGGCGACTAGTTATAAAAATCTTATTTCTTTATTTGGACTTCTTGCATGAATACTTTTTTTTTTGTAGAATGGACAGGAGAATAAATTGAAAAGAATATTAGCCTGTTAGTTTGTAAGTACTAATTTACTTAACATTTCTTTTGATAAAAGAATATGTGGAAAGCTGTATCAGTAGTTAATCCTTGAGGCTTCGATTGAATGACTGAAATTAGCTATTAATTAAAAAAATCTTCCGAAATCTAAGGTGTCACATTGTCACGCCTTGTCACACGAAATTTGTTTCCTACGGTTGTACTTTTTGTTGTTTATGGTTATAATTTTTGTAAATTCTGTTTTTCTTCCGTATTTTTCGTCAGTGCATGTAACTGTAAAAAAAATAAAAAGTAATATGTGTAAAACTATTAAAACTTAATTGACACCTAAATTACTAAATTTGTTTCCTACATTTGTACATATTTGTTGTTCATTATTATCATTTTTGTAAATCCTGTTTTTCTTCTGTATTTTTTGTCAGTGCATGTAACTAAAAAAAATAAAAAGTAATATGTGTAAAATTATTAAAACTTAATTGACACTTAAATTACTAAACTTGTTTCCTACGTTTGTACTTATTTGTTGTTCACGATTGTAATTTTTGTAAATCCTGTTTTTCTTCCGTATTCTTCGTCAGTGCATGTAACTGTAAAAAAACTCAAAAAGTAATATGTGTAATAATATTGAAACTTAATTGACACTTAAATTACTAAACTTGTTTCCTACGTTTGTACTTATTTGTTGTTCATTATTATCATTTTTGTAAATCCTGGTTTTCTTCCGTATTCTTCGTTAGTGCACGTAACTAAAAAAAATCAAAAAGTAATATGTGTAAAAATATTAAAACTTAATTGACACTTAAATTACTAAACTTGTTTCCTACGTTTGTACTTATTTGTTGTTCACGATTGTCATTTTTGTAAATCCTGTTTTTCTTCCGTATTCTTCGTCAGTGCATGTAACTAAAAAAAATAAAAAGTAATATGTGTAATAATATTGAAACTTAATTGACACTTAAATTACTAAACTTGTTTCCTACGTTTGTACTTATTTGTTGTTCATGATTATAATTTTTTTAAATCCTGTTTTTCTTCCGTATTTTTCGTTAGTGCACGTAACTAAAAAAACTCAAAAAGTAATATGTGTAAAACTATTAAAACTTAATTGACACTTAAATTACTAAACTTGTTTCCTTCGTTTGTACTTATTTGTTGTTCATGATTATCATTTTTGTAAATCCTGTTTTTCTTCCGTATTTTTTGTTAGTGCACATAACTGTAAAAAAACTCAAAAAGTAATATGTGTAAAACTATTAAAACTTAATTGACACTTAAATTACTAAACTTGTTTCCTTCGTTTGTACTTATTTGTTATTCATGATTATCATTTTTGTAAATCCTGTTTTTCTTCCGTATTTTTTGTTAGTGCATGTAACTGTAAAAAAACTCAAAAAGTAATATGTGTAAAACTATTAAAACTTAATTGACACTTAAATTACTAAACTTTTTTCCTACATTTGTACTTATTTGTTGTTCATTATTATCATTTTTGTGAATCCTGTTTTTCTTCCGTATTTTTCGTCAGTGCATGTAACTGTAAAAAAAATAAAAAGTAATATGTGTAAAACTATTAAAACTTAATTGACACTTAAATTACTAAACTTGTTTCCTACGTTTGTACTTATTTGTTGTTCACGATTGTAATTTTTGTAAATCCTGTTTTTCTTCCGTATTCTTCATCAGTGCATGGAGTCAAAAAGTAATATCTGTAAAAATTAAAACTTAATTGACCCTTAAATTATGATGTAATTAGGGTCTATATTATTTATGTTTTTTTTAATATAATACACTAAAGAAAATCATTTATATATGTATATTGTTCATCATTATGGTGTATTTTTATAGTCAAATAGATCTTGAAAAAGTTGGTCTTTTAAGCTTGGGAAACTTGACCCCAAGTTTAAAGGACCTAGTTTTGAATGAAATTTTGCATTTCGCAATTAATATCAGCCCTTGTATATATATCTAGATCTATTTTGTAAATATAAATACTTTTATACACTTTTGTAGAAATTAACTACTGCATGGAACGATATTGGGTGTAAAGTTGAATATGACAAAGCTTCGGAGAGGTTATTCTTTTTGATATCCTGAAGAGAAGAGTGGAAACTGTTCTTTGGAACTCCACATAAAAAAAGTGTTAGATAAAAATTAGTTTTTCGCTTCGTCATCGTTTGGGTTGAGTACGTAATCGTCAACTGATTTACGAAATAGACAAAAACATACGTTCCATTCTAAACATTAAAATATTTTTGGTTTTATAGAATAAAAATGAGATTTTTTTATTGATTATATTGAATTATTGAATCATATCAGGATAAAAATGTGGAAAATACAGTAATAATTTTGCAAAAAATTTAAACTTTTAACATGATTAACTCGGGAACTGTCACGAATTTTTTAATACGGTTTCCGTCATTCTCTTCAGGACGTGTAGAGAACACAGAGACTGCGGCTTTGTCGTATGCAACGTAACATTCTGTGTATTACTCTTATTTAGTTTTAAAAGTTTGCATTAATTGGGTTTTTTTGGTATTTTGTTGTATTTATTAAGTGGTATTTAATTAAAATTTTTTTAATGTCATTAGATAAGTGGTTATTTTGCTTGCAACTATGTTAAGTTTGTTTATTTTTTTGGTTTATTAATACTTTAAAATTTTTTTCGTTAATCGGATTTTGAACGTTTTTGTGAGGTTTCTCTTAGTCTAATGTTACCATGTAAAAGTAGTTTCGTGTATAGTTGTAAAAAGTTTTATTTTATTTTCTTTAATAATTCATTAAGTCCAGAAGGTATATTGCTGGTGGTGTTTACCCAGAGTTTGATCATATGATACTGAGGGGTTAGTAAGCGTTGTTTAACCCCTATTTAGACTTGCAGTTCTTTGGCCCTGAAATAAAAGAGGATGGTCACATATTAATCAAATTCAAATAAAATCGAAGTTATGAAATGTTGACTGAAAACATTCAAGATATAAAATAGCCATGTTTTACTAAAGTCGGCCCATATTGTCTCTTTTAAATCTATATTATATGTATAAATTGAACTATTAAGCAATATTAAGAGGGGTGTCCTCTTAATATTGCTTCGACTTAATATTCTATATTGGGTGCATAGGTCCCATCCCTCTTTAATTTGTATTAATAAGAACCATTTAGATGGGTTTTTGATGTACTTGATTATGGTCAAATGTCCTTTATTTAATTTATATGTATATATATTTTCTTATACATGGTGTCCAGGAATAAGTGTTGGACAAAGAAAGACTATTCCATGACTGAAATATAATTTATTGTTATCTTATAATAAAATTAAAATAATATTTATAATTATTTGTCATCTTTTTCGTACACACAATACTTGCGCACATTGTTTAGTGCTGCTTGGGGGAATAACTCACGAACAGGTGGGAAGACGTCGCCAATGCGGGTGAACTCCCGCACTCTGGGCAAGTGTTGAATGTGTTAGGAGGAGTTATGTGTAATATTTTTTTTTGCACTCTGAAAAAGGGTTTGTTTTAGGTTTTATTTCAATGAAAATTTGTTTCTTTATAGCCAATGAATGGCGTCTTTCTTTGTCCAACATGTATTCCCTGACACTGTGTATATCTAGATGTTACAAAGAATGTGTCTATTATTCTGTGCACAAAACTCGGTAGAAAATCTTAAGTAACCATATGACAATTCTTAACAATTTGTGAAAAAAAAAACTATCAAAATTGTGATTCCAATAAAAAAATTTATATTTTTCTACAGAAACACAACTATATTTGAAACAGATATACTCTATTTGATGCACAGAATCATCTGAATGAATAACGGAGATATTCTTTGTTATACTCTGTATGTACAACCAAAGTTATAAATTTACTTTGTGAGTGTCGGCAGCATGCTAACCTGTAGTGTACGGGGTATAGGTAAATACAACATTTGGCTTTCAATGAGTGTGTCAAATAATAATTTTTGAAGGTCAGTATAATGAATTGTTGTTAATAAGACAGAGTTTAATCTCGATCAGGTTGGCGGTTTCAATTTTGCGGGTCACTTCACCTGGATCGACGTACCAGAACGGGAGAAGAGGAGACGCGCCAGCAATATTTCACCAACTTGGTGAGTTTTTAAACTTTTTTTATTTACCTTATATAACCTTAATTTAACCTAACCGTAACCTTATATAGCTGTTTCTTTGGTTCTTGTATAACACTTCAGTATGCAGAATACATCCTCTATTAGCTAGAGTACTCAACAACTAGCTATGTTTGTAAAGTTACAAAACAAATTTTTTTAGTACTTGAATAGGGGTTATGCAAGTGACATAGAAGTCGGAAAGTAAATAGTGAACGTCGTTGAATACAAAGTGGTTATGTTACGAGTGATTAAGATTCAATTTTTTAATAATTAAACGCTGTATCGCTTTTACAGATTATAAAAATACTTTTATACAATACACACCACCATATTTAGACATCTATACGTATAATAAAACTGTAACTGACCCGTGTCTGTACATTGAATATTTTTAGAAAAATATTATTCTAATTGTCATTATTATCGATACAAAGACCAAAATTATAATTTTTAAAATGTTCGTCTGTTTGTCTGTCTATCTTTCTGGTACAGTATCACGCAAAAACCACTAGATGGATTTTGATGAAATTTTTTATGATGATAAAACGTGACTATCTATACTTTTTATTTTGGGAAAATGTCTCATTCCCAAGCGAAAATACAAAAACTGGCATCGTGCAAAAATAACTCTGAATCTAGATATTTTTGCTAATATATACATATTGATACATATTTGTGAATATAAAAAATTATAAAATGACGTAATAAATAAATATAAATAACCATAATTAAAAAAATAAAATAAAACGGCTAAATAATATTTAACTAAGTTTAGTTTAAAAGATCACCGATAGACATGTGATGTCATCACAAGGTTTTTAAAATACGTGACTTTCCTCTATCACATCAAGTCAATTATCACTGAATGGATTTGGATCTTTTTTATATAGCACCGTGTCAAATTACATAATGCTATGCAATATAATTAACATCATATTCATACTCTCTAAATATTTTCAGACTTAAATAAAGTTACGAGGTTTGTACTATTATTTTGCTTATCTACAATAGATGGCGCAAGTAGAGATTTAAAATAAACAACACAACATAAATACGACTCTTAATAACGCGCTTTAGTTGTTTTGATTAATTCATATATTTTTTATTTCTACTCGACAATATATAACGTTAAACGTGTTCTATTATATAACGCGATAGTTAATTGTTCGTTGCATGATATTCAACGAAAGATGTCCCAATAAATTTTGCAAATCGTGGTGTCATTGTGTTTTCAAAAACAGGACAAAACTTGCACGTAGCTGGCGTGGTTATAAGCATCAGTTGCTTTTCGCACGGGCAGCTGTATGTAGCACTCTCCTGTGTCAGCAACGCTAACAATTTATTTGTTTATGTCCCTGACAGCTCTACAGGAAACATTGTTTACGGAGAAGTTTTGTGAGCGATCTGATGCTCATGCGAACGAAGTCGCGGCCATAGCTAGTTATAAATAATTTTGATTGATTATAATATGTACACTAGGGGACTTAAAACGAAAAAATGACATCAGTTTAACGAACAGTTTATTAACTTGTCACCAGGTGGCATAGCATCTTGCACGGTTTCTATCTGAGATGATATGGTTATTTTTTATAAGTTTCTTTGACTTTTATACTCTTACAATTAATTTTGTCAAGTTAATCCGTCTGTCAGACTGTCAATCTGCTTGTCACAATCTTTAGGTGGAATCTCGATTAATTTGTAGTTTATTACTATAAAATTTCTATGTGTTTCCCTACGTATATAAATTGGGGACGAAAATTTGTTTCATGCAGAGCTCGTTGTGTCATTGGGTAGTCCTTTTAAAATGAAACTGAGCTAAGTATTTTTAGGGTTCTGCAGCCGAACTGGGCATCATTATAGTCTTGTCATATTCATTTGTATGTCACAACTATTTTACTCGCAGACTATTAGTGTCTAAATGTGTATGGAACCCTTGTAGAGCAAGTTCTATTCGTACTTGGCAGACTTTATTCGTTTTTAAGCTTCATTTGCGAAATATTATACTTCAAAGTAACATTCAATGTGGTCACATTCTTCAATCTAATGTCTCTTTACCTGCGGCTTTGCTCACATCGTTTTAATTAAAAATTGTGGAGAAAAATTTAAAATGTGCAGTATCGTTTAGAATTGTTAAGGGAAATTCGATATTAAATCTTTATTTTTGTGACTTTATAACACTAACGACAATAAAAAACAATATTTCCTTTTAAATTGTGTATGTAGCGGTTCAAAAAATCACGTTGATCCGCTATTTTATTGTGACGTTGCTTCGTTATTCCGTTTGTGTACTCTTTCCATTTCAAATAAGAATTTTCCCATAGAAATGGAAGTTCCCATGATAAAAAGTAGCCTACTTCATCTCCCAGTCCTCCAACTATCTCTGCAAAAAATTATGTCAATCCATTGCGATGATAAACAAAGTTTGGTATTTATATTAGTTAGGATGGTTAACGAAGTACAAAATGACAAAGTTTAACATCTTAAGTTATCGAGCCTTTTTTTACAATATCTATACATGCGTCGACAGCAGTGCACTTTAGCTAAAGGTAATTTTACACTGTTTTCCGTTTTTTTGCATCGAATGTTACTCAAACCCAATGTATCTAATGGTTATAATGGTCACTTATGATTTATTTTGTAAAAAAGAAATTCGGGTTAATAGCTCATTTTACTACTAACTGCAAATGTCGAACACCAAATTGGCTAATAAGTAATAAGTGGTCATTAATGTTATAATTTTTTATTATATTTCCAACTTAAAATTAATTAATCGTCGAAATAATAATCACCATCATTTTGTACTACATATACCCAACGCACAACAGGCAGTGGATAGCATCTCCGTAAAATTCAGGTGGCTTAGAATGAAAAAAATTGGCCCATAAACTGTCTGAGGTGGTCTTTATCATCAAAGTTTTTTCGCATAAAAAACAATATGGCGGGTGTGATGATCTGTGTCCAACCAAAATCTAAAACTGTAAGCCGGGCTTGTTTGGCTATATGAGGACCGGACTATGGCTACAGCTGGTGTGGGCTAAGTTCATGCAATACCCACACACCGTATTTGAAGCTTTTTCCCAAGCGCTGTAAATTATTCTTTATAGTTTCGTGGGAGCACCTGAGCTTAGTTTCTAGCCAGTGTGGTGTTAATCGGCTATCAATGAACTATTTTAATCTGTCACTATCCATTTTCACCGGTCGACCAAAGCATGGTTGATATCTCCGTGAATAATCGCCGCTGTGAACTGGAACATCGTTTTGCAGTATCTTCAGGTATTGCTTCAACAGCTACATGTTGACATATGTTATATGCAATTTTGGCAGCAGAGTGCGTACACAATCACTATCACAAAGTTATTTTAAAAATCCAATGTGTCAACATCTCGCTTTATAGACTAACATTTAAATATATTTTGATCTATGATAGTGAATACAAATTCACACCAGATGTCACAACACTGTCACAACAGATGGTGTCTTGTCTTTAAGGTTTTGTCAAAATTTGCCTTATTTTTTGCTATTATTAAAACAATCTAATGATTATTTAAAAATGTTTCTCACAATTAAATAAAACTACGTGATGTAATATTATTTTTACTTTTTTTTAAGTTCTTTACCACGAGCTAGGTTTCGTTGTATTACAGGTGGGCTATTAGCAAAGATACCTTTGCCTATGCCTCCACCTGAAGATGTTGTACAACGAAACCTAGGTCGTGGTAAAGAACTTATATAAAGTAGAAATAATACTACATCACGTAGTTTCATTTAATTGTGAATAATGAATTTCAAAATTAACGCCAAATATATTCAATATTGAAAAAATGTTTCTAACAAATTTTGGAAAATGTCACAATTCCCCCTAAAATATAGTAACAATAAATGAGAATATTAATGTTATTATAGTAATTATTAATTTTATTTAATTTAAACCTTAGGGTGCGAGAGGTCCTGGGTTCAAATCCTGGATTAGCCCAAAATTTTTTTACTTTAATTTATTTATATTATTCACAAAATAATACACTACGCTGACTTTTTACTAAAACTTTGTAAAGCGCAGGCGCATACACACGTATTAACACATTCTAAATAGACATGTAGAACGCTCGGACCAGAGCAAGTATTAGACAGTGTCTTGTTTCTTGGTCGTGACGCATTTTCGTTTCATCGAGTCACAGCGATTCTAAAGAAGTTTCACTTCAAAATTTTTATGACAAAATAAATCAAGAGTGGCCCTCGTAACAATTCAAAGCAAAGCATTATATTTATTTTCCCTCAATTAAATAAAGAAAAACAATGGAAAATGAACTTTTGCTAAACACCATTTTGTGGTTTGATTCCTGCGTTGACAGTTTGAAGTAATATTTTATTTTCTATTGCTAGCTTTTTTATTTCTTATATGCGATAGGTCTAAGCTTGTCGGGTGAAACGTTACGGAATTAAAACTATTTACTGATAAAATCTTTTTGCAGGTCGCCGACAATGGCTGGTGGTCTGTTTGCAATAAATCGCAAGTACTACTGGGAGATTGGAGCTTACGATGAGCAGATGAATGGATGGGGAGGAGAGAATCTTGAGATATCATTCCGAATATGGCAGTGTGAGTATTTTTCTTTGGTTTTTTAAGCTAGTTGGTATCCTCTATAATTACAAGAAGGAAGTTCGATTTTTGGGTGGAATTTTTCTCAAATGCGGAAATTATTGGAACGTGATAGATACAGTAAAATGCTCAAGTAGTAAAGAAGAATTCGTAAGTATTTGTGGAAAAATCAACTTCAAATATGTTATAAAAGTTTATTTTCTGTAATGTTAACTGCTAATTTTTGGGTAAAATTTTCCTCCAATGCAGAAATTATTGGAACACGATAGATAGGGCAAAATGCTCAAATAGTAAAGAACAACTCACAAGTATTTGTGGGAAAATTGGCTTCAAATATGCTATAGAACTTTTTTTACCATAATGTTAACCACTAATAATTAAGTGGTTCTCAAAAGTTCTTCAATTAAGTGTGAATGTATAGAAAGGAATTATTTGAAAAATGTGATTCTGAAATGATTGATACTATAACAATATTTCCTCTGGTTTATTTCTTTTTTAATATAATTTCAGTTAGGTACAATTGTATGTTGATTCTTTACAGGTGGTGGAACGTTAGAAACAGTTCCATGTTCCCGGGTCGGTCATGTGTTCCGTAGTTTTCATCCGTATGCATTCCCGGGAAATTCCGATACTCATGGTGAGTAAATTTTGGTGTCTTATCCAGGTATTGCGATTTTAGTAATCGTATTCTGTCTACAATTTTTTTTTCGTTTTGAGCTTTTTTTAGTATTTGAAAGGACATTGTATTTACATATTTTGAACATTTTTTTGAATTTTTGATTCTTTTGAAAATCTTTTTTTGGGCGTAATTTTCATTCTCAATTTTATTACTGTTTTTGACAGAGTTATTTTTGTGCTCATATTATTAAGAGTTTCTAGAGTGTTATTTTTATGTGCTTTTGGCTAATATTTATATATGAAAACTATTTGATGGTCTGAGTGACCACATTCACAAAAAATTGTTGAATTTATCTGAATTACATTTAATCAATTGAAATGTTGTATCATAATTTAGAGTATATACTATACATCGTCACTGTATTGTAATGTAAGTTACTGTAGGTTTAACAAAAATATGGTTTGTAGATCTGCAGACGATGAAAGAAAACATAATTTTTTAGGGGTGGTAATATTACAAATAACACCTGTAAACAATCTAGGCTAGTATGTTAGGGGCAGTCCTCTAAATTCACGTACCTAAAGTGATTTCCCCCTGCTTAAATCCTCTGAGAACGGGACCTTCTTGGATTAGATGCCCGGCTGATGATCACAAAGTCTGCTTTGAGAGAAGCCTGTTGTTGTGGCCTTTGCAGGCATAGTGAGAGCATGAAACAAAGGGGATTCCTGAAACTTCACAAGTTGATTCCAGATTTAGTGCATGAGGCTTTATTTAAAAAAGTTTAATGTTTTTTTAGATAGTATTGTGAGATTTAAATAGAGAATAACTAAAGTTAAATTCATGAAGAAATTTGGGACAAGGCTTATCTCTAGATGTGGAGAATTTGAAGGGACTTTTCTTTATCTCATTGTATATTGTGGGACTTGGAGCCCTAGAGTAACATTATGGTAATTCCTCCTGCAGAACACCTCATCTGAATGACATTTGGGTGGATACACTCGGTACCTTGTAGAGAATCTTAAATTGGTTTATACTGTTTTCTTTACAAAGTGGTTTTTCTGGCCCGAGTATCAGTTGTATTAATCTTTTGTACATTTTACTAGTTTTTCCTGATAAATTTTTAATTTGGCAGGCATAAACACGGCTCGCATGGCTGAAGTATGGATGGACGAATATGCTGAACTGTTCTATCTAAATAGACCTGATCTGCGGGTGAGTGCATATGGTGTTATTTGCTTACATTTCTAAGATGTTTAAACTGTTAAGTCTCTCACTGAGCAATATTTTTTTTTGATATACCAAAATGGTTATGTAGTAACAACTATTAAACTAAAACATTGAATGAATCATGAAGTAACTAAAAATCTCACAATTGCATTCGTGTAGAAGTCAGGCAGGTCGATGTAAATGTTATGATTCAGATAATAAGCACTATTGCTTATTATTAAATTGAAGAAAATGCGACTGCATGGAAAGTATGCTCCATGCTGTTGGGAAAGATACAAATTGTGCAATATTAAAAAAATCAAGGAAACGTAAACACTTGTCGAGTGCGTGTCTGACCATAAATAAATTAGGTTTCACTAGTTATTTTACAAAGTATTTAACTATATATATTTTTTAAAATAATATAAAAAATTTTAATATTCCAACAGTTGGACCTGCTATTGTGATTAACCTTGTATTGTTTCAAATTAATATTACAAAGCATATTTTAATAATTCTTATTAATCTTAAGTACTTACGTTAAATACACAAGCAAGCTAAAACGTTCTGTAATTTACCTTTGCGTTATTTTCACGTATTTTTTTTTATAGTTTTAAAATTAATTAAGTTGTATTACTTCAGGTAGTTTTTCCTTTTGGAACTAAAAACCTATTTCTGGAATTATTTCGAGATTTATACATAGTCTTGTTTAGAAAAATGAAGCGACACACACACATTGCATATGACTTAATATATCGTAAACGGGGCTAAAATCAAAACGTAGAATAAAACTTTTGGCAACTTCGTATCTATGAGAAAACTACCATTATATATTATAAGCTGATTATCACTGGAATTAATTAACTCTTCATTTGCTGAATGACAAATCAGTTCTAACCACAATTCCCAGTTCTAACAACAATTTTGTGATACAACAATTTTTTATATTAGTACTCATTGGAATGAAATATAGTTTTATATATATGGAGGACCATGTTTAAATATATGTTTCCAATGTTGATTTGCAGAAGAGCAGTAAGATCGGTGACGTGACACACAGGAAGATTTTGCGAGAGAAGCTGCAGTGTAAGCCATTCAAGTGGTATCTGGAGAATGTGTATTCCGAGAAATATATCCCTGTGAAGGACGTGTACGGATATGGAAGGTAAGCAGAATCAAACGCCTGGCGGTTTCATCCGTGTAGGATTATTTAAGTTATGCTACACCCCTCTCTGTTGTTACTAAATGCCTCTGCTCCGTTCTCGGAATTAACCGGTCGTTGGGCCAGTGGTATATCAGCTGGAACCAACAAATTAGGCAGTCTTTTTCTACTTGTACGGTTTAAGTAATGTCTTTCCACTCCTGTGAACGTCTAATGGCGTGTTTGGACGAGAGTTCAAATGTTCTGCTGGCAAGATGCATCTTGACATTCGGCTATCTTGTGTATTGTTGGCTTTTTCTGACATAATTCAGGCAACTTCGCATTTTGTCTGCCATTCGGTCAGCTTCGCTTCTTGTCGAATTATAACCAATGAGTGGCTGTTGTGGTTGCCAAAATTTCGAATACATTGCTAAGTATATTTTTTTAAATAAAATTATTTTTAACTTTAAAATATTTTTAGCAATATTTTTCGATAGATGGCCCCATACTGATTACATGATTAAAATCTATATTTGCACTACGGTTTTTCAGAATGTTATAGTGCACATAATATTTGTTTTTTTGGTTTATATTTATTCTCTGGTCTGGGTCTCATGAATGTTTATAAAGTTTAGATGTTTCACATCTGCCAGGCGCATGATGCATATGACGCATTGATTTTTCTTAGCATTGTTCTACTTCTATGGTATATATCGTGACGTGACATCATAGCGTGATGATATATTGCCTTTAATTTTCCTCAAACTACAGGCTTCCTAACACAAAAAGAATTTCTTAAAACGGATGTGTAATTCCAGAGATTAGAGCAAACATTAATAAACCGACTTCCTCTTTATATATGAGTAAAGATAATGACACTTTTGGAGTTAGAATTGAAAAGAATCTGATCCCTTTTTAAACTAACAATTTTTTTTTTGTTTTTTAGTTTTTAATGTATACACAGCATATTTATTGATATAAAAGTTGTTTCTATGAATTAAATAAAGTAGCATAACTTAAAAAACATGAGTATAAGGAAAAATAGAACTGTGTAAGAAAATATTTTGATTACCGAAATGATGCCAACCAAACTCAATGAGGTCGGATGGCAAACACTTTGGCCATCCGACCAATAATTGTTGTCTATATGTTATGTAGAAGCTCTTTTAATATATTGACATTATGTTTGTTATCATAATACTTAGACATTATGTTTGTTATCATGTGGTATATGGTATGGTAATATATTAGACATTATGTTTGTTATCATAATACTTAGACATTATGTTTGTTATCATGTGGTATATGGTATGATGATGCAAGGGTTTTATATCACATGTTCCTGTCCCTCCCGTATTTGTTTGTTTCTTTTATTATTTTCCGCTGGCCATGTTATCTGATTTTGTGAACTGTTATAGTTTGTGATTGTTTGACATCATGTAAAGAAGTCTAATAATAATGTTTTTCTATATTAAATGTTTTTTTTTTGTTTTTTTAATCTTTCTGCACTATACTTGGGTTTCCGTAGCTTTTTACCAATAATGATTTTAAGAGGCCGTAACAATTGCAAAGTTTCCAAATGGTATATGGCTGTTGTATTTATTTATTCCTATCTGTTTTTATTCTAATAAAAAATAATTCAGTTTTTTAAATATTTTTTTTGGATTTAGTATTTCCCTTCTAAGGATACAGATTGTGTATTTTTTCTTAACTCAAAAATTTTAGAAAATTTAAAGAAATTTTATTTTTTATTTTTCAGAAATTGTATCTTTTAACTTGTCTCTATGATCACAACGGCATGTATCTCTTCGCACTTGACCAATTTTTATCTCGTAACGAATAAATAATTTTCATTAATATTCGGAGCTTTCCTTGTCAACAGGTTTAAGAATCCTCCAACGAATCTGTGTCTGGATACGCTCCAGCGAGATGGGGCCCTACCGCAGTTGGGCGTCTACCTGTGCCACCCCACCCTAATGCCTACGCAGTACCTGTCACTATCATTAAGAGGGGAATTGCGAACGGAAGAGAAATGTGCAGAAGTGCGGTTTAACAGGTACATACATTTAGAGATGAAAATTTCAAAAGTTGTTGTAATATAATGTTGATTTTATAGCTTATTAGCCAAATTTTTATATTTTTAATATATATAAATTTGTGACATATTAAAGAAAATATAACATAATGTATCTAAACAATAGCTTCATATATAATACAATAACGAGATTGTAAGAACCGTACAGGTCGCTTGAGAACAACAGAAATAAGAATGTTTGGTTACATGTCAACTTCAGTGCAGTATTTTGTGGACACACTATAGTAAATGTCATTGAATGTAAAGAGGTTATGTTAGGAGTAGACATTAGATCCGATTATTGAAAAACTAAACACTATTGAAAAAGTTAAAACGTATTGTTTTTGTTAATTAAAGTGCTTTGATAGGATGCACTACACCGTATATGGGCCACTATAAATAATTTTTATTCACTATAATATGGACGCTTGGGGATTTCACACGAAAAAATGATAGGGTAACCAAAAGTTCATTAATTTATCACCAGATGGCATTGATAGTTTCTGGAGTCTTGTATGGTACTAGCATAAAATAAGCAATTCGAAAGATGTTTAAAAAATGATAGTAGGATAACCAAAAGTTCATTAATTTATCAACCGATGGCATTGATAGTTTCTGGAATCTTGCATGGTACTAGCATAAAATAAGCGATTCCAAAGATGTTTAAAACAAAAAAACTTCAAGAAATATGGAAAACTGAGTATAACAAAATGTATGAATACTTTTTCATGTAAACTTACACTTAATTTTCCTTTCCAACTTTATATTGGTTTCCTTCCTTCACTTTAATTGTAGCATTTGGTGTTGTTTTTTAAAAATTCAGTTCGAATTCAACGTCAATTGATTGTCCAATAATTTTTACCCCGGAGAGCTAGTATATGAACATCTGTTTTTTCTTGCCTTTGAGATACCGACTGCTACTTTGCCATCAGCAAAAATTTTTGAAATGCGTAGATAACAACAAGTCTTCTTTTCAAGTCAAATGAGCTTGAAATATGTAACCCATAGCAATCTACTCTAAATAAATTCTTATTGTACTAACCAGGTCCATTTTGATTGACACCTAAAGAACTGACAGCTCCCGCTGTGCTTACAGTTCCCCAGGCGAAAGTTCATATTTGTTAGCATCGTGTGAAATTTTAAAATCATTTTTGTCTTATCATTTTGGATTTTGAGACTGGCTTATGGACCTTTGTCCATATAGTCTTGGATCCAGGTGTAACAGAAATAAAAATGACAATCATGTATGGAGAAAATTAAGAAAATAGGCACATAAAAGTTTTATTTAAATCTCAATAAACAATTTTTTTTAAGAAGTCGCATAATTTTTAATAGTTTGTAGATGCTATTTCTACGCAACTCTTTGAACCAGCAAGATGAAACATAGTCTAGAATATATGTCGTTGTATCCTCCATATACAGACGTGATATGAAAAAAGGCATGTAAAACTCAAAAAGAGCGAAAAAAGTATTCATTTTGACAATAAGAAACCAGTTGTCAATGTCATTTAACTGTTTGTTTTTTTTATTAATGTAGGCAATGGCTGCATATCCAAAAATGCAACCTGTATTAATTATGTTTTTAATTGTTTCTAAAAAGTTATAAGGTGTTTTTTAGATTTTTATCGTTATTTTGATTTATTTTTAACAATTCTTAATATGTATATATTAAACTGGTAATATAAGTGCGTTTAGCTTTTTTGTTTTGTATTATGGTTAAAAATTGTGTTTAATTTTTTGCTATTTTCTGATTGTTAATCGTTGGCAGGCTTGATTTTTTGTTTTAAAAAATAACAGCTTTTTTTAAAAATTATGTCCTATTCTTGTAATGCCAGACCTATTTTCGTCAGTCTTCTTTAGACTTATATAACCTGTTATAAACTTAATTTAATACTTGCAACACTTAGGCAGTATCACATTTCGATGGGCAGTAGATATGTGATGATTTTTTAAAAATTTTCCAACACTTTTTCCAGGGAAACAGATGGAAATCCAAACGATGACAAAGGCCGACCAGTCTACATGGCAAACTGTCACGGAAAACTGCGGGAACAGGTAATTTTCATATTTTTATTTAATTTTACAACTTTAATCGTTTTGTTACTGGGTTTCTTTGTGTTAATTTAAGAATCAAAGTTAAAAATCATAAAGTTTTGTTTATGTACGTAATATAATAGTGAACAAGTGCATGCGGGAATGCATTAGGTAAGTTAAGGTTCCGTAGCAGCTGAAGCGAAACACGGACATTTGCAAACATGTGTGGATGTTGCCGTATGAGATGGTGACAACTAACTAGATGCTGCTCGCTATTCTAACATACTTATCTTCTGTTAGAAAATTACCCGGAATTGTTAAAAAAAATAAGCAGCTTAAAAGGAATCGATAAATTTTTTTGTTAAGTTGGTAGAACCGTCTTTAATTACCAAGCCAAACTTGAGCGCTATCTGTCAACTAGGTGTTTACAGCAGCTGTCATAAGAGGTTGACCTCGAAGTTGCCCTGCGAATTTTATTGTGGATAAATTAGTTGAACAGAGTTTGCCTTAAATTTTGTGTTTCAAATGAAATTTCTTGTGTCAAATTATTATAAATGTTAAAAAAGGTCTATGGTCACTTGACTATGTCGAAAACACAGGCTTACGAGTGGTACAAATCGTTCATAGAGGGGCGGGAAGCGGTCAAAGATTTGTCTCGTCCCAGATGGCTTTCAACGTTTACCACTGAAAATGATTCTTATTATATATTTGTTGTTTCAGTACTAGAGAGTTGAACATTGGTAAAATGACCGTTTATGGAATTTTAATCAATGTTTTGACCACGAGAAGTATCGCTGCATGACTGGTTCTGAAAGAGCTTAATTTCTTGCAAAAAGAACATTGATTGAAGGTATTGATTGATCGATTGAATAGATTGATTTGAATGAATCAGATGAATGATTGAATCGATTGAAGACATCAAATGGAATTCACGGTGGGAATTAAAGGCCATACCACTTTCGGCCTATGACAAGTCTGTTGAAGGGTAGGTCTGGCATTATCACAGTTGTATTGCAAACAGTGGGGATTATTTTGAAGATGGCAAAATATATTTTGATGAATATAGTTTAGTTTTTGTGTTTTTTTAATTATTGAATATATTTGGCGTTAATTTTGTAGAAATTCATTATTCACAATTAAATGAAACTACGTGATGTAGTATTATTTCTACTTTCTTTAATTTCTTTACCACGACCTAGGTTTCGTTGTATTACAACATCTTCAGATGGGATATTAGCAAAGATGATGAAAGATATCAATCTTTGCTAATATCCCACCTGAAGATGTTGTAATACAACGAAACCTAGGTCGTGGTAAAGAAATTAAAGAAAGTGGAAATAATACTAAATCACGTAGTTTCATTTAATTGTGTTTTTTTAATGATTCCGTGTAGTTTTCCGTGTCGTTGTTAGCTCAAGTTTGGTTTTTATACAGATTGTATAATTAATTTTCATTTCTCCAATTCTTCTTTGTCATTCCACTCTTTGCAGAGTGGTCGTGGTCTCCACGTCGACATTAGTGGCCTGTTTCACTACGCGACGCCATTCTTCGCAAACTCTCAGTCTCCTTGTACATTCGTGCAGTGGTTCGTTGAAGGTCTTTTTTATTTGATCTGTCCACCTCATTGGTAATATGTCGCGTGGTCTGATGCCTTTGACTTTGCCCTGCATTACTAGGCCCTCTATGGATTCGCATCTGTGCCGTATTATATGTCCAAAGAAAGTGAGAATATGAACTTGTACTGTGCTTGATAGTTTGATGCTCAGGTCTCGAAGAATGTACTCATTGGTTCAGAATTCCGTCCATGATAAACCGAACATTCCTCTCCAGCACCACATCTTAAGTTTTTTCTCACTCTCTCGTAGAGTCCATGTTTCAGTTTTTTTATATATGGGGAATATGAGAGCCTTAACAAGTCTAGTTTTGGTGGCTTTGGTGATGTTTCTCCTATAGAAAAAAAGATCGCCATTTTATTGATTTATCATCTAGCACAATGTGGTAGCTGCAGATTAAATTTGAAATGATCTCTTTTTTGTTTTTTATCCTAAAAATTGTTATTAGTTTCGGTCTTTAGGTTGGAACCAAAAAAATTCAGGTTTCCTACTTCTCGTCACAGGACTTTTTGAATGGATATAAAATTCAAACCTGATATTTTCATTTATTTTTTTTATATGTACAAATATAAGTTAAAGCAAATATTTTATATTTTGGTAAAGATATAATACAAAGGCGGCCAAGTGAGAGTCTGACTCACGCATCGAGGGTTCTGTACATCATTTGAAGTGATATTACTTTGTTTATCATAAATCATCACTGATATGAACTTGATGACGCAATAAATATTTAACAATATACTTAATGTAATTATGTAGAAGGGACCTATATATTATCGTGAATATCTCTACTATCTATGAATATTGTGAGTATGTCTATGAATATCTCTCTATCTATGAATATCGTGAGCATGTCTATGAATATCTCTCTATCTATGAATATCGTGAGTATGTCTATGAATATCTCTACTATCTATGAATATCGTGAGTATGTCTATGAATATCTCTCTTTCTATGGATATTGTGAGTTTGTCTATGAATATCTCTCTACCTATGAATATCGTGAGTATGTCTATGAATATCTCTACTATCTATGAATATCGTGAGTATGTCTATGAATATCTCTACTATCTATGAATATCGTGAGTATGTCTATGAATATCTCTCTATCTATGAATATTGTGAGTATGTCTATGAATATCTCTACTATCTATGAATATCGTGAGTATGTCTATGAATATCTCTCTATCTATGAATATCGTGAATATCTCTCTATATTATCATGAATGTCTCAACTACATCTAGAATCATCGTTAAAGTTTTTCTTAAAAACTTTGCGTAGGTTTCTAAAAATCATGTTTTTTTATACTTTTAGGGTTAATAGTTTAAGAAATGAGGGGCACCATATTTTTTTGTATAATCTTAAGTATATCTCCAAATATATACCATGTAAAATTATTAAGAAATATTTTTAAATTCCTCTTAAAACATTCCCCCATATTATGTATGGAATTTTAATTAACTTTTTTGAAGGGTTTAATTCGCCCTCTCACTAAAATTTTCTTAAAGTTTTATTAAGTGTTGGCTATTGAGGTATTCATATAGGCGAGTATACTTATAGGCGAGTTAATACGCTTCATTTCTATGCCTAATTTCAATTTTCTACTTCAAGCAGTTTCTGAAAGAAGCGGCTGTGACAAACAGTCTGCAAGACATGTGAATGATCTTATAAGGGTTCTGTTCATCCTTTTGAGATATAGAACTATGAAAACATTCTCCAGGCCTCAGTAGAATTTGAGTATAGCATTTTCTTAATCACAGTTCAACAGTTAAACCAATAGACTATATAAACATATATAGATATATTTCTGATTAACATTTTTCACCAGCAATGGAAACGCTTGCCCACTGGACAACTACGACACATCCGTTCCCGCCTTTGTCTGGACGCAGGTGGATTGGAAAGTGGCACGAGCGTACACGTGAGGAAATGCGGCGTCAGCGGTTTAGATACAGCTCACCAGGTCTGGGAGGTGGAGTTCAATGAGGATAACGACTTTGGAAGCAGCAGTGAGTTTTTACCGACACAATTTCGTTCGACCTGAAACCGAATCGCGATCTAGGAATATTTTGTAAATGTTTAACTCCTAATGCTCAAGACCAATATTCTATCTGTCCATTATTTTAGTTTTGCAGATCAATAACAGATAGGAATTACCAGCTCCGCATACTATCCACCAATGGGGGGGGCGAATCACTCGGTGGCCATCCAGTATTGTATAGAAGTGTCAGATATTGCTTCCTTTTAACTTTTTGACAGTTATCTTTGACAGGTTAGGTTATCAACAATAAACAATTTTTCTATATATCATTTTTAAGCAATTGACGAATATCAACGGTCGGTTTTATGTAAAATTTACCAATTTTTTGTTGTAAAAACTTATTGAAAATCGGTAGCAAGTATGTCGTCCTCTAGCTGGAGCAATTTAAAAATTTAGCGATCATTATCATACTGGGATGATGATTCCAATAACGGAAGGTAATATATGCCGGTACATATGAACACGGAGTAAATTATATGTGAGTTCAATGAGCAGGATTTTAAAACTAGGTTTCGGATCTAGGAATAAGCGTTCTGTCGAATTATTATAATATATTAATTATTATTATTATAATTTATTGTATATACAATAACAAGTCTTATTGTGTATATAAGAAGTGATAATAATAATTATCCATTTATTATTATAGTTTATTGTATATACAATAACAAGTCTTATTGTGTATATAAGAAGTGATAATAATAATTATCCATTTATTATTATAGTTTATTCCTACAATTATAAATGTCATATTAATATTGACTTTTATCCAATTTAACCCTTTTAGTGCCACGGTTTTTTACTCATATATACTTAAAAATGCCATTGAAATCTTTTGTTTTTGATGTCATTTACCCTTGTCTCGAAAAAAAACTGTATCTCTTGCAAAAATTATCCAATTTTAATAATTTTTTCGGTGTTTTCTTAATAAAAACTTGTACAAGGATAATAAAATATAAAGAAAATTATGGAAATATATATTGTGAACATAAATTATAACCAAAACTGAAATCAAGGTCACATTGTATTTTCGCAGTCCGGTACATCCTCCGTATCAGCAAAATAATTGTTATCGTCACTATTATCACTATCACTCAAAATTAGCATTACTCCAATTTGTGAGCGCACCACAATGTCACTCCCACTATCACTTTCTTGACAACTTGAAAAACGATCATTTTCACTCAAATTATTTTCGTATTCCGACATTATGGGTTAAAAATTTTCTTCTCCTGGATCCTTTTTATATTGTAATTACTAATAATATTATAATTTGAACTTTATGTAACACGTAGAAAGATAAAAAATTAGCGATGCGTGCGAGCGACCACCCCTACCGCGCGCTAAACAGCAACTGATTTCGTGAGCGCCATCACGCTCGTAGCAAATTTAGTTAATACGCGCACAAGCGCGATGGCGCTCGTCGGCACTCTAACAGTTAATACTTGGTTGAATGGAAAGCAGAGATTGATTACATTCTCACTAACTACAACGTAGTATTTAAGGGGTTAAGTGCCTCGATGCCAACCCCTCACAGTTATGCAAATATAGGTTAATTCCACGAGTCAAGTATTAGTACACGTATATACAGAATGAATAAAAATTCATAAAACATTTAAATTGCGTCTAACCATATACAATTGAAATGTTTCTTATTAGTTATTATTTATTTCTTTGGTGTATATATATTATTAATAGTTGGTAGTGGTAATTGGCCATAGGTATTAACGGAACGCGTAGCTTGTACGGAAGGGCACAGATAGAAAGCTATCTACGACTGTCGATAGACAGTTAAAACGTCAAAATACTTGTGGGAAGCAAACTATGGATAGATAGAAAGTTATCAACTATTTTAGATAGATATCTACGTCAACGGATAAGTTTACAGATAAAGTTTTTGGCATAAATTTGTTTTTTCTATTTTAACAGACATTTACAACAATAACATGTTTACAACAACAGGTAATTTTAACTGATGTGCTGTTTTCCATATGTACCTATACCAGTTCGGCTTTTGTGGTTTCACCCACGTAAAAACATACACAATTGACAAATACTATAAAAGTCACTAATGAGTTGCATTCAAAAACATCCGCTGGAACATGTTCATTGTGTAGGTGGTCGACCGTGTGAAGAAGCCTCGCAGCATACTCCTACACTGAGCCAAATGATATCAGGGGTACATAAGCAGGAATTCTTGGTATGATAAATCAATATATGATCCTGTTACTCATCATCATAATCTTCTTAATCAGTTTTACCCTTTTGGATCATAATGTGATGATATAAAACCTATAATCTTCCTCAAATTATGGACTTTCTAACACAAAAAGAATTTTTGAAACCAGACGTGTAGTTTTAGAGGTTAGTGCGAACAGACAAACTATATGTTAGTATATAAAAAGAGTATATTGTCTCTTTAGTTATATCTATTTGTGTATAATTTAGTAAGCTATCCTTTTGTGTTTACTTAATAGCTTAACTGCTAGTAATAGTTTGATATTTTGTGAAATTACGTAAACATAAGCTATATGTTTTAAATGTTACGTTCGTTATCGATCGTTCGTTTTATTCGTTCATGTTACGTTCGTATAAATATAATGAATTGTTAACTCTCATTACCACTATATATTTCTGAGTATTTTTTGCCTGTGACTTCGCTCTCTCGCTACACGTATTTATATTGCTTGTCTAGGTGTGCGCAATTATTTCTCCAAAAACATTTAATCTTGTCCTGGGTGCTCGGCTGAGTCATAGCTGAACTCTCCGTGTACCCCATTGATTAATTTCATTCCACAATTTATTTTTTATTCAAACGATAACGAATTGAACAGTATGCACAAAGAATTGATTCAAGAGGAGACTACGTATTCATACGATTATGAGATTATTTTTTTTGTGATAAACAAGATTTACAGATAACAGAATTTTTGTGAATGTAATTCCGCAGTAAGGAGTGTATTTTTATTAAACCGAATATACCGCCTTTTTTCTGATTCGTCTTTTATTTTTTATATTTTCAGAACAGGCAATCCTTTGCATAGATGTAACAAATTATCTTATATAATTCAAAAGGAAATAATATATTTGGATTATTAGATATTAAAACCTAAAACATAATATTTTATTAGTGTTACAGAGAATTTAAATATACTTTATAATTGTGTAGTATCATATCGAGACCCTAAGTGGGTACATACGTGTACCAATAGTGAAATGACTCGTGGAATTAACCTATATTTGCATACCCGTGAGGGTTCGGCGTCGTGGCACTTACCCCCTACAATACTTGCAAGGCTGCGACGACGACAATGTAGCGTTAAACATCAGTTTCTGTCTGGAAGTTCGATATATAGAATTTGCAAGCTCAAAATAATTAATTTCAGTTAATTATAAACTTGTTTTCTTTATTATTTTCCATGACGATTATTAGAATGTTGTTTATTCAACTGCTTTATTTCATATTCCATCAAATGAACATAGACAACTTCTAAACAGTGTGGAAAGTTACTTTGACGGTGTACCGGTACGTTTCCCTTGAAACGTAAGAAACATATATAATTTTTGACCATTGACAAGGCAGACAGGTACGAGTCCACTAGCGGTAGACCTTTCGCATGCCTGGCCAAACAAAACGCTGAGCGACCAATCTATTAGTAGTCACATTGGCGCCAGGATGACTGAAAGATTGAAGAGATTCGAATGTTTGACGGTGTAGCAGTCGCGTGATGAACAGGCCTGGCCCGGGAATTACTTATGTCGCAATATAAGTTTAACGTGGTACCAGGAATCTGAATTTTATTTTAGTTGAAGGGAGTAGCCATCTTTTAGTAAAAGTTGCAATTCTGGATCGACAGACAGACAATGTATCGGCTACTTCGTTATCTTTACTTGATATATGTTTAATATCCGTAATAAACTGTGAGATAAAGTTCAAATATCTATATTGTCGTGGAGAATATTTATTTCCGTACATCTGGAACGCGTAAGTAATCGGCTTGTGATCTGTATAAACTGTAAAATGTCTCGCTTCTATCATATATCGGAAGTGTTTAATGGCCTTGTAAATTGTGAGTAGTTCTCCATCGTAGGGGCTGTATTTATGTTGAGATGAGCTTAATTTTCTAAAAAAGAACGCCCAACGGTTGCCAAGAATGATTCTTAAATTGCTGCAGGACAGCGCCTACAGCTATGTCCGATGCATCGGTAACAATTGCAAGACATAAACTAACTTTAGAATCATTAAAAGCTTTCCATGCTTCTGGAATCATGTTGAGAAGCTGTGATCCTTTGACAGACCCAATGAGCTGATTATGGAAGCTTGTATCTGGGCTGCATTAAGTACGAATCTCCGAGAAAAATTAAGCATACCTAGAAACTTTCTCAACTCCTTCACTGTTTTTGCTTTTGGGTAGTCCTTTATTGCTTGGACTTTCCATGCAATGGCCTAATGCCTTTCTTGGAAACATGGAACCCAAAAATGTTACTTCGGATAAACAACCAAACACGCATTTTGACGTTTTAAGAAATGCGCCGTATTGGTTAAGTCTGTCAAAGAACCGTTGGAATGTATGGCCTGCATTTCGCAGGCTGAATGTCATTAATGGAAATTCAAATAATCCAAAATCGCAGTCTTAGATATGTCACTTTCATGAACTGGAATCTGGTAATATGCTTTTATAAGGTCAATAACGGAGAAAATTTTATATCCCGAAATGTTGTGAGCAAAGTCTTAGATATGTCTTATTGGGTATCTATCCGGTACTGTACAAGCATTTAATGCTCGGAAATCTACACAAGGATGCCACCCTTCGTCCTTTTTTAGAACGAGATTTTAGGCAGATGACCATCGCTTGCTGGATGGACGAGTGGTATTGTTACTGAATATTGCCTCAAATTCCTGTTTGGCTACTCTTAACTTATCCGGAGCTAAGTGTCATGGGCGACAGGAGACAGGAGGACCTGGATGGTCTACTGTAGTATGATTAATATGACGAGGCAAGCCATAGATACCGAATATGATTAATATGACGAGGCAAGCCAGCTGGATGGATAATTTCAGGGTATTTCTTTAGGAGGTTGTAGTACCTTGTAACTTCCAAAATAATTTTTACTGACGAAACAGCTTCTAAAGATGTAACTGGGGTGGTTGCTGAGCATAATGATGTGAGACTATCTAACAAACGGTGATTGCAACAAACCAGAAGATTGTAGAATGAGAGAAAATCTACGCCGATTATAGCCTTTGCAACATCCGCAACTACAAATCGCCAGGTGTACGTGTGATGAAGTCCAAAGTCCAACTGAAGGTGTATAGCACCGTACATGGAAATCTTGGAACTGTTGGCAGCAAACAAGGTGTAGTCCGTCTTCTTCCGTTTTTCTTTGAGTGACGACTTAGAAGAAACTGTGCGTTTCTTCTGAGCCGGTGTCGATCAAAAACTATTATCTTTGTCTTACCGTCGTTAACAAAGAGGCGGCCTGTTGTTGTAGAGTAGTCTTGCGCCGCTACTAGGGACTGCTCTTGAAAAGTTTTGATGGTACCAGCAGAGTCCAAAGTTTTGCTGCAGCACCATGGGGGCTATTTCATAAATTTTGTCAGTTGAGGCTACTACCTTTTCCAATGCCGCTTCTGTTTTTGAATCAATAAGAATCTGGATGTTGTATGTATGGTAAGCAACTGGTCCACAATGTTTGTAAAAATTGTTTCGGTACTGCCAGACCAGCTATATGTTGTAGAAATTGCGATGGTTTGCGGTCACCAATTTCTTCATGTGAAAGTAATTGTTTTAGGTTTTTCTCCGGAGAAGCAGACAGGCACTTTATTAACTTGCATCAACCTCAGAACTGGTTGCTTACATTCGTTAACTACAGTTGAGTGTAATAGTTTGCCCTTGTAGCAATAAACCTGTCATATATATGTATATTTTGCGCTGAAGATGAAATAAATAAAATAAATATAGCGATATAACGTCTCATCATCGCAAATTGGTGTTTAAAATATAAAATTTTTTATTTCCAGGTTCGCTGACGAGCCCTGATCAGATCAAGAACTTGGCTCTAATTCGAGGAGTGACAAGGTAAAGATAAAAATATTAAATGAAAATTTTATACATAAATTACGAGGGGGCGTTTTTAAGTTCGCGGAATGGAGGATAAGGAGTGAGAATAAAAATACAAAATAATTTTTCTTTTCAATGTATTCACCTGCTACCCTAATACATTCTTCAGATCTTTCAATTAGCTTATATATATATATATATATATATATATATATATATATATATATATATATATATATATTGTATACCTTCATAAAAAAAGTTTCGTCTTTGCCCGAAAAATAAGCTGAAACTGCGTCCTTCATTTCTTCATCGCTTGAAAACTTCTTTCCACGAAGTTCTTTCTTAAGGTTTGGGAACAAATAATAATCACTGGGAGCCAGGTCAGGACTGTAGGGTGGATGTTCCAAAATATCGAAGCCCACCTTGTGTGGGGCGGCTAGCGCAACGCGGCTTGTGTGAACGGGTGCGTTGTCGTATAAAAGCAGGACACCTTTGGTCAATTTTCCCCTTCTTTTTTCTTTGATTGCTTCTTTCAACATCTCTAGAATTGATGCAAAGTATTCTCCGGTTATGGAAACACCTTTATCTTTATAATCCGTCAACAGGATCCCTTCTGAATTCCAAAGGACTGTCGCCATGATTTTTCCAGCCGACTGTGACACCTTAAACTTCTTGGGTGGTGGTGTGCCTTTTTTGTGGTACTGCATTAAGTCTTGTTTGGACTCAGATTCATAATGATGAACCCTAGTTTCGTCTACAGTAACAATTCGACTCAATAGTCCATCCTTGTCTTCACTACAGAGGTCCAAAAACGCATGAGAACACTCCACGCGGCGTTGTGAGGAATCTTGGCATCCATCTTGCGTTGACCTTTGTCATGACAAGATGATCATGGAGAATTTTATTTTTTTTTTTGTATCCGATACTCCAACCATTTCTGCAAGCTGTTTCTTCTTTAGTCTGGTATCTTTCAATACAAATTTTTCAACTTTTTCAATAAATTCCATAGTCATTTCGATCAGTCAACTAGGGCGTGGGTCGTTTTCAAGTGAGTCTACCCTGTTTAAAGAGATTATGCCGCTTGTAAACCATGGTTTTACCCGGGCAAGAGTCCCTGTAAACGGATGCCATCTCTTTCAGTATGGTTTGAACTGACTTTCCTTGCTTGGTAAGGAACTTTATAATGGCGCGGTACTCGATTTTTTCCATAGTTCAAACTTTCTTCCAGATTGAGTTGTTTGTTTGACGATAGTTCAAAGACTAATGATCCGATTATGATAAAACTTGGTATTTATATTAATAATGAGTTACTTGGCTAGCTATCATTCTGTTAATCACCTTTACTAATGGCCTACCTTTCCATTCAAAACGCCTCCTCGTAGAGATAAAAAATGTGTAGATTTAAGATATACGGTCTTTGACGACGACGCCGGGACCCGGGCTCGATTCCCAGCCGTTTGTGGAACGGGGCTGGACTGGTGTTATGGTGTAATGTTATGGTTGGCTGTAAGAGATTGCTCCCGTAGCAATAAGTTCGCCATATGTATCAATTAGATATATTAAAGTAGATAAATCAAAAAAGTCTAATTATTATTATAAAAATGTTATTTTACCATTCTGCAAGCAATATTTCTCCGACCGGCTTGTATTACGAGCACTTTCTCCCCTGTGTGAAGGGTTTCACAGTTTTATTTCTTAGAACTTGAGTGGGAACCTGCTAAAAGAAAAATGAGAATTAGAGCTATTGTATGTTACGTATTGTATTTTGAATCGCGCACCCCGTAAAACTTTATTTTATATGGTATACACGCATATGCTTGTAGACAAATGCTGAGTGAGAAAAAATAATTTATGAGAAATTAACCAAGTGGGCCAACTCGCGCTATAATTAGTAGGAGGTTCTACTCTATACGTTTCATTACGATACAACATCGGAAAATTGAGACATAATGTCTGTTTATATCATATAATAATTACAAAACACATTTACTATTGTATTGCTTATAGTCTAGGAGGAAACTAAATTATATTTTATATAAAACATATTATACATCAAGAATTTCGGAAATCGAGAAAGAGTACCAGAGAATATTGAGGATAATCCACAATTAAACGAAACTACGTGATGTAGTATTATTTCTACTTTCTTTATGTTCTTCAGGTGTGGTATTAGTAAAGATCTTTGCTAACAGCCCACCTGAAGATGTTGTAATACAACGAAACCTAGGTCGTGGTTAAGTATTTAAATAAAGTAGAAATAATACTACCATCACGTAGTTTCATTTAATTGTGAATAATGAATTTCTACAAAATTAACGCCAAATATATGCAATATTGAGGATGATTTTTTTATTTAAAATCTCAAAAAAATTTTGTCTTTTGTAAATATTTTGTAAACAGACTTTGTAATTTGCAATTTTTGAATGTTTCTTATTATTCACCTAAAATATAATGTTTGTTGCCAGTACTATTACGTACATTGTATTAGGTTCGTTACAATAGTGATTGCATCTTTTTAATAATTATTTTCAATCTTATATTATCGAAACGTAACGATTAACCTCAATATTTGACAAGATAAAACATAACATCACCATAGCAACAACAATAAAATGACTGCCATCTTCCATTACATTCTGGCATAAAACAGTCATATTTGACTTTAATTGTCATTACTGAACTGTCATTCGTTCTTAAAATAGCATTCTTTTGCATAAAAATAATTTTTACGTCAAATGTATACAATTTTCATAACTTTATTAAGTTAAAAATCAATTAATCTATGATATTAATACGAATTAGTTCAATTAGTCTATGAGAAACCAATATTACGATAATAACTATATTCTAAATTAATAAATTCATCGTTGTTTGAGAAATCTGACGAGAAAACAAAATCAAGGACGCAAGCTGTACACGATCTTTCTTTAATTATTGACTTTTTAAATTTTTAGGGTTTTGTACCTCAAATCGAAAAAAGAAACTTTATAACGTCACTTACGTGTCTGTCTGTCACAGCTGATTTTTTCAGAAAATGTCCAATCTAGAAACTTGAAATTTGACTTGGTAATACATATTATTAACCCACATGTTTTGTATTAGCTAACTTTTTTAACGTATTCATACGAGGATTAAAAAGTGTGATAAATAAAGAACTCAAAAATATTTTTTCATGTGGGATCCCCATCTGAATGGAGGGGATCCCCATTTGAAAGGGTTTGTGTGGGGGATCCCCTTTTGAAAGGGTTTGTGTGATGAGGAATATAAAAATATATTTTTCATAATTTTAAATTGCATATTTAAACGGACATACAAAAAATATTATCTCTACCTTATTTGTGGTACTGCTGACGATTACAGGAAAACTGTAGGGATCGTCTTATAATTTTTTAGATGTGCATCATGCTTTATTGTATCGCCGACTATATCTTTGACAGGCGTACCTGAAAAAAAAAATATAGTTGGCAATATGTTATCGTTGTTAAAAATTCATATTTTTAGTTTAACGGAAATATTATGCGCCCTTAACTGTTTAAGAGTGCCTTAATGAGCACAGAACCCTCGTAGGCAAAGTCCACTTGTGTTTAATAGGTTTTTTATTTACTGTGAGTTTTATATTTTTAGGAAACTAAAAAAGAATTTTTCATATATTAACTAGCCACGTGAACAGAATTGTGAGAAAAAACTTGTTGCTATATCTTGCTATTATGTTCAAATAAGAAGTTTTTTGTAGCTCATTAAAAGAAGCATATTAATTTTTCTATTTATCTAGTTGGCTAAATTTTTTTAAAATTTTTATACTATTATATTTTCATACAAACATAATTTAATAGTTTTTTTAAATCATTGTACATCAGTTTACAGAATTTGTAGTTCATTCAGTTCATGATGTATAATGCTGTGACAGATGGACAGGCGTACAGACATTTTAGTGAGTTTAATTGGTTTAGACATATCTATTCGGGATTCTTAAATGTTTACGAGAGTCTGCATTTGTCCCTTTTAGTATATCAGGGTTCAAGGCCGAGTCTCATTTTGTTCAAAGTTTGCATGGAAAGATCAGTGTAGTCTTAAATTTTATTTGATGTCCATCACTGAAATTAACAACTCATTATCAACAGCGCACGAGGATCGAGGTACCTTCTTAGCCTTGAAGACAGCCAACCCTCGCGTCGCGATTATACGCCGTCCAAGAAAACTGCAAAGAGGAAACGTAAGGGCCAGAGACGAATAAATGTTGTGAAAACTGGCAAAGGTAAGATGTACAATAAAATCTCGCTACGCCTGCACAGATACAACCGAGATCACGGAAAAATGGAGAATATTAACATCGATATCTATAGCAAAAGTCGGAAGCTTCTTAAAAACGATACAGCAGTTCTCGATATTGTTAACACATTGAAAGCTAACAGAAATAAATTTAGGGCAAAGACGGTGGCGAATGGCAAAGAAGAGAAGGCGGCCAAAGGTGTAAAAGAAGAGAAGAAAGAAATAAAAGATAGGGCAGATCAGAAGATGTTGGATGTAGATGATGATAAGTGGTCAAAAGATGCAGAGACTACGTCGACAAAAGATGATATTACATTTGATGAGAAGTCTAGTGAGATTCATTCGTATGGGTCTAGGGATTCCGTGACAGAGAGTTTAGCGAGGAGGTACAATGACGAAATGGATATGACTTCTGAAGAGCTAGTTCAGGGTCGGGATTCGACTGAGGATTTAAATAATGGTACCGAAACGAAGAAGAAGTTGATTGCAGAGTTTGTGCCGAAAACGTCGCTCAATGATTCGGTGCTGGTCGATAGTTTTGAAGTGTGAGTATCTTTTTTTCTCTGTAATTATATTCTTCATAGTTTTTTTACTTATGATACATAGTCGTATCAAGTAAGAAAATGAAGATACATGTTTCTACTTCCATATGTGGTTACAATGCACTTTAGTATCGTTACATATCTCATTCACTGAATTAGGTTCTTCACGATAATTGCTCTTTTAGTAATCAAACTCATTCACACAACAAATTTAATATGCTAATTGACTTAAATTGAGAAATCGGTAAATATTTTACATTATATTTTACCTTAGTATTTTATATTATTTATTTTATCCAAAAAAATTATATTTTTCTAAAAATGAAACATTAACGTTATGTATTTTGCGTTTTGAAAAACCAATTTAAATTTACCTCGAAAATGCTCAAAACCATCATGGCGTCATTGTCTCGAATGACTGCACGACTATTAAAACGTCAAACAAATAATTTATATGTGTTCCGAACAATGAAAAAATGGCTAAAACTTGTGATGAGGGATGCTTGTAATTTAACTACCGATTCAAGATGTATTTTGTGATGATCATTTTGATGTAAGTATTTTTTCGCAGTTTAAGTACCTATTCGATAAACTGTGTTTTCACTACAAATTCATTGTGATTGTGGTTCTGTCTTACGACAAGGACTTTGATTTGTGTTTTCTGTAAAAATATAATAAAGTGTCGAAGTTCTGAGCCAATACATTACAAACGAACAAATTAATGTGACACACACACAGTCTATTATATTTCTAAATCTAAAGCAATATTAACCGTTTTATGGCCAAGGTTTTTTTACTCATATATACTTAAAAATGCCAAAGGAATCTTTTGTTTTTACCCTTGTCTCGAAAAAAAACTGTATCTCTTCCAAAAATTATCCAATTTTAATAATTTTTTCGGTGTTTTCTTAATAAAAACTTGTACAAGGGTAATAAAATACAAAGAAAATTATGGAAATATATATTGTGAAAAAAATTATAAAAAAAAACTGAAATCAAGGTCACATGTAATTTTTGCAGTCCGGTAGATCCTCCGTATCCGCCATCGCGCTCGTGGCAAATTTAGTTAGTACGTGCATGAGCGCGATGGCGCTCGTCGGCACTCTAACGGTTAATGAATTTTGCAGTCACTATTTTTACAAGTTTATTGATAAAAAATAATGTTTGAGTTGAGGTTAAGTTGTTTTGGTTTTATGTTTATACTTTGCGAATCTAACCTCAAAGCCAGTATAAATTACCTTATAATACGTATGTAAAAACAACCGGTTACTGATTACGAAACTGAAATAATACTAGTTCAGCTTATAGTCTAAAGTCACTGCTTGATGCGAAAAATCTACCAAGTCAGTTTTGGGCAAATTACTATTGTTTGCTTTTGCTAAAACCTAATTAGGGAATTCATTATATCGATGAAAGAAAAAGCGACAGTATAGCATCGTTGTGATTTGAAAGTCGATGAAATGAATTGTATTTTGTAATCATAAAGGGAGGAAGGGAAGGGGGAGGGGGCGGGGCGGGGAGGGAGGAGGAGAGGAAGAGGGGAAGGGGAGGGAGAATTATAAAAACTTTTCTAATTATTTTAGTTTTTATCAAAATTAAAAATTGGTATTAAACTTAAAAATTAAAATTTTTGAAGGTTTCACTTCTACCACGTGTGAATTGCATACATGATTTTTTTTTTACATATTTCTCCTGATCTGTTATTTAGGCCATTTTTTGGAAATGTTTATTATATGTATTGCTTTTTTAATTTTTATTTAAGAAATTATGTTAACTCCGATTTTTACATCCCACCACGGAACTTATCCTTTAAATCCTTTTATTACGGTTGAATGTATGTGAGTGTTTTATAGCAGTAATTCTGCTGTTTGTACGTATATATTGCATTAAACATTAAATAAATAAAATAGATAATATAATAATTTCCTATATGAGATTGTCCTATATCAATACACATCGCAATACGGAAGTTGACTCGTTCTAAATTTTAATATTTTTCGTACAATATTGTGAAATATAAGTTAATTAAAAACCAGTTTTGAAAAAAATTCAAAAATTGAAAAATAAGCCAGTTGTAGGCTTCTAAATTTGAAGATACGGATAGAGTTGTGTATATCCCTGTCTCTTTTCCTCTCATAGAATATAATGTGCAATATTAAAAATGACCTCACAACACAGTATTGCTGTCCTTCTTTGAAGGTTAAATTTAAAGTTTTATACCTCGGTCAATTTTTAAGATTATTAAAAAAAATTTTCACTCTTCATCAGCTTGTACCTTGAAATTATGATTAATGAAATAAAAAAATATTTAGTCAAATACCCAATTATGTACTTAATTCTCATAAATAGATGAGATGTCGTTTGTTTACGTTTTGAATTTGCGAGTTGAAAGAATGTTATAAAAATGTTTATATAAATTTGTGCATAATTGTTAACACATTGAGACGATCCTTGCTTGAATTGTTTTGTGTTTATTTTCCAGTATTAAATATGAAAATAAAGACAAGAGGGTGCCAGAAACCTACGTCGTGTTCACGTCTGACATAAGCGCGTTTGACGACATAAAGCCGAGAACAATGGCCGACAATGCTCTTCCAGAGAACTCCTTAGAGGAGATGGACAACACATATGATTATTATGGAGGGGATGCCAAGACCGATCCCTCGGAAGTATTGAAGAATGACAATAGGAAGGGCAACACTAATGCAGAAACGTCGCATTCGGAATTTGGTCTCGCCAGTATTGAGGACGAGAGCTTTGAGGAGTTGAAGGATCGGTGATAGTATTGCCGTTGGGGTGTATCAATAGTATCTGTTGTTCAGTTGTAGAGACGAGTAAGACTGTAAAAGGTGGTCTTAATATCTTTTTTTATTTCATATTTTATGTACTTAATGAAGATTTTTGCACAATAGAAATTAAAGGTGTTCGTAGCAAATACGTAGCTGTGGTAATTCATAAAACAAAGACGATATAAATGTGTCTTGTCTTTGTGTTATTCTTGTAAGTCCTGACTCTTGTGAGACAATATATTTATGGTGAGTTAAAGTCACAAATATACTGCCTTTTATGAGTTGAATATACAGCTTGTTCACACATATTACCTTCGTTCAACGTATCGATTATGTTTTTATTTTAGCACATTAGGGTGACTGCACCAAACGTAAGACAAAACAAAGCAAGAATAAAAAAATTTACTTAACTATTTTAATTCTCATTTAGTATATCTTCAATGGACTTTACGTAATGATGAGGAGCATTAAAGATGGGTTTTAAGATGTTGAGACGTAATTGGTATTAATATGTTCAGTGCGGTTGTCGACATAAAATTACGTTTTGTAACTCATATCGAAACGTCGTCAACATACTGAATGAAATATAGGTAAATGAAGAAAAAAAACTTCAGTTAACTATGAAATCATTTTTCCTATTGGTATGGCGTAGCGTATCTATAATCACGTGCCACAACGAACATGTCAAGCAACAACTAGCGATGGATATCTCTCGTACCTTGGGGTCTTACATCTATGTGTATAGCGAAGCGCTTTTCTGTAAATCGATAGAAATAATTTTATACCAGTCTAAAGTGCGAGACTAGTGTTCTTTAGCAACCTCTTGATGTAGACATTGTCTTCCAGTCTATTATGTCTCTGGAACTATCCAGCAATTCCCTGGTATTGCTCGATATAGCATACAATAATTTCAATTATTCGTAATAACTGCATTTATCGATCTCAGGCAATACTTTGATGTCTTCCACGAGGCAATACTATCTTGCTTTTTACATCCTTTTATTTCTTGTAATATATTGTTCCAGTGGATCTAACTATGCAAAATTTCAAGTTGTGTATTGTCTTGCATTGAGTACCTGGCGGAAAGTTATGCTCAGGTTGTTTAAAAGTGTTTATTTCGAAATTCGTTTCAATTACGTCTTTAATATAATATATATTGAAATTGGAATATTAAGACTTGTTCTTGTGTATATTTTTAATGTTGTGGTTGAACAGCTTCGCAGAATATCGGGACTTACGAGTGTTTAATGGTGACTATTTCTTAGAATAAATGATTTTATACATTTGAAATTTGTTTCTTTATCTGAAATGAAAAAGGTTTGTTGTCTTTTTATCGTTCTATTGAAAATGTTTTCGGTTCGTATAAAAGAAGATTTTTTTGTTTGTTGATCTGTCTGCAGTGAGTGTCGTTAAATTTGGAAGTCTTTTTTGTTACTGAATTAAACGAGTTGGCAATTGATGTGGTGACTTGAAAAATATTTAGACTTTGAAACTGGTGGAAATATGAAAGCTGTCAAAAATAACAGAACTGTAGTTGATAAAACAAAATCAAACTTCTCAAAGAAATTAATAGAAGGCATCGGTAATTTCCTATTCGTTACGTAACACTAAATGACAAATGGATGGGAAATTGGTTGTGTTAAATAAATATTCCTGTGCATAATTTTACATTTTACTTAAGTACATAAATGCACCATAGATCTTCTATAGACTTTTGACTGTCATTGAAAAGTGGCAACATTTTGGATGCTGTCATTTTGACAGCTTGTTACAATGTATTGATTTATTTTTAAAATATGTTCATTGAAATTAAATTTACACTGCAATAATAAAAAAAATTTATGAGAGTATTTATAAAAGCACTTTATGTTCATTTTGTCTCACAAGTACATAATATGTGATAATCTTTATTTTTTGCACAAAACAATTATTCACCTTATTACACAATTTGTGACTATATTTTAAATTTTTTATAACTAAATGGCTTGAATCTCGTACAGATTTACTTTTCATTTAGGAACCTTTCAAAATCACAAAAGGGAATGGACGGATGTATGTAAGTTTGCCATTGAGTGGAAAAATATCTAACGTTTATTGAATGCGGTGCTATTTTGGTAAAATAGCGTTAGAAATTTTTTTACTGAATCCATGAAATTCAATAATCTCTTTTTTGAAGATCTTTTATATCACAATTTTTTGTCTTTCATTTGTGTGTGTTATTATATGTCTTAGAGATTATTTTACAAATATTCTTAATATTTCGTCTTGTAGCCAACGTATTAATATATTCTGAGAAAGGTTTAAAAAAAGAAATAGGTACACGGCCGCCACGTCTGCTTGAAGTGAGATTTCTTTGTATATTATTGTTCTGAAGGGAATGCGGGTAATTGTGAAATCGTCTACCTTCTACACTAGCTGCCCCCTATCCTCTACAGTAATATGTTTATATGTTGGCTGCATGGTAATTGTTACAAGCTAGGTTTACTTCGCTGGCAATCTCTATGTGTGTTTCACTTTTCTTGCACATTTCAATAATTATGTTTAGTTTAAAAAAAATATCTTATACATCACTGTATCAGTGTACTGTTTCTGAATGCATTACGGAAAGATGATCAAGTACTAGATGTTTCAGTTATTTTGCTCTAACGTTGAACGCTAAATCGGATTGTTTGTCACCAAAAGGCTTTCATTCAAAAGAGTGTTCCTATATTTTGGTACTCAGTTGAAACAAAATTATATATGTTTGTACTAGCAATGAAATTTCTCAGCAAGTGTCTCTTAATCCATTGGCGATGGACCTATTTAATAGTTCAAATACTGAGTTTGTTTTACATTTTCTTGCTGATTAAAAGTCCTGTAGAATCAGAAAGTCCTCAAAGATTCAAACAATTGTTAACAAATTTTAACCAAAATCTGCACTTGCATTGAACTAGGTCTGTCTGGTTGAGACTGGGCCTGTCGCTAATGACTGGAAAATGTCTTTTGTTTTGGTTTTAATGAAATAGCTCTGATGGTATCAGTATTATGCTAGTAGAGCTGTTTTCATTCTACGTTCAATTGTATAATAGAATGGTAATTATTGTAAAATTTCTTCAATTGTTGTTTTTCGTTGTTTTGGAATAGTGATTGTGTCATTCTCGTTAAGTCAAAATGTATTGGTTACATTTTGTCAACGTTAAAGATAGAAAATGTATAAATGCAGTACTTGTTGATAAGACATGAAGAAACATTCAATCCGTGACAAAATTTATAAAATAGACTCGTTTACTGACATTGACAAAAGGCAATAGAGAGCTACATTATATAAGCCTTTTTGACATTTATGTGCAAAAATATCTGTCAAAGTGACACTTGTCAAATTTGGCTTGTTTTGACTTTAGCTAAATTACATCTAACTTCTAAATTAATGTTAAAATGTGTCATTTGACATATTAATGTCTAAAACCAAACAAAGTAGAAGCTTTTCGTTAATTTTCAACAATAATCTCTTACTTTCGGTTAACTGTTTTAATCTTTCATAGTTTTAAATTTTCAAAGTGCCCAAAAGTATTTTCTCAAATTCTATAATAGAAGTAATAATATTATTAAGCCTGCCATTGTTTTGACGTCATAATAATACTTAAGAATTAGAAAAAGAATTAAAAAAATTTATTTTAAAATTATTCTAAATTTAAAAATTGATATTACTAACAAGATAATTGGAATTATAATTTAGATATGGCAACATAAGATGTCAGTTTGACAGCTGTCATGATAAAAGTCATTTTGATTTTTAGGATATGTATTTTAATATTATAACAATTTTTACCTTATTTTTTGGAAATTTATATTAAAGATATTCGAAAACAATCATTTCCAAGACCGTCCATAAGAAAATTATTGAGTAAGATTTTAAAATTCATAAAATATGCTTAGGTTTCAAATTTTGGATATTTTTATCTATTTTATATTAAAATTTATTATTACAATATTAGATAAATGAATATGTTTTTTTAGGTTTTATTTCTCATTCAGAATCACACTAATCTTAAAACATATCTTAGAAGTATTAATTTAATTGTTAGTTAAATTAAATTTGGGTTAAAAATAACTTGATTTAAAAAATATTACTGTTGTAAACATTTATCACTTTAAAAAATATTTTAGGATGTGTTGTTTAGAACATGTTTATTTTTCTAAATACTTTTGTTTCTCAAGTTTTGATAACAAAGTTAAGTATTTTTTTAAAGTATGATATTAATAAATTCTATTAATATAAAAAAAAGGAATTTTCGGGTTGTTATGGTTGCATCACATATTATATTTGTAATAAGACGCATAATAAATAAAAGAGTTGTATAAATAATAAGACTGCTTGTCTCAAATAATATATATAAAAGAATAATTTTTTTGTTTTGTTATTTCTAAATTGATAAGATGTTGACTACTAGTAATTTATGACAAAAAATGTACTAAAATATATTGGATTTCAAAGTCTTTGTTTTTCATTTTTATTAATTTTTCCTGTAGTTACGAATTGGAAACATGTTAACATGTTGACTGCCACGATATTTTTCAGAATTTCGGTGTCAAGTGTCGGGTATTAAAAACTCAAATTATTTGATTTGTTTGAATAAACTTTGTATTATTAAAATTTTCTGTTCATTTATTAACCATTTTCTGTTCATGTAGCTTCAATTTTTTGTCCGCTTCCCTGAGGCCATCTATTCATATTAATGCTAATATATCAAGAATTTAATGGTTACTACACAAATATGGCAAGTAAATAAACTTCTAGTTATCTCGTAGTTGGCTTCCTAGGCAATAACGCCAACTAGATAACTCATAATCGGCAGTCAACGTGTTAAGAATATCCTATGAAGTTGGCCTTTTTTTTGGAACAATTTGAAATAGAAACGTTTGGTTTTGGTTCATCGATATATAGGCCCAAATTGTCGATGCATTTTTTTTATTATAAGGGAATGCTGCCCCTGAGATTTCCCAGTTCTTTCCCACAAATTTTTTGTAGGTAATTTTTATCATCTCATAGGAATTAAACTATACTGTAAACTGTATTTGTAAGTGTAAACTTTAAATAAAGTAGAGTAAATGGAAACAAAATGGTTGGAAAAAAATGTTTACACTGTGCTAATTGTACAAAAGATTACAATTTTCACTGTGCTAATTGTACAAAAGATTACAATTTTCACTGCGCTAATTGTACAAAAAGATTACAATTTTACACTGTGCTAATTGTAAAATTTTACACTGTGCTAATTGTACAAAAGATTACAATTTTACACTGTGCTAATTGTACAAAAAGATTACAATTTTCACTGCGCTAATTGTACAAAAAGATTACAATTTTACACTGTGCTAATTGTAAAATTTTACACTGTGCTAATTGTACAAAAGATTACAATTTTACACTGTGCTAATTGTACAAAAGATTACAATTTTCACTGCGCTAATTGTACAAAAAGATTACAATTTTACACTGTGCTAATTGTAAAATTTTACACTGTGCTAATTGAACAAAAGATTACAATTTTACACTGTGCTAATTGTACAAAAAGATTACAATTTTACACTGTGCTAATTGTAAAATTTTACACTGTGCTAATTGTACAAAAGATTACAATTTTCACTGTGCTAATTGTACAAAAGATTACAATTTTCACTGTGCTAATTGTACAAAAGATTACAATTTTCACTGTGCTAATTGTAAAATTTTACACTGTGCTAATTGTACAAAAGATTACAATTTTACACTGTGCTAATTGTACAAAAAGATTACAATTTTCACTGTGCTAATTGTACAAAAGATTACAATTTTCACTGTGCTAATTGTACAAAAGATTACAATTTTACACTGTGCTAATTGTACAAAAGATTACAATTTTCACTGTGCTAATTGTACAAAAAGATTACAATTTTCACTGCGCTAATTGTACAAAAAGATTACAATTTTACACTGTGCTAATTGTAAAATTTTACACTGTGCTAATTGTACAAAAGATTACAATTTTACACTGTGCTAATTGTACAAAAAGATTACAATTTTACACTGTGCTAATTGTAAAATTTTACACTGTGCTAATTGTAAAATTTTACACTGTGCTAATTGTACAAAAGATTACAATTTTACACTGTGCTAATTGTACAAAAGATTACAATTTTACACTGTGCTAATTGTAAAATTTTACACTGTGCTAATTGTACAAAAGATTACAATTTTACACTGTGCTAATTGTACAAAAAGATTACAATTTTACACTGTGCTAATTGTAAAATTTTACACTGTGCTAATTGTACAAAAGATTACAATTTTACACTGTGCTAATTGTACAAAAGATTACAATTTTCACTGTGCTAATTGTACAAAAGATTACAATTTTCACTGTGCTAATTGTACAAAAGATTACAATTTTCACTGTGCTAATTGTACAAAAAGATTACAATTTTACACTGTGCTAATTGTAAAATTTTACACTGTGCTAATTGTAAAATTTTACACTGTGCTAATTGTACAAAAGATTACAATTTTACACTGTGCTAATTGTACAAAAGATTACAATTTTACACTGTGCTAATTGTAAAATTTTACACTGTGCTAATTGTACAAAACATTACAATTTTACACTGTGCTAATTGTACAAAAAGATTACAATTTTACACTGTGCTAATTGTAAAATTTTACACTGTGCTAATTGTACAAAAGATTACAATTTTACACTGTGCTAATTGTACAAAAGATTACAATTTTCACTGTGCTAATTGTACAAAAGATTACAATTTTCATTGTGCTAATTGTACAAAAGATTACAATTTTCACTGTGCTAATTGTACAAAAAGATTACAATTTTACACTGTGCTAATTGTAAAATTTTACACTGTGCTAATTGTAAAATTTTACACTGTGCTAATTGTACAAAAGATTACAATTTTACACTGTGCTAATTGTACAAAGATTACAATTTTACACTGTGCTAATTGTAAAATTTTACACTGTGCTAATTGTACAAAAGATTACAATTTTACACTGTGCTAATTGTACAAAAAGATTACAATTTTACACTGTGCTAATTGTAAAATTTTACACTGTGCTAATTGTACAAAATATTACAATTTTACACTGTGCTAATTGTAAAATTTTACACTGTGCTAATTGTACAAAAGATTACAATTTTACACGGTGCTAATTGTAAAATTTCACACTGTGCTAATTGTACAAAAGATTACAATTTTACACTGTGCTAATTGTAAAATTTCACACTGTGCTAATTGTACAAAAGATTACAATTTTACACTGTGCTAATTGTAAAATTTTACACTGTGCTAATTGTACAAAAGATTACAATTTTACACTGTGCTAATTGTAAAATTTTACACTGTGCTAATTGTACAAAAGATTACAATTTTACACGGTGCTAATTGTAAAATTTCACACTGTGCTAATTGTACAAAAGATTACAATTTTACACTGTGCTAATTGTACAAAAAGATTACAATTTTACACTGTGCTAATTGTACAAAAAGATTACAATTTTACACTGTGCTAATTGTACAAAAAGATTACAATTTTACACTGTGCTAATTGTATAAAAGATTACAATTTTCTTAAACGAGTGTACCTCGTCCTTTAATCTTTGCCAAAAAAACTGGTTACAATATATTACTGAGTTATAAAATACTAATAACGTGCGAAGTTTAAAGACAATAATTTTAGCTATTATTTTAAAAATATTACCTACTATTTCTTTGATAGGCGTGAATATATATATATATATATATATATATATATATATATATATATATATATATATATATATAAGAAGTGCGCAAAATGTATCAGTAAAAAGAAAAGAGTGATATATATCATTCATTTATATCTCTGGTTCAGCAGCTCAGTATCTCAGTACTTTGAGTTATTAACGAAAATATTCATTACACATACGTTGAACCGTTGAACAATGTTCATACAATGCGGTGATAATGACTGAACATTATGCTCCATTGTTTGAAAATAAAAATAAATTCTATAAGAGTATCCACTTTGCTTAATACTTTGCAGGTTTAGGATTTAAGACTGTCAACCTAGATGCAAATTATACATAAAATAACTTTAATGATTATAATTAAATTATAATTAAGTATTTATACAATTATATTAAGTATTTATACAATTATATCAATTTTGAGAAAAAATTGAAAAAAAAGTGTTTACGCAAATATTTGGAGCGAACTAAAGTATACTTTATAATAGCGTTCATATTCGATCGCAATCCAGTTGTATATTTGACTAAACAGTTCGATCGTGTTCTTTCTCTTTCAAGTAACGTCAAAACATATACTTTTATATCTATCTTCACGACGCGATGAGTGAGTGAAATGATTGATTTGGTGAAACGAAAACGACACCGATCACTCCCGAGCTAGTGATATGCTGATACATTTTGATTTCAAGTGAGCGAGTGATATGATCATAACATATGAGCTATATCTTTTATATCTCTCACTCATGTTCACATCTCCAATATATATATATATATATATATATATATATATATATATATATATATATATATATATATATATACACATATATATACTACCAGTTGACAGGGAGGTAAGAGCTACATTATTTTCCAAATTTTATTCATATATAAAGGATAAGAGTTATGAATATTTTTTAAATTTTCGTCCATTTGTAGTCTTATCACATAAAAACCATTAAACAAATATAGATGAACTTTTTACTGCTATGTTTATTAGAGTCTATATAACATGGTGATGTACCAATATCGCAATTGTTAAAAAATAATCAAAAAAGCATCGTATTATTATTGAACATGACAAAATTTACCATTAACTACATAACTCAGTGTCGCTACGAAGCGACCAAGTGAACGAATCTGCGTACGATAAGTTAAAGGTTTGTTTAAATATTAATATTGTAATTTATGAAACTTAATCTTTGACTCGGGCCGATTCGCTACATTAGGCTTAAGTAGACTTAGATAACCAATAATACCCTTTCAACCCAGAAAAACTTAAGTAGTGCGATTTTTATGCAGTGAACTTTCTTATTAGTTGAAAAACATTTTGCAAAATATTTGTAATGGACTTGATTTTTCTTTTCATAAACAAATAAAAATTTTAAAATTATTATATAATTTATATACATAAATATATGTATGTATAAATAGAAATAGGTGTTAGTATATAACAATACAGTCCAAATACCATACATCCTATTTGCACGTTCATTATTCACCAATTTGTTATTCGCAGTTAAAAAAAAACTTGAGAGGTGTCAAGGGACACCCGGATGGAACGAAGTTCCCTTCGATTAATTAGTGAAGGAATTGTAATAAAATTGTATTTCTTTTAAGTTATAACCATATCATCATCATATATATTAATACGCTAAGGTTAAGATGTTACTCTCTCTTTTTAGAAAAAACCTCACAACTAATCCACATAAATTATATATCATTTTATAGATAATTGCTTGCTCTACCGGCATCCACAACTAAAAAATTTATTATTGCTATTGTTTTTGCAAATTAATTAATTATTAAAATTATATACACAAAACAGCAATGCTGCCATCTAACGGCTCGACGTCAATATGATTGACGGTCGGTAAAATTTTTGTTTAATTTCAAATCCACTCACGTATAAATAAAGTGGCGCTTTAGCTCAATGCTTTTGATACTTGCGCCTCTATATGTCAATTTTAGTAAAATATTTGTTTGATCTGTCATCTGAGCTTCATAATGGAATAAATAATGCGAAGACTTCGCACGGGTCACGCTAGTAATAATTATTGTTATTATTTTTTATTATTTATTATGTACAAAAAACCTGTATACACTTAACAAAAATAATCGTCGCGACACCACACTGTTCAATGCGAAATAGAAAGACGAAACGAAAATAACTGGCTTGCTTTCTATGAGAGAGAGAGGGACAGACAGAGAAACACGCGTACGCCGCACGGCTTGCAGCGCGCCCGCTAGCAACTATAGTAAAAAGTGTCGTTACAACTTTTGGTCTTAATTTTTTCCGTCTAGCCCGCTTTCGCAACGTGCGATAAGGAACTTCGTTCCAATATTTGGACCATATTTTCACAGAGAAAAACTCATTGTTTGCAGTGTAACAAATGCACTAGGAGTACATTTGTCCATAGACGCCAACACTGTCGTACCGACAGCTTTTTTGAAGCCCTTTCGTTCTATAAAATCTTTGTTTATATAGCACAATTTTTAATTTCAATTAAACCATAATGAGTTATTGAGAGCGAAACATTTGCCTACAAATTGGAAATATCTCGTCAAATCAGTAGATAATTAAATACCCAAAAATGGTTCTTAAAATAAAAGTAGAGATCCTAAACAAGTTATGTGGCGACAACAGAGGTACTGAGTCAGAAATACTAAGTTTTGAAACGTCTAAAACATTTAAAATTTTAAACCGGTCACATCAGTCGTAGATAAAGTGGAAGCGATGTTAAATTTGTAAATCGGGAATAAAAATAAGGTTGTTTTCATTGAGTGGTTAATTAATTATAAGCAAAGAAACTGTATCAGCATTTCTCGGTCAAATATAGTAGAGATTAATCAGTCAATTTTCCAGCTTTCGAACGATTGCTTCACTAGATTTAAAGCATTATATTCATTAAATGAAATGCTGTGTTTAGTTTTTACCGTAATTTTTATTTATTTAAAAAAAAAAATGATTTACTAACTCCAAAACATTTTTTTTAAACCTGCAGAATTTCTCCCATATAATCTCAGATAAACTCCTTCTTGCTATTAGTCGATATAGTATTAGCTATATTTTCTTTGATATAACTTTAATGTAAAGCCTTATAATAAATATTTTTGAAATATCTTAATATTGCAATTAACTAGAAGTATTTTTGAAATATCTTAATATTGCAATTAACTAGAAGTATTTGAAAGTAATTTATTCAAAATGGTGAGTATATAGGTTGACATGATATTGTAAATCTGTCATCAATTCATCAAGACTTTATTACCCTAAAAGATATATAAAACTAAATAACAAGTTTATCTTTGTAAAAAGATTTGGTTTAAGAACTAAAAAATTCACCATATTTTAGTTCTATACCCCAGTATGAGGATATGTCTCTTAGGAAAGAAATTTCTCATGAATATTCTAGACGTTTTCATTAATATTTTTTCTTCAAACATGACATTCTCTATGGGTGAAAAACAATAATAATGTTTCCCAAGAAAGTGTTGCTTTAAATAGTAAATAAGTAGATATAATTTTGATATGAACCATGTTACGAAATACAATTCAGCAAAACGTATAGTGAAGCAGAGAAGCGAGTACAGTTTTATATTTTTTTTGCATGAAATTTTGCATGTAAATGTTTATAATAGCGTTTTTTGTATGAAATTTTGCAAGAAATGTTTATATAGTGTTTTTTGCATTAATTTTTACTAAAAATGTTTATACAATGTTTTTGCATGAAATTTTGCAACTAAATATTTATAATAGCGTTTTTGCATAAAATTTGACGAGTAAATGTTTAAATAGCGTCTCTGCATGAAATTTTGCAAGTAAATGTTTATACAGAATTTTTGCATGAGATATTGTAAGTAAATATTTATATAGTGTTTTTTGCATGAAATTTTCCAAGTAAATTTTTATACAGCGTTTTTGCATGAGATTTTGTAAGCAACTGTTTTTTGTATGAAATTTTGTCAGAAATGTTTATATAGTGTTTATGCATAAAATTTTGTAAGTGTTTAAATCGCGTTTTTTGCATTAATTTTCATTAAAAATGTTTATACAGTGTTTTTGCATGAAATTTTGCAAGCAAATATTTATACTGTGTTTTTGCATGAAATTTTGAAAGAAATCTTTATGATATTGTTTTTTGGATAAAAGTAATGTTTATATAGCGTTTTTGCATGAAATTTTGCAAGTAAATGTTTATACAGCATTTTTGCATGAGATATTGCAAGTATATATTTATATGGTGGTTTTTGCATGAAAGAAATGTTCATATGGCGATCTCAATTAATATGAGCAAAATCTTGGAAAACAAATTAATAAGTCTCATACATGTAAAAACATCCCTTTGCACATCTTATGGAGTGTGATGATACCATTACATAGGTAACGGATTTTTATGAGATTTTATGATCGACCTAAGTGTCCATGAGATAAGTCTTTTAAAGAGGTTTTGTTTCCCATTTTTAAGCTCAGTTTGCGACATGTCCCCTGGTTTGACCTCTAGTTTTTCACCATGTGTCTGAAAAATCTGAAAATTTTCTAGATATTTCAAGATAATAGACAAATACGTGCACATCCCGACACACTTGGCTGGTTTCTTTCTAATTTAGATAATCTTGTCACTAGAATTAACAGCAACTATCAAAGACTTAAATATTTATTATAACTTAAATATTTATTATGGCGCTCTTTAATATCAAGAAATATAAAATTTTAATTGATATGTTATTTTTTATTATTTAAATATAACAAATAAATTTATCCATTTCAATAGTTTAGCTGTGTTTTATTGACAGTTAGAAAATTAGCTGTTTTTCATTAGTTTTGACCGAAAGGTTCCCTTAACTGAAAACCTGCCATATTTATCTGTAGTACAGAACTCTGTCAGCACGAATCCTTGGAATCTTGGCTTTTAGTGCTGCTCCTAATGTCTTATCTATCAAATATATTTATCCATGTTAGGAATGATTACGGGTGCATATAGAAATAAATTATGCAGTATTTATTTTTACTTGCTTTAATGTAGCAAATTTCTATGGTTTAATAGAAATTAAAGTGTCAAAGACCAAAATTTCCCATATATGAATTCAGTCACCTGTTCGTTATATATAACAATTTAAAATAAAAAATACAGTAACAATGTGCATAAGAGGATATGTATTTTAATTTTTATTCATTTTTTACTTAATTATTATTAATATTTCCTTAATTACTATTATACAAATATAAAAATTATAAATATTCTGTTCTTTCTATTTCGATGCTACGTTGTTAACATTGTTTATTGATCAGTACTGACTTCAGATAAGTATTTATTTAAAAAAATATAGCATTTATTTGAAGTACACGAGAATAGAGGAATAAAATCATAAATTCGTTCTTAAAAATAATTGAAAGACACAATTTAATATTTATTTTAAAGGAATTTAATTTTAAAAATAGTTGTCTATTCCAAACATACATTGTTACAAATGTCGAACTCCCATGGAATGTCGAGTTACTTTTGTCATATTATTTTCAAAAATACAAAAATAGTGAAAATGCTGAAAAAAATTTTTAAAAATGATAAGTTTTGTGTCAGAATATGATATATTTCCATTACATTGTTTTTGGATTTTCCTAATGCAATTTATGGATTTTTATGTTTCTATTAAAGGTTATTCCCTGAAAAAATGTTGACCTTTTAGGAAATACTGTGTTTCCATTATTCCGTTATGTTTTTAATTACATTAAAGTTATTATTATAAGTTGGAAAGCCCTGAAAAGAACAACAAGGAAAAAAAATGTGAAAAATTACAAAAAAAGTATTAAAATCCATGAATTTTTATGTAAGTCTGTGAATGAAACTTTTAAACAAACAATGTAATAATTATTTTATAATAGCATTTTAGAGTCATCGCACACGTATGGTGCGATGGTCAATACTTCAAATTATACAACCATAAACTGAAGGAATTCATCTTTATTATTTAAATATAACGAAATACAATAAATAATTGAAAATAATTTTAAATATATTTAATAAGTCAAAAATAATATTTGCCATGAAAATATAACATTAAGACATATAAGAAAACCATTTCGGTGTCATAAATTTAGTAAACTGGCAAGAACATTCTTTTTGCAAAATGGCAATACCAAGTCTATGTTGCAATCATGAATTACATGTCCTAAAAACTTAAAATATATTTAAATTGATATTCAACATATTGTCATTTTGAAATATTGTTAATATATTTAATTTTGATTAGTAATACAGTAAAAGAAGTCAAAAAATGAGAAAAAGCAACTAGAATACCACCATGATAAAGTATGTATCATAGACAATATAGAGTTAACATGTCTTCATCATAGATTATCATGTTTCATAAATACATTTGAACTTATGAAAATTGAGTCAAATAACAGAAATGTACCTTTGCTCTTTATTTAACTATGCCATTAAATTTAATAATGCGACAGTTACATTTACACGTCTCAAATCCCAGCCTTGAGACATTAAAGTGTACATTTAACTGAAGCACTATTAGCGTGCCCCAAAAAGTTCAGTTACAGTTTGTTTTTGTTTCTTTTTTAAACTTAAAGGGTGAAAATAATAAAAAAGCACTAAAAATATATTTTGTACATTATGTGTAGCACTTATGTGATAAAAGATTCTAAAACATTCATGGGGTAAAAGTTAACAGGATAAAAAAATATCTATATTGTAAAAAAATTATAACGCTACATGTCAAATAAAATTATGCTCATTTTCAATTTTTACATCCCATTTGTGGCTTTTAAGTATAAAGACAGTTTTGCAAAGATTTGGGATATCCTTTTTTCTGATAAATTCAAAACAATATGCTTAAAAACTAATATTTTTCATTTTATGATCAATATTATTTCATTCATAGATATCAGAACGTTATCATACTTTGACACCCATGATCTAAGTCTTAAATTTTACGTGCTGAAACTTTGTCTCTTATGAAATTATTTGTTATTTCAGAATTACTAAGAGAATATGTTAATGCGTCCAGTTTGGGTGCGTTACCACATCGGTGCCACTCATTTTATCACAAGTGAATAGATGTTTTTACTTGGCCACTATTGTTTTAGGTGCTTGCTGAACATATGAGCTGATGCTCGTGGTTGTATCCATACAAGAATCTCTTGCCGAATTTTTTGCTTTGATACTTGTGAAATAAAAATTTTATAGATAGTTTAACGAAAGATTATTTTACATATTTTCATTTACCGTCTCTAAAAAAACCCTTTAAATTTTTATTGCATCAAAAATATATCTTTGAGATATATGATATGCCTTGATTTGTATATAGTGTTATTAATTAACCTCTTTATCCATAAAACTAACTCTATATTCGGCTGTGATGTATGCATGTATGTATGGATGTAATTTTTCTTGCAATGAGCAATACATTTCTCAGATTTCATGTTTGCACTGTTTTCATTGTTCGTCTGCCAAATCTATAATATTCTAACATAACTAACAGCTGGTATCGGTATTTCATTACACCAAGCTAATTCTGCTTTGTTCAGATTTTGACAATTCTTTTTTATAACATTACTTAAGGCCTAGTTCTTTTATCTTCTGGAATTAAAGAATATTTTTTTTATTTAATAATTTTAGTGGATGGAAATGTTTATAATATAAGAGTATACAAAAAATGTATATTCCTATATTATATAAAAGAGAGTAATATTTTGGTTACAAAATTTTTTAAGAAACTATTAAATAAAATATAATGTTTTATAATAAATTTTACTTCATTGTCCCGAGAGCAATATTGCGTATTTAAATATTCGGTTCTGCTGTCTTCACTTAAATATAATAATTTTATTCTCTTTGTGTGTGGTCCGTTTTTCAGGTGTGCTAGATTTGACAGCCAATGTCAATTTTGAAAGAAAAAAAATTATTGTAATAATACAGAAATATAAGGAAAAATAAAGCAAAAATACTGCAGGAAATTTCGTCATTTTGAGGTAACACAGTGGGGTTTTGGAACGAAAATATATTTATATTCATTTAAATGAGGGTTAAATATTTCGAGGTATTTCATTGCTTATAAAAGCCTTGACATAAAATGGTATAAATATAATATTGAAATGAAAATACGAAAATAGGACAAAATTAAGCTCATGTACATTAGTTCTAATTCTTTATAGTAAGTACAACTCGTTTTAATAATTAATCTCGAATAGTGGCTGATGAATAGAAAAGGTACAACGACGCATGGCAATAGCAAAAACCACAATGATAGATACCAAAATATCACCAAAGCCACTAAGATCACACTCGTAAAAACCTTTGGTTTTCCCATATTTTTGTATGCTTCAGAGACCTGAATGTTGCGAGAAATTGAGAATAAGAAAACAGATGCTTTAAAGATGTGGTGCTGGAGGTGAATGCTAGGAGTGTCATGGACCAAATTCCGGACAGATGTTTCCATACTTTAAGAATTCGGCAACAAAGAGCGGCTATCCACATTAGAAAAACTTTGTATCTTCAAGTTCTTTGAACATATCTACAGAGGAGAGACCATGATTTTACCGCATATCTTATCGAGCAGGGCAGAGTAAAGAGCACCTGACCACACGGAAGACCACCCATTCGATGGAACGACCAGATCAAATCTGCTGTGGGCCGTCTCTTGCACAAGTGTACCAGAGGAGTGGCAAAGAGGAAATGGTGGTAGGAAATAGGGAGGGGAGCAACATCTATGCACGTAACATAACAACCACAACCGCTCTATCAAGGGTGTATTGATCAAGAAAATATTAGTAGAAGTTATTATCTTCTATATCAGCATGGGGTTTTCACGCAGTTACACCAACTGCCTCATGTCTAAATGGAGTATTCACTATTTGCTCATCTTTTGTTTATTCAATCTGTTCAAATGATTTCTTTGGGATGTCGGCAATTTTCATTCTTTCAACTTTATCTCTCTGCTCTTCATATTCATAAAGTTTTTCACCAGTTTTTCCTTGCTGGTATGCTTTGCTCAATTTGTTTTACTTTCACCCTGTTTTGTGATATTCTTAATTAATTATTATATCTAATTGTTGATATCGGAAAAAATTGGAGTCAATGTAGTCAAATACTTTGCCAGTCTGGTACAACTAGTAGTCTGGCACTCCATGCAATGTTGCCAAAGGGACCAAGAAAGACTTATGTACTTAAAATCGAAAAAATGAGCCATTTGAAACTTTATTCATAAAATTTTATTATGCACACCCACATATATACATACATACATATATATATATATATATATATATATATATACATACATACATATATATATATATATATATATATATATATATATATATATATATATGTATGTATGTATGTATGTATATATATATATATATATATATATATATATATATATATATATATATATATATATATATATATATATATATATATATATATATATATATATATATATATATATATATATATATATAACTTTTGTATTCTTTTGCAGCTCTGCAAAATGATAATTACACTTAATAGACTTTCAAATAATTATCACTTTTAGAGCACAAACGGTGTGCCAATTATGAAACGATGCACGCAAACAGTGCAAAATAAGCATAAATGAAGCCCTCATGATGGTATAATTGCAAGAGAAAAAATAATTTGCTACAGGTCTGTGGTTGGACGTAGCTCCCTTTTTTTTAAATTTTATATGGAGATGTATATCAATAACTGATGTATATCATAAGTCAATAACTGTCATATGTCAATAATAAGTATATGTATGTCAATAACTGACATAATATTGTTCATTCTTTTTATGTATACTTTTTACAATACATAATATTGTGTAACTTTATTTTCATCATATGTTTCATTAATAAATTCAGTTGTTGTGTAATTATTATTTGTTTTCTTGTATGTCTTATAATATAAACATCTTTGAATTCTGAAAAGGTTCAGACTCATGACTGTTGGAGTAGAAGGACTCGACTGTACCATTTACGCCATCGACAATACATATTATACGTTTTAAGTTTCTTTAAATTTCATGTGTTCTGCTGGCTCCTATTCTTTGTGAATATATTGATATATGAATCAGTCATATCAAAGGTTTCATAATAATAGACGAAGAGTTCGTTACAATTGTTTATGTATGACAGTCGTAGTTTACAGTATATTTAAACATTTGTTACCTACTTCAACCATTTCATATTCTAAATACTTATGGTATTTTTTGCCAGATGCATTTTGTATATTAGTATACCCCAAATATAAGATTACCATGCTTGTCTTTAGTCATGACATATTAATAGTATCTTAAGTTAAGTTTAAAAAAGATCGATACAAAAGATGGATATATTCTTTGTCGTCACGAAACGGTTGATATTTTTGGACAAAACTCATTGGCATCAAAGTTTAGAATTCAAAAATTTGGGTAAAAATTACTTTGAATATAATTACGATGAAGTTATATGTGCAGTTTAATTTTTTGAGGTTAAATATTGCTTGCAATAATATGTCTATTAATAGTATTAGATATTGCCATTATTCGTTTCTATTTTCCCATTTTAGTTTGATGTCATGATCAGTGATATTTAATATAACATCGTTGAAAAATGGATAGGTCATACTCTTACGTAACAAATAAAAAAAATTGGCTTCAGGTTACTTTCACCTACAGAGGAAAATACAATGAAATATATAATATTTGTTTGAAAAAATATTTGTTTGAAAAAATCTGTTTTTATTATAAGTAATTTGACAAATAACCTAGTTTTTTAAGGACTACTTCTAGATCGCTAATGTCAAGTCTATTAAAGATGTTTAATGTAACATCATTGGTGTTAGTATTTCCTGTTCATTGTGGCAGAGGGTAATCTTTTAATTTGATCATGGTCAGTAAAAGAAATATTCAGTATGTTAGGTATATGAAAATTTAAAAACAGACAAATGAAAAAGTTTTCGCTTTGTTTTTAATAAAATCACCTTTTTCTTTATAATCTGAAATAGCTGAAATAAATATAAAGTTAGATTAGATTTCTCAAATAGTTTTCAGTTTTTTAAGGAAAAAGTGAATGTAGACAAATAGATTTTTATGCTTAAAAGCATATTTGCTGATGCTAAAATTTGTCTATGATAAAAGTATAGTGATTTAATTTGATTAAATATTGTCTATGATAAATGTATAGTGATTTAATATGATTAAAATTTGTCTATGATAAAAGTATAGTGATTTAATTTGATTAAATATTGTCTATGATAAAAGTATAGTGATTTAATTTGATTAAATATTGTCACGAGTGTCAAAAGGTAAAGAGGAAAAAAAAATAAATTTAAAAGATTGAAGTATTGTTCATAAGATGATATTTAATATACGATATTTCATTTGTTACATGATAAAAGAAAATAAAAAAACAGATTATCAATTTCGGTTATTCTAACAATTTTCCATGTTTCATTGATATTTGAGAGAGGATAGCGCAAGAACACATATAAGCCGTTTCCTGTCTGTTCAGCATATTTTTCTTAAATAGTTTTTTCTCTTATATAACAAATTAAGAAATTGTCGAATTTTATAAATGAAATCATGAATACTATATTTATTCATAAAATATGTAGTGAATAGACATACATAAATATAGACATCTCGTTAATAGCGTTGTTCATTAAAAGTTAATTTTATATGTTGTTGTTGTTTAACGTTTTTAACATTCGGTGTTTTTTTTTCGTGTAACATATATTTATATAATCTTATAATACAATAAATATATCATCGACTGGCCATTCGCTTGACTTACCGCATTGAGCGGAGAAAACTTAATAGCTTGTATTTTATTAAACCTTGATTTTAATATTCATACAAAAAAAATATATTTACCTCCCGGGTAGAAAGTTTTTTCGTAACAACAAATAATTATAATAATATATAATGTAATATTTTGAATGTGATTATATATAATAACATTTTCCTTCCATTTTTATATATAGCCATATATTATTTCCCGTAACAGTTCTGGAGTTCTCGATTGCCGTTTGCCGTATCTGAAACGAGAGAGAGAGAGAAATATAGTTTTATTATTTACATTTTCAAACTTGTTTATTTAAATCAGAGGTTCCCATACTTTTTTTGTCGTAGACCACTTTCAAAATTTTACTGGTTTCGGTGGACCCCCTGCTGCTACATTTTTACCATGTTCCCAAACCCAAACTTTTTTCATGCCAACGGGGACCCCCGTCGAATCCTCCATGGACCCCTGGGGGTCCACGTGGACCACTTTGGGAATCACTGATTTAAATGTTTCGAAATTCTAGAAAGTGAGTTCTTGAAAGTGTGACTTAATAATTTTATTAATTCACATGGAATTTTTGATTACGATTAATGTTTCGTACAGTTTATACATATTGATTGCTTTTCTTTCCACATTTTTTATGTTAAGGTTCTGTGGCAAATAAAGCCTGGCAAATTAATAAAGTTTAAAGTTTAAGCCATGTAACAAAATTTAAAAAAAAATATAAAATATATTTAAAATATTTTGATTCGTTGAATGAGACAATACAATGTTAGAAAAGCGATCAGCTCTCATATTCTATCACTTTGTAATGATATCAAATAGATAAATTATACTATTATTAAACAAACAACAAAGTCATTTTTTTAAGACAAGCCGATTATTTCTAAAAAGCCTTTTGAGGACCACTTGTTATTATTGATATTGTAATAGCTTTCATCTTTGAAGTTTGTTGCAGCTACTGTATTTTATCAATTGAATCGATAGACAACCATAAATTATGTTGCCTCTTCACATCGCTTATTTTTTATTTTTGTTTGAAGCTCTTTATTAAAAAGCAGAACTAATTTACAAATGCGAAAGTATGATTGTTTGTTACCTAATAGCTCAGTCACTACTTGACCAATTGCTACCAAATTTTGTACATAAATAAACCTAATTATGAAGTTTTATATCACCAGACATTAATCTATATCAGGGGTTCCCAACCTTTTCTTGGCCAGGGACCACGTTTATATCATTCTTGTTAGCAGGGACCACAACGTAGGCACAATAAAAATAGACTGTAAGTAATGTAATAAATTTTAATTAAAGACTCAATAGGAACTTATATAAAAATAAATAATTTAAAATCATTCGCGGACCATATTTTGGCTTCTGCGGACCACTGGTGGTCCACAGACCACTGGTTGGGAACCATTGATCTATATAATAAAGCTGCGCCTTAGTGTGGCCGACTTACCCGAACTACAACAGGAAAAGAAGGGCCTCTAGAGTTTAGTTAGCAAAGTAACCATAGCAATAACATTAGAGTGGCATTCATCTTTTTCTACTACAAGCAATTATTCTGGCAGTAACTTTCTAGTCGATAAATATGAAGTTTTTAAAAAAAAATTTATTTATTTCAAATAACCACCTAATTAGAAGCACATTAAAAAGCATAAAATATTGAAAATACAAATACTTAGTTGGAACTTTTGCGGTACAATTTCGCTTTCGAAAATAAAAAAAATTGCAAAATACTGCAATATTTCGCAAATTTATTTATGTTCGGAAACGATATTGTACCGCAAAAATTCCAACTGAGTACTTGTATTTTCATTATTTAGCAGTAGTAATATTTTCCAAATTTATTTATGTTCGGAAACGATACTGTACCGCAAAAGTTCCAACTGAGTACTTATATTTTCATTATTTAACAGTAGCAATATAAAGTAAATATTTGCGAAATTATAAAGTAAATATTTATAAATGTGTTATTAAATTAAAAAGATGTAAGTAATCAAGTTATTTCACGAAATAGAGTCCACAGAAATTTTATAGACGTTCACTTTACGTTAAGCTTTAGTAGTAGGTCATAAACAAATTACAAAGTATTTATAGATACATTATTAAATTAAAAATACGTGGGCAATCATATTATCTCACATAATAGAGTCCACATAAATTTTATAGTAGGTGACTTTACACTAAACTTTATAGTAGGAGACATCGAAATTATAACTTTTTATAACTGCATTATTAAATTAAAAATATATAGGTAATTAAGTTGCCTCACGAAATAGAGTCCCTAGAAACTTTATTGTAGATGACTTTACCGTAAACTTTATTGTAAAATATAACGAAATTATTAATTTTTCAAGTTATCTCACGAAATAGAGTCCAGAGAAACTTCAAAGTGAATGATTACTATGATAACTTTATCGCAAATAAGGCAAAGGGCTTAAAAGCCCCAAGTCAATGAGCCTGCCACGCACTTAGCCACATTATTTATTTTTTACAATATAATTTATAATCTTATTATTTCGACACTCTACAATGATTTACATAATCTACATACTCGCTTGTATCTTCTTTCTATATTTTTAGAACTTTTCCTGCCACGGCCCGAGGCTATAGTCAGAAATAATCTGAAGCCAAAACATAGCTATTAGTTTTATGAATATTCATTGTCTATTTACGCCGTCCAGCTATGCCGCTGTCCGTTGGCAGATTTAATATTTTAAACTGAAATAAATTCGGAATGGGTGGGGTTACGGGCAGACGGGTGGGGCGTTAGAATCATACGCGTCGCGGATTATTTAGTAGCCACAGGGCATTGGTTGGGAGTGCAGCGTGTTTTTGCTGTTGAGGCGTATTTAAAAAAATATATATTATTAATTTACTACGCAATACCTGGGTTCAATAAACCATCCAATATCCGTCAAATAAATAATGCTTCCTCAATAATTTTATTTCAGTGACGGGTGGCGAGATTTCGAAATTCAGGCCTAACTGTGAACAGTCATCGTCAGGGTCTTTATTCCTTCAATTATTGACTATGAAAACATGCAAAATGTATTATTTTTGTGATCCTTTATTGATTATTACAGTCATGTTTCTAGTGTCTACATTCACATACGTGTTTTAGTTTCATATAAGTGCGATTTATATATGTGCTGATAAATTATATTCAGTAGTGATTTAAATTCAATATTTTGATTAATATATTTACTATTCGTAAATATTAGTGAAAAAATTGTGTTTATAGACTTTTTCAAGTGCTCCAATATAATTGAGGTTATCTATCCGTATGTATTATTTAATGATGCCAAAGAAGTATAACTTCTCACGCGCGTACATAAGTACAAGCACCCTTTTTTATAGTACATATACCGGACTTATTGCTACATGAACAATATCTTCGAGTCAACCATAACAATTGGTATTGAAATTTAGTTAGTAAACTGTAAGAGATTTTACAATGAAAATTCTTTATAGTACATTAGACAAAAAAATACTAAAAGTATAAGTAAAACCAACTATTAACATGATTTGGGATGGGAAAGACAGGAAAGTACAAGAGCACAAAGGAAAAGATTTCAGAAGAGGCAGGACTTTTTCACTCGATCTTTGAAAATATTTAGGGGCGTGATTCTCCCGATGTCAGGATCCAGGTGATTCCAATTTTTTGCTGCTTGGACAATGAAGAATTTTTCTTAAGTGCTAGAGGTATGTTTAGGAATAAGAACGAGTACGAGTACTGTATTGATAATTTTGATTAAATAACGGCCCTAACGCTTATACTAACGTGTGTCTGCATACGATTATGGTAGAAATTTTTTGTACCCTATGAGCAGAGCCTGTTCAGTATTATTTATATATTTATATTAAATAATATAAAAGGAAGTATTAACTGTTATATTTGCGAACGTATAACATATACCTACCTCCATTTTAACTAAACTGGGACACTTCGTGCATGTTATAGAACTTATTTGAATAAAATCGAGAAAAAAAGGGCAAAAAAAAACCAAAAGTAAAAAGAAGTATGTAATTCGTGAACTGCACAAGTAAAAACTATGAAACTTTCATTTGGCTTCATTAAAATGATCATAACCAACCACACGATATCGCGTGGTCCGGAGCTTTAAAATAAGAGGCGACCACACGATATCATGTAGTCCGAAGTTTTAAAATAATAACCGACAACACGATATCGCGCGGTTTCAAGCAAGCTTGAAAGTTATGTACTTCAGTAGTCACGTGCTCTCGATATTCTGTTTTGTCATTGGCTACTTAGGCAAGGTACACGATATCACGTGGTCCGAAACTTTAAAATAAGAGACGACCACACGATATCATGTGAACCGGAGCTTAAAATAATTAATCGACAATAGGACATCGCGTGGTGACTTCAAGTAAGTTTGAAATACCTGTACTTCACCAGTCACGTACTCTCGATTGTCTGTTTTGCCATTGGCTGCTCAGGCAAGATACACGATATCACATGGTCCGGAAGTTGAAAATCAGAGATGACCACACGCTATCATATGGACCGGGGCTAAAAATAATTAATCGACAACACGATATCGCGTGGTGACTTCAAGCAAGTTTGAAAAACCTGTACTTCACCAGTCACGAGCTCTCGATAGTCTGTTTCAAGCTTGTACCTTGCCTAAGTAGCCAGGCAAGGTACAAACTTGAAATAACTGGGGATAGCCTAGAGATGTCAGTTAGTTTTATTGTTGCTCACTGCATTAATTTTCGTCGTGCTGGCCGGTTTATTTCGTATTAGTCGTTGTACACTTAATTTAGCTTGTGTCGCGAACGAACCTATTGTTAACTTCCTATTGTTTGTTTATGCGTGAAATAAGTTAGTTACCTAAACCAAGGTTTAGCAGATTTATTGTGTACAAAAAAAAGACGTTTGTGACGGGCAGAATTTGCCGAATTATAATGATTCAGATTTTGATTTTTCTGGCCATTGGGTTTATTAATTCGTCATGTCGATTGTTGTGTTAAATGCAATTAATTTTTTGTAACAAAATATAATTTTAAAGTGACTATTCAACTTCTTTATTAACTTCTTGGTTTATAATCGAGTTTATCAACCAAAATATCTGTTAGGTTGTTAGATATTTTTTTAAATTTTCTTTAATGTACATTTATTTATTCATGTATACTTTAAAAAAATTACAAATCATCTTTGCCACAATTTGTATTGCACAAATTGTATCAATTTCGTTTTCACGACTATATTCGTTATTTGAAAATGTATTTGTCAACACATACGTAAATTCACTGATAGATGGCGCTATAATAGCGTCATGTGTCGGCGAAACGCTATGGAATCATTTCTAAGATATTCTGGCATAATATTTTTGCTTCAATATCGTATAAAAATATCGATACTTTGATGTTATCGATTCACCGAAGTATTTATTAATTATGTGACCATCTGTCGTGTTTACCGTTTTTATTGTTATGGCCAAAATGCAAAATGAATACTCCGGTACCATGCAAATTGCAAATAACTACAATAGTATTAGAAGGTGTTCCACATAAGTAATTTCGACTGACCGTCCTCTGCCATGCACCGAGTAGTATTCCTGCAGCTCGCGCAGGTACTCCGATATCTGGTCGGCAGTCTCGAAGCGCTCGGGACGGCGCGGCCGCGGGTACTCGCCGCCTGGCTCGCTCAGCGCTGGCGCCAAAAGCAGCGCCGCGACGCACCACGCGAGCGCCAACCGCGTCACAACTCGCATCGCGCGCTGCAAATGGAAAACAACTCGTTTTATACAAATCCCGTCTCGTTTGGAAAACACCAACAACTCTTACAATTCTAATTTATTAAACAAATCAAATTTTAACAACCATAAACGCTAAAGAATTTTCAGACTTCCATTCATAGCTACCATTTAGTATAATAGTTGACTAAAACTTGATATTAGTACGAAATAACCACTGACACAACAAACAACCAACTTAGCAAAAAATATGTGAATATTTTTGAAATTAGCAAGGAAAAATTAAAGAAACAACTGTACTCTTCGAAAGATTGTAGACAATTAAATTTGAAACAAATAAAACAGCAAGCTCATCTGACTACAATCTTAAATGTATCTATAATATTTTTTCATACAAATGTATTAACATAGGTCAGCTGTTCCGAAGAAAGTCGCCAGTTTCAAACCAAAATAAATGTATTATTGTGATTTGATCACCAATTGTAATTTTTTAACATTTTTGAAGTGAAAACTTCTTTAGGAGCATATGTGCACTTCATTTTGAAGTGGAAACTTGAGCAGTGAACGAAGCTGAGGCGTTCGCTCGGGTCGGTGACGCTAAATCGGGTAAACTCGGTTCCTTTCGGCATCGGCCAAGCGAGTGCACTGTCTAACACGGAATGCATCGTTTCAAGTATACGTTCTATTCTTTAATAATATTTTATTTTAGTGTCATTTAAATGGTATGCATATGTTATTTTTCCGACTAATTTTCCATGCGGCCCAGCTTCGTTGTATTTTGTGGTTGTTTCCGAGTTATTTCGGCCAGCTTCGCGCCTTGTCGGCGACGCCTTTTTCCGACTTAATTTGCCCAGCTCGTTTATATCAATCAGTGTATTAAATTAAACTGCCTTAAAACGCTAAAAACATTACATAAAGTTGAATTTGTCCGGAATTTGAACCCGAGATCTCTCACTCCCTAAGTGAAAACCATACCCCTAGACCAATAAGCCTTTGTTGTGGTTTTTGAAATTTTTATATACATGAGTAAGCTTACATTTTAAATAAAATTATTTTTAAGAATGAAATATTTTGGTAATGTTTTTTTTTCGATAGATGGCACTATACTGATTGCGTGGTTCAAATCTATGCTTGCGCTACGTATTAACAGGTTTAATTGGGTCTGGTGAATGTTTATATAATTTAGATATTTCACATCTGCCTTTAATATAATACGTGATTGTTAATTTAATTCGTGATTGTTAATTTAATTCGTGATTGTTAATTAGTGAGTGTTAATTTACGTTATATTTAGAAAAGTGGAATAAAACAAATCTGTGAACACTGCTTAAATGGTGCGAGCTAGAGAGAGAACGACTTATTTATTGGCTGATCGTCGCGAATATTTCCGTTGATATACCGTCGACTCCATCAGCCGATGTCGTTTAGCGAACGGAACCGAGTCGTTTAGTGATTACAAGAGGGAGAGCAGTACCATAAAGATATTCATGCAATTACATAAAATATGTAAAATTTAAGCGTACAGCTTATTCTGTTTTAGTCACCGGTGTCTGGCAGACAGACGGACTGAGAGTGTTACTACAAAAATGTTTGGATACAGAGCACCATTATATGTGGATCCTAGTTTCTACAATTAAGTAATTTATTATTTTGTCCACATATGAAGTATGAAATGTTACCAATGGTTAGGTTCTAGAATAGAATATTTTTGGAAGACACCAAAGAGCATATTATTCCAGCAAGACAATGAAATACATGTGTCAAATTATTCAGCCAATTTTTTGCAAATCTTAAATATCTTCATCAATAAACAGATTGCCGTTTCCAGGAACACCGTTGTTGTTTTCAGCAGCACTATAGTTTGTTTTCGATAATACAATATTTTGTTTTCATTGGTACCATAGTTTGTTTTAACAATACAATACTTCGTTTTTAACAATACAATAGTTCGGTTTTGAAAATACCATAGTTCGTTTTCAATAATATGATAGTTTATTTTCAACAATACGAGGGTTTATTTACAATACGATAATTCGTTCTTAAGAACACGACAATTTCTTTTCAATAATACAATAGTTTGTTTTTAGTAATATGATAGTTTATTTCCAATAATGCGAGCGTTTATTTTTAACAATATGGTAGTTATTTTCTATAATACGATAGGTCATTTTCAAAAATACGATAATTTGTTTTCAACAACACGCCAATTGCTTTTCAACAATACGATAGTTCGTTTTCAACAATACTATAGTTTGTTTACAAAAATACGATAATTATTTTTCAAAAATACTATAGTTAGTCTCCATCCAAGAATAGGATAGTTCATTTTTAACAATACGGTTGTTTGTTTTCGCCAATAATATAGCTCGTTTTGTTGTCGTTTGGTTTGTTGTTTCGTTTGTTTCCAACAGTGCGACAGTTCGTTTTCAACAATATGATGGTTTGTTTTCAACAATTCGGGACATTTTATTTAACTATAGGGTAGTTGATTTTTCTACAATACGATAGTCCGTTTTCAACAATACCGTAGTTTGTTTTCAATAATGTGATATTTTGTTTTCAACGGTACCGTAGTCGTTTTCAATGGTACCATAGTCGTTTTTAACAATACAACAGTTCGTTTTTGCCTATACGATAGATTGTTTTTAACAATACGAGAGTTTGTTTTCAACAACACGGTAGTTCATTTTCAGCAATACGGTAGTTTATTTTCAGCAATATGGTAGTTTATTTTCAGTAATACGGCAGTTTATTTTCAGCAATAAGTTAGTTTGTTTTCAGCAATATGGTAGCTTATTTTCAGCAATATGGTAGTTTATTTTCAGCATTACGGTAGTTTATTTTCAGCAATACGATAGTTTATTTTCAGCAATATGGTAGTTTATTTTGAGCAATACGGTAGTTTATTTTCTACAATACGATAGTGCGTTTTTAAAAATACCATAGTTTGTTTCCACCGATACGGTATTTGTTTTTCAACACTACGATAGATAGTTTTCAATAATACGATATTTTGTTTTTTACGAGAAACACGGACTATTTGAAACGATTATTTATTATTTGTTTTTTTTTATCGCTGGTATTAATTTCCTTTGTATTTAAAAAAAATATAAATTACTGATTTTTACATTTCACTTTGTTTTGCATTATCCCTGCGTCACTCTTCTAATTCGATCGCCACTGATGGCGGCTAATTTCTCTCTGAAGCTGCAGGCGGCTAATTTCTCTCTAAAGCTGCGAGGTGAAAACGTGTGTCGGCCAATTACGGAATTAATCCTCAAGCGCGATGCTGCAAATGGTCCAGCGCGCTAGTTTCCTCTCAAAACGATCAATCTAATTTCGCTAATTAACAGATTGATGACGTAAGACCAATTCGCTATATCGTGTCACGTGTACGGTATATTTTGCTATGACGGAATGCCGTTTGTCTGGATATGTACATATATTATCGTGAATATCTCAATAACTACGACATTTAAAATGATCGCCACATCTTTCATACAACCCTTGTGCAGACTTTTAAAAATTCAGTTTTTTTTCATGATTTTAGGTTCAGCAGTTTCAGAAATAAGGGGGCAAAATATTTTTTTACGTATTTTTCTGGAGAATAGTACCTAAAATTATGAAAAATGTACTTTAAGATACTAGTAATTAGTCCTTTCAAACCATATTTCCATATTACATGCGAAATTTTAAATTTTCTCTGAGTAAATATTTAGCATGACTTCCTAAAATTTCTATATAAATATTTTTGAGTGTTGAATATTGAGGTACATGTAGGTTAATAGGTTTAATACATGTTGTTGCTATGCCAATTACCAGTTTTCTATATCAAGCTTTATCTCATAAAAAAACTGTGACAGATGGATAAATCGAAACATTTATGACACGGATTTCGTTTTTCCATTTGAATAACGGAAACCCAAAAATTTTCAATTTTCTAAACTATTTTTTTTAAAATTCATTGATAAATGAAAGGCTATGGTGTAATTCCGAAGCGTTTCACGGATATATACATATATATATATATATATATATATATATATATATATAACGCTATCTTGACAAACTAAGTATTGACCTATTAAAGGTATTGCCAACAATATTTTATAATGCTGAGGCCTCATATATCGCGATGATATTCGTGTAAGAAAACTTCGTATTCGGCCTAGGCCGAATGTGCATGACCACATGCATCGTTGTGACGTTTTATCGCGACAACCAAACACAAAAAACAAGATGGAGGAAGGGGTCACTACATTTTATGGCGGCAAATAATTATTTGTTACATATGTTGTCTTATCTGCAAAAGAAGAAAAAAGTAAGGAAAAGGCGATGTTGGATGATAAATATTCATAATTCACGATTATCAAGATGCAGCCTGTAGTACAGGAGTTCCCAACCAGGAGGGCGGGCCTCCTAAGGGGGGCATAGAGAGATGTCAAGGGGGGTGGAAAGTGTTTGCATTTTAGAAAGAAAAAACAAAAAAATATACAAACAACATTACCAAATAACATTACAATGTAATGTTTAATATACATGCATAAAATTAATGAAATTAAATATCATATTCACTATTATTACCACAAACTTGCGAAAAATTTGACGTTTTGGTGTACATTTTTTGTTGAGAAATCAGTTTGAGTGTGTATTTACAAACTTCAGTTATAATTTTTATTTAATTTACTAAATCAAAGGGGGGGCATGAAAAAGTAAAGGGGCGGCATGAAAATATAATTTATAGTCTGGGGAGCCTCAACAAAAAAAAGGTTGGGAAACTCTGCTGTAGTATGACATGATCGAGTCTTGCTTTTTTTTAAACCTTCTATTGTACAAATCTAACCTAAATTATTTGTTATTCTCACCCAAGCATCATTGATAAGATCTTTTCGCTTGTGGCCCGATTCTTTCGGGTTCTATGATATCGATTTCGCCTTGTAATTGCTAACAGACTCTAAAATTTTCTAGTTGCCCTAATCTATATCGAAATTATACGTCATATAACCTAATTTAGGCCGACACGTCCACTGCGCTGTATGTCTGTGCGCCGACTGAATTGTGGTAGGATTGTTGAAAAAATATCGATGTATCGATATATCGATATTTCGATATAAAATATCAAGTATCGGAAACGTATCAAAATCGATATTTTTTTCAATGGACACTAAATCCTATCGCGATCGACTAAAAACTACTGTAATTCATAGTTTTACAAAAACGGAAGGAATGAAAAAAAACTCGTGTTTGTCCATGACTTTCTTTACTCGTGTGTGTGTGTGTGTGTGTATAAAAGAACATAACCTTAAAGCCTCGAGCTGAACGCTCTACACTCGAGTTACTCAAAATAATTTATGATTGTATTCGATTATATTGTAGTGAGTGAAGTGAATTTAAGTGTTTTATATATCATGTTTAGTGCTGTATGGAAGTTAAATTTTTTTGCAACTGAAAAGTAAAGATACCTTTATTAGAATTAATGTTTAGTGATTAGTATTTATTTAGTAATCTGATATTGTATTGAGCTAACTAGACACAACATTTTTTTAGAACGCCAATATTACCTTTAATTTGTACCGATATATCGATTTTTTTCTATATATCAAAAACGATATCGATGCTTTGAAAATATATCGATATGAACTGTGACCGCGCAAGCGAAGTTCATCGCGAAAAATCCTTTGATGTGCGAGAGTTTACCGACAGCGTGCAGCGGAGCCAAGTGTAGTCGGCTTCACCTGAAATACCGAAGTCTTCGCGAAGACTTGGCTACATACATCGCGATAACGCGAATATTCGGGTTATCGCGATGAGTGTGGCCTCGCATAAGAACAAATATTATCCAAACAAACTTTTGGTATCGATTTTAGGGGATTTACCTTAAATGTTATCTATGCTTTGTGGCATTTTTTGAAGTATATAGAGATAAAGCACATAGCTATAATGCAATTTATTTAGTGTTATTTTTTAATACAATCTAATAATTTGTTTAGTTTATGTCAATTTATTTTATATAGTTTATTTTATTTAGTGTCTTTAACTATGTTTAATAAAATAAAAATTTCGTAGATTCTTTAATTATATCGTGTGATCGAGGTAGAGACAATATACATTTTTTAAATTATTGTTTGTTTATGAATTTAGTGATTCTTAATATTTAATGAGTATTATTAAAGCATAAAGCGATTGCGAATGAGAGAATTTAATATAATTACGTCACAATTAAATGAAACTACGTGATGTAGTATTATTTCTACTTTCTTTTCCACAACCTAGATTTCGTTGTATTACCACATCTTCAGGTGGACTATTAGCAAACATTGACCTAAGTCGTGGTAAAGAACTTAAAGAAAGTAGAAATAATACTACATCACGTAGTTTCATTTAATTGTGAATAATGAATTTCTACAAAATTAACGTCAAATATATTCAATATAATTACGTCATTAAAGATTTAGGGAAGATATACTCATTACAAAATAAGTATTAATGTAATGGCTATATAAGGGCGTTTTTGAATCTTCTAAGTTCCGCGACCACTCAAATTGTGACAAATTTTTAAAATTAAGCAATAGGTGGGTCTTTCGCTCTTTCGTGCAGAATGGTATTCTTCTTTTGTGATCGAAAATAAACTTTTAACAACAACAACTAATCTGTTTTTTTTAACAGATTTAATTCTGTATACGGCCATTTCAAAAAGAATGATTGATTTTGCGTGTACAATGATAATAGAAGCCAGAAAACCTGTTTTCACGATTTTTTCTCTCCGTCTGTCTGTTAATTTGTTCTTCAATCACGCAAAATCTACTGGAGGGATTTTGATGAAATTTAGTATTATAATAGGTTATACCATCGTGTAACATATAGGATACATTTTATTTGGATATTGCAAACAAAACAAAACTAACTTGGTGAATATCACGATATTGGTACAGCCAATGCCATCTATTAGCCTTTTTAGTAAACTTTATGATCATAGAGTTCTGAGAGAGAGAAAAAATTACAAAACTAAAAATTGTTAATCTTATTCCGAAATCCACGCGACCTAAGTTGCGGGCATAGCTAGTATCTTTAAAGAAAGTAGTCGTGAACTTCAGGCTGAGAGACGACGCAATGTAATTTAGTTTATTAGGGTAATATAATTTTATACTCATGAATTCACTCGAGTCAACTACTCGGTATATCCAGCTGTTAGCAGCAGAGTATTATGCAGTCAACAGTTAATCTCTTAGTAATCGTCAGTAGCCCGACACTTATAGCCTATTTCTGTTTTCAATTGTATTCTATTATTTATTTTTTCAATACGTATCCAGTTCTCTTTCTAGATTACAATAAATACAAAATTATATTTAAATTTAGTTAGTAGTTTTTAAGTGTTACGAACTCAAATAAATAAACAAAATACCTAAATAAAAACAGTTTAAGGTACTTCATTTATTTACCCAGATTTAAAAAAATACAAAAATTTAATATAATTTTAAATCTATTGCGTAGTTTTTATTTGATACGCGTACAAACAAACAAGGAGGATCATGAATACAGTGTAGTGTTTCTCCATAGTCTGCATATAGTCATGCGAAATTTTATTTATTGACTGTAATGTACCTACAGACACGTAACCTAAAGATATTTTATTATTATTTAATGATTAAATTTACTGGTTTTAACTTTCCGTACCTCAAAAGGAAAAACGGAACCCTTGCATGATTATTCCACGTACATTCGTGGGTAATAACTGTTGTTATGAGAAACAGTTTGACGTACAGACTAGCTATTTTGACTTAGTAATAAAGTATATTGATCCGCATATATTTCAGATGTCAATGCTAATAAACATTCATGCATAAATTTTGAAATGGGCAAATGGAGTAATAGAATTTTTTAATTTCTTAAATTTGCCTAAATATTTTTTTAAAATTAATATGTGTGATATTTTTAGAAGTATTGTTGAAAATGTTTACAAAAATATAGTCAAAATTACGAAAAAAACGATGTTTCTAGAAGTTTATCTAAAGTTTAAGGGGAAACTATAGAAAAGATTCTAAATATCATGGTTTTTGAGATTCGCTATATTATTACTTCTGTGAAAGATTATACTAGGCAACGTATTTACGCGTTGAAAAATAATATTAATATTTGTAAATAGTTTAAACTTTGTGTACACCCTATGCATCTTTAATCTTAAAAGCGAATTCTAATAAATATCACAGATAGCATCACAGAAACATTTATATATATATATATATATATATATATATATATATATATATATTATATATATATACATATATATATATATATATATAAATTAACTGGTTAATGGCTTTACCATAGTGCCATATGTCAGTAAAACGTTATAGATTAGCTCCTAAAGGTTTTTCTGTGGATTAAAAAGACGTTTTACTCATTGTGGTATTATTTACATATTGATACCATACGCGCTCGGTCCGTGGGTTGCGGTCCAGTGACCGCAGATGCTTTAGTCGTTCGCGAGCTTTTGACGCGTCTACACGTTTTAGCGATCTTCGCAGACATTCAAATGCCAGAGTGCGATAAGATACTGTACAAATAACACTATAAAAGTATTGGAAAGCGGTGGAGGAAAATAAATTATCTGAATATACATTTTTGACAATAAATTACTTTTTGATTTTAGTTGTTAAGTAAAATTTGTTTTATTTATGTATTGACAATTACGCCATTTATCATACTCATGCTGATACACTCAACCCTGCTCGTATTTGTCGATCAGCGCGAAAAGGTAAACACTTCTCCCTGTCTCACTTGTCCATGGTAGTGAACGAGAAAAAAATGCCTTGCCGGAAATAACCGAAAAAATACGATGATTGCCGAACGACGTTTAAATGTTTCTTCTGTGCAAAAAATACCTTAATGGTTTACTATAAAAAATCGTCTCTCTATTGGATGTCAATGTTTTATATAATTATCACCCACGAGATGGCGCTGCTTTGATTTACATCGCATTGGTGGTGTCAGTCTACATATTTTAACTTTTATAAATCGACATAAATTAACGTATTCGAGTTTCGGGTGTGTTAATCAAAACATTAATACAGAACATACACAGTTACGTACTTGCCCTCGGAATGCGACAAGCCCGTACACCTGGTGTGAGGCTTTTCATATTTTTGCAAACTTTTCAGCGATCGTACGTTCTAAATGGCTGAACAATGTCGGCTTTCCTCTCTCAAATTTCGCATATTTTTTACGTTACATTTTTGACAAATATATTAATTATATCCCCGACTAATGGGTTTATGCTTTTGTTTAGTATATTCGTTCGAATATGTGTAACAGCGTTACTTTTTAATGGATAGGGTTATGTCGATACCTTTTTTTTAATGTAATCGAAGTTAAAATGAAAAGTTTATTTTAACTACATCGTATAATAAATAAAGGGTAATATTTGTATACACCTAAATATTTACTTTGTTTTAAAACTCAATAAAGATTGAATGGTTTTTACAAAATATTTTATAGATTTATTAAAGTAATAAATGCCACATTAGGTACTTAATTAATTTTATCTAACTTTGAAATTAACGAAACAAAATAATTAGTTAAATTGTAACTAACGGCCTTGTGTTAAATACAACAATAGTTGATTTAATGTAGTGGTATTAGTTACAATTTAATTTATGTAATATACAGTCTTTTCGGAGGACTAAAATAGTTGACGGAAGTTGATAGAAATAATTTCGTTTAAAAATTTCAATCAAATTCCAACACGAAATGTTTATTTCCGATTTTTCAAACTTATAATTGATAATTAGAGAAAAGAGGGGACGTACTTTTAAAAGGTCAATCTGTAAGAGGCTTTTAACCCATTAACTGCAAACGGAATAAACGAAAAATATCGGCACTTCGAAATTATTTGATTTAAATTATATTTATTATTATTATTATGTTGTTTTTAAATTTTTATAATTATTTTGCTTTTCCAATTTTGGTCTTACTTTTTTTCTTTGGGCTATGTTTCCTCTATGGATAATAATATATATTTTGTTATATGCCTGTATAAAATACCTGTATTAAAAATAATTATTAATATTATTATCTACTGTGAGTATATATATATATATATATATATATATATATATATATATATATATATATATATATATATATATATATGTGTGTGTGTGTGTATGGATGTGTGTGTGTGTGTGTGTGTGTGTGTGTATATCAACAGGTGCTAGCTCCAAACGGGCCGTGTCGGTGATGCTTATACCATAACTGCACAAGCCGAAAAATTTCTGTACATGTCTGTTACTTTACCTGTTGTATTTTATATTTGCAAATAAATTATATTATTATTTTTATTATTATTATGAACGCACGCCATTTTGAGGCTCATCGTAATATTTCGCAAACGAGGCTTAAATACGACATGATAAATTAAAATTTATTTTAATTTTACAACATTTATCCAATCACATTTAATTAAATGTATAAAAATCACTCTCACTATCTAAAGATATTCCTGAATATCTTTAGAAAAATCTGAATTTCTTTTGGGTCTAAAAGATTGCGGAATGGCGGGGCGGCGAGGGGTGAGGGTTGCTTACTATCATAGTTGCTAATGAGCGACTCGCAACGAGTATATATACCAAGTTTCAGATTAATTTTGTCATTAACCTCTGAGCTAGACTTGGGCGATATGAGTATTTTGAGATACTGAGTATAACAAGTACGAGTATTATAAAGTATCAGTGACAAAATACTCGACGAGTATGGGCGGCGTAGTACCGTTGTGAGAGGACCATATTACAAATGGCTATGGATTTACGGTCGCGGGAATTGTGCAATAAATCTTGATTGCTACTTATTATGAAGAGTTCAATGCTCATATCCTTTATTTATTACGGCTAAATTTGGCGGGTATTGCTAGAATTTCTAAATGAGACATTTTTGATAAAATGCAGTGTTTCATTTTTCCTTCATACTAACATAAATATTTAGGGCTCCAGGCTTAGCACTGGTAATTAAATGATTAATTTAGTATAATCATTTAGATAGCGTATTTAAAAAAAAATAATCACGTTATTTACAATAATTATCTTTAATTTAACAATTAGATCACGTTATAAAACATTTTTTTTAAATTTTGCCATCTTTATTTTAGCTTAATTGTTTTTGAAACATTGTAGCAAGATGTTCGACAAACAACTTGTTCTCTTTTAGTTACTGTTGCGGTTGCAATTCCTTAAATTATATAAATATTTCAAGAAACAAAATAATCATCAAAATCTGTAAAATACTCCCATACAATATTGGAATTTCTTGTGGCCATAATACCACAAATCATACTAACAATCTACAAAAAATGAGCACTTACTGAAAAGGAACTGGCACGTAGTGCAACTGAATTATAATTTTCAATTTAAGACAGTCCGGCGACGTAAAAAAATTGAATCAGAACAACCGTGTTACTCATGATCGAGCCTAAAAAATGGAATAGAAACGAAGCTCGGACTTTAAACAACCGGAAAATGGTGAACTGACCCACCTGTTTCTATCATGTTTTTAATAACTTTCATGTCATGTTGCACATTGGATGTTAAGTCTAGAGGTATCTTCGATCAAGCAACTCGTTCTAAAAGAAATCATCGGGTATAGAGAAATGTGTTCCTTTTCAGGAACCTGATGAAAAATACCACAAATCATACTGAATAAAATATCATCCGTTTTCGGATACTCTTATCCTAGTAAATCCGTGATTTACTTCACTCCTTGGTGATTTACGATTTTCTATCAAAGACGACACGCGCTTAGGACTTAATATATCGACATCGAACGACAGTCTTTTAAAATCATAATAAAATCATTCTTTATAAAATTATTATGATAATCGTTGGTTCGTAGATTTTAAACATCACTAAAAATACTCTATTAGAAAATGTTGTCTATTGACAATACCATAAAGTTAGTATTAAATATAGATTTATTTTAAACTAGTTTTTTTCCGCCCGCCTAAAGTTGATTTACTCAGTTACTAATGACTGTAAGATAAGGATTCAGTAATTAATCATGACACGAACATTAGAGTAAGTGACCAATTTTCTTTATTTTTCTATTTTCTGAAACCGTAGAAGATTAATTAGCCTCTTTTATAGGTTACAAAAATACAGAGTAAAATTTAGGAATAAATTAAAACATATAACTTGTCAACTTTAGACGCAAGCAGTTTGTTAATATATGAAACGAAATTACAGAGGTTCTCAACAGTTACCTAAAAACAGGTGTACGTAAACAATTAGCCAGCAAGATGTGGCAGGCGTGGCCGTCAAAGCTCCAGCGCTTCCAAATCTCAACTAATTTCATTTGTGACTGTCAGGTTGCTGAGATTAAGCAAATATTAGAATCTCGTGTGTGTAGGTTCCTCGTGCTAAAGAGGCGAATGTTTTCTTCTGTCTGAAACGTTGAATAGTCTAGAACTTTCTTATACAATATTTACCAATGCAAACATTTTAAGCTGATTAGTTAAGTAATTTTATTTTCGGTTTATTTTGCTTCAAGTTCACAGATACAAGTTTAGTGAACGTATTTATAACGGAGCGATATATTCCACTTAAATTTAATATTTAACAGATAAATAGGGAAAGCAAATCGGCGAAAATGTGTCTGGCTTTGCAGAAATAGAACACTGTTTTCCAGAAAGTTGGTATTTTTAGAGTGAAAATTCAGTGATTGAAATAAAATATATTTTGTAACTATAATACAAAATAAAAGAACTGCCTTCATAAATGTGAATATTTCGTGCATAATAGAATACTTAATTATTGATAAGAAATAAAAATACCAATAATAATGTAACAAAGTACGAGTATATAATAAAAAAGACCTTTTTTAAAAAAATAACAGAAAATAATTAATAATGATTGTTTTTAAGTAAAAATTTATTTTGGCGCACTTGTTCTGAGCAGTGAGCGAAACTGAGGCGTAGCGCTCGGGTCGGTGACGCTGAGCCATTAGGTTCGTGTCGGTGACTCTGAATCGGGTAAACTCGGCTCCCTTCGTCATCGGCCGAATGAACTACTTTTTAGGCGCATCCTGCACAGTATTAAAATATTAAGTGAACTTTTGTTTAGCCGCACCATTCACGCACGTTTTAGATATTTAATTAAATTTGAGTCTGTAGTATTTATGACGTATTTATGACAGTTTCCATAAACCTTTTGGTTCATTCTTATGGGTAAACTCGGTCCCTTCGCCATGGGCCAGATGAGTTCAAGGTCTAACACGGAGTGCATCGTTTCAAGAATTACGTTTTATTTAATATTTTGTTTGAGTATAATTTAATGTAATACGTATATATTATTGAATTTTAAAATAATCTCGCATTGTTCTTGATTCGCCGAACTAATTTCCGTCATATAACATCAAAGTAATTGTTATTATACTACCTGAATCCCATGGTTTCACTCGCGTGAAATTCGGAATAAGAAAAGTCATTAGAATATTTTTTCTTTTTTTTACTCGCAAATGTTGTTATCGGCTGTAAACTATTACCATACCAAATTTCATAAAAATCCATCCAGTAGATTTTGCGTGATTGACGAATTAACATACAGACAGACTGACAAAAAGTTAGTAGGTTTTTGGGCTTGTTCTTCTGATCACCCTTTTTGCTAAATCAATCACACTTTTTAAAATATTTCATAAATATAAATATATATATATATATATATATATATATATATATATATATATATATATATATATATATACATATATTGGATTGTCTAATAAGTAATGAGCGGTCATTAATGTTAAATTGTTTTATTATATTTCCAATTTAAAATTAATTAATCGTTGATATAATAATCACCATCATTTTGAACTACATGTCTCCAACGTACTAGTGAGAAGTGGATAGAATCTGCGTAAAATTCAGGTGGCTTGCAATGAAAAAAAATGGCCCATGAACCGTCGTAGGTGGTCTTCATCATCAAAGTTTTTTTCGCATAAGGCGTTGCTGAGCTATCTAAACAAACAATAATCAGGTGCAAGGTCTGGGGAATACGGGGTGAGGGAATCTGTGTCCAACCAAAATCCAAAAGTTTAAGCTGGGTCTTTTTGACTATATGAGGACCGGACTACGGCTACCGCTGGCCTGGGATAAGTTCACGTGGTGCGCACGCCCTAAATTTGAAACTGTTTCCCAAGCGGTGAAAATGATTTTCCGTAGTTCCGTGGGTGCCCCTGAGTTCAGTTGCTAGCCAGCGCGTCGTTAATCGGCTATCTTTTTCAATTAACAATTTTAACCTGAAGCTATCCATTTCCACCATACGTGGTTGATTAATAAGGAATAATTATCGCTGCGAAATTGCTAGAACCATTATTTTGCAGGAGCTTCAGATATTGCTTCAGGAGGTACGCGTTAACATATGTTACGCATAGTTTCGGCAGCAGAGTGACCAGATTGGTACTCATAGAGTAGACAGTGTCTCACATGCGTCTTCATTTCGTCCATATTTTATGTGTGTTAACAGTTACACATCTTAGTTACTATTGAATCAGTGATAGTGTTTCGCACCCTTTATATATCTTCGATCGTGGAAGCTTTTCCGTTCCCATATTTTCTAGATAATTTTCGAGAAAACACACATTACTTTTTAGCCAATACAATATTTTAAAAATAAAAGCTTTTACTTCTAAAATGTTATCATAAGCACACACCAAATTTTAATTTGAAGCCATTGCTAAGTTAATTGAAACTAAACTGTCAGTTGATATTTACTTTAGTTCTGTTTTGTCAAAATGAAAGTCTTTTTCCTTTTATGAGTTTCACGTGAGCTTTTTTGACTACTCCGTCGGGTCTGCCAATTTCATGGATTAGTGTGGTAAATCGGGGTACTGAGGAAAAAACTAGAAACAATCTGCACTTTATTTCATCTTGCAGCCTTAAAGAGTTTCGTGAAAATAGCGTTTTCAAACTATTATGAAAGATAACCTGACTTTTCTGATTTTCTCTATTTAAAAGTTTTATTGTCGTATGTTGTGGGTCCAACACTATTTGGAGTTTGACCAGTTTACTTGAATACAAATTTGAATAATTAATCATTAACCACAATGTGATTTTTTATATACTCATCTATAAAATAGCAGATGAAGATTTTGTAAAACTTCATTACATCCAATTGGTGTTTTTTAATCATTAACATCCATTCAGTCAGTTATATGAGAACGTATTAGTTTTTAAGACGCACTTATACATACAGGTAGAAATGAAAGCTATATATTAGCAGAAATATTTTCTACTAAGATATTTTTTGTATTTTTACTTATATTTTGTATATTTAACTTTATATACTTTATACCGAGTTCTAATATTAAGTTTCTAGTATATGATCGCAATAGTTTTTAGTAAGGCTAAACTAAAATACTTCAATGTCTATTTCAAAAGTAATAAATGTAAGTTAAATTTACCCAAAAAAAAAAATATCTAAAATACAAGTAGAAATCGTACCACAAGGGTATGGAACCTTCACAAACATTCTTTTTCTTCTAAGAATATGTCTCCAACTATTCATTAGTTGTCAGCTTGGCCGTCAGCTCCGCGCGTTTGGTCCTGTCCTTGGCAATGCGAAGCAGTTTAACGGCACTCGTAATCCCTGTCCATTTTCAGATGCGAGGTAATCGAGACTTTTTTCTACAAAAGGTTTTCCTTCTTCCAGCAACTTTTTCCCATCGTTATTAGCTGCAAGAGCTTGTATCTGTCATGCCTGAGCACATGCCCCAAGTATGCAATTTTACGTTGTTTCATGGTTTGTATTTCGCGTTTCTGGCCAATCCGTCTTAGAACCATCTCATTGATGATTTTCTAAGTCCAATATGTAGATGTCACGCGTCTGTAATCCCACATTTTGAATGTTTCTACACGTTTTCTGAGATCTTCCTTAATAGTCCAGGCCTTGCTTCCGTATAGAAGTTCTGGCCTTATATACTGTCATGCCTGAGCACATGTCCCAGATATGCAACTTTACGTCGTTTCATGGTTTGTGTCTTGCGTTTCTGGCCAATCCGTCTTAGAACCTTCTCATAGGTGATTTTCTAAGTCCAATATGTAGATATCACGCGACAGTAATCCCACATTTTGAATTTTTTGATACGTGTTCTGAGATCTTCCTTAATAGTCCAGGTCTTCCTTCCGTATAGAAGTGCTGGCCAGATATAACACTGGAGAAGACGAATTCCAAGTGGTATTTTAAGGCTACGTTTGCACAGTACCTTTTTCATTTTTTTATAAGGCATTGCGGGCAATTGCAATACGAGTTTTGATTTATCCCAGTTTTAAGTAAACCAGGTTTTGAGGTGTTCATATTTATTCACTAGATTTCAACCCGGCATAAATCTTGACATTTGGACGCGTATAAACATTGAAGGGTATATAGTATTTCCATTGAGTTATTTGTAAATATTATTAAATTTTTTCCCGGTTAAATATTTGCCTAATACATCTTACACAAGCGTAAAAATATTGTAAATTTCTTAATACGTAACTTATAACTATTTCTAGTTATTTTTAACGTAGCTTTTAGTGACTATATTTTTCTCATAAGTATAACTTTAGCAGTTTGAGAGATGAGTGAGGAGGTTTTCTATGTAATTTAAAGTTTCTAAGTCAAATTGTTTCTAAAGAAACAGGTAACGTTTCAAAAATATTCTTATAACTATTTTGCAAAAAACTAAAAGAAAAATCATCGTTTTGAAATTTCGATATTTTTCTCTTTCAGATGGTAAAGTAAGATATCGTAAAAAAGAAGAAAATAGATATACTCTATATCTCTTTGCCTCCTCTAAAATATATATATATATATATATATATATATATATATATATATATATATATATGCATGGAATTATGATATCTTCCTTCTTTTTTCCTCTTTCCTTCTTTTTTTTTTGGTTAGACAGAGGTATAGGCAATACTTAAATGCTACAGAGTAATGTTAATATTTATAAATAGTTTAGTAGAACTATTTGTTCGCTTAAACATTTATATATGCCTTAGCTTAAACCGAACTATCTGTAGTACGAATTCTACTCACACTTAACAGGCTACTGATAAATTGTATGTTTTGTTTGGAAGTTCTGTCAAAAACCCAATGTCAAATATTTGCACATATTTTTTTGTTCATTCTTTGAAATTTAAATTCATCACTATAATTATATATATATATATATATATATATATATATATATATATATATATATATATATATATATATAATTATTATGAGTATAAGTATTATGAAATACAGTAGATAATTTATATCAATGATAATTTATAAAAATGTGTTGCAATAAAAATGGATCATCAACAAGATATTAGAGCAGATTTTCTTGCCGATCACGTAAAATATGAAAAGTCATGAAAAAAATATTCTTGTGCCTCAAAAATTTAAGAGGAAATTTTCAGATATTGATACGGTTTTGAAAAGGAGCAAAGTGCAACTAATGGCTAGCGTGGAATTGAGGGTAGGAGGCAGTCGAAGTGTAAGGATAGGGGTGGAATCCCTTGAAAAATTTACAAAGGACAGGTTTCTAGTGTTGATTCTGAAGTTTTGCGGATTCTATACAGCATAACTTCTTTTAGAAATTAATGGTGTGATTGGTAATAAAGAAGATTTAGATAGTTAGAGTGTGACCCTAGACAATTTAAAGATAAGTACTAAGTTTGCTTCTAAAAAAATTTAGGTTACGTGAATTTTTCATAATTTTGAAAAGAAGTAAAAGTACAAGTCAACCAGGTAATAATTTTGCGTGGTAGCCTGCGTTTAGAAATGTGTTCGTATTTTCTGTAGCCGACAATGTAAACAAACAGACAAACAAGTGAACACGTTTTCACGTATTATGCCATACTGAAACTAAACATTACTATGTTTTTGACACACTCTTATTAACTCCACTTTATTTTATTTTTTTTAATGTGATGCAATCTTTCAATTAAATTTTCTATCACTTCCAGATGTCCAAATAATTTAAAATTTTGCACACATATCAAAAACCTATGACAATACAACAATTTTATAAAATTTTTTTTTTATTACAATTTTTATTAAAACTAGTTATATAACTAACGATTAATTTGTTTCTAAACTAATGTACTATATGCTGACTAAACTAAGATTTTCCTTTGAATCACTTAGTGTTCTAATGTCTAACAAGCTCAAAAGGTTTTATTCTTTTGAGTCTTCTAATAGTATTTTGCACATTTGAGAGTCTGGACACTTCTGGATTCATGTGGTTTTGAAGTCTCTTTTGGTGAGAACTAGCAAATTTACTAATAGTATCGTCTACCATCTCAATCTCAAGATCGCGATGGAGATCACAGTTACGGACATACCAAGGCGCGTTAACTACACACTTAAGCACTTTGTTTTGGAATCTTTGTATCACTTGGATATTAGACTTACTGGCGCAGCCCCACAGCTGTATTCCATAACTCCAAATTGGGCGTAGGACTTGCTTATACAAAATAAGCTTGTTGTATGTTGAAAGCTCAGAATTACGACCAAGCAACCAATACATTTTTCTGAACTTGATATTAAGTTCGTCGCGTTTCTTCTTAATATGTTCTTTCCACCGAAGCTTGGCGTCGAGAGTCATACCAAGATATTTAGCTGTGTTTACATATGGTAATTGAGTGCCATTAATGAAGACTGGATGTGGTGATATCTTTTTATTTGTAAAATTGATGTGTTGATTTGGATTCGTTTAATTTAATGCGCCATTTTTTTGTCCAGATGGCTACTTTGTTGAGAGCAGATTGCACTTTTCTAGTTGAAACTTCCACAGTCTCCCCCACTACCATTATTGCCGTATCATCTGCAAATGTAGCTGTTGTACTATATAAAGTTGTTGGAATATCATTAATGTATAGCAAATACAAAACTGGGCCTAGAACACTACCTTGAGGGACCCCAGCCTTAATCAGCTTCAAGTCTGAATACGAGTCTTCGTATTTAACCCGAAAGTGTCGATTAGACAGATAGGCTTTTAAGAGTTGGTAGAAGTGATCGGGAAGAAGTAATTTTAATTTGTGTAGGAGACCTTCGTGCCAAACTCTATCAAATGCCTGTGCTACATCCAAGAAGACAGCAGAACATACATTTTTGTTTTCTAGCGCTTTTTCAATAACATCAGTAATACGATGTACTTGATCGATTGTCGAGTGGTTGTTTCTGAAACCAAATTGATGTGGTGGTATCAGCTTTCTTTGATCAAGAACAGGTTTGAGGCGCTTTAAAATTAGTTTCTCAAATAGCTTTGACATGATTGGTAAAAGTGAGATGGGTCGATATGATTCAACTTCACTTAGATTTTTTCCAGGTTTTGGTATCATAATAACTTCAGCTGTTTTCCACGCATCTGGGACATAGTTTAGTCGAATATAGGCATTGATCAGAGTAGTTAATTTAACCAGAGCTTTTCTTTGAAGTCTTTTAAGTATGTCACCTGTAATTAGATCAAATCCAGGTGCTTTCTTCACATTGAGGTTGTTTTTAATTTCATCAGCAATTTCCTTAGGCGTAACTAATGGAATTCTGACAGGATAAGCATTGGGATGAACATGTGGTAGATCATCATGTCCCTCGTTTGGATAGAATCTTGCTTCAAGGTGTTGAGCAAACACATCTGCTTTTTCTGAATTTTTACGAGCCCATTTTCCATCAGTCTTTTTTATAGGGGGTACTTGAGCTAACGGTCGTTTGAGATATTTTGTAGCTTTCCATAATGAGTATTCAGTTTTGCTATCTGCAGTAAGTTCTGTGAGAAATTTTTTGATTGATAATTGTTTAATGTTTTTTATTTCTGTAGTTAGTTGTCTAGTAGCTCTGTTAAGTAGAGTTTTATCATATGGGCTTCTTGATTGATGCCACTTTCTTCTAAGTTTTCTTTTTTCTGATATTAGGACTCTAATTTCTTTTGGATAATTAAGACCTTTTAATTTTCTTTTAATAACCGGCGTACTATTCCAGGCAGCTCCCTGAATATCTGCGGTAAAAGCATTTAATTCTTTTTCCAATTGATCAACAGTCTTTATTGGCACCATCAAATTGATATCATTTTCTAATAAGTAATTAAAATAAATCCAATCTGTTTTTTTGTTACTAAGAGTTAATGTTTGTTCTTTCAAAATGATTTTGTCACTAACCGTTAGGTAAATTGGAGAATGATCAGAGTTCAAGTCAAGTCCTTCTTCAATTTTAATATAATTTGCTGATAAATTTTTGACAACAAAAAAGTCTATTAGGTCTGGAGTTTTATTAGGGTCTGTAGGCCAATATGTTGGTTTACCACTTGACATGAATTCGCATCCATAACTTACAGCAGCCCTGTATAATTACCCTGCCCTTAGCCCTTAGTATTGATTAATCTTGAGCCCCAGTGGGTGTGTTTAGCATTGAAATCACCTCCAATGATGAAGCGACAATTTAATTTTTTTAAAAGTGTGATATATTCATCTGCATAAATATTATATCTAGGTGGGCAATATATTGCACTTACCCTGAGTTTTTGTTTAGTTGTCTCAACCGTTACAATTGTAGCTTGGATATCGCAAGTCACATATTTTTCTTCTTCAAAGTGTTTGATGCAGTTTTTAATAATAACAGCACTACCTCCGCGAGCCGTGTTAGCAGGATGATTTGAATAATAGGTTGAGTAGCTTTTGAATCTAACAAAGGACTCCCTAGTAAAATGCGTTTCAGCGAGATAAGACATATGTCAATGTTTTCTGTGTATAGGATTGTTTGCAGCTCATGTTGGTGCTGTAGCAATCCATTGGCATTCCATTCCATAATTCGTAGGGAAGTCATTGTTAGTTTCCAGAGACTTTTATTTTGCTCTCAATTTTATTGAGTCGCAGGTTTTGATCTTTTAGCATCTGCATAATTTCTAATAACATATTATCATGATTAGGCATTTGCTTAGTTGCACGGGTATTATCAGAAACAGCTTGGCTATATGTTCTTCTGGAAATTTGGGGTTTTTGTGGTTTTGTGGCCTCAATCTGAGTGGTCTCATTCTGAGTGGACATTTTTATCAATTTATTAGTATTTACTTGTTTTTTAGGTTTGTTTTTGCTATCTCTTAGTTTTTGAAGTTCTGTAATCACTTCATATCCTCGATAGTTGGCAGTATGATTTTTCCCACAGTGACAGCATTTTGGCTGCATATCACTTGATTTATCACAGTTAGTCGTCAGATGATGTCCAGCACATTTAACACATCTAGGTTCCTTGTTGCAATAGTTTTTGGTATGACCAAATGATTGGCAGGTTTTACACTGCGGTATTAATTTATTGCTTTTAATTGGCTCGACAGTAACGATCGCATTACAAACTTTTTTAATGCTGTATATTTTTTTAATGTCCGTGTTATTTTTAAACGCAACAATAAACATATCTAATGGTTCCTTTGTTTTCCATTTCAATTTGCCTGTAGCATTCAATGCTTCCAAACCTTGAGCTTTTAGATTATTTATGATATCTGTTGGACTGAAAGAATGATGAATATTTTTGATCATTACTCTGATATCCCTATCTTGTTTGTTTTCGTAGGAACGCCACGAAATTTCATGTTTTTTCAATTCATTAGTCAAAGCTCTGCATGCATTATCACTCGAAACATTTATTTTACTAACGTTATTGTTCATTAATTTAGTTTGAAAATGATCACTACCAATTGTTTGGTTTATTAACGCAGTTAATTCATTAATATTTTCAACACCGGTTAAAATAATAGGCGGTGGTTTATGCATTTGATTTGGTTGTGACTGCATAGCAGGTTTGGTATTATCACTTACTTTGTTTATTATTTGTTGGCCATGTTTCGGTGATTTAATGTCAGCCAATTTTCTTTTTTTCTTGTTATTTTTAACTCTTATCCATTCTGTGTCGACCGCCAGATCATTATCGGTTAACTCAACTGTTCCTTGTGACTTTAATTCGCTCAAATTTCGATATAGTTTTAAATTTTCGATTTCTAATTTCATTACTTTGACTTGTTCCTGAAGATCAAAGATAATTTTTTTCAAATTATCTTCATTCTGTCTGGCTTGGCACCGAGCAGAATAAAGTTGTTCCTCATTTTGTGTCCTTCGCGTATTTTCAGCGAAGAGTATATTATTTGATTGAAGCAATTGGACTTCATTAGCTGTAGGAGGATAATATTTCGTCATCACTGTCTGTGATTGTCCTCTTGAATTCTCGTTATCCATGCTCTTTCACACGCTACCCGATGTCACTTGCATAGCATGATAACTACGCGCTCCAACTCAACGCGTATTAAGTGTGATTTCAAATGCTCAGTACTAGATGTCGGCAGTAGTGTTGCTTAACTCCGTACCAATAAAATACAAAACAAAGAACAAGGCGCGCTACCAGCTGATCTCGAACCCGGGGAGCTCACGCCGCCCGCTTTACGACGCAGCGACGCGGGCACTAGCGTTACACGCTGCACCACGAACGTGCTGCGAGAAGCCTCGAAAAATAGTTATCGTTTTGTACACGACGTGCGGTTGTCAACAAATAAAGTTTGTAAACACGTAAACACGTTTTGTCTATGTACCGGGCACCGATTTAAAATTACAAACCACCCACTTTTTTATCAATATCGAGTTACAGTAACTAACTTTAATAATTTATTTATAGTATTTAGTAACTGATTTTTAGTATAGTTTACGAAAGATTAACACCACTTTTACACTATGTGTTTTAGTATCACTTGTACAAATAAAACATACACTGCTACTCCAAAGAAACACTTGGAAATTTTTATATTTTAAATTATACAGGAGCTAGCCTACTCACGTCAACGATCGCTTCCGTACGCGGACGAGAGAAATTTTATAAAATAGAAAAAAAAAATTTAGTCTTGAAACAAAAAAGGCTAAAAAAATAAAATTATATTTTAAAAAACTAAAAAAAAACTCGTTTTTGTAGCAATATGAATTAAAAAATAAAAAATAATCTCCAAATATAAAGATTTTGGTTTAGAGCGAAGGATATCTCTGATGACAAAATAATTTTAAATAAAAGCATGGAGTTCTTAATGTCAGTTGTCGTAATTTTTTTTATAACAAGTTATTTGTAAAGGTAGCTTCATTATGAAAATTTAAGTCGCGAGCATCCCTTCACTATATTACCGAAAGTGTACTAGTGTACTTATATTATCGAAAATGTACTCGTATACTTATATTACCGAAAGTATACTTGTGTACTTATATTATTGAAAATGTACTTGTGTACTTATATTACGAAAAGTGTACTTGTCTACTTTTATTACCAAAAGTGTACTTGTGTACTTATATTACCGAAAGTGTACTTGTGTACTTATAGTACCGAAAGTGGTCTTATATTACCGAAAGTGACTTTCCTACAGTATCCGCATATGAGACAGAGTGGTTGTTGTCATTTTCTATTTTCTACCGACTTCCTCTTTTACATGCTAGGTTTTTATTCTTTGGAACCAAGAAGAGACGTTGCACTTATGAACTTTATTGTCTAACTGTTAAAAGGAAAAGTTCTATACCCTGTATTATTGAGGAAATTTTCATGCTTCATAGCCCATGATTTCTTGCGGATATCATGGGCTATATAGATAGAGTACGCATCATTCTTTTCCGCTGTACATCGGATAGAGTACGCATCATTCTTTTCCGCTGTACTGCCCTTTAGATCTGGATTCTATTTCAACTTTCCAGTTTCCTCCGTTATTCAATTGATTAACCAACAAATCGCAATTGTACCAGGATATGATTTTTTTATAGAAGTAAAAGAAAATTTGATAAATTTTTGAATTTATTTATTTTTGAATTTAATTATAATTCTTGTTCATTATTTATTTTTATATTAAAAAGTCTTCCTTAATTAAAAGTCATATTCCAAGCCATTATCTATATTTTTTCTTTTTTTATTTTCGTAATTTAACTTGTGTTTAAAGATATCCTTAGAAATTTTATTGAAAAAGTGTAAAAAGTGAATAAACGATCACATATAAATAAATTGAAATTCACTATTCTTAATAAATCAGCAAGCTATAGAATAAATTACAAAAAAATTGTATATATATACATATATATATATATATATATATATATATATATATATATATATATATATATATATGTATATATACGAGATATATAAATTGTAAGTAAATTTTACAATTTCGTGACAGGTTTGTCGTCTCTCTTTTCCTATAATTATATTTCACATATGTTATGTTCCCACCAGTAGTCTTTGTTACATTTTTATATGTATATACATCTGTAGGATTCAGGAATATATTTTATATTGTTATGTACATTTCACTTCGTTATATACATAGTTTCGGGTTCGTTATAATGACTGTACCCTTTTATACCTTACATTTAAAAATAATTTAATAAACTCACTACACTAATATACAATTTTAAAACAATAACATAATTATAATAAACACATTCAAAAAAAGGCCTTTTATGTGAGATATTTATGTTCAAATTTTTGTAACGTAGACGCTCTACTTTGTACGTAGACGCTCTACATTATACGTATTCATTCTACATTGTACGTAGACGCTCTACATTGTACATATAAGTTCTACATTGTACGTATACGCTCTTCATTGTACGTAGACGCTCTACATTGTACGTAGACGCTCTACATTGTTCGTATTCGTTCTACATTGTACGTAGACGCACTACATTGTACGTATTCGTTCTACATTGTACGTAGGCGCTCTACATTGTACGTATTCGTTCTACATTGTATGTAGACGCTCTACACTGTACGTAGACGCTCTACGCCGATAAATGATAACAAATATGGGTAACTTTGTAAAAAAATGAAATATGTCTACATATGAGGAGTTTAATTTCGAGTCCAGGTCAATTCATTATTTTCCAAAAAAAAAATTATTAATTTTGGGTTAGTTTTTATCGTTCTTTCTGTTTTTATTGATTTATTTCAAACGGGGAAAACGGACACAAATCATAACGAATTAACAATTTCCAAGTGTCATAATAGGCAGACTTGTATCTTAATGTAAGTTGAAAATTGACAATTATAATAAAATAATTCAAAATAATATTGACGATTTAAAATTTTAAAAAAATATAGAAATATATTCTAGCGTGTGTTATCCTGTATCCTATAGTCAACATATTAGAAGTGAAAATATATAATTTACAAAAAATATACGTGTATATATGTATATATATATATATAAACATTGATGTTATATGATGGATATTAATTCGGTGAATTAGGAACAACGGGTGATTATTATTTTTTAATATATACACGTGTTATGTTAAGCTACTCACAAATCAAATATTCATCAAAAAGTTTGCATGGTGCGCCTAAAAAGTAGTTTATTTGACCGATGTCGAAGGAAGCCGAGTTTACCCGATTCAGCGTCACCAACCCGAACGTGACGGTTACTTTCGTTCACTCCTCGGAAAAAGTGCACAGGTGCGTCTAAAAAATTTTTCATAATTGAATAACACAAATAATAATTAGCTAAAGAAATGCGGAAATTAAAAATTACTTTAATTAATTAAATGTTATTAACGCATGGTTAACTTCAAGTAAGATTATGTAAACGGGCAGTTTGAATAGGAATGACGAACGAACGAATTTGTCTACAGAAAATTAATTAAATCGTCAAAAATTAATTAGTCGTAATCGTTTCTTGTACAATATATAAATTTAAATTTTATTAAGCAAATGCTTTTATACATGTTTTATATTAGTTTCATTGTATACCTGTTTGAACGTAATGGATTCTTTCAATTAAAGTTTCACCCACTTCCGGACGTAAGAATTATTTAAAATTTTGCACACGTATCAAGAACCGATGATAATACAATGATATTGTAAATAAAAATATAGAAAATAAAATTATAGTTTAATAAAACATGTTTCTTGAGCAATATGAATTAAAAAATAATCTTAAAGATTACATAAATTTTGGTTATACAAAAATTTTGGTCAAGAGCGATAAGATGACAACTCGGTATAACTTAATTTCTTTAATAAAAATGTAAAAAAGAATAACGAAAATGCTAAAAAATTAACTTTAATGTAAAAAAGACGTGAGATGATCTCGATTTACGTTTTAATAAGAAGCACATTTTTTATGCTTCTTCAAAAAAAAATTAAGTAATTTCTAATTGACGTTTCGCTCTCCACCAAATATTTTGTAAATAAAGATTATTTTTTATATCTTAGTTCGTATTGCTACACAAGTGTGTTATTTTTAGTTATTTTATATTACGTTTTTATTATCGTTACGAATAGTTTACCTGTGATGTGTCGATAAATTTGTGATAAAAAAAACATTGTGTCTGTGCAATTCACACACGCTAGAAGTGAAACTTCAGAAAAGTAACCTACGAAAGAATAAGATAAATATACAGTGTCAGGAGTAGGATAATTGTAAGGTTGATTTTTTTATAATATTTTTACCAGGTTTAGAAGTTATTTTACATTTTATTTAACATATATTACATTACATATTAGTCAGTTTACATATTAGTTAGTCTCTATGTTTTCACTTTGAACAAATGACAATAAAGACTTATGGTAACTAAAATAGGAAATAAATGTTTTCAATTTGATCTATATATCTTTGGAATACACCCTCAGTTACCATTTTAATAAGTATTAGACAGTGTGCGATATAGATACACACCGACGCTTGCTCTCTCGCTTTAGCTCGGCAATATAGAGGTGCACACATATGTGCAGTGCTTAGTAGACAAGAGGGAAACACTACGAAGCATTGCACAAAGAGACCTAAAATTCAAATCACAACGATTCTAAAGAAGCTTCACTTGTTTCTTTGTCGTGACGCATTTTCGTTTCATCGAGTTTCAAACTACAACGATTCTAAAGAAGCTTCACTTGTTTCTTTGTTGTGACGCATTTTCGTTTCATCGAATTTCAAATCGCGACGATTCTAAAGAAGTTTCACTTAAAAAATATTAATTTTTTAATTTTTGTTAGTATTTATTAATTGATATCCTAATTTGAAATATCTACTTGCTATATTTCATGGACATTTAGGAGGACGTCGGACGGACGTACATTACGAAATTACTCCTTTTCCATTATGAAATTAAGAAGTTTCACGTTCAACATTTTTTAATCTAAGTGCAACCTTCACTCCTTTTTTTTTAATTCAGCAATTTCCATTTTTTTTATGAATATTTTTACTCTCGCTTTTCAGCTATTTTTATGGCGGCAGGAAATATACTTAAGAAAGTGTTTGATGTTCGTGAAACTTTTTCAGGTATAGGGGAACCTGGTAGCTTAGTATTTTTGGTGATCCTGGCAGCTTAGTGTTTTTAATCCTGAAGTAAACTTTGCTAAAATTTAAGTTAAACGGATGACATCCTTTATTCCGATATTACCGGTAACAAAGCTTATACAAAATATGTGAAAATATTATATGGATTACTTAAGAAGTTATTTATAGAAAAAAAAGTCATTTATAGAAAATATACACAAAAAAACGGCAAGAGGAAAATTAGTCCATATTTCCATTAACTTTTATCTAAACAAAAGTTTCAATGCTCCAATATGGAAATAAAAATGTTTTAACGCTAACGTTTTAGCATATATATTGTTACGTTTTTGCCTAACTGTTCGACCGAGGCTCAATTTAACTTGAAAAGCTTGCCGGAAAACGGAAAGGGGTAATTTAGCGGGGGTGAGTTACTGTTACGTCGCTGTCTGTTTGGGGTAGTTTACGAGAGAGGGTGTGAAGATTTTGTTTCTATCGCTTTAAGGATACCGTATTTTGCGAGACAAAATTCGGATCCTCATAAGTCCATTAGAATGGCATGTCCGCTGATGGATTGCCATTTTCTAATCGTTGGTATAATAGTTTTCCGAAATGTGGTTTAGATAATAATTTTGCTTGAAAAAAGAATTTACAGCAATCAGTTTATAAAATTATCCCCAAAGCATACAAACTTTCGGCGTGTTCATTTCATTAGATTTTAAGGAAAAGTTAAAAACGCCATTTTCTTTTCCATGATAAAAAGTCTAAAAAGCTCTCATGCATATAAGTGAAATAACTCATTTGATTGAAAATTTTTCCACGAAACTGAAAATTGCTTTTGATTGTGAAAAATAAATGAGTATTGCAACATTAATGGGATTCAATAACGAGGTCGGCTCTTGCTTGACCGGTTTAATTTTTTAAAGAGAAATTTATTTTTTGTTGATATTACTGAGGGTTGCCATCTAATTGTATATACGGATAGGTATCCCCCAGTTTATCCCTTGGAAAAACCCGGTATCCTCAGGTAACCTCTTGGAAGATACGGTCAATCAGAAACTAAAACATGGTTGTTGCCGTGTTGTGTAGGGTTGATCAATATACAATCTTTGAGAACGCGGGACTCTGCGGCAACTTGGATTCGATTCCCGGTCGCTCGTCGAGCGGGGCTGGGCTGCTAATCTGATTAGCTATAAGAAATTGCTCTCGTAGCAATAAATCTGTCATATGTATGTATTGTATCCATCAAAGTGAGTAAATAAATAAAATAGCTAAAATACTTCTCAAGTTCTGTTCCTGTGATTTTGTTACTGTATGCCTTTTGTTTTGCTTTCAACTTATAATATTTAAATCAATAACTTCGTTTTCCACTGTGTTGTGACGTAAAATATAATAAATCGTTGCTAAAACCAAATCAAAACGCTAAAACTAAAAGCATTTTTTTCACTGTTCATTAAATAAACAATTTTCGGAAAAAAGTTAAAAATTAAAAAAAAATTGAAAACAGCACGAAGCATAAAAAACCCTTCTATTTACACAAAATGGAGGCCGAGAAAACTGCGCCGGTCGCAGAAAAAGGGAGTTTTCGTAAAATAAATTGTTTTTAAAACTTTTATCGTTTGACAAGTCATTGTGAAAATAAATAGGCTTCTTCTATGATATACCTGTCACGCGTTCTTCCTGTAACATCTACATACGTACACACGTCCATACGTACAAACGTACATACATACGGACCAACGAACGGAGACGTATGTGATGTTTCAAAGACAAGTTTAAACATAGAATATTTTTCTCTTTTAAAGTTATAATTACTTCTATCATCAAAATCCGAGGCTGGAGCGTTAGAAGGTAAGAAAGCATACATTGCGGGGCGCACAATAAGATTTTTTATCATAAATGAAAAATAAAATAATTGTAGGTTATAAAAATAATAAACAGCGCCATCTGTGGTCTGTATTTCAAATTTCCACATTCATTTTAATTTTGTCAATAAGAATGTTTTTACAGAAACACTTGCATAAATTGACCAACAGATGGCGTCTGTATAGCGTTACATGTTAATGAAACGCTAAGGATTACCTCTGAGCGTTTCGTCTATAAATAAAAACAAGTTTCACTTAAAAAAATCTATAAAATCTGTTTAGTGTTTCTCGATTTATTAACAAGCGGACAGCCAAACAAATAAACCAGATTTTCAAAATATAAATCCTGGATTAAAATTCCTATTCTTCTATTTTGGATTGTTTAATGTATTTGTTTAAATAACAAAAAGTAGCATTTCATAATTACCTATTCAAATTATTAAGCAATTTAATAGTATAACTTCCTTTTTATGTCCTCACTTTATGCTACGAGGACATACTTTATTTCAATAACCACTTATGGGCACAAATACAATCCGGCATTATTCGGCCTCAAGTGAGTCTTTTGATCTTGACGTTTCTCTTTGTACGCTGAGCATTTGTTTCTGCGTGTTAGACGGGCTCACGATCGATAGTCCTCTGGTTTTTCTTCTCTAAATAAAAAAAATCGTTTATATTGACTGGTGATAATTCTTGTTCTATGTATATAGATATTTGTCTGGTTTTCTTAAAATTTTCATGGTTGTTGTCTTAAAAAGCTTTAAGAGAGAGAGAGAAAGGACAATATTTTTCTTTTTTTTTTTAAATATTGCTTAAGAAAGGTTTTCAAAGTTATTTCAAAGCTTCACAAAGTTATTCCAAAATTTGACAATCAAGATTTTAATATGTTGCGTCTACGTTTTAACCATAATTAAGTATAACTATGTTAAAATTTCTATACCATGTGGTTTTAGAAAAAAAAGACACGACGGGCGTACAGACGAACAGATCCCGAGCTGATTTCGAACACGTTCCATTTTTCTAGATTTTCTATGCAATATAAAAAAATAACTTAATATTCAAATTTCTCCATAAGTTTTGTAGACCTATGTAACTTCATACTTTACTTTATTATACCGAATGGATACTTAATCTATTAAACAACAAGCACTGGTTAGTAACTACATTGCCACCGCAACTTATTGTCACTAAAAAGAAAGAGAGGGTACGGTGACCACAGAATTAATATATTCTCCAAGAGTTACCGAATAGAAAGACAGGTTACAGTTACCGTAGATTTAGTATATTTTCCAGCAGTTACCGAATAAAAAGGGAAGTTACTGTTACCAGAGCTTTTGTATATTCTCCAACGGTCACCGAATAAAGGAGACGTAACAATCTCCATAGATAAAGTATATTCTCCAACAGTCACCAAATAAAAAGACAGATTACAGTTACCGTAGATTTAGTATATTCTCCAACAGTTACGGAATAGAAAGAGAAGTTACAGTTACCAGAGCTTTTGTATATTCTCCAATAATCACCGAATAGAAACACAGGTTACAGTTACCGTAGATTTAGTATATTCTCCAACGGTCACCGAATAGAAGGAGACATTACTATCACTGTAGTTAAAGTATATTCTCCAACAGTCACCAAATAAATAGACAGGTTACAGTTACCGTAGATTTAGTATATTCTTCAGCAGTTACCGAATAGAAAGAGAAGCAACAGTTATCAGAGCTTTTGTATATTCTCCAATAATCATCGAATAGAAATACAGCTTACGGTCACCGTAAATTTAGTATATTCTCCAACAGTCACCGAATAGAAGGAGACGTTACAAACGCCATAGATAAAGTATATTCTCCAGCAGTCACCAAAAAGAAAGACAGGTCTCAATCACTGTAGATTTAGTATATTCTCCAACAGTCACCGAATAGAAAGACAAGTTACAGTTACTTCAGATTTAGTAGATTTTCAAACAATCACCAAATATATATACAGGTTACAGTCATCGTAGGTTTAGCACATTCTCCAACAAACACCAAATGGAAATACAGATTACTGCCATCGCAAGCTTAGTATATTCTCCAAAAAGTCACCGAATAAAAAAGGAAGTTACAGTCACCACAGATTTAGTATATTCTACAACAGTCATCCGATAGAAATAAAGGTTACAGTTACCGCAAATTGAGTATATCTCAAAGAATCGCCGTACAGAAAGAGAATCACCTCAAATTTGACCGTACTATAGATACCGCACTATTTTTCAACGAAATTGAAGAAAAACCGAGAAATCGCAAAAGAAACTGATTTTTCGCGCCTTTGGGGGGGTGCGTGGTGGGCTAAATAATTGTGGCCTGAGCTAGTAATAGAGTGAGTAAAAGTATTTAGGTAATCAAGATAAACTTAAGTTATCTTGATCACTAACTGCATGGACTTTCGGAGTAGTTTCAGAGAATACCGAAAATTCAATAACCAGTATCATTCATTCGGGGCTGTCAGCTAAGATTTGGTCTTCAACAGTTGCAGAATAAAGAATCGGAGTATTATTTAAGTTAGCTATACCAAGTTAGCTATATCAAGTTAAATATACAGGCTTAGAAACAAGTGTCTGTTTTTTTATAAATCATAAATTAGTGATATTTAAAGTCTTTTGTTTGAAACTACATTAGTTGATAACTGTGAGCTACTTTTTTAGTATGAAAATAGCCCTAAAATTAGAACTTATGAATAATTTTTCTATGATTTGGAAATTAACACATGTAGGTTTTCGTAATTATAATAAAACCTGTCAAGCACGAGTGGAACTCGCATTACGGGGTTTCCGTATACATTTAGCTTTGCACTTGCGGATATTTAAGTGTGGATAATGTTTCCTTTAAACATTTTACAGACACATATTGCCTACTATATCTTTCATATGCAGGATAAATGTATATTTTAAAATACAATGTTACTTTTGCGGTTGATTTATATCTTTTACTAAATGATAACTAATAAGGCTAGCTGCAATAATTTTTCTTTTGAATATGATATATATATATATATATATATAGATATATATATATATATATATATATATTTATTTACATTTTGAAGACTAAATTTAATGCATTTATTTCTTTGCATTGCGCAAAAATATTTACCAATTAAATATTTGAAACATTACTTTGTTTGCGTCATCATAATAATTAAACATGTCTATTTATTTTTAAAATGAGAGATCGTCATCTGCAGCAAATTTTTCAACCAAAAACGGGAGGTTATTAATATAAATACACAAGAAAAAAAAGGTCCCAATATGGAGGCCCCGGGGAACACCCACCCTTACGGACGATCCTGGTAATTTAGCCTCCCCTACTGTACTGGTTTTAATCTATTTGCAAGATACGAGTTTACTGAATTAAGGGCTTCATCTTTTATTCCACAATATTTTGATTATATAAGTAGATTATATAAGTATTACTTGGAATTATATTTTTCGTCAGACGTAATCTAATTTTGTTTAATAGTTCTGTGAATCACATCTATATCAATAAATAATGCAATTATATCTGAATCAGCAAATGCTCTGAACACATACGCATAAATTGTAATCAGGATTTCCCCAGTTTAGGAACAGTTTCCCAACGCTTTTTAAATTAGTTGTCAAAAGAAAGTATGTGAAAATTCAGACCTTTCATTGAGGAAACAGAGGTAATCGTTTCCTCTTTGTTATATTTGTGTTACTTCATGGTAACTCAATAAACGCGTGATATGTTGAAAAACTTTAACTGAAAAAGTTGTTCTCGTGTACTTCAGTACATATGAGAGAAGTGAAACTTCTGTGATGATCTAAACCTCGATTTGTAAGTTATAGTAAGGGGTAAAATAGCAGAGAGGAAAATATTCTAAAAGACCTAAAGAAATATTTTGTTAGCAGACATATGTAACATAATTAAATCCAATATATTATATAAAGCAGATCTTTCTATTCAAAATTATCAAACATACACACAATTATCAATAAATTAATCATAATTAAATAAACGAATTGACAAAATTTGAGTTTAATTTTGACAGAAGTAACGTTTAAAACAGCTAATAATTTTAGTGAGCCCCATTTTTATTTGTTATCGCGCAAAATTTTGACAGCTTCTTTTTGACATACGACATACAAAACAGCTGATACTGTTCTCAGTATAGTGAGCGCCAGTTTTGTTTGTTTCCACGTATGCGTACATTTGTCTTCTTATTTCATCTTGTTCATCTATCTCTTTCGGTTGTTAGTTAAGTACCTATTTTCCGTCTTTCTTGCGATATATTCCTTGCATTCTAACGTCACAATGGTTGCAAAAACGAACTTTGCGACCTTCACATATTGCTTTCATCGCGTTTCAGTTTCACTTCAAAAATAATCATATATACAAAAGTAACAACGCTTTAAATATTAATTATCTGTCATAAGTTAGTTCGCAATACGCCGCTAGGGAACCTACGTGCATTATATATAAGTACATGTTGAATGCGCGTAAATATCATAAGCGTGCGCCACATGGTCCAGAGCGGATTAAAGTTGATTATTTTTCAATTGTGGATAATTTGTGTAATTTTGTTTGTGAGAAAAATTCTAGTAATTGATAATTTCCTGTGCTGGGGTAGTCCCCTTTTTTCAATAACAGAGCATGGAACTAAGTTCACCTGAGTGTTTTCCACGGTATTTAATAGCTCAGTCACTAGATCGTGGTCGCGTTAGAGTGGCTTATTAGTCGTTAGCTTTCGCCCGCGGTTTCGCTCGCGTGGTTTCAGTAAAACGTAAAAAACATTTTTGAAGTGTAATTACTTTTGATGCGATTTGAGTAAAATGTGAAAGTCGTAACGTCTTTCACGCAACGTTTTTGTAACCTTTGTGACGTCAGAATATAACAAATCTATCGCAAGAATACGGAAAATAGATACTTAGTTAACAACCGAGAGAGATAGATGAACACGATGAAATAAGAAGACAAGTGTACGAGAGAAATATCAAACATATATATCACTGCTGCTATCAGCTGTTTTATACATTGTGTGTCAAAAGTAAACTGTCAAAATGTCGATTTATTTATCTATTTATAATTAACTTTTTTCTGTTTGAATGGCTTATTTAACACACACACACACACACACACACACATATATATATATATATATATATATATATATATATATATATATATATATATATATATATTACAAAAAATTCAATTCGTTTGTCAATTATTTTGATTAATACAATTATTTGCACAATATCAGAGGAATGTTTGTATTATAAATTAAATTTAATTAATTTATATATCTTAAATTGTTCTTCAAGTCTTAGAATATTTTCCTTTTTTTCTATCACTCTTTTACTTTTCTATCGTTTCTTTCCCTCGTTTAGATCGCCAAAGAAGTTTCACTTCTGTCACTTGTACCGAGTTGTACGCGATCAAATTGTTCACTTATATTCCTACTTTGAGCACCAGCACTTTCAGCTTCATTATCTCCCAAGTTTATTAGTTTTTCCGTAATCTAGAGCAAAGGTTCCGGTCACGTGATAGCACTAAGGAGCGTTCTGTAAGACTAATCATCATTACAACGAGTTCGTGTATTGGTTGCATATTGTGTCGATATTGGCAAACTCATGCTGGATATTGTGTCGATATTGGCAAACTCATCAGCACCAGTAACAGACAGCACAATATGTGATGATAAATTTAAAAAAAAATCCGAGGAAATATTTCGAGGAGTTTGTATCGACATACCTGTTCCTTTGACAATTTGTTATCATCAGCATAGGTTTGTAAGTTGCTTATTCATTGTACTCTTTTTCAAATTCGATATCTGTGAAACCAATGGTTCTATTCGGAATCTGTGAAACTTTAATAAACCACTTATCCTTGTAGTTCTTGTGTTAAATACAAGAACAGGTAAAGAATTACTAGACATTTTCTTCCCAAGATTAACTTTCATTTCTCTTTTTAAAAGGCTTCTTTTGTTTATATACTCACTAGAGGTGAGGCGTATTTATTGTCACCGGTAAAAATACTCGATATCTCAGATCAAAATATGTACTTGGTATGCAAAATACAAAATACTTGGTATCGTAAATACTTGTATGGTACAGCCGGGCTGCGGCGTAACTCTATTCCTCTTTGTCTAACTAGCTACAGCTATTTCACTCACGCATATCGTATTCAGGTTTTCTCGCTCTTTCATATTTAAAACGTATATGAAATAAGGGACAAACTGAATATTTAAATACTCGTAAGTTTTAAAAGTAAGTAATTCGAGTATGTTAAATCGTAAGTCATAATATTATAAAAGTATGTAATACGAGTATGTTAAATATATTCGTATACTCGTTTTACTCATTACATTAAGTATTGCTTTACACTTCGCAGTTCGCGGACAAATATTTACTCAGTACGACAAGTACGAGTATTATAAAATAAGTATTTTCCGTACGATGCTATTTTCGTCTGATGATTCTCCGTTTTTCTATTGGCACAGTTGAGCGTTGTTACTTTGTAGTGTAAATAAACACTAACTGTCAATTAGGTTAAATTCTAACTTCGCCATTATGTCCACAAGAAAATCCAATGCAGTATGAAAGTACTTTGCAGACTTGGGTGATTATTTTGCTTCTTGCAATATTTACAAAACTAAATTTTCATTCAGAACAGCTACATCTAATTCAATGAAACGTTTGAATGGAAAACATTCAACTTTAACTAATACGGAAAAAGTTGCTTGTCCCGAACATATTACTACATTATTTAAAAAAAAAATTGGCTAAAATAAACACATCAAAAATATTTTTTTTTTAAATTAATGGTAATTATTGTAAATAACGTGACTCATTTCTAAATATGCTATCTAAGTCACTGTGCCAAATGAATAATTTAGTTATCAGTCCTAAGGCTGGAGCCATAAATATTTATGTTAATATCAAGGAAAAACGAAATACTGTATTTTATCAAAAATGTCTCATTTAGAAATTATAGGAATTACCGCCAATTTTAGCTGTGAGAAATAAAAGATATGAGCATTGAACCCTTCATAATAAGTAGCAATCTAGATTTATTTTACATCTCCCGCGACCGTAAATCTATAGCCATTTGTAATATGTGGTCCCATCTCACAACGAAAATACGCCCCCCGTACTCGTCGAGTATTTTGTCACTGATATTTTATAATACTCGTTCTCGTCGTACTCAGTATCTCAAAATAATCGTATCCCCAAGTCTAATAATTACTACACACTTTTAATCTAAACGGTAGCTTTGTCCTATGGACCCATGGATAAGTTAACCACTGGATAGCGCATAAGAACACAGTTGTATGAAAACCAAGCTAGCCACTACTCATTAGGGTAAATGTACCACGTGACACCTTTAGCCAATCAGTGCTTTATCCCTTGGGGTAGCACAGAGATGTAGTTTGCTCGATACTTACATATTTTCGACGTGTCAAAGTAAGGGTTTTAACAAATTAAAAACATCGTTATTTAAAAAGAAGAATTTTATTATAATATAATCACTATATTAACTTAATAAACTGTTGCACAAAATAATGTTATATATATATATATATATATATGTATATATGTATATATATATATATATATATATATATATATATATATATATATATAAATAAATAAATATTTTTTATTTGCTAATATGAATTGTGAAATTTACTGGAGAAAACAGGACAACACTTCTTGTCGATTATACAAAACTCAGAGATATGAACAATAATGTCTCGCATTGCCCAGTCACCTGTATCCATTTTTCTTTTCGGTGCGGTCAGTTCGGAAACCTAAAATGATAAGTGTAATACAAGTAAAATATAATATTATATGCTTAGAAATCAATGAACTTATTTTACTTTTTAAAAAATATCTTTTTATAATTTTTTGGATTTTTAAGTATTGATTTAGTTATCGATAACGGCGCGACGCATCTCTAGTGGCAATAAATTCAACAATATGGCGGAATCGCTGCCGGCGATCTGACTGTAACATACGAAAATATACTTGCTTAAATAATAGTTAACAGTGTACTTACTTGTGAAAAGTAATTCCATTTTTCTCAAGTGGTGATGTAATGCTTCTGTTTTGGCAATATTTTATAGTACAAGAAGGCATGGTTTATTTAATTTTGATTTAAAATTACTAGAAACTTTCGCTGTGACGTTCGTTTTTGTACTGAAGGTGCGTAAGCTCTTCCCGGAGCGGTGGCACAAATTGTGCCATCGCGTGGCTAGAGTTTTTTTTGTTGATGCGTCATCCAGTGGTTAACTTATCCATGTATGTACCGGTCTTTTTTGTCTCCTCATTCGATGTGCACAGCGAAACAGCCCTGTTATGCTTAATAGCTTCATATCGTCCTCTTTAAAGGTGAATGAATTCCATTTAAGCTTAGCAGTACACTGCTTCGCGGTCTACATTGGAATCAGCAGACAAACATAAAATAGACTTTTAAACAAAGTACAGAATAAACCTGCGCAGTAAAAACCTAATTTTATTGATACTGCTACATTATCTTATAAGTACAATAAACTACTTATAGTTCGAGTTGCAAAGAGTTCAGTGGCGCCATCTCACATTTGCAAATTCTAACTACAAAATAATGCCGCTGACATAGTAGACGACAGCAAACAAAAAAAAAATTATATATATATATACATATATATATATATATATATATATATATATATATATGTGTGTGTGTGTGTGTGTGTGTATACCATAGATCCGAAATATTAAGATAAATTATTACGTTCTGGAAACTTATAACTGCTTAAACTTATTTAATATTTCTTTGAAAGACTTGAAAACGGGAAAAATAAAGTTGTAGTATAAAAAAAAATTTTAAAAACACGCTTTTGTAGCAATATGAAATAAGAAATTAAAAAATTATTATTTTTAATGAAAAATTATAATAATTTAATAAAAAATATCGTTAAATATAAAGATTTCGTTCAAGAGCGGAAGGACGACGATAAAAAGAAAGATAAACAAATTAATTTTAATTTCAAAAAAACATGGGGGGCCTGATATCAGCTGTCTTATTTTTTTTATAGCTAGCTCTTCGTAAAGGTTGAGACATTATGAAAACGTTAAGTCGAGAGCGTAGACACGCTTTTTTAAAGAAATAGATACAAATTTCATTCAGGCCAGTTATATAGCTACCAGACAAATGTTATTCCGAACGTACATTACCAGACTTTTTATATTATTATAAATACAGACTTAAAATTTTACTAAAATATATATAAGATAGTTGTCGTGTAAAACACGTTGTCGATGAAATTCGCTGAATTTTTTATACATTTTTCAAACTATAAATACCTAAATTATTTTAAAATTTAAATATTTAATTTTTGTTAAGTTTTGGTAAGAATCGCTCTCAAAAACTGTATAATTAAAAAGTAGTTATTTCACCACACTTTTAATTTCGTTTAAAAAAACTAGTCGAACGATTTATTTAGATAATTAAGTCAATGTAAAATGATGTTATATTAATATTCAGAAAAAAAATTTTTTTTGGCTTTTAGTTTTGGTAAAAATCGGTCTCGAAAATTATAATATTAACATACAGGTACATACAAAAGTATTAATTTCACTACACGTTTCATATTATTTAAAAAAGGCGTCGAGCGATTTGTCTAAAAAATTAAGTTGATGTAAAATGACGTTATATAACATTTACAAAAAAAACTTTTTTAACTTTTAGTTTTGATAAAAATCCCTCTCGAAAATTATATTAACATACAGGTACATACAAAAGCAGTCATTTCAAGACACTTTTCATATTATTTAAAAAAGGCGTCGAGCGATTTGTCTAAAAATTTAAGCCAATGTAAAATGACGTTATATTAACATTTACAAAAAAAAACTTTTTTAACTTTCAGTTTTGATAAAAATCTCTCTCGAAAATTATATTAACATACAGGTACATACAAAAGCAGTCATTTCAAGACACTTTTCATATTATTTAAAAAAGGCGTCGAGCGATTTGTCTAAAAATTTAAGCCAATGTAAAATGATGTTATATTAACATTTTGAAAAAAAAAACTATTTATAGTTTAGTTTTGGTTAAAATCGGTTCCGAAAATTGTACAATTACCATTAAATAAAAAGTTGTTATTTCACCACATTTTTTATTTTATTTTAAAAACGCATCAGGCGATTTGTCTAAAAAATTATGTCAACGTAAAATGATATTATATTAATATTTTGAAAAAAAAAATTTCTGTAATTTAGTTTTGGTAAAAGCTGCTCTCAAAAATTGTACTTTTAACAATATATACAGGAAATGTAGCAATTTCACCACACTTTATTTTTTTTAAATGCGTCAAGCGATTTGTCTAAAAAACTAAGTTAATGTAAAATTATATTACATTAAAAGGTGGAAAAAAATATTTACAGTTTAGTTCTGATAATAATCGTTCTAAAAAATTGTGTAATTAACGTTACAGAAAAAACAGTAATAACATTACAGGAAATAACATCACACTTCATTTTATTAAAAAAAACGAAAGAAAAAATGCAAAGATTATTTTTTTATGCAATTAAAATGATGTTATATTAATAGTTTGGAAAAAAAAAAATTTTCAATGAAAAATTTAAAATTAATTTTTTGATCTTAATGTCACGAGACAACTAACTTAATGTCAACTGGAATATGTTTCATTACTCTTATAATAATTCATTCAGTCTCTCGTGTGCGGGCATAAGTTTTTTTAGCTCTTAAAGCCACTGCTCTAAACTTGTAAATGATAGTCAATCTTTTAATATAGGATGATCTATATGAAAATTTTTTTTAAATATGTTGTGGCGCTTAAGGGCTGAAGAAAGAAAAGCAAACAAATAAACAAATAACGTTCCACTTTTTTATATTAACATCGATGAGTGATATAAATTTCTTTATATCTGTTATCGTTGTGTTAAAGTGTTAAATAACACTACTTTACACGGTTTTTATACCCCAGCCAAATTTGTTAATTTATTGTGTATTTAGGTAAGATTTATTCAGGAAAAATAATAAAAATAATCTGTTACATCTGGTTTTCGAAATATTTATTTACTTGAAAATTTAAAAAATAGGCATACTAGTACAAAATTAAAATTAAAAATGGCTGATTTTTTTTTTTTTTATATTTGTTCGCATCGGTTTCTCGTATAATGGACCAATAGTAATCCTCTAACATGTTTTCATCCCAAAATCCCTGATGTCGTTCTTCGAAAATCTTTAAGTCTTGGTGAAAACGTTCCCCTCGTTTGTCACTCTTGCTTCCTAAGTTTTCTGGAAAAAAAACTTAGCTGCGAGTGGAGAAAATGAATATTCAAGGACATGTTGACACCCATCTGTTGAAAATTGTTCAATAAATTAGTAAAAATTTGTTCATAATGTTCACTTTTTTTATTTTCTAAAAATTCCTTTTATTTCCTAAAAACTTTGCTTCTGTTTCTGTATAACGTAACTTTTGTGTTTAACTTTAATAAATTCCATTGTTGCAAGCGAGAACCAAGAAGTTCTGCTTTAGATCTTGACAATTTTAAATCTCTTATAAGATCACTTAATTCGGCTTGATTAATTAGATGTGGAGAGTTCTCTTGAACAGACAACTCGACAGAATCACTAGAAATCGATTTGACTTCAACATCACTTTCATCGTCTTCCGCTTGTAAATTTGAACTCGAACTACCGGGACAAACTGGATATGGCAGATGCTTCGAATGTAAAATAGGCTTAGTAACAGATGCAACTCTGGCATATATAATATTCTGTTTATTTTTTGTATTATATCCCGCCGTCGTCGTAACACAAAAGTAACAGTCATTTTCATGGTTACTGGGTTCTCTCCATAGCATTGGTGAACCAAATGGAAGATGTACGTTTTCTCCTGATGACCACTGGAGTAAAACGATTCAACAGCTTTCGCAAAACACATGCGGCACCCACTTTTTATCTTGGTTTGCAACAGAAAATCCAAAATAATGAAGATATGCACTTTTTAACGCACAAACGTAGCAAAAACGATCAGAACTGAGTTTACACTGTCGACATTTTTATGTAATTTGAAACAAAATAGTTGCCGTTTGAAGCGAATTAATGAACATTAAACTGACGTCAACATTGTAGGGTATTTGAAAAAAATTAATTTTTGTAGAAAGAAATTGTGATGTGATAGAATATTTTTGCTGATACTTTTAGGTTTAAGGAAGGTAGTTTAACATATTTACATACATTTCTTTCGGGGTATATAAAATAAATTGAAATTTGTAAAGTAGTGTAATTTATAAAATTTTGTATTTTAACATGATATCATCGTAGCCTATTCGTACTGATATGACAAATAAATTTTAATTTATGTGTACGTATATTCTGATTTTAACGGATATTACTGTAAAATTTCACGAAATGTACACTAATTGCTCGGCTTCCGGTGGGGTTAAAAATTTATTCGTTAAATATTTGTTTATTAAATAAGTTTTGCAATGGAGAACACCTCGTTCGATTCCAAGCTTTCGTTCCTAACATAAGTTATATATAATTAATGTTAGCACAAAATACTTGGTGTACTAACATACATCCATTATTTTATAGCTGATAGTTATTTTTATATCAAGTTTTAGACACGCCAACGCCTTGCTATTTAAAACTGTACAAATCTTGTAAACAAAATTCCCTTCTTTCTTTATAACTCTGTGATTATTAAAACCTAGAAAATTTATGTGTATAATGAAACAGCCAAAGTGTGAATGTATGCACGTTAAACATATTTTCAAAAATTGTAATAGGGTAGGAAAAAGAAATAGTACTTTTTAAAATGTTTGAATGTTTCAGTGTTTATTTGTATGCATAAAATAAACACTGAAACAGTCAAAAATTTATGTATAAAAACTGGTAAACAAATTTTAATGTTATATTTTTGGTTTTACATCTATGGAAAAATTTTGACAAGCACTAGTAAAACTCGCACTTGGAGAGTTCACCATATTAATATACTTATAAATATTTAAGGGTCCGTAGTATTTCTAATAAAATTTTTTACAAATATTAATTTTTCACAACTTAATTACTACTACACAGGCACAGTGTACTACAGTACCTTTCACAGGCACAAAGACAAGATAATTAAAAAAATGTATAATTCTATATATTTTTTTTAGATTTTACTCCTTATTTATGGTGTAAAATCACCTATTATGCCGAAATTCAAGACTGTAGGCCGACCGGAAGCACCCTATAGGTTTTGATTATCAATGAGTAAGAATATTGTATGAATAAAAAATAAGTTTTAAAAAGTGATATCTTTTTGTTGCGTGTCACAGACACTATTTCTAAGAAATAGTGCTTCGAAAGACAGACGGACCGACGGACAACCAAGTGATTCTATAAGGGTTCTCTTATTTCATTTTGAAGGCTGAAACCCTAATAAATAGTCCAAGACAACTCTTCATTATATCATATTACTGCGAAAAGATCTGTCTTTTTGGTATCTTTTATTGCCCTTTTAGTTTGTTTTTGCTTTTAACCTGGCTGGAGGTTCAAATAATGTTAATAATTTGTAGTGTATTTATGTTTTAATACCACTTCTGATCAATGGATGGTGTTACAAGGAAGTTATCTTCTGAAAAGAAAAAAATAAAAAAACAGGCAGTCATGGGGACTTCTAACAGAAGTGAAAATTTAAAACTATTAATTAATTGTTCTATATAAAAATGTTAACATATTTGGTACTCACTATTATACTGCAGAATGATCCTACAATTAAACAATAAAAATAATATTCAAACTAAAACACAATTTAAACAATGCACAGTATACACACATTGAACTGTTGGTCATCACTACAACATATCGGTGACGCGAATTCACAAGATTTTACTCATCTAAAAAGCGTTCAACGCGCACATAATACTGTAGGGTATACAAAATGTATTGGTGTATATATGTGTATACGTGTACATAGGCCACTGCGTTTGCGCCAGTCTGGTGCCAGAGCAGGAAATGTTATATATATATATATATATATATATATATATATATATATATATATACAGATATACACACACACACACACAAACACATATACACACACACTATATATATATATATATATATATATATATATATATATGCTTTCACTGCTGGTCAAGCGCAACACGTCATATTCATAGCTACATATATACTGTTTACATTAGCATGTCGGTGACGCGAACCCAATAAGATTTTCTTCTACCGAAAATTGCTTAACGCGCCTAAAGAAGTTTCCATTTCCAAAAAAAACGGAACCCTTACAAGATCACTCACGCGTGCGTCTGCCGTAAAGTTTATTCTTAAAAAACAGTTAGATGTGGAAACATACAATTTTTTTTCTATTAAATAAATCGTATGGGACATTAATCAAAAGAATGACGAGAGCTTCAAAACTATTTATTTTTAGAACGTTGTGTAGGATATTTCTAGAGGTATTGTAGAAAATTTCCATAACAAATATATATTACCCCATTCCTTGACTCTGAAAATGCTAATATCAAAATTGTGATAGGAAAACAGCGTTACTAGAAATTAACTTACCCCTAGATGTATACCCCCGTCGAGCGAGTTTCATTCGTGTTTGACAAGGTTTTTTTTTCGTTTCTCAAGTTTGCAACACAGTATTAAATTTATATCTTATCTTTTCATGGTATCCTCAGCTATATCAATTAAAAATACACTAAAAAAAAAATTAAATACACAAAAATACACACTAAAATATACAACATTTTTTTGCGCGATGCGCATGCAAACATACATTTAAAATTTACAAAAACTACAATTTTTTCTACCCTGTTAAGTTTTTTTTGAAAATATTTTTAACGTACAGGCCTTTTCCCTTTAACTGCTTCATTATATGTATAGATTATTCGTGTCTAAATAATCACAGAATTATAGAGAAGTGGGTGCTGTTTACAAACTTTTTACAGTTTTAAATAGAGAAGGGTTGGCGTGTCTAAAACTTGAAATAAAAAGAGCTTTCAGCTGTAAAATAATGGATGCCTGCTCTACGCCATGTATTTCACGCTAACATTATTTATGTATAACTTATCTTAGGCACAAAAGCTTAGAACCGAATGAGGTTTCCTCTGTTATAAAGTTTATTTAATAAACAAACATTTAACGAATAAACTTTTAACTAAACAGGAAGTCGAGCAATGAGCGTATATTTCATGGAATTTTAAGAATATTTTCGTTAAAATTAGGATGTATGTATACATAAAACAAAATTTATTTTACGTACTAATACGAATAGTTAAGGATAATTTCATATTAAATTACCAAATTTTATAAATTGTGTGATACTTTAACACATAACGGATGACATATATAAAGAAATTTATTATCATTCATTCGTTCTGAAAGTGAAACATTTTCTACTTGTTCGTTTTTCTTCTTGGAAAATTATATCAGTGATACTAAATCGTAGTTTATAAGAAATTATTTTTATAGTAAAAAAGGTATTGGTAACAGTAATATTATTTGTAAATATATACTTATGTCATCACATATACATTATAATATTACGGTCATATACATAATAATATTACGGTTTGTAAATAGTTTAAATGAATAACAACATATTTTCATTTTATTGAATAACAAGTTTAATTTTCTTAATTATGTGCACAGAATTTAACCAGATTTTCGACATTTTTTTTTGGAAAATCAATTGACAAATTCAAGTTTATATCAGTCCAAACAACAGAGCATATCTGCAAAACTCTTTTATTGTCTTTACTTTGTTAACAAAGTTGTGAACTAACTTGGTCTTGCTGAAGATAATTTAAATAAATGTAATATTTTTCAAACGGCAATCCGGGAAAATGAGGCTTGGTTTACACAAACAGAATATAATTTTAAATTTTGTTTTGTTTTTGGAGCATAAAAAGAAAAACAATTCAGCGATTGACAACCAGGAAGGAGCTAAAATATTCAATTAAATTTGTAACCATAATACAAAACAAAAAAGTGTTTTCATAAATGCGCGTATGTTACATTTTTAATATATTAATATACACCATTTTTAATATTTCATTGTTAATAAGAAATACAAAATAGCAACGAAAATGTAAGGAAGCTTTAAAAAAAATAATACCGATTGCTTATTTGTAAATGTGTAGCCATTGCCTAAGTTAATTAAAAAAAAGTTTTCATTTGACGTTGACATTCCGTTGATGACTCTGCGTTGGTAAAATGAATGTCATTTTTCGATCTTTTGGAATTTTACGCAATTTTTTCGACGATCATGACGGACCTGCAAGTTTTATGGCTTAGTATATTACGTCTATGTACGGAAAATACGACGAGAGACAATCTCCTTTTTGTTTCATATTGCTGGTTCAAAGAATTCCGTAGAAATAGTATTCGCAAACAATTATGAAAAATAACCTAACTTTTCATAAAATATACGTAATTTCTCATCTTTGGGTTATAAGTTCAGTTTAGCGAAAATGTAAATTTCCCAGTTTTTTTTGTTTTAAATGAAAGAATATACATAAAAAACTACGTATTTAAAAAATAGGGCTCGGACCCGATTATTTTGTTCTAAAAAATTGATTTGAAAAATGCTCTTTCTATGAAGAAGCATCTGTCAATTGACCGTCAAACGATAATTTTATAACCTCATTTTATGCGATCCCCTTCGCGCATTTCATATTTTTATTTTTTGTTTTTTTTTTTTATATCAGTTCCCTTTTTTGTTTGCAAATCCTTTGTTTGAAATCACGAAGAATAACAGTTAAGTCGAAAAATGTATAACTTTCACTTTCTTCACAAAGTGCACTTTTGTATGAGAAGTTTTTCGAATCACTTTTTTTAATAAAATAATCGCGGCCGAGCCCTAATTTCGGTTGGTACTTCGTTTTTAACCTATATATTTTCAATTAAAGCAAACAAAATTAGGAAAATCACATTTTCCCTAAAGTGAATTTGTCACAAAAAAATTCACCACGTACATCTCTCTGCCCATATATATATCAGTCATTTTATTCGGAAACAAATTGTGCTAGAAAGTTGAAATTATGTATGTATGGTTGGTTTGGTATGTTATGGTTTTATTTATTTATAACCCCAATAAAGTTTTGAAATAAAATTTATTACAAATTTTTTTCGGCTACCTCCCCTATGTGTAAAGAGGGGGTGATCTTTTCGCATGCCCCATTGTGTAGAGTATCGCTGAATAGATCTTTTAAAGATATTGGGGGTATGTCATGAACGTTGTTTCGATACAGAAATATATTTATATACTATTTAGCTTTAATGTGTTCATTTTTAGATTTTCATAAATAAAAATAAAAAAAATGAACCCTTGCACGACCACTTCACTGTCCGTCTGTCGATCTGTCCAGACCCTTTTTCTCAGGAACGCGCCAAGGTATCAAATTGAAATTAATATTAAATATTTAAGTCTACGGTCTCTTGGACCCGTAAAAAATCAAGCTTCTTAGTCAACCCAAACAAAAAATACGGTCACTTATACCGCATATTTTGGCTCATGCAAATAAATCAAAACCTACAGGGTACTTCCTGTTGATCTAGAATCATAAAATTTGGCAAAAAGTAAGGTCTCACAGCACGAGTTAAGAAAAAAATCCGAAAATCGTTAATTTATATTTGTATCATACAAAAAATATGTTTTTAAATATGCGCCTGCGATAGATGTAGTAGGCAATATATTTTCATTCTAAAAATTAAATGTTTATAATATAAAAATTAAATGGTTAAATGTTTATAAATGTCTAAATGTGTACGGAACCTGCGTAGTGCGAGTTCTACTCGTACTTGTATATATATATATATATATATATATATATATATATATATATATATATATATATATATCACGGAATTAAAAGGAAAATTATCTCAGTCGATATGCTCTAACTAGTTTTCGAGTAATAGTCGATCAACATTTGATGTAGTTAAGTTTGTAAAAAGTTCCTAGAAACTCTGAAATTCTGAAAAATCAATTGCAAAAATAACTTTCTATTTTAAAATATATATTTATTATGTCAATGGAATATATAGTATACTATATATTTATGTTTTTCTAAATGAAATAATCATCATAACTCAAAAATAACCTATGCTCGAAGAAATAAAGAGTAGAATTACGAAGGATTGGAGAAGATACTAGAGGTGGAGAGAGGTTATGAAAGTAAAAAAACTTCATACAAACATCAAAAGTAAACTATTTAACACCTGCATACTACCCGTCCTTATGTACTGCCAATCATGGACTTTAACTCAAGAAATAACAAGCAAACTCGCAACTTGCCAATATGCTATGGAGAGGAGTATGCTGAATGTCAAGAGATCAGACAAACTGAAAAACCGTATCAATAGAAATAAAACTAGAATCATGGATGTAACACTGAAAATTAGAAGACTCATGGAGATGGGCAGTGCACGTGATAAGAGGTCATGACAAATGGAGTAAGAACGTGACAAGATGGTATCCCAGGGTAGGAAAAAGGAAAACAGGCAGACCGCAGAAAAGGTTGAATGATGATATTAGAGAAGTGGCAGGAGTGATGTGGAACAGAGTGGCTCAAGAAAGATCAGAATGGAAAAGGTTGGAGGAGGCCTTTGCCGATTGGCAAACAGATCTACAGAAAATTAACAAGCAGCAAATATTGGAATAAGGTTTTAAGTTCTATGTATGTATTAAAATATTGTTATTAGGTTAAGTGAATCTGAATAAAGGCTATTATTATAAATACTATAATAGAAAGACTACGTAGGGTACACAATATTAATTATAATATAAATGTTTATAAGTGCGTAAATGTGAACTTTAGCCAGCCTCCTTTGAATTCCAAAATCTTCTTATGTTTCGGATTATAGATCGCGGTTCAATTGGAGATGATACGGGATCGACACCAACTACTAATATTCTTTTTCCTCTGTAATGTGTCAAATTTACGGACCTACGTGTTTATGGCCTAGAATTACGTCCTGATAACATCATCCCCTGCCCATTTAATCCAATCATATTATGTTAAAACAACCCTCTAACTGAAAATAATTTTCTTAAAGTGAAGAGTTGTCATATGTGCAGTATGAGCATCTGAAATTAATATTAAAATCTGGTTTTCCACGGCTGCAATCTTTGAAAATGGCGGCCCATTTACACTCTGTCGGCCATATTTCTCTAATTGTCTGAAATAAATACCAATCTACAACTTGCAGCATGCTAGTCTGTCTCGCACTCAACTAGCTTTATTCAGATTTCACACCATAATCTTGCTTAATTTATAACCATTATATAATTTAATTAAATTTTTTAAATAAGACTAATTTTTGAAATAATTCCTTAGCTCTCTGCTCTCGAATACAATCATTTCCTTATATTTCTTCTAGCAAATCCATTTTCATACGTCGCTCACTTCGCCTGGGGCTTAACACAAATTAATTCATTATTGAGTTAAAACATTTTAATTAAGGCTCAATTAAGATTTAACAAAGAAAGACTTAATTACAGTTTAACTGTCTTTTAAGCATTCTTTAATTACAGCCACTTGGACTGTGTTCAATTAGATTTATTCGTCCTAACATATTCGCGCGTCGGGGAAAATTTAATTGTTGTGCGTTAATGTGCTTTGAGTAAAACTAAATATAGTCTGTGTATTTCGTTTTGGTAATTCTCAATTTGTTTAGTTACTAGTTTTTAGCCCTATTGGATATTAGTGTCGCATTTTAAATTTTATAGGGGAACGGGCAAGATGTATCATTGCTACCTAGTGATAAATTAATAAAGTTTTGGTTACACTGGTATAATTTTTTATACGAATTCCTCATAGTGTTTATATTATAAATATTTATAATATCTAAACATAGTGTAGTGTGTTGTATAAAAGCATTTTAATAATTCATCAAACAATACAATGTTTAGTTTTAAAAAAATCGAGTCTTATATCCACTTTTAACACAACTTCTTCGCATTCGATGACATTTAATATTTTTTGTCACGTACATCCAAGTCTGTGTTTCTACATAAATATTAATAATACATTTCTTTCAAACGCAAACATTTTGTAAATTTTTTCAATAATTAATATTCTTTTGCAATTATCACAATCTATAATCATTTTGTTTCAAAATTGCAAGAAGGTGTTTATGGGCGACTATGATTAGAAATTTTAATTAAATTATTTGAGAATTAAATTCTGCCACGTTATTAATATGGCCGACTTTTAGTACTCAGTTTTTGTATTTCACTTGTATATTTTTATCTTTAGCCGATAAATTGCTGAATTTTCTTAAATTTTAAAAAACATATAATCAAAAGTTCTTATTTCTATCACTTTTGGCGCTGTGAATGTTTTCAAGAGACCTCTATGTTTCGCTAGATTATTTAAAGGTATGAATTGCGTCATAGCGCCATCTATTGGTTTCTCATCGTGGTATAAGTGCAATCGCGAAACGCTTTGCGGTGTAAAATATTTTTCAATAAAATTGGTTGATCGTTACGTAAATTTTTTGGGATATTGATTTGGCGTTAATTTTGTAGAAATTCATTATTCCCAATTAAATGAAACTACGTGATGTAGTATTCTTTCTACTTTCTTTAAGTTCTTGTTGATCCTGTAGCTCTGAACCTTGCTACCCATGACTGAATAAGGTGCTCTCCACTCCACTGTTCCATGGCTACTAAAATATCCGCACCGCTTGCGCTTCTAACGACGCCCCCTGCGCCCCTCTTATCTGTTGCGTTCAGAAGCTATGTTTGTTCAAACTTTGAAATCTGCCACTGGACAATTATTATTTTTATAATAATTATATTATTTTAATTATTCTAGATTATAGTTTAAATTTATAATAGAATAAAATTATTGCAGTTGACTTTTATCAAGAATTCCAAGATATATAGACAAGTAGGGAAACGTACATTATTCGCGTTATGACACGTAATCGGATCGTTTTAATTATTATCAAGAAAATCAGTAAATCAAATGAGTGGTTTTAATTAAAATAATTAAAAGCAATAGTAGGATATAAAAGTGTTGTGTCCTTATATTGGACGTGCGATAACCATCGTCATCATCAGTAGCTCGACAGTTCTCGGTGGACCCTGGCTTTCTCAAGCAGACTGTTCCAAGCCCTCGTTCTGGGCGCCACGGTTTTCCAGTTTGCTATGTTAAGAGCGTCGAAAACACTTTGTAGGCAGCCCGCCCATCTTAATTTGGGTCTTCCTCTTCCACTTGAGCCAGTTGGTTTGGCCAGAAACAATCGTTTTGTCGTTCTGTCTTCCTTCATTCTAATTACATGGCCGGCCCACTTCATGCTTTGCATTTTTATAAATTTTATTTTATCTTGTTCTTAAAAACCATTGGATAAATTTTATATAAATTTTGTATTTCGGAGTTTATTATAAATATAATTTCAATTTTTTTTTATCGCAATTTTGTGAACACTTTGTAAGCAGAATAACATGTTGCAACTTATTTTGCTGCAAAAAATATATATATATAAATATATGTATATATATATATATATATATATATATATATTAACTTTTTTTAAACTGTTAGCAAACCGGATTTTAATAAACTTCTGAGTACAAGATTAGACGACTAAAATTAATTAATTAATACAATTTTTTCCTATCCCATCCAGTCTTCTCATGCCAACGGACCGGCATCTTCAAAATGTTACGACGCGACACGCGAACCTCTTATTCGGCCTTGAATATTGAAGGGTACTTGTATTAATTTCGCGGGAAGTAATTATAATGGAAATTCAGTATTTTTCTCAAGCTTTTTTTCATCAAACTTTTGTTTGTTTACGGTAATGAAACGTTTAAATGTAATTACGATTGAGGAAATGCTGAAAATGAAAAATATTTTAATTAAATTATTTTACCGTGATAAAAACCCAAGTCAAAAAATGTTATAAATTATTTTCGTCCTACATTTTAGAGAAATATTCAAAAAACATCTTTCTATTCCAATTGGCCAACATTCGGATTGTTAAATGCATTTAGTTTCTCAAGAAATTATGTGCGGTTTGCCGCAATGTTTGTTTGTGAATGAATTGCTTGTAAAGGTGTGGTTTAAACTGTAGTGCAAATATTTTTATTTTGTTTTTTTTTTAATATTCTAATAGGCTTATTAATAAAATATTACAACTAATAATAGTCGCATTTTCGTAAAGAAGATGAGAAATTTTATTTGATATTCAACAATCAGCCTTTGCGTAAGGATATAAATTATTACTTATTCGCGTCAATTGTTTAATCTTGGTTAGACTAACAGTTGGTTATATATCGTTATGACTCGTTAACAACAGTTTAACCAGTTGTTTAATAATTTTACCGTAAAGTGATATTGTTGTTTAGTGTTCAACTTTTTAATTCTCAATTAATTCTTATTCATATACTAAAGGTGAAATATGATTGGTTAATTTGTCTTTCTTTCACACCTAAACAGTTCAACCGATTTTAATGAAATTAGGCTTGTAGAAAAAATATCGATATATCGATATTATTTGGCGATGTTTAATATTTCGATATATCGATATAAAATATCAAGTATCGGAAACGTATTAAAATCGATATTTTTTCGTATGGCTATACTAAACTTTGTTGTCCGCAGCAAGCAACAATTCAATTTCAAGCTCAACCAGAAGTGGTGTATGCCTTGCGAACTGAAACAATGTCTTGACCAACCCATAATAACTACCCAGAAAAGGGAATCCAATAAAGTTCTGTTTTTTTACCCCGCTCCTCACAGAAATAGCTCTAAAATATTTGATACCTGCTGCGTCCTCGGTTTCAACTGAGAAAGTGGCATCTGCTGTAAATCTCACAGTACCCAATAACAGAAGTCGTCTTACAGCAGAGCACATCAAGCTTAGAGTTTTCCTTTTGTCTCCGTCAGAAAAATATTGGTTTGCCTCAGTGATTGTTTGATTAATATTAATTATTACCTAAGCCAAGTATCTGAATAAAACATATTATTTACCTAGGCTAAGTACCTATTTGATTAATAAACAAGAAAATTATTCTTGTCCATGTTTCTGATTTCAGATTTTATTTTACTTGATTTATAAGAATAAATGATCATTGATTGGTATTCATTTAGGAATCTGAGATTGTATTGAGCTAAACTAGACAAAATACACTATATTTTTTTATAACGCTAATATTAACTATGAAGTCGTCCCAATATATCGATATTTTCTTTTCGATATATCGAGAATTATATCGATACTTTTTAAATATATCGATACGATATATATCGATACTTTTTGGCATTTCCGACATACCTAATGTAGTTAGTTTATATCCTAAATTAAAAGATAGATCTTACAATTATGCTATAATTTACAGGAGCAGAGTGGTGAAACCTTGAAAAACCCGGACATAATGGCACGAAAAAACTCTGATACAATTAATTTAATTTTTAAAAATAGTGCAATATGTTCTATTCATGGCTATTATTGTACGGTGTTTTAATCCAATAATTCGTGTGGAATGCCACACTGTGCTACAACAAATTTTAAAACCTGCATACACTACTCGCAAAGTTGATCGAAGTTAGACGAAGAGAATAGTGTAGATTGTTACTTCGATTCGCTTTGTGCAATCTCGCCTCGCCTCAGGCGACTTCCGTACGCTGTCGATTTTTAGCGCCCGACTCAAAGGACTTCGCGAGGTTAGCGTACGGGAGACTCACGGCGATTGAGCTCCTCGCTAGGTTGCACGAATGTGTAGTCATGTACTTCGGAAAAACGTACTTCGGAGTGAAATTTACCCCTATTTATTCGAGGAAGAAAATTGGTTACATTTCACTAATATTACGTGGGCGAAACCGCGAGTAAAGCTAGTATATAATAAATAAATAACACCTAAATTTATTTCTAAGCACCTCTAGACAATACCTATACATAGGAGCTACGGTAAGTAATTTGCTATTTTATTAAATACAGCTAGCTTTCGAATAGCCATTTTCGATCTATTTGGAAAACATTAGGATTAATACTTTAAAATTCTTCTAAATTTCATATATTAACTTTGACTTTGTCCCTTAATTTCTAGCTAAAAAAGCTGTTCGCACAATCATGCTCGCCCAGTCTCGGTGAGCGGGTGCTGGCCTTTTTGGTATTATCTTTAGTTGCGTGCCTTTATGAAATGTGTTTTTATTGGCCGGGTGCGGATTACAGAGTGGGGGTAACGAAATCGACCGCAGCGCTCGCTGTAGCAGAAATGGGCATATTTAAAGGCTCCTATTAAATATTGTCACACATGATATTATCATTTACTTACGCATATTTACCTGTTTACTTTTGGAACCAGTGCAGATTAACAAAAATGAAAATTTTATTGATTTTTTATTGAGAGAATATACGCAAAAAACGACGTATCTTAAAAAAATAAGTCTCGGTCGCGATTATTTTTTGAATGAAAAATTGATTAGATAAAAAATTATTCGCAATAACTCCTCCATGTTTGTATTTAATTTCTTTCTTTTTTGGCTTTGAATTTATAATTCAATACTACGTGTTTAACAAAAATATAAATATTAATAGTGATAATGAGCGAGAAAGTTAAATTAGATATTAATGGAAATTTCCAAAAAAAGTTTAAAAATATGACTTTTATCTCATTTAATATTAACATAAACGTTCAATTCTACCAACCTTAAAAATTTATTATTAAATCTTTACTTTACGATGTTTTTTAATTATAACTTATGAATTGGGAATAAAAACGTTTTCTAATACATTCACTGTTTGCCAACCCAAAAAATATAAAATTTAAAATCAGTAAAGCGGATGGATGAAATTATATTTTAAAATATTTATACATCGCAAACTGAATCATCACAATTATTGACCTTTTTAATATCTTGTAAATTTTTATAATTAACATCTCTGTTTAGTTATTTATGGAGTATTTAGTACACAATTATAAATTATTCGCAATTAAATGAAACTACGTGATGTAGTACTATTTCTACTTTCTTTATGTTCTTTACCACGACCTAGGTTTTGTTGTATTACAACATCTTCAGATGGGCTGTTAGCAAAGATTATAAATTATATTAAATATATTAAAGTGAATAATATTTCAGCAATAAAAATACAGGTACTAATTGTGAATATATTTTTTAAAATCAATTTTTATAATAAAGCAATGACGACTGAGTCCTATTCTTTTTAAATACGAATTTTTTTATATATATTCCTTAATATAAAAACAAAATCACTAAATTCAGCATTTTTGCTATATTGAACTCATACCTCACTATTTATGCATTAAAATCAAATTTTCGATATGACAAGATTTTGTGGTAAATTCTGAAAATACTTCAAGAAATATCAAATTCAAATTTTAAGAATTTCCAATATCTAATCGAAAATTAGATAAAAAAATAAATAAATATCTGCTGTAAAATGCACTACTTCGGATATTGTTTGTAATTTGAAAGTTTTAATATGGGTAATACATTGATTATTGTGCTCGTTTAGTTGAATCCAAAAAAAGGATATTATATATTTTGGGTACGGACAATTAAAATTGTGTTAATATACGTTAATAACAGTATTCATTTATGTATTTTTCTCTATATTACAATAAACAACAAGACAAACAATCTAATATAACTTAACATGATTTTATCGAAAGCACGAATAATACTTGTTCTTCTTCGACAAAGATAACGATGGAATAATTGATACGTAATTAAAACACAAAATAAAGAAAAAATGCATATAATATTAATTTACAGTTAATGTCTTTCGTTATTTTTATATTATTCGCATAAACATTTACCAGAGCCGTTAATTTGAAGTGTATAAATTTGATGCGCCTGTAAAGTTGCGGACGCTAGGCGGCGCTCATGTCACTCACCCAGCCAATATATAATGTACACGTTTCGTTTAATTCGCGTCATTTGCTTTTATTATTCTAGCTTGCTTGGAACATAAATGTAAAGATAATCGACTTATGTTCCTCCTCTACCTGATGCAAGCCAGATGTCATTAAGTCTGCAAAATTATCTTTGTCTGTAGATAAATAGAATTGGAAGTCTGCTTTTGTTAGCCAACACCCTGCAGCGTTGGCTAGCAAAGTTTGTAATCTATACGTACATAAATGTTATAAATTTATGAAGAAACCCCATCTGTGACTTGAGTTACAATAGTGACTTAATGCACGGACATTACAATACAATTGTAAGTAATGTCCGTGAATTAAGTCACTATTGTAACACATATTCAATTCAGGGAATTTCAATTTTGAGCTACTGAAATAAATATTATAGTTTATTTTAGTAACCTAAAAGTAATTTTCATATTTTATATTCGTTTTGTGACAAAAACTGTATGTTTTCTGAATATTTAATATTTTTGGAAATCTTGTTTTTTGAAAAATTGCATTCGGTGACAAATACGTAAAATATTCACAATTAAATGAAACTACGTGATGTAGTATCATTTCTACTTTCTGTACGTTCTTTACCACGGCCTATGTTTCGTTGTATAATAACATCTTAAGGTAGGCTATTAGCAAAGATCTTTGCTAATAACCCCCAATAATTTTGTAGAAATTCATTATTGTGAATAGTAAATTTCTACAAAATTAATGCCAAATATATTTAATACGTAAAATATATTACAAATTTCTGGCAGGTGGCCAAATATGTATAAGTAGGAAGCATGCAGTGGAAAAAGTTTTATTTTTTGGTGTAAACCATCTAATGGCGCGTTTGGATGGAAGTTAAAATGTTCTGGTGGCACGTCGCGACCTGCCATTCGGTCAGTTTCGCATCTTGTCGGCTCTTTCCGACTTAATTCGGCCAGCTCCGCGCCTTGTTTGTCTATTTCCAACTTAATTTGGCCAGCTTCGCTTCTTGAGCTAGTGTTATAAAGTTAAAAATACATTTTCAATAGATTGTTAAGAAATATTTCTGTGATAAATTATTTCATAAACATAAAATTATAAAATTCCATTAATTTTTTTGTTATTGACAACTATCTCAATATTTGTTTTTTTTCGTTTTTAATTCGTTTAAATAAAACTATTATTATATAAAAGATTTAGAAATTTCACATCTACCAAGCGTCCCGTGACAGCTTACAATTTTCTATTTTTTTTCCATTTCGAGTTCGAACCCGTGATTAATTTTTGTCGCACTTTTTTGCACATATATATTTATATATATATATATATATATATATATATATATATATAAATATATATGTATATATATATATATATATATATATATATATAAACTCTTTTGCAAAAAAAACTGGCACTTATATGAATAAACCATATCAAAGTTATTTTATTATTATTTGATGCATTTTATATGGCGAAATGATGAGAATATTGTTATTTATTATTGAGATATCGTTTTTACCTACTTCAGTCATTAAAAATGTGAATAAATAAAAAAAACGATTTAAAGTCCACAGACGGGCGTTTTCATACTGGTATATTAAAAATGGCTAAAGTTTATTTTTGAATATTTTTTATTAATTTAACATAAAATTGAAAATTTAGTAACGAGTATGACCTCCTCTAGCTAAAATCAATGCGCTTAATCTGCTAGGCATGCTTTCGACGACGTTTTTTATCATTTCCTGAGGAATACGTTCACATTCAGCGACGATCACATTTTTAAGGGCCTGAATGTTTTCTGGAGCTGGTTTTATGGCTCTGACGCGTAGTTTGAGATAATCCCACATGTGTTCTATTAGATTGAGGTCGGGACTTCTAGCTGGCCAGTCTAACCGACGAATTCCGGCCTCCTGCATGTACGCATCAACGTCTCTAGAGCGGTGGGCGCGAGTGTTGTCATCCATAAAAATGGACTCGTCTCCAACGGCCGTTAATGCGGGTTGGGCATGAGGAATAAGAACCTCTGTTATGTACCTTTCCGCATCTGAGTTAATACCAGCCCTAAACATTACGATGCCCCCACCGTAAGGGGTGATTTCCTCGAAAAACACTTCCGCGAAGTGTTCTCCAGATCTTCGTAAGACTCGCCGACGTCGATCCTCTCCTCTAATCGATATACGAGCTTCATCGGACAATAAAACACTATTTCAGTCTTGTTGAGTTCATGACGAAAAATTTTGAGGGAATCTCAATCTGGCAACTCGATGCTCACGGAGCAATGTAGGCCCCGAGCTGGGCGATAGCAACGTATATTGACGGCCTGAAGTCTCCTTCTGACTGTCTATAGGCTTACTCGTGTATCTCTGACGTCCTCGAGGTTCTGTTTAAGATCCACGTACGTAACTTGACGATTTCGTAGCGCTTGACTGACTATGAAGCGGTCGTCCCGTGGCTCAGTGCACCGTTTTCTTCCAGAACCGGGCCTTCTACTGACGGAGCCCGTTTCATGGTATCGTTGTGAGGTCCTTTGGTTGGTGGAACGGCCCATTATTATATTGAGAAACATAACTTTGGCTACAGCCTTCTTCAAGCAGCGCAATAATTTTACTAGCTCTAATCGTTTTTTCAACCATACTGAGAACAGCAAACAAAAGTGAACTAATGCAGCAAACATCAGAAATTGAATTAAAAAAGAACAAACGATAAGAGTTGGATTTTACTTACCGCCAAAAATACGTTTTTGTCAGTGAACGAGAATTTTTATTCAAAAAGAATAAATTTAAAATTTAGAACGTTCGTTTTTATGTGCCAGATACACTACACCTGCCAGTAATAATTACAATTAATACAACCTCTTAATAAATAATATTTTGTTAATGATATGACAAAATCAAAATCGCCCGTTTTTACAAAAGAGTGTATATATATATATGTATATAAGCGAAATTTTAAATCATAACGACGCAAAATTTCCAATTTGTAAAATCAAGCATATTCTCGTGTTATTTTTAGTTCCTCACTAAATAACATCTTCGCGCCGCCATCTAAAGTCCGCGTCGAGGCGAAGCAAAACTCGAAAGCAAGGCTAAAAACACTTTAACCACCTTATTAATATGATTAGACGCCAAGAAAGGCCCGGATTCAAACTCCGTGCGGGTAGTTTAATTAGCGGGTGCGCTCGAGCGCGGGCGAGTGTCAGCCGCCATTTGCATTTTAATACGTCGCCATTTTACGTGCGCCTACGCGCGTATGTTTGCCGCGCTTTTTGCTGTTATCGGAGAAACATGTTGTTTCGTTTTGTTTTTAATTAATTTTCGTGTTGTGCGACGTCGGCGGAAATACTGCCAGTAACGTGACGTTGTCACGATTAGTTGGGTGTGAGCTTTGGATACTGTTTTAAATATTTTATGCTTGATGTATGATGTAATATTGTTTGTCTATTCGAATCCCATTAAAATCTCGACTTTGATTCCTTTTTACCAATTACAATACTTTCTTAAGTCCTTTTGACACTCGAAAGTAAATAAAAAAACTTTTAAGTACTAGTAGAATCCGTACTTGGAAGATACCGTATTCATTTATATATAACGATAGTATCTTTATTAAACTGTTGAAAATATTAATATTGTTTGTCACGTTGTACATACAAATATTAACTTTGTTTTTCACCTAGCTCATCATTCACGGGCGTTAAAATATATTGAATATATAAAAAGCTATGAGATTTAGATCAGAGTTACAATTTTCCGGTAAACCAACTAACAGCTATAGCTTAGGCAAACTATTACTTAAGCATTGAAATAACTTGTTTTTTCTATAATTATGACTAACAGTTTCGGAGATAGACTGAATGAAATTCTAAAAAATTATGAATATCTCACTTTTTTTAAAATTTTAAAATTATTTAGTTTTGTTAAAAATCGCTGTTCACTTTTATTTTTATTCAAAAAACCCGCCTAGCGATTTGTCTAAAAAACCAAATCACCGTAAAGTGACGTTATATAAATATGTCGAAAAAAATATTATTTATCATTTAGTTTTGGTAAAATCTCTCTCAAAAATTGTACAACCATCATTATAGGTACACACTAAAGTAGGAATTTCACCACACTTTTCATTTTATTTAAAAAATCCATAGAGCAAGTTTTCCAAAACAGTAAGTCAATGTAAAATAATGTCATATTAACATGTTGATAAAAAAAAATATTTACTATTTAGGTACGGAAAAATTGTTCTTAGAAATGGTAAAATTAACATTACAGGAAAAGCAGTAATTTCACCACACTTAATTTTTTTAAAAACACTTCTCCGATTTGTCTAAAAAAAGCCGATGTAAAATGATGTTATATTAAAAATTCGAAAAAAATATTACTCTCAAAATTATACAATTAAAATTACAGGAAAAACAGGTATTTCACAGCATTTCATTTTATTTAGAAAAACGCAAAAATCTTTTTCTTTCATAAATTGTTAAAATGATGTTATATTACCAGTCTGTAAAAAAAAATTTTCATTAAAATAATTTATTATAATCTAAATATAATCACGCACACATTATAATCACGCGACAACTACGTCGTTTTACGTTCATGATGTTTCACGAAACATGTAGTATTAGTTTATTTATTTTTTTTTAATTTATACATTTTTTTAAAATTTATATTTGCACTAAAACCAGTGAAGGTTGCCATTAGGAATTCGAAGAATAGAAGAAAATAAAATTCAAAATTCTTCCAGTGCATATAAACGTCATATTCAATAAGAAACATCGTGGATTTTATTTAGTGAGGTAAAAGTTTTCAATGTATTTTATTTGTATTATATACATATGTATATATCTATCTGCATGTTTTAATTTTTTTGTGCAAATTATAAATTTGTAACGATACCATATTTCGCAGCGTTTCAAGATGGAATCAAATGGTTCGTAATATAATAACAATGATAATTTTATCCCCGTTTAAGTGAACGAAAATAGGTAAAAAATAACGTATTTAAACAAAAATCCTGGTTGCAATTATTTTAATAAAAACAAAAAATGAAATAATATCTAGTTCTCTAATGGCTGTCAATTGATTGTCAAACATAAAACTAAAACATCTCTATAGGTTCTTTTTGCGTGTTAAAATTTTTGATTTTTTTTTTAATAAAAATTCCTCGCAAATTCAATATTTAGTGTAACTAACAATAGCAATTAACTTGTAAAAAATTCGTTTCAAAAAAAAATTCAATTTCTTACAATAATTGCTACTGGAATTAATTTTGTTAAGTCATTTTAATGTATTTTCTGGTATGAATGCACTTTACAACCAGGAATATTTCGATAATTTTTTTGATATCACATGAAAGTATACACATTAAAAACTACATACCTGGAAATAAATTCTGCAGCTGATGAGTATTTATTATAAAAAAAAAACAATTTGAAAAACTTTGTACCTGACGGTTCTGTTTGCTATGGAACAGATTTTCACCACTTTTTCCAGTTATTTCACATTCTTTTATCGCTAACCACTTACTACACAATTTAAAACGTAATTTGTTATTAATTAATTAGTATTTATAGCAAACATTTAATTATCAAAATTGAATATTTTCTTTTAAGATGTCAATTTAAACAACTACGTTTTGCTTAAATGGCGCCAACATTCAAGAAACTGTAAAGTCTGTTTGCACTATGGCATATATCTTTTTTTTGGCATTCATTTCACTTTGCAGTTGCCTAAATTTTAAATGTTTTAAATTCACGTATTATTTTTTTTCATTTTTGTCATTTTATTGTTAATTTTATTACTAATAAAAAATTAATATTGACAACATGTATTGTTGACTATTTAAATTAGGCCCAGCGCAATATTTATAACAAATTTTTTTTTTAAATATACATTTTTTTTGGAAGTTACTTTTTAAATAATTTTATAATAGTCATGGCAGGAAATTATATTAGTTACATATATGTTAGGTTAGTTTAGGTTAGGTTATATTAAGTTAGATTAGGTTAAGTTAGGTTAGATTATGTTAGGTTAGATTAGATTAAGTTAGGTTAAGTTATATTAAATTAGATTAGGTTAAGGTTAGATTAGGTTGGGCTATGTTAGGTCAGGCTAGGTTAGGTTATGGCATATATCTTTTTTGGATATTCATTTCACTTTGTAATTGTCTAAATTTTAAATATATTTTAAATTCACAAACATATTTTTTTCATTTTTAAAAAAGTTTAATAATGAAAATATTTATTGTTGATTATTTAAATTAAGCCCAGCTGGACTGGTACTTTGCTTATTCTTTCAAAATACTTATAACATGTCTATGAAGCCAAAAGTTCACACTAACTAATCGCACTTTCATCAGTTAAAATAGTTAGGTTAAGATTTATTTTCACCTTTGGTATGTCAGATGTTTGTAAGTTTCTAAAAAAATGAAACCCTAAAAAGGTTCGTCACGTGTTTATTTGTCCGTCCATTATAGCTGTTTTTTCTCGGAAACCGCTTGACGTAGTGACATAATGACAAATCATATCAATCCACACATATCTCCATAGCTAACATTTAAAAATATCCATTTGAATTTCTTAACGTAAAATATATCATAAGTGACCTTTGTATCCATTTAAAATATAGTTTTTATAATTTTTTTTTTCAATTGGAGAATAAAAATGATTAAGAAGTAACTTTTAATAAAGTGCTTGAGTTTAGATTTAATTCCACAATATGAATAAAAGTAAAATATGCGTATTAAATCAGAGAAGACGTGGGTTTTAAATATTTTTAACGCGACAATAAAACGGGCGCCATTTTGTTGTGTCAAAAGTAAACACAAAATGTCTACCGTTATTTACACGCTTTTATTTGTCAATACTCTGAAAGAAGAAAATACAACTTTTTCAGGACTCATATTTTTTTACAAAGCTATGACTAAGATGTTAAAATGCTTTAGATGGAAATTTTAATTTTCCATATTTAAACGTATTTTGAAGTATAAATTGTTTTAAAAAAAAATATTTTTTTTATTTATAATTTGATACCGGTCTGTTAATTTTTTTTTTTGATGCCATAAGATGACCTCAAAATTCGCGGGATTGAAGGATTTTAAACTCTGCTCAATAAAACCTTAAGGTAAGTATCTTCATGGCTTGATGTTGGTATCCAGTTAGGAGATTAAACGATGAAGGGACCACTTATTCCACTATTCTATATTAGTCAGGACTTTCTGTTGTCAACAAGTATGAAAGGCTTAAAGTCTATTAACAATCGGACTTGAAGAGATCTAAATGGAAATAAAAATAAACCAAGAATAAAAAAACAAACCTTCTTTTAGATCGTGTTCTGAGTCGACACCTAAAGGAAGACGACATGGCAGAGGAACATGCGACAGTCGAAACCATGCTTCAAGCTATCAGGTACGTTATTTCAGTGAATAAAATAGAGAATATGTGGTCTGTTATCATCGACTTCGACTCGGACATTTAGATTGAGACAAAGTCTAGTTCGCTGAATGTGGCTGTCCCCCAAGGTGTCGATCTTTTTTTCAGCAATGATATAATTGGGTCAGTTCAGCGCAGTTTCTTTTTGATCCACCAAGGATACGTCTATTAATAATGCAGTTTTAATGTTCGTGAGAAACTAAAAATATATCTGTTTAATTAAAATTAAGGTGTCGTTTATTAATAAGGTCCATTATTCGATGTTAAATATCGTTTGACGAAAAGTAATACTTTTTGTCTAATATCCTTTTACCATCAGAAGTAACTGGCAGATGAATCCACGAAACAAATTATACTTGAGTTAATTGAATACGATGAAACTGGATTAGCAGTATGCTCCGAAAGGAACTAGTTCATAATTCTGAAGAGGCGTTAATTTGGAACTCTCAAGAGAAAGCGTGGCAATCTGCAGTAGACCAGGGGCGGACTTAGCCAGCAGAAGTGAAGAGAATCAGAAAGACTTGGACTGAAGCGAAACGTCCGGGGTGATTGATCGGCATAGCAAAGCTGATGGAGTGTCTATTAAGGGAATATAAATATATTATAATATAAAACAAAGTCCCCATCGCATCTGTCTGTATGTATTCGATTTTCTCAGTAACTACTGAACTGATTCTATCCCAGTTTTTATATATGTTTAAATTAATTCACGAGGAAGAATTGAATGTATAATTTATCCATTATTTATGAAGATTGCCTGATGATCTGTGACGATGAAGGTAGTTGGAGTCGAAAAAACATTCGTTAAATAATTGAATATACAGGGAAATTACGTACGACATTACTTTTCTCAGAAAGTTTTACAACAAAGTCCTCGTCGGCATTTGTGTACATATCACACAAAATGCACAAACGACATTTTACGGTTCAAAAAAACAATTTTTTAACTCAATATTCTAGAGGTTACTGTGAAAAATTGTCTTAATCCTTATCAAATTAAATTTAATATCTTCTTCAACTTATTAAGATCAAATTTGCTGTTGTTGCTATAAGTTTTAAAGCGTGTAAAGTCTTTCCTTGTCCGTATAAAACTGGGCGGGGGTCGCTATTAAAATTATATATACATTAAATTACATATGCCACATTATTGAACAATCTAAAATCAGGTAAATGGAACTCAAACACGACCACAAACTGAATGTAGGCGGAAACGCGAACCGAAATTAATAAGGGAAAATAAAGTTGTTTCCGTCGGTAAAATATTGAATTTCCTTAATTAGCTGCTGACATCGAGTCAGCCCCTATTTCTTAATTGGAGAAATACCCGATGCTTGATGGGTTTCCTGCGCTCCAGAAACTGCACTTTGCCGACCGACAAAGGATCACTCGGAGGAGGTCATGGCAACCTGCGACTCGACTGTGTTTTGGTTATGCAAGCAATTTGCATTATGCAATTTTCTGCAGCTGTGCGACGGAGGTCGGAGTGAGATCTGTGAATTGTGTATTACATATATAATACTGGCTTTTTGACGTAGGAGTAAACCTTTAGCAGCATTAAACATTAGGCTGATGGCAATTGCAGAATGCTTCCCAACAAAAATTTGTCAAAAGAAATTGGGAAAATTCTCGTAATGTTGAGTTTTAAATTATCGCAAGAATAAAAGTGGTTGTCTTAAGGAATGGAAATGGAAAAATAATCCCCTTAAAACTTTTATCTAATCCGTCAGTCAGATAAATGAGAAATCTTATATTTCTTTATGGAAATCATTTCATAATAATAACTTACGTAGGTTGTTTCTACGGCACACGGTGGGCTGGAAAAAGATTTTCGTAGACTTAGGAATTTTAAATTTTAAGGGTCACTTTTTTGAAAGATACAGCTTCTGTTTAGCACTATTATGCTCAAATATGTAACGTGAGATAACTTAGCATCGAAACGGATGACTTATCATCTTTTTAAGAAAAATTTGTATAGGGTTGGTATGGAAAAACCGTTTATCTCTGGAACCGCAAGGAAAACTGTCATATCCTTACAGAGGATCATGGAAATAATTATTAAAGATTTATTGATATACTCCACATAACAGTCTATACTGTGGATTATTTAAAATTTTTATTTTTCTAAATTCCTTAGCGGCTCCTTTTGATGCTAAAGACAACGCATACACATTTTCAGTGTCTCGTTTATTTAAATATATATTTATACTTGTTTTTTTTATTTATGATTAAAATTAAACAAAATGTAAAAATTAAAAAATCCGCATTTGTGACCTTTATGTGAAGTATATAAGTAAATCTTAAACAATTAGTATTTTACAGTCTTTTGTAAGGATATGACGGTTTTCTTATCTAATCCAGAGATAAATGGATTTTTCATACCAATTTTATACAAATTTGTCTTAATATAATGTTTCATACCAATTTTATACAAATTTGTCTTAATATAATTTTATACAAATTTGTCTTAATATCTATGCTAAATTAACTTATGTGACATATTTCAGCATAGTTATGGTAAACGAAAGCTGTATCCAACAGGGAAAAAACGATCCTTAAAATTTAAAATTCCTAAGTCTATGAGAGTCGATTTTCAGTCCACCGTGATCGTCCAAGCAAGATAAAATAAAGTGCAAATTGTGTCTCGTTGTCTCCGCCAAGCAAATGCAATATACTAATTTATGAAACTCGCACACGAGACGGGATCGTCGAAAAAAGCCACGTAAAACTTGAAAAGAGAAAAAAATTTGACAATGACAGAATTAATGTCAATTTCATTTTATTTTTAATTAATTTAGGCAATGGCTACACATTAAAAAAGTGATGGACACTGATTATTTTTTGTAGTTAACATATACTTCTAAAATGTTAACATATACTTCATTAGATTTTGATCGATATTTTAAAAATAACATTTATGCGTATTTACGGAGGTACGTGAAAGGTAGATGAAGGTTTTTTTGGATTATGGTCATAAATTGTATTTTATTATTTTGCAGAATTGTTTGTTTTATATTCTAAAAAATACCAGCTTTTTCAAAAAAAAAAACATCTTCACTAAGGTCAGGCCAATTTTTGCTTGTTTTCCTTTTGGTGCTTGTTTCTCGGAAATTAATAGAGAACGATGACAGTTATATCATTAATAGGTTGTATCACAGTGATTGTAATTCTAGATAAAAATATCAACATTTTTTACTACTCTGTATTAAAATTTTTGAATTTAAATTTTACCAATGGTATTTATAATCACACCCCAGTTCTTTTATTATTTTATTTCAATTAATTATTTGCGAGCTAAATAAAGTTATTCTTGCGTTATGCCAAAGAAGTATAACTTCTGAACCACGTACATAAATCAACGCAGGTTTTTTTTATTTTTGGTGTCGCATCGTTGACGAACCGAACGGAACCTTGGTGTGCATCGTTCTGGTATTCGCTTCTCATAAGCAAATGTCTCTGGGTTTTTTTGATGGAGTTTGGTGAAACGTAGACTAAAATGTATTGAATAAAAATGTATATTGACTTGCCTAACATTCTTAAATGTATTAACTGAAAGAAAAGGGGGAAAAACCGGAATTGCGGAAAACCAGGACACTGCAGCAGTGTTTTATGTTATTGCAACATATATTTTTGAAAATTTCTATTTAATATAATATTTAAAATACACCTGAACCTATGTGGTTTTGTGAATAATTTATACATACTTTGATTAAAAATATTTAATTACATTATTAGGTACGTGTACAAAATGACGTCATCCTTACCTATATTAATATATAAAATTGAATAGTTTGTTGATTTGATTGTTTGCAGAGGTAATCTCTGGAACCATACGTACAATATAAAAAAATTGTTTTACGAGAACTACACTAAAAGTTCCTGGAACTGGATATTTGTGATAATAACAATAAAAAATAAACTCAAATTTCGGAGATCCATCGTAATCCATTGAGGTACTATGAACGAATTTATCATTTTTTTATAATTGGCAAAATTCGCATCTCGTCAAGATTTTCATTTGATACACTACGAAGATTTATGATGAATAAAGTAATTTCACTTCAAACTAGGATATAGTACCATCGATGCGTGAAAATTATACACATAGGGCTACGGAGATTTATGATGAATAAAGTAATGTCACATCAAATGAGGTTACAGTGCTCTCGACATGTGAAAGCTATGCACAGAACGCTACGGAGATTTACGATGAATAAAGTAATTTCACTTCAAACGAGGTCACAGTACCCTCGATGTGTGAAAACTCTACACATAGCGCTTTGAAGATTTATGATAAATAAAGTAATTTCTCTTCAAACGAAGTTACAGTACCCTCGAAACGTGAAAACTGTATACATGGATATTTATAATAATTAAAGTAACTTCACTTCAAACGAGTTGACAATACCCTTGACGCGCGAAATAGGCCCGGGCAATATCAAAAAGATGGTGTTAGGTTTTAACGACTAAGTTTCTTCTGTAGAAGAATGGGAGTGAGAGGAAGTGGGATATAGAACATAGTATGTAACTTAACAAGAATGAACATTGAATTCGTTTCTATCAGCGGCACTCTGTGTAAAGTTTCATCAATTTCACCATAGTCAGGGGTTAACAACTGGAGATTAAAATAAATTTATTATAATTACAAAAAATATTTAATGACGTATTTGTTATAGCACTACCATCGTTAGATTCCGAGATATAAGCGCCCAAGAGGAGTTCGACGTAAATGGGCCTAATTTTACAGAAATATAATATATTTTTTTAAAAAGCTGGTATTTTTATAATATAAAAAAAAATTTAGCAAGAGAGTGAAAGATAAAATACAAATTGTGAACACAATAAAAAAGAAAAAAAACTATTTTAAAATTATTTTTAATGTATCAAGAATTGTTAAAAAATGACATGATACCGTTTTTTAGTTTGAAGCCATTGCTTTATTAATTAAAAATAAACTGAAATTGACATTCGATTCTATCAGTGGCACTCTATGTGTAGTCTCATCAAAGACAATAAATAAATTTCAAACTTACAGCAAGCCTATGCTTTGACAAAGGCTATATATCATTACGCAGCGATTCATAACAGCAGAACAGTTATGATGGTTCCTTTGTTTGATCGCAAGTCTCTATGAGCCATAAGTTCGATTTCAAAAAATATTTTTCGAATACCCATTCTTTTTTTTTTAATGTATTATTACTCTTAAAAAAATACATTGTCGGTCACTGCCACATTTGTTTTCGTGGAAACGTTTATGGACAAATGTCGAAACCGCGGGCATTTCCCGACATCTGGTGGTTACAAATGTCGGTAGTACTGACAAAACTTTAATCCTGTTCCTTTAAAATGATACCAAGATGGCGGCGTTATGTTTGTAAGTATGAAATTATTTCGGCAGAAACTGTCTCCCATTTGAGTGCGGTTGTCTCCCCACACTCGGCATTGGTTTTAACGACGTTTTGATGTCAATAAGACACAGTCTAATACATTAAACGGGGAACTATTTTGATAAAAGAATTATGAATATATGTAACATACTTATACAGTTTAATTTTGGCGCTCAAATGTAAAAAAAAACAATATTTCATAAGTTACACAAAAAACAATCTTTCCTAAAACACAAAAAACAATCATTAATAAGTTAAGGTTTCATGATAATTCTTATAGACATATAGCAAAAAGGCTTATTTCACCCGTACGTGATAATGACGGACGGATTTATTTTATTTATAATTTTCAAAACCAATTTGTAAAATTACATTAATTAAAAAGTTTTTGTTTCACATTCTGCTGAGTTTTAATTATTATTGCGGATCTCAAGCAGGGACTCTGTACTCTGGGGGTCTGAACTCTGGGGTCATATTCCTCAGTCTTTACGCTGCAGAGGTACTGCCCGCCTAAACTGTAAGACTTGAGAATTTGCCGTTTTTAAATTAATATTATGGGCTTCGAACAGAGGCTTAGTCATTAAACCCATCATTGTAACTCTGATACTAAGTCCTGATGCTACAGAGTTACTGCCTGCCCAAACCATAATAATAGAAGATATGCTATTTTTAAATTAATATTAAGGTGCTCAAGCAAAAACTACGACATTAAAATCTAAATTTCAGTTTCTAAGTCCTAATCCTACAAGGGTGCTGCCTGCCTAAACTCTGGACCTGATGATCCGCAAAGCGGCCTTAGCCCATCGCTGTCTACCTCAATTGCGTGAGAGACAGCGTGGGCGCTTAGTTGGGTAAAAACTTTTGTGCAGCATCCATCATATATAACTTGCTGAGAGGCACCGATAGAAAAAAGGGAGGGACAGATTAAGCGGCATATTTATCTCACTTTTCATATAGCGGCCTCTCTTTATGCTGGTCGTACAAGATGAATAGTGCGTAAACCGCTTAAAGATCTTTCATCTCTCATAAACGATTGTGTCACATCTGTGAGTTGGAGATGTTTCTGTCGTTCACGTAATGTTTGTAATATTTTACGTGATCGCCAAGAATATTACACGACGTTTGCAAATACCTTGACGGTGATCGCTTTTGTCAGATGAAAAATGGCTACCTACATCGACAGTCTTGAATACGGGTGAACGAATTATCTGAAATTTATCATTTTATAGTTACAATATTGAAGAAGACAACAGAAGACTAATAAATATGTATGGCTTCCATGGAAAATCAAAGAAAATATTTGTGAGTTTTAATATTTTTTAAATCAGTATACAGCTGTTTATTTCTTTACCACACATTTTCACAGGAATGATTCCTCTTGTAATTTTGAACGTAAAATATATTTGGTGACTTAAAAACTCCACCCGTTTCCGAAATAATCGCGATTTATTTTTTTACATCCACTTCAAATGATTCGAGAAAAATTAAATTTTAAAAGCTATCAGAAAATCCTTTTTCGAAATTGAATATCGCTTATAAGACCGACTGATTGTATGCAGTGTTGACATGTCATTTTTCCATAATTTTAATGACGTTTTCCCTATAATTTTTGTGCGATTCTTTACGTTATTTCGTAATTATATTTAAGAATTATTAAAAAAATTTCTAAATATTAATTTTTTTTCCTTTTTATTATTCGAAATAATGATTCGAATCACATATGTCAAAATATGTCGCAAGGAATAGTTTGTATACACAGTGTATGCCTCAATATCTCAATGCTATACTAAAATGTTATAAAATAAATGTATTTTATTTCTAAGAACAAAAACTATCCAATATTATAAACTTCAAAGAAATTGTTTTAATATTGTTTATGTGATGCGTTTTCAAACAAACAGACGACCTTATGTTGGAATGATACATTTCTTATTCTATTCCTAAAACCCTAAACTGTACAATGTATAAATATAAAATCTTAATAAACTGCTAGAAAGCCACGTTATTTTAAAGGAATATAGGCTATTTTTTTTAATTTTAAAAGGAAGCTTTACGTCTAGTTTACAACTATGGGGCTGTGTCGGTAATTCTAATATCCAAGTGATATAACAATTTCAAAATAAAGAAGTGTGTAGTTAACGCGCTTTGATATGCTAGTAACTGATCTACATTGAGATTTGAAGTGGTAGAGGATATTATTTGTAGATTTGCTAGTTCTCACCAAAAGAGACTCCAAAACCACATCAACGTAGAAGCGTCCAGTCTCTTGAATGTGCAAAGCATCACTAAAAACGTTGTGCGTGTCAGCTCCGACGCGTCATTGGAGTTTACTTCTTAATTACGTTTGTCTTTAAATGTATAAAATAGGTAACACTGTATATAAATATCAATATAATCTATCAATACATCTCTTACCGTTAAGGCAGCGTTCCTAAGAAGTGCATTCGCTCGACTGTTTTTTCGTTGACTTACGTTGCAAAACTGGTTTCCATGAAACAAATTTTAACGGGATAATATACAACTTATGTCCATCTTGAAGGTCCTTTCTAAATATTGGTAAAAGAATTTTTGAAATCGGATCAGTAGTTTCGGAGATTACTTCCTACATCCAAACTTACAAAATTTAACATTTTTATAATATATGAAATTTTTTTAACGGGATAACGTACAACCTATACCCATCCTGAAGGCCCTTTCTAAATAGTGGTAAGAATTTTTGAAATAGGACGAGTAGTTTCAGAAATTAACTCCTACATCCAAACTTTTTTATAATAACTAACAAAATTTAACTTTTTTATAATACATAAAAAATTTTAACGGGATAATATATAACCTATATCCATCCTGAAGGTCATTTCTAAATATTGATGAAAGAATTTTTGAAATCGGATGAGTAGTTTCGGAGATTATCTCCTACATCCTAACTTATAAACTGTTACACCTTTTTTAACGCTCTGAACTTCGTACGATCAGAACCTAACACTTACACTTTTTCTAATGCTCTGAACTTCTGATTTTACTCCTCATAAAACTTCATACCAGGCGCTATATATAAAAATCGATTCTTAAGGAGTGAACTCTAAAAAAAATGCTTGAATTTATCAGATATTACAACACTATACGATTGAATGGAAACATGTTACTTATTAAATTTAGAAATATGTTACTTTAGACAGTACTTGTTAAATTTAGAAACAAATTAGTTACGTAACTAGTTTTAATAAAAAATCGAAAAAAGTGACCGTATTATTATGTCTACAAATATAAGTGCAGAGAAATACATGAGATTTGCTTTCTATAAATCACGAGATAAAGACGATGTCTCACTACAGGCAGCTGCGTAGTTCGCGCGGCGGCTGCAGCGATCGAGCCGCGGCTGCGTACGCGGAGCGACGCTACGGGGTGCGGGGGGCGCGCGCCCGCGCCGCCGCCGCACTGGAGCGCGCCCTGCGACGCGGTTATGTGGTGAAAAGAGACGGCAGGTAATCCGTATTGCGATATTATTTCCTTATTTGTTATCGGATAGAAGTGAAACTTCTTTTCAATTGATAGATGAAACGCCCGGAGGATATTTCGTATAGTTTGTTTAGCACATAACGCTATCTATCGGTAAGTTTATATAAGTACTGGCGACTTCGTACGGGAACAATTAAATCATTTGATTTAAGTTTTTTGACATATCTTTTTTTCTGTAACGAACGTAGCCCTGCGCTTTATTTTAATTAACACAAATCTGATAGTGATCTGATAAATAAATCTGATAATGTACAATGACATGACGCGTTTGTGATATTCCCGCACCAAGGGTGCCATTACTAATCCAATTTACAAAGTGCTAAGCGTTAATTTTAATTTATGGAAAATGTTTGTAATATTTATTTTAATGAGGATTAGTAATTAACATGAATATAATAATGTACACTATATATTGTTAATAAAAAAGTTTAATTAAAAAACAAAAAGTTAAATTTTGTAAGCTTGTGATATTCCCACAATAAGGATGTCGTTACTGATCAAAATTGCAAGGGGTTAAGTGTCAGTTTTTATTTATCGAGAACGTTTAAAATGTCTGTAATATTAATTTGAATGAGGATTAGTGAATAACACGAATGTAAAGATGCACAGGGACATGGCGTGCTTGTAATATTTCCACAATAAGGGTGTCGTTACTAATTAAAATTGCAAAGGGTTAAGTGTCAGTTTTTATTTATCGAAAACGGTTAAAATGTCTGTAATATTAATTTCACGGTAGCAAATCCGGTACAATATATGTGAGAACGTGATATAGATTACGGAATAAGCTATTTTTATAGAAAAAATACACGAAACATCACCAAAAGGAAAATCAGTTCGAATTTCCCTTTATTTTTATTTAAAGAAAAGTTTCAATGCTCCAATATTGAAATAATTTTTTTAACGCTAACATTTTAGCATATATATTGTTACGTTCTTGCCTAACTGTTCGACCGAGGCTCAATTTAACTTGAAAAGCTTGCTGGAAAACGGAAAGGGGTAATTTAGCGGGGGTGAGTTACTGTTACGTAGCTGTTTCTATTTGGGGTAGTTTCTAAGTTTACGAAAGAGGGAGTGTAAAGATTGTTTTTATCGCTTTTAGGTTAATGTATTTTGTGAGAAAAAATTGGATCCTCATAGGTCCATTAGAATGACCCGAATGCTGATAGATCATTATTTTCCGATCGATGGTGGTAGATTTCCAAAATGTGGCGTAGATATTAATTTTCTTGGTTTGTAGAAAGAGACTTATAATTTTTTCAGTAGAGTAAAATTTGATTACGTCAGATGTATATTCTAATTTTGTTACGTATAATTACTTCTCGTTACTGTTACATATAATACATATAATCACTTCTTGTTACGAGGAATACAAATATCGTTTTTTCATAATTTTAGATTGCATACTTAGAAACATATTATAAAAAATACGCCCCATAAGATACATATTATAATAAAATCCCCTTATTTCCGAAACCACTGAACTAAAAATCATAAAAAAAGAGTTGGTAACATCTGACTAGAAGACTACAACTTATAACTATAACTTTTGAATTAAGTATACAACTCATATAGATATATAGATATACAACTTATAACTTTTGAATTAAGCATACAACTCATATAGATATTAGATATACAACTTATAACTTTTGAATTAAGCATACAACACATATAGATATTATATATACAACTTATAACTTTTGAATAAAGCATACAACTCATATAGATATATAGATATACAACTTATAACTTTTGAATTAAGCATACAACTCATATAGATATATAGATATACAACTTATAACTTTTGAATTATGCGCACAACTCATATAGATATTAGATATACAACTTATAACTTTAGAATTAAGCACGCAGCTCATATAGATATACAGATATACAACTTATAACTTTTGAATTAAGCATACAATTCATATAGATATATAGATATACAATGTATAACTTTTGAATTAAGCGCACAACTCATATATACATTAGATATACAACTTATAGCTTTTGAATTAAGCGCACAACTCATATAGATATTAGATATACAACTTACAACTTTTGAATTAAGCATGCAGCTCATATAGATATTAGATATACAACTTATAACTTTTGAATTAAGCATGCAGCTCATATAGATATATAGTTATACAACGTATAACTTTTGAATTAAGCATACAACTCGTATAGATATATAGATATACAACTTATAACTTTTGAATTAAGCACTATGTTTCATACCGGTGGCAGTTATAGTACGCAATATAATTACATTGCGAAAAAATAATATTTGTAAGTATTTTAATAGAAATACTATGTACACTAAATTTTTATTATTACCTAAACACTCGGATGTACGCCACCCCTCGTAGTACGAGTTCTACTCGTTCTTGACAGGTTTTATTGAATATATACTTTAGCGAATTAGCCCATTATTTTAGAATTAGCTCTGTGTATATATTTGTTACTAAATTAGTCACATATATTAATCGATTTATTTATACAAATACGTTTATCGATACATTACAATTAACCTATTCGTAACGATAAGTAATCAATGGTTTAACAAAGTTTTAACATTTATATTAAACCCGAATACAAAAGTACACAAGAACTGCAAAAGATAACGACAACACATTTCGACAAATTTACTTTCACTCGTCAGAAACAAACCATACTACTGACGCGACCGCGATCAGGTGGTTGAGGAGTTGAATACTGCAGGAGATTGGAGAGTTCCGCTATAATTCGGTTCTAGATGGCGGTATAGCAAAGAGATGATAATTGCGTGGGCCCAAGATATTGTTAGGTACGAAGTAAGAAAGTTTACTCAATAATACTGAACATAGAAATTTACCTCTTAATGGCTGGAAGATAAATTTCATGAATCTTCCAAGTTGCCAGGAAACTTAGCATACTCAAGAGGAAATCGGTAGGAAATAGAAAGGTTAAGTAGCCATACTGTCTCGGATACATACATCGAAGGAACGTCTTTTGTTCACGTTCAATTATCAAGCAGTACTTGGCTTCGTGTGGGCTCCAAATAATGGAGCTGGATTTTGATGTGTATTGTAACTAAGAGTATGGGAGACCCAGTGAACTATAACAATACAATATTATTTTCATAAAAGCGCTGTTGGTTTCGCGCTACCTACAATGGTTTCGACGAAGCGAGCGGCGGGGAACCAATGTGGTATTCGAGTATTCTAATAAAGCGCTCAATGTGTTATTAACATAATTATATATATATATATATATATATATATATATATATATATATATATATATGTATATATATATATATATATATTTTAAAATTAGAAGTTTTCACTTCATTTATGTGGTGATAAGCACATACCAAAATTTTTTATTTAAGTGAGAGTTGATTTTTTGATTTAATGCAAGCCCTCAATGTGGACTTTTCGTTTCTTTTTAATTTTCAATACCGTACTGAATATTATTGATCACTGAATATTATTGATAAAGTAAATAACTTAGAAGTTTACGTCACATTTATATATCAAAAGTAGTCACATTTATAGCTTACGTCACATTTAAATATTAAAATTGTTGTCACACAAGTTTCATAGTTTACGTCACATTTATATATCAAAAGTAGTTACATTTATGGTTTACGTCACATTTATATATCAAAAGTAGTCACATTTATGGTTTACGTCACATTTATATATCAAAAGTAGTCACATTTATGGTTTACGTCACATTTATATATCAAAAGTAGTCACATTTATGGTTTACGTCACATTTATATATCAAAAGTAGTCACATTTATGGTTTACGTCACATTTATATATCAAAAGTAGTCCAATTTATGGTTTACGTCACATTTATATATCAAAAGTAATCATATTTATGGTTTACGTCACATTTATATATCAAAAGTAGTCACATTTTGTTGCCATGAAGGCAATGGCCCGCAGTTTCACTCGAACATAATTATTTTAATTGTGGTCTATTTAATTAGACATCAGATATTCCGACCCTGTGTAGAAAATCAGATAATCATAGTGCTTTGGAATCAAATATTCTAATAAAGTTCTTAATGTGTTATTAACATAATGTATTTATATATATTTCATGGCTATGGCCCGCAGTTTCACTCGAATAGAGATATCTTAATTATGGTCTATTTAATTAGAAATTAAATATTCCGACACTGTATATAAAATCAGTTCCTCGTAGTGCTTGGAATCGAGTATTCCGATAAAGCGCTTAATGTGTTATTAAAATAATGTATATATATATATATATATATATATATATATATATATATATATAATATCTTTGGCTCGCAATTTCACCCGAGAGGAATTATCTTAATTATGGTCTGGTTACTTTGAAATCAGATATTCCCACACTGTGTACAAAATCAGATCCCCATAATACTTTGGAATCACTGATCTGTATTACACTAGCACGCTGGTCTGGTTATACCCGATCCGTCCACCCGTGTTGTCTCAGGGCCCCTCCTGGGGCCCGTAACGTTTGGTTATACCGTAGAAAATGGCAGCTAATTTTTGTTCCTATTTGAAGCGCACCCACGATCGTCCCGGGAACTAAATTTGACGTTAGATTAGGGATGCCAAAAATTATTTTGGTATCGATATTATATCGCAATTCATTGTACCGATATACGATAATATCACATTTTTTGTATTAACACTTTTTATATTTTCTAATATTTTCTTAATATTGGGGCATGAATGAAATAAAAAAATTGCTTATTTTTATATTTGTATTAAAAGAAAAATGATAAAGGTACCGCTCCATATTGCTGTGCTAAAGTAAAAACATTAGAAGACTTTCGAAGAATTCGGCGAATTTTGGCACATATTTTGGGCGGTACCGAATTCTAACGCGAACGAGACATCTAAACAATGATTCGCACATATTGCAGGATTTATAGTATTTGTTGAATCATGTCATAATATTTGTGAATCAAGTTAATAAAAATATGGCTGTCATAATCTATAATACTAAATCAATGAATAGTGTATCATACCGCAAATATGGCTGGACAATTTCGCATCAAAAGTGGATTCCAAACGTGGTACACTTATCTGTCATAACATAGAAGAGAAAGTTTAGAATAAATAAAATAGAATTTAAGCTGTCAAACAACCTAACCATAGCGACGACATTAATGCGACGGACATCTTTGTGGTGTCCGGAAAATAAATTCAATTTTGTGCCTTAACTTTTCCTATTATAATTAAAAATAAACTTACACCATCCATGAACCAGTGTTTGGTTTCAATTCAATTATTTTTTGTTTAGTTTTTGTAGGACTTATGTTTTTATATTTTTTCGGTGATAGGATTCATTGTTGAGTTCGGAAGCAGATTTTAAAAGGTTTCAAAGTACACATTCGTACGTAGGTGTATATATATATAAATATATATTTATATATATATATATATATATATACACATATTATAAGTCATGAAAAGGGGTCGTAAAACGTTGGGGATTTCGTAATTTTTGTCACACAAATTTGACAGCTCGTTCTTTAAAAAATATACTACTCAGAACTGGCCGCTTATTTCAAAGATTAGCGCATATAAGATAGAAATTATTAGCATAAAAAACTTACTACTATTAAAAAAAGATATTGGCATTAAAACACGGAAAGTACCTGTAATGAGGTAATTACCTTAATTTTGAATTTTCCCATAAATTAATTTTCTTTTAATTTTTTTTTTTTAATCTTTAAATGCTCCTCCAAATCAATAAATATAATTTAAGGTTAGAATAAAATTTTAATTATGTGCATAAATGCTCAAAAATTCAGCAAAAGATGTTGCTTTAACTATAGAGATAATAATATTTGTTTTAAGTGCCACCACGCAGAAACAAATCTAAGACGAAGGTCCCACACATAGATGTCACACGTGCATTAGAGCCAATGCAGACCAGTCTGAAAATGTGTTACAATGTAAAAAAAGAATTTAATTTTTTGAAGATTTTTTAATTTTTTCTATATATTTATGTATATTATACATACGTACGGATATAGATCCCTATGTGACTCATGTTTTTCCATTAATATTTCCTTTAGAAACATCCTTCTTCCTTTATGTTTCTTTCATTCATCCCCTCTTGGATGTTTATGCAATATTTTAATTTTTTGATGATATTATAAAGCCGTTATACAGGTAGCTCCAATTTGGCCCAAACACTCATCATATTCTGTATTTATGACAAAATTATAAAAAAGTTGTAATAAAAACAAAGTAATTTTAATAATTACAATTTTTACGCCTAGAAAGACTAATTAGGTAATGTAATTACATAGTGAACAAAAAATTTTAAATTTCAAATAGTTTAATAAAAACATTGGGTAACTTCAAACGTTTAAATTTTGATAAACGTGTGGGCGTGTGCGCAACCCTCGTAGTGCGAGATCTACCTGTGCTTAACGGGTTTATTTAATTAAAAATTTAATGTTTCCTACAAAAATTGACTTTTTAAAATAAAAAAAGAGAAGTTAAGTTAAAAGTTCTCGCATATTTTTATTCCATTTATTTTTTTAAACAACTTTTTTCATTCTATAGAGACATGACAGTTTTCCTCTAATTAATTTTTTTTCAATTTTATTATAACTAGCCGACGCGTGCGAAGTCTTCGCACTATATCGCCATCTAGCGTGTTCCAAGTATACAATTTGGCTAAGATATTTGATGTGTCGCCCACAGATGGCGCTCATGCCAATTGTTATAAAAATTAATTTTTTTATTAACAAAAAGATTTTTTTCGAATTTTTTTATATTTTTCGCCCAAAGTAGAAAACATAAGCTTTAAGTGGGTATTTTTTTTATTTTTTTTGGTGCAGTAGTTAAAGAGATCGGGCCGCTCGACCAAAAAACACCTTTTAGAAATAATATATTTAGATGTTATGCCATTTTAGCTTTAGAAACGGTTTTTAAAGGATTCGATGGGATAATTTTTACCGTCTTATCAAAAGTCAAAGTTTTGTATCGTCGATATGGGCGTTATCCATGACGCATTGAAAGGTTTTGCGGAAAATAAATTATGGCGTGTGCTTATGATATCATACGATTGAAGTGAAAACTTCTTGTTTCAAAATATCTATAAATTTATGTTACATTATGGATATTAATTTGGCAAATCAGGAACAATGCGAGATAATTATTTTAAAATAAAATAACTTACGCAAAACAATAAAATAACTTACTTAAAAATGAAAACTATTAATCTAAGTGTATACACTTGATATATTACACTGGTAGTTTACAATAACATATGCGTTTTATATTAAAGGCAGATGTGAAATATTTAAATTTTATAACTATCCACCAGACTCCATTAAATCTGATAAAATGTAGTGCAAGCATAGATTTGCACCATGCAATCATTATAGCGCCATCTATAGATATTATATTATTCAAAAACAACAAAAATGGCTCGTTGATCTAAGGTTATGATTTTCGCTTACGGTGCGAGAAGTCCTGGGTTCAAATCCCGAACGAACCATAATATAGTTACCTAATATAGTTTATTACCCAATATAGTATATATATAACCAATATAGTATAATATAACCTAATATAGTATAATACAACCTAATATAGTTTATTAATGTAATGTTTTTAACGCCTTAAGACAGTTTAATGCAATACACTGGTATAAAAGAGTTGATTGAATTTAGTCGAAAAAAGCTGAGAAGACGTGAAGCTGGTCGAATGAACTCGGAAAGAGCCAACAATACAACGAGGATGGCCTAATAGCGAATTAGTTAGAAAAAATAATATACGCGTATTATATTAAGTTATACTCAAATAAAATACTATTAAAAATAGAACGTAAGAACCGTGTTAGATAGTGAACTCACTCAGTCGATTGCGAAGGGAACCGAGTTTACCCGATTCGGCGTCACCGTCCCGAGTGGAGCGTCACGCCTTATCTTCGTTCACTGCTCAGAAAAGTTTTCCCATTAAAGTGAAGTGCACGGGTTTTCCTAAAAGGTTTCATAGAAGTTTTTACTTCAAAAATTGTGTCGGTACGATGAATATAAACAAAGTTACGAATCATGGTAATATTACAATTTTCCTAGGGTTTTAAAAACTGATCTTTTAAGTTTGACGATTGTTTATTATGAAAATTGTAATTAGTGGATGCGGCGTGACAATTTTTTGCCTAACGTCAACAAAAAGGAGTAAAGATGGGGAGTGGGTGTCTCATTGAGAAGGAAAATGGAAAAGAGCTAACAGCCATTCGCGCATCCGGTTACGGTGACGGTAATATAATACCGACTGTGTATTTTATTATCTTCGCCGTAATATGAGACGTTTATGGTAATTTTCGCGTGGTTGGAATTGAAGATTTGCGCTTTGCACAAAGGGTCGGGTAGCGCCCAAAGGTTATTTTTATGATTTAAGTGGCCCAAGATGAAGACTTTAACTCAGAAGTCTTTGTACTCCTTTTCTTTTATGTTTAACTGTTATTTTTCTATAATATGCTTAATACTATATATCTAATTGTTCCAAACTGGTCACTCCCACGAAACACATATAACACACACATAACTTTTTCTAACCACATAACTTTTATTAGTAATAGAAACAAATATAACATACACATAACTTTTTCTAACCACATAACTGTTAATAATAATAGAAACACATATAACATACACATAACTTTTTCTAACCACATAACTTTTAATAGTAATATAAACACATATAACATACACATAACTTTTTCTAACCACATAACTTTTAATAGTAATAGAAACAAATATAACATACACATAACTTTTTCTAACCATATAACTTTTAAAAGTAATAGAAACAAATATAACATACACATAAGTTTTTCTAACCATATAACTTTTAATAGTAATAGAAACACATATAACATACACATATCTTTTTCTAACCACATAACTTTTAATAGTAATAGAAACAAATATAACATACACATAACTTTTTCTAACCACATAACTTTTAATAGTAATAGAAACACATATAACATACACATAACTTTTAATAGTAATAGAAACAAATATAACATACACATAACTTTTTCTAACCATATAACTTTTAATAGTAATAGAAACACATATAACATACACATAACTTTTTCTAACCACATAACTTTTAATAGTAATAGAAACAAATATAACATACACATAACTTTTTCTAACCACATAACTTTTAATAATAATAGAAACAAATATAACATACACATAACTTTTTCTAACCACATAACTTTTAATAGTAATAGAAACACATATAACATACACATAACTTTTTCTAACCACATAACTTTTAATAGTAATAGAAACACATATAACATACACATAACTTTTTCTAACCACATAACTTTTAATAGTAAATTTTTTTAACCACATAACTTTTAATAGTAAGTGTAAGGTGGTAGAATTGGGTATGAATTTTTTTCTTCCGTTAATAATAAAGTCGTGCAATGGAATATTATTTATCGTTTTAAAAAAAAAAATTTTTTTTATATACAATTGGAACTCTAATTTCTGAGTTTGAATAAAAATTTAAAACTTACAACCGTTTAACGGTGCGTAGTTCTGTTAAATTATTCACAGTTATTAATATTATTTATCACACTGTGGCTTGGTATATTTATCACAGTCTAAAAATTGTGACATTTAATTTTCGTTCAATAAATATTCAGATATCTATTTTTTACGCATGTGTTTAAATAGTTTATATTACGTCATTGGTTGTGAGCTCTTATAAATTGGTGACGTACGTACGTCCGTCTGCATATCGCAAGCTCATTTTATTATTATTGTTAAAGTACAAAAACACAAGACGGGGCCTTATTTTACAGAAGCTATCTCTTTCAGTCAACCAAAGTACCAGGTAATAAATATATTATGTGTTGTGGAGGATTCCTATAAATTGTGAACACAATTGCAAAAATTCTGAACGCGATTGCAAACATTGTGAGCACGATTCCAAAAATCGTGAACACGGTTGCAAAAATTGTGAACATGATTGCAAAAATTGTGAACACGATTGCAAAAGTTATGAAAACGATTGTAAAAATTGTGAACACGGGTGCAAAAACTGTGAACACGATTGCAAAAATTGTGAACACGGTTGCAAAAATTGTGAACATGATTGCAAAAATTGAAAACACGATTGCAAAAATTGTGAATATAATTGCAAGAATTGTTAACGCGATTGCAAAAATTGTGAGCGCGATTGCACGAATTGTGAACGCGATTGCAAGAATTGTGAACGCGATAGCAATAATTGTGAATATGATTGCAAAATTGTGAACACGATTGCAAAAAAATGTTAAACAATATAATAGATACACTGGTAAGCTAACCAAAACGAATAATAGTACAGAAATGTGAATATATAGACATTTCTGACATATAACATATAGTCATTAGCATATTGAATATATAGACATTTCTGTAACGAAATTTATGTTTATAAATTTGTAAAAAATTAATTCTTTGATGGAGTTTATGATCTTTACAACAGATAACGAGGACGTGTTTCATGAATTTGATTTTCATTCATTATAAATAAAATAATACTGTCATGCGATCTCGATTAGGTAATTCTATTGTGCGCTTACGTCATCGAATGAGGAGTGGGAGGGGATCGGAAAAGAGCCTCGAAATTCACATTGCGCGACAAAACATTAGTCATAACTCCGCCACGGAAAGGATTGAACGTGTTACTTGTACATCATCGTACATATTGAGGTGCTCTAAGAAGTAAGACAAGAAAAATTGTCGAGTAAAAAGTGTAGTAAGCCGAGGGAAAGTAGTAAATTCTAATTAATTTTTTGATTCTGAAAAATCAAATAAAATATTTAAAAACGTAAAAAAATGATGCAAAACTATGCGCAATAAGTATTCGTATTTATTACTGTTACTGAGATCTAGTTATTATGATCCTGGTCGTTAGACCATCAAGATTTCGAAAGTCGTAGCGGTTTCATTAATCCTAAACTAAACTGCTCCTTAAACTAAACCCAAATTACGGTTGCAGAGCTTTCTACAAAAAGTTCGAAGAAAGTGGAAAATCTTGGATATTGCTTAACCAATTGTCCATAAAATACACTCTGAAGTAAAAAAAAGCATTAAAGTCAAACCACTCGTTACTGATATATAAAGTCAGACACACAGACAGACGTTCATATCGGTCGAAATGATAACACCCCTCTTTTCAGCGGCGGGTGTTAAACAATTAGGACTACATGAGGGCAGGGTGTTATTGGGTATGAAGGATGTGAGTCCTCGCGACGAGACGAAGTCACAGGCTGTTTATAAATATATTTTCCAAAAATTTAGGATCAATATTATAGGGTGAAATTCCGGAGGATTCACGCCCAGGAAGTCTGTTCGCCGCTTTCTTAAGATTAAAATAAATTCTCCACTTATTTTTCCACAGAGGTTATGATTAAAGAGAAAAATGAAAGTGACATTATTTTTTACCTTATTTATCGTTTCCCGTCATTAATTCGTCTGTGGTCTTTTATTTTGGCGGTAGTTTTGCGAGGTTTCTTAAGTAAGGCGTAGACTAGGGTGCATTTTTTTCTCTCTACACATGGCACCGTAACAAAAGGAAAATAAATGTTGTAATGGAAGGGAAGCTTAGTCGGGTTCCGTTTAATAACGACGAGCGGATGTAAAGATTCGGATTTGTGTCCGCGTTTGTGTCGCTACCGAAGCACGAAGTGGGTGCTGTCTGTAATGGGCGGCTTGCTGTTTTATTTATTGCCCTTTTTATACCGACTCGGTCGACGGAAAGTGGATTGTCTGGTAATGGAGAGATGGAACAATTATTTTTTTTTGTAAAATGCTGAATTGACGGTAGAAAAATGAAGTATTTATGGAGCATTTGCTACGTATGCAAAACTGATTTCGCGCAGAAGAAAAAACTAATTTTCAGAATTTTGTTCAAAGGATTTGTCCGCAAATAATAAAAAGAAGTTCTTTGTAACAATTAGTATTGAACATAATCTAGTATCACCAATATTTGCGGATTATTTTAAAATTTCCATTATTTAAATAAATAAAGAGAATAGTTCACAATTAGTTAAAACAAATCGACTTTTATTTTTTTAAATTTATTGTGGACGGGTACTTCCACAGATAATGGTTTTTAGAAATCGCCCCTAATTAGTGCCTGCCATAATTTTTTGTGGACGCGTAATTTCCATATTTTTGCCTGCCATAATTTTTTTTAATATTGTGAAAATTATTAATATATAGATAAAATTTGATATCATGAATTAACTTACGCGTAGTGCCATCTATGGGAGGACCCAGTCAGATGGAGTGTTAACACTTCATTATACGACATTTTTTAATATTATTTTAACATTTCCTCTGTCTGCTTAAAGTGAACAATAAAAAAGTACAGAATGAACATGTGTTTTGGAATTAGTTATAAGCAACTATCTGTTATTTGGTGCTTCGTCCACGTGGATTTTAGATCAAGATCCACGTGGGTAGGTAATAAAAATTCTATTAAAAAAAGTTGACTCTATTGCCTATTTTGCGAATCCTTTTTTTGTTGCTTTATTTAAATATTAGCAACCCGCCTCGGCTTCGCACGGGTGCGATTTAAGTACTAATGTGGCGTAATTGGGGAGCGATTAATAATATTACTAGCATTATTACAATACAATAAAGGATACCTTTATATACAATGTTTACAGCTGTTTATGCGATTTATAGTGTCGCATTGAAAAGTACGTTTTTATTTTTTTTTATTTTACTTGGAACTCTCGATTCCAAAAAACGCGTGCGATCGCTGCAAATCATACAATGCAATAGGGTGATGCGCGGCTTGCGACGCGCTATATATAGACACACACCGCCGCCGTCACCGTCTGTGCACAGCATCACGAATACTGACTTTTGGTAATTTTAAATCTGTGATATCTTCTAAAATATTAATGATAATGATTTGCTGTAAAGAGCAAATTTTATCTACTTTAAATGCCCAGTAAACATGTTATGTAATTCAATAGCCTAAGCCCACAAAAAATAAATATCAATCGCATAAAAATGGTTCCTGTGGGTTATCCGTAGGGTATAGATATATGCCATCGCGGACTTTTTTGTAGATATTTTTAAAATACACAATTCCACAGTACAACATTTTGATATATCTCGTAAAGTTTAGTCAGCGTTAGCAATGAAAGCGCCCAAAATTCTATTTTTTTAGGAAAAATTGACTTTTTTTGTTTTCTGTAAATATATCATGCATGTATTGTACCTGTAAATCTTCCGGAAGAAATTATTTGAATGATAGTGAAAACCGCATCAAAATCCGTTGCGTAGTTTAAAAGATTTAAGTTTACAGAGGGACAGACAGACGCGGGAAGCGACTTTGTTTTATACTATGTAAAGATTCTATATTTAATCGTGTTTTATTTAATTTATACTTTACGTTATTGAAAACTTGCACAAAAGTTAAATTGTAAATATCATTATAAGTAACACGTATACACTATTTTTAACTAACTTTAGTTTGGAGTGTCAAATCGTGTCGTTATCGCGAACGTTATCGTTATCGTTGCCGTTGTGAATTTTTGTCATTAAAAGGCCTTATCTTTGTAAATATTAACCATTTGAAATATAGGGCCTGAATATTAAGACCATTGTAATAAAAATTTGTCTTTAAATACATTTCTCTATACAGGATAAACGTCGCGAACGTTATAAAAGGGCCTGATCTTTGTAAATATTAACCATTTGAAATACAGAGCCCGCAAATTAAGATCATTGTAATAAAATGTTGCCTTTAAATACGTTTTTCAGGATAAACGGCTATGCTCATGAAGACATGTCGCAATAAAATTTAAAGGACAAGAAACGTTTTCGAAATTCGTTTGCCCTGGACTTATACGCAACAATTTTAAGAAATTACCTTTTGAAATCAAAACATGACGTAATTAAAAGGGTTTGTACCCCTGATAATTTCGTCACAAGCCCACATAGAGGTATTTGCCATTAAAAGCAGGTCAAAAGTCGAACAATAAAATTTCACAAATAATGGTATTAATACTTATTTTCATTGGCCTAACATCTGTGACGTTGTAAGGCAAATGGATTCAATTGCTTTAGTAGAGTTGTTTGTTACCCACTATTGTAGTCAAAATTTGAGTATATTCAAAAGCTTAAGTAAATTTATCATCTGTTACCATCAGTCGGAATTCGATTGTTTACGTTATATGGCAAGTAGATTTAACCGCTTAAATAAATTTCTTATCGCCATATAAGTAATCATATTTGAAATAAATTTTTTATCTGTTACCGTCAGTTGGAATTCGGTTGTCGACGTCATATGGCAAGTAGATTCAAATGTAAAACCAATTTAAAGTAAATTTTTCACCGTCATATGACAAACATATTCAGAAGCTGAAATAAATTTTTCATCTATAACCGTCAGTTGGTAATCGGTTGTTGACGTCTTATGACAAGTAGATTAAAAATTTTGAGTAAACTTGTCACACATTACTATCAGTCGAAATTCGATTATTGACATCATATGACAAACTGACACAACAGCTTAAGTAAATTTGTCACCTGTTACCGTCAGTCGAAATTCGATTGTTGGCTTTATGTGGCAAGTAGATTCAACCGGTTAAGTAAATTTGTCAATGTTGTATGACAAATAGATCCAAAAGCAGAAATAAATTTGTCATCTGTAACCATCAGTTGGAAATCGATTGTTGACGTCACAAGACAAGTAGTTTGAACTGTTTAAGTCATTCGCCACCGCCATAAGACAAATAAATTCAAAAGAGTAACTAAACTTGGCACCCGTTACCATCAGTCGGAATTCGATTATTGACATCATACGACAAATAAACTCAACAGCTTAAGTAAATTTGTTACCTGTTACCGTCAGTCGAAATTCGATTGTTGACGTTATATGGCAAGTAGATCGAACGCTTAAGTAAATTGTAATCTGTTATTATTAGTCGGAATTTGGTTGTTGACGTTATATGGCAAGTACTTTCAATAGCTTATGCAAATCTGTCAACCGTTAGCATCAGTTTGAATTCGAATGTTGCATTTATTACGCGTCTTCTGTTTACACTTTTTTAGTAGTAATTTTTTTTCAAAAACGGGTATTTTTTCAAAATTTGTTGTGAAATATTTGTGGTTAAGTGCACATAATTCTCCTATGATTTTCAAAGAAATATTGCTTGAATCGTTTTCAAATTGTTTGGAATTTACTATAAAAAATATATGATAGTACCTATAGCTTGGAACTAAGCGTCCATTACAATATTAGATAAAACATTTTTACGTAAAATAACTTTTAGTTTTTTGTCTCATTTTCATTTTTAGAGCAAATAAAAAAGATTTATCTTTGTTTTGAATTCTATGGTTCTAGCTCAAACAGTACGAAAGTTATGATTCTTTGACAGAAAGGTAGATAAAAAGATAAAGAAGGTTCATTAGAAAAGTTCAGATTTGGAGTTTAATAAGGGTTGAGATTTAATTAAAAAATATTAGGGTGTTTCACCACTCGTAACAAGCAAAATTTACGGATGCCTTCAGAATATCCCATGACAAAATAATTACTTTAGTTCGTATTTCACTTTGCTTGAAGAAGAAAGAAAACTTATAACCCGAGAATTAATATACAGACTGATATTGACTACCTGGATACTTATTCCAACATACAGAATGTTGGTGTATCGGCATAGCTACATTTTTTGTCAGATCACTCTGGAAAACGCAAGAAGAAAATAATCTATAACTTTTTTTTAATTTGTGTCTTTAAAAGGAGAATTAATTAATTTGCTGGTAGTGTTAGTTTAATTACAAAATATTTTTTAACGCACTTTTATTATGTGGACCTTTAACTAACTACGTAAGGGAATCTACGGAACGAAATTTCATAGGCTTCTAATTGTTGTATATCATCATGTAATTTGGCAGTTCTGAGTAGTTCTGATCACAACACAATTAAATGGTATCATCGGACTGATTCAATGAAACAGAACCGGCAATTAGATAACGAACTCAATAGCGGAACAACGTATCCTAAGCGTATTTGGGGTTTTAATTGTTGTTTATCATAATGTAATTTGGCACTTATGTGTAGTTCTGATAACAACACAATAAAATGGTACCAATGGATTGATTCAATGAAACAGAACCGGAAGTTAGACACCGAATTAAATAACGGAACAACGTATCCTAAGCGTATTTGGCGTTTTAATTGTATATCTTCATGTAATTTGGCAGTTGTGTGTAGTTCTGATGACAACACAATAAAATGGTACCATTGAACTAATTCAATGAAACAGAACCGGAAGTTAGACACCGAACTCAGTAGCTTAACAACGTATCCTAAGCGTATTTGGGGTTTTAATTGTTGTATATCATCATCTAATTTGGCGGTTGTGTGTAGTTCTGATCACAACACAATTAAATGGCACCATCGGACTGATTCAATGAAACAGAACCAGAAATTAGACACCGAACTCAATAACGGAACAACGTATCCTAAACGTGTTTGGCGTTTTAATTGTTGGAAATCACCATGTAAATTTGGCACTTGTGTGTAGTTCTGATGATAATGCAATAAAATGGTACCATAGAACTAAATAAGTGGCGGAACCGGAAATTAGACACTAGAACTCTATATTGTCTCATGACGGAGTTCCAGAAATACGAATCTAAACTTGTTTGGGGTTGCGTTTAGTTTATTTGAAATCGTAAGGCGTTAATGATTTTTTGTATTATAATAATTGATATATCGAGAAAGTACATAGAGATGCATAAAATATTTTACATAATGATCCTACCCAAGCAAAGGTGAGAAGCCTGTCTAGTGCTGAAACGTATGAGTACTTCTGAGAGGTCGACCAAGAGAAGACAACTCGACCTAATCAACTATGCTGTCTTGCTAATTGGAATTCTGTAATTTTATTTAATAAAGTGTTATAAAACAAAAGTAACAGTTTATATAATATAACTAAAAAAGTAAAAATAAGTTAATTAAAAAGTTAAATTTAAAAAAACACGGTTTTGTAAATACTGCACTAAAAAGCAAAAAAAGCAATTATCGATTCTATTTACTCTGGATTTTAGCGTAAGCCACATTTGTTATTGAGTATAATATATGAAAGTAAAAGGGTTGGGCACATTTCCTCAAAATTAAATTATTCTGCTTCGCGAATTATCATTATATGAATGAAAATACTTTACTTTTCAAGTAGGTTTCGTGTAAAAGCGCGCTACGCTTTTACACTCAAATATGACACTCAATACAGACATGTCTTACACTAAAGTCCTTACTGAGTGCACAGAGAAAACAGGTTCTATAATTAAGGACTTTAATGTAAGCTACATTTGCTATTGAGTGTAATATGCGAGTATAAAAGCGTTGGGCGCATTTTCTCAAAATGAAATGATTCTGCTTCGCGAATTATTATTATATGAATGAAAATTAAAGTTACTTTTCAGTTACATTTTCATGGAAAAGCGCACTACGCTTTTACACTCAAATATTACACTCAATAACAGACATGTCTTACACTAAAGTCCTTACTGAGTGAACAGAGAAAACAGGTTCGATAATTAAGGACTTAAGTATAAGCTATATTTGTTATTGAGTTTAATATATGTTTGTTTCTTAAAATTATATGATAAATTAAACGATCTTCCGAATCTAACTTTTCAGTTAGATTTCGTGAAAAAGCGCGCTACGCTTTTACACTCAAAAACAAACATATCTTACACTAAAGTCCTTGCTGAGTGTACAGAGAAAACAGGTTCGATAATTTTTTTTTCTGGGAAAGCTTGTTTTTTTTAGATTTGTAAATTATTAATATATTAATACATTATTTTCAACATTTTCTCCATTATGATTGTATTTAAAGTTTTCGTTTTCATGAACAAAACGGTCACAAAAAAGAAAAGTTAGAAAAATCCCTAAATTACCAGTGTAATCAATATTTTTTTTCTGTGAAATAATATTAGTTTTGGCGAAAATTCACGTCCCAGCAAGAGGTTGGCGGTTGGAGTGTCGTGTCAATTCCATGGAGCCGCGCGGCACCATGGAATTGACACGACACTCCAACCGCCAACCTCTTGCTGGGACGTGAATTTTCGTACTCAGAGATATTTTTAACCGAGAAACCGACTTGCTATATCAGTAACAGAAACTATACAGAAAATATATTCTGTACCGAAAGACGTTAACAATATCCTGTACAGAAAGACGTATTATGTAGCCTATTAATAGCCTATTTAGCTTTTGATTTGAAATTTCAAGAAACATTGATTTTACGGAAACCTTCACAACTCTTTGGTGTTTGAAACAAACTGGACAGTTTAACGATTAGTTATTCAGATGGATAACAACGTCATCTATCAGGAAGGAAAAGAAAATGGGGTTGTTCTTTAGGAAATTGTGCAATTTTACGTGATAATTTTTTCGGGTTAATGTGAGGTTTTTCCGGCTAAATCTTCCTATTTGACCATTTTCTAGATGAGCCGCAAGGGGATTTACAACGGAAAAGGACTCATAGCAAGGAACTCGAGAATCTGCCATATCGCTTCCGAGCCATCTCTATACCGTCCAATTTCTTATATTCCTTACCTCGTCTTTTTCTCTCTCCAGAGCAAAAGTAACCTGGTTCGATGCACAAACTTACGTACGTATGTGCAAATATGTTCGAACGATTTCGTTGAACTACAGTATTCAATATTGATGGAAGAATTAAACGTTATTAAAAGGACAAGATTATGAAAAATTAGTGAACGGTTAACAACACCTACTCCAATTTTAGAAAACTATTCCTCAAAATGATATATTTGGTCGCTTGGTTGTCTGTCCGTCTGATTGTCAAAGCTCTTTTTCTCAGACACGGCTTGAGATAGGAATTTGAAATTAATGTCGTGTACAGAGACCCATAGTTGCTGTAAAATTGTCAAGTTTTTTTATGCAACAATAAGTCATGACGCTTTAAAAGGTATTTTTTTATTTGCCTTACTCCTTCCGGTCGACCCATAATCTTGGAAGTCAGCATAATGGGAGGTCTAATAGCACAAATAAAAGGAGGGAATTTTTTTTATTTTACTCACTGGTCATCAAAACTTACAGGGTACTTCGGGTTGACCTACAAACTTAAATCGTATGCAGACTTTTACGGGAGATCTTTTGGCATAAGTAAAGGGGAAAATTCAAAGTTTAATTATTTCTAATACCATCTGGAATTAGAGATATTTATGAAAAATATAAAATTTTGTTAATCGTTTACTAGAAATGCTATGTACCATTAAATGTTTATAAATTCCTAAACTTGTAGTGCGAGTTCCGCTCGTGCTGGACAAGCTTATTTGTTCACAATGAAGCCGCCTTTGTCTGGAAAATGGTCTGTATTTTGTTAAGTAATTTTCTGCAAGTATTATTTTTAAACTATTATTTAGTTCTTAACGTGGTTTACATGTGTATTTTTTGAGTTTTGTTAATTTACCGAAAGAGTTATTCGGCAACAAACAAATAAACTAACTGCCACATTTATAATATTAAATAAGTATGTAATGATAAAGAAAGCAAGGATGGGCACTAATTTTTCCCGAAAATGTAGTAATTCCATCCAGGACTTCATTTACTTTTTGCTATAAAAATTTGAAAGGATCTTGTGAGACTGAAGTTCGGATTCGATTGAATATATGAAGGCAAATTTGAAAGCACAATTATAACGTAGTATTTCAATAAAATCTGAAAGGAAAGGAAACTTCGCAAACAAAATGGCGAAAAATTTTCAATACCCGAAAACGATTACTTCAAGTCAACATTACGTAAACAGAACTGTAAAAAAGAGTTGGGCTAGAATTTCAGAAAGTTCTTGATCTTAGTCGGCAATAAAAGGATGTCACTTGATTTGATTGTCACAGGAAGTTCGTTAAAACTTTGGGAACTCAGTTGTACTGTAAATAAAGGTTTTGAATTTCTGTCTGTGTACTTTTGTAGTTGTGATCATTGAAGTTAGCAGGGATGCGAATTAGATTTTTGAAAGAACTTTTAAAGGAGATTCGAAGCTAAGGATAAATCCTATTCTGGCTCCAGCATTCACTGATTGATTTGTATAAAGTCACTTTTTAATTTTAAAACAGATTCTTTTGGTAATCGGTAATTATCATGAGGGTAGCGAGTTCTTACCCTATACAATAATTGATATGTTCTTATAATTTATTTCATAAAAAGTCTATTGGATATTCAGATTTAAAATTAAAAAGTAATTCAAGATGGCGCCTAGATGTGGTCTCCATGATCGTTTTTAACAAAATTTTGACCGGTAAAGAAAAAATGCAATTTTTTTTGTACATATGACATGTAACATATATATCTATTGTGCTGCCATCTCTAGAAATGTTGACGTATTAGTTACTAATGATTATTGGGGCATATTTTAAATATCACAGAATTAATTTTTTGTCTGCGGTAATTACGTAAATGTTTACACGTCAGTGTTGATCGTAAATTTTTGTCGTTTTTTACATAATTTTTTCATTTTCATATTCCATAACATTAAATAAAGTTCTTTTTTACGACAAATCATTTTTAAAATGTTTAATCGCAAATTAACTCAGTATCCTTGTATTTTTTATTTAATCGTATAGTTGGATAAAGTTTGTCGAAATAATTGAAATGTTTGTTTTGCGATGTCAGTATAATGTGTATAATATATTATATTTTAACTAGAAATTTAAATCTATCATTTCTTAAAATTAAAAGAAATTGTTTTAAAGAATTGCGATTTATTTGATTCATCTGGTACTTTTCCAGTTCCTTTCCAGACAATTATTGGAAATAAAATTTTATTTTCGATTTTTAATGTTTGCCCCAAAAAATTGAAATTTTGTGTTTCCATGGTAACAAAATTGAGTATTTATTTCAAAACAAACTAATATTTGAAATGTGCACGTCTGTGGAAGCAAGTTTTTTTTCACTAAGAAAATGGTACATTTTTTTGAGGTTGGTAACAAAGAATGCTAGTATAAGGCTGGCCTCACACAGCCGGAATGCCTCTCTATATACGAATTATTCATATATTGAGAGACTGAATTCACATTGAAATTCAGAAGGGCCACAGTTGCACACAATTTAATGCTACTCCATACACAGTCTGGTTTTTTTGCGGTATGTTACTGATGAGCGTTATGAATGACCGAATTTCTGATTATGAATTCATAAAGTGGGTCTTTATATACTTTTTGCATGATCAAGCATACATACTTTGGAATCAGTTTTGGAAATCTCCCCGTACTTATTGGGCAGCGCTGGCGAAGACATGTTGAGTTACCACTGTGGACTATTTGTCCAGTGTCTCTGATGTGACTTATGACATGGAAAATTTATGAAAAATCTGTTTTTATATTTGGGACATATCTATTAAAGATTATCACGATAAATAAATATGTTATAAACTGGCTCTAAATATGATTTTTAGTATTCAATAGTAAAATTTCCAAAATCAAACACTAACGGAATCACTTCGGTGTCCTGTTAGTTTGTGATAAGCGATTTTCTCAGAAACTGTTCGACATAAAAATTTAAAATTTACCACGGATATAGAGGGTAGTGTAAGTTATTTTCAGAGGAAAAATTCATTGAGGAATAAAAAAATTGGGGTGTAAGAGTGTAAAATGAAAATTTGTTGAAGCATGAATTCAGCAGTATTTACGATTTTTTTAAACAGTTTTCCAGTAAATGATTAAAATTTACGGCCCCCAAACCTCATCAGGAAAATTATCCCTCAGTAAAATTGGAAAAAAATATGAAAATTGATTCATTGGGGAATAAAACAATTAGGGTCTACGAGTGTGAAATGAAAATTTGTTGAAGCACGAATTCAGCAATATTTACGATGTGTATTTTTTATGAATTTTTTTTAAACATTTTTCGAGCAAAATGGTTAAAATTTACTGTCCCCAAGCTTCATCAGCAAAAGGATCCCTCAGTAAAATCGGTATAAATATGAACATTGAATTAAATATAAATTTAAGATTGAACATTGAATCAAATATAATTAAATATAATTGTTTTGGTTTTAACATTACTTTGAATGTTTTGGTTTCGAAAGTGTATTGAAGGTGTATTGAAAGTTTCGGTTTTAATATTACTTTAGTTTTTAAGTAAAATTTCTTATACCATAATTGAGAATTGAAATGCATTGATAGAGTAGGGCAGTTACAGTAGAGCGTTTCTTCTCTTTTTATTTAGCGCGGAAATTGATATCAGTAACATAAGCTTTATCAGTTTTCTATATGCTCTTAGTCATAATAAAGTTTAATTTTTTTATATGTTAATAATACAGAGACCATTAGTGCAAAACTTTTCATTGGTTTTCGTGCGTTACAAGGACTTTTGAATGATAATTTACAATGTATTTTCTATCAATATTTTTTTTATTTATTACGTGACTATTTAATTATTTCCCTCAGTATACTAATATATGAAGAATTTTGATTTTAAAGGCGTGCGTTGCTTATTTTTAAATATTTTTCAGTACATTTATCCCAGATTGAATCCAATAATTGTTTGAATAAAGTATTTAATTCTCGTGTTTAATAGTGCAAAAATGTTATCCATCGATATATTATTAATAAATTGTAATATGTACTATGCTCTATCCTTTTCTTCGTTAGCGCCTTTTCACTGAGCGAGATACCACCATAGGCGCCCCAATTTTTTGTCAGACTATTTTTGAAGGATTTGTGCGTTAATAAATTAAAATCTTATATTGGCTCCGATTATTGTCAGATCGAATATCTGTGAGACAGAGTATTGTCGCTCGTCTGCTCCGTGCATTGAGATTATCTATCTATATATATATATATATATATATATATATATATATATATATATATATATATATATATATATATAATAAAACTGTAAATGAGCCATGTCTGTACATTGAATATTTTTAGGAAAATCTAATAGTCATTATTATCGATACAAAGACCAAATTTACCATTTTTGTGTGTCTGTCTTTTACCGCATCACGCAAAAACAACTAAACGGATTTTTATGACATTTGGTATAATGATAACTAACTACCCAGGTCAACATATATGATACTTTTTATTTTGAGAAAATGTTTGTCTGCCTGTCTGTCTTTTTGTTACCGCATCACGCAAAAACCACTAAACTGATTTTGATGAAATTTGGTATGATGATAACTGACTATCCGGGTCAACATATAGAATACTTTTTATTTTGGGAAAATGTCTTATTCCCAAGCGAAAATACAAAAACTGGTTCGTGCAAAAATCACTCCGAATCTAAATACTTATGCTAATCTATACATATCGATACATATTTGTGAATATAAAAAATTACAAAACGAGGCAATAAATAAATATAAATAACCATAATTAAGAAAAAAAAATAAAGTAAAACGGCTCAATAAAATTAAACTAAGTTCAGTTTAAAAAATCACCAATAGATGTCATCACAAGGTTTTTAAAATACGTAATTTTCCTCTACCGTATCAAGTCAATTATCACTAAATGGATTTGGATATTTTTTATATAATGCAATATAATTCACGTCATATCCATACTCTCTGAATATTTTCAGGCTTAAATAAAGGTTTGTACTATTATTTTGCTTTTCTACAATAGATGGCGCAAGTAGAGATTCAAAATAAATAACACCACATAAATACGACTCTTAATAACGCGCTTTAGTTGTTTTGATTAATTCATGTATTTTTTATTTCTACTCGACGATATATAACGCTAAATGTTTTCTATTTTATAACGCGATATGTTTATTTTTAACTGTTTGTTGCACGCTATTCAACGAGAGATGTCGCAAGTAAATTTCGTAAATCGTGGTGTCATTGTGTTTTCAAAAACACAAAACCAAAGACACCACAACAGACAAACCTTGCGCGTAGCTGCCGTGGACCTGAGCATCAGTTGCTTTTCGCACGGACAGCTGTATGTAGCACTCTCCCGCGTCAGCAACGCTATCAATTTATTTGTTTATGTCCCTGGTGGTTCTACAGAAAACATTGTTTACAGAGAAGTTTTGTGAACAATGTTCTAAAGCTCACGCGAATGAAGTCGCGGGCATAGCTAGTAGTCAATAAATACGTTTGTATCTGTGTAATAACACCTGTATAATCCACAGTGATTATTTTGTTTACAATCAGTATAAAATATTTTAGTTTCAAAAATTGCCTCAAATTGTTTAATTACTTTAATAATGCAATAATAAAAGTTACTTTAATAGTGTAATTACTTTAATAATGAGCATCATAAAAGAGCCGCGTGCGTCACAACGACACAGTCTTTTTGTTGTATATCGACACATATAATAAAAGAGTAGAGTGAAATGTAGAGATGTAGGAGACATTTAGGTTATTAAAAACTGTTTCAAAAAACTATAAAAAATGTGGATTAAAAAAAAGAAACAAATTGTTCTTAAAATTTTATAATAGGTACGTGGTCAGGTTGCCATATTCTTTACCTTTATAAGATACAAATTATAAGGAAGTAAAAGTGTCAACGAAATTTGCTTAATTGTTTGATATATTATTCAAACTATAAATATATAACTTATTTTAAAATCTAAAAAATTATATGCAGTAATTTAGATGAAAATAGCTGTCAAAAAGTGTAATTCACAATTAAATGAAACTACGTGATGTAGTATTATTTCTACTTTATTTAAGTTCTTACCACGACCTAGGTTTCGTTGTATTACAACATCGTCAGGTGGGCTGTTATCAAAGAAGAAGTATCTTTGCTAATATCCCACCTGAAGATATTGTAATACAACGGAACCTAGGTCGTGGTAAGGAACTTAAAGAAAGTAGAAATAATATTACATCACGTAGTTTCATTTAATTGTGAATAATGAATTTCTACAAAATTAACGCCAAATATATTCAATATTTAAAAAGTGTAATGTTGATTACATTACAGAAAAAGTAATCATTTCACCCCATTTTAATCTTATTTAAAAACCCGTTGAGTGATTTTTGTAAAAAATTGAGTCAATGTAAAAAGATCTTAAATTAACATTTTGAAAAAAAAACATTATTTACCATTTAGTTTTGGTGAAATCTTCTCTCAAAAATTGTGCAATTAACATTACAGGAAAAGTAACTTACCAACACTTAATTTTTTTTAACGTGTCGAGCGATTTGTCTAAAAAGCTAAGTCAATGTAAAATGTTATAACATTTCGAAAAAAAAAATTACCGTTTAGTTTTGGTAAAATTTGGTCTCAAAATTTGTACACCGAGATTACAGGTATATAAAAAAGTAGTAATTTCACCACACTTTTCATATTATTTAAAAAAACGTGTCGAGCGATTCGTCTAATATCTAACTCCGTATAAAATTATGTTTTATTAGCATATTGAAAAAAATTAAAATTATTTACCGTTTAGCTTTGGTGAAATATCTCTCAAAAATTGGACAATTAACATTTCAGGAAACGTAATGACTTCACCACACTTAATTTTTTTTAAAAAGGCGTCGAGCGATTTGTCTGGAAAGCTAAGTCAATATAAAATAACTTTATAATAAAATTTGGAAAAAAAAATATTTAACGTTTAGTTTGGTAAAAATCACCCTCAAAAATTGTACAATTAACATTAACATAGGAAAAGTACTTTATTTAACGAAATGAAAAAACGTAAAAATTATTTTTGTACTGTTAAAATAAAGTTTAATTAACAGTTTGAAAAAAATAATTTTCAATAAAAAAATTCATAATAATTTTTGGATCTTACTGTCAGACGACAAACTGTCTTAAAAACGATTTTTTTTTAAATACGTGGAATTTGTTTAGTTGGGACAAAAATATAAATCAGTGAGTAAATCACGAGTGCAATTTACACCAAGAGGATTCCGTTCACATTTAGCCATTTATAAAAATTTAATAGTATTTCTATTTAACTATTTAAAAAAAATTTTAATTTTCATAACGCAAATATATTGCTATATCTTTCACAGGCGTATATTTAAAAAAAAAAGTATAATTCCATATAAAATAGTTGATTTTGGACTTTTCCCTTCACTTGTGCGATAAGTCCTCTCATTATGACGACTTTCAAGATAATAGGCTTTATATCTTTTCATGATTAGTAAGTAAGATTATGATGTAAAGAAAAAAATTTGTTTACTATATAAAAGCAGAAAATTTGTTTACTATACACAAGCGCATATGTTAAAAAAAGTATAATTCCACATAGAGTTGGAAATGATTGATTTTTGGATTTCAGATTATCAAGATTGTAGGACGACCGGAAGTATCCTATAAAACGCCCTCTACACCACTCGCGAAGTTACCTCGACGAAGTGCTCGTCGAAGTTGACAGCAGTCTGAAATACTCACAAAGTAAATCGAAGTCCATCTCTATAGTATTCTCTTCGCCTAACTTCGATCAACTTCGCGAGTAGTGTAGTGCAAGTTTAACGTTTTGGTTACCAACCAAGAGTAAGATTACGGTATAAAAAAGACACTATATATTTTACAGGCGCGCATTGAAAAAATATTTAATCCCAAATAGAATTAGAAATCTTGATTTTTGGATTTTTTTCCTTTACTTTTGTGTACTACTCTAAGACCTCTAAATATGCCGACTTTCAAGATTGTAAGTCGACCGGAAGTACTCTAGTACCCTATAAGTTCTAATGATCAGTGAGCAATTGCACGAATGAATAAAAAAATACACTTTGAAGGATCTTTTATTTTTGTTGTGTGAACCAAAAAACGTGAAATTTGTTTAGCAATGTACACGATATTAATTTCAACTTGATATGTCAAGCTGTTTCCGACAAAAAGGGCTTTGACAGGTAGACCGGCAGACGGGCGGACAATTAAGTGATCCTACAAGGGTCGGTTTTTCATTTTGGGGCACCTAACCTTAAAATTCACTGTTTTTTTTAATAACAATATTTTTGTGGTATGTAACGTAATTTAAATTATTAGGTTGGCAACTTATAAACCCGCCATCCATGTACGCAAACTTTTCAACTTTTTCAATAAAATCAATCTTTAATCGGTAAGCACCGTCGGTATCTAACACTTGTCGCCAAGGTGTGGGCAGAGCTACACAAAGAGTGAAACAGATGGTAATTACATAGCGAAAGATCTGGAGAGTACAGTGGGTGAACAAACACACTCCAACCAAGTGAAGTAGTTTTTCAGGCCTTACTTTCGCTACATGGGGTCGAGTATGGTGATGTAAAAAATATAAACTTGGCTTTGAATTTAATGAAGTTTAGCGGTGACTTTGGTTAATTCTTCACAATAAATCTTACCAATGCATAATTCAATTAACAACTATATTTATAACCCACCATGCACTCAAAAGTATCTTTAGTCCAATATTATAATTTGGTATAGGTACACCTTTTTATCCAGCTCCTAGCCATTGGCGTTCATGCTAAAAATTAACATAAGCCGCCCACTTTTCATCTCCTGTAACCACATACTTTAGCCTCTCATTAATACCATAGGAACTCAGTAGTTCCAAATACACATTACCTCTCCTCTGATGTTGAAAGGTTGTTAGCTCATGTGGTAACCAACTGGAATATTTCCACTTCTTTCTCAAAACATGAAGTTGTTTTTCCATTGCTGTATAAGAGAATGAAAATAGCTTTGCCAAATAACGCAAACTTAAAATGGGATCTGTTTCAATAAGGCTTTTAAATTTTTCTAAATCAGTTGTAGGAGGTTGCTTTGGATGAGGTTTATCGGGCAAGTCAAAATTCTTTGTATCTTCGGAACCAGTGCTTGGCTGTATCGGAAGAGGGCATATCTTCATCCATTGTTGAGTATAGATTGTGTGATGCTTAAGCTGGTTTTTTGCTCTAAACAATATTCATGAAAAAAGAGTCCTGTAATTTCACTTCGAAATACTTCCATTTTAATTTATTCTTTATTCTCGCCGATTATTCAATTGCAAACTGAACAGAAGTTAGAATGCCGCACTCTTTATGTAACCTACAAGAAATATTCTAGAGGTTTCTATAATATTCCAGAAATCGTTCGAAAAAACTGACGGGTTTATAAGTTGTCAACCTGATATAATTTTTTTTATAATATTGCATTTTTGGGAGACTCAGGCGGGGGAGTAAAAGCTAGTGAATAGTCACGACACTTGCTTGCCGCTTTATTTGCTGATCGTGAACGGACGGACGCTACCGGATTATTTCATACGTGAACGGTCTTGTTCTCAATTATTTTCTAAAATAATAGGGATGTTCTTGTCCCCGTAGGTTATTTAAAATATGGCTAAAAATACGGAACGTCCCGGAAAATACGGATGTCCGGTAACCCTATTTCGTATGTACATCACTACAAATACTAAACGGATTTAGATGGGTTTTCACTGTTAGATACTTAAGTAAGAGAAAGAATGTAAGGTATTGGACATTTAGATCTGTCAATCGGTCTATTAGTGTGTGCTTGTTTTTTGTTGTTGTATTGTTTAAGAGTTATATGTGCCTAGCGTATTTGAATGAAATTTTCATCTTACATTCACCAGAGTCTAGAGGAAAAAACGGAATTTAAAAAATCGACATAGATCTACGTGACCACAAAGGTTGAAAATAAAAACAAAGTAAAAGCTATTCGCAAAATGCCTCTCTTGTACTGGCGATAACGTCAATGTTAACTTTGGTGGCGCCAACTGTTTACCCGGCTGAAATGTGTGGTCCAAATTAAAAACCTTTTTCGACAAAGACCTCGTGGGAATAGGATACCCAGCGCATATACTCCATAACTGCGTTCAACATAGAATCAATATTCTAAATATAGACTTGGAATCCATAATTATGAAGATGTCCGCACTGAAACGCTCAAAGAAATTTGCAGCTATATTGATGTTAACTACCACAAACTACTCCACCATGGAAAAACAAGATGGTGGAGCCTATTTATGGCCATAGAGAGGGTTCTTCAAACGTATGAACCTCTGAAACAGTATTTTGCAAATGTTTCTGCTGTTCCTGAGATAATAAAGGAGTTTTTCCAAGATGAATTGAGTGGATATCCCACTGTATTGCCATAACATTTGTTTATGGCGCACTCACTTACGCCAATTTCCCAACCAGAAATCTTAGGCATAGAGAAATAGGAAAATTAAATTTTATATGCCATCAGAATATGTCGTGACACTCGAGAATTGCTATGCTCTCGTGCAGATAAACTTTACGTCGCTTAAAGTAAGGAAATTGCTTGTGAAAGGCACCTCCCAAAATCAAGAGATGCTTAGAAAAGACGAAAGAATTCTGTACAAAACTTGTATCGATTACTTCACTAACTGTACAACTTCACTAATTTAATTCCAAGTTTTGGAATAGATTCAGGTAAAAAATGGCGAAAATATTGATTTTCAGATTGTAGTAGGCTCAGTTGAATACAAGAATGGCAAAGAAATAGTTGTCGTTAATGTAAAGCTGTTTGATAAGAAAGCTTCCTTTTTGTCCCATAAAAACGATGTATTTTTTAGTACAATGTTGCATAAAAAATGAGTAGAAATTTTTAAAAGCTTTATTATCGCAAGACCGCCAGAGCTGTTAAAGATGTGTCAGTTCGTTTTTGCAAACAAGGCTCAAAACACAAGTGTAGAAACAGTATTTTCCCTGATTTAAGCACAATGGACAAAAGAGTGAAATCAATTGTCATGTGCGTCACTCCGTCTGTCACAATCATTCATTCATATATATTAATACGCTAAGGTTAAGATGTTACTCTCCCTTTTTAGAAAAAACCTCACAACTAATCCACCTAAAATAATCATGAAAAAAGAGTCCTTGCGCCTCTATATGTCAATTTTAGTAAAATATTTGTTCGATCTGTCATCTGAGCTTCATAATGGAATAAAAACGTAATAAGCAGTGTGCAAAATTAGAAATGAATTGAATACCTGCAATCAATTTTGATTTATTAAATTGACTCTAAACACTCTGTTGTAACTAATATGACAGCTGTGAGTTCATTTTCTCATGTGTAAATATTTATAATCTACCACGCAAATTGATATAATGCGAAGACTTCGCACAGGTCACGCTAGTTTCATATATTTTTACAATTTTAGGCTATGTGCTTGAAATTTTACAAATAGCAAAATTTTAATTATTTTAATATAACTCTGTATACATATAAAGTGGAGGTGATTTTTTAGCCCTTTGGAAAATATGTCATTAAATAAGTCCTCCAAAATAGAATTCCGATTTAATTAAAAGGTTTTTTTAGTTTTTAATAATTTTAACAAAATATTTAACTTCAAATTTATATACGATATGCCCTCCAATTTCGTAATGATGCATTTGAATTATCTGAAAAAATTCTTGGTAGAAACGTTCGATTGGAAAATTCGTCTAAATCATTTTGAATAACTTGTAAATATATATAAAATTTTGAAAGATGTAAGCAACTATGCAACTCTAATTAATAAATTTACCAACACGGAATAATATCTATCTACTTTCATAATATTAAAGAAAGAAATATTTAAAAGCATATAGAGTTTCTTTTTTTTTTGGTGGTTAAAATATTTTTTGCATAATGTACTTTTTATAAAAAAAAATAAAAATAAAAAATTCAATTTCCGAACAACCGGTATTTCTTTGGGGTCGTCACTTATATTATTTAAATGAACTCTTGCTTTTTAAATAACTCAAATCAAGACATAGTTTAAGTAATGCTACCTAAGCATTACTTGACTACAAAGAACAGTCTATAACATTTATAAATTATAATATTCATAGGGAATTAAGGGTAGTGTAGTTAGGGTAATTTCGAAAATAGTGTATACTAGCGTGACCCGTGCGAAGTCTTCGCATTATAAATTATTCAACTCAATTTAATAAATCAAAATTGATTGCAGGTATTCAATTCATTTCTAATTTTACACACTGCTTATTACGTTTTTATTCCATTATGAAGCTCAGATGACAGATCAAACAAATATTTTACTAAAATTGACATATAGAGGCGCAAGTATCAAAAGCATTGAGCTAAAGCGCCACTTTATTTATACGTGAGTGGATTTGAAATTAAACAAAAATTTTACCGACCGTCAATCATATTGACGTTGAGCCGTTAGATGGCAGCATTGCTGTTTTGTGTATATAATTTTAATAATTAATTAATTTGCAAAAACAATAGCAATAATACATTTTTTAGTTGTGGGTGCCGGTAGAGCAAGCAATTATCTATAAAATGATATATAATTTATGTGGATTAGTTGTGAGGTTTTTTCTAAAAAGGGAGAGTAACATCTTAACCTTAGCGTATTAATATATATGATGATGATATATATATATATATATATATATATATATATATATATATATATACATATATATACAATCGGAAAAAATAATGGCACATAATGTAAGCAATAAGTTAATTTGATGGAACTCTTAATCTTCTCATTTATATTTACCTCCGTCCTCCTTCAGATCTCTTTTTATAGTTCAGTGTAATCTAAAAGAAGGTGATATATAACGATTTTCACAAAAAAAAATTAAAAGATGGCGAGAGACAGTATCTGGTGTAGAAAAATATAAAAACTAATTGGTTTTTTCATGCCTTAAAATATTTTTTATTAGTAAAATTCATTGTTAATAGAAGATTAATGTTTTTTTTGGAATAGTAAGGTTGATAATATAATTTGTTTGATATTTGAATTAGTAATATTAATTGTTAATAGAAGATTGTAATTTTTTGTTTGAACTCCTAGTAGTAAAGACGATTGCTAAACCATACCTAATAGTTTAGGTATGAATGAGAACTTATAAGTCGATTGTATTTAAATTTAAATAAGACTGTTTAGTAATATGTGCATAGTTTAATAAAGGTAGAAGCTGACCGAATACTTGTTAAATTTTTAAGTTTTTTTACTGGGAAATTTTACTTAAAAATTCCAGACAAATTAAAAAGCCGGAGAGAAAGACAAAAGTTCGGATATATCTGGATGGTTACCTACCGCAGGGGTCTTTTTTTCAATTCTGTCTGGAAAAAAACAAACAAAAATAAAAACGCGAACAGGAACATTTTTAATTGTGTAGAATTTTAAGTTCCCTTTTGATTTTTGGCAAATTTATAGACTAGATAAACCATTGACCTTAGAACATTTCACCACAATTCATTGATTCATCATGTTGCCTTTTTCATCAAAGAAATATAGAAAAAGTGCCCTCTATCGTTTCTGTGGTCAAAAGTCATCCGAAATTACGTATCGTAGTCGGCAGATAGAAACCGCTTCCATAACCAATCCATAACCCTTCCTTACTCCTAACATATCATTTTGCTTTTTATTTTAATTAATCTTATATAATTTTTTTACATTTAATCAAACCTATGTTGTACCATATTAGTTTATGAATAATGTACATGTTACGGAGTTATTAGTCTTCAAGCTGACGTCCGCCATGTTGTATCATCGTGAAACCTTTATTTTGACAGCTACATACTTTAAAATGGCGCCTTATTTCATTTCACGTAAAAGTTGCTAAAACAGTAGACGTTATGATTGACTTTATAGGTTATGTAAAAATTTCATATTTAATGAAACCTATGTTGTACCATATTAGTTTATGAATAACGTACATTTAACGGAGTTATTAGCCTTTAAGCTGACGTCCGCCATGTTGTATCATCACGAAACCTTTATTTTGACAGCTATATACTTTAAAATGGCGCCTTATTTCATTTCACGTAAAGGTTGCTAAAACAGTAGACGTTATGATTAACTTTATAGGTTATATAAAAATGTCTACTGACGATTTATTAATTTTAGCCTTACTAATCGAATTAATTGGGCGAATTGAAAAGTAAAACGCTTAATATACATGGCTACCTATAAAAATTACCTTATATATTAAATTTGATACCAGCAAACTTCTTTGTATTTTTAACGTTATGAAAATTATATTGCATTTGCTAAAAGCTCCAATGAGGCCCGTGATCGATAATCGGGGAATGTCTCAGATTTACATGCATTACCAAATAATAATTTCATAACATACTTTCAACTATCTAAAGAAATAACAAAATTTATAATTGGCAATATGTGACCAGTGTTGAAAGTGCCACGATGAATAAACAATATTTGACGCGCAATAAAACAAAATAACCTATAAAACCCGTCTCCTGTCATTCGCAGATAAAGTACAGAAATGTCATCGAAATCGATAAAGTACAGAAATGTCATCATGTCGACGAAATAGTTTCGTCCTTTTCTTTCAGCTCGT